>CM051830.1:6250000-7500000 GCA_028451465.1 Erethizon dorsatum
TAAGGAACAAAACAATCTATGATTCATCGTAGTGGGACTTAAGGAAAACCATGACACTTAACACTTTAAATATAAGATGTTTACTACATTAAAATTAGAAGGACTTAAAGTTAGAGGGAATTGGTTTAACTTAATAGGTCACAAATTAAGGCAGGTGGTTAAGTTTTTAAGTCTCAACTGGTGATAAGTGTTGGGGGAGGTAGCACAGCAGAAGAAAAACTGGATGTCAGAGGCTTGGGTTTCAGCTTGTAGATTTCGTGTAACAGCAATGTTTAAGTTCACTGGAATAGTATCTTGAACTTCTTACAAAGCATTTTACAATTCTCAAGCTTCTCATCACTTTCTTCCAGCTCTAAAAATAGCATTTTCTAAAGAGAAAGCTAATTTCAAATAAATCTCTGTTTGGAGGGTTTTGTGATCTGTTTTCCCCAGAAATGTGAAAGCCACCATGCTGTGTAACTCTGGGACTTCATCCATATCACATTACAGTCCATGTGAACGATGTCCCTCCAGAGTTATGTGATTTACAGTCTGGATAGTTAAATGAATTGCTCTGCAAACTTTGGCTGCTTGAACTTAATAGTAAAGTCATCATTGCTTTAAAGTGTTAATTCTGTGAGGCGGGAGGATCACCACAAGTGTGAGTTCCAGGCCAGCCTGAACTACATAGCAAGACCCTGTCTCCAAAAAAAGTGTTAATTTTATTTGCATTTTTAGAACTTCTTTGCTGGCTGGGGATATAGCTCAGTGGCACAGTGCCTGCCTGGCAAGCGCAAGGTCCTGAGTTCAATTCTTGGTACTAAAAAAAACAAAAACTTTGCTGCAAAGAGGAATAAATGTGACCTCATTACTCTAGATTCAGCTTTTTGGATTTTTGAGACTAGAGGCAGCACTAAGGGACTCCATGTAATTTGGCACACAGCCACTTTGTTCAAACTGGACATGTCTATTTTGTTGTGAAAGATCTACCTAGATTCCAGGAAGTAGAATTGATTGTTAATAGAATTGCAATGCTGTGTTTTTAAATAGTCGTAATTGTAAGTCTTTGAAAATACTTTAAATGGAAGGACCCACTAGCTGCCAAGAGTGTTCAAATAAAAGTATCGCATATTTTCAGGGGTTTCTCATTCCCCTTCCCATTACTGGGGATTGAACCCAGAGCCTTTGCACTGAGCTATAGATCTCCAACCCTTTTTTGTTGGTTTTTTAAATTTTGGGACAGGATCTTGCTAAGTTGATATATTGCCCAGGCTAGCCTGGAATTTTCGATCCTCTTGCCCAGCCTCCTAGAGTGCACTACCATGCCTGGCTTTTTTCAGCTACTTTAGTTGTGTAAAATCCTTCATTTGTCAGGATAAACTGGCCTAGAAAATGAACTAGGTGAGAAATGAGAAATTAGCTCAATTAAAAAAGTATATGTCTATCCTATTTGTTAGGCTGAGATAACAGACATAGCAGTCTTCTGAGGACGTGCCCTTTCTCTATAGTTTCATAACCTCCCTACTTTGAGTGACTGCTGCTGTTATGGTTTAGATCTAGATGTCCCACTAAAGCCTCATGCACTCATAGGTGGGGCTTTTGGGAGGTGAATGGATCATGGGGGCGTGATACTCAACCGTGGATTAGTCCACTAATGAGTTTATAGGTTTTTTTTGTTGTTGTTGTTTTTTTGTGGGTACCGGGGGGTTGACCTCAGGACCTCGTGCGCCAGCAGGCGCCTGTGCCTCTGAGCGATATCACCGGCCCCTTTTTCGTATGTGGGTTCCGGGAGTCGAACTCGGGCCCTCGTGCTTGCCGGGCAGGCGCTTAAGCCGCTGAGCCATCTCACCGGCCCGAGTTTATAGTTTAAATGTGACTTTGGGAGGTTAAGGCTGGTCCTAGGCGGTGGGTCATTGTGGGCATGGCCTGGAGGGCTCTCTTCCTTCTCCCTTGATCTCCCTGTGCTTCCTGCTGCCATGCCATCCTACCTTGGAGCCAGCTGACTGTGGACTGAAACTTCTACAGACTGTGAGCCAAAGTAAACCGTTCCTCCTTAAGAGTTCTGGGTGTTGGGTCTCAGCAAAGAGAAAGAAACTAAGATAATTTTTTTGTAAGAAATTTCGTTCTCTAATAGAGTGTGTCAGGAACTTTCACTGTTTGGAGTTGTATCAGTAAGAATGAAACATAGCACTTTTGTCAGAAGATTAAATTATTTTCACAGAACTAAGCTTGATTTGCAGTTGCAGAGGCTGGGATGGGGGATTATTAACCACAAAATTCCACATTTACCTTACCTCTTCCCCAAGAAATAGAACCCTAGGACTACTTCTGCACTCCAGGCCTGATGTGAACCCATTTAATGTAGCCCTGCATTTAGAGCCTGTCTAGACACCACTTTGCTGACTTTAGTTCCATCCTTCCCCCAAACTCCTAGACTTCCTCTGGTGTGGGAGGTACCCTTCACTACTCATGTCTCTCCTTCATTGTAGTGGGTCAGTATGCTTAATGTTGGGCTACAGGTTTGGCCCTAGTGGTTGGGATAGATGATTTGGGAAATTACATCAGGTTTCCAATGATAATCTGCACTTCTGAGATTTCCTTTAGTCTCACCCATCTGAGGCTTCTCTGTTCCAGTTGCATAGGTTTTACATTAAGCTATTGGGAAGAATCTTCAAGCTGATTTTAACTTATTGAATGTGTTATACTCACTGAAAGTTGGTTATGACTTTGAAAGAAAATATTTTCCTATATGGTAAGTCATAAATAACTTGAGTCTTGGGAATAAAAAGTGCCATGTAAGAGCTAATACTTACTGTTAAAAATATTAATACATTGATTTAAAAAATTTAGTAGGAGCTAACATTTACCTAATAAACACGTCTGGCCTATCAATCAAACTTCCTTTACTCCCCTCCCTAGGATTTTTCTTTTTCTTCCTCTTTTTTTTTTTTTTTTTTTTTTTTTTGTTTGCTTTTCTGCATCTTGTGAATTTATTTCAATATATATATTCCCCTTTTTGGTGATACTTGAGCTGGAACTCAGAGCCTTGTGCATGCTAGGCAACCACTCTATCCACTGAGCTATGTTATGTTCCCAGACCTTGAATTTTATATTTTAAATTTGAATAAGGATAACATAGTCAAAAGTATGTATCTTAGGCAGGAGGACTTGAAGGTCAAGATAAGTGAAGCAATTATAAGAAATTGCCCTGAACTGAGTTCAGACACCCTGGCATTAATGAACTAACATTTCTATATCCTGAGAATATCTGGCATGTAAGATTTCTTAGTCATCTTTGAGGGATATAAGAGTGAAAAGAGGTAAAGTTCCTGCATTTGAAGGGAGGCAGGGGATAGTTGACATGCAGAGACTTTGGTGGCATTAGTTCTGTGGAAGAATTGGCTTTGTAACATTTAGGAAGGGAATGTCTAAGAGGCATTAATATGGTGTGTGTGGAGATAGAGTTGGGTTGGAAAACTGTCTTTATTGTAGTAAATTGCTTGTAGTTATATAGCCTTTTCGACCAGTATTTCCTCGGGTAAAACTGACATAATGTTAACTAGCTCTTCTTGTGAAAGCAGTGAGAACTGAAGAATTACGAAGTACCTGTCATATCTGAAGTAACTGCTGTTGTAATGAGTAATAAAAGTCATCAGTGATTCACAGGAAACAGTGTACTCCAGTCTTCATAATATAGGGAACTTGGAATCCTCATGCCTCCACTTCCTGGACTGCTGGATTTAAGACATGTGCTACCCCACACACCCAGTTCAAATTTTTAAAAATTAATCATTTGTTTATTTAGTGGTTTGGTTTGGTTTGGTTTTTTGAGACAGGGTCTCACTATGTAGTTCATGTTGGCCTTGAACTTACTGTGTAGCCCAGGCTGGCCTTAAACAGGCAGCAATCCTCCTGCCTCAGCCTCTTGCGTGCGAGGATTACAGGCATGTGCCACCACACCTGGCATCAAATTTTATTTTTAAAATACAGATCATTTTGGAGACAAAATTACTAAGCAAGTTTCTTTAATGAAGAACTTCGAAGTTTTTCACATGTTAATACTGCTTTTGAATATTTAAAAGGATGATAATATCCCATTTATCTTACCAGGAAGCCCATTAAATATCTGTTTTGACAGATCGCAAGTTGGGAAATTGTGCAGTGAGACAGTGTTTTAAATGTGAAGCTGTAAGAAAATTTATGTGTGATACCGTGGGTTTGATCCCTAGCACTACCAGAAAGAGAAGAAAAGATAAATTTCTATTCTTAAAATGCTGGTCATTCTTGGGGGCTAGGGGTGTTGAGACAGAGTCTCACTGTGTAGTTCAAGCTGGACTTGAACTTACTGTGTAGCACAGGCTGGCCAGGAACTTGCTGGGATCCTCCTGCCTCAGCCTCCCGAGTGTTGGGGTTATGGGCATGGGCTACCACACCTGGCTGTTCTCACTTCTAAATAGCTGTGTTTTAGTCTGTGGTTCCTAGGAAGATTTTGTCTGAACAAAAAGCACCGATTGCTAAAAATTTACTCATTTCTTTTTTTAAAAATGTATTAGGAGGTAGCTCAGAGTAGAGCACTTGCCCAGCATGTATGAGGGTCTGGGTTCAATCCCCAGCACTGCAAAAAAGAGAAAACTTTATTAGGCCAAAAGAATCCTGTGAAAATACTGGTGTTTTTTGGTTTTTTTTTTTTTAGTGGGTACCGGGAGTCGAACTCAGGACCTCGCGCTTGCCAGGCAGGCGTTTATGCCGCTGAGCCATCTCACCGGCCCACCGAGTTTTTATTTCAGCAAGGATTTTGACAGACTCACACAAGGTCTTTGTGACCAAGACGAGAAATGCAGCATAATTTAGTTCAGTGCAGTAGACCACTGCCTCAGTAACTAGTACCAAGGGAGGCTGCCTAGAAAGTTGATGGTGACCTGCAGGACTTTCCAGTGGCCGCCTAAGGACTTTGGTGGTGTGCTAGGACATTAGGAAAGATAAATGTGTTGAAATGGCAGGGTGAAAATACTAGAAGTTCTTTGATTGTGGAAAAGAAGTTTGTAGTCATTGGAACTGCAGCATGAAGTCCACTGTGTGATAGAACAGCCTAAAAGGCAACTAAGACCTTGCACTGTGGTAGCATCTAGACTAGAACACAAATTCATATTCTGGATTTGTAGGCATCCTCCATCTTTTTAAAACCATACTGGTTTGTTTCCTTGTCACATTACTGAAGAGACTCACTACATCTTGTATGGTGTAGAGCAAGAAGAGGGCACTTAAAATATGCTGAGCGAGTGCTAAGACAGACCTCTGAAAGAGGATCAGAGTTTCAAGGAAAAAGCTCTAGTAGGGCCAGTGAGATAGCTCAGTGGCATAAGCGCCTGCCTGGCATGCATGAGGTCCTGAGTTCAACTCCTGGTACCCACATAAAGGAAAAAAAGGGCCGGTGATGTTGCTCAGTGGCGCGAGCGCGTGCTGGCAAGCATGAGGTCCTGAGGTTGACTCCAGGTACCCACATAAAAAAAGAAAAAGCGCAAGTCACAAATGTTACAGGTGCTCAGAGGAGTTAGTGTTAGAGCATCATAACCCTGGGAAGGGGAGCTAGACGAGACCAGTTGGTGGACGCTAGAGGCCGATGTCACCTCTGCAAAGAATGACTATTACTGTACTGGCGTTTTCTTAATACAGGCTTTTTTGGAGATCATGCAAAGTAGGAGACAAGGTTGGGTTACACTGTCCAGGGTCCAGTAGCTGTAGTACATAGACTGCCCTCTCTGCTACTACATCTCCCACCCCTCCACCGCCATCAAAATTTACAGGCCTCAACGAGTGGTTAAACTTGAAAAGTGAGTTAAAATTTTTGTTTTGAGGCTAAAATAAGGCTAAATTCTTCAGTGACCATACATCAATAGCAATTTTTTGGTAAAAGCAAGACTGAAAAACTCCTTTGGAAATCTCTTTGCAGTCCTCCTTATTCTAAAGTAATGGCTCTCAAAAACTATTTTGTTGTGATTCCAAAAGCAAATACATTTTATTTTACTATTTGTTTTATGGCTTGTTCTAGATGTCCCCCCAAAGCCTCATGCAGTCATAGGTAGAGCTTTTTCAAAGGTGGCTGAATCTAGAGTGACTGATTCATGGTGCAATGCTAGGATTAAGGGTGGGTGATTACTAAATCAGTCCACTGATTGGTTTGGCACTGCCCTAATCCCAGTAGCCTGGGTAAGGTAAAAGGGTCAGAAAGATGCTGTCAAGCCCTCCCTCCCTTGGTTGCTTTGTTACTTTCTGCCTGCCACAAACCGTTTCTCCTTTGTGAGGCCTGTCTTGGAGCGAGCCGATTATGTACTGAAACCTCTACAAACTGAGCTAAATAAACCTTTCCCATTTTAACTTTGGGTGTTGTGTATTTTGTCCCAGCAAAGAGAGAAAAGTGACTAAAACACCATTTACTATGCACAAGAACATAAACACCTGAAACAAATTCGGGTGCTTTGGTTGTTCAGGTCGTTTTCTCTGATATTTTCTGCTAGTTTTTTTTTTTTTTTTTTTTTTTTTAATACTGGCCATTTGTGGTGGTGTACGCCTGTAATCCAGCACTCTGGGAGGCTAGGACAGGAGGATCACAAGTGCAATCTTGGCCTGGACAACTTAGAGGGACTGTCTCAAAATTAAACTGTTTTTAAATGCCTAATATATGTGCCGGGCATGGTGGTGCACACCTGTAATCCCAGCACTTGGGAGGCTGAGGAGGATCACTGAGCTCAAGAGAAGACTGAACTACCTGGCGAGACCCTGTCTTAAGAGCTAATTAAATAACCAAGCCTGTTATACACTGATTAATTGATTTCATGACCGTGTAGTGTAGTAAGTTATCACAGCAAAAATACTGCTCTACAGGATCTCATTCATCTGCTGAAATGAGATGTTTACCAACTAGGCCAATGGTGGTAGACCTTCTGGCACTTTCAGTGATACAAACAACCCACTACGGCGTGTGTGCCACATGTTCACCACTGATAGGCTATTAGTGAAAGAGCTATGTTGACTATGGTAGGTTTTTCAATACAAGATTCAAAAGCATTTTTAGAATTGCCTAATGCAGACAGGTATGTAACACATGCTTGTAGTTCCAGCTATCCAGGAGGCTGAGGCAGGAGGATGATAGGTTTGAGGCCAGAACTGGTAACTTAGACCCTATCTCTAAATGATTTTAAAAGAGCGACCTAGGGATGTTGCTCAGTGGTAGAGCGCTTAACCTAGCATCCACAAGACCCTAGGTTTGATTGCTCCTACCACCACCAGCACCAAACAAATAAACAAACCAGGTGCTGTGGTACCTATAATCTCAGCTATTTGGGAGGCTAAGGCAGGAAGATCACAAGTTCAAGCCCAGCCTAGGCAATTAAATTAGACCCTGTCTCAAAATTTAAAAAGGGCTGGCAGTGTGGCTCATTGTGAGGCCCTGGGTTCCATCGCTAGTACCGAAAAAAGGTGCCTAGTGACAAATGTGTTTAACTCTAGAAAGTTAGCAAAGTGATGGATTTTTCTTTTTTCCTTTCCTGCATTGACCAGAATAATATAACCTCTTCAGGATTTCTCCTCCTCCTCCTCCTCCTCCTTCCTCCTTCCTCCCTTTTCGCAGGATCAGCATTACAGATCAGCTCGGCAAAGTAGTGGGTTGTCTAATATCTCTTGGGTTTAACTTAACGTGATTTTGTACTCTTTTAAGTAGTATAAAGTTTAGGGTGTTGGTAATGAGATAAGAGTTTGTGTTTCACAGCTGTATTATTCATCTTTCCTTACCTGGAGATTACTTGTTATTTCTGTATTCAGATGTGTAGGCTTGTTCCGAATTAGAGCTGCATTTTGTGGCCTCTGTTGTTTTCTTAGCTGTAAAATTAAGGGGGTTAAGTTAGATCATTTCAAAGGTATGACAGTTTCCATCTCTAAAATTCTGCTGTGTGGTCCCTATTGGTTTCTCATACCAGGAGTGTCATTTTGTCTAAGAAAAGGAATTCTTTGGGTAGACTTGTCAATATTTAGTAGAAAGAAGTTGAAAATTAAGAGAGTGGATAATAAATAATAAAGCCCTATTGCTTCTTTATTTATTTATTTATTTTATTATTATTTTTTTTTTGCACTGGGAATTGAACTCATGACCTTAGCGCTTGCCAGGCAGGTGGTGTGCCACTGAGCTACATCCCCGGCTAATTTTTTTTTTTTTTTTTTTTAGTATATGTTTGCAGTACACTGGCTGCATTCATCATAGTAAAGTCCTACTCCTTTTATTTTTGTTTTGTTTTGTTTTGTTTTTGAGACAGGGTCTCACTATGCGGTTCGGGCCCTACTTCTTTTAAAGTGCCTTTTTTTTTTTTTTTTTTTTTTTTAACGGTCTTGAATTTATGAGCTCAAGTGATCATCTTGACTTGGCCTCCCAAGTGCTTGGACTATAGCCATGTACTACCGTGCTTGGCTAAGCTATCTCAAGGGGGTTTTTTGTTTTGTTTTGTCCTTTTTTTGTGTGTGTGTGGGTACCAGGGGTCGAACTCAGGACCTCGTGCGCCAGCAGGCACCCGTGCTACTGAGCAATCTCACCAGCCCTGTTTTGTCTTTTTGAGACAGGGTTTCATTATGCAGTTCAGGCTGGCCTTGAACTCTTTGTAGCCCAGGCTGACCTCGAACTTGAACTTACACTCATCCTCCTGCCTCAGCCTTCCAAGTACTGGGATTACAGGGGTGTGCCACCATGTCCAGCCTATCTTGAGTTTTCTACCTCTGATGCCAAACCAATATTCTTTGCATAACTCACTCACTTTTCACTTCTTCACTTTAAACAGATAACATTTGGAGACTTCACATCTCAAGACCCTATGGAGATCATTTGGGAATTGGTTCACTGTGACCAAATTACTGTTTTTCCCCACTTGTTTTGGTGCTGGGATTGAACCCCGGGGGCTTTGGGCATGCTAAGCCTATGCTTTACCCAGTAAGCTGTCTCCCTAGACCCTGGTTATGGTTAGTGTCCAAAAATAGAAATTATATTAACTTTTTATTTATTTATTTATTTTTTGTGGGTACCGGGGGTCGACCTCAGGACTTTGTGCGCCAGCAGGCGCCCGTGCCGCTGAGCGATATCACTGGCCCTTTTTTCGTATGTGGGTTCCGGGAGTCGAACTCGGGCCCTTGCGCTTGCCAGGCAGGCGCTTATGCCGCTGAGCCATCTCACCAGCCCATCTTTTAAAGTAAAAGTAGGATGCCAAGCGTGGTGGTGCACGCCTGTAATCCCAGCAATCAGGAGGCTGAGACGGGATCACTTCAAATTCGAGTTCAGCCTGAAATACATAGTGAGACCCTGTCTCAAAAAAGAAAGAAAAAAGTAACAAGTTACTTGGAGGAAACTAAGTTTTCTTTGGCCATTATGGGCAGTTGTAAGTTAAATTTGTGATAAGCAGAAGACACATAGTCCTATAGACATCTACTAATGCCTTTCCTACTCTAATCCTTTCCTTAGGTGCTGAGTCTTATTTACTCAGCAAGCGAGTTTCTTGAGTGTAGTGTTCTAAAGAAGAGACAACCCATAGGCATGAATAGCTAACACTGAGTAGGAAAGACAGGCATTTGGTAAATTAACCAGTATCAATGAAAGATTAGGGACATTGAGAGGAAGTGGAGTTGTTTGGAAATGTTTGGGAGTGGCACACAGCCTTCTAGCAAGGCACAGCAGGAGCAAGTGGTAAGAAACACCTGGAGGGGTTGCAAATTCTTGGATTACTTAGTTGTTAAGTGGCAAGAGATGAAATCTTAAAGGATTTAAGAGACTGGATGTTATCCTATAAAATGGAAAAGCTTCTCACAGAACTCTCAAATTTGACCCTCGGAGTAAATAGTTCTGAAAATATTTACCGCCGACTTTTTATCTATAAATGTGGATATAAAGCACAGTTGTTACTTTCAAGAAGCTCAGATAAGTAAAGAAAACAAATGCTACACACCCCAGTGATATGTGATAAGATATAGAGTATGCGTGACTATTTACAATAGGAGAAAGGGCCTTTTTGTTAAACCTAATAATCAGTTCTAAAATTTTTTATGTTGACTAATTTTGCAGTGTCAGGGATTGAATCCAGGTCCTTTGTGCTGAGCTACACCCCCAGCCCTTTGTTTTTTATTTTAAAATAGGGTCTGGCTAAGCAGCACAGGCTGGGATCAGATTAGGGATTCTCCTGCCTCCCAGAGTGCTGAGGTCACAGGTGTGTGCCACTGTGCCTGGTTCCCAGTCCTTTTTAATTTCTTTTTTTTTTTTTTTTTTTTTTTTTTTTTTTTGTAAAGAGAAGAAAAAACAAAACAAATCAAAAAAAGAACAAATTTTCAAAACAACATAATATGAGGGTAACAATGGTTAATGCATTACGTATTATTATCTTTAAGTTAGTTATTCAGGATACCAGACATTAGCATTCAATTGTCCAAACATTTAATTTCTTATTTTGAAACAGGTTCTTGAAGAGTTGCCTGGCTACAGTGGATTTAATTTTTTAGACTGTCTTTTAGACCTATCAAACAACTTAAATCATCAGTTTTAACAGAAAAGGAACTAAAGCCCAAAAAATTAAATGGTTTGCTTGAAGTTCTAGAAGCCAGCCCAGAATTCCTACTATCAAAGATTCTGTGTATGGGGGATGAGTTGTTTTGTTTTTGTTTTTTTCTGTGTAACAGCTCAGGAGCGTTCATGTGCATAGCCTAAAGAAGTAGCCATTATTAGCAAAGTTAGACAATGCTTTATGTTGGACCTGCACTTAATCTTACTGATAAAGCTAATAATAAGCAGGTACCTTTACAACTTCTGCCATGTCAAAGCTCTGAGGTACCTAACATGTTTTCACTTTGCAAGGTAAATATTCTCAATTTATTCAGTTCTTCATATGATCCATCCTTCCTCATTCTGGTATCCCTCCCTTATATGGCTTCACAGGATATATCTTGCTATGTGGCTCCCAGAATTGAATGATATTTTAGTTGCCATGTCATAAGCACAGGATAAGCTAGATCTATGCCTACAAATTTAGAACCTGTGCTCATAGTTATTAGGGATTAAGATTCAAAACTCCCTCCTTTGGAATTTGAAAGTGTGGCTCAGTGGTAAGAGCACTTGGCTAGCATGTGAGAGACCCTGGGTTCAATCTCCAGCACTACAAAAAATAAATCTACCTGTCAGTTTATTTCATAGATTTGTTAAATTAAAAAACAAATAAAAAACTCCCCTCTTTTGGGTAGTTTCCTTCTCTTTCACTCCATGTCTTGTTTACTTGAGCCCTAAATAATGCAGAAAATGGGCCTCTTTGCATTGTGACCATATTCTGTGTCTTCAGGCATTTATCACTAGAAATCACTCTTATAGCCATTTGCAGCAGCACACACCTATAACCTATTTGGGAGAAGAGGCAGGAAGATCACAAATTCAAGACCAGACTGGGCAATTTAAGGAGACTCAAAAATAAAAAGGCCATGGGATGTAGATATACCTCGGTGGTAGAGCACGGCAGGGTTTGATCCTCATTACCATGCACGCACACTGCTATTTTGCCAGAACGTGGTAGGTGTTTTCATACTAAGCTGAAAATACTACTTATTTGCTTATTTGTTTATTTATTGTTCAGTTTTGTTTGAGCCAGTGTCTCACTATGTAATTTAGTCTAGCCTTGAACTAGCAATGTAGTGCAAATTCATGATCCTGCTTCAGCCTCCTGAGTGTTCAGATTACAGACATGCCCCACTATGTCTGGCAAAATACTACATATTAAAATGTTTTTATAACAATTTTAATTTTTTATTGTGCTGTCATACAGTTAACATGAAATTTACCATCTTACCCACTTTTAAGTGTGTTAGTTTAATAGTGTTAAATCAGTCACACTGCTGTACAACAAATCTCCAGGAGTCATCTTCCAAAACTGAAAACAGCTCCTCTTGCTCCCTCTTCTAATTTCTGGCAACCACCGTTTTACTTTCTGTCCCTGAATTTGACTGTTAGGTCCTTCATGTGAGTGGGGTTCATAGTTGGATTTTTTAACTTCTCTATCAGTATGAAATCTACAATAATACAAACTTGGCATTTTATGTAGTTGGAGCATATTTCATAGTTTCGGTAGAACAAAGAAAAACAGAAGGGAAAATTCTTTCAGAACCTTTTTCTTCCCTCTCTTTTCCTAAAGCTGAGGGTGTGATAAAACCTTTGTCTACATCGGAGCCTCAAGTATATTTACAGGTTTCACCCTGCCTTGCATTCTGACTGTCCCGTTTTTCACTTTAAGTGGTGTCTTAATCTGTAAACCAGGAATACCCCCTGCTCAGATTTAAGTGTTACTAGTGGCAGACATTTATACTAATCCGTGGTTTGCTTATATCTAGTTAGGTCTTCTGCATACTAGTCTGAGTTCTGACATAGAAATTTGTTATATCTCTAAAGAAGGAATTTCAACCTTTCAGAATACAAAGTAGGAAAATGGAAAATAAAATTAGTTTCTGATGTTAAAAGATACCTTACCTGGTTTGAAGTACTTAAAATCATTTAGAGTCAAATAAATACATAAATTGATGAGGCTTTCATAGTTTTGAAAAATTACATACCCTTTAATAAAAAGCATCTTTTCATCTGGTGCAGTGAGGCACACCTGTAATTCCAGCTACTCAGGAGTCTTAGGCAGTATGATCCTAAATTTGAAGCCAGCCTGGGCATTTAGCAGGACTCTCTCAAAAAAGGGCTGGGGACATAATGTAGTGCTTCCTGTGTTTAACCTCCAGTCCTACCACCAGTTACAAAAAGCATCTTTTGACTTGACCAATTGTTTTCTTTGCTCTTGCATGTCAGCCTTATTTTAGTGTTAATATAATTTTTTGTGCATTATAATGTAACCTTATTGTAACTAAAAATTGCTTTTGCATGGGAGGGGCTTAATAATTTTGTTTATCAAGTATCTATATTCATATATATAGCAGTGAGAATAAAAAACATTTACAATTTTGGCTTGTATCTGTGATAATGAATATATGTGGTGAATTGGCTCACTGGCTGTTTTCTGTAAATGTTATGGGAGCTGGTTTTGTGGGGAAGAATGGTATTTGAGCTGTCACTAAGATGAACAACGTGAGAAGTGTAGTTTGAAATACATTTTAGTTGAGCTGCACTTTGCTGTAACAAAATGTAAAGTAATCGGGCTGAAGTATAGGGGCTGTTAAAGATAATTTTCAGCTGGGCGGGGTGGCACACACCTATGACCCCAACACCTGGGAGGCTGAGGCAGGAGGATCGCTGCAAGTTTGAGGCCAGCCTGGGGTACATAGTGAGTTCACTCCCAGCCTGAACTACATAGGGAGATCCTGTCTCAAAAAACCAAAATAATAATAATTACTATTATTATTTTCAGAGAGCTATTTTAATTCTATTTATGAAATTAAAATGTGTGTTTTGATATCGTAGAACAGTCTTGCATTTTTATGATCTTAATTAGTCCCTTCTTTCTACAGAAATAGGAAGGTCGTTGATTATTCACAGTTTCAGGAGTCTGATGATGCAGGTATGTTCTGTGATTTCAACAAATTGTTTGTTGGACTGACTGGTGAAGGATTGCCAGTTTTTGAACTTCTTATGATGCTTTTGGAATAAGATTTATTTTTTGTTTTTACAATATTTATCCAAATTATCTGTGTCAACCAAAATAAAAGTTGAACTTGCATGGGTTTTATGGGGGTTTTTTGTAATTCATTGATAATAAATCGAACATTTTTTGCATAGTTTTAGAATCTAAAAGTTAAATGTCCAGTAATTCTGATACAGTGTCTGTTACTTAAAATGTCTTCTGCTTGCCAGGCACAGTAGTACATACCTGTAATCCCAGTTACTTTGGAGGCTGAGGCAGGAGGATCACTTGCCCAGGGAGGTCAGGCTGGACAAGATAGTGAAACCCTGACTGAAAAAAAAAAAAAAAAAAGAAAGAAAGAAAGATATCTGTTACGGTAGTGTCTCAGTTCACAAGCACTTTTGTTGGAAACTCTGTGTTGGGTACAACCGTGACCTTGGCCATCTTTCCCATGCAAACACAAACGTGGCCATCTTTTCCAAAATCGTGGAACGAATTAAGTTTGTGAACCGAGTATTACCATAATAAAACCTGTACCTTGTATGAGACTGGGCAGGGTTTAACGCATAATAAAGTAAGATGAAAGTTTTATTTTGTGCAACCACTTTGATTTATGAACTAATGTATATAGAATGAGTGTTGTGTCTTAAATCTTAGCCATAAAAGGTTTCTTTAGAGTTGTGTCTTTAAATCTCATTACTTTTCGGGTACATTTACTTTTCCTTTCTCCCTCTTTCCCTTCCTACCCTTTGTTTTAAATACAACTTTATAAAGGTAATATGTGCCCTTTGGGAAAACTTAGAAAACACAGAAAGTTATGTGGAAGAGTAAAAATACTGATACATAATCCTCTATCCTAGAGGTAACACTAATTAAATTCTTGCTCTACATGCCAGGAATTATTCTGAATGTTCATGTTTAGTAATTTATTCCTTAGAACAGTCCTGTTATTATGAGATGTATTCTCATTTTACATTTATGGAAATGGAGGCAGAGATAACATTCAGGGTCCCCTAGCTAGCATATAGCTACATTTTACCTTTTTTGTTAACTGCTAATCTTTCACCTTTTTACCGTTTAAAAATAGTTGAAGCGGGCTGGTGAGATATCTCAGCGGCATAAGCGCTGAGGTCCTGAGTTCAACTCCCGGAACCCACATAAAGGGAAAAAAAAGGGCCAGTGATATCGCTCAGCAGCACAAGCTCTTGCTGGCAAGCGCGAGGGCCTGAGGTCGACTCCCGGTACCCACATTAAAAAAAAAAAAATAGTCGAAGCTGGATATGGTCGTTCACACCTATAATCCCAGCACTCAGGAGGCTGAGGCAGGAAGATCACTTCCCAGGAGTTGGAGAACAGGCTGGGGAACATAGTGAAACTCTGACTCATAAAAAAGAGAGAAAGAAATCTGTTACAGTGGTGCCTCAGTACCAGAATTTGAGGCCAGCCTGGGCTACACAGTGAATTCAAGGCCTACCAGAACTACATGCAAGACCTTGTCTCAAAAACAAAAAAATGAGGCTGAGCATGGTGGTGCACTCCTGTAATGCCAGCACTTGGGAGGCTGAGGCAGGAGGATTGCTGTGAGTTTGAGGCCAGCCTGGGCTACCTAGTGAGTTCAAGGCCTGGCTGAACTACATAGTGAGACCCTGTCTCAAAAAAAATAAAATAAAATTTTTGTTGAGCTATTGCTATAGAGTTTTGGGTTCTGTCCCTATCTTCTACTTGTACTTGCGAGTCTCTTTCTCTTATTAAAGATTATTTTGGGCCGGTGAGATAGCTCAGCGGTGTAAGCACCTGCCTGGCAAGTGCGAGGTCCTGAGTTTGACCCCCGGTGCCCACAAAAAAAAAAAAAAAAGGATTATTTTACAAATTCCTATTAATGGTTATTATTTTTCATATTTATAACTTATCCAACCATTTAATAATTGCTGAAGCTCTGGACCACTTCCAGCTTCTTACCATTGTATGTGATGGTGCAGTGAACAGTTTTGGCCTTAATCACCTTTTAACATAGAGTAATCTTGTTAAATTTTATAGGACTTTTTTTTTTTATGCGGATACCGGGAGTTGAACTCAGGCCCTCGCGCTTGCCAGGAAGGCGCTTATGCTGCTGAGCTATATCACTGGCCCATTTTATAGGACTTTTGAAATTGGAGGTATTCTCCTGAGCTACCTGAGTATCCAGAATACATAACGTGTATTTAACACATTAGTTTAAAAGTAATTTTCTTGATGACAGTAATTGTTTTAGGATTGTAGGACTAGGTTTTTTACTTTCTAAAATGCTTGTAATGTACAATATTACTTTAATAATTTCCAGATAAATATAAAGGTGTTGAGATATGGAAAAATCATAAATTAAAAACAATAAGAGATATTGGGGTGTAGACATATAAAATAATGTATACCTGAGGACTAGAGGGTAATAACATAAATGGAGTCAAAATTGTGAGACTAGAGTAGAACTTTTTTTTTTTTTGTGGGTACCGGGGGGACGACCTCAGGACCTCGCGCACCAACAGGCACCCGTGCCGCTGAGCGATATCACCGGCCCCTTTTTCGTATGTGGGTTCCGGGAGTCGAACTCGGGCCTTCGCGCTTGCAAGGCAGGCGCTTAAGCCGCTGAGCCGTCTCACCGGCCCTAGAGAGTAGAACATTTTTTTTAAATGAAAGAAACCATTTGGGGAATCCTGTCCTGCTAACCACTTAAATAGGGCAAGATAATTAATGTCAGTAAATATAGTAGTGATTTTAACATGTAAAAATCATAATATAGTTAATTAAATTGAAAAATGCTCTGTGTAGATGAAGATTATGGAAGAGATTCAGGCCCTCCCACTAAGAAAATCCGATCATCTCCTCGAGAAGCTAAAAATAAGAGGCGGTCTGGAAAGAATTCACAGGAAGACAGGTAAGAGGCGTTGTTTCTGTAGAGCTTACTCTCCCCACTCTGAAGTGAGGGCAGTGTCTGATCTCTAAGTGGTGGACTCTTGGGACACTTGCAGGTAGTACTGGCTTCCCCTTTGATGCTCTGCATGCCTTACACTGTCAAAGGCTGTGCTCTGAGGGCTGGAGGCGTTGGCCTCCTTAGTCCTGGGGCTTGCTTGGCTTCAGCTTGAATCCAAGGTGATGTCCGAGAATGTCTTTGCTCTGCCTCAGACCTCCGAAAATGAGCAGAAAGATTAAGTATATAATTTGTGACTTAGAATTAGTATCGATGCTTACATTTACCTTGTCATGAATAACAAAGCACAAGTGACCTCTCGTAATCAGTCACTAGTAGAGTAGTAGAGTCATACCTAAAGCTTGTTAGAATCTTAAGCTGCATAGCCTGCTGAGTTTTACTGTCTCATAATTCTTTGTTTAAATAATTGAACTATTTTGGGCAGTTTCTTTAACTCTTTGTTTCTTTTTTTTCTTTTCTTTTTTTTTTTTTTTAATGGGGTCTTACTGTGTTGCCCAAGCTGGGCTGGGCAATCCTCCTGCCTTAGCCTCCCCAGTGCTGGGATTACAGGCATGCACCACTGTGCCTGGTTTAACTTCTCTGTTTCAAGGAGTAGACACACATTCTCACATTCATAACTTTTGAGACCTATTTGATAATGGTGATGATAGCTACCATTTATGAATATTATGTACTTTGTATACGTTATCATTTAATTCTCACAGTACCTCTTAAATTAATTGTTGTTAATTTAGAGGGGCTCAGTTATTTAACCAAGTTTACCCAGCAAATGGACAAGGATATTTTGAAATCATGTTGTTGGACCCACTATGTGTTTTTAACCATCGGGCTGTAGCACTTTCAAATAATACTTTTAGAGATGAGCAGTTTAAAAAAAATGATATATTTCTCACTTGTTCTTCTAAGAACCTTGGTGCACTAAAATCACTTACTAAAATGTGTTTACTTCGTATTTTTTGTTTGCTTACATCACTAACTTCTATTCACTTTGCTGGAAAATTTCACAAATGTACTTTTTAGGAAAAAGAATACAAAATTTACCATTGGGAAACAAATATTCCAGAGTTACATCTTTAGCCCCTTCGGTTTTTTGTTGTTTTTGGAACTTGGGATCGAACCCAATCCAGGGCCTTCACACTGAACTGTATCCTCAGCCCCTTTAAAAATATTTTTAAATTTTGAGACAGGGTCTTGCTAAGTTGCCCAGCCTGCACTCCAGCTTGCCATCCTCCTACCTCAGCCTCCCTGAGTGTTGGGATTAAGAAGTGTGCATTACCGCATCTAGCTTTTAACTAGGTTTTATATTGCAGCCCAACTAGTTTTCATTATCTCCACTTAATGTTTCTCCTAGTAACGAGCTGCTTGTGGCCTTTTATAGTGTCATTAATGTAACTATATCTAGCCTAAATATTTTTCTTGTTTTTTTTTTTTTTTTTTTGGTGGGTACCGGGGGGTCGACCTCAGGACCTCGCGCGCCAGCAGGCGCCCATGCCGCTGAGCGATATCACCGGCCCCTTTTTCATATGTGGGATCCGGGAGTCGAACTCGGGCCCTCGCGCTTGCAAGGCAGGCGCTTATGCCGCTGAGCCATCTCACCGGCCCAATATTTTTCTTGTTATAACCATTTAATTTTTTTTTTTTTTTTTTTTTTTTTTTGTGGGTACCGGGGGGACAACCTCAGGACCTCGCGTGCCAACAGGCACCCGTGCCACTGAGCGATATCACCGGCCCCTTTTTCGTATGTGGGTTCCGGGAGTCGAACTCCGGCCTTCGCGCTTGCAAAGCAGGCGCTTACGCCACTGAGCCATCTCACCGGCCCATAACCATTTAATTTTATCGTTCTCTTCTAATGTTAGGAATTATTGAGATAAATACAGTTTTTATTACCATTTTTATTAAATACCTTGTGTATATTTCTCAGACCAGTGCAATGTTGATTCTTCCATTGTTCTCCACTTAAAAGTTCAGCTTTCAAGCCAGGCGTGGTGGTGCACGCCTGTGATCCCAGCACTCAGGAGGTTGAGGCAGGATTATCGCCACGAGTTTGAGGCCAGCCTGGACTACCAGTAAGACCCTGTCTCACAAAAACAAAAACAAAAAAAAGTTCAGCTTTCACTCGACTTTGCTGTAATGTTGTTCAGCAATTAACAGGCTTTACAAACACATTAAAGTAACCCAAAAAATGATGTCATTTTTCATCATCAGTTTATGAATTAAGTGTATTGTGCTGGTGACAGAACCTGTGACCTTATATATGTTAAGCACTTTACCACTGAGCTACACCCACTAAATGCTTACTTTGCATAGAAACATTAATGCAGAATAGCCAGAGATTTCAGAATTGTAACTCAGTCTTGAACTCGGACTGCTTAATAAAGAAATATTTGGGGCTGGGTGTGGTAGCAGCTACCTGTAATCCTAGCACTCTGCAAGGTTGGAGCAGGAAGAATGCAGGTTAAAGCCCAGCCTGAGCAACTAAGTGAGACCCTTCTTAAAATAAAAAATACGGAGAGGGCTGAGGAAGTGGCAAAGGCCCTGGGTTCAATCAGTACCAGTGAGTGAGTGAATGAATTTATTTTTGGTGGTTCTGTTTGGAATCTTGGGTTCTGTTTGTCCTTTGAATATGTTCTAGATTATGACAAATTTCCAAAAGTAATTTATAAGACCTATACAAGAACAGAAAGTTGTGAAGGAAGTTGTTAATGAATGAGTGTTGTCAGAATTTCTCATGAAATCATATTAGCACTGAAGAGCACCAATGATTTGCCTGAGATCATACAATAATTAGTGACAAAGATGGGACACTAGAACCCAGATTCCCAAGTTAGGACTTGCTGAGGACATAATACATGTATGGTTATGTATTATTTTTAGAAAGTTCCCATTGAACTTTGAAGCTCCTTAACTCATTTTGCAGAAGGGTCTTGAGTTCACCCATATTGGAAACAAAAATTATTAGGAAATAATAATTAGGAAATAAATTGATTCATTTCTATTTTAGTAATTTTATTCCCTATCTCTCTATAGAGGATATTTTTCTTATTAAATCTTATAAAACAGGCCTATGTTGAGATACGTGTTATTTTCCTTTGCAATTTGTTTTCCACATAGATAAAATTATTTTTATTCATCAGCACCCCAGTAAAGTGAGCAAATAATGGAAGCAGTTTCAATGCTTAGCATCTCTTTGAACATTTTATATACAGAAGAGGTATTTTTGGTGTTCTCAAATCAGATATCAGATTTGTGTTCATCTATACTTTGATCTCAGACTTTTAAGCATTTCCTTTTTCCCCTTTCCCTTATAGTGAGGACTCAGAAGAAAAAGATGTGAAGACCAAGAAGGATGATTCTCATTCAGCAGGTAGTAAACTATTCTTAATGTGACAGGTACAAATCTATACATATATTTACTCATTAGACATTTTAAAAAGCAATTTTGTATCCAGTCTCTGATGCAAATACTGAGGTTACAAAGATGTTTCCATCTTCAAAGAGAAAATAGTGATTCTCAGTCCCCGTGGCTTATTACAAAGTATATATTCTGAGTCCTACCCCAAGATTTCTAGGTCTAGGTAGGGTGTTGAGGATTCAGATTGTTTTCATGCATGCTTAAGATTGAAGATCAAAAATATTGACATGAGTAATAGGCATCAAACTCGGGGGGGGGGGATGTCTATGTTTGTGTGTGTGCATGTGTGTGTAACACTAGGTGAAAATAGAGGTATGAAAAAAGGAGTGATCACTCTGGGTTGAAAAGCAAAAAAGTGGGCCGGTGAGATGGCTCAGCAGCGTAAGTGCCTGCCTGGCAAGCGCAAGGGCCCGAGTTCGACTCCTGGAACCCACATACGAAAAAAGGGCCGGTGATATCGCTCAGCAGCACGGGCGCCTGCTGGTGCGTGAGGTCCTGAGGTCGACCCGCGGTACCCACAAAAAAAAAAAAAAAAGAAAAGCAAAAAAGTAAGTTCAGTCCCACTTTTAGTTGGGAAAGAGTTATAAAACAGTAGTCCCAAAAAATAAATAAATAAATGAATTTTTTAAAAAATAGCCATTGAGAAAGCTTTTTCCAAGTATTTTAACTTGAAAGAATTAATGCAAATTACGGAACCTATACAGTGTTCAGTGCCAATGACTTATTGATGATATTTGTTTCTAAATTTATCTTTTTTAAGAATTGAGAATTTTGGGCCGGTGAGATCGCTCAGCGGCACGGGCGCCTGCTGGCACGCGAGGTCCTGAGGTCGACCCCCGGGACCCACAAAAAAAAAAAAGAATTGAGAATTTTATTTCTTATCGCTCCCAGCCACTTCATTTTTGACTTGCTTAGTCTTCCCAGATCTCCCCTTTTATGAGACTGCTATTTGGTTAATATGCGGAGGGCAGACATCTTGCACTAAATTCAAGCTTACGCTGAGCTGTTTTGCCTTCCTTTCTATTTAATTACTTAAATTCCTATTTATTTGGCTGTTTAAATTGCAAATAAATTATATTAACCTTTTAGATTATCTAGTGAACTTGTTATAATTGATAATGTAGTATACACTTTCATTCATTTACCTTGAAAACCCGAATTTGATCTCTTACATTTATTAGTTTTTTTGACCACTTCAAGATATATAACTCTGTACTTAGTGTTAATACATCTCCTACTGTGTAGTTTTAGTTTAAAGTCCACCTAAGTTGGCTTTAGTCTCCATTTGCCTCAGTTGAGGTTTGGCAGTGAAAGTGATCACTTGAATACTGGCCATGGAGAGAATCATAGAACTAGGAGTGTTTTCACACTTGATCTTAGCCAAAAGGCCAAGAAGCAGTTTAGGAATATTTTCAGAAGAATGACAGCTAAACCTTAATAGAATGAGGGAGCCAAAAAGTTCAAGAAGAAGGCTATAGGTAGCGACTAATTACAAATATAGCTTGGTGTAGAGCCAGTAGGCTGGCAGCCTGCCCTTTAACCAGATTTAGTCACCAACACGACTGTGTACTGAAAAAAACTTTTAAAAAATTAATCATATGTGAAAATTTCATTTGTTTGTTTGCTGTGGTAGTAGGGATTGCACCCAGAGCCTTCACCCTGAGCTACATCCTCAGTCCTTTTTTTATTTTTATTTTTATTTATTTATTTATTTTTTTTTGTGGGTACCGGGGGGTCGACCTCAGGACCTCGCGCGCCAACAGGCCCCCGTGCCGCTGAGCGATATCACCGGCCCCTTTTCCGTATGTGGGATCCGGGAGTCGAACTCGGGCCCTCGCGCTTGCAAGGCAGGCGCTTACGCCGCTGAGCCATCTCACCGGCCCTTTTATTTTTATTTTAAGACAAGCTCTTGCTAAGTTGTCTAGACTGAGCTCAAACTCCTGATCTTCCTTCCTTAGCCTTCCAGAATGCTGGGATTACAGCATGCACCACCATGCTGGGCTTGGTTTTCTTGTTAGTTTTGTTTTTCTTTGAGACAGCATTTCACTGTGTAGTTCAGGCTTGCCTTGAACTTACTGTGTAGTCCAGGCTGGCCTCGAACACATGGCTCTTTCTCCTGAGTGCTGGGATTACAGGAGAGAGGGCCACCACACCCAGTTTATTTTGTTATATTTTTTGGTGTGGTACTGGGAATACAACCCAGGGCCTCATACATGCTGAGCAGGTGCTCTACCACTGAGCTGTATCTCTAGCCCTGAAAGTAATTTTTTATAAGCTTGTCCAGAGAACCTTAGCTGATTTATCTAAATATATATATATATATATATATATATATATATATATATATAATCTAAATATATACATATATAAATATATACACATATATATACACATAAATATATACATATATATATATATATATATATATGTATTTGTGTGTGTGTGTGTGTGTGTGTGTGTGTGTGTGTGTGTGTGTGTGTGGGTACCGGGGGTCGACCTCAGGACCTCGCGCACCAGCAGGCGCCCATGCCACTGAGTGATATCACCGGCCTTTTTTTCGTTTGTGGGATCCGGGAGTCGAACTCGGGCCCTCGCACTTGCCAGGCAGGCGCTTACACCGCTGAGCCATCTCACCGGCCCAAAATATATATTTTAAAGATTTCTCTCTATCCTCTCTAAATTGAAAAGAGAATTAAAATTATACTAGTAATTTCTTTTAGTTCATTGAAAAGAATGGTTTGAAGATAACAATATGCAATATATTAACCATTGTTAATTTCCTATTGTTTTGAAATTCTGTATCATTGTTTCTATTGTTTTGTTTTTTTCTCTTTAAAAAAATTTCTCTTTACATTTATACCAGATTCATTGTAAAGAGTGTTTGTTTTTTTTGTTTGTTTGTTTAGTGATAGTGGGGGTTGAACCCAAGGCTTTCACACATTCCCCTGCCCCACCCCCTTTTGGGTCTTGCTGAATTGCCCATGTTGAGCTTGAACTTGCATTACAATCTTCCTGCCTCGATCTCCCAGAGTGCTGGGGTAACAGTACTAGTTTTCTAACTTTAGCTTCTAAAAGCAATGAACATGAATTTGAATATAATTGAGAATTTTAGGGAAAACAATGATAAAAATTTGAAGTATGGGGGACTGGGGATATAGCTCAGTGGTGCAGTGCCTGCCTGGCAAGCACAGGGTCCTGAGTTCGATTCCCAGTACCCACCCAAAAAAAACTTTTTTTTTTTTTTTTTTGAAGTATGTTATAGGAAGCATATGGCCACACCTTAACAGCTTCATTGTTCCTTAAAATTACAGCTCTAAGTTATTTTTGTATGTGTCATGGGTATATAGACTATTCAAGTTCCTTTTTGGTGAACTTTAGTTTCCCCTTTGTGAATGTCGCAGGAATTTTTAGGGTTAGAATTTACTCTTGTAGAATGAAAGCTGCAGGTTATATCCTACATACACCATGATGTTGGTTGGCTTTTTTAGGTATTCAGTCATTGCATCATGAAACTTTTGTATTACAGAAGACAGTGAAGATGAAAAAGATGATCATAAAAGTGTGCGCCAGCAGCGGCAGGCAGCATCTAAAGCAGCTTCCAAACAGAGAGAGATGCTCATGGAAGATGCGGGTAGTGAGGAGGAGCAAGAGGAAGAGGACGAGGCACCATTCCAGGAGAGTATGTGAAGCTGGCTACTGATTGTAATTTAGGACTTTAATTGTTTTTGGTATTTTCTAAGTGCTGAATGTTCCATCTGTTCCTTTAAATTAAGTAGATACTTCCTTTTAAGAGACATGACTGTTGATAACAGTATTTTTAAAAGTTCAGAGATTCCTGTGATTGTTTACCATTTGTAATGGTTGTACTCTTTAAAGACATTGTGTTCAAACAATGAACAAGTATTAGAATAATAGTTATACGCTGTGACTAAGATTTGTATTTTAGCCTCTCAGAGGAGGATATAGATCTCTTTCTCCCCACAAAAAAACGGTAATTTCAAATTTTAGATGTTTCGGGGGTTATTTGGGTTAGTTATTTGTATTTTGTAGTGTTCTTATTTCATTTATTTGAGATTAGACCAAAAGTTCAGTTTCAGTTCAGTTTTTTCCTACTGTCAACCATATCATCTTTTACATAGGAGTAAAAGAACTACTAAAAATTATTTCGTACTTTCAGTTTTTATTCAGATTAAGTTTTGTCTCTTCTGTTTTCAACCAGTTCTTCAGACAAGTCAGTCATGTAACCTTCCTGTGAGGTTTTTGCCAACCCAGTTTACAGATAGCACAGTGACCACTCCAGCCAAATTGGTAGTACAGTTACAAATAGAACCCAGTAGTGTCTGACTCGCAGATCTCATCCTTCAGTCATTCTTAGCAGTCTTTCCTTTGTTCACTTGGAAGGATGTGTACATTAAGTTGAACGTTGAAATTCTTCTTTCCTCTCAGAAGATTCCGGCAGTGATGAAGATTTCCTAATGGAAGATGATGATGATAGTGACTATGGCAGTTCAAAAAAGAAAAACAAAAAGATGGTTAAGAAGTCCAAACCTGAGAGAAAAGAAAAGAAAATGCCCAAACCCAGGCTAAAGGCTACAGGTGAGCTGTGCAATAATAAAATTACTGCTTTAAAACTTTTTAAGGACTGATGCTTTCTCTACAGAAATTCTTCATGAAATGCCAGCATTGGCCTGGTACTTAACAGGAATATGAGAAACTTCAAAGGACCCTGTCTTCTGCGTCTGGAAGTATCACTTATTATACAGACTTCAGCCCCTCCAAGATTCCAGTGGGTTTAGCCATATTCTTCAACGGTTGCCATAATAACAAAATCTAGAAAACGACCTATTTGTTTCAGCCATAGTGGTGGGAACATGGTGTCACCATAGCTGTTCCTGAACAAAACAAAAACTTTAATTTCACAAGCCTCTGAGAATGATGTACATTTTCTATAGCATCATGTTTCTTTTCTTTTCTTTTTTTTTTTTTTTTTTTTTTTTTTTTTTTTTTTTTTTCCTTTCTTTTTCTTTAATGTGGGTACCGGGAGTCGACCTCAGGACCTTGCGCTTGCCAGCAAGCGCTTATGCCACTGAGCGATATCACCGGCCCTCTTTTTCCTTTATGTGGGTACTGGGAGTTGAACTCAGGACTTCACGCTTGCCAGGCAGGCACTTGTGCCACTGAGCTATCTCACTGGCCCTCATGTTTCTTTTTTAAGCATTGCTGTGGGAGGCCATGCGTGTGGGTGGCCCGTGGGAGGCGCCTAGGGCCTTGTGGGGACCGGACCTGACCTGACCACGGACTTGACAACGGACTTAGTGCCCGCTCAGATGTCCTCTCCAAGGCCTCATACCACTCCTGCCCATGCCACTCGCTCCCTGGCAACCATGTTTGTGCCCTGCGGGGAGGGAGTTGTGTCTGACCTCTCTGGCTGCACCTTGCTACTGCCAGCAGTATCTTTTGGAAATGTTAGCTAGCTTGCAGTAGATCTGATTATTTCTACACTGAACATGTCTTAAGATGGGTTACTTCTATACTGATTGTTGCTAATGGTTGGAAACAATCTGTATGCAATAGCAAAAAGTCCAACAGAACTCAGTATAAATGCTGAAGTATATTCATTGCCTTCAAGAAAGTAGTGACTTTTTAAGTATAAATCCAAGTCATTCTGTGAAAAACTCTTTTCCTGAGTAAAAAGTAGCAGGTTTGCCAGAGTTGCTGTTCTTGCAAGCAGTCACTCACTCATAGCAACAAATTGACCTGCACAGAAAATGTCAAAAGTAGATGAACAGAAGTTCTTTCCCATGCCTTTCAACATATACAACAAATGTGAAATTCATATAATAAAATTATATTTCTTAAGTAAAAAGCTAAAACCAAAAATAAAATGAGGGCCGGTGAGATGGCTCAGCAGCATAAGCGCCTGCCTGGCAAGCGCGAGGGCCCGAGTTCGACTCCCGGATCCCACATACGAAAAAGGGGCCGGTGATATCGCTCAGCGGCACGGGTGCCTGTTGGCGCGCGAGGTCCTGAGGTCGACCCCCCGGTACCCACAAAAAAAAATAAAAATAAAATAAAATAAAATGAAAGCATTGCCGTTAACATAACATTAGAGTGTTAGTAAGAAAATGAGCCAGTCTTATGGTGACACACACCTATAATCCCAGCACTCTGGAAGGCTGAGGCAGGAGTATCACAAGTTGAAGTCCAGCCTGGGCAATTTAGCAACTTAGCGAGCACCTGTCACAAAATAAAAACTCACTGGGGCTATAGCTCAATGCAAAGACCATGGGTTCAATCCCTGTACCTCAAAAAAAAAAGAAAAGAATTGGCTAAATGAGACACATGTCAAGACATCACAGGGTACTCGATGTATAAATGTGAACTTTTTTGTTTTTCTCGTGAGTACTAGGATTGAATTCAGGGTCTTATGCATGCTAGGGAAGCACTCTGATATACATCCCTAGCCATTTTTTCTTTTTATGACAGGATCTTGTTAAGTTGTTCCATTTGTCCTTATACTTTCAATCTTTCTGCCTCAGCCTCCCAAGTCATTGGGAGTACAGTGACCACCACATCCAGCTAAATTTTTGTTCTTATTTTTATATAACAGTTAAAAAAACAAATTCACCAAAATGATTGCAAACTACTACAGTATATTGGAATAATTTATCATGACCTGATTAGAAACTGAGATTTATGTGCATACTGTAGTGCCCACCTTACTTTTGAGGAAGTTGGAATGTTGTTTACAGATTTTATTCTGTTATTTGTAGCTGATTTCTATTAAAGACATTTTCTTCTCTTCTCCTAATTGTTACTTTTCTTCTTTCAGTGACGCCAAGTCCAGTGAAAGGCAAAGGGAAGGTGGGTCGCCCCACAGCTTCCAAGGCATCAAAGGAAAAGACTCCCTCTCCTAAAGAAGAAGATGAGGAACCTGAAAGCCCTCCAGAGAAGAAGGCATCAGCAAGCCCCCTGCCTGAGAAGTCTGGAGACGAAGGGTCTGAAGATGAAGCCCAGTCTGGGGAAGATTAAAAGTGCTCATGGTTTGGGGAGAGATTTTATTAAAAAAAGAAAAAAGGAAAAAAGGGGGGAAAAAGAGAACCTACTTAAGATAGAACATGGTTTTGGCTGTCTTGACTCATGGGCTTTCAGTGCTTTTTTCTATTTGTTGAAAATAATTTTTCTCTCTTCCCCCTCTCTTGCCCTGTCTCTCTTCCCCTCTCCCCCTCTTTTTCCCTTCCTCTCTTTCGCTCTTCCTCTCTTTCTCCAGAAAACCGTTGTATATGGAAGTGTTTAAGTTACTTTTGTGTCTGTTGGTCTTCTCTTTGCCACCACCCCTGTTTGCCAATGAAAGCCATGTCAGATTAATCACTGGACTGACTGCTCCATCTTTTTCTTTGTAACGGAAGATGCACCACATGTGTGAAGCAATAAGATCTGAGATGGAGACTACAGAAACTTCGCTTTTGGCTAAAATGATATAGCAAGTTGAACAGTAATCAAAAAATATAGACAGATTTTAGTTAAAAATAATTGCTTCTTTCTCTGCCTGGACTTCTAAAAAGTCAGTTGTCATTTAATATGAGTTTATATATCTATATACATAAGTATAAATGTCTAAAAGAAATCATGACTCTAAACTTCCACTGATGAGTCCGGTAGGAGATAAAAGTGAATTCTGAATTGTTACTAAAAGTACTCATATTTTTTACTTTAGTGGGTGGGTATGGAATGGTGGGGATACCCGACCATGTTTGGGGGTGTGGGTTTTCATTTTTATTTCATCATTTATCTCAAAGAGACTTGGAGCCCGTGATCCTTTTATCCTGCTAGTCTTTAAGGACCTTAGAAAATACAGGGGCTGCCAAAACAGAAATCACTCTCAATTTCATACTTTATTCTCTAATGGGTCATGTTTTAAAAATATGTATCCTGTTTTTTGGATAAAATTTTACCAAGGATAAGAGAAAGAGGAAAAAATCCCTAGAATTTAAATGGCAAGATGGATCTACACATCACAGTGGGTTTCTTTTCAAACTGACGATGTTTAGGTTTTACACAAATAAAAGTTCCAGTTAATGTGAAACTCAGTCACAAAGGGTTGAGATTTTTCCTTTATGAAAACAGAGGATTGAAATTCTTTTATGCTGTAAATGTGCATTCAGATCCCATGAACAATGCTGTTTTTATTTGGGGATAAAACATTTTCCTTTTTACACCCAGATCTTCCCATTTTCTTTGTAGAAACGTGCTATGAGATACATCTGTCCACTTCCTGCTGCTGCATAGAACACCGCTTCACGCCCTGATCCAGTGCCCAGCAGCTCTGCTGTAGGACACTTCCGGGCTCTGTTCTCCACATACTGACAGGAGGGAGGTGTCTTAAATGCCACTTTCACGTTATTGAGTTGGTCTGACCCCTTGCTTATTGCTCATGTTTCTTAAAGCAGGAGACTGAGACTCAATTGGACTAGAGAAACCCATGTGTTTTTAGGAGGCCCGTGTGCCTGTAACAGGATTTTTCCATGCCTTAGGAGAATGAGGAGATAGATCCGTAGCTTTGATCCTCCACATCCTGATACTGTGCGCTAGTGGGAGCAAAGTTTAAGGGTCCTAGTAGGTTAATAAATTGGAAAATTAGTGAAATTTAACTTTGCATTTTTTTCTGTCTTTTAATCTAGATTTGCTTCCTCGGTAGTCTATTTTTGTGGTTTTCTTTTTGTCTTTAAGTGGCAACATGTTTTCCTCAGACAACGTGGCTTTCTTGCAGGTATTCCCAGGACAAAGCTGGTTTTTTTTTGTTTTGTTTTTGTTTTTGTTTTTTTTTGACAAAGGGTTATTTAAGAAATATTTTTACTCTGGTTTTTAAGACACTTTAAGGAACATTCTTAACTCTGATTTTGTAAAAAACACCCAGTGTCAGAGTAATTTCCTTGTTGCACTGTGTGTTAAAGAACAAATAAAGAGTGTTTAGCACATGGCCAAAAATGCAGAGCTTGAATAGAAGTACCAGTTGGTTTATTACCTTACACAATGTTTAAATTTATAGTTGTGAACATCGTAATGAGGGTATTAAGGATTATTCTATTTGCTTTAGTTCAGGCGTCCATTTTTAACAAAAAATGATTTGTGTTCATAGAGTAAAAGACCTGTCAGTGTTTCCACCATACACTTCTATTTTAAGTCTTACATTCCTAGTAACATTTGAGCTTTTCTTAGGTATGTTTTATGCAAATGCTGGGGGGGGGCTCTTTTTAAACCTTAGCCTCATTTTTGTGCATAACAATCTCTAATACATGAATCTGCACTAACATCTCTGTGACATATGCACATTAGAGGTAATCATGTTTTCTAGGCTGTGTGATTTGATTTGGCTTCTTGTTTAGAGACTTTTAAAACTAATTCATTAGATCGAAAACCGTATTCTCTATTTCTTATAGGCTGGGCAGAGGACCTGTGTCCCCAAGTGAGACAGGCTCTGAAGGACTTGCTTTTTCCACTTCGTGGTGTTTTAAAACGCTCTAGTCTTCCCTCAAATCATGCATGCAGGTAGGAGGACAGTGATGGTGACTCAACTGGAACCAGGTGCTCGGTAGTTAGGCAGGCTTGATAATGGTGTTAGGATGCGTTACAGCTGAAGCGGGTAGTGACTGGCCATTGTCACTTCCCCTTGGCCAAACCTGCTCTTCTTTTCTAGTGTGCCTATGGTGAAGTGGCAGTAGCATTCACTCTTATTTTGCAGCGCTCAGGAAGTAGGACATTGACTTTGAAGGTGCTTGTTCATGTTATCTGAAGTCCAGGCTCCCCTAGGTTTACCTCTGTAACAGATTTTGGCAGCTATGCTGACTTGACACTACATTCTAATTCTTAGAAGTTCTTTTGTGCTATCCTCCCCTCCTCCAGCTAGAAATGGGTAGTTCCTGTCTTACTCGTTGGTAACTTGCTGCTGCTTTAGCCATCCTCACCTCAGATTGGAATTGGGAGTGGACTCAAGGGTAAATTTTAATCTCAGTAATGGAAGATTTGCCCCGCTTTCTAAAACACTTCATAGCTCCACTCCATATTGATTCCATTAAGGAAAAATAATGGATGTTTCCTCCTTTGTCGAGGAGATGAGTGGAAGAATGGATGATCCTGAAGAATAGTATAGTAGTTGAATTCTCTTGCAGGAGCTTCAGATAGTGATTTTTTTGTTGTTTTTTCTGCAATAACTGGTTTGCCCCAGTTTAATTCTCAAATTCAATACTTAGAACTGGTTCAGATACCTTTTTCTTACAGGTAGCAGATCAAGATGGAAATTGAGATTACAATCTCAGTTTCAGATTACTCATGAACATGGTCAGTTAAAGCGAACTCGACTCTTTAAAAAATAGTTTATATCAATGAGCATTTGAATAACAAGTGGATTTTAGAATACTAGTTGGGAATGGAATAGTGCTTTTCTTTAAACAAACTTCAGTTTAAGAGATGTTTTGAGAGTTAGAAAGGCAATCGCAGAACTGAATACCAGGAGCAATGGGGAAAGCTCTATAAAAGATCATGTGGCCATGTGGCTCTTGTAGTGAGTGCCAGTTTGAACCATTCATTCTTTGCCTACATCAGCAGTAGCAACACTGAAAAGAAAAAGCTCACTGAGATTTTGGAAAGGAAGAAACCTGGACTGTGGTCTTTATGGAGTTTGCACTGAGATACTTAGCAAGGAGTGGGGAAAATAAACTGGTTGCTCTTGAGGGTAGAACAGTATCCTTTTCTCTGTGGATGAAGCTGAGTCTATGTGAAAATGGAGAGTTGGTTTATTGTTTGAATATTGGGACACCAAGCTATCTATCACCTAGATTTCAGTCTCACCTCATTTTCCCTTTGTCTTGGATAAACTCATACATGATTCTGTTTGAATATCAAATCCGTAACTTACACTTCAAAGCCTAATTCATGAAACTCACAGTGGTGCTGACTGTAATAACCACTATTGGGAAAAATCCCGAATACCTGCCGGTTGCCATGCCAGTGGAGTGACTGACTGATGGATGACATCTGTTGGAGCATGCTTTGTGTGGCTGGTAGAATGCCGCCGCTGTGCAGACACTTTGTAGTACATCAGGGGTGAGCGAGGGTTTTCTAGATTATGGGGGGTGAAACTGGTTTGTTTGTTTGTTTTTTTCCCCCACTCCTTTTTTGATGGGGTATGGAGGTATAGTATTCAGCTTATGCCCTAAAATAACATGTATAAAAACCCCTGAAGTATTGTGTGGGTGTGCGTATGAGTGTGTGTTTGTATACGTCTAGCAAATTAAACCTTTGTCTTCTGGAAATTAGTGAATTTTTTTCTTTTTGTCCTCCAGAAGTATTTGTTACAAGATTTGTAAATAAGAGCTCTACCTAGTTTGTTTACCATGAACGTGTTGCAACAAACCTTATACACCTAATTCCTGCAAGACTTAAGGAAAGACTAAGACTTGCCAGGTTAAGCAGCAGCCAGGCTCTCAGTGATTGTTTGCCTTGATTCGTGTTTTAGACTCTTCATTTTGCCAGCTCAAAAATTCCTAGTCCTCCTTGATTTTAGTCTTTAATCTTTGATGTTCTGAGCAGGAAGGGTAAAAGAGGAACCTGCTTAAACATATGAATTAGTCCATGGACTGAGACCGGGTGTCCCTTTCTTTACAATGTCACTAGATACATGATCATACACCAGAGGGTTGGGCATTCTTGCAATACCTTAACAGTGCTGAAATCTGCAGCATGGTACTAAGGAAGTTAAAGTTTGAATGTAACCACTTTATTTAAAAGGTTTTTTTCTTTAATTTAAATGAAATAGGGTTGAAGTGAACATGATTTTGTTGACCATGTTCGTGAATTATAGATGCAACATGCCTTGGTAGAATCGTGTGATGGTCTTTTGTGATACTTAATTTTTACATATCCCAGTCTCTGTATGTATCTGCATAGACAAAGAAAAAACAGACTCTGCTTTACTTTTATTGAAGGGTTTCCAGGACTGCGTGTCTGCTCCTGAGCTTTGTTTTAAGTATGTGTATCCTTTGCTTGTATTTTGTATTAAAAAAAAAATAAGAAAAAGAACCCCTTATCGTTGAGCATGTTGGCATTGTCCCCTTTATTTTTCTCTTTTGGGGACATATGAAGCAAGTTATTCTTTTTCTGTATCTTTTTTTTTTTTTCTTTTGTAAACTTTTTTTTCTGTTTTGTTTAAAAATGGCTTTATAAAAGGGCTTTTATAACCCAGATGTGTGCTTTGTGTACTTCTTATAACACTTTAAAGCAATACACTGACACAGACAGCTGATAACTGTAGTGTATCAGCTCTCAGTCCATCCTGATGGAGGGGGTGTTTTTCCAACTAATTTAGAAACTTTACAAGGGACTACCCTGTTGTTGGGAAAGGAAAGCTTATCTTACTGAGAAAGCAAAGCTTTTCTCAAGCAGCGCTTAAGAGCATGGACTCAAGAGGCAGTAGAAATTCTAGCACTCTGGGAGGCTGAGGCAGGAGGATCATAAGTACGTACACCTGGGCAACATAATGATTTAGGCCCTGTTTCAAAAAAAAACTTTCAAAGGTCTAGGGCTGTAGCTCAATGTGAAGGCCCTGGGTCCAGTCCCCAGTACTGCACACACACACTAAAAAACACAAAAAGCAGTAAGTTCACTAGTTGTTTATTACAAGGACTAGACTGGGTGTTGGGTGTATGAGGATCTCTAATTAGCATTTTCTTCATGTTCATGTCCAGTGTTGTGGAGGGTAAAGTTTATTTCAATTATAGATAGATAATGGTTTGGGTTTTTGTTGTTTTGGGTTTTTTCTCAGGCTGGCCTCAAACTCTGCAATCCTGCCTCAGCCTCCTGAGTGCTGGGTTGCTGTGAAAGATACTGTTTATGCTTACAAAAACATTTGCACTCAATTTCTGATACCCATTAGGAGCACACTAAACCACCTTACAATTTAAAATAATTGTTACTTTTACTTCTTGGATGGGGGAACATGGTAGAGATCCCTCTTTAGAACTGGTCTGATACTGTAGCTATTTGGGCTTTCATTCTTCCCAGGCTTTCCCCTTAGATACTTTTCTTGTCAGCCAAATCGTGTATACCACATGCAAATTCAAATTTGAAATTGAATGTTTTACGCATGCTGGCCTGTGGGTGACTACCTTTTTTTTTTTTTTTTTTTTTTGGTGACACATGGTCTTGCTATGTAGTTCAGGCTGACCTTGAACTTGCTATGTAGCCCAGGCTGTCCTTGAACTCAGGGATTCTCCTGCCACAGCCTCCCAAGTGCTGGGATTACTGGTGTGTGCCACCGTGCCTGGCTGCTAATGTTATTTCTTAATGGAGCTGTTTGCTCCAGTTCAAAGTTGACCTCAGAATGTTAACCATTTTTTTCCTCGGTCCATGGGTGTGCTATAGTTGACATCAGATTTCCTGTTTCTGTACAGTGCTGGAGACATACTGTGGTTTAAGAGTTCAGAATCCATCAAATCATTAAACATGCACCCAGGGAAAACATGAGGCACTACTTTGACTCGTCCATGAGCACAAATAAACAGTAGCGACCACCATAGTTATACAGACTTCACAGTTTATAGAGTTTATGTATTGCCTCAATTTTCACAATTGTGAGACTGGCCAGATGTTTGTTTTTTCCGATATTGTAGAAAAAAGACTGGTTCGGGTAAGATGAAGTTTGACATGGTACCCGATGAGGCTAGGGTTCAAATCGGGTCTGTGTGTCACATTTTGCTGTTCTTGGCATCTTTAGGTGACACTGATCACTGAACCAGGCCAATGCATTACATGAAGGATTTAATGGAAGAGCTGGGGATGGAGCTCGGCGGTAGAGTGCTTGCCTGGCTGTGCAATGCTGTGGGTTGCATCTCAGGCCTGCTAAACAATGGGGAAAATTTGCTACACCAACCCTTCTCAGCTGGGAGCAGCTAGATGGAAACTACACCCCTTCTCCCTTAACCGCAGTTAGGGATACCTCTTCAGAGGGGGGAATGTCATAGACAGCTAAATTAGGTAGAAATATAGTAGGCAGTCAGACAGGGCTGGGCCCTCGAGGGAGTCAGTGCACAAGATGAGAATCCATCAGGACTGCAGCTGGAGGCGCATCTGAAGATTAAAGTCACAATGGCTAGTTTTGCATACTTTCCTAAGGGATGAACAGAGCCTTGGGATTATTGGTATCACCCTTTCGAGATTTCCTATTATCTCATAGGGGTGGACCATCCTTTCCCACCTACTAAGACTAAGACCACTAAGACTAAAGACAAGACAAGACTACAGATTACTGACCAAGGTTAATGATGTCACCCATGTGCCTTTGCTACCATTGGATCAGTATTACCTAAGCAACTGTACTTGCAATCTTACTGGTTGACCATAATTTTGACCCACGTTGTACCCGCCTCATGATTTTACTCTGTAAAACTTCCTTTGAGAAGTGGGCTCGTTGCCAACCCATTCAGGACCCCTCCTGTCTCTGGGGAGCTATTCCTTTTCTCCAATAGGAATTCCTTTTTTTCCTACTCTTAAAAAAAGTAGGGAAGATTTAAAACCTTTCAGTAAGGTAGGAAGATTTATCACAAAATACTTCAACTTACTTGAAAACCCCTGTAGTCCCTTTGTGTAGACACAAAGTCTCAAGTAATGTTAATGCTTTTATTTTCTGTTTACATCTCAAAATAGTTAACTGAGGGGAACTATTCTTTGATGACTACTATATGTAGTAATTGCCCTCTGCCGGTAGAGGGCAATGTCTGTCCAAAGCCGCGCTGGTGGAATGCTCTGCTAGCTTCAGATACTGTACTGTATCCTCCAGATCAGCACCTCCACCACCTACTTGGGTTGTAGAGGTTCTATAATCAGTGCACCCACGAAACTGTAGGCAGCCGCCTTTCATCTGGATTTTAAATGAGAAGTAGGATCTCTTGATTCATGCACATCTGTTCTCTTATTCCCTTCTTAGAATTCCCAAACCTATGTAGACAGCATCTCAAAATGAAAGTATATATGTTGAGAGATTTCAAAACACAGCTGTGAACTCTTGGTCCTGTTTTGAAATAGGTGAAGGCCTTTTGAAATTGGCCTCCAGCTCAAAAGCCCTGTCTCTTGCACAAGGAACCCTGATACGTGTTTGCACACAACAAATATTGAAGCTAGCTTTCCAGGTAGTGCGCTAGGTTGGGCGCCTTAATCTTGATGGCGTGTTTCTCATTCGCATTCATTATCTTAGTCAAGTGGGCAGCTACACACTTTGACATGCTTTGGCCAGGTCCCTGGGAGGAAATGGTATTGCTCAAGGGTGTGCCTCTTTTTTCAGTGGGAAAGTCCTGGATAAATATTATTAAATCAATGCTGTATTCATCCCGGGACCAGAGAGCAAGACGGTAAAGCCATTTTCCATCCCAGTAAAGCAAATAATTACTTTAAAGTATGATAACAAAATGTTGGAAATAATTATTTGCCTTGATTTAGTGCAAAGCCAGTGTCCAGAAGTGAATTATTCAAACATCTAACTTTAAGGAGCAGGTAGAACAAATAAGAGTCCATATGTGTGTGTGTCTGTGTGTGTGTATTACCATTATTGGTAATGTTTTAGCTAAGTCAGGCTCTAAAGAGGGTAGAACATTATTGATCACAGAAGAATGCCGGGCAGGCGCTTAAGCCGCTGAGCCATCTCACCGGCCCGAGGTATATTTTTAAAGTGTTTTTTGTTTTGTTTTGTTTTGTTTTGTTTTAAATATGCGGGTACCGGGAGTTGAACTCAGGACCTCGCGATTGCCAGGCAGGTGCTTATGTCGCTGAGCTATATCACTGGCCCTTAAATGTCTTTAGGCATCAAGAAATCTCCATTGACTTTCTGTTTAGATCTTGGAACATAATCTAAGGCTCTGTTTAGATCTTGGAACATAATCTGGGGCTCAGCAACCTAACTTCACACCTAATGCATGCCACATCTCAATTATAGACTCCACACGCCTCTGTCTTTTCCTTCTGCCAGTGACCAAATTTGCTGCTCTCTCTCTTTTCTTTCTCTTACTTTTGTGAATGGACAGTTGGCTCCATAGAGTTGGTGGATTTTTTCTGAGGGAAATATATTGTGTGCACATGAATCAGGTCACCCGAGAGATGGGTGGGAAACCAGCTGTCTGTAGAGAGACACACAGTTGGCCTGAGTACAAGATAAATAGTGTTTCCTGGTAAACCTGGAACAATGCAGAGCTTAGATTCCAAAGCCCTATTGTAGGGAATGTGGGTATGGCTTCAGGTACACAGGATATAAACAGTATCTAGTTCAAGAGTATGGGGATTGTCCTAGACATTGCACAGTGGGCCAGTCTTGGGCCAAGAGCAAAGCAGGTCACCCCTTCTCTCATCCTGCTTTCCCTCATTCTCTTTCCACACAGTCCTGTGAAGCAATAAGACCTACTGCTTGGGTCCTGGGCTACTTACTCTTCTCTAGAAGTCAACACCCCTGAGTAACTGCTGAGGAGCCAATGCCCCTTTCTGGGAGACAAGCCCATGTGAGGATGCACTACCAATGCCAGGTAGTGGAAACAGAAGTTTCTAGAATACTTGTTCCTTTACAGTTCACCCCTGAATTGGCCACCAGTATTTACTGACAATGAAAACTATAGATGGCTGGGGGATGAACTTGCTAGTAGGTGGGAGGATCTGGGTTCTTTCACCAATAACACACACACACACACACACACACGGCATATGGGGTTGTGGGGGACAAGAAATTGTGACTGTATTCCACTCCAAAAATTGGAACCTGTGCTGTCATGAACAGTTTTTTCATATTCCTCAATAGGAAAGACATTCTATAATATTAGCTTGGATCTCAGAATACTAGCATGTCTAGGGTATTTTTATGGTTTAAGGAACTAAGGCATAAAACTGGATTATTCCATAGAATTTGTGTGAATAGTGTAAAGAGTGCAATGGCTGTTCACACAGCAGAGTTGAGAATTGCGCATAATACTGTAGCAGAAGTAGTTATTTGTTTTTGCAGTACCAGAGGCTAAACTCAGGGCCTTCACACTGAGCTATATCCCAGCGCTTTTTAAATTTATTTTGAGACAGAGCCTCGCTAAGTCACTAAATTCCCCCAGGCTGGATTAAAATTAACAATCCTCCTGCCTCCGCCTCCAAAGTACTGGGACTATAAGTGTGTGCCTCTAATTCACTCCTCCTCTGGGGATCTGCTTTGGAGAAGCTGTGTGGCTGGTTTGGATTAAGTCAGGAGGTCTATTTGCAGGGTAGTCTTGAACAAGCCAGCTACCCACTTCACCCAGCACATACCCTATGCCCATTTCTCCTTTTTATGCAGTGGTGATAAGAGGCTGCTGCTTTGCTTCAGAGGGACATTGTGAGAGCAAGAGTGTACACAACGCCTGGAACACAGGCTCTCTGGGTGCACAGGTCACTGTTGGCATTACAGACAACCAGCCCTGAACAAAAGCAGAAAATTATCCCTAGGCAAGGTATGTTGCAGACAAAAACTTCATTCCCGCAGAACTGAAGTCCGTCTAGCTTTGTCTCTGATACAAAGGAGTTATTTATTAGTAAGAACACTCTCGGAAAAAGGCAATCTTTAACCAGCCCACAATATTGAGTGGGTTTTTTTGGGGGGTGACAGTGACCCCCAAGTCACTGGGAAGGCTTTTCCACCTAAAGTGCAGTTGATCGGAGCTTGATGGTTTCTTCAGCTCCTAGTAGGAAGAATCTCATCCAGTGGTTTCTAGCTGTGTTGCTAGTTATGGGACGTATTTCAAATGAGAAAACATCCATTTGGTCTGACTAGAAATACTTGTCAACAGCATGCTTCTGGTATATGAAATCACCTTACTTTTGTGTTCTTGGTCTTTCGAATTTATTTATTTATTCATTTATTTATTTATTTTTTTTTTTTTTTTTTTTTTGTGGGTACCGGGGGTCGACCTCAGGACCTCGCACTTGCCAGGCAGGCGCCCGTGCTGCTGAGCGATATCACCGGCCCTTTTTTCGTATGTAGGTTCCGGGAGTTGAACTCAGGACCTCGCGCTTGCCAGGCAGGCACTTACGCCGCTGAGCCATCTCACCGGCCCCGGTCTTTCAAATTTAATACCAGAAAGGAAGCCACAAAATTATTGGATCCACAATCAGTGACACAACCCAGGGTCCAGCTGAACTGTTTAGCTGATGAAATGTGACACCCCACGTTCTCAGGATACTAAAGTCTCACTAGGTTGCTTTGCGGGGACACCTATCACGAGGCTACTAACATTTTGGCAGTTGAACCACAGGGGCAAGCTACAAAATAGATGCCTCCCACCTTCCCCCCAAATCCTCTTCCATCTTTGGGGAAGAAAGATACAGTTTCAACAGATAGTGAAAAGGCCCTTAATTTTTTTAAAAAATGTATCTAAGTGGTGTAATGGTCAGACTGTATAAATACTAAAAATTTGGTCAGGAGCCTGTTTCCTACAAGACATTCTTCATCAAATTGTTAAGATCACTTGTGCTTTGTGGATAGATAAGATAACTCCCCAGAGCTGAAAGTTCCTCTTGTTATGTTATCTTGCTGCAGGAGATAAAGCTGTTCATTTTGGCTTTGGTAAGATGTATAGTTTTCTCATCTCAGTTACTGTCACTGAGTTCCGTTAATGTGCATGACACATGCTTCCCCTCGTTAGGCATTTTGGACAAGTGTCAGCATTTAGGGTCGTGAGAACTGCATTTTTTGTTCCCTTTAAGAGTATGATATTAACATAGTGAGACCTTGTCTCAAAAAAATTTTTATTTTTTAAAGAGTGATATTAGGAAAATTTAGCTGGAAACTAGGAGAGCACTCTTCGCCCAGGCTTGGCTTTCACAGCGTTCTTGGAATCAGAACGCCAGCTTGGTCAGAGCAGGAGGCTCGCAGGCAGATTTGGTATGGAAACCTGCAGCAGCGAGAGTGTGGGGGAGAACAAAGGATCCCGCTGCTGTAGAAGCCCCCCTCCAAGCCTTTGACAGCCGAGTCAGTTCCTGTTTGTGTTCATCAGACTTTCTAAAGAGATTTCTTTGTTTCGTGTTTTGTTTTTACTGTTTTCAAAGCAAAATTCTTAATTGAGATTATACAGTTGGGCATGGTGGTTTGCGCCTGTAATCCCAGCACTCAGAGGCTGAGGCAGAAGGATCACAAATATGAGCCCAGTGGGGGCAATTTAGCAACCTAGCAAGATTCTGTCTCAAAACAAAAAATTTAAAAAGGCCCTGGGGATGTAGCTCAGTGTGAAAGCCTTGGGTTCAATTCCGAGTTACCCACCTCCCCAAAAAAAGAATACACATTTTTTCTAATCAGTGAGAAAGAGTAGCTAATAACTAGATGCAGCTGTTATTGAATAGCAAAGTATTAAGTAAGGGTTTTGCAATTTGGTATTCTTTGGCCGCCCGTAGAAAAGTGCCTGAAGTCAGTGGTCCCTGGTCCCTCAGCCCTCCAGGGCCAGCATTCCCTGAGTGTGTACTTCTTTGATTCTGCTTACTAAACCTATCTTTGCCTCTCAAAAACAAAACAAACAAACACAAAATGTGACCCCTGGACTTGCAGCCTCAGCCTCAACTGGAAAACTGTTTTAAAACCAAACTCTCGGGCTACGCCCTAGGTCCAGAAACTCTGGGGAGCTGATCTAGCAGCTTGGGTTTAATGAGTCCCCGTCGATTCTGACACACACTGAAGTCTGATAGCCGCTGCTAGCTGAAATCGTACCGAAAGATTGGCTGGACTAAATCTCTACTTTTCTTCTTATTGGAAGAGGCAGCTTGGCCTGAGTGATGTGACTGAGACGGAGCAGTTCTGGCACTGCCAGCTGGTGGTTTGGTTTAGCGGCACCAACTAAAATCCTAGAGCTGCATCCTCATTTGCCATTCCTGGAAGTCATTTTCTTTTCTGTTGGATGCCCTCTGTTAGGGTCACCAGAGGTGCAGTTGACTTTTCTCTTTGGTGGATTGCACTGCCACATACCTCTTTTGACACCTCTGCTTTGGGGGTTTTGTTTGGTTAGGAGTGTGTGCATGTGTGTGTTACTGGGGATTCCCACTAAGCTATGTCCCCAACTCTGTTTTTGGTTTTGTTTTGAGACAGGGTATTGCTACATAGATCAGGCTCGCTTTGAACTCACTTATGTACCCCAGGCTGGCCTCAAACTCACAGAGATCCTCCTGCCTCAGCCTCCTGAGTGCTGGGATTACAGGTGTGGGCCACCACACCCAGCTTTTTGGTTTTTATTTTGAAACAAGTTCTTACTAAATCACTAAACTGCCCAGGCTGGGCTTGAATTTGCAATTCTCCTGCCCTAGCCTCCCAGATTGCTGCTATTACAGCAACGTGCCACCATGCCTGGTTTACCTCTGCTTTTTTTTTTTTTTTTTTTTTTTTTTTTTTTTTAATGCTGTGACTTAAGAATCCTGCCTGCAGTCCGGTGAGATGGCTCAGTGGCATCAGCGCCTGCCTGGCAAGCGCGAGGGCCCGAGTTCGACTCCCGGAACCCACATACGAAAAAAGGGCCAGTGATATCGCTCAGCGGCACGGGCGCCTGCTGGCGCGTGAAGTCCTGAGGTCGACCCCCGGTACCCACAAAAAAAAAAAAAAAAAAAAAAAAAAGAGGCACAAGTGCCTGCCCGGCAAGCGCGAGGTCCTAAGTTCGATTCCCGGTACCACCAAAAAAAAAAAAAAAAAGCATCCTGCCTGCTATTGGACTTCTACAGATTTGGGCCTTGGTTTGGGTTCTTCTGAAAAGACAAATTTGAAAACCACAGATGTTCATGTCCAACAGCACAGAGAAGCCGCGCGTGATGGTGCACACCTGGAATCTCAGCACCCTCGACACGCAGACTCTGAGACCATGAACTATGTCAGGAAATCCATTTCTCAGCCTCGCTGCGAGGTTCATTCAAGAAACCACCTAGCAAGAGGCCTCGCAGTAATGCTTCTCCGGGGGGCTGAGAAGTTGGTGACGCTGGTAACACGAAGCAGCGGTCAGAAGCAGGTGCTGGGCCCCGGTGTCCTTCGTCCTTGCTGCACAGGGAAGTGCCCTTCCTCTGCCTGCTCTCTCTTGAAGGTGGGATGGTGGCACAATCTGGATAAACGAGGGGGAGGGACGGAGGGCTGGGTACCGCACAGCCAGCTCCGGCTCAGCTCTCCTGACCCCCTCTGTGCCTCCCCGTGCTGCGCATCAGACAGTCTGTTTATTTGTACTTGTCCTGCAAACTATCTGGCAAACAAGGTGCCTCTTATGCACCTTTCGATGCTTGTGAAGGGAGCCAGACAGCGGTCTGTGCTGCGGCGGCCCAGACCAGACCCACCTCCCAGCGTTCTCTTGGCCGCTCCGCTCTCCCTGGCTTGGGGCGGTGGAGGGGGGATGTGTAACTAGAGGTAACTCGTACCCCTCGTGACACATTTAGCCCCGGCGCTCTGCCTAGGAAAGTGCTGTCGTGGTACGGGTGTGGGGCGGGAGGGGCTGGCCGTGCTGCCGCTGCTGTGGAAGGGGCTGCAGAGGGCGTGCGGAACATCACACGCAGCTCGCTTGTTCCTTCCCGCTGCTGCCCTGGAGGCTGACTTGGTTCAGTGTGACCCTTGCCAAGAGGGACACCCAGAGGGCCACGCTCGGGAGTCACCTGGGTCCCGTTTCTGTCTGGCCCCGCGCTCCCTGAGTGTAGAGGCTCTGCAGTGGTGAGAGTGACATCCAGGCCTAGGTGGGCAGCCCCCGCTGCCAGCCTAGCACAGCACTCTGGGGTCCTGGTTTCGGGGAGGTGAGTGGAGCTGACGAATGGAAAGTGAACAGGAAGCATGAAGCAGGCACAAAGGGCAACGAGCGCCTTCCTCAAGGAGCTCACGTTGCCTGCAGAGGTGTCCTGTGCAGGATGCTGGGGTTGGCATACGCTGCTTGGTAATTGGGCTGTGTTTCTCCTTTTTTAAATGTGTTATTATAGAAGGAGGTAAAGGCTGATGCACCAGTTGATTTGAGGACAAATGACTTACAATAGATAATTTTTTATTGGTTTGTTTTTTGTTTTTCTCGCTTTGTAGTTCAGGATGGCCTTGATCTCACTATGTAGCCCAAGCTGGCCTTGAATTGGTGGCGATCTTCCTCCCTCAGCCTCCCAGGTGTTGGGATTATAGGCATGCACCACCATGCCCAGCAGGAATTTTTTTAAAATAGGTTTTTTTATTTTATGGTACTGGGTATTGAGTTCAGGGCCTTCTCACTTGAGCTACATCCCCAGCCCTTTTTATAAAATTCTTAGGGTCTTGCTAAGTTGCCAAGTTGCCCAGGCTGGGCTCAAACTTGTGATCCTCCTGTATCAGCCTTCCAGAGGGCTGGGAATTGAGGTGTGCACCACCACCCCTGGCTTTAATGGAGAGTCTTGTGTTCATATTTTTCTTTGTGAGAAGAAAAGTTGGCCCAAAGCAATTCAGACATGATCTTTAATTAAGTGGGCAGTTTTGTGAGGTTGACAGAACACACGTTGGGGGATGAAAGAGAATTTTGACCCTAAAGGCTCAGAGAGGTGTTTGTTGGTTTACCTAAGGCAGAATTTCATGGGATCAGATGATTCTTTGCTGTGGGACCGTCCTGTACATCGATGTTCAGCAGCTTCCCTAGCCTCTGTCCACTAGATGCCAATAACATCCTCTCCCTCATGATGATTATAAAAAGTGTCCCTAGCTGGGTACATTGGCACAATCCCAGCTACTCGGGAAGATGAGACAGGAAAATCACAAGTTCAAGCCCAGCCTGGGCAACTTAGCGACTTAGCAAAACCCTGTCTCAAAATACAAAGTAAAAAGGGCTGGGCGTGTAGCTCAGTAGTAGAGCACCTCGAGTTCATCCTCAGCACCACACACACACACACACACACACACACACACACACACACACACAGTTTCCAGACATTGCTGAATGTCCCTCAGCGGACAAAGTTGCCTCTAGTTGAGAACTACTGATCTGATTATTCCCTGTAATTTTTTCCCCTAGTAATTTGGTTTTAAGCTTTTTGTTCCATGGGTCTTACCTCAGAGCTAAAGAATAAAGCTGACTTATCTGAAGAAGCCCAACCCTTGGCCCCCACTTCCCTGCCCAGTTTATGGAGCCCTCAAAAGAGCTCTCTGTTTTTCATCTGGACCAATGAAGACCAGTGAACAGTCCAAGCCTGGACCAGACGCAGAGAGAAAAGGAGGCACAGAGACTCTGGGAATCTGACTTACTCACGGCCTGGTTCTGCCTGCCTCGCACTGCCATGCGCTCCTGACTCAACACCACCTCAGGGGTGGGCTGTGTATCCTGGGCACCGTGTGCTTCTTTTGTGTGTGTGGCCTGTATTGTGTATAAGAGCATGTTGAGGAGGAAAAGTTTGGTCCCTGTCCTCATCCATCATGAAGGGTCATGACCAACACTTCTGTAACAACAGGCAGGTTAACAGGAGAAAATATAACAAGTGTACTTAATCAAAGGTTATGTAACATGGAACTTTCAGATTAAAGACTGGAGAAACACCCATTTTTATGCCAACGTTTGATAAAGAATGGACAATCCCATGAAAATGTCATTAGACGAACCGTTGTGATCTAATGCTAAAAGATAGGGCCGGGGACTCGGGAGACCAATAGGGCTACATTTCCAGATTCTTCTTGGCTTTTCTGTGCAGCATGGGGCAGGACCCCTCTGGAATAGGGGTCTTATGTCTTTTGTTTGTTGAGAGAGAATCTCACCATGTAGCCCAGGCTAGCCTCAAACTTGTAATCCTTCTGCCTCAGCTTCCCAAGGGCTGGAGAGAATTTCTGAATGGCCAGCTCTTACACAGAAAGACAGAAAAAAGCTTTGAGTACTGTAATACTCTTAGGTTCTGTGGCCGGCTTTTGGGAAAGGGGGTTGGAGTTTCTATGGCCCACCTAGTTTTATAAGCTTGCCTTGGGCAAGAATGAGGGGTGAGAGACAGGAGGGCAGGAGGAGGTCAGACAGAAACTGATTCTAGAGCCTTTGGTGTGATGTTTTCTGGGCCCTAAGGAAAGAAACAGAGAGGCAGATTATAGAGTGTTTATGTGTTGAGGGAGATTGGAAAGGGGGCTTCTCATTTCTCTGGACCCCCTCTCTTGCCATTGTAGCCAAAGGATATGTTCTCTCTGGGGTCCTCCCATTTCCCCAGGCTAATTACATGCTTCTTTAATGAAAGGAAATCATTTCTCCACTGAGCTGGGAAACCCACGTCCCTGATGCCCCCTCGTCGTGGGTATCATGGGAAGGACAGGAAGGGAAGCAGCTGCTCCTCTCGGTGCCTCCCCCACCCTCTCAGGGAGTGCCAAGCTGGGCCTGGGACAGGCCTGTGTCCTGCCTGCAGAAGCCTCCAGACCTGCCACTGGGCACAGCTGGGATGTGGATACTTCGAGAGATGCCGAGCAAATGAAGGAGGAGATTAGGTGGCGGATCCAGGCCCCCAGAAAGTTAAGTTGTTTATTCCCCGCTCCTCAGCTGCTGCCTGGGAGTGAGAGGGAGTGCGACTGTCCCCTGCCCCTGCTGTGTACAGCTGCTGGGGACCCAGCCTGCTGCTTCAAGCTTGACGCTGGGGCAGCACACAGTGGGGAGCAGGAGAGGTTGGCTGGAGTCCCAGGACTGGGCTGCAGGAGCCCCCTCCCTGCCTCCTGCAATCAGCACAGTCGCTGGGAGGTAACTGTAGAAAAGACTTGCATGTGGGATGGTAGGTGAGAGGGTGTGGGGAGCCGTTATAGGGCAGGAAACAGCTGGGCAGCTGCTTCCCTAGAGAGGTTACTCATGCAGGATTCCAGGATGCAGGCACCTTTCCTCTTTCCACCACTGGGGAGAGATGGGGGAAGAGAGGGAGGGAGTGGGAACCCCACTGTGGCTAAGGGTCTCTTCCCACCCTGCGGGAGAAGGGATCTGGTCCACTGCCCGCCAGGGCAGGGAGAGACCACTCAGGATACAATCGCTGTGGCTTCTTCTCTCCTGCTTTAATTGGAACCCTAACCCCTAGGCCACCCTGGAGGTTCTAAGTGCCTGCACCTCCCAATTCTCCTCTAGAAAAATAAAATGCCAATAGCGAGGAGACGGGTTGGAGAAATCAGGGAGAGGAGTGAAAATTAGCTTGAATTTAGGGTCCTTCGCTGACCATTTAGCAGTTTCTTCCCTAAGGAATATCAGGACAGTCATTTATTGTGTCACGTTCTTGCAGCTGAATTAAAGAAATGGAAGAAAGAAATGAGGGACGCAGTGGAGATTGTAAGCCTTCGAGGGTGGGAAATTGGTCCTCCTTTCATCTTTGTGTGTGTGTGTGCGTGTGTGTGTGTGTGTGTGTGTAGTGCTGGGGTTGGATCCCAGGGTCTCACCCATGCTAGGTGGGCAAGCATTCTACCACTCAGCTACATCTCAGCCCAATTTTTTAACTAGAATTTTTATTGAGATAATTGGCGATATACATGGAATTATAAGCAAAAATACTGCGCTGGGCTGTGGCTCCATGGTAGAGCACTTGCCTAGCAAGCGTGAAGCCCTGAGTTTGATCCCTAGCACTGCAGAAGAAGGGAGGGAGGGAAGAAAGAATAAATATGACAGATAGCTCCCTGTACACTTTGCCCACATTCCCTCAATGATAACATCTAGCAAAACTACAGTCTAATGTCACAGCCAGGATATTGGTACTGATGCAATCCACCAATCTTATTCAGGTTTTCTGTTTTACTTGTACCTGTGTATTTGTGTGTGTTTAGTTCTACACAACTTTATCACCCAAGTATGTTTAGTATCCACCATCTCAATCTACGTTCTGACCATTCCAATTCTACAGGGATCCCCACGTTGCCCTTTGGTACTCGTACCCCTTCCCGTCCCTCCTTCTGCCTAATGCCTGGCAACTACGCTTCTGTCCTCCACCTCTAACGTTTTATTTCAAAAATGATGTCTAAAGGGGTCATATATCAAGTGACGATGGGGGACTGCTTTCCTCTCACCACAGTCCCCTGCAGATCCACCCAAGCAGTTCATGAGTCAGGAGTTCGTTCCCACGCTGCGCGAGTGCTTGACACCAACAGCAATGCGCGCAGAACCAGCCTTTGCCAGTAAAGGTGCAGGGCGAAGATGTGTTTACACGGTGTTGAGGACAGCAGGTAGTGACCTCCCACTGAGGTTGAGGTAGGGGTGTGATGGTCACCATCATGCAGCATCCACGCCAGAACAAGGTCCCAGCCTGGTGCTTGCAGACAGAAGGATGCAAAGGGTGGAAGATACAGCCAGGTTCCAGCTGACCTGCTCCATGGAGACCTGGAGCGACTGAAGACTAGGGGTTTCAGAGAGCTCCGCCACTTTGGGGCCTTTGTATCCGAGGCCAGCACAAGGCCACCAGCCACTGTGGCCATAGCGTGGGTATGCCCAAGAAGAAATGGGTCTGTAGGCTTTTTCTGTTAATAAATAGTTCACAGCTTGGGGCAGGGTGTGTAGCTCAGGGGTTCGATCCTCAGAACCACAAAAATCAATAAGGAAATTGTTTATATACCTAAAAAGCAGTTGATAACTTTATTGCTGAGTAGTAATGAATAGTGTGTTAGTACCAGAGCCTGTCTTATCATTCAGCTGCTGATGGACATTTGGGGTGTTTCCAGACTGGGACTAGACAAATAAGGCTGCTATGCACATGCGTGTGCAGGTGTTCACAAGAACTTCAAGGCTCCCTGGGCATTGGTATCCAGCCTCAGCACTGCACCGGGTGCACAGCAGATGGTCAGGAATAACCGAGGTTAACGACTCCAGCCCAGGTGGGGGAAAGGAGAGCAACAGAGAACGATGGTCGTTACCACAAACAGCAACCCAACTCGAGGCACCATCTGAAGATGGTATTGATCAAAGGATACACAGTCATCATGAGATGAAGCAGTTGGGACCACAGGGGGACACGTTTGTACCCAGGGAGTAATTGGCAGGGCTCAATATACAGGTGAAAGAGGGGTGGGCGTCAGCAGCAGCACAGGGTGGTGTGAGAAATGACTGCAGAGGGCAAGGGTGCCAAAGCAGCACTGCTAGTGGTGAGATCAAATCCAGCCCCCACCTGCTAGCTGTGGGTTCTTGGTGAGGCACCAAATCTTGCTGAGAGTCCATTCCCTAATCTGTACAATGGAGATAGTATCTTTTTCATAAGAATAGTAAGAAATAAATAAAATAGTACATACAAGCCAGGCGTGCTGGCAACACCTGTGATCCCAGCATCCTGGGAGGCTGAGGCAGAAAGATCACAAGTTTGAGCCCATCCTGGGCAACTTAATGACTTAGAGACCCTGTCTCAAAATAAAAAATAAGAAAAGGGTTGGAGATGTAGCTCAGTGCAAAGCACCTGCGTTCAATCCCCTGTACCCACCCCCGCAAAAAAAGTACAAAGTCTTTGACTCCCGGCAGCCCTGAGTAAATGCTAGTTTTCCCCCTGCCTCCTCCCACAAGGGGAACTGAGAGAGTCACGGATACTGGGGCGGCTGAGCGCAGACCTCTGAACAGGCACTTGGTTTAGAAGAAGCCTGAGGAATCCAGGCTTGAGCAGGCCTGAGGACTCGCCTGGGGAGGCTGACTGAGCAGGGTGTGGGAGGGATGAGACACGGGCCCTGCAGCGCTGGGGCCAACACCTGTCCTCCAAGCGGAGGAGGATTTGCAAATGGGGCTCGGGCCCAAGGGGTTAAGGGTTCCACGGCCACTTGGCTGGGTTCTCCACACACTGCGCCCTCTCCTTGGAGGATCAGCTTCTTCTCGCTTTAGTTAAGGCCTAGGGTGGACAGTGGGCCCAGAACGGCTGCTGGGGTGCACTGGGCAGGAAGCTTCCCCCACCCAAGCGCGTGCAAACCGTCCATCAAACCACCTCTCCCTCCACATTCCAAACCCCAGACAGCCTGTATTGCCTTCCAGAAAGTGCCTGGCCCCACACAGCCCCCCAACCCAGAGCTGCCTTTGATCTGACAAAGATGCTTAACCTTTTGATCCCATCATGGGACCGTCCCCAGCCTCAGGCAGGCAAAAAGGGAGAAATAGAGCCCTCCTTTCTGTGTTTCCACTCTGCCCCTCCCCCATACCGGGATTGAGCCCAGGGCCTTCACACTGAGCTACAACCCAGCCCTTTTTAATTTTTTATTCTGAGGCAGGATCTCACTAAATTGCTAAATTGCCCAGGCTGGGCTCAAATGTTGCGATCCTCCTGCCTCAGCCTCCCAGAGAGCTGGGATTACAGGGATGAACCATGACACCCAGTTGCACTCCGGCTTCTTTTGAACAATCACTTCCCTTCGGGCATCTCTGGTGTCTCTGCTCTCATCTCCTGTTCCTGCCTCTGGCACCTCTCAGCTCCCAAGCTCCTCTAGGTCCCAGGAGCCTCTGGACTTGAAAGCCAGTGGTGATGGTGCTGAGGGACACCAGCCCTGCCCTCCAGATGCCCTGGCCTTCTCCCCGCCATGTCTCCTGGCGCACTTTGGGCTTCTGGGCTTGTGAATGTCAGCGAAGACACAGTAGGAGACAGGGCTCCCTTTGGAGGGTCAGACCAAGCCATCACAGGGAGCCCTTCCCAGCCCACAGAGCCTTCCATGCCAGTCTAGGGGTCACGGCACACCTCTGTTCTGTTCCAAACCCTTTCTCTTTTCTTGTGGTATTGGGGTTGAACCCAGAGCCTTGCATATGCTAGGCAAGTGCTCTACCATTGAGCCGCATCCCCAGCCCTTTTGTTTATTCATCTATTTATCTATTTATTTATTTTTGAAACAGGTTCTCTCTAAGTTACACAGGCTAGCCTCTGATTTGCGACCCTCCTGCCTCAGCTTCCCCCACAGTAGCTGTGATGACAGGTGTGCACCACATCCAGCTTGTCCCAAACTTCTTTATGCCAACCACCATCATCGTCGTCATTGTCTTCATCACTTTCTTGGGTGTATTAATATTTCTCCCTGCCAAACTCATAACTCCCAAAGTGGTCTTTAAAACTATAAATCACGCTCTGTCACTCCTCCACTTGCCCCTCTCTTCTTGGGTACTCTGGTTGCGAGGGTGAAATTCATGATTCAACTCACCTGATCTGGTTTCTTCTCATTCACTCCACCTTTCTGCCTCCCTCTCACTCTGGCTTTCTTGCTCTGGCGCTCACCCACCTTGCAGGCTTGTCCTGCCTCCTGTGCTTTCCTCCTGGTCCTCCTGTGGCAAGGCTCACCTGAGTTCCCAGCCGGAATGTACCTTCTCAGAGGGTGCTCACTCCCGACCCCATCTGATCCCTCTAGCCCATCGTCTTATATGACTTCCTTCACTGCCATCCGAATTTACTTTGTAGTGGGTCTCTGTGATTTCCTGACTGGACTATATACTCGAAGGCAATAGGAGCCAGGCATGGTGATCTCTGCCTGTAATCCCAGCCACTCAAGAGGCTGAGACAGGAGGATCACAAGTTGAGCCCAGCCTAAGTAACTTAGTAAGAATCTGTCTCAAAAAATTAATAAATAGGCACACGCCTGTAATCCCAGAACTCAGGAGGCCGAGGCAGGAGGATCGCTGTGAGTTCGAGGCCAGCCTGGGCTACGCAGTGAGTCCAAGGCCAGGCTGTACCACATAGGAAGACCCTGTCTCAAAAAAAAATAATAATAATAATAATAATAAATAAAAGGGACTGAGGATGTAGTTCAGTGGCAGGGCACCCTGGGCTCCATGCCCAGTATGACCTAAACACAAAACAATAGGGACCTCACCTGTTCTGTTCACCTGTGTGTCCCTAGCACCTACAGGGTTCGTCCTGTATTTTGCTGTGGGTAAGTGAATCCATCTGCAATCGCAGTAGGACTGGGAAGGGCTCACAGTGTGGGCGGAGCCCTGGCCTCCGCGGTGAGGGAGACAGGGCTGCATCCCAGCTGCGGCAGATGTTAGCTGTGCAGCCCGATAACTCGCTTTGCTTCTTTCAATTGAATGTTCCTCCTCTGCAAAATAAAAGTGCTATGCTTGGCTCCACGAGAGTGTGGCGAGGACCAGAAGCGCAAAATAGATATGGAATAAGCACTGGCTTAATTTAAGCCCCTATGGTTATCCAGAATGACAGAGAGCCCGGGTACTGGCACCCACTAATCTCATCTCCCTGCTTCTCCTGAGCTGTAATCGTGCTTTTCATTAAGGAAGCGAGACACAGGGTCCCCTGATAGAGGGATAAACAGAAAACCACCACCCCAGCCCCCATCCAGGCTGCTGCTGGTTCTCACATGGAGAGGGAGGAATGCTTTTTACATTTTTAAGGGGTTGGAAAAGAATCAAAAGAAGACTGGGCTGGGAGTGTAGCGCAGTGATAGAGCACTTGCCTAGCACACACAGGGCCCTGGGCTCCATCCCCAGCATCACAAAAAAACAAACAAACAAACAACAACAACAAAAAACTATTTTATGCCAGGTCTGGTGCCACACACCTGTAGTCCCAGCATTCAGGAGGCTGAGGCAGGAGGGTAGCCAAGAGTTTGAGGCCAGCCTAAGCTACATAGTGAGTTCAAAGCCAGCCTGAACTATACAGCAAGACCCTGTCTCAAAAAAACAAAAAACGGGGCCGGTGAGATGGCTCAGCGGCGTAAGCGCCTGCCTTGCAAGCGCGAAGGCCCGAGTTCGACTCCCGGATCCCACATACGAAAAAGGGGCCGGTGATATCGCTCAGCGGCACGGGTGCCTGTTGGCGCGCGAGGTCCTGAGGTCGTCCCCCCGGTACCCACAAAAAAAAAAAAAAAAAACAAACAAAAAAAAACAAAACAAAACAAAACAAAAAACTATTTTATGACACATGAAAACTGTATGAAACTCATTGGGCATGGTGGCACAAGCCTGTAATCCCAGCCTCTGGGAGGCTGAGGCAGGAGAATCAAAAGTTTGAGCTCAGCCTGCCCAATTTAGTAATTTAGCAAGACCCTAATCTCAAAATTTTAAAAGTTTTAAAAAGGTTTACAGATGTAGCTCCATTAGAAGGCCCTGGATTCAATTCTAAATTCAGGGGAAAAAAAGTATGAAACTCAAATTTCGAAACCCATACATACAGCTTCCTTAGAACCCAGCATCACCGTTCACTTCTATTTTTTCTAAGGCTGGTTTTGTGCTCCGGTGTGGAGTTGAGGAGTCGTGACAGGGACGATGCAGCCCCTAAAGCAGAGCTAGTGTGCGGACCCCTGACGGGCTGTGACGGGCACGGTGGCGGTGGCGCCGGGCAGGAGCAGGACGACCCCAGGCTCCTCGGCAGGCGGGCGACCTCCCGCCCCTCGGGAGGCCCGGGTGACAGAATGTCCCCACGGGGACAGCGCCCCGCCCCCCGCCTCGCCTCCCTTTGCCTGAGCCTGGAGAGGGCTGTGAGGCGCGAGTGGCCAGCTCTCCGTGACGAGGGTGACGAGGGTGACGGCAGCGCCCTGCCCTCCGCGCTCCCCACCCTGCGGCTGCCCCGCGAGCCCCCGCGCCCCGAGGTTATTCTGGGGAAAACAGGAGAGCTGGCGGTTTGGGGAGGTGGGACGCCTGCTCCTGATGACAGGCTTGTCCCTGCGAGGGGCGTTTATAATCACCCCTCGCGCGGCGGAGCCCAGCCCTCCCGAGCCCACGACGCGACCGAGCGGCGGGGCGGCGGGGCGGGGCTGTGTGCGCACGCGCGGCCCTCGGAGGGCAGGGGCAGCATCAAACGCAACGGCAACGCTCTGTCCCGGAAAAAGCCGGGGCGCCGCGACCGAGGGGACCCTGAAGGCAGGAGGGGACACTGGCTGCCATCCGAGGTACAGAGGGGAGGAGGCCGCAATGTAGAAGCACGGCCTTGCAGCCAGCGTGGCGTCTCCTTCCTTGACCTTTCAGGGAGGACATCTAGGGAGTCTGGGGGAGCCAAGACCCCACCTCTCCGCTGTCCCCTCTAAGGAGGAAAAGGCCGCTCTCACCAAAGACTTCTCAAGAGCAGGGATAGAATACTGTCCTCTCTCACTGTCCCCTTGGGTCACCTTCCTTAGAAGTAGACCTAGTCAGGGGACTAGAGGGCAAAGCCAGGCTCCAACACTAGTGGCTTGGTGGCCCTGGCAAGTCCCTTACTGCTTCTACATCTGCCTCCTGTAGTAATACCTGTCTCCCGCTGGGCAAGGTGGCACACACCTGTAATCCCAGTACTTGGGAGGCTGAGGCAGAAGGATTGCCCATGAGTTCCAGGCCAGCCTGGGATACATAGTGAGTTTTGTTTGTTTGTTTGTTTTTTATATGCGGGTACCGGGAGTCCAACTCAGGACCTCGCACTTGCCAGGCAGGCGCTTATGCCGCTGAGCTATATCACCGGCCCCCCATAGTGCATTTAAGGCCAGCCTGAACTACATAGTGAGAACCTGTCTCAAAAAACAAACAAACAAAAACAAAACAAAACAAAAAACTGTCTGCCAAGGTCACTGTGAGAAAAGCCGAGGAAGGAATATTCATGGGAATGAGCCATGACTCTGTACCCCTGTTGTCCCAGTGGACAAAGCACACCACCCTTGACACAAACGGTGGCACGGGCCCAGTGATTTGCAGGTAACCTAAGCACGGCACGCCCCACGCGGGTCGGGCTCTGGTGCCTGTCGTCAAGAGGCTTTAGTGTGCACTCTGGATGTGAGTGACGGGAGCCCCGCTACCCCATGCCTTCCAGTCATGAGAGAAGTAGGACGCGGTCATACAGGAGGCTCAGCTCACCCCCGTCAGCCCCCTGTATCTGCGGTCTGAGCTCTGGATGGGGCCCAGCCTTCCTGTTTCAGCTCTGACCAACTGTTAGACTGAGAAAGCTGCTTCCCACAAGCAGACCGCTCCGGCGATGTGTGTGTGTGTGTGTGTGTGTGTGCGCGCGCGTGTGTATGTGTGTGTGGGGTGAATGCGTGGGCTTCAGGTTCGATCCTCAGGAGGGGATGGTGAAGTTCCAGAAACACCCTATGACCTCTGGGGAGCTGAATGCAAGGCGAGAGGGCCCTAAATTCTAGTCCGGCCCCGCCAACCATGTGCCCGTGCAGCCCTTGGTACGTCACCTGCTCTCTAACACTGCGTCCCCCTCTTCTAGAAAACAGAGTGGACACCTTTCTGTCTCCACCCAGGTGGCGGGGGCACAGGCAGGGGCTTATGCACACAGCGTCATTACACACTGAGGACGGCTCACGTGAGGGGATGCGAGCGGGGGCAGATTCAGACCAGCAGAATAATGGGAACAGAAGTAGGCGATGGGCCTGAGCCACGGGTGGGGTGGGGAACAGAGGGGAGAAGGGGGATGGGAGGACAGGGGGAGATAATTACTGGGGCTCCATGTGGATCATGAACTAAGTGTTTCTCTGAGTCTCACGCAGCCCAGTCCCATCCTACAGAAGAAGCAACGTGGCGCTTTTGAAGCCACATTGGGTCATTTGTGTAGAGTTTATGGCTGGGAAGGCCGGGCTGGCCAGCTGGCTTGAGTCAGCCTGGCTGCAGAGCTCTTCAGTACCTGACCTGTGTGTAGGCAGGAGACTGGGATGGCGCAGAAGAGCCAGCTGTGGTGGAGGAGTGGGAGACAGGAAGTGTCTCCAAGCACCTGGCCCAGCATCCCGGCCGGCCATGCAGTTCTATTCCGAAAATTAGAAGGTAGACGTGGCCCCATCCCTGCCTAGTTGTTTCGTGATGTGAATACCAGGTTCAAATGCTCAAGGAAGACCTGGAAGGGACTCTGAAATGAACTCATTCTTTCATTAGCTAATTAATTAAAGGAGAAAAGAAAAACAAGCAAGAGTACTAGGGATGGGGAAAAAGAAGAAATGATCGTAGGGAAAATAAAGAGGAGTCAGGCATGGTGGCACACGCCTGTAATCCCAGTACTCTGGGAGGCTGAGGCAGGAGGATTGTAAATTCAAACCCAGTCTGGGGAACTTTAGTGACTTTTCATCTGCTGGGTGGTCAGCTGTGGACGGCAGGTAACAGGTGGGTGGTCTGGCCTCTCTTCACATCTCACCAGACGGAGGAGGCTGCTTATAGCGCCCCACCCCTTCATACCTTTCTCCTGGCCCTGGTGCCCAGGAACAGGGCCCTGCTCCCCCAGAGCTTTCCAGTCTGGGGCGGGAAGCTCCTCAGACACGGACCCAGGCTGCTGCCACTCCTTCTTAGACGCCTGAGGCTGGATTGTGCAAAAGTCACGTGCTACTCTGAGGCGATAGGTTAGTTCACAATCTAGCTATTAATTAGTTCCTTGCTTATTATCTTGAGCATTGCATCAGGACCGTGAGAATGGCTTTATAGCCACTTAAATTGGTATCAGCCCTGCTCGGTCCCCAGGCACACACACTGAGATCCATCTGGGAGCAAAGCCTGCCAAAAGTCACTGCAGCCTCACCCTATTGCCCACATTCCAGCCATCCCTTCCGAAATGGGACAAGCTGCTCACCCAGCAGTGTCCCCAACATCATCAGGCCCCCAAGATGGGGCCTGCCCTACGCTGTCTCACCCACCTATTATCCCTGGGCTACACTGCATCAGACTCAGGAGACACAGTAGAGATTCTACACCGTGCCTCTGGGAAGTCCCTCTTGTAGTCTGACTCCCATCCCTCTTGCTGCAGTTCTAGTGTTTCCCTCTTATTTGGCCTTCCTTGTCACACTGGTTGAGTAAATATGGTAAAACATTTAATGGTGGGGCTACAAGACTCTTCCTCCTTTTATTCTGGCAAGAGTCTGCCCTACAGGGGAGACGGAGTGAGACCTTGGGGCCTCTCTTCAGGCCCTCCTGCCCCTTCCCTGGCCCCTCTGTCTTCCCCACTCTGAAGACAGGAATCGCTGCCAGCAACCAAACCCAATCCTAGGTTGGGCTGTTTCTGGGCCTGCTGCTGCCGCGACACACACTGAGGGACAGACCTACTTAATGTGGGGGGGGGCTCCCCATGCTGCATGCAGGGAGAGCCCAGGGCTCTCTGCACACACAGGTGACAGCTCTCACTGTCTTCCGCCCTGCTCCCTGGTCAGTTAGTACTTGGTCTCAGCCCCCCATCTGCTTCCCTCCAGGTACCGGTGAGAATCCAGCCTGGGGTCTCCGGAAGCTGGGAAGCAGCCCAGAAAGGAGCCATACTCATTGCCACCAGCATCCTGGCCTCTAAACCACGGCTCGCGCGCGGTTCTCTGTCCAGTTCCAGAAACTGAACCCAGGGCTTTCCGCATGCCAGGCAAGGGCTCTACCACTGAGCTACACTCCGAGCCCTGAAACCCTTGCTCAGATCCAAGCTGTCCCTGCCCTGCCCAGCCCCCCTGATTTTATCCCAGTGAATCTGAGCACTTTTTACCTCCAAAGTTCATAGCCTTGAATTATTTTTTTTCACAACTGGGGACTGAACCCAGGGTTTTCACAATGACCTACAGCCCCAGCCCTTTTTTATTTATTTATTTTTATTTTGAGAAGGAGTCTCACTAAGTTGATAAATGGCCCAGGCTGGGGTCCAAACTTGTGATCCTCCTGCCTCAGCCTCCCAGAGTGCTGGGATGACAGGTGTGTGCCACCATGCCCGGCCTAGCCCTGAGATCTTCGAACTTGCTCACATGTCGCTGGGTCACATTTGAGCACCCCTTTCTGCTGCCCAGAGCAGACAGTCATCTCCGCGCAGGGGCAGAAACTGTACCGCGAGTTCTCCGCCTCAGCACAGCGTGGCATTTGGGATTCCATGCAGACACCAAACAACACACAGGGGCTCAGAGCTCCTTCTGCAAATATGTTATTTATGCAGTAGCCTGCATTCTTCCCTAAAAAAGCTTTCTCCATTAAAAAAATTTTAAAAAATTAAAAAAAAAAGACTGGCTGGCAGGCAGTTACTTAATCCTAGCACCGAGCCTGATTTGTACTCATTATTTAATAAATGTTTGTAGGATGACAAATGATCGGACACAGAATGAGTGGCCTTGTATCTGCTGCATTCCAGAGCCCACACTTTCACCGCTGTCACACCGAGCCCTGGGGACTGGCTGATTAGAGACCTCTGTGTGGGTGAGGTGCTGGCAGGGCTGTGTCACCTCCAGCTATCCCTCCTGTGGCTCTCCAGCAGGAGGTAGGGAACCCCCCAGGCAGTCTGGGCTCTGAGTGGACAGGTGGGCATTCACAGCCACGTGGTCACCTCCGCACCGCAGCGATCTCAGGCGTCCCAGGTCATGTGCCTTTCCTGCTTGGGGACTCCCAGGAGGGAGTCTGGCTCACTCCTGAAACCCCAGGCGAAGGAGACACATTCATTACCTTTTATGCCTCTGTCTCACAGCCTTGAACGAGTTCCGTCAAGCACCTATCCCCATCGCGATGGGTCATGTTACTTTGGTTTCTAAAAGAGAGAGAGAGGTGGTTGGGCTGGGAGGGCCGCTCATTGGTAGAAGGCTTGCCTAGCACGCAGGAGGCCCCGAGTTCCATCCCCGGCACCACACACACAAAAAGCGAAAAAACCAGAGTGCCGTGGGCTCCAGTTGTAGGGCTGCTCAGGTCTGAGCAGTTTGCTGAGGCGCCTAAAATATGAGAGGCTCAGAGACCCAGATGTGGTCCCTGAGAGGAGACTGGGACAGGCTACTCGGACCTCAGGGCTAGAAGGACTGCTGGGTCCTGCAGCCTCAACCCTACAGTGTCCCCCCCCCCCGCGCTGAGTCCCCGATTACAGCCACGTGTGACTGCCCTAAGGTGAGCTCACCCCCCTCCCTCTTATGACCTCTTCTTGCCTGCCTGCTCTAGGACCCCCACACCCACCCCATGACGCAGATCTGTTTGCCCTCTGAGGCCATTTCTTTTCCACCTTGACTTTGCCTGTAGAAAAGCCTCTCTCTTGAGACAAGGTCTTGCTTTGTTGTTCAGGCTGGCCTTGAAGTCACTATGTAGCCCAGGCTACATAGGAGATCCTCCTGACTCAGCCTCCAGAGGCTGGGATTACAGGAGTGCACCACCACGCATGGCTGGAAAGTTCCTTTGTAGAAGGATTTTTGTTGTTCACCATCTGTAGTCTAAGGAAGCTTCCTGAAGAAAGTACCCTTGAAGACCACATTTGTGGTTGTTTTTAAATCTTCCCTGCATGGGGGTCCCTCTGTAGGCGAGTCCTCAGCTGTGTGGTGAGAGGCTCATTTGTGGGTGATTTGAAGGACCCTATATTATAATAGCAGTCATGGTGGGGTGCACTGACCTCAAGAACCAGAGGCCACGGTTATTCCCTAGCTTGGGGTTTGAGAGGGAAGATGCAGTCTCCAGTTCTGCTTTCAGTGGTTTTCATTTCCCCCTCTTCTTTTTTTTTTTTTTTTTGTGGGTACCGGGGGGTCGACCTCAGGACCTCACGCACCAACAGGCGCCCGTGCCGCTGAGCAATATCACTGGCCCCTTTTTTGTATGTGGGATCCGGGAGTCGAACTCGGGCCCTTGCGCTCGCAAGGCAGGCGCTTACGCCGCTGAGCCATCTCACCGGCCCCATTTCCCCCTCTTCTGTCCTCATAAAATATCTCGAAGCTCGAAGTGCATGCACTGGTAGAAAAAGGAGGTTGTTTTTTTTTTTGTTGTTGTTGTTTTTTGAGACAGGGTCTCACTAAATTGCTCAGGTTGGCCTCAAACTTGGAATCCCCCTGTCTCAGCCTCCTGAGTAGCTGGAGTCACAGGCATGCACCTCAGCGCTCAGTTGTTTTTCATCCTGTGTTCAAACTCTGCTCTGTCTCACTTCTCCACCCAAACCATCCCAGCCTTTTAGAGCAGGAGGCTTCCAGCTGGACCTGCTCTTCCGTTCCTGAACTCCGCTACCCCTCACCCCATGGACAGAAATGGCCATGGGAGTCCACGAGGGGCAGGGGCAGCTTATTCCTCCTTCCTTCATTTCCTTTTATTCCTGCCCTTTAAAAAATAATATTCACTGATTCCTTTCTATTTACAAAAGCAATTTATGATCCATATAGAAAACCTGGAGATACTGAAAAGGCCTCCTTGCCTCTACCTCAAAATCAAAATCATCCTTCCACTTGTTAAAAGAAAATATTCGGGGCTGGGTATGTAGCTCCGCAGTACAGTGCCTGCCTGGTTAGGGCAAGGTCCTGAGTTCAATTTCTGGCACAAAAAAAAAAAAAAAGAAGAAAAGAAGAAAAGAAAAGATTCACTGCTGGGCATGGTACACACACTGTAATTTCAGCACTTGAGAGGCTGAGGCAGACAGATCTCCGTGAGTTCAAGGCCGGCCCTAACTACATAGTGAGAACCTATTTCAAAAAACAAAACAAAAACCACCTTTTGGCTATGTCTTTCTTATCCTTTCTGCTCTGTAGATATACACCTACTTTAAATTTTTTATTTTGGAATAATTTTAGATTGCACAGATAATACTGAATTCCTGTATAAACTTTGACCAGTTTTCCCTAAGGTTGACATCTGACATGACTTAGCACAATGATCAAAATGAGAAAGTAATACTGGTAGAGTGCTATTTACTAAGCTATGGGGATTCGTTTTTCCACTAATGTCATTTTTCTGTTTCAAGATCCAATATTACATTAGTGTATATGTAATTTTTAAAAAGAGTATATCCCACTGTGCATACAGTTTTGTAGCCGGTTTCCCTCACTTAGTAATACAGTCCATCAGAGGCATTTCCCCAGTCAATTCAAATTCCTCTGTGTCTGTCTCTGTGTGTGCTGGAAATTGAACCCAGGGCCTTGAGCACGCTAAGCACAGTTTTCCACAGAGCTACGTCCACAGCCCCACGTCATTTTTTTTTTTGTTTTGTTTTCTGATGGTACTGGGGATTGAACCCGAGGCCTTGGCACTGAGCTACATCCCTAGCCCTTTGTTTATTTTTTATTCTAAGACCAGGTCTCACTAGCTAAATTCCCCTGGAATTTAAATAAGGCTGGGCTGGAACTTGCTATTCTCTTCCCTCGGCCTCCCAGGGTGCTGGGACTGCAGGAGTGCATCACCATGCCTGGCTCCTGTGTCATCATTTTTAATGGCAGTGTAGCATTCCATTGTGTGGAACTGCCATCATTTGCTTAGCCAATGGCTTATTCTGTATTTAAATCACACAGACACACACCTGTAATCCCAGCACTCTTCAAGGCTGAGGGAGGAGGATCAACAGCTCGAGGCCAGCCTGGACAAGTAAGGAATTTAGCAAGACACTGTCTCAAAATAAGAAATTTAAAAAGGGTGGGGGATGTAGCTCCATGCAAAGGTACCAGGTTTTAAACTATCTTCACTGTTATAAAGATAAGGTGAATGTACTGATTATTTTGCTACAAGAGAAATCCTAGAAATGGAACTGCTATGCTCTGGGGACCCATCCCTCCTCCTTCCATGCCCACAGCTAGGATTTGGCCCTGTGTGTGGCCCTGATGCTGAAAGAGACTGCGTCCCCTCACCCTGAGCCAGAAGGGAGAGGATGAGAGATCTCCAAGTGGACCATAGCCCTGGACGATGGGGACGTCGAGGAAGACAGAAGCACCAGGGGCTTCAGGTCCTTTGTGGCTCCTCAGCTTTCAGGAGACCAACCAGCCCCCCATGGGTATTTTATCTCCATAGGAGGAGGAAGATGCTTGTTCAGGGCCTGGGGTAATGGGGACAGGCTGTGGGTGGGGGGCGGGGCAGCGTCGCTAATGCATTTTGCCAGCATCTTTGGTTTCTCCAATATCCAGACAGACTATTAGCAGTTCCCCAAGGGTGGCCTTGCTCCTCACGTCATCCTCCATTTCCTATAAATGGGAAGTGGCTAGGGAGTAGGGGTGTGTGTGTGTGCGTGTGTGTGCATGTGTGTGTTGGGGGAGGGGAGGGGAGGAAGGGAAGGGAACACGGTGGTTTTCCTACTGCTGACTTGTTAAAATGCTGAGAAGTTGTTACTGGTCCAGAACAACAGGGCATCTTGGGCAGTCGTATGGGTGTCATGAGTTTCTCTGAGACTCTGAAGTCACTGGCCAGGCCGGATGAGGGCTGGCTGCTCCCTCCGCCTTGTTTCTGGAGTGTTTGTGTGGTTGGGATTTGGGGTGATTACCTCCATATTTTTGTATCTGAAACTGGTACCCATCTTAGGCTGTCCTAATTACTGAATGAGCTACAGTAATACATGAGACGCACTTAGAAACAGTGCCAGACACAATCAGTAATGGTTAATGACTATTACTATTATTATTATTATTATTTTGTGGGTACCGGGGGTCAAACTCAGGACCTTGCCAGGCGCCCGTGCTGCTGAGCGATATCACCAGCCCTTTTTTCGTATGTGGGTTCCGGGAGTCGAACTCAGGACCTCACGCTTGCCAGGCAGGCGCTTATGCCGCTGAGCCATCTCACTAGCCCACTATTATTATTATTATTATTATTATTATTATTATTATTATTATTGGAGGCAACGTCAGCAGAAGGGGGGGGTTTCAGAACAGAGGACTCCACAGCACGCCTGGCTTGGTAAGGAAGAGTCATTCGCTGGGGAGGGTGACAGAGCTGTTGCTCGAGTGGCAGGCCGCTGGGTGGGGTCCGGATCCCATGGCGTGCTCTCAGAGCCTGCTTCCTCTTCTGTGTCGTGAGGCACATAGACCCCTGGCAAGAAGTGGGGTGCAGGGGAGGGAGAGGAGGACACCCAGTCCTCTGAGGAGGGACCACTGGCTCCAGCTCCCAGCGTTCCTTCCCAAGCCTGGAAAATACCAACGTCCACTCTCTGGGCTCTGTAATTTTCCAGCTGACCTGGAATTCCCCGACTCCTGCCCTTTTTCCTGAGGCAGAAGGGACATGGGCTCACCTGGAGTTTCTGCTGCCCAGAGACTGGGGCGCCAGGTTCCCCCGTGGAGGTTCGTGCTCCCAGGCAGGCCACCCTGAGACAGTTTTCAAGTTCCCCGTGTTTAGTGACTCAGAAGGTAGATTCTTGACTTTCCGGTGCTCTCTCCCGCACCCGCTCTCTTTCCCACACCATCAGGGTCTCTGTCTCCCTTCTTCCCTGCTCTCTTTCTGCTCTGTTTCCCTCTGCCTCCCCGCTGGCCCTGGGCGCTTGTGAGGATCACGTAGCCCACAGCTGGTCTCACTGAGGCCCAGAAAGTGGAAAGGACTTGGCCTGTGTCACACAGCCTGCGACACAGTGTCAGCACTGGAACCCACGGCCTCGGTGCTCAGTCCAGACCTAGGGAAAACTAAGTCCTCTCTGAAGCACGTTCCTGGGATTCTGCAGTGCAGACTGAAGCCAGGACCCGACCCCCATACCCAGATTCACCCATGCCCGAGTCCCTAGTTTAAAATGGCATAGTGTTTGCATATCAATCTACTCCTGCAGACTTTAAATCATCCTAGATTACTTATAATACCTAATATGATGTAAACGCGATGTAAACTGTTGTTATACTGTATTGTTCAGGGAATAAGACAAAAGTCTGTACATGTTCATACAGAGGCGAGCAAAACCACCCTAGGCCTCCTAAATACACTGTACTTACGCAGCAGCAGCAACACAACATTTCCCCCCGGTGCTGTTGTGGTTGCGCGTACACGCCAGGCGCTACACCCTCAGACGTGGAAGCACTGCGGTATTCAAGTCAGCAACCTGCTTCGTTTGGGTTTTTCTCCACACTAATAAAAATCCATGGGAGAAAGACACAAGGTGCCCCCACCCCACCACTCCAACCATCTCCTCCTCCTGCAGTTACACGCCTGTCACAGGAACTGTTGGGACCTGGGTCAACGGCTGAGGCAGGGAACATCTTTTCGGCAACTCAAGACCCCGTCTTCCCCATATAATCCTCAAGGAGAAAAAAAACTGGAGTTCGGCTTCAATTGGCTTTCAACTGCAGAAAGGGGACCTGGGTTAGCTCTATGTCGAAGAAGAGCAAGCAACAGGGAGAATAACCAACCGGAAAGAATGACTGTCCCTTCCCTTCAAGGGACGGTCCTGCATGGGGGGGGTGCGCGCGCGCGCGCGCGCAGCTGTGCCTGGAGAAAGCGCTGGCCAGAGTGGCCGGCTCGCTCGAGTGGGCAGGGGTTGCAGACAGGCAAATAGGCTCGGGGAGGGGAAGTGAGGGGAGTTGTCCCGTGGAGCCGGGTAGCTTTTACCTAATGTTTTGGTGGCAGTGGCAGAGGGGGCGGTGCACGGCCCTAGGTAATGATAGGGCAGCCCAGGAGCCACGCGGGGGCTGCGCGTTGAGGCCGCGGCTACAAAGACAGCTTCGCGACCTCCCGCTTTCTTCCCTCGGGTACCAGCCCCACCCCTCCACCCACTTCGCAGCACCCCCCACCTCCGTCCCGCCTCGCCCCGCCCCCCTCCTGGCAGCCCCAGCGCGCATGCTCTCTCTCCCCCCTGCCGAGTAACCTGGAGATTTAAAAGCCACCGGCTGGCGCGCGTGGGGGGGGACGCAGAGGGGGACGAGTTTGCACGCGCCAGCCAGTGTGACAGCCGCACGCCCCGGCCAGGTAAGCGCGCGCCCTCTGCCCTCCCAGGGGACGGGGTCTCGGCGCGGGGGCGGGAGGGGCGCGCGCGGCCGGGCTCAGCGGTGGCGCGTGCTGGGCTCCCCGCGGGACGGGGCCGCGTCGTGGGGTCCCGGGCTGTGCGCGCCGAGCCCCGCGCGGGTCCCGGAGCAGCGCGCGAGGCTGAGGGCGCCAGCTCGGGTCCCCGCCGGGCTGCGCTTTCTTCCGTGGAGCGCGGGCCGCGCTGGGCTGGGGCGCCAGGAGGCTCGGGGCTCCCGGGCCGGGCGGCGGGTGGGCGGGGAGCGGCCCTTCCCCGGAGCTCCGGGCCGGGCCGGCGGCTGGCAGACGGGCCGCCCGCTCCTGTTGCAGCCTCCCGCGTCAGAGTTTTCTTTGGAAAGTTGCATTTATTTTCTTCCCTTGTCTGGGCTTCGCCGGAAAGGGGCAGGATGAGTCACCGCGGTGCGCACGGTCGGGTCTTGGGGGAGCCGGGCAAGGGGCCCACGGCCGGGACGCCGCAGGGTGCTCGGGCTCCGCTGGCTTTAGTGGGGAAGAGCGAGGGAGCAATCAGAGGAAGGAAAGGGGACCGAGCTCTTTTGGACATTAGTCGTAGGGCGAGACTTTGGCAGAGTGTGCGCTGGGGAATGTGTGTGTTCCTGTGCCCCCTTCTCCGCCCCGCTGTCCCTCTGTGGAGGGCACAGGGGAGCGCGCTGCAGAGACCTGGTCTCCCCAGCTCAGGTTCTCTGATAGCAGACAGGTGTGAGGTGGTGACCTGGGCATCCCCCGCAGCCTCTCAGCCACGGGGCGCAGGCCTTGGCAGGGCAGCCCGTTGGAGAAGCCCCCTGGAACCTGCAGGCGCAGACCTTCCTAGTCTCCTGTTGCCTCAGACGATGGAGCCCCGGGAGTTGCTCTTAGCCTTGACCTCCAAATCGGCCTCCTTCTCCCTGACACACTTTCAAGACCTATTCAGCCTTTTTCCCTGGCCAGGGGCCTTCCCTGGTGCTTCCTTTTTCCCCAGGGACCAAAATTGGGGGTGGGGAGGGCTTTGGCTTGGTGGACACCCGGGGAGGACTTGCCCTTGTGCTGTTACCCAGACCCAGCCTCGGTAGAGCCTACCTGCTGCCTTGCTGCTCTGGAGTCTGTGGCTGGGCACTGCCAGTAGCCCAGGGTCCAGAGTGACCCTTCGGGGGCTCCTGGGGGCTTTGGTCAGGGTTACGGGAAAGCCCTGGGGCTTCTGGTCCCCTTCCCCAAAGCCCTTAGCAGATCTTTCAGAGTGCAGGCAGCCTTGGTGTGGACCCACCTGCCCAAGGTTGCGGGACAGGCTGGCATACGGGGTGGAAGGGGCGGGCGAGGAACTACAGGCTGGGTGGGAAGCCTGAGGAAAGCCACGGAGCACCGTGTCCTAGGGCAGTGATGGCGAACCTTTTAGAGCTGTCAGTGATGCAAACAGCCCTCTGCGGCACGCGCCCCACAGGTTCTCCACCACTGTCCAAGGGTGCAAATGGGACATAATTCGAGGTCACAGGTCCTTCTGTTGAATCAGTTCATCCTCTCATTCCTCTCTTATCTCCTCCCCCATGCCTGTCCTGGAGCCAGGACTCTGTTGTTCTAAAAGTGCCTAGAAAATGGAGCTTGAGTCAGCCGGATGAGTCTGAAGATAAAAATACAGCTGTGGATGAATGTACAGCTGTGGAGATACAGGCCCCGATTTAGTGAGTGTGCGCCGGGGCAGATTTCCTATGCACTCATGGAGTGAATTCCCCTGCCATTCCGGGCTCTCCGACTAACCCTGTGGGAGGAAGAGCTGGTCAGAGAGCCTGTGTGGTCCACCCTGCCCCTGTCCAGCCACTGGGTGGTGGAGGAATGGTGTGCAGGTCCCAAGAGAGCTCCGCCTGCGCAAGGTCTGGACAGAAAGGCAGAAAGGCAGGGAGGGATGGGCAGAGGACTCTGGAAGTGAGGTTAACTTTAAGCACTATTATCTGGATCATTAGGACGTGACAACACATCAGGGATAATGTGTCCAGCTGTCAGAAAGATGGGCTTATATATGGCTGTTCCACTAGCTTGGCAAGTTGCTTAACCTCTTCCAAGACCCCGTACCCCTGGCTGCAAAATGGAGATGATGGTGATAATAATGATCATATCTACTATGTAGATTTGTTATTTGTTAAATAAAGTGTAACAGGGCCGGTGAGATAGCCCAGTGACATAAGCGCCTACCTGGCAAGCTCAAGGTCCTGAGTTCGACTTCCGGTACCCACATAAAAATAAATAAATAAACAAAATGTAACACATATAAATATTATTTGTAAACATAACTATATATAGTAAAGTAAAAATTACAGCTTTATTAACTAATGCATACAGAACACAGCTGTATGCCTGAAATGTAGGACATGCTCAATAAGTGCTAGCTAGTATTAACTGTATTATGTATTTTGTTTGTTTTTGTTTTTTTGAGACAGTGTGTCGTTAAGGCTGGCCTTGAACTTACTGTGTAGCCCAGATTGGCCTTGAACTCTCCAGACACAGCCTCCTGAGTGCTGGGGTTACGGGCGTGCGCCACCGCGCCTGGCAGTATGAACTGTATTACAGCTCTCAGCTCTGATTGAATGCACAGTAGCACCCAGCCTGAGACTATTCTGGGGCCCTGCTCTTCAAAAAACAAAAAAGAGTCTGCTCTAGATGTCTTGAATTCCTGTTTCCTCTTGTGGAAGTTATGTGGCCTCTCTGTGTTTCAACTTTCTTCTCTGTAAAATGAGGAAACTAGTACCTACTCAGTATTTCGAAGATTAAATAAGCTGATGTAGGTAACCCTCTGAGCAGCTGCTTGTAAACAGAGCTTGATAAATGTCAGCTGCTGTTATTTGGCGACAAGGGAGACAATCATTGTGGTTTAACTTAGAAACCAGTTCCTTCGCAAAGGATTACACCACATATAACAACATGTAAGCTGTGAGTGACATCCGCAGTGGAGCTGTGGTCCAGCATGAAGACACCCCAGGACTGGACGTCGGACTCTCTCCCCTGTCCCTGTCACTACTACATGACCCGCTTTGATTTGTAATTAGTCTGAAACCTGCTGCCCTGCTCACCTCCCAGGAGTGAACACTGCAGGTTGGAGGAGCGGATGGAGAGGTAGAGGCAAATCTATACCTGAAAGGTTAAGAATCTTCTATGTGGCACGGTCACTTGGAGTTATTTTTAGGAAAACTGTCTAGGGAGGGTGCCCTGAAGTGGGGACTCTGCTCTGTCCTTCCTCTCCAGCCCATGGGATCTTTTGTGCTGCTCTTGGGATCCGGAGGGAAAACCCAGCCTCCCTTTCTTTGGCCAGTCAGTAGCCCAGCTGCCGGACAGCAAGGGTGAAGACAGGGTCAGTTGGTACCAGGCCCAGGGTCTCAAACGCTGATTCCACTTGACTCGCAGTAGCAGAGCTAGAGAGTTGAGCTTTGTCCAGTGTATTAAGTTGTCCCTGCTTGGGGGTAGGGACTGGTGACAGAGCCATCACGGGATGGTCCTGATGCCTGGCCAGAACTTCCTGTTTAATCCCTTTTTCTACCATGTGGTCTGTGTTTCCTCTCCCATGGGAGAGGTCCACAGTTTGCCACCAACTCTGAATGACTGTAGGGTTTCTGCCTTTGAGATAGTCCTACCCCCTTGTTGGCTTCGGTGTCTTTGTCTGTAAAGTGGGCATATTACTCACCTGGCAGGGTTATGGTGTGGGTCAGATGGGATGTGTACATTTAACAAAGGGCCTGCGCAGACCAGGTACTTAATGGTTGTTTGCTCCCCTTCCCTTCTTTGTTAATTCTGGATGTCACCCTCTCTGGGGGGCTGGGACAAGCCAACCAGAAGGGGGTTGGAGGCCATTTCCTGCTTTCAGTCCCCCACTCACCCAGATCCAGGCCAGACAGATTGCCAGCCAAATGGGATGCCCTTGGCAACGGCTGCCCACAGCAGCAGCTTCTCTCTCCCCAGTGTATGTACTGTCAGCCCTCTGCCCCCCAAATTCTCTAATCACAAGTGTACTTTGAGCTGGCAAATAGTGTCCAAGCTAGGAGCACCTGGGCCATCCCTAAGGATGTGGTAATGTAGACTTCCACTCTGGCTTCTGTTGCTGGAGAGAGCCGAGTTCCCGGGTACCTTGAGTGTGGCCGTCTGTGCCCTGGACTCAGTGGTCAAACCCTATGGGACTTCCAGTTCGGTCCCACCCATAGGCCTGCTGTTGAGCACCCCACCTCCTTGGGGTCCGGACAGGGCCTGTGTGTTCTGCTTTCCAGGAGCCAAAAGGCTAGTCAGGGAGAAGGTGGTCAGGAAGGATGACAAATCAGAGACCGGAGGACCATGTGCAGTATCCAGCCCTGACAGTACCTGGCTCATGCAGTAGAGATTTTTGGGAAAAAGAGATATGTACTTGACTGCTTAGGTTCCACAAAGCCCTGGAAGAGGTGCGGGACTTGAGCTGGTCTCAGGTGCAAAGGAGAGGCCATTCAGGACGGGGAAGTAACCAGGGCAGCAGACCCCTTAGGAAGCAAAAATCAGCCCAGGGGATGAATCCCCCACCCTGGGTTCAAGAAGACATGAGGGGCCGGTGAGATTGCTCAGTGGCATAAGCACCTGCCTGGCAAGTGCGAGGTCCTGAGTTCAACTCCCGGTACCCACATACGAAAAAAGGGCTGGTGATATTGCTTAGTGGCACGGGCCCCTGCTGGCGCGCGAGGTCCTGAGTTCGACCCCTGGTGCCCACAAAAAAAAAGAAGAAGACGTGAGGATTCATCTAGGACACACTATCCAGGCCCCATCTGAGATCAGAACCCAGACCTATGGTTTTGGATCCCATATTCTTCCGGCACACCTGACTGGGGAGGAGCGGATAGGAGGGGTAGGTGAGTTTGGAAATCCCAGCCTCCAGGGGCCCCATTTTATAGACATCAGCCCTTTCTGCATACAGCTTACCTGCATGTCTTTCAGGGTTCTGCGGCATGTCCAGGAAACTCTGAGCATGTCCCTACCTTAAGTCCCAACTCTGTGGATGTGGATCTGAGCACCTTCGTCACCTCCTGGCACACTGATTGCATTTATTGCATTTTCTCTCTTCTGCTCATGGGAGCTGCAGCCAGTTATTTCTGTATCACCAGCATCTTCATAATAGGCTTGCACATAATTGGGGCTCAGTAAGGGCAAGTGGGTGGTTCGCAGTGCTCTTGGGTATTCCTTTAGGCAAGGCTGGGTTGCATACTGAGATTGCTTCTTCCAAGGGTGGGCCAGCTCGGGCTCCTTAATGGGCTCCTTGTGGGGTGGACTGTACCCTTGCTCACCAGGAAGTGACCGTTGTTTTTTGAGTGACACTTCCAAAGAACTGACTGGGACCCAAGACCCTCTGATTAGAGATGAGGCTGGTCACGCACTTGAGGATGTCAGGGCTGATAGAGTCCCAGAGGCCATCACGTTTGCAGTCCTGGAGGCAGGGCTTGCAGAGCTGGGGCCAGCACCTAGTCTGGCCGGCCACCCTGGGCACTGCTGGGCTGCGGTTTGCCCACATGCACAGGCCCTTGGCATCTTTCCTGTGTGCCTTACATCCTAAGGGAGGCCGGCTGAGGGAAGGACCAAGATTGGCTGCACATGGGTGGGGAGAGCTGCCAGTCTGGCCTGGTGACTGGCAAGGGTCAAGTTCACTAGGAGGGAGGCCGCTCAGGTTTCACTGTGCAGGGGCTGGAGGAAGAGGTGGGAGGAGGGTAGGAGGGAACACCCCAGTTGCCTGGAGTCTGAGCCCAGCTCCCCCTTTCCCCTTCATGGTCTTCCCCCAGCCCAAGAACACAGGAGTTTTTGATACTCTGAATTTATTGTGACCCAAGGAGAGAAAGAATTTAGTTACTAATTTCTGCCAGGAACAGAGTCCAACTCTGGGAGGGAGTAGGAAAGAGGGCAGTTCTGTCCTCAGACATCCTGCTCCCTGGCTCGGTTTCAGGTGACCCTTGGCACTCCATTGTCCTGGGTAAGGTAGATGCAGCTGGGGAGCCCTTTGCACCAGATTCCGCTTGCCCCTCATTGGTGAGAGACCCGGAAACCCCTCCCTAATGCCCCAGGCTTGTGGGTGAGCTCTCAGCGGGCACCTGTGCATGGAGAGCACTCTACCTGAGGAACCTTAGACTGGTTCTCATTTTACATGTGTGGGAACTGGGCCCCAGAGAGGGGAAATGGCTTGTCCAAGCTACGCAGCTCTAGGTGTTGCTGAAACACAACTGCACTCCCCTGGCTCCCAGTTCAAAGTGCATTCCAGACTTTTCAGATGGTCCAGATTTTCTGTTATTTGTGCAACCTTGGGCATGCTAATTAAGTGCCCTGAGATGGAAATTTTCATCCTTGTGAAGAAGAAATATTGAATATCTACTTTGTAGGACAGTACGCATTGCGTGGCTTATTAGAAAGCACTGAGCTCCTAACATGGGCCACACACCTCCTGCGCAGTTGCCCAGTAGGATCACTGTCCTTGTGGATCGGAACCACCCTGTCTCATACCTGGGGGTGTCTGTCCCACCCCCACCCCCTCTCTGCCTTCCCACTCCTAGCAGGTCTGTGGCAGTGACCTCTCCTTACCTGTTGGGGCCAGCACCAGGGGAGGCCTTGGCATTCCTCTTGCCACTGGGTGGGGGGTGAACTGGCAGCTTATGTGGGTGCAGGGGAGTGGAAACAGAAGAAAGTCACAGTTGGTCTTCTCGACCACTATGTTTGGAAAGGAGCGAGCCCCCTCCCAGGAGCCTTCACATCCCATCCTTTATCTCAAACACACTGTGTGCCCTTGAAGTTGGTAGGGAATTTTTGTTGGTTTATTTTGTTTTTGCTGTGCTGGGGACGGGAACCAGCTCTACCACTGAGCGACATCCCGAACCCAAAGTCGATGGTATTAATTGAAGTTTCCTCGCCTACACTAATCATACCCACCTCATCCAATGGGTTGGAAGATTAAAACACTTGGAAGAGTGCCTGGCACGCATACAGTAAACATCACCTCTAATGCTGTTATTAATTGTAGACGAGGAAACTGAGGCTTGGGAGGTCAAGCAACAAGGTCATGTGGTTGTAAGTGGTGGAGCTGGCATGCAGACCCAAGTCTACCTGACTCCCAGCCCTGGATGACCCTGGAATCTGCCTGGGCTCAGAGGCCTGTGGCGCTGGGGTGGAAGAGGGCTCTTGGCTGAGGAGTACTGCTTGTCTCAGTGCAGAGGCCATGCCCCGAATGACCTTGGGTGGCTGCTATTTTCAGAAACAAAGTCTGGTTGGAGAGCCCAGGTGCCTGGAATCAATGTGTCTGTATTGACTGTCACGGTAGGATGGCCAGGTGACCTTGGGAGGGGTGCTTTAGCCTCAGTTTAGACTGGCTGGGACCGTGGCTAAGGTGAGGGTCAGGCCAGCCCCAGGATCCCAGTCACTGGACTGGGGAGGGGAGGGAGAGAGACTAGTGCGGTGCGGCTCTGTCCCTCTTCTTTTCCTCCCCCCTGTCTCCTCCAGCATTTGTTTCCTTTCCGAAGCTGGATGGGGGCTCTCAGACAGGGCAACAAAAGCAACTTTCCTCCAAGCCACTGCCACCTGTTGGGTTTTCACACATTGGGGATGAGTGAGGGGAGGCAGCCGTTGCCCTTTTCCCAGTGTCTGTGGTGTGCCCCCTCTGCCCCCCCAGGGCCTGAGATTTTCTTTGCTGCCCAAAGTGACAGGGCTCAGGAGCCAGAGGGGGTGGGGGCCAGCAGCAGCTGGAAGGGGAATTGAGTGGGAAGGGGCTGGTGCTGGCAGCCGGGAGAGAGTTTGATGGATTACTCTGCAAGGCCCAGAGGTTTCTCCCTAATCCCCCTTTGTGTCCCGGCCTGCAGCCCCTCACTTTCTCTTGACAAGCTGCTAAGCAGAAGGCTTCCAGTCCCAGGGAAGAAAAGGCCGCACAGCGGGGTGAACTCTAAATCCCCAGCCTCCAGGTCTGGGGGAGGCCAGAGCTAGGGGGCAAGTCTTGGGGTGGGGGCTGAGCCTGGGGCCCCCTCTCCGCTACACTGCCCTTGTTCTTTCCTAGGAGTCCCTCGGAGGTGGAGAGATCACAAGGAACAGTGTCCTTAGGTGTGGCCCGGAGCCCTGTGAGGTGATGGGGCTCAGCTGCTTGTGCAAATTATGGTCGTATCTTTTTTGGGCAGGAGTGGTTTAGTAAAGCAGAGGCCTCACTGCTTTGGAAATGCTTGGGTCCAGCGAATCAAAGACTGAAGGGGTGGGAGGCCCTGCTGTGGTCTCCTCCTAGCAGCCCAGGTACCAGGCTAGAATTCCCAGAGGCTTAGCCACCCTAACACAGGGGCTCTGTAAGGATAGAGGATCATAGCTTCCAGCTTCCGAGGGCACCTTCGTTCAGGCCTCCGGGCAGGACGTTCTAGGTCAGGATGCTCTAGGATGACCCAGGAGAGCTACCCTGAAGATGTAGAGTGGGGTGTGGACCCCTGGCACTGAGGCTCAGGGGTGAGCCGTAGGATGCTGGTTGGCAGACTCTCACCTGAGCAGTGGTCGTCCATGCCCCAGCCTGGGAGAGCCCTGCTTGGAATTCCACGCCTGGCCAGGGCGTGACAGCCTTGGTGGGGTGCTAGGGAAGCTGACAGGGTAAACCCACCCCTTTCTTCAGCTGAGTCACTGCTCCTGGAGGCCAGCCCCCCCCATGCCCAGTCGTATACCCCTCTGGAGAGGGTGGAGGAGCGTGTGAGAAAGTGCCCGGCCTTTGTGAATGCGGAGGGGGACGCAGGGTCCCCGAGCCGTGGGGTCAGGGCGGGGGCTGCGGCCGTTTGATGTGCCTGGGCGGGGTGTGGGGACGCTGGCCTGCATAAAGAGGCCATAGAATTGCTGCCTGACACTGGCCCGGGGCGGGGCGCCCCAGCCGGCTCCCTCTGGCCTCTGTCTGTCAGGAGGGAATCTGCGCCCCCCAGCCCCACCTCTGCCTCATGGGGTGGCAGGGGCCTCTTTGAAAGCCCTCAAAGGCCTCTTTATACATCCCGTGACCCTCCCTTCCCTCTGGGAGCTACCAGGGAGTGGGCTCCGATCGCCTTTTCTCTGCCTTCTCCACTCTGCCTTTTGAATTTTGGACAAAGTTCAGGCCAAGTCTGTTCCTGTTGCTCAGTTTCATTTCCCAAATTGCCTGCTGGGTCCAGTCTGAAGAGGGAGTGTCCCAGGCCAGGAGGGTCTGTCCAGGCCACTCTGCATCTTCCAGCTCAGTGAGCTGCCACCCTTGCGGTTGAGCTAGGGATTTCCTGGGTGCCCCGGGGTAGGGGCAACATAGGGGAAAGTATTTTTTTTTTTTTTTTGGTGGGTACCGGGGGGGTCGACCTCAGGACCTTGCGCGCCAACAGGCACCCGTGCTGCTGAGCGATATCACCGGCCCCTTTTTCGTATGTGGGATCCAGGAGTCGAACTCAGGCCCTCACGCTTGCAAGGCAGGCGCTTATGCCGCTGAGCCATCTCACCGGCCCAACATAGGGGAAAGTATAACTCCCAACCTGCTAGATGTCAGATACGCTCAGTTCGCATCCCCGGAAGTCGAAGAATGAATTCTAAGGAACAAGGGAGGTTAAGAGTAGGAAAGATTTGAGAGATAGCTCCTGAGAGACAAGAGGGGACCCAAAAGTGGGCTGCCACTGAGACCACTTCTCTGAGAATGTTTTATAGAGCAAAACCACTTCTCCAACAATGTTTTATAGAGCAAAATCACAAGGTGGGCACAAATTCATGAGGTGAGTACAATGTGGGTCAAACTATGATCAACCAATAAGATTACAAGTATAGCTGCTTAGCTAATATTGATCCAAAAGAGAAACAGGTCATATAGGAAGGGCACGTGGAAAGAACAAAGGCATTTCTGGGAAGGGATGGGTCCGGATGCTTTGGTCACCCACCTGGGTGACTGGTGCCTATCTGGACTTTACTGGACCAGGGGGTACCAATTATAGCATAATTCAAGTTACTGCTTATCCCTTAGGGGAGGCGTGTGGGCCTGGTCAGTGCGTCTTTATCTTGAGGCCTGGTCTTCTTCAGATGCGCCTCCAGCCACAGTTGTGATGTCTTTATTTTTTCCGCTGACTTCCTTGACAGCCCTGTCCCTGTCTGACTGTGTATTAATTTCCATCTAACTTAGCTGCCTGTAGTAGGGGGACAACTTAGGTCTTTTCCCATCTCTTACATGCCTACTCTCTCGTCCATTTGTTCATTAGGCAAACAAGTCCCAGGTCCTTTTACTTGCTGGGGCTGGTGCCCAAGGCTTGTGATGCAGTCCCAGCCTGCCCTGGGGGTGCTGTGTGTTGGGGTGTCTGGAGCTGGGCAGACAGATAGATCCAACTTCCTTGGCCTTGCCCAGGGCCCTTGGTCTCTCTAGGTTTCAGTTCGGATCCCCAGGGCCGAAGAAAGATGGTCCAGGATGCAGCCCCAGGAAAGTTCCCAGAGAGGTTTAGAACTTGAGAGGAGCTTGCTCTCCTAGAAGGCTGCCGCTCTGCTCCTTAACTTCCTAGAGGTCAGCCCCTCCACTTCCCTCCTCTTCCCGCCCCCTCCTCTCCAGGTGAGCATTCCAGGCGGCTCTCCTGGTTGATCTTCTGTTTGCCAGCTACACAGAGTACTCCGGGAGTGGTGGGGGCAGGAAGATTTGAGTCCGAAGCGGTTCCGAGACCAGCGTGGAGTAACAAGAGTTACACCCTGTCCCCTGGCCCATGTTCCTGATCCAGAAGTCAGGGGAGCGCCCCAGACCTGGAGCAGAGGAGTGGCCACCATTGATCTGTCACTTTCAAGCTTGGATGAGAAGTGTGCCCTGGGGCTTAGGGCCAGCGGAGGCCAGGAAAGTGGCACCAAACCACTTCTAGTTCCGGGGCCTGCTGAGCCTGGGAACCAGGCAGGGCCTGGGCTTTCTCGTGGAACCTGGAAAAAGGGCTTGGAGGGAATGGCTGGTGGCTGGGGTTGGCATTGTGGGAGTTCTCTCCCACCCTGGGGACCCGGAATGGGAAGTGGGGGAGACTGAGGCATGGGGGATAAGAAAGTGGGGCTTTGAAGGACAGGGAATTCCTCAGGTAATTCTGAGCTGGGAAGGGTAAAATGTAGGGGTGGCAAGAGTGCTTGGACCCCTGGGCAGAGTAGACAGGAAAAGAGGGAGGACGGGCTCTGCAACCTAAAAACAGAGGGGGTGCCAAGCAGGGCTTCCAGACTGCCTACTTCCTACCCAACTCCTTTCAATGAATTCTTCCTAGGCCCAGCCCCCAGTTACCTGGTTAAGGGCCTCCCACGGAGGGAGGCTGCTCCGCAGTTATAGGGCTGTAGGAGTATGGGGGGGAATTCCTCTGCCTGCCTTTCAGTCTTTTCCCCTGCGGGCTAAGAGGGGGTCCTGCTCCTGGGGGAAAGGACTGAGGAGCTGGGGAAGGCAGGTGGTGTGATCGATGGTCCCTGGAGAGCTGCAATTTATTTTAAACAAGGAGCAACCTGGACTTGGAGAATGAGGGCAGGTTGTGGGTGAGGCTGTCTGACGAAGTCTCTGTTTGCCCAGGGAGGACCTGGTCCCCTGGAATATGCAGTGCAGGTGAGTGTCCCCTGCCCTCCCAGACTGAGGCTGGGGAGTGGAGTGGGCTGGACACCTTGTGCCTCAGAACCCCTCCCTCCAGGCTGCATAGCTCCGCCCCGTGGTTGCCACTTCCCCTCTGAGATCCTGGGAAATGCAGCAGCCGGGAGAGGTCCATTTGAACCCAGGTCTGGTTCCCGAGACCTCTGTTTTGGGACTGTGTGGGTCAGTATTTTATACTCCTCCCCCTGCCACCCCTCTAGGAGTCCCCCCTCTTTCCAAAGGGTAGGGACTTTGGGGAGGAGTCCCCCAGCACCCAGCCTTAGCCCAAGTGCCTTCTTTCCTGGTCTACCAGCCACAAAGCTCCAAGAGGTGTTCGTGCAGTTGACAGCCACTTGATTTCAGAGAGCACCGGCCGCACGCTCTGTAATGCGCAGGGCCGAGTGGGGCTCAGCGCTCCTTGAAAAAGATAAAAGAAGTCAAAGCGCCTCTTACTGTGCTATCTGTGGTGGGCGGAGGGGATGAATGAGGAGGTGGTGGCGTGGGGGGACTAGAAGCAGCCCTTGGCCACTGTGGTCCCTGCCTAAGAGTAGCTGCTCTTCCGCATTTGTGGGATTGACGTGGGAGGAAAGGGAAGGCTCTGCAGCCCGGAGTGGTGGGAAGTTCTGTCCTCTGCCTCTGTTTTGGGATCGATGACAGGGTAGGGGCCTCTTATCTGTCTGCTGTTCCTTCTCTTTCTCTTCTCCCTCCTCCTCTCCTCCTTCTACTCCTCCTCTTTTTTTTTTTTTTTTTTTTTTTTTTTTTTTTTTTTTTTGCCTTCTTGAAATGGGGTCTCGCAGTGTAGCCCAGGCTGGCCTCCAACCCTGATCCTTCTGCCTCAGTCTCCAAGTGCTTGATTGATTACAGGCGTGGGCCACCATGCCTGGCTCTTCTGCACTTCTTCTGATAGCTGACTTGATTTTCCCTCTTTTTTTTTTTTTTGTACTGGCGATTGAACCCGGCTGAGCACCTTTGCATTAAGCTATATGCCCAGCCTTTTACATTTTTTTATGTTTTGAGACAGGGTCTCACTAAGCAGCTAAGTTACCCAGTCTGTGGTGGAATTTGCTATCCTCCCGTCTCAGCCTCCTACCATGCTGAGATGACAGATGTGCACCATCACACCTGGCTGATTTTTGCTTTCATAGTCATCTCTAAGCAGAGCACACTGCAGTGGGTGGAAGCAAGGAAGGAAGACCTGGAGGCTGCCTGCTGGCCCGGAGTGGCCCCACAGCATGGTCCTTGCTGCCAGTGCACTGGAGGGAGTGTGGGAACTTCTTCACTGAGAATGGAACCCTGTGAGGAGTAGGGAAAGGCTGCCCAGGAAGTGGCATGGTGCCCTGCCAGTTCAGGGGTCACTGGCGTCATCTCAGGTGCAGCTGGGTGGTGCGGTTTCATGCCCCTGTGAGACCGGGACCTGGGAATGACCCCACTGCTGTCACTGCTCTGTGAAAGTTGGACAGTCACTGGTGGGTGGGACCGTCTCTCCCCCCACGAACGTTGAACCTGGGGAGAAGCTCAAAGGAGAGGTTTTCTGTCCTAGATCACCAAGGGTTTCGGTGACAGGTTGAAACCCAGCCCAGCAAACCACAGCCTTTCCTCCCTTCCCCTCTGTCCCTGGGGTAGGAGTTATGGCGCAACACAGGACCTGGAGGTGCAGAATCGGAAGTGTCACGCTCAACAAAGGGGAATTGAGCAGCCAGCTCTGGGAGTTGGAGAGAGAAAAGCAAACAACCCAGGCCAGGCAGAGGCAGAGGGTCCCCAGGGCCCCCTGGAGAGCCAGGCCTGGGCAATTAAGAATTGAATTTGTTTGATTTTGGTTTTCCTTACTAACAGGCAAGGGCGATTGCAGAGGTATTCTAAAACAGAAAGTAACTGGCATCTGTTTGGTTCTGGGGTGCACTGAGGTTTAAAAATCATATTTACCTCATTAATTATGTCAGCCTTTAGCTAATATTAACATGCATTTCCTGACTGGGCAGCCAGGGGTGGCACCAAGGGGGCAGGGCCACATCACTGGGCTGTGAATGAACAGGATTCCAAAAATTTGCAGGGCAAATCCTGGAGACCCGGCTCCCAGGACCTTACACTCCATGTGCCTGTGATCATCCTGCCCTTTTAGGACCCCAGTGGCGAGATGTGTCCCCACCGAGGCGCTGCGTGGCAACAGGTGTTTAGCACGGGCTGAGACGCTGGACCTGCACCAGAGGACTGGTGGAAATGGGTGCCTGGCTGAATCCTAGGCCTCTGGCAGCAGCAAGAAAGAGAAGCCTCGGCAGCAGCGTCGGGAGCAGGGCTGAGACGAGGCCGAGGTGGAGTGCATGCCCCTGACCTGCCCAGCCTGCCATGGTCCAGAGGCTGTGGGGGAGCCGCCTGCTGCGGCATCGCAAGGCCCAGCTCCTGCTGGTCAACCTGCTGACCTTTGGCCTGGAGGTGTGCCTGGCTGCAGGCATCACCTACGTGCCGCCCCTGCTGCTGGAAGTGGGGGTAGAGGAGAGGTTCATGACCATGGTGCTGGGTGAGTCACTCCGCCTGCCTCTTGCCCGTTCCAATTCTGTACACCTGGGATGTAGGCAGGCAGCAGTTCCCAGGAGCAGCTGGGAGGGGGAAGTGGCTGCTGGCTGTCTCTGCACCTGCTGGGCAGATGCTGCCGGGCAGCAGGGTGACCCTGGGCTACGGGGTGCTCCGAGAGCGAGCAAGTTCAGAGAGATAATAATCTAGGCACCTGTGTACCCCTGTATACTGCCTGGGTCCCGGGAGGCGCTGGAGAAACTGTTCCTAACCTTTGTCTTGCCCTTTCATAACTCGTGTCTGTAATCTCGTTTATTCCTTACAACGCCCTCTGGGGTTATCATCTTACAGGGAGGGAAACAGGCCTGTGAGAGGTTAGGTGAGTCGCAGCTTGGGTGAGTCTCAGCCCCAGTTTGTGGCTGCTGGTTCGTAGGGCTGGCACTTGACCAGGGTCTCCCTGCTGGGACAGGGCTGGGGTGGACACAGCCCCAGCCAACAAGTGGCTGCCAATGTATGACATCTCCCAGCCCTGGGAAGAAGAGCCCTGTTGGGTGCAGAGTCTGGAGTCAGGTTCTGGGGGACACCCCACCTCTCGTCCCGCCTAGCCTTTGCATAAGTGCCATTTCTCAGGTGCTCTGTGCCTCACTTTCCCCATCTGAAAACAAGAGCCCTTGTAACACCTGTGTTGTGAGGAGTGAGTTAGAGAGTCGGGGTGAAGACCAAGCCCCCAGTGTGACATCTTAGTCATCATTTCCATCCTTCTCGAGGAGCCCACTCCCCTTGCCTCTTGCCCTTTTGTCCTGGCCCCTGACATTGACTCGTCTACTTGCCCTTCTTGCAGGCATCGGGCCAGTGCTGGGCCTGGTCTCTGTCCCGCTCCTGGGCTCAGCCAGTGACCAGTGGCGTGGACGCTATGGCCGCCGGAGGCCCTTCATCTGGGCCCTGTCCCTGGGTGTCCTGCTCAGCCTCTTCCTCATCCCAAGGGCGGGCTGGCTGGCGGGGCTGCTGTGCCCGGATGCCAGGCCCCTGGAGCTGGCCCTGCTCATCCTGGGCGTGGGGCTGCTGGACTTCTGCGGCCAGGTGTGCTTCACGCCACTGGAGGCCTTGCTGTCCGACCTCTTCCGGGACCCAGACCACTGCCGCCAGGCCTTCTCTGTCTACGCCTTCATGATCAGCCTCGGGGGCTGCCTGGGCTACCTCCTGCCTGCCATTGACTGGGACGCCAGCGCCCTGGCCCCCTACCTGGGCACCCAGGAAGAGTGCCTCTTCGGCCTGCTCACGCTCATCTTCCTCACCTGCGTGGCAGCCACGCTATTCGTGGCTGAGGAGGCGGTGCTGGGCCCAGCTGAGGCAGCGGAAGGCCTGTTGGTGCCCTCTGTGTCAGCACACTGCTGCCCGTGCCGGACCCGCCTGGCTCTCCAGAGACTGGACACCCTGTTTCCTCGGCTGCACCAGCTCTGCTGCCACATGCCCCGCACCCTGCGCCGGCTTTTTGTGGCCGAGCTGTGTAGTTGGATGGCACTCATGACCTTCACACTGTTTTACACTGACTTCGTGGGCGAAGGATTGTACCAGGGTGTGCCCAGAGCCGAGCCAGGCACCGAGGCCCGGAGACACTACGACGAAGGTAAGGCCTCACAGCCTGAAGACGCTGCCCTCGGGACATTCCAGGGCTGGGAGCTGCTCCTAGCCTGGGCCCCAACTTCTCCACCCGGAAAGGCAGAGGGACCCCATCTGCAGATGGCTGCTGCTCTGAATTCAGTCAGACTCATGGCCCCACTTTGACAGAAGGAAAAGCTGAGCTCATGCGAGGCCCAAAGGGAGTGGAGGAGTCAAAGCTGGACTTCAGGTCTGGCTGGCCCCAGCTTCAGGTTGGCTCCTGCTTCCCTGCCGACTTTCGAGATAACTCTGGAAATATTCTAGAGCACTGTCTTCGCTTGTTTTTGTTTGTGGGGGAGGGGATCAAAACCAGGGCCCTGCACATGCCCGGCAGGTGCTCTCCTACAGGGCTACCCTCAGCCCTGGGATGCCATCTTGAAGCCTGTACTGTCTTTTTGTGTTCCCTCTCACCCTGCTGTCCCCAAAGCTAGTATATCCTTAGAACAGCTTCCCTTGCCCTTCGCCACCAGCTTTGGCCACATCTGCTGAGGGTCTGTGGATGAACTTGGCACCCACTGCTGCGGGTGGAGTGGAAAGGGCTCTGGGGAGCAGGTGCTCTGCCCCAGTCCCCGGCTTCTCCTATGGCTCCCCAGCTGCCTGGGAGGGTGCAGGACCCTTACCCTGGCTCTCTCCACCCCTCAGGTGTGCGCATGGGCAGTCTGGGGCTCTTCCTGCAGTGTGCCATCTCCCTGCTCTTCTCCCTCATCATGGACCGGCTGGTGCAGCGGTTTGGCACCAGGGCCGTCTACCTGGCCAGCGTAGTAGCTTTCCCTGTGGCCGCCGGTGCCACATGCCTGTCCCGCAGCATGGCCGTGGTGACAGCCTCGGCCGCCCTCACTGGCTTCACCTTCTCAGCCCTGCAGATCCTGCCCTACACGCTGGCCTCCCTCTACCACCGAGAGAAGCAGGTAGGAGAAGCGGGTGCTCGCCATGCTGCTGGCCAGTGGGGCGAGGTACCTGGTATCCGGCCAGGGCTGCAGGAGGCTTTCTCTGTGCAGAGGAAGCTCATCTTAGCCCCGGGCCAGAGGCTTGGGCTGCGGAAGAAGAGTGCAGATTAGATTCTGGGAATGACTTCCTGGCTTTGGGACTATAAACCACTTGAGTAGATGATTGCAGGAAATGCAGAATCCTTCACCAAGAATCCTGAAGACTCAGGCCAGCGGAAGCCCTCTGTCTGGCCTGGGCAGTGCACCAAGGGGCGGGGGGCTGCATGGAGTGATTGTGGGGCCACCTGGCTTCAGCACATGGCACTGGGAATAGTGTGGCCTGAGCCACTCCTCTTCTTCCCAGGGAGAGGTAATTGTCTACCTGTGTCCTGTTTTGGTCTCAGATGGAGACAGCCCCCTCTGACCACCCTTTCTTCTAATTCTTCCTCTTCTAATTCTTTGTTCTTTTCCTGCCTCCCTCCTCTCCCTCGGTAGATAACAGCCTGACATACCAGCTCCTCTCCCCTGGGCGCTGTGTAAATTGGGGAAACCTCCTGACACAGGCAGTGTGGTTACTGTTGTCCCCTCCACTGACCTCAGCAAGCTACGGCCCTGCTTGTAGAACCCTGCCGAGAGCTTCCAGAGCGTCCAGGGGCAGACCTGTCCCTGCCCTGGCAGGGCATGGGTTGGGCAGCAGAGAAATTCATAGCTGGCAGGCTGGTTTGCTCAGGCTTGGGTAAAGGACCCTGATCCCTGAGAGTCCGACTGGCCCTTCATCACCTCTACTCTCCTGCTGCTCTGGGCTGGTGGCTTGGGTGCCAGGCCCAAGTGCATGCAGTTATGCCAGGGGATAGGCTGGGACCAGTTCTCTTCTGTGTCTCCAGGGCCTCTCTAGGCTTCAGCCTTACTGGTCCTTCCTGGGGTGGCATTCAGAGAGGAGAGGCCCTGGGAGGCCCATTCCAACAGCAGCCCACAGCTGACTTGGCCTTGCGTGCCATCTGCTTGTCCTTTGACACTTGTTGAGCTGAGTGATGGGCTGTGGGCTTCCTTGGTATCAGGTTGGCACCCTGCCATGGCTCCCAGCTCGTTCATGCAACCAGCTCAAGCAGCCTTCTGTGCTAGACACTGCCTGGCACTGGGGACAGTGTGGATAAGGCCTGGCCTTGTCCTTCAGTAGGAGGTTTGGTCACTGAGGCAGGGCAGGGGTGGGGAGGGTCAAGCAGATTCGGTCTCTGATCTAAGACAGACAGCAGGAAGGAAGGGAGAGGGGCTACAGCATTAGGCCCAAGGCTGGGGCAGGGACCTCGCCATGGGCAGCAACTCCAGCCAGGACCGGGACCCCGGAGGGGCAAGGCCCTCTCCCTGGCAGTGCAATGAGGATTTCTGATGGCCAAGTGGAGGACAGACAGACAGGGAGGAAGAGGGCTGGGGGGACCTGGGTAGGGTTTGGGCCACCAAGAGTCCCTCCTTTGGGTTTCGTTCCTCTGTTCTCATGACTCCTCCATCATCCTCCACCCAGCACTGGGGATTGAACCCAGGGACTTCACACTGAGCTACATCCTCCAGCCCTTTTTTATCTTTAGTTTGAGATAGGGTCTTGCTAAGTCATTATGTTGCCCAGGCTGGGCTTGAACCTGTGATTCTTCTGCTTCAACCTCCTAGGAGGAGTGCTGGGATTAGAGGTGTGTGACTGCCACCACGCCTGGCAGTTCTGATTTCTGATTTGTCCCCGCTTCACCCTGCCATCCTCTCCCCACTCCTGAGGATGGGCCTGCCTAGACCCAGCCCAAGAAGGCTGTCCTGCATTTCTGACCTGCTGCCTGATTGTCATGCAGGCCCCCAGCCCAGTTTCTCCTAGCCCCTGAAGCACAGGGCCTGGTGTCACACGTAGGGACCCCAGTGCCTGGCAGTACCCCGTCCACCTGTCCTCACCCCTTTCTCACCCCTAGGTGTTCCTGCCCAAATACCGAGGGGACCCTGGAGGTGGTGGCAGTGAGGACAGCCTTGCGACCAGCTTTCTACCGTCAGGAGCGTCCTTCCCCAACGGACACGCGGGTGCTGGCAGCAGCCTGCTCCCAGCCCCAGCCGCCCTGTGCGGGGCCTCGGCCTGTGACGTCTCTGTGCGCGTGGTGGTGGGCGAGCCAAGCGAGGCCAGGGTCGTCCCCGGTCGGGGCATCTGCCTGGACCTTGCCATCCTGGACAGTGCCTTCCTGCTGTCCCAGGTGGCCCCATCGCTGTTCATGGGCTCCATCGTCCAGCTCAGCCAATCTGTCACTGCTTATATGGTGTCGGCCGCAGGCTTGGGTCTAGTGGCCATTTACTTTGCTACACGGGTGGTATTTGACAAGAGTGACTTGGCCAAATATCCAGTGTAGAGCGATCTGAACACTGAGGGAGGCCTCGCCTGGGTCCCAGCTCTCGCTCTCAGGGGTGGGGCTACAGGGCCTCCCTGCTGCCAAAGTGGTGTGGCTCTCTGCTGCCACCCCGTGGCGATATGGTGCATAGACTCACAGATAAGGGCTGAGGCTGCTTCAGCCTCTTCCCAGTCTCTAGGGCTGGCTGGCTGGCGGCTTCCCAGCTGGTTTTCAGTCTGGACTCCGGCAGGGAGCCAGAGGGCGGGGCATCTGATTAGCTCCATGCACTGGAATGCAGGACTCCGTAGGTGGGTCACCCAGGCTCAGGGTGAGCAGCCAGCACCTAGCTGAGAGACACTCAGAGAAGGTGACTGAATACACTCGGCCACCTGGCCTCCCACCTCCAGGCCCTCTTATCCTGCAGCCGCCCAAGTGTTGCGAAGTGTTGCTCTTGCGTGGGAGTTTCTGGCTGAAACTCTCCTCTACGGGATTGAAAAGGATGAAAGCTATTGTAGGAAGTCCTAAGGGGCAAAGCGATACCGTGTGGTCCGCAGCGCTGCCTCTCTGCTGACTCCCCTGCCTCCACCTGTTATTAGGACACAGCTGGGGGTCCTTGGGTTGTCATCATGGGGACACAGGACTTTAAGTATTTAACTTATTTATTTAACAAAGCGGAAGGGAAGGAAATCCATTCCTAGCTCTTCTGTGTTGGTGTTTAGGAGTTGGGTAGAATGAGATCCTGAGTCACTGGGTCTCCCAAAATACTGATCATTGCTAGAATCTCCTTCTCCTGGGGTGACGGATCTGGCCCCCAAAACTGCCTAAATCGGGACCTTGGAAACTCTACTCACCTGAGTTGACACCCAGATGTCCTTATCCAGAGCTGGGAGGTTATGGGAAAGTGGAGGGGACCCTGGGTGTCCCTGATCTCTTGTTTCTTGCCCCAGCCTGACTCCCGTGGATCCCCCTGCTCCCCGGAGGGCCAGGCTGATGAAGACACTGCCGTTCCTCCCCTCAGCCAGCTCTCTGCACTGGCTCCACAGCCTGTTCGGGGCCACTGCAGGACCAGAAGCACAAGTGTGGTTGCTTGAGCCTTTGACCATCTCAGCCCCCGGGGCACATCAGTGCTCGGAATCTCACAGCAACTCAGGAGCCCCTGCCTGAGCCAAGGAGCTCTTACCGCTCCCGCTCAGGGTTTAAGTGCCGTTTGCAATAATGTTGTCTTATTTATTTAGTGGAGTAAATATTTTATACTGTATGTGAGCAATCAGAGTCTAATGTTTATGGTGATGAAATTAAAGGCTTCGTATAAGTTTAATTGCATGTGTTTGTCTTTTCTAAGGGGGAAGGACCAGATCTCCCTCAAGTCATCTTCAACACCTCATTTCTGGGAACCCTTAGCTTCTGGTTGCTTCAGTTCCCAGATTCTACCAGCAGATGGAGCCATAGCACAGCACTCTGGATTGGTGATTGTGTGGCCTGGAGAGGTCATTGGGAGTGGGACAAGGGGACAGGAAGAGGTCCAAGTGCAGGAGAGTAGGGACTTTTTCTTTTTCAGAGGCCTCATAGAAGAAGATGGAGCAAACTCCCATGATCAGCCACAGCAGAATAGGGATGCACCTTGCAGGTGCCTGGTGAGGATTTCGGCACCACTGTGCCTTGGTCCCATGCTGCACCTTGCCATCTCCCTGATTCCTCCAACCTTCACGGGCCTTAAATTCCTTCCTGTCCCTTTAAGTTCCAGAGTGGTCAAAATAGTGTCTGGCCACAGTTCATCTGACTCTTTAAAGCTATTCTACATGTTGTTTAACTTCTATGAAAATTTTCAAACACACACAAGTAGTGAGACAGCTATCGTGAGCCCGGGCTTACCACTAATGAATGTATCGCCATTTTTCTAGGTTCACCTATTCCCTCCCCCCCCCCACTTCCTGCTCCTCGCCTTCTTTGGGTATTTATTTTTTTTGTGGGTACCGGGGTCGACCTCAGGACCTCGCACGCCAGCAGGCGCCCGTGCCGCTGAGCGATATCACCGGCCCCTTTTTTTGTATGTGGGATCCGGGAGTCGAACTCTGGCCCTTGCGCTTGCCAGGCAGGCGCTTACGCCGCTGAGCTATCTCACCGGCCCTTAGCTATTTTTAAAGCAAGTGCTAAACAACTTTATGCCACCTATAAATGCTGAAGTGTGTATCTCTAAAAAACGAGTTGTAACACTGTGGCATCCAACGAAGTGTGCAACAATCAGTTATTCAGTCCATGTAAATTTTCCCCAGTTGATGCCCCCCAAAAGTATTTTTTTACTATTGGTTTCATTCAGGACACAAATGACATAAATATACAATATTTAGTTGCTATGTCTCTGAGTTTCTCTTAGTTCCTGACAGTCTCCCCATCTCTGCCTCTCCTTCTCCCTCTCCCTCTCTGTGCTGCGGGTTGAACCCAGGATCTTACACCTGCCCTCCCACGAGTTCCTCCGCTGACCCACATCCCCAGCTCACCCCTACTTTTTTTTTTAATGCCATTCATTTGTGAGCAATTTTTGGCTACAGAATTAAGCACATCCTGTATTTGCCCAATTATACCCTCCTTGTTTCAGTTTGTTTGGTTTTGATACCGGGGATCGAACCCAGGGGCGGTCTGCCACTGAGCTGCATCTCCAGCTGGTTTATTTATGTATTTATTTGGCACAAATTCTTGCCCAGCCTAGCTTAGATTTCCAATCCTGCTCAGCCCTCCTAACTGGGGTCATAGGTGTGCACCGCCACGCTTAGTTTATCTGCTTTGTTCTTCAATCTGTGCAACAGTTTAAAAGTGATAACTGATCTTGTTGCTAATAACGACACTGCTAAGTACAATTGGAGATTTCTTTGTGGTCATCTTTGTTCTTAGGATATCTCCACTTAGGGATGTATAATCCATGCTCTTTTAGATTATTATTATTATTAGTTGTTTTTTTTGAGACAGGATCTTACTAGTTGCCCAGGCTGGTCTCCAACTTGCTGCACTCCTCCTGCCTCAGCCTCCCAAATGCTGGTATCACAGGCAGGTGCCGCCATGCCTGGCTAATAGTTTAATACGTACAGAAGCAGAGAGAGACTCGGACACCAAATGCCAACGTGCAGGTCATCCTAGTAGCAGAGTTCACCAAAGGCTCTATGCTTCAGAATTTCGAAGCACAGCTCAGGCATCAGATTTCTTTCTTTTTCTTTTCTTTCTTTTTTTTTTTTTTTTTTTTACAGACAGGGTCTCGCTGTATAGCCTGGGCTGGCCTCAAGCTCACAGGGATTCTCCTGCCTCAGCCTCCCAAGTGCTGGGATTATAGGTGTATGCCGCCTCACCTGGAGGCATCAGATTTCAATAGGAAATTTTTCAGAATGTGTCTCTGAAAAATAAAGGCTTTTTAAAAAGCCATGGCTGGGGATATAGCTCAGTGGCACAAGCACCTGCCTGGCAAGCGCAAGATACTGAGTTCAATTCCCAGTACCAAAAAATAAAAAAAAAAAAATAAAAAGCCAATGGCCGGGGATATAGCTCAGCGGCATAGTGCCTGCCTGGCAAGCATGAGGTCATGAGTTCAATTCCCAGTACCAAAAAAATAAAATAAATAAAAATAAAAAGCCACATTTCCATTATCACATTTAAAAATAATAATTCCTGGGCTGGTGAGATGGCTCAGCGGCTTAAGCGCCTGCCCAGCAAGCGCGAGGGCCCGAGTTCGACTCCCGGAACCCACATACGAAAAAGGGGCCGGTGATATCGCTCAGCGGCACGGGCACCTGCTGGCGCGCGAGGTCCTGAGGTCGACCCCCCAGTACCCACACACACACAAAAATAATAATAATAATAATAATTCCTTAATATAAGCAAATACTCAGTTACTGTATTTTCCTCTCTTATAGTTTGTTTGTTTTAGTGGTTTTTTTCCCCGAGATTGAGATCAAAGTAAATTTTATACATTGCAGTAGATTGACATGTCTCTTACATGTCTTGTAATCCATAGGTACCTCCTCAATTTCAGTTTTAGTTTTTTTTTCTTGAAATTTGTTAAATTGCATGGCTTATCCTGTAGACCATCTGCATTCCCATGGTGATAGTTTATGTTTTTATTATCCTTGTGTTTTCTATAAATTGGTATTTAAAGTCATGGACCAGATCAGATTTGATTTGTTTTTGCAAAAATACTTACTAGGTCGTGTACCTCCATAATAAAGGAGGCAGGTATTCGCTGGTGTTTGTTTTTTCAATGACTTAATACATGTTTTGCTTTTTTTTTTTTTTTTTTTGTGGGTACCAGGGGTCGACCTCAGGATCTCACACGCCAGCAGGCACCCATGCCACTGAGCGATGTCACCGGCCCTTTTTTTCGTATGTGGGTACCGAGAGTCGAACTCAGGACCTCGCACTTGCCAGGCGGGCGCTTATGCTGCTGAACTATCTCACTGGCCCCTGTTTTTTTTTTTTTTTTTTTTTCCTGAGATGGGGTTTCACTGTGTCACTCAGGCTGGCATTGGCCTTGGCCTCTAACTCCTGGGCTCAAGCCATCCTCCTGCCTCAGCCTCCTGTGTACCTGGGACTGCAGGCACACATCTCTGTACCTGGTTCATAATGTCTGTTTCGTTGTTGGTTTTTGCTTTGTTTTTTGAAGTCCTGGGGATTGAACCCAGGGTCCTGTGCATGTTAAACACAAGCTCCACTACCAAACTGTGCCCCTAGCTCTTTCGTTTTCGATGTCTGCAATTGTTGATATTTTTACTTATATTCATTACAGATTGATTATTTCTTATCGAAAATGCATGGGACCACAGGTGTTCCTGATTTCAGATTTTGGAATATTTGCATATGCATGATGAGATATCTAGAGGGTAGGACCCAAATTGAAACACAAAATTCATTCCTGTTTTATATATACCTTGTACATATAGCCTGCAATTAACTTTATGCAATATTGTAAATAATATTGTTTCATGGTGCAATATTATAAATAATAAGTTTCACGTTATGGAATTTTTTACTTGTGGCATTGTGTTGATGCTGAAAAGATTTCAGATTCTGAAGTATTTCAGATTTTTGGGTTAGGGATAATCAACCTGTATTTCTTAGTGTTGTAAAGTGATGATGATATTCTATCATTTCTTCAAGAAATGCATCAGCGCCTGCCTGGCAAGCGCAAGGTCCTGAGTTCAATTCCCGGTACCAAAAAAAAAAAAAGCTTGACATTTTCCATCATCAGTTTAAAAAAGGAAAGAATTAGTTAGGGGATTCCCTGGATCTCCTAACTAATGATGACTGTTTTTTTTTCCTTTTGGAGTCATGAGGTACTCATGGATTTAAATATGTTTGTTATGTCTCAGTCCTTTGTAGTTGTTATCTTTATTCAAATTAAAATTATCTGCCAGGCGTGGTGGCGCACGCCTGTAATCCCAGCACTGGGGAGGCTGAGGCAGGGAATCACTGTGAGTTAGAGGCCACCCTGGGTTACATAGTGAGACCCTGTCTCAGGAAAAAAAAAAAAAAAAAAAATTAAAATTATCCCCATCTCCGGCCAGCAGGAGCTTCTTCAAGTTGATTTCGGAATCTTTTTGACACACTCCTCCATGGTCTTTGCCAGCTTCTTCGCTTCCTGTCATGAGTGGATGGCCATGCTCATCTTGTAAACCGGAAATGAGCTCATTCTTCTAAGGCTCTTTGATTGCTGTTCTTGGAAATGGAGACCCTGAATACCATTTCAGGCATTGGGAGCGTCATGATTGAGTCGGGGCCTTTTCAAGGGACGAAGTTAGAAATAGTGTTAAAATGTGAATTGCGAGTTTACACCGAGACTTCCGGCTCGTGCTCCCGACGGTAGACCTTGTTTATACACGCGTCCTTGCTGCGTGTTTTCTCCCACGTTGCCCGGAGTGCTGCCCACCCCGAGGCTTCAGTGTGCATGCACACACACGTCGGTGACGGGGGAAGTAGAACAAACGGTGAGACTTACTAACTCAGCCTGTCCAAGCTCCCAAACATGGAACCGGACCCCTGGCCTCATTTCTTCTCCCTTGTCCAACCCGTTTCAGGCCTGAGCCGCGACGGGATGCGCAAAGGATGTCGGGAGTCCTCAGGGAACCGGAAGCTGGGGGCACATTTCTAGCACAGGTTTTCAGCGATCTCAGCCCTCCAGGCGATTGGAGCCTGCATCCTGGGGGTAGCTTGGAGGCACAGCAGGCAGCAGCACTGCTTGAGCCCTCTTCCAGTCTGGCTCTTACCCTCAAGGACTGTTTCATTTGGGTAGAAAGGAGCACACATGTGTGAATCTATTGTACATAGATGTGTCATGCAGGTTATAAGTGGAAAGTGCAGAATGTGAACCACAGATACTAACAGAGTTTAGAGGAGGGCCAGGTGTGGTGGCACACACCTGTAATCCCTGCATTCAGAAGGCTGAGGCAGGAGGATCACCCTGAGTTTGAGGCCACCCTGAGCTACACAGTGAGTTCAAAGCCAGTCTGAATTACATAAGCAGGCCACCTCAAAAAACCTGTCTCAAAAAACAAAACAAAACAAAAACAAAAAAACAAGAAACCCTGGCTTTCCCCTTACCACCCAAGGTGGGAGTGGAGCCCTGGTCCTGGCTTGTGGTTTGAGGCTGGAGAAAGAAGGGCTGGGCTGGGGCCCCGTAGGTGGTGTCCCGCTCTACATCCATTCTGGGATCTTCCTTTCTGGCCCCTGCAGAACCAATTACAGTGAGATGGGCCATCTGATCTCCATGACTTCTTTTGCTGCTGGGTAAAAAAGCTCTGGTTTTCAGGGTCAGATTTGTTTACAGCCCCTGGCAGTTAAGGGCTGCTTAGAGCTGGGACTTTCTGACCTCCAGCGCTGTCACTGGATCTCCACATTTGTGGCGGCAGCTTGATAGCACTGGTGACAGTGTTGTCTGACCTCAGCCTGCCCCTCACTGGAACTCGACCTTGCAGGGGTGGCTCTCCTGCTGCACGTACTGAGGAGGGTGTTCCGGATCAGCATACAGATCCAAATCTGTAGACCAGTTAGCAATTTACAGTCCCCACTTGGTGCACTCTTCTTCTCATCAGGTATTTGTCTCCTTCCTAGGTGCCCAACTCTCTGTAAGCCCTGGGGCTGTGACAGTGAAGGACAGTCACCAACAGGACCTGGTTCCTGGAGAGGTTGAGACCTGAGAACACCGCCTCCAATTTCCTTTATTTTCTTCACTTAACTTTTGAAAGACGTGAGCACGTCAGTCAATGGCACACACATTTCCTCAGTCTCTACGCTTTCATCATAAAGAAACCCACCAAGTCATTGGTTCTGTGCACTCAAAATCCCTTCATGATTGTCGCATTGCCAGCCTTGCTGCCACCATCCTGGCTGCCAGCATCTGTTTCCTGCCATCCTTCCGCAGTCCCCACTGCTGGGGCCATGCTGTCCTGCGGCCTGAGTCATTTTGCCAAAGCATCGGGCCTCCTTTCTGCACATGGCTCCATCCACTTCTTCCACCCAGCACCCTGGTCCCCTAGACCCCGAAACCCCGCTCCAGCCACCACGAGCTGCTTTCCAACACGCAAGCAAAGTTTGCTCACTGCTGCTTTCTCTTCGTGGAAAGCCCTCTGCATCTTCGTGGCACACTGGAATCTCAGCTGTTCCCCTACTCTCAGCTGAGACAGCTCCTTCTCTGGCTCCCTGGTGTTGGCCATTCCCTCCTCAGTCACCCATAGCAAACTACTGTGATGCGCGTGTCTAGGCAGAAATTTATTTCACTGAACATATATCGATCTCTTTCCAGGGCTGTGGCAGAGTGAAGACGCAGTCACTATCCTCTTGGATGTCACCAACCAGGGGTTTGGAGATAGGCAGATGCAATTGCAGAATGTGCAACCATGCTGATGAGGGCTCGGGACCAGGGTAGAGCACAGAGGGTCCCAGAGAAGGCTTTCTAGAAGTAATGCTGAAACAGACCTAAAGCCCAACCAGAGTTTGCAGTTTGTTCCCTGCCAAGATCTCCCCAGGCAAAAAGTTGCATCTTGTTCTTGTTGTTGTTGTTGTTTGTTGTTTGTTTTTTTGAGATAGGGTCTCACTACATAGCCCAGGCTGGCCTTGAACTCGTGGCAAGCCTCCTGCCTCAGCCTCCCAAGTGCTGGGATTACAGGTGTGCATCACCACATCCAGCTCGTATTCATTATTGTGCTGCCCCAAGGCTTATTTGGCTATGTTTGTCATTGAGAAGCAAAATGAATAGCAGGTGAAACGCTGAGCAAGTGGACAGCCTCAGTTTAACACTCTTGCTTCTAACATCAGCGGCTGGGCTGAAGACAGCGTGTATTTGTCTTTGCACAACTCAGTTTATTGCAGGACCTTTTTTTTTTTTTTACCTTTAGACTCAGTTTTGAAATACAATACTCACCTTTTATCTATCGAGGATACATTCCAAGACTCCCAGCAGATGCTGAAACTGCAGGCATTGCTGAACCCTTAGTCTAGTATGTTTGTTTCCTATGTATATATACCTAAGAAGAAGTTTAATTTGTAAATTGGGCAGAAGCAGGATGTGGTGGCACATGCCAGTAATCCCAGCACCCTAAGAGGCTGAGGCAGGACAATTGCAATGTTGAAGCCTGGGCAATTCAGTGAATTAGTGCCACTCTCTCAAAATTTTAAAAAAATTTAAAAAGATTTGGAGGTATAGGCCAGTGCAAATGTCCTGGGTTCAAAAATAAAATGGCAATAAATAGATAAATGAGGCAGAGTAAGAGGTAAACAACAATAACTATTAATAATATACAACAATTAGAACAATATACTGTAATAAAAGTTACAGATGAGACCAGGAGGAGGTAGTATATACACTGTGGATACTCTGAACACAGGACTGATTTGTGTCTCAGGCAGAATGGAACAGGATGGTGCAAGATTTTATCACACTGCTCAGGACAGCAATTAAAAACACGAATTGTTTATTTCTGGAATTTTCCATTAATATTTTTGAATTGTGGTTGACTGCGGGTAACACAGAAAGCGAAACCGTGGATGGGGGAACTATTGTACTGTTAGTAATAAGTGGTTTCACATTATTTTGAATTAGTTTGTGGTTTTTTTAGTACATGAAAGAATTATTTAATTTATGAACATCCTTGATTTGCATGGTGATATTTTCTAAAAATGCCTTTAAAATTTTCTAATGCCTTAATTTTTCTAGTTAAGAAAAAAGAAAAAAAGAGAATTGAAGTTGTGAAGGGCCGTGGAAAGAAATCATAGGGAATGGGCGGGGGTTGGGGGAGACAGAGGCGTTTATGCCCAGGAGTTCAAAGTGTTGGCCCACGTGACAGCTCTGCCACTCAGAGCTGGGGCCAGGCCTGTCAAGTCACCATCACCCTGCTCTAGGAATGAGATGGTTAATTTTACGGTTAATTCTGACTGGGCTGTGAGTTGTTCAGATATCAGGACAAACCCTATTCTGGATGTTTTAGGAGGTTGTTTCTGGATGAGATCAACATTTAAATCGATAGACTGCGTAAAGCAGACTCCCCGCTTCCATGTGGATGGGTCTCTCTCCTTAGCCAAAGGCCTGGCTGCCTTTGGGTGGGGACATTGGCTTTTTTCTGGGTTTTGAGTTGCTGGCCTTTACTGGAACCACACCGGCGGCTCTCCTGGGGCTCCGGCTTGCGGGCTCACTCTGCGGATCTTGGGGTTTGTCAGCCTCCATAATAATGGTGTGGTCCAATTATTCACAATAAATCTCCTCACACACGCAGTATAGGTTCTGTTTCTCCAGAGAGCCCTGACAGGAGGCACCGTGCAGGGGGAGTGTGTGGAGGGCCCTGGATCTACCAACACCAAATAAGTCATCAGCCCACAGATGCCAGAGCGGGGGATCAAACCGGCCCCTCAGTTTACAGATGAGGGAGAAAAGGCCCAAGAAGAAAGGTTCTTCCCACTGCACATTCCGCTGACCTCCCTTCCTAGCAGAAGCTGGGAATCGCCTTCGTCAGAGAACATAATTAGAAAGAAGACTTCGAATGCAAATGTCGTTGGGAAAACAATGTGCTGACGTGACTTTGCATGAAAACGGGTAACTGGGTGGCACGTTTTTTAAACAGCATTTTAATTTAAAGAGATGGGGTCTCCGTATGTTGTCCAGGTGGGTCTCAAACTTCTGGACTCAAGCAATTCTCCTGCCTCAGCTTTCTGAGTAGCTGGAACTACAGGTGCACATCACTGTATCCAGGTAAAGAGCATTTTGTGTGTGTGTGTGTGTGTGTGTGTGTGTGTGGGGTACTGAGGATTTTTTATGAGGAAAGGTAGGGAGGGATGCAGGGTGAGGAGACAGCTCTCTTAGGCAGCCCTATCCATGAGTTTCAGAGATACGCAGATGCAAACTACACACAGCATTATGTGGCTCTCAAAAGCAAAGGAAAGACGCATCTGGTAAGATGGGAAAGAGAGGACAGGAGCAGCCGGCTGCCCCACCACCTTCCTTCCTTGTTGGCCCAGACTATGGTCTCTGTTACACCATGAAGCTGAGCTGTGCACATCTTGGGGGATGGCCTGCTGGAGTTGGCCCAATCCTTAATTCCAGGGAGCTCGTGGAAAATTTCCAAATGTACAGACTTCTAGCAATAGTATTTGTGTCATTTTAAAAATTGCAGGGCCAGTGAGACGGCTCAGCGGCTTAAGCGCCTGCCTTGCAAGCGCGAAGGCCCGAGTTCGACTCCCGGAACACACATACGAAAAAGGGGCCGGTGATATCGCTCAGCGGCACGGGTGCCTGTTGGCGCGTGAGGTCCTGAGGTCGTCTCCCCGGTACCCACAAAAAAAAAAAAAAAATTGCATTCTACTGGGGCTACAGCTTGGTGGCAGTGTACTTGCCTAGCATGTGTTGGGCCTTGTGTTCAATCCCCACCTCTGCAGGAAGAGAAAAAATGACAACAAAAAACCCCACAGTTTTCTGTGTGCTGCCCCTTCCTGGGTCCAGCGATGTGCTGTGTGGAGAGCGGGGTTTTTGGAGCAGCAAAGCAACCAGCAGCCTATTTTCAAACCTTATGTGTTCCTTTCTTTTTTGCTTCTTGCTTGTATAAAGCCTATGATTTAAAAAAAAAAAAAAAACCTTATAATCGAGTTTTAATTTGGGGTCAGTAGCTTGCAAGAGAACCATGTTCCGCCCAATCTGGCTATTGTTGTCACTGTTCTTCCTATTTAGAGCAAGGACAATGTGCAGGATGGTGAAGGTCCTTGGAATCCCGTCTTGGGAGGGTGGATGAAGGAAACTGAAATGTGCTTGGCTGGCAGCGACTCCTCCTTAGACTCGACAGCATCTTCATCGCTCAGAGGGAGCTGAGGAGCTGTTCCACGGTCTCCAGAGGTCAGAATAGGGGCTGGGGAGGTTATAGGAACGCAATGATGATGATGATGGTGATGGAGGAGAACAGAAGGCGGGAGAAGAGAAAGAAAAACAGGAGGAGGAAGAGATGGGAGGGGAGAGTGGGAAAGGGAGAAAGATTTCCTTGTGGAAATGTGGAGGAAGGACCGGAATCCCTGTCTCCTGGAAGGTGTGTTAGAAGCCAATTGCAACAGCCCTAGCAAAAGACAGAGACCGAGGTCACGCGGGAGGCGTGGACAACATGAATACTCTAGACCGATGCGGGCGGTGACCGATGTTCTTGGGGGATGTGGAAGGAGTGACGGGAGCATCCGGGCAGTGCTTCCATCTGTAACTGGGAGGGGGTCCCTGGTGTGGTTGGGTGCCCGTGGAGTGTTCGACAGGGAGGTGTTATGGGGACAAGGGAGGAGGCTTAGGGGACTTTGGGAACTTAACTCCAGGATTCACAGTAGAGGGTGGGGTCAGAGATAAAAAGTCTTCAGCCTGTGGGTGGGGGATGAAGGCTGGAGCGGATGGGTCCCCTGAAGAGGAGTGAGTGAGAGACAAAAGCCAAAGGCAGAGCGCTGGGAAGCCAGGGTAGAACCCATTCTTCTGAGCTGGTGGAAGAGAAGCCACCAAAGAGACAGGAGTCACCCCGACAGGTAGAAGGAGAAAGGAAAGTGATTTCAGGAGGGCGATGGGAAATAATATCAGAGAGGTCAGGGAGATTTAACTAACGCAGGGACATAGATGGCAAACAAGACAATGTCTGCCAAGGGGCATCAGATCGGGCAATGAGGATGGCAGTAGTCTTTGGCGGGGAACAGTTGATGGTGGGGAGAGCAGACAGTGAATGCAAGGTGAGAATGTGTAGACAGTAAATCCAAACATTTTATTTTATTTATTTATTTATTTATTTTTTGTCTTTTTGAGACAGGGTTTCACTCTGCTGTTCAGGCTGGCCTTGAACTCACTTTGTAGCCCAGGCTGGCCTTGAACTTGCAGTGATCCTCCTGCCTCAGCCTCCCAAGGAAGTTTACTACAAGCCTGCACAACCACACCCTGATTTAAACCATTATTGTTTGAAGTTGGATACTGAAGGGAAGGAAAGAAAGGAAAAGCTAGGTTGTGATTTAAGGGGAACTCCTAGGACAGGTGTGACTGGAACATGCTTACCCCCAGAAGGGCGGAAGGTGAGAGACCAAGACTTGGGCGAAGTGGGTGAAGAAAGCTCGGTGGGAGGCAGAAGGGTACTCGCTCAAGCTGGGCACCACCGTGCCAGGCAGGTCTGTGCCTCCACACTTTCTTGGCCTGGGTGATCTCTTCACTCACAGCCTTGCTGAGCTGCTCCAGGGCAGGCAGGACTGGCACCGGCTGCACAGGTCAGCACGACATCTCCAGGGCTTGGCCACAGGCGTGAAGAGACAAATAAGAAACTCGAAGGCGTAGAGAGTGCCATGGTCAGCACTGGACATGATGGGCACAGCAGAGAACTCAAACACAGTCTAGGCTGGGGCTGGAGGGACTCCCTGGAGCAGGTGACATCTAAGCTGCGGTGGAATGCAGGAGGCAGCCAGGTGGAGACAGCTGGGAGAGGGCACTTCAGGCTGCGCACTCTCCCTTTGCGTGTCCTCCCCGGTCTCCTCTAAGTCCTAGACACCCTGAACGCCAGCGACGCTCTCTCCTGTGAACCCCAAGGTCACACTGCTCCTCCTGACTCCCAGTGCATGCGGTTTTAACCTCTACTGAACGTTCTTTCCTATCTTGCAGTGGTTTTAGCCCTTGTCTATTAAAACATCTAAACAGGTTGGCGTGAGTCATCAGTGTATCTCCTAAAATATATAGCACTGTGCTCAGCACATAGTTTACATTTTTTTTTTAATTTTTTTTGTACTGGGGGTAGAACCCAGGGGCTTATACTGAGCTATAATCAGTCTTTGCACTGAGCTATATCCTTAGCTATTTTTATTTTGTTATTTTATTATTTTATTTTGAGACGGCTCATGCTGGCCTCAAACTTTTGATCCTCCTGCCTCAGCCTCCCAAGTACCTGGGATTATAGGCACACACCATCTTCTTGCCCAGCTAAAAACATAAAATCTCAGGTTCAAGGAACACTATTGTGGCTAAATTCTCAGGAGGTCATTGGCAGGGTTAAGGTGTAGAGGTAAATAGAGAAGGGAAAAAGTAAGCATTGGAAGAAAAATAAGGTGTAGGAAACAAGTGAGAGGGCCAGGAACAGGGTAGGAGGAAGCAAAGAGACAAAAATAAAGTGTCCACACAGTGGGGAGGGATCTAAATCCAAACAAAAGGTAACCGGATCCTCTGCTCCAGGAGACCTTGCCCTTGGACTCTTTCCCTCGTGGGAGAATGCCCTGATTTTCCCTCTGCTTTGGGGTCTCCCTTGGAGTCTGGTTCAGACACAGTTGATTGTTAGGGTAGAGACGCCCGCCGCGTGAAGGAAGACTCCAAGAAGCGTTCTTTCATGCAAAAGGCAAGGGATTTTATTGACCAAGCACGCATGGGGCTCACACAGGAACAGAGAGCCACGAGGTTTGTCTGTGCAGGGCTTATATGTCTATAGAACAAAGGGAGGAGGGGTCTTTGCAAGCGCGGTTACAGAAGCAGATGGCATTGGTTAGTTTAAACAGCTTTTTACATTCATTGGGAGAAGACAATCATACGGAAATTTAAGGCTGGGCGGCGGAGGATGTCTCCTATTTTGTAAATTCCTTAGTCATGGGGTTGTTCTTATCTCGTAAAGGCATGTTTTGTAAATTCCTTAGTCATGGGGTTGTTCTTATCTTGTAATCCAGATCCCTGGTCAGCCCTGTTCTCATTCTTATCTAACTTAGGCAACTTTACACTGTAACAGCTTAATTCTCGGAACATTGGGAGGAGGAGGACGGCATGGATTGTATTTTCCCAGAAGGGAAAATTCCTCTTACATTCCCCCCTTTTTGTTTTTGTGAATCTCTAATCTTAGAGATCGGAGTGTCCATTCTTAGGATCATCTGGAAATGCATATTGTTTGATGAGCATTAGTTTTACATTGCCAATCTGATTTTGTAGTAGGTTTATTATTTTATTTAATATATAGGGTCCTATAGTTATTATTAAAAGTAACACAATCAAGGGTCCTGTTAGAGCTGACAGTAAGGCGGTGAGCCAGGGGGACTAGCTAAACCAAGACTCAAATAAGCCTTGTATTAACGTCGCTGTCCCTGTCCCCACTCCAGTGGCGATTCCTAATCCTGTAAGGACGGCCAAGGTTAGGGATATAGGTTCTCGCTGATCCTTGAATGATCTACTTTGCGATTGAGCCACAGTATTGGGTAGCTTCAGCCTCTTTGGGGGTACACTGGCTTTGGGCGGTCTTAAGGCAGGATTTGGGCCTATGGCCATAGGCGGCTTTTCTGGAGGAGTCTTTCTTATGAAGAAAAGGCCGCCCCTGTCTGTACTTGGTTCATAGTATCTAAGTCCCCAGGTACATCCTGTTAGCCAGCCAGTTTCGTCAGGGGTGGTAACAGTTATATTTAAGTACTCACAATTTTGTTTAGTATGATACCGTAATCGAATGGCTGGCAATTGTTTGGCCCCCATTGTACTCTAAGATGTCTATCAGGATGAGCGGGTGTTCATGCGGTTGCTATTGTCTCACAACCCCAGTAGGCATGGTCGGATAGGCGCAAGGTCACAAGAAAAGACTTCAAATGTTGGATTTCCTGACCCTATCCAAGTCTTGATTTCCCTTTGATCACTCCAGCGAGTGATCGACCATTTCCAAGGTCGGTGTGGGTTGTTTGCCCCTTGAGAGAGTGTGGTCCCCATTATCCCCACCCATAGCCATACGACGAACCCGTAACTTGAGGGGATTATCAGTCTTTTCCAGTTTCCATTGAGACCCTGGCGGTGAAGGTGCCGGCTTGAGGTGAGATGCATGGATCCAGGACGCGATGCCATCAACCTTAACCGCTGTGGGGGTAGTCAGGAGTACCTGGTAGGGTCCTTTCCAGTGAGGTTCTAGGGTCTGTACCTGGTGGCGACAGATGTAGATGAAGTCACCTATGTTGTATCGATGAGGAGTGGGTTCATCGCTTGGCTGGTAGGCTGAAGAGAGTTGACACCACTGGGTCCTCTGAATTTGGTCCAGAGCCTGGAGTCTATCAATCAAGAGAGTATGGGGTAAATGGGCGCCCTCAGGTAGGGGGCTGAGGTCTCGGATGGGAGGAGGGGTTCCATATAGGATCTCGAAAGGTGTCAAATTGGGCAGCTGGGAAGAAGGGGTGTTCCTAGCTCTAAACAAAGCATAGGGTAGGAGCATGGTCCAATCTTTAGAGCCAGTCTCTTTGACTAATTTAGTCAAGGTCTCTTTGATTGTTCTATTCATTCTCTCTACCTGTCCTGAACTCTGGGGTCTATAAGCACAATGAAGTTTCTAATCAATCCCCAATATCTTGGCCAATCCCTGACTTACTTGAGCCACGAACGCCGGTCCATTGTCAGACCCGATTACCTTTGGCAGGTCGAAACGAGGAAAGATCTCTTCCATTAATTTTTTTTTATTACCATCTGTGCAGTTTCCCTTTTGGTAGGGAATGCCTCGGTCTATCCTGAGAAAGTGTCTATAAAGACTAACAAGTATTTAAGGTTATATCTGGCTGGTTTTATTTCAGTAAAATCCACCTCCCAGAACTGTCCCGGTCGAGTTCCTCGTAATCTCTTTCCTTCCGAGGATTTTGGAGGGGAAGGCGTTAAGAATCTGGCAAGTCAGGCAGTTTTTGGTAACTTGTTCCGCTAGTTTCTTAATTTGGGCGGCTGACAATTGACTATCTGTTAATTGACTCCTGGCCAATAAACACAGCTTTTTTGTCCCCAGATGGGTTAACTTATGAGCTTGTTGGAAGTAGGCTAAAAGTTCTGATTCTCCCATCTTGGGAGCTCGGAGAGGCTCATTTGGATATGTCTCAGGTGGAGCATCGACCTCTAGGAGCAGAGCAGTAGGGGCACCTAAGGCCGCCTGTTTCGTAGTTTTATCTGCATGGTTGTTGCCCCCCTTATTATAGGGCTTGTACCCTTCTGGTGGCTGTTGCAGTGTACTATGGCCAAATTTTGTGGTAACATAATAGCCATTAAGAGGCTGAGAATTTCTTGTTTGTTTTTTATCTCTTTTCCAGCTGAAGTTAAGAGTCCTCTCTGCTGGTAAATAGCCCCATGAATGTGTGTTGTAGCAAAAGCATAGCGGCTGTCAGTATAGATGATTGCCCTTTTTCCCTGTGCCAACTCTAAGGCCTTTGAAAGGGCGATTAGTTCCGCCTTCTGTGCGGATGTACCTTCTCTTAGTCCTGACGACCAGATAACTCGAGTCCCATCTGTAACTGCAGCCCCCGCGTGTCTCTTACCTTCTAGTAAGAAACTGCTACCGTCGGTGAACCAGGTTACCTCAGCATCTGGGAGTGGCTGGTCTGTCAGGTCTCCACGAATTCCAATTTCCTCTGCCAGGATTTCTTGACAGGTATGTAGGATTGGCTCTGATGTCTCTTCAGGCAGTAGAGTGGCCAGGTTGAGGGTAGTTGGAGGGCCAAATGTTATTCGGTCCTTATTAAGCAGGAGGCTTTGGTAGTGAGTAATTCTGGCGTTAGAGAGCCATCTATCTGGAGGCTGACGAATAACATTTTCCAGTGTGTGTGGGGCTATTATAGTCAACTTTTGTCCCAGAGTCAATTTATCTGCATATAGCTGCTGCTGCAATAGCCTTTAGACAATGGGGCCACCCATTGGCCACAGGATCTAATCTCTTTGATAAATAGGCCACAGGTCATCTCCATGGGCCGAAAGCCTGAGTTAGCACCCCTCAAGCTACCCCCCGTTTCTCTTCAATATAGAGAGTAAAGGGTTTTTCTATATTGGGGAGAGCCAAAGCAGGGGCAGATAACAGAGCCTTTTTGATATCATCAAAGGCCTGTTGTTGGTCAGCACCCCAGGTAAAGGTGGCATCTCCCTTTAGGAGGGGATAGAGGGGAGCAGCCAAGGAGGCGAAACCAGGGATCCATAGGCGGCAAAACCCTGCAGTTCCCAGAAATTCCCGCAATTGTCTCTTACTCATAGGTGGAGGAATTTGAGTAACAGTCTTTTTTCTAGCTTCTGTGAGCTATCGTTTTCCATTTTTGAAGGTGTATCCTAAGAAGATAACCTCTTTTTGGCAAATTTGAGCCTTCTTAGCAGAGGCTTGGTATCCCAATCTGGCTAATTCTTGTAATAGTTCCCGAGTCCCACACATACAGTCTGTTTCTGAATCTGCGGCCAGCAGAAGATAGTCCACATACTGGAGCAAGGGTCACAGCGGGGTGTTGGACTTGAAAGGTAGCCAGGTCCTTATGGAGAGCTTCATCAAAGATGGTAGGGGAGTTCTTAAATCCCTGAGGGAGGCGGGTCCAAGTCAATTGTCCTGACATCCCTGTGTCAGGGTCTGTCCATTCAAAGGCAAACAGAGGCTGACTATCTTTATGTAGAGATAGACAAAAGAAAGCATCTTTTTTTTTTTTTTTTAAATAGTCTTTTATTCACTGATCATATACATCTGAACATATATTCTATTGATATACTTCACATTCTCGATAACTGAATAATTTACAATATAGTGTAAATCACAAAACATAATTCTTCCATTACAAGCATTTCCACTTGCATAAAGTGTGAGGTAAGCCAGAGTAATCAAACATTATTGGTATTGATGGTAATGAGGAGAGAATCAGCTTTTCAGTGACCAAGTATGACATTAGAGATTTAAAAGGACAGATTGTACAGGCAGATTTTTTTTTTTAATGTGGGTTCCAGGAGTTGAACTCAGGACCTCGCGCCTGCCAGCAGGCGCTTGTGCCGCTGAACGATATCACCGGACCTTTTTTCCTTATGTGGGTTCCGGGAGTCGAACTCAGGACCTTGCACTTGCCAGGCAGGCGCTTACGCCGCTGAGCCATCTCACCGGCCCTACAGGCAGATTCTTGTATCTTCAGAATTAAAGAGGTAGGTTATATAATCAGAAAACAGACGTGATGTGTGCTGATCAGTAGTGTGTTCTAGAACTCTAACAAGTAAATCAGGAACCTAGCTGACAATCATGTTTTCTTAACAATGGAATTGTATGTCCTAAATGATCATATGACTATCATAAACTACAGAGAAAAAAGGGGAAATTACTTGCCTATTTCAACCATCGAAACAATATTTTTTTTAAGATTTCAGACAAGATACAGATCTTTAATTTTCTATTGGTTTCAAAAGATTTTTATCTGTAAAACCCATTTTATTAATTAGTGTTCACATCTTTTATTAACCAAAGAGCTACCTAACTTTTACAATTAATAAGCTGTGTTGAATGCCAAGTTTTATACCTGAATCAAAAGCCTTTCAGGCCTAGTGAAATGTTACCTCTCAGGGCAGCCTCTGTAGCCTCTTTTGATAAACGTGATTTCAACAAAGCTTTCTGAAAAGCTGAAAACAGCTCAGGAACCTTTCCTACTTGACCATTTTCATGAACCCTATTTGTGGAATGAATCCATTAAATAGAACAAAAGATCTGTTTTTATATTCATGTTGATTTTTACTTCTTCCTGTTTCATTCTTCAGCCTTCTATTGCTCTATTGCTGTCCTTTCTTTTGTTTCCCTTCTAACCCATAATCTGCTCCCCTTCCTCTTTGCCTTTATTTCCATCCTAGTCTTGAAAGCTTTTTCTTTCCTGTTTTTTCTGTAGGTGGATTCACCTCTCCTTTTGTTATGCTGTGTTTTCCACACAGAGTTTGTTCCTATTTGTTTCATTAATTCTTTTTACAGAGAATTTTGTGTCAAATAGTTTTTGTATTTGTGTGTGTGTGTCCTGGGGATGGAACCCAGGGCAGTGCACATACTAAGCACACACTCTACCCCTGAGCTACGCCCCCAGCCCCAGTAAAATGTCTTGGAATGTGCTATGTAATTATCCGCAACAGTGAGATGTGTGAACATCTCACCTAGGCATTATGTTGTCACCCACTGCTGATGTCATAAAGCAGTCTCTTTGGCATAAAGTTCTTGCATTGAAATGAAGCACCAGTAAATTCTTGGATTTTCTGTGTTGTCTGGTAGCCCTGGGAGCCCCAGCACCGCTCTAGCCACAGTGCACCAGGAACAACCTCCAGTTGGGTGGTGTTAAGGGGAGTTTTATTTGAAAATGATTCCAAAACAGGTGATGGTATATGTCAGGATCCTGCTGCAGGCGCGTCTGGAATCCTATGTACAAGTCGTCCCAGAGCAGACCGTTCTTCACCACGTGCCTGATGACGTCAACCCGGCTCCGAATCTCCTCGTAGGGATGCTCCCGGCTGGGTCTTTCTTTTGGAAAGGATAAATCTAGAAAGTCAACCAGGTAGTCATAGCCTCCAGGAAAAGGGTTGAAGTCTTCATCTGTCTCAATCATCCTGACCACCAGGTTATAATTCTTAAATCCAGCCCAAGTGAAATATTCTTTTATCCAGGATGAGTGAAGGAAGATTTCATCTCCTACAGCAGCATTCAAGGTGTTCAGATATGGCTCAAAATCCCAGGAATCCTTGTAAATCTTAGTCCCTTCAGGAGGCTCTATGATGCCCTTGCTGTCAGCTGGGTCCTTCAGCATCCTGCCTAGGTTAAGGGTGGCTCCAGGTCGAGGGGTCCATGTGACAATATCTGAGTTTTTCCTGATAAGATTGTTGAGCTGATTTGGGTCATTTTTGATGTTTGTTTCCTTAATATACTTGTCTGATGGGTGGGACTCCACAAAATACCCAGCAAAGGGACAATAAATTCGGGGTTGCAGGTCTTTCACCAGCTGAGCCTTGTAATTCAGGAGCTTCTTCCTTTCTGTTTTAATGAATTGAGCTTTCCATTCCTCAGTGAATTTTCCACCGCTGAAAGTCATTGGAAAACCAGATGCTCCCCCAGCGAAATCACTCATCATGAGAGCAATCTTTGTAGGCAGCCTGCCCCCATTGGGCCTGGTGCAGTCCACTGTATTGAGTATTTTGTGACCTTTGTACTCCACAATAATGCATGTGTCCATCTCAGGATGAACGCCATCCATCAAGATCATGAATCGAAGATTTTTGTCCACCTGCTGCCATATTCCAAATGGAACTACATTGATATTAGTTAACTGGACACCACTCTGATTCAGATTCCAAAACACAGGTCTTTCCGTGTCACCAACATAAATGGGAATATCTTGTCTTCTCTCTGAAAGCTTCTTTAGTGTAGGGTAACTTAGGTGGTCTGAATGCATGTGGCTGATGTAAATTAGGTCTGCTTTGCACAGCCTCTCCAGCCAATCAGATGGAGGCTCGTGGAGCAACCACCATCCTCGGGCAAATGCGGGACCTATTAACCAAGGGTCAAACACCATTCTCTTGTCTCCCAACTTGAGGTCCATGCAGGCATGAGTGAGATATGTTACCTGTACTTCCCCAAAAGCCAAATCTTCAGGAGGCCTGGGATCTGAATCCCAGGGGTTTGGAGGATTCAGTTCTAGAAGTAAAAGTCCATTGTTTTCATCCATTTCAACAACCAGCTCGTCCTGACAGAAGCTTCCTGGAGGATTGATGTACTCCATGGTGCTCACATCTAACTTCCAGTTGTGCTTCGTGCATTTAACAGACCTTCCATCTAAATCCTCGATGTCTTTTATGAACAGGCCTCCTTGGTGCTTGCACAAATTCTTGCACGCCTTCAGGTGGCCCTTATTCTTGTACAAGATGTAGTCTTTGCCAGTGCTCTTATTTCGAAAAAAATTGATTCCTTCTTTGAGACTGGCAACTTCAACAGGTGACAGACACAGCAGGGTCTCAGTTGTTTGTTTCAGGCTGTCCATCATCTGCCAGCTCCTGGATATTTCCAAAGAGTTGCAGTTGCTCTTTCCGTTTCTATCGCTCTTTTGTTCCCACGAGGTGTGAGTCTGCCTGCAGAAAGAATGTTTACCCCAGTTCACTATTTCGTTTCCGTTGGTGCTATTTCCTCTCAGTACCACACCTCTTTCACAGCCTGGCCTTATCTATCTTCGGTCCGAAGCAGCTGCAGTACTTTGCTCAAAAGAAAGCATCTTTTAAGTCTAGGACTGTATACCAAGTCTTTTTGGGACCCAAAGTACTAAGCAAATTATATGGATTAGGCTACTCTGTTGTTTACCTCTCTTAGGTCTTGTACTGGTCTGTAATCTCCTGTTCCCGGCTTTTTGACCAGTAACAAGGGTGTCATAGTCACCATAGGTTGGCTCACCAGGGGGTTAAGAAAAGTCACTTGGGGTCCCTGGGGCTCAAAAGTTATTTTGGCTCTTAATTTGGTTTACCAAGAAAGAATGTTGGACTTTTCCTTTACCTAAGTCCATAGTTCTTTTTGTAGTCCATGCTCTGAATTTGCTCCCATTAGCCCCTTGAACTAGGGACCTCTTAGAGGAAAGAGGTCCCAATGGGGCTTGGAGAGCAGAAAAGACAGCTCCTGTATCTACTTCAAAATCAATTGGGGTCCCCTCCACATTGAAAGTTACCCTGAGCTTGGGGAGGGGGTCCGAGCCCCGTCCCCTCTAGTCTTCTTCTTCTAAGGCCAGTATATTAGGCTGTTGGCGCTGTTGAGCCTCCAACGCCTGTTTTTGTTTCTTTTCTCTTTCCTTTTTCCTTTTAAGCTTGAGACACTCTCTCATGAGATGTCCTTGTTCCTTGCAATATGCACATTGGTTGGGGTCAAGAGGAGGGTGGCGTGGCTTACCTTCATCTATTTCTCCCTGAATGCCTTTTACAACTGTGGCCAAGATTTTTGTCAATTCCTTATTCCTCCTTCTATCTCTGATTAGTTCTTTTTCCTCTTTCTCTCTTTCCTTTCTCTGTTCTTTTTCCTCTTCTGTTTCTCTCTTATAATATACTCTGTCAGCCTCTTTCACTAAATCTCTTAAGTTTAAGTCCTGTAATCCGTCTAGTCGTTGGAGCTTACGCCTAATATCTGAAGCCGACTGTCCTATAAAGGCCATGGCAACAGATGCCCGTTGTCCCTCGTCTTGAGGGTCAAAGGGAGTGTACCTACGGTAAGCCTCCATTAATCTCTCTAGGAATATCGAGGGTGACTCGGTAGGCCCTTGAAGGATCTCCCTTACCTTAGCCAAATTTGTAGGCTGCCTAGCGGCTGCTCGGAGACCCACCACTAGAGTCTGGTGATAGATGGACAGATGCTCCCTACCTGTTAGAGTATTGGGGTCCCAATTAGGACGATGCAATGGGAAGAAGTCATCAATGATATTTGGGAGCTGGGTAGGTCTCCCATCCTGTCCTGGCACGAGCTTTCTGGCTTCTATGAGGACTCGATCCTTTTCTTCAGTGGTGAACAAGGTCCCCAACAACTGTTGACAATCGTCCCAGGTAGGCTGGTGAGTGAACATGAGAGATTCCATCAACCCTGTTAACCTAGAAGGGTCCTCAGAGAAAGGAGGGTTATTATTTTTCCAATTATGTAAGTCGGAAGAAGAAAAGGGCCAGTATTGGAGTGCTGGCATTTCCCCCCCGTGTCCATCTTCCAGCATGGGTCCATGTGGTCTGAGGGGGAGTGTAATTGCCACTCCATCTTGTGGGCCCAGGGCCCGCTGACTTCGGGTTCCCTGAGCTGGCCCATGGTCTGTAGCATCAACCGGAAGGCCCTGCGGAGTCAACTCGGGGGAAGAGAGTGAAGAGGGTGGGGTAGGAGAATGGGGAGGAGGAGCAGCAGCAGTCGCCTCGGTTGGAGCAGAGGGTAGAGGGGGATAAGGAGGAGGCGGTGCCTCAGAATCCAATAGGATTAAGTCAGATTGTGATTCGGGTAGGACCGGAGAAGGGAGGGAAGGATAGAGGTTGGGAGTTGGGGATTGACTTTTCATGGGTAAGAGAGTGACGGGCTCGGGTAGAGCCAGAGGTAGAAAGGGCCTTACCCATTTTGGAGGATTTTCATATAGGTCCTGCCATACCACGATGTAAGGTTGGTGGTCAGGATGTCCTTGTCTCCCAGGGTAGAAGACTATAGCCTTAACCGCCTGGATGAGGGGGAGGTGGAAGATTCCCTCTGGTGGCCATCCTACTTGAAAAGTAGGCCACTCTGTCGAGCATAAAGTCTGCCATTTACCTTTTTTGACAAGTAAAGAAAGATTATGAGCCCTCTCTCTCACTTCCGACCAATGGTCTAGGGTAAGAGAGAGAGGGGTGTATGTTGCTTGTCCCATGGTGGGTGCTGTGGAACAAAAGAGGTTAGTGGCACCAAACAAAGACAGACAAGCACTACAACCAAAACAATAGACAAATGCCGGCACACAAAACTTCTCCAAAAGAGGAAGTGAAAGAGTTACAACCGGGGAATCCCCCACTGAATAGACCCTCAGGAGCCCACGAGGTAGGCTCCAGGAGTCTATGTAGAAACACGACCGGGGAATCCCCTGCTGAATAGGCCCTATGGACTTATAATCCCCGAGGCGTCCCCTGGGGAAGTGACTTGTGACCCAGAAGCCTAGAGGCAAGTCACTGGGACCAAGAGCTCACACGTCTTGGTGCCCGTCACAACAAAAACTAGGTGATCGCAAAGTGAAAGTAAGACAAAGAGAGGCAAAGAGAGAGGGAGAGAGAGAAACGGCCGTACTTACCCCGAGAGGTGGCTGTTGAAGCCCTCCGACGCAGGGGGCAATCTCCAATCCCGGACGAGCCCCCAATGTTAGGGTAGAGATGCCCGCCGCGTGAAGGAAGACTCCAAGAAGCGTTCTCTCATGCAAAAGGCAAGGGGTTTTATTGACCAAGCATGCATGGGGCTCACTGAACACGCAGGAACAGAGAGCCACAAGGTTTGTCTGTGCAGGGCTTATATGTCTATAGAACAAAGGGAGGAGGGGTCTTTGCAAGCACGGTTACAGAAGCAGATGGCATTGGTTAGTTTAAACAGCTTTTTACATTCATTGGGAGAAGACAATCATACGGAAATTTAAGGCTGGGCGGTGGAGGATGTCTCCTATTTTGTAAATTCCTTAGTCATGGGGTTGCTCTTATCTCGTAAAGGCATGTTTTGTAAATTCCTTAGTCATGGGGTTGTTCTTATCTTGTAATCCAGATCCCTGGTCAGCCCTGTTCTCATTCTTATCTAACTTAGGCAACTTTAAACTGTAACAGCTTAATTCTCAGAACATTGGGAGGAGGAGGACAGCATGGATTGTATTTTCCCAGAAGGGAAAATTCCTCTTACATTGATCAGTCGTGTGCCTCACAACTTCATTTTCTGAGAAGCAGGGAGAAGCTGAGAAAAAGAAAGAAGAAAAATATTTTTTCCCACTTTACAGATTCAACCTAAACAGAATTCAAATTTTCTTCCCTTGAGAGTCAGAAGGAGGAAGTGGGTCACGGTGTCACAGTCCTAAATTGGGCAGACAGCTCACAAGCTAAGTGCTCTGGCATGGCAGAGCTCATTTTGTTTCGCTGGTGGATGAAGAAAGTAAAGAGGAAAAAGATGGCATTCCACATTTTTGAATTAGGACCAAGTCTTGCAAGCTTCACCTCTTTTAGGAACCATTTCTCAGTGCAGTGGGAAGTGGTCATTTTACTCTCTCCCAATCCCTCAATTTCTCTCCCTGACTCCACACTAAACCCTGTTTAGAGCTGCCCTTATCTCTTTCTCACTTGTCAGCCTGACTTTGCCTTTCACCTCTTCTCTGGGTCCTTAGTGAGTTCTTTGTCCATATCAACAGGGTCAAGAGAGAAGGTGAAAGAACTCTGAAAATATGGCACCTGTGCATCGCGATGTGATAGCTCCTGAGGGTGTTGGCATTTCTGCCCGAAGACTGACAATTCCTAGAGAAAAGGACAAATTCTTTGGAGTTTCTTCTATGGTAGTGAGGTAGAATGAAAAAAAAAAAGATTGGTAGAAAAGAGACAAGAAAAATCATAATTTTAATTTTGTATTTCTAAGAAAAACTGCAACCACATGAAACAAAAATTACTCAAGCCTTTTTCCCTTTCTGAAAACTCATTCCAAAAAAAAAAAAATTCCTAAGGGTCTTAAAGATACAGTAAACTTGTGAATTGGGCTCTGGCTCTGGACCCAAGTCCCCACAAGGGGTGTGGCCAGGTGGATATCTGAATGGTCTCTCTCTCTGAGGGGCACCCACCCTTTGTCTGTTGTGCCATTGTTCAAGGTTACACAACACACACATAGGAAGTTAGAGATGGGAACTAATAAGTCAAAACCCACAGTCCCTGACTGCAGGAAAAGGGGCTTTTATGGAGTTAAAAATGAAACCAAACCACTCCCTGCATCTCAAAGAAAAAAAAAAAAAAGGAAAAAAGAGGCCCATTCTTCCCAAGAATCCCACCTTGGCACTCTTGTCAGCTGCTGCAGTCACTGCCAACACCTATAGCTTCACTCCCCACTCCTGACTTGTCTATTTCCAGCCAATTGAACTGGTTCCAGCTAGCCATTGCCTGCATTCAGCCACAGAGGCCCTCCCTCCACAGCCTTCTGCTTCCTATTCTGGTTAGATAGCATCACCTAGCACCCACCCAAGGTGACTGTCAGCAATCCTTTCTGAGTTCTACATTTTTGACTGAGGAAAAATTGGACTGTCAGCCCTGATGAATGAGTTGCCATGGCCTTTCCCAAAGGTCACCCTGCCTAGGAACAACCCAGTTGAGTGCTTCTCAAAGACATCAAAGAGGGGGGACAAAAAGCCCAATGATATGCCAAAAGTTACTACTGTTACCCACAAGCCAATATAAGGACTATAGACACTAAAAAATAAATGCCCAGATTACAATCCTTTCATTGGTCTGACAGGCTTAGGATGGGCCAGACCAGTCTCCCTTCTTCAGCTGGGCCACCAGGAGCCCCTACTACCATCACTGGGGCAACTAGGACTCTTGCCTCTCTCCCCTTCTACCAGGCACAAACTTGCAGCCTGGGAGGACATCTCCTGTGTAAGCCACTCCCCATACTGCTTCTGGGAAGAGACCTCCTCTTCAAATTAGAAGTCACCATCTCCTTTGCAACAAGCCAGTCAGCCTCCCTCTCATTTAACCCTGCACTTTCAACTCTGACTATTCCCTGAAAGGAAGATGATGCCTGCATTAGCGTGAGACAGATAACAGCAATCCTGAAGTTCTGAAAACTCTCTTCAGAGGTATGAGCTGAAGACTCACCTCTGGGCCTGGCCATCAACCATGCCACCTCATTGTGACCCCCCATTGCTGCCAGATGTCATGGGGAACACAATCAGGCATCCACCCACCTCCAGATGCCACCTGGTTTACATGTCTAGATTTAAAAGATGCCTTCTTCTGCTTGAAGGTTGCTACCATAAGAAGATCCTGAGACAGGATGAAAAGGCCAGCTCACTTGGACTCAACTGCCACGAGGGTTTGGGAACTCTCCCACTATTTTGGGGAGGCTCTAGCAACAGATTTGGTTGCTCTGAGGCAGCCTGTTTCTCTGTCCCTTCCAGCTCCACAATTCCATCATGGTCCCCTGGGCCCTGAGATTGGGCCATTGACCACCTGCCTCTGATTGTGAAACTCCATCCCAGAGCAACCCCCACCTGCATCAAACAGTATCCCATGCCACAAGAGGCTTGACTAGGAATTCAACCACACATCCAGAGGTTTCAAAACCACAAAATGCTTATAGACTGTCGAACTGCTGAAATATACCTTTCCTGCCTATAAAGCCAGTTCAAGATCTCTGAGCTGCCAATGCCACCATGGTTGCCCCCCATATACATTGCCTCAGTCTTCTGTCACCCACAGTCTGCTGGTACACCTGCCTGGACCTAAAGAATGCCTTCTGCCTTCAATTAGCTCCTGTCAGCCAGCTCCTCTTCACCTTTAAATGGAAAGACCCCAGTTCTGGACTCAAAAGTAAACTGACCTGGACTCAACCTCCCAATTCAAAACTTGTTTACCCTCTTTGGAGATCACTGCACTTCTGATTAATGATGCCCAAGCTGCCTGCTGGAAAGGCTCAAAAGCTCTGCTGGAATATCTGGCAGAAACTGGTTACAAGAAAGAAACTCCTCAAATTTCTTGGAGCTGCTGGCTTCTATAGAATATGGATCCTTGAGTTCACCAAAAGAATGATGCTTATTCAGACTGTCAGCCCCTGGGAGCCCCCAGTGCCCTACCTGTACAAATACTTGGATCTAGTCACTAAGGGCTACCTCCCCCACTTTGCCTTTGCACTCTAATAGCCAATGTTCTTCTGATCAAGAAAGCTGACAAGTTCACCTTAGGCTGAGACCTAACAATCCAGGTGCCACACGCTGTACTGGACCTCCTGAAAAACTGTGGACCTCCTGAATAACTGTGGAACAAACCCCTTGACAGATGCTGAGTACACCCTGTTCATAGATGGAAGTAGCTCTGTTAGGAATGGAGTTTGACAGTCTAGATATGCTGTGGTCACCTTGGACAAAGTTATTTTGGCCAAAGCTCTCCTGCTACTGCTTCCTGCTGCTGTTTGGAAACCTGCTACCAACACAAAATAATTCAATACAGAGGCCTAAGCCCCCTCTGGGGGTCCAATTGACTGAAACATCAACCCCAGCCAGAAAAACTTTACCTGGTACTCCCAGAAGATCAGAGCCAGACCTGCCCCCACCATATGTTCTGCAAGCTCAAGCCACAGCACTGGAACGTGTACCCTTGCAGCCAGCTCAGGCTTCAGCATCTGTGTCACTGGCCCTGACCTCCCCCCATTTAAAGATGTATGGATAGACTTAGTGCTCATCTACACCTACTCAGGCTGGCCCAAGGCATTCCCTACCTGAGCTGAGGGGGCAATAAAAGTTTGTAGGGTCTTGCTGTGAAAAATTATCCCTAGATATGGCCTATCCTTGACAACAGTGACAACGGGCCTGCATTTGTAGCAGATAACTAAATAAAAACTACATACAGCATACAGGCCACAAGCTCTAAAAAGTTGAGAAAATAAAACATAACCCTGCAGAAACAGCTTGCAACTAGCTCCACAAAAGTTTAGCTAAAAGATCAGCTATACCTATAGGCAGTCCTGCATGCACATATAACCAGGTGCACATTAACTACCTCTACAAGTTTCAGAAATCCAGCTTTATATCCACCATTCCAGAGTTCTGGAGAATTTACCTGGACTAGACAGCTCTTCCAGGGCTTACTCTGAAGAGACAATGCACTCAAAGCCCTGCTCTGGTCACTACGGATGCTGACCAGTCCAGGCATGGCTGAAGCCTGAGGACGCCATGTACAGGATTGCTCCATACCTCAATGCATTACTCCCCTTGATTTTTGTGCCTTTTCAGGCTGCTTACCCCAGTCCTTGCCTTGTCTTAGCTTTATGGATGATTGCCCCAAGAGAACAGAAGATAACCAGTAAGGTCTTTACAAATAAGAAAGATTTGATGAGCATCCAAGGCACATTAGAAACTCTCCTAGATCAGATTAACTCCTTCACTCCCTTCTCAGAGTCAACTTAGGGGAAAACCCTATAATAAGGGAAATAAACCACAAACTCCTGGTGGTAATTTTCAGTTTTGTGGAGCTTGGCTAGGGCCCATCCTAGGACCACTGACAGCCCCAGTGTTTTATTTATTTATTTATTTATTTGGTACCAGGAATCAAACTCAGGACCTTGTGCTTGTCAGGCAGGTGCTGTGCCACTGAGTTATAACCCTGGCCCCAGCCCCAGTGTTATTTCTTGAAGTTGGGCCTTGTCTCAGAATATCACGTGTAACATGCTCAGCAAAGATTTGCTGGGGAAACTAAAAGAGGGGGGAAATGTAGCAGAAAATGCTCCCCCAAGCCAGTACAATTCAGTTGCACAGGCGATAGTTCCTGTTGCGGTTCCGGTTGCTCCTGTCTCTTAGAAACAGCTGGTCACTGTGATGCATACTGTAAGAACCAATCAAAGACAGCCAAGTACTCTACCTGTGTATCCCCCCTTGCATCCCCATAAAAACCTCCCTCCCTGGGCATTCGAGGCCTGACATTTTAAGGAACAATTGATTCCTAGTGTCCGTCCATTGTTAAATAAATCTGCCTCCAAATCCTGGTGTCGTTTCAGTGTTTCTGCTTGCTGTAGCATCATGGCTGCTGTGAGAGAGACAAGAGAGAGGAGGGTTATTGTGTAGGATGACTTTCACTTTCAGGAATGGAATCACTGCTATCTATTGGCTCAATGGAAACATTTTCTTTTTGTGCAGCTTTAACAAGGAACCTATCCAATTCCAATAACATTTGCTTTTGCCTCCTTTTGAGGACTTCACAGAAATATGACATTGCATTGTTGTTAAACAGATTCATCACTCACACTGCTACAGACTCATTTAGGTGGTGGTTTTCTATAAAACTTTGCACTGTTTTCCACCATTTAAACATCTCCCTAATTTCATTTGAAGTGAGGGATTTCTACACCTTTTTTTGCTCTTCCTCTGCAGACGAGATCTCTTCCATAACCACTTACTGTTGGGAGACCAGAGAGAGAGAGAGAGAGAAAGGGAGAGAGAGAGAGGAACCATTGTCTCAGCTCGGTTGTGATCATGTGAAGTTTGGTGCCATGTACTACTTGTATTGCAAGACATAACTCATTTATCAAGTTAAAATTCATTAGAAATGTTTCCTCATCTTGCAGAACACTCACAGGACAAGTTACTCGCAATTCAAGGTTTTACTGTCAGTAAGTCCCCAACTTATGAATAAGCTCCATTCCAGGAGAACTTTCATATGTTAGATTCATTCATAAGTCCGACAAAGTGAGTCTTATACACCTTTGAAACAAATGTACAATGTAAAGCATAAGAAAACCAAACACACACACACAAGCACAGTAAATAAACTAGTTTTACAGTTACTTTAACATTGTCGTACAGTATAGTACAACTGTAAATAAACTATTTTTACTTTTACAGTTACCTTAAAATGGTAAGGTAGACAGGTGAGCTACTTCTGTGATTTGTTTGCATCCAGGAATGTTTGTAATTCAAGGTCCATTCATATCTGTGAAAGTTCACAACTTGAATGTTTGTAAGTCAGGGACTTACTGTACATGTTTTGGTTTTTTTTTTCTTTTGAGGCAAGGTCTCACTATGTAGCCCAGGCTGGCCTCGAACTCACAGTGATCCACCTGCCTCAACCACCTGAGGGCTGGGATTACAGGCGTGTGCCACCATGCCTGGCTCATCGTGTTTTGCATTCTAACATAGCCCACTGGATGGGTAACCTGGCAGATAGGAGGCACACATCCTAGATCACCCATCTTGAAAACATCCCCAAGACCACATAATACCCCAAGCCTCAGACCATGTTTCTCTCTTGAGGGCCCCCCACTCTATTGGGAGTGTGTGCTTTTAAATTTCTAATAAACTTCTTTATGCCTGTTACTGATGTATCTTAAATTCTTTTTCTGCAATGGAAGTCAATGAACCTACAACCTACCTTTGAATGGGGTGAGCTGGGGTCCCCATTTCATCTCAGGGGAACCTCCTTAGACCCCATCCAGTGACAGTAACAGTATCATATCATATCCTATCACTGCTCAGCCTTTTGTCTAAGATCAAGTGTAGGACAGTATCATATTTTGGTGGCTCTTGAATTTTTAATTGAAGAAGAAAAATTTTCCAGCCAGTGATTATAAGATATACAAGAGGTAAAAACAAAATCCTTTTGGCTTAAAATTCAGAGCAATATGTATCCTGCAAGAAGTTGGTTTAACCACCCAAAATCTTCACCATTGACATAAGAACTGATTTCATGAGCTTTTACCAACTAGGGGCCATCTTTTCTAAAGGGCCTTTAGAAATATTGATGTCCATGTCCATACCACCTAGAATGTGCCTGATCTCGTCAGAAGTAGAGTAGTAAGTTCTTTTTCTCTAGTACATACTTCTTTTTTAAAGGTACAGAGAAGTGGGTTAAAAATATTAATGGAAGAAGAAAGAAGTAAATTGAGGGCTGGTGAGATAGCTCAGCAGCATAAGCACCTGCCTGGCAAGCGTGAGGTCCTGAGTTCGACTTCCAGTACCCACATACAAAAAAAGGGCCAATGATATCGCTCAGTGGCATGGGCGCCTGCTGGCACGCAAGGTCCTAAGTTCAACCCCTGGAATCCACAAAAAAAAAAGAAGAAGAAGAAGTAAATTGAGTGTGGCTGGGTGAGGTACTGGACACCTGTAATCCCAGCACTCTGGGAGGCTGAGGCAGGAAGATTACAAATTTGAGCTCAGCCTGAACAATTTAGCAATTTAGGGAGACCCTGTCTCAAAGTAAAAAAGGGCTGAAATGTAGCTCAGTGAAAAGGGCCTGGGTTTAATCCCCAGTATGGAAGGAAGGAAGGAAGGAAAGAAGGAAGGAAAGAAGGAAGCAAGGAAGACTGAGCATAGAGACCAAAGATTCAAACCGTAAAATGTGGGAGCAATTCACTTCCAAATTCTCCCTACTCATCCAGAGTAGCTTTCTGTCCTCTCTCTTTTCCTCCTTCCCCATGTTCAAACAAATCTTCTTAAAAAAAAGAGAAAACTGGGGAGGGAAAAGATGGCGGATTTGTAAGAAGCAGGCAGCGAAACTCTCTAAAAGTTGCCATTCGGACACTGGAATATAGTAGCTGGGGGAGCACAAGAAAGAGAGAAGTGGCTCCCCTGGACCCAGGAAAGTTCTGAAGCACAGTTTGGGACTCACAGAGCGAGTTAAGAGTAATTTCAACAAAGAAGAAGGAGGAGACCGCAGGCGCCTTCTCCCTGTGCCAAGAACCGCGGCGCAATAGAAGTTCAAATCTGCGGAAACAGTGACAGCTGGTGCCCCTGGGGGCCTCCGCGGAGGAACGCGAGACAGCCCCAGTGCAGGGGAGCAGTGAAGGACTATGCTGGCCGGTGGTGAGCGCCCCTGAGGTGCAACCATCCCGCGCGACAGAGCGATTGGCCGGGCGCCATTGTTGGGGGGCAGTGGAACTCAGTGCGGCACTGGAACACAGTGCTTGGAACTCAGCGTGGCGCTGTGGCTCTCAGGCCCGCAGAAAGTGCGCTGACCGGGGCAGGCGAATGAGACTGGTCTCCACCAGAGAGTACAGGCTACTGCCCACCGCCCCGCCAAAGGGCTGCTGCTGGCTTGCAGGGACAGATCTGCATGGAACAGGACTCTGTCTTCAAATGGCGCCCGCCCACAGCAGAGTCAAAACCTGGAAGTAAAATTTTTTTTCTTCTCTCATTTGTTTTTTGTTCTGGTGAAGGTGTTTTTTTGTGGGTTTTATTTGTTTGTTTGCTTGTTTTGTTGTTTTTGTCTTTGTTTTTGTTTTTCTTTGTCTGTTTGTTCTTTCCTTCATTATTCTATCTGGTCTTTATATGAGTGTAAACAGAGCCTCTAATCTCCTTGTGATTGTGGTTCTGATCTGTTCTTCCTTTTATCCCTTCCTTCTCTTTTAACCACCAGTCCTCTGCACCAGTTTCCCAATGTTAGTGGGATCCCTCTTGGTCCTCCAGCCTTACATCTAATTCCTTCCTCTTCTCCCAATTCTTTATTTCCTCCTTAACTCATTTTTTTAAACTCATTTTAAATTTAAACCCCTGAGAGCAAAATTGACATATTAAGGACTTGTATACTGCATATAATTTTTCTGGTGTGTTTTAGATTTTGTTATATAACCACAACTCTACTTTATATGGTTAAAAGTGGCAAATAACTGGTTAGCTCAGTCTGTCATTTTCTAGGCTGTGTTTGATGCTTTAGGTACCATTATAGCCAAAAGTGAAATAATTGTTCTAAACAGCTTTTCTTCGTGGTATTCCATGACTGAGATTGACTAAGGGTCACAGAAAATACAGTGGCACAGTACCAAAAAACCAACGACTGGGCCAAACAGGCAGCAACTTCTCATACCCAACAAATTGAAGAGGTAGGATCTTTTTTTTTTTTTTTTTTTTTTTTTTGTGGGTACCAGGGGTCGACCTCAGGACCTCGCACACCAGCAGGTGCCCGTGCCACTGAGCGATATCACCGGCCCCTTTTTTCATATGTGGGTTCCGGGAGTCGAACTCGGGCCCTCGCGCTTGCCAGGCAGGCGCGTACGCCACTGAGCCATCTCACCGGCCCCCAAGAGGTAGGATCTTGCAGCAGGCTCAAAACCCAAAAATAAGCTACACCTGGAAGATACCACAGAGAAGTAGTCATCTCCTAAGGATTTTAAACACTAGCAATAAAGTAACCTACCATAGGTAATTTACAAACATCACCCCAGGAATTAAACTAAAGAAAGAAAAGAAAATGAGATGACACTTAAACAAGATGCAACCCCACACATCCAATTCACCAAAGGCAAACCTAGGGGGCAATGAGGTGGGACAATCTGAAAGCCACCCACCTGGCATCTCTGAAAAGTGGTAACGACAAAGCAACCGAATGAGGCTCTGGAAAAAATTAAATCAGAAATAATTTCACAGATAACTGCAGAGACAACATCCACAATGAAGACCATGCTTAAGGACACTAGAGCAGATACAGACAAAAAAAAAAAATAGACGAGCTTCAGAAAATTATGGAGGCCATGAATGCTCAGCATAGGAAGGAAATGGAATCCATAAGGCAGATTCAAGATCCAGGAGAACAAAAATTCCATTGAAAGTATTTGTAGCAGATTAAGCCAATGTGAGGACAGGATCTCAGATATAGAAGACGGCTTGCGATCAGTGATCACGAAAAGAAAGAATTCTTAAAAATAGCAAGGGACCATGAAAAATCAATCCAACAGCTGCTAGATGATGCAAAGAAGAATAACTTAAGATTAACTGGAATCAATGAAAAAGCAGAAGATAGCATAAATGACATCAGAACCCTGTTCACAGACATTATCACAGAGAATTTCCCTGGTAGAGAAAAGGAATTTGATGTTCAGATAAATGAGGCTTGTAGAACTCCAACTAGCCACGATCAAAAAAAAAAAAATCTTCAGCCAGACATGTCATAGTCAAGATCCCAGAAATTCAACAGAAGAGCAGAATCTTAAAAGCTGTTAGGGAAAAGAGACAAATCACCTAAAAAGGAAAGCCCATCAGAATCACAGCTGACTTTTCAGCACAAACCCTCAAGTCAAGAAGAGCTTGGAATGATGTATTTCAAGCTCTAAAGGAAAATAACTTTCAACCCAGATTGATGTACCCCACAAAACTATCTTTCAAAATTGATGGAGAAGGGGCCGGTGAGATGGCTCAGCAGCATAAGCACCTGCCTAGCAAGCATGAGGGCCCGAGTTCGACTCCTAGATCCCACATACGAAAAAAGGGCCAGTGATATCACTCAGCGTCACGGGCACCTGCTGGCGCATGAGGTTCTGAGGTCGACCCCCGGTACCCACAAAAAAAAAAAATTGATGGAGAAATAAAATACTTCCATGACAAAGAACATTGGAAAATTTATGACCACCAAACCAGCACTCCAAAATGTTCTGAAGGACATTGTAGAAGGAGATAACAAGGACTACAACCCCAGGAACCCCAACAGAAAGAATCCACCAGGCAGGGCAAATAATTAAACACGGGGTGGGGAAAGAGGGGGAACCAACAACAGGAAAATAACATGGCAAATATAAGTCAATACATATCAGTTTTAACCATGAATGTTAATGGTCTCAATTCACCAATCAAAAGGCACAGACTGGCAAAATGGATCAAGAAGCAAGATCCAACAATATGTTACATACAAGAAGCACATTTAATTCAGAAAGAACTTCATAGACTGAAAGTCAAAGGATGGAAAACAATACTCCATGCAACAGGAACCCAGAAAAAAGCAGGGGTAGCGATTCTTTTTGCAGACAAAGTGAATTTCAAGCCAAGAATGATTCAGAGAGATAAAGATGGTCATTCCATCCTTGTAAAGGGAACAATCCAAGAGGAAGAGATAACGATCATAAATATATATGCAACAAATACCAGTGCACCCAACTATATAAAACAAGTATTAAAGGACATGAAAATTCAAATAAGCACTAATACAATTATATTGGGGGATCTCAATACTCCACTGTCACAAAAAGACAGCTCAACTACACAAAAAATCAATAATGAAATATTAGAACTGAACCCAACTTTTGAACAAATGGACTTAGTAGATGTCTAGAGAGTGTTCCATCCCACAACATCAGAATACACATTCTTCTCAGCTGCACACGGGACGTTCTCCAAAATAGACCACATGCTAGCTCATAAAACCTGCTTAAGTAAATGCAAAGGAATTGAAATTATCCCATGCATATTATCAGACCATAGTGCAATGAAATTGGAAATCAATGGCAAAAGAAATCACAAGAACTTCCTAAACACATGGAAATTAAACAGCACCCTCCTGAACAACCAATGGGTCACAGATGAAATTAAAGAAGAAATTAGACACTTTCTACAACTGAATGATAATGACAGTACAACATACTGGAACTTATGGGATACAATGAAAGCAGTCCTAAGAGGGAAATTTATAGCATTAAATACCTATATCAGAAAAATAGAGCAAGCGCAAATAAACAACTTAATGGTGAACCTCAAACTTCTAGAAAAAGAAGAGCAGGCTAAGCCAAAAGCTCATACAAGGGAGGAAATTATAAAGATCAGAGCAGAAATTAACGTATTGGAGACTAAAAAACAATACAAAAAATCAATGAATCAAAGAGTTGGTTCTTTGAAAGAATAAATAAGATTGAACCATACCTTATCCAACCTGATTAAAAAAAGAAAAGACTCAGATCCATGCAATTAAGAATGAAAAGGGTGGGTGGGTGAGATGGCTCAGCGGCGTAAGTGCCTGCCTGGCAAGCGCAAGGGCCCGAGTTTGACCCACGGAACCCACATACGAAAAAAGGGCCAGTGATATCGCTCAGCGGCACGGGCGCCTGCTGGAGCGTGAGGTCCTAGGGTCGATCCCCGGTACCCACAAAAATAAATAAATAAAGAATGAAAAGGGCGATATCACGACAGACCCTGCAGAAATCCAGAAGATCATCTATACCTATTTTGAAAATTTATATTCTAATAAGATGAAAAATGTAGAAGAAATGGACAGATTCCTAGATAAGTATGAAGTACCAAAGCTGAATCAAGAAGATATAAAAATCCAAAATAAATCAATATCAACCAATGAAATTGAAGATGTAATTAAAAACCTCCCAACAAAGAAAAGCCCAGGCCCTGATGGATTCACTGCTGAATTCTACAAAAAATTTAGAGAAGACCTAACACCACTACTTCTCAAGCTTTTTAATGAAACTGAAAGGGAAGCAATACTCCCAAATTCATTCCTGGAAGCAAGCATTACCCTGATACCAAAACCAGAGAAGAACCCAAGTAAGAAAGAGAACTATAGGCCAATCTCCCTAATGAACATAGATGCAAAAATCCTCAATAAGATACTGGTAAATAGAATCCAGCAAATCATCAAGAAGATTATACACCAAGACCAAGTTGGATTCATCCCAGGGATGCAGGGATGGTTCAATATACGTAAATCATAAATGTAATACACCATATTAACAGAACCAAAGACAAAAATCATATGATCATCTCAATAGATGCAGAAAAAACTTTTGACAATGTCCAGCACCTATTCATGATAAAAACCCTACAGAAAATTGGAATAGATGGTCTTTATCTCAATCTAATAAAAGCTATCTATGACAAACCAACAGCCAATATTATATGAAATGGACAAAAACTGAAAGCCTTCTCTCTAAAATCAGGAACAAGACAAGGATGTCCACTGTCCCCACTCTTATTCAACATAGTCCTGGAAACTTTAGCCAGAGCAATTAGACAAGAGAAAAAAATGAAAGGAATAATGATTGGAAAGGAAGAAGTTAAATTATCATTATTTGCAGATGACATGATACTCTACATAGAAGATCCCAAAAACTCCTACTAAAAAATTGCTAGATTTAATAAGCAAATTCAGTAGTGTAGCTGGATACAAAATCAATTCTCAAAAATCAGTAGCCTTTCTGTACACAAATAACAAACTTACTGAAAGAGAAATTAGGGAAACAATACCTTTCACAATAACATCCAAAAAACTGAAATACCTAGGAATCAACCTCACAAAGGATGTAAAAGACCTCTACACTGAAAACTACAGTACTCTGAAAAAGGAGATTGAAGAGGATATCAGAAAATGGAAAGATATCCCTTGCTCCTGGATAGGAAGAACCAATATAGTGAAAATGGCCATACTTCCAAAATTGTTATACAGATTTAATGCAATTCTGATCAAAATTCCAACAGCATATCTCACAGAATTAGAGAAAACAATCCTAAAATTCATTTGGAATCAGAAGAGACCTAGAATAGCAAAGGCAATTCTAGGCAACAAAGGCAAGGCAGGGGGCATCACAATCCCCAAATTGAAATTATGTTGTAAAGCTACTGTGATAAAAACAGTGTGATATTGGCAAAAAAAACAGACCCGAAGATCAATGGATCAGATTAGAAGATGCTGAAACAACTCCAGATATACTAAGCCACCTTATATTTGACAAAGGTGCCAAACACATTCGCTGGAAGAAAGATAGCCTCTTTAATAAATGGTGCTGGAAGAACTGGCTCTACACATGCCGAAGATTAAAACTAGACCCATATCTTTCACCATGCACTAAACTAAATTCAAAATGGATCAGAGATCTAAATATTAAAACAGAAACATTAAATCTGCTGGAAGGTAGGATAGGTAAAACCCTTGAAGACAATGGGTAGGCAAAGACTTTATGAATAAAACCTCAACTGCACAGGAACTATCACAAAGAATCAACAACTGGGATCTCATCTTATTAAAAAGCTTTTGCACAGCAAGAGAAACCACCAACAGAGTGAAGAGACAACCCACAACGTGGGAAAAACTGTTTGCCAGCTGTTCCTCAGACAAAGGATTACTATTGAGAACATACGAAGAACTCAAAAAAATCAGACCTCCCAAATTTAAAGACCCACTCCAAAAATGGGCATCTGAGATGAATACACATTTCTCAGATGAAGAAATACAAATGGCAGATAAATATACAAAAAAATGTTCAACATCACTAGTCACTGGAGAGATACAAATTAAAACAACCCTGAGATTCCATCTCACCCCAGAAAGAATGGCTATTACCAAGAAATCAACTAATAACAAATGCTGGAGGGGCTGTGGGGAAAAAGGAACCCTTCTTCACTGTTGGTGGGAGTGTCGACTGGTACAGCCACTGTGGAAATCAGTGTGGAGATTCCTCAAAAAACTAGGATTGGAGGTCCCATTTGACCCAACTATTCCCCTTCTGGGTATCTTCCCAGAAGAATTAAAATCATCATACCACAGCGATATACGTGCACCCATGTTTATAGCAGCACAATTTGTAATAGCCAGATCTTGGAAACAACCAAATGCCCATCAACCGAGGAATGGATAAAAAAGATGTGGTATTTTTATACCATGGAGTACTATTCAGCCATAAAGAAGGATAAACTGGAGACTTTTATAGGTAAATGAATGCAACTCGAGAAAATACTCATAAGTGAAATAAACCGGATGTATATGTGTAAACATCGTATTGTCCCCCTAGTGTGAGAAACTGAAAGAGTAAATAAGATCCAAAATGTACAATAGATACGGTGAATCAGAAAGAAACTGGTCAAAAGGAAAGAGAGACTGGGATGGGGGAATTGGGAAAAGAAAGAAGGGAAAAGAAAAAAATTGTATATATATATATAAGATGGTTAAGATAGATACACTACTAATTTTTTTTTTTTTTTTTTTTTGTGGGTACCAGGGGGACGACCTCAGGACCTCACGCGCCAACAGGCACCCGTGCCACTGAGCGATATCACCGGCCCCTTTTTCGTATGTGGGTTCCGGGAGTTGAACTCGGGCCCTCGCACTTGCAAGGCAGGCGCTTACGCCGCTGAGCCATCTCACCGGCCCGATACACTACTAATTTTGCTTAGTTCATTTAAGAGAAAGGTTTGTGCCAGTAATGTTTGGACAATTGAATGCTGATATCTTGTACCCTGAGTAACTAATTTAAAGATAACAACATATAATGTATTAACCATTGTTACCCTCCTATTATGTTGTTTTGAACTTTTGTTCTTTTTTGGTTTTGGTTTTTTTCCTTCTCTTTAAAATAAAAAAAGAGAAGACTATATAATGTGATTTTCTGAGCTGGGTGTGTGTGACAGGTGATCAAGCATATTAGACAGTTGCTACGCCCCAGGCCAGAACTGCAGTAACACATGTCTTGTCAGGTCCTCTCTGGGAAAATGATGTGTGAGATCACAGGTGGGGTGGAAAGATGTTGCCATGAACTTACCTCATAGTCTAGAGGCCACAAGTACCTTGGTTGAGGGCCTTTTTAATGAGAGTTTCCTCTGTACCTTGAATATTCTCTAAGTTTTATTATTGAGGATGAAACTTCTTTTAAATATCTTGGCAAAAGGTATTTCTAGCCACGATTTTATTGGTTGCATTTGGCAACTCTTAGTGCCTTAACTGGTACTGAAGTTTGCAAATACTGCCAGATTTAACACAGAGCTTGCTAGCATTTTGTTTTCAAGGATGACTTTTCCTCTATCCAAGAGTTCAGTCCACAGGAATATAATATCTAGGACTACTTATCAAGAGCTCAGGGCTTTTGTACTGAGCTACATTTCCAGCACTTTTTTAAAAAACTTATTATTATGAGACAGCGTCTTGCTAAATTGCCCAGGCTAGGGCCGGGGAGATAGCTGGCAAGCGCAAGGTCCTGAGTTCGATTCCCGGTACCAAAAATAAATAAATAAATAAATAAATAAATAGCCCAAGCTAGGCTAGAACTTGTGATCCTACTGCCTCAGCCTCCCAGTGCTGGGATTACAGGTGTGCACCTCCATGCCTTGGTTCAAAGCATATTTTGATTAACCATTTTTTCCTATCCATTATAGGTAGGTTACAAGTATGAGTCTTATTTATTTTTAATAATGTTGAAAAGAGGAACAGATATCATAAAGATTTTCTCAGGAGCATCAAATTTTGAGTTTAGGGAGAGCCAGAGGCCCGAATTATAGACAGGCAAGTTAGATAGAAGATAGGCAGCTAGGAAGGGACCAGGTCCAAGACAGTCAGGATAACCAGGCCTTGGTCAGATAAGCAAGAGCCTGAGGTCAAGAGTTACCATGAACCAGACGGACAATTAAATCCTGGGATATAACAAGCAAGGTAACAAGCAAGGTGATGGATGCCCATTTTAACAACTTCTGCTCCTACTGTTATGGTTGATACATTGTGTCACCTTGAGAAGTCCAGAAGCCTAAGTAACTCAGCAGTTCTACATCCTAGGGTGTAGAGGACATGCCCTTACTGCTCTAGGATGTTGTTCATTGCCTCAACTTGAGAAGTTTAGAAGTTTAAGTGACTCAGCAGGGGGCCAGGGTCCTCACTTTGTAAACATCCTCAGCCTGTGCAAGATGGCAGGGGATATAGCTCAGCGGCACAGTCCCTGCGTGGCAAGCAGGAGGTCCTCAGTTCAATTCCCGGTACAAAAAAAAAGAGGGGGCATAAAGATGGTGTGCTACAGCCATCCTAGGGTGGATAGCCTGCTTACAATATAAGGGAGGAAAACAAGCTTGCTCCTCCCCTTTTTTGCTCTGTTGCTTTAACTGTCTTCTGCTGCCTTGAACTGTTGCCCCTGTGCCACACCACCCTGTCTTGGAGTCAGCTTATTATGGACTGAAACCTCTACAAACTGTGAGCTAGATAAACCTTTCCCTTTAATTTGGGTGTCGGGTATGCGGTACCTGCAGACATACACTTACTATGTGCCTCCACTCCTCATTGCCCATTTCTAGTTTAAGTGAGCTTGTTTAAGTCCTATGGCTTGACCTTAGTTTGACTCGAAGTTGTCTGTGCCCTGGTCATCTTCTGGTATAAAAACTCCTGAACAAAGAGTCCCTGTGGCAACCCACTTTCAGGAGCTATTTGTCTTTTCTTAATAAACTTTTCTCCTGTCTACCGCCTTTGTCCTCTATTTTATTCTTCTATTTCATGAAACATGGACCCAGGCTATATTACTGTTACACCAGAACCAACATTTATTCTTTTGTCTCAGTCAGGCTGCAATTTGCTCCCTGCCAGGGTTTGTTGGTGTTCCTTTTGACTTCAAGGATATCTCTGTATGTTATATGCTGCAAACACATCACCTGAAAGACCTACCAGGCAACTGGATGGCTCCATGCTTGCTCAGTCAGTCAAAATGCATGAGATTTTTTTTAAAGGAAAAAGGGATACTAATTGGGAATAATGATGATCAGTGAAGTAGAAAAGAAGGAAGAGAAAGCTGACTTGAAAAGAAATGATCATAACTAGGTGTTGTTGAGATAGGAAATGTAATCAAATTAGGGGAATGCGGTGGCAGGGCTTGGATAACTGCAACAGTTAAGAAACCATCTAGGGGGGCCGGTGAGATGGCTCAGCAGCGTAAGCACCTGCCTTGCAAGCGCGAGGGCCCGAGTTCGACTCCCGGAACCCACATACGAAAAAGGGGCCGGTGATATCGCTCAGTGGCACGGGTGCCTGTTGGCACGCGAGGTCCTGAGGTCGTCCCCCTGGTACCCACAAAAAAAAAAAAAAAAAAAAAAAAAAAAGAAACCATCTAGGGAAGGTCAGACAGAAGATCCTGTATTAAACATTTTAATAACGTTTACAAATTTTATCTGGGATAGCCATGAGTAGGTAAGGCTAATACTGGGCATCCATTTCTCTGGTGGGAAAATGACCAAACAAGATAACAAAAAAGCAGTCTTTCTGGTTGACCAACATCATCACCATGGGGTTTGCAAAAACAGAACCATCTGTTGTGTGAGGAACCATGGAGAGATTCTGTATTTATAGACTCCTGAGTGGGAAAAACAGGCACGTTAATCAACTCCCCCACCCCTAGGTCTCTAATTTGAAATCCACTCTCTTCTAGTTTCTCTGCTGTGAGCATGTATTGCATTAGGGGGGAAAAATAGGAGTCAATTTAAAAGCAGACAGATGTGCTATGATTAATTTCAGTACTCCCAAAGCAGGCTCTTTTCCAAAAATACACTGTAATTGACAATACTGTAGGCTCAGTATAAAAGGAATATAACACAACTATTGCCCCTGAGGCTGAAACAGATGTTTACTGCTAGTTTGGACACAGCAGGGCAGTTTGTAGATCTCCACAATCCTCAACTGTTCTTGGTAGAACTTTACATTTTTCTATAAACAAATGTTTCCAAAGGGTATTTCTTAAACTGTCTACCTTAATCTTATTTTCTCCTCTTGGTTTCTAAGATGGAAGTCATTGCAGGGAAAATTTTATATTGTGTGTATGGCGGGGGGTCAAGATTGCTAGTGCTTTTCAGATACCTGATATTCCTTTTAAAACATGAGTGTACGGATGTACACAGTGCTGGGGCTGGAACCCCAGCCCTTGAGCATGTTAGGCAAGTGCTGTACCACTGAGTTATACCTCAGCCCTCCCAAAGCATGTATTTTTTTTTTTTAATTTTTAAATATTATTCTGTCTTTATTTGCTTGAGACAGGGTCTGGCTGTGTAGTAGCCCAGGCTAGCTTTGAACTTACTAGGTAGCCCACGCTGGCCTTTAACTTGTGGAGATCCTCCTGCCTCACTCAGCCTCCCAAGTGCTGGGATTACAGGCATGCACCACCACGCCCAGCTCCAAAACATGTATTTCTTAATGAAAATGTTTACATCTTTTGGTAATTTTTGAAAAGCTAATATCTTTTGATAGAGTTGCTTTTACAGGAATAGCTACCTGTATTACCTATCGGTGTATTATAATTACTCTGAATAATAAGAGACGTTTGGAAAGCATAGGAAGATTTTCTTCCAAATAACAAAAGGATGATAGGATCACATTTCATTTAGTGAGTGCAATTAACTTTAGCCAGGAATTCAAGTGTGGGAAAGAGGAGACAAGCAAAAAGAAATACCAATAGTTTTCACTGTCTATTATGTGCCAGGTAATGCACTGAAGCACTCAACTGTTTTTATTTCATTTAATCCTCCCTACAATGCTGCACATTATCATTCTCATTTTACATGAACTAAAGTTCAGAGAGGTTAATCAACTCACTGAAGGTCACAAACTTAGCAAATGGCCAGGGACAACCAGTAATTTAGACACTGACCCAGCCGGCTTCCTGCAAAACAGAATATACAATCTATTTCTTGAGGGCCTTTGTTTAGCGGTTCCAGCTTCATGATTCTACGTTCCTTCTGCTGCTAAACTGTTCAGGCAGCTTCTTATACTGTGTGACCTAGTTCCTTAACAATTATGTTAATGAGAACCTGTGAGCTAAAAACTGCATCTTATCGCTTTTAATGATTACAACTCTAGGAGATTGGGTTCTCTCCTTCCATTTTACAGATGAAGAACTTGTGTTTCAGACAGGTTAAGAAAGTCGCTTAAGGTCCAGTTAGTGAGTGGCACAGCCACGACTGGATTCCGGGTCTCTACCTCCAACACCAGAGCCAGCTTCTCCGACACCACCCTCCTACACCACCCATTTGTCAGCACCGGGCCAGAAAGCTACCGCAGTTAATAAGTTCTGCTTGTCCTGGGACCGGGCACGTCGATGCGAAACCCTTGGGGCCACCAACTTCTCGGTCCACGAAGCTAGGGCGATGGCGTGGGGAGGAAGAGTCTCCCAGGTCAGCTCAGCAGCAAAGAAGCGACCCTCCCTGCCCCGACAAGCCGCGGACGACCGTCCTCTTCCCCGCGTCCGAGGAGAGTCTGGAGGGGACTGGGGACCCCGAAGCCCGGCTTTGGTACTACGCGTTCCTACGGGCACCTCCTGTACCTGGAAGCAACTGCACCAAGCGGGGAAAGAGCTAGCGGGTTGCCGTTGTCGCGCGCACACCCGCGCCCCAGGCCCCCCAAAGCCACGCTACAGGACGTCGCGACTGGCAGAGCCCCTCGGAATCACGACCCCGCCCTCCCCGTCCCGGAAGTGACGCGCGGCGGCTACGGAGTCTGGGAGGGGCCTCTCCGCCGCCGGGGGGGGCGGTTTGAGAGTGGCGGCGGCCGCGGAGCGACGGGCAGGCCCGACCGCGGCGACGAACACGCCCCGAGCACGCGCCTGGCGGGTAGCGGCCCGACGACCTGCGCGCCGCTGCCAGGGCCGCCGCGTGCGGGGGCGGAAGGCGGGCGCGCGAGCTGTGCGCGGCGGCGGGAGATGCGGGCGGCTGCGGGCACCCGGCGGGCTCGGCTCGGCCGCTGCCGCCGCCTTCTCCGGGTCCGTCGCGGGGGTCGCAGCGGCTGCCGCGCCGCCCTCGAGTTCCCAGCGTGAGGAGGAGTTGGTGGCGGGCAGGAGCATCGCGTTGGCGGCCAGGACCGAGAGGGAGCCCTGCGCGCGGCCTGGGTGAGCAGCCGCCCTCGCGCCGTCGGGGTCTCCGCCGCCGCCCCTGGGCCCGGGAGCGGGGGCGAGCGCGGGGGCGAAGGGCTCGCGGCACAACAGGAAGTGCGCGCGCGGCCGCGGCGCGGGGCGGGCTGGGCGCGCTCCCCTGGGTTCCCGCCCCCGACAGCCGCGTGCCCGCGGCGCGCAGGTGGAGGCGGGGGCGCGCCCTTCCGCGCGCCTCGTCCCCTGGGGTCCCGCGAGGTCCCGGGCGCAAACGGTGGTGGCGGTTTTGTTGCGTGGGTGGTTCAGAGGGGACCGGTCCTGACTTTCTGTAGTGACGGGAAGTGGGAAAATGAAAGTACAGTCATTGAGCGCTTACAGAGGCCCGTGAGGTTGCGCCTCTTCCCCCGGACTTTGATCTCCTCTGGGGCGCGGGTCACCGGTGTTTCTTCCTCTCGCCGAGCTCGCTGTGCATCCGGTGTCGAGTTTCATTTATTTTTCTGCTTCTCTCCAGCAGCCCCCCTCCCACCTTTACTTTCCGCTTGATGGTACAGCGGCGGCCTGGCCGGGCGCGGCTTCATCCCTACCTAGGAGGATCAATTGGGAGCGTGCAGTATTTCCGGGCGGAATGTTAGCAGGCACTGGCAGGAAATAAAGGAAATTATTGACAGAAGTCGTCCAGAGATACACAGTTAGCGTTTTCCCCAGCTATTGCTGTTTGACGTTTAGGGCATTTAAGGGTTCTGGAGCTTTATCCTTCATCGGATTAGCTCGTCTCTGGTTGATGGAGCGGATCTGCGTCCCCCACCTCCACCCCACCCTGCGTGGAAAACTTGGTGCTTCAGTATATAAGGTTGGCAGTAATGTGGTCGTTAAAATGTATGATTCAGTTTTTCCCTCTCAGGAACTTTCTCCTCTTTGATTTTATTTAAATATTAAAACTTTGTAAGTGGAGTTCTTTACAATCTTTGGGAAATAGTCTCGGGTTTTGTTGTAATTTAAGTATACTTTTGGGTTGGGGACGTAGCTCAGTGGTAGGGTGCTTGTGCAAGGCCCTGGGTTCAATCTCCAGCCTCACCCAAAAGAAAGACGCTGGAAAACGAAGTATACACGTTTAATATTTTTTTAGTATTGTACAGCAAGTAGTTATACCTAGTTATTTCTTGATAACGATGACTGTGTGATTATATTGATAAACTACTCTTGATACATTTTATAATTCGGTGTCATTTAAACAGCATGCTGAAGAGTTTGAAGACTTTTTTTTAGGTCTTAGTTACTGTCTCTGAAAAATAGTTGGGCCATAGGTCACCACAGCAACTGGACTATGTGTATTATAAACATGTTCAGCATGGAAGAGGTTCACTTAATGGCGTCTTCCTTTCTCTCACAAGTTATTTCAACATGGCTCCCTCCTTCTTTTGCTGGGTGGAGTAGGGTTGGAGGGCTTGGGCATTGAATCTAGGACTTGGAGAATGCTAGGCTAGCGTTCTACCACTGAGCTACTCTCCCAGCCCTCTGTTTTCCCTTTAGCTCAGGAATTGATCTTTCTTTGAAGTGTTAAAATAGAATCAGTTATGTTTTCAGAATTTAACCCCTCAAAAATCAGATTCCTTCATATAGGTCAGTTAAGTATTTTCCTCCATTTCTAGAAAACAAATTGTAGTAAATTTAGGATTTTGTGAGAGGGAAAATCAAGTATTTTCTGATACAGTATACATGTTGGCTTATATGTAACAAGAATAAAAAGTCTTATTTTTAACTGTTTCACATTTGCAATTTTTAATAATTATCTCCTGGAATTTTTTTCTCTTTAGTTCTCTTTTGTGGCCGAGGAAATCATTGAGTTCATAATTACTACTAAATTGAAGTTTCAACTTAACTGCATACTCCTGATGCAGAGAAAACCTGATATAAAAATTGAATTGGGGCCAGGTGTGGTGGTGCATGTCTGGAGTCTCACCACTTGGGAGGCTGAGGCAGGAGTATCACTGTGAGTTCGAGGCCAGCCTGGGCTGCATAGTGAGTTCAAGGCCAACCTAAATTATTTATGAGACCCTGTCTCAAAACAGAAAAATTGGAAGCCAGGCATGGTGGTGCACACCTGTAATCCCAGCACTCAGGAGATTGAGGCAGGAGGGTTGGTGGGAGTTTGAGGCCAGGCCACCCGAACTACACAGGCAGACCCCATATCAAAAAACAAAAAAATAAATTAAAAAATTGGGGCTAAGGCAATAGCTCTGTGGTAGAATGCATTTTAGCATGTGAAGCGTGTGGTGTTTGATCCCCAGCGCCACACACACAAAAAAAATAATGGGCTATTTTGTTTAAAGTATACACTGAAGAATTCCATTTTATGTCTTTGTTAGTTTTTCTCAAAAGAAAGTTCACTTCCAGTACCTCAGTCAAAACTGCAGTGCTGGGCTGGTGAGATGGCTCAGCGGCATAAGCGCCTGCCTGGCAAGTGTGAGGTCCTCAGTTCGACTCCTGGAACCCACATAAAGGAAGAAAAAGGGCCGGTGATATCGCTCAGCGGCACAAGCGTTTGGTGGCAAGCGTGAGGTCCTGAGGTCAACTCTTGGTACCCACATTAAAAAAAAAAAAACTTCAGTGCCCTTTTTCTTTTCCTCTCAGCATCCTTCTCTGCTAGGTGCACTGTTCTGTGCCAGAGATGGCATCATTTTCCGCAGCAGTCAGGGTCTGTTCCGATGGGTCCAGCAGGTCACCAGCACGTGACTTCATCCACGCTGCTTAACCAGCAGCCACTGGAGAAGGTGAAAGTTCAGTGTGCACCGCCCTGGGGGTGCCCGTAATTTTGAGCACCTCCTCTTTGCCCAGGATGGCGCATGTGTGATCTTTGTGGAGATGTTAATATTTTCTGCCTTGTCTTTTCAGTTCTACAGCTTAGCTGTTGTAAAGCTGTAGGACTCAAACGTGATCTATCTACGGTATTAAGATGCCAGGATTTGGGTTTGAGAATTTTTCCAAAAACAAGTGGAATTGTGATCACCACATGTGTAGTAGTCTAGCGCTTTCAAGTCGATGTCTCTCCTCCATCATTCCTCACACACATTATCGGGGACCCCTACAGTGGGCTCTAATCTGCTGTGAAGTGTTACCGCGTAGGGTGAGAGAGAAAGAAAGAGCAAGAGACAAAATGGCAGTACAGCGGCGATCCAGGATGACCAGTTGTTCACGAGGAACAAAAGGCCGTGAGGCAGCCAGAAACTTGGCATTTATTGATTAGGAGAGGATTTGAGGAGGGGATTATCGATGACTCAGCAGGTGGAAGTGGTCTTATGCCAAGAAGGATCTTGCCCTGGAGTATCTTTAGTCTTGGTGGGAGAGGATGGCCCACCCCTAATGAGATAATGGGAAATCTCAGAATGGTGATACCAATAATCCCAAGCCTCTGTTCATCCCTTAGGGGAGTATGCAAAACTAGCCATTGTGAATTTGTGGTCCCCAATACTTTCTTGCCCCAACCCGCAAACATTCTGGATTGTTGAAAATGTGGAAATTGAGCTCCTTGGCTAAGGCTGTGTTTGCCAGGCCCTGGATTTTAATGGGCTTCGATTAACAAATAATGAGAAAACAAATAAATGGGAAAACTACATAGTAAAAAAAGTAACTGGCATGAATAGAAATCATCAGAGAAAAGGTCTATCTGGTAAACTCAGAAAAATAACAGGAAACTATCCCTCCCACATGTAAAGGTATCATATGGTAACCACTATTTTAACTCCATTAAGTGAGACTATGGGATATTGATTTCCAGCAGGCATGGTTATGTAGCATTAAGTAGCTCTTCATTTGTGTATCATCATTTAGCATCTAAAATAATATTTTAAAATCAACTGGTGTGCTTTCATCCTTTTAGGAAAGAGGTTTCCCTGGTGAATAGATGAGTGTATCTCTATGATTTACTTCAAAGTGATAACTGAAGATTACCAGAAGACATTTCTTGAGCCTCAGGGAAGTTACAAAATACAGATATTTTCTACTAGAATTCCTTCTCTCTGCCCTTTCTTGGAAGCAGCCAGAGTTGACCCTTAAGGACCCCATCCTTTGTGAGTTACACTGTTAGTCTTCTTAGGCCTAACATTTGTATTGTTCACTGTATTTTGTTTTAAGCGTCTTTACTGAGATGTAGTTCAAACTCCATGAAATTCACATACATAGAGTATTCAGTTCACTGGTTTTAATATATTCACAGAGTTGTACAACTACGACCACACAATCAAACTACAGAATATTTTCAGCTGCCCATAAAGAAACCTTGTACTCATTAGCTGTCACTTCCCGTTCCTCTCCCCACTTCTTCCTCCACCCCATCCCTTAGCCCTAAGCAACACTGATCTACTTTGTCCGTAGATTAGCCTGTTCTGGACATTTCGTATAAATAGGATCACCATTACATGGTGTTTGTGGCTGGCTTCTTGGATAAACTGCTCCAAGGTTGATCCATGTTATATCAGTACTTCATTCCTTTTTATGACTGAATGATATCCTGTTGAAGAGTGACACCACATTCATTTATAGAGATTTGTTTTCATTTGTTAGATACAATGAGTAATTCTGCTATGAACATTCCTGTATAAGTTTTTGTATGGACATTTATTTTCATTTCTCCTGGGTATATACCTAGGAGTGGAATTGCTGGTTCATATGATAAACTGTTTGATGTGGCTGTGCCATTTTATGTTTCCACAAGCAGAGTATGAGGGTTTCAATTTCTCCACATCTTTTTTTTTTTTTTTTTTTTTTTGTGGGTACCGGGGGTCAACCTCAGGACCTCACGCACCAGCAGCCGCCTGTGCCGCGGAGCGATATCACCGGCCCTTTTTTCGTACGTGGGTTCTGGGAGTCGAACTCGGGCCCTTGCGCTTGCCAGGCAGGCGCTTACGCCGCTGAGCCATCTCACCAGCCCCCTTCTCCACATCTTTGCCAACACTTGTTATTGTCTGTCTTTTTTATTATTACCATTTAGAAGGTATAGGTGGGTTCTTAGGTGCTTTAGATTTTCATTTCCCTAAGGACTAACAATGTTAAGCATCTTTTTCTTTTCATGTGCTTATGGACTATTTACATATCTTTGAAGAAACATCTTTTGAATTCCTTTGCCTAGTTAAAAAAATTTTTTTCAAGTTATAAGTGTTCTTTATATATTGTAGATACAAGTTCCTTCTGAAATGCATGATTTGAGAGTATTTTCTCCCATTTTGGGGACTATCTTCTCACTTGATGTGTTGTTTGCAGCGCAAGTTACCTGTTCTTGAGGCTGCCCCCGCCATTCCAACCCAGGGCCCTAGGGCACACTAGACAGGCACTCTGCTGCTGAGCTACACCCCAGCCCTGTGGTGTTTTAATGGAATTGATTTAATTTGGTTTCATTCAAACTCTGTTCTGTTTTGTTTTTGAGACAAGGTCTTGCTATGTAGTTCATGCTAGCCTTAAACTCCCTGTGTAGTCCAGGCTGGCCTCAACCTCACAGTGATCCTCCTGCCTCAGCCTCAAACTCTGTTCTGATCCACTGAGATCTCATTCTTAGAAAGTTTTTGTTTTATTTTTATGTGTGAAGATGTTCAATGTAGGTTTCTTAGGATGAGCTTTTATATATTTGGCCAGAATTTATGCCCTTAAAGAATTCTTTCTAGTAAACCAAGTATTTTGGAGTTCCATGAGGAAAATACCCTTGTGAGAGCATTTCTTTGCTGCTCCATTGCCAAAGCAAGGGGTTATCAACCCAGGTACCTGGCAGAGACTGGAGCCATTTTTAATTGTCTCATTTGGGCAGAGGGTGTTGCTGGCATCCGGGGGTAGAGACCACGTGTGCTGTTACAGTGCATAGGACAATGTCCAAAACAAAGAATTGTCTGTCCTCAAAATCAATAATGCTGAAGTTTAGAAACTCTAGCCTGAAAGGAGAGATCTGGAAACGTTAGGTATTGAAGGATTTTTCAGTTCAGTTCATGTCTTGATAATCAAGTAAAGGTTGCTAATCACATAAAAGGAGAATCTAATGCAGATGGAATCCCTGTAGATAGAACTGTAACAGAACTTGTAAATTAAATCAGGGAACATTTTGTTGTGTTCTCAGAGCTGCCGGTTTGTATGTAAATTACACTTATGATAATGTATACTATTTGGAGGAGAAATTGGAACAAAAGTAGTTTTGATTATTTCCTATGCCTCAGCGTCCAGGCCTACCCTGAGACACATATCAGCAAATAAACAAACTAGGCTGATTTAGATAGATACATACTAAAATAGTGGTCTTCTGGGAGGATATGACAATGAGATTTTAAGGCAAAATTTAATAACTGATACTCTAGTGGTTGGCATTCTCAGTGTGCCCCTGTAGTTTATGGAACTAGCTTTATCTTCCTTGAAAGTTCCTCGTTGTCAGCAGTGTGGCATGCTTAAGATCTTGGACTCTGGACCTAGGTTGCCTGAACTTAAATCTGAGCTTCACCATTTGCTTGTGTGAAGTTACTTAACCCATTTACCAGTCAGTTTTTTTCATATGTAAAATGAGTTGTAGTATGTCTTACAGGATAGGAGGGTTGTAGATAAGAAATGAATCAGTACACTTAGATCATTTAAAACAGATCCTGACACACAGTGTTAATCACAAATCTTACATTTTTCCAGCCCATTGCTATGGACAGTGCCATCACCCTGTGGCAGTTCCTCCTTCAGCTCCTGCAGGAGCCTCAGAATGAGCACATGATCTGCTGGACCTCTAACAATGGGGAGTTCAAGCTTCTGCAGGCAGAAGAGGTGGCTCGTCTTTGGGGGATTCGCAAGAACAAGCCCAACATGAATTATGACAAACTCAGCCGAGCCCTCAGATACTATTATGTAAAGGTAACACACATCCTGATCTCAGTGTTACACAGAGAACCTCAGGACGAGCACTATTCCTTCTTTTCTCTTGCAGCTATAGGTTCTACTGTCTTGGTTTATTTTAATCCAGTTTATTTTATAGCTTCAGTAGTTTGGAATTAGGACATAATATGTAAATGTTCCAGCTGTATTTCTGCAAACTCTTACTCAGTAACCTATTCTCATCACACATTTTAGTTCTCATTGCAGTTGTCTTTACAAGAAAAAGTACAGGATTTGTATACAAAAAAGGAATCATGAGATCCTTAAGGATAAATAATGTCATGTACATCATAATTTACTTTGCTGTTTTGTTTTGATATTTTGTTTCTTTTTAAACAGTCTCATTATGTGGTTCAGGCTGACCTTGAGTTCAGTATGTAGCCCAGGCCAGCCTTCAGCACGAGTGGCTCTCCTGCCTCAGCCTCTTCAGTGCTGGGATTATGGGTATTCACCACCCCATACCTGACAGCTTACTTTCAAAATTGTCCTATACAGCACTCTGGGAGGGTTAGGTAAGAGAGTTGCAAATTTGAGTCCAGCCTTGGTGACTTAGTGAGACCCTGTCTATAAAAATTAAAAGCAGCCTGGGGATATAGCTCAATGTGAAGACCCTGGGTTCAATCCCTAGTACTGCAAAAAGAAAAAAAGTTATATATACTTGTTTTTGTAACTTAATTTTTAGTTGTGATTTAACCCAGGAAACACAAATTAATACCTTAAAGAATACCTATTACTGGAGTTAAAATTATATTTATTTTAAATTACATTTCTTTGTCCTTTTTTTTTTTTTTTTTTAATATGCGGGTACCGGGAGTCGAACTCCAGGACCTCGCGCTTGCCAGGCAGGCGCTTGTGCCACTGAGCTATCTCACCGGCCCCACATTTCTTTGTTTTTAAAAAAATTTTTATTGGTTCATGTTTGTAGTGCATAATGATTACATTCCGCATGGGGAGTTGGTATGTGTACTTAATACATCTTTTTTTCATCCTCTTTCTCTCCCCTCCTTTCCCCTCTCCCTCCATATTTCTTTCTTTCTTTTTTTTTTTTTTTTTTTTTTTTTGGTGGGTACCGGGGGTCGACCTTAGGACCGTGCGCGCCAGTAGGCGCCCATGCTGCTGAGCAATATCACCGGCCCTTTTTTCATATGTGGGTTCCAGGAGTTGAACTCGGGCCCTCGCGCTTGCCAGGCAGGCGCTTATGCCGCTGAGCCATCTCACCGGCCCCATATTTCTTTAATTTGTCTTTTTGTTTGTTTTTGAGACAGGGCCTCACTTTGTATAGTGCAGGCTAGTCTTGAACTCGCTGTGTGGCCCAGGCTAGCCTGGAACTCACAACCATCCTCCTCCCTCAGCCTCTTGAGTGATGGGAATACAGGCCTGTGCCACCACACCCAGCTACTATGGTATTATTTTGAATACATCCTTGGGCATCAAGGAAAATCAATGCTCCAGACCTGGGATTGGAAGCTGAGGTCTTTTTTTGCCCTTAGGTAATTGGTCTTATCAGCTTTATAAGAGATAAAAGTCAAGCTGGAGATAAGAGGTAAGAGTCAAACTGGGGAGCAAAATAAAAGATAGATAATAGGAAGTAGGGAGCTCTCCCCTTCTCAAAGGGGAAGGAGATCAAGAAGTAGAGGGAGGGGCCGGTGAGACGGCTCAGCGGCTTAAGCGCCTGCCTTGCAAGCGCGAAGGCCCGAGTTCGACTCCCGGAACCCACATACGAAAAAAGGGGCCGGTGATATCGCTCAGCGGCACGGGCGCCTGCTGGCGCGCGAGGTCCTGAGGTCGTCCCCCCGGTACCCACAAAAAAAAAAAAAAAAAAAAAAAAAGAAGTAGAGGGAGGGAAAGGGTAAGGGGTGAACAAAAGGAATTGGGAAGTGTTACGTACATCTACCAACTTCCCACAAAGAATGTAAACATTCTGCATTGCCCATATGTACTGATAAAGTGAAGGAAGAAAATAAAACAAAAACCCCTCTTTTCCTTACCCAGGAGTTTGAAGCTTAGCTGGGCAACATAGCAGGAGACCCTGTCTCAAAATAAATGGACGGATGGATAAGTAAATAAATAGATGAGTCAACAGCAACAAAAAAAGAGTCAAGCTGCGTGTGGTGGCACATGACTGTGATCCCAGCATTCTAGGAGGCTGAGGCAGGAGGATAGGAAGTTTGAGCCCAGCCTGTTTAACTTACTGACTTAGGCCTGGTCTCAAAATAAAATATAAAAAAAGGGCTGGGGATGTTGCTCAGTACTCAGGCCTTGGGTTCAATCCCCAGTCCCACCAAAAAAAAAAAAAAAAAAAAAAAAAAAGGGAGCGAGATCCCCCAGAAGTTCTGAGGAGAGTAGGACCCTTACAGTTGTGATAGTCTACATTCCTGTTTGCTTACTGGGCATGCTTATGCCTTGTACCTTTGGAATTACTTAAGATCACAGTTCAGTGAGTTCTGACTTAATATACATACTTGGTTGACAGAATCCAGCAATTAAAATTCTCAGCTTTTTTTTTTTAAATGTAGTCCTGGGGGGCTGGTGAGATGGCTCAGCGGCGTAAGCGCCTGCCTTGTAAGCGCGAGGGCCCGAGTTCGACTCCCGGAACCCACATACGAAAAAGGGGCCGGTGATATCGCTCAGCGGCACGGGTGCCTGTTGGCGCGCGAAGTCCTGAGGTCGACCCCCCGGTACCCACAAAAAAAAAAAAAAAAATGTAGTCCTGGGGATGGAATGTAGGGCATTGAGGATGCTGTAGAAGCGTTCCAACACTGAGCTATATCACCATCCTCGAATTATCAGTTTTTATGTTACATGTTAGTTCAGCTGCTAATTTGAATGTTCTTGCCTTGACTTTTCCATGATAGGGACAGTATTTGGCTCAGTGAATGTAGATGACTTTGAAGTTTTTAAGTAAGCTATGCGTACTTCTCAAATAGAAAGCCTTATTACGTAGGCTTTTTCATGAGCTATGGGATGTAAGTTTACAAAAAAGTATGTGAATGCTTATTTTCTTTATAGAATATCATCAAAAAAGTGAATGGTCAGAAGTTTGTATACAAGTTTGTCTCTTATCCAAAGATTTTGAAAATGGATCCAATGACAGTGGGCAAGGTTGAGGGAGATGGTGAAACTCTGAACTCCAGCGAAGTTAGCAGCACTTCCAAAGATGTGGAGAATGGGGGGAAAGAGAAACTTCAGCCTGGCGCCAAGACCTCCAGCCGCAATGACTACATACACTCTGGCTTGTATTCCTCATTTACTCTCAACTCTTTGAACACCTCCAATAAAAGACTTTTCAAGTCAATAAAGATGGAGAATCCTGCTGAGAAACTGGCAGAGAAAAAATCTCAGGAACCAACACCATCTGTCATCAAATTTGTAACAACACCTTCCAAAAAGCCACCCACTGAACCTATTGCTGCCTCCATTTCAGCTGACCCGACTATTTCTTCATCTTCTGAAGAAACTCTCCAAGCATTAGAGACCTTGGTTTCCCCAAAGCTGCCTTCCCTAGAAGCCCCAGCCTCTGTGTCCAGCATGGCTGCCAGCTTTACCCCCACACCTCCCGCTCCGTCCGTGCCCCCTTCTTTGAAGGAGCCTCCCAGGACACCCTCTCCACCACAGAGTTCCAACCCGGACCTTGACACAGACATTGACTCCGTGGCTTCTCAGCCAATGGAGCTTCCAGAGAACCTGTCTCTGGAGCCTAAGAACGAGGGTTCCCCTGTGCCGGAAAAGGACAAAACAAACGGTTCATCAAGATCCAAGAAACCCAAAGGGTTAGAACTGGCCCCGACCCTTGTGATCACAGGCAGTGACCCAAGCCCTCTGGGGATATTGAGCCCGTCTCTTCCTACAGCTTCTCTTACACCAGCGCTGTTTTCACAGGTAGCTCAACTGCTTTTTGGTCCTCTGTTTGCATTCATTTGCCTTTTAAAGCAGATCTAGAATTTACACTTATGTGTTTGTTTTTTGTTACATATGTTTGTCTTAGAAAGGTTAAATGTAACCCTGTGAAAGTAACCTAATTCCTCACCTCAGTTAGAATTGCCAAAATAAAAGGTTTGGAGTATGGTCAGTGCACAAAAGTTCATTGTTCTACAAATAAGTAAATATTGAGGGTTTTTTACTTCTTCCTAAAGAAAGTTCTCCCCTTGTCCCAGCAGTGATGTTAGAAAACAGTGGGTCCTGAGAACCTTAAAAGAAAGGATGGATGTGATGTTTAGTAACAGGTTTGGTTACTTATAGTCGATATTTATTAACTTGCTCTTCTCCTAGAACATTGTAATAGATCACTCCCAGACCCTCTTACTATTAGAGACAGAACATGGTGTTGCCTCAGCTTCCCGTTATTCCTCTGTACCCTAATTCAGGTTGGTGTTTCTATTTTGGAAGGACCCTATAGAAGTTGGGTTGGCTGGGCATGGTGGCACACACCTATAATCTCAGCATTCAGGAGGCTGAGACAGGAGGATCTCTGTGAGTTTGAGGCCAGCCTGGGCTACAAAGTGAGTTCAAGGCCAGTCTGAACTGCATAATGAAATCCTGTCTCAAAAAAAAAAAAAAAAAAAGTTGGGTTAAAAAGTAGTTATTTTGCCCTTTATCTTTCTTAGGTTATAAAATGATTTCTAAGCTTTTCATCCTGATAACATTCTAGAATTAGAGATATTTGGAGTGGAGAATAGCGCGATATTTGGGCTCAGTTTGTATCCAGATTTATGTACAACCTGACTGTTGCATACTGCTGCAAGGGTAAAGCGGAACCCTGTTGGTGAGCGAGTGGATGTTTTTGCATCTTGCAGACACCCATCCTGCTGACTCCAAGCCCCTTGCTCTCCAGCATCCACTTCTGGAGCACGCTCAGCCCTGTCGCTCCCCTGAGTCCAGCCAGACTGCAAGGTGCTAACACGCTTTTCCAGGTAATGTCATCAGAGTCTGTCTCTTGTGATTGGGGAAGGTTACATGAGGAAGCAAGCAAAAGGTCAGCGTCCCACTCTTCAGTTTAGTCATTGTACAACTGTATTTATTAAGTATTCTTTGGATTTTACTTTTAATTTTTAAATGTTAATTTTCTTGCCAGCAGAGAGCTTGGATACATATATACAGCCAAGTTTCCTTTTCATAGTGTACTAGTAGTACATATGACCAAGAATTGTTCAGTACTAGCTAGATTTTTTAGCCCACCCACATTTGTTATCCTTAAACACTGGAAAGCCTCTATTTAAGAAAACATATATATGTATGTGTATATGTATATAATATGGATATGGTGGCTACTTGGGAGGCTGAGGCAGGAAAATCACTTGAGCCTAGGAGTTTGGGGCTAGCTTGGGCAATGTAATCAGTCCCCATCTCAAAAACAAAAATAAAAACCATATATATATGTGTGTGTGCGTGTATGTGTATATGTATGTGTGTGTGTGTATATATGTGCGTGTGTATAGATATGCTTATGTACACGTATATATTATATATGTAGTTCCTCAGTTTGCAGCAGGGTTATGTGTTAGCCCTCATATAAGTTGAAGCTATTGTTGACATGAATTCAGTACACCTAATTTACAGGACATCCTTGCTGAGCAACATACTATGTTGCAGTGTTGGTTCTTTTGCTTATGATGCAGCAGTGGACAGAAGTTGCCGCTCTCTGTTGCTGCCCAGCGTGGCAAGAATATCCTATGCATATTGTTAGCCTGGGAAAAGAGGAAAATTCAGAGCACGGTGTCTACTAGATGCATAGGACTTAAGCACTATCATAAGTTGACCCATTATAAGTCAGTAACCATCTCTGTGTACATAGTCAAATGCATATATGCAAATAGCCACGTGTTGCTTATTGATGAGGACACATTCTAAGAAAGGCATTCATTGCCAGGTGATTTGGTAATGTGTGGCCATCATATTGTGCTTATACAAACCTGTATGGTCTGGCCTACTACATACCTGGGGTATCTGGTATATGTATGTAAACACAAGGAAAAATGATACAATCAGGAGACAAGGTACACAAGACAAGAAGCACAAGCTGTATAAAACTGGCAGGCATAACATGGCATAAATAGCGAACCTTTTATAAGTAAGAGTACACTCCAAAATAACAATTAAAAAGCTGGTTGTGGTAGCGTACACCTGTAATGCCAGCACTCGGGAGGCTGAGGCAGGAGGATTGCCGTGAGTTTGAGGCCAGCCTCGGCTACATAGTGTGTTCAAGGCCTGGCTGAACTACATAGTGAGACCTTGTCTCAAAAAAAAAAAAAAAAGATTAAAAAATACAATGTAGTAGCCAGGCATGGTGGTGCATATGTGTAATCCCAGCACTTTGGGAGATTGAGGCAGCAGGATCACAAATTTGAGCCCAGTCTGGGGAACTTAATGACTTAACAAGACCCTGTCTAGAAAAAGTAGAAAAGAAGCTAGGGATGTAGCTCAGTGTGAAGGTTCTGGGTTCCAGAACTCCCAGGGTGGGGCGGGAAGGATTATATATGTATTGTTCCTTCCTTCCTTCTTCCTTTCTTTTTTTTAATGGTGGTGCTAGGGATTGACTTTAGGGCCTTATGTTTGCCAGGGATGTGGTCCACTGAGCTACCCTCCTTCCACATCTGTCCTTTTTTGTTTCTTGCAAGAAATTCCTAAATTACTGAATGGGAAGAGTTGAGAATTTTCCATATTTTATTTTTATATTTTCTTTCTTTTTTTTTTTCATTTTTATATTTTCTTTGCCTCTCCCCAACAGATACTTGAGTGATGGTGTGATCTGAGACCTTAGGCAGAGTCATAATGCTACTGCAGCTTCAGCCTGGAATTTCCCTGTGCAGGGCATCTCAGAATACATGATAGGGGAGCCTTTTCTAGGATGAGCACCCTCTACTTGACCGTTGTGGACTGTTTTTGAGGGTCATGGTCTGCTTTATAGTTGAGTACCACTCTAGTGCATGTTGCCATTCACTGGACTTCCTGCAGCCTTCATTGAGGTTAACTAACCCTATGTACCAGATACGGTGGCAGGTAAAGGATTTTTCTTTGTTCCCACTCCATCGAGGTAGGTTGGAGAGAGTTAATATTTAGAATGTCAGGGCAAACAGCGTTTTTTAAAGTTTCTGTTACACCATCATACCCTTGCATCACAAATGTTGCGTCACGTTTGTCCTTTGAGTCACTACAGAAGGCCGTCATATCTTGCCTCAGGGAATATAGTGGGATAGAAAGTGAAAGCTGGAATTGAGTAACCAGATGACAATGTGTTTTCCTTTCTTTCCCAGTTTCCTTCTGTACTGAACAGTCATGGACCGTTCACCCTGTCTGGCCTGGATGGACCTGCCACTCCGGGCCCATTTTCCCCAGACCTGCAGAAGACATAATCTGTGCACTTGTGACATGAGAGACTCAAGAAACACAGAGATGGAGAGACATTCAGCCTGATGGCATTGGAGTGGGAGGTTGATTTTACGATTTTTGCCATTTCCCACTGAAACACCTTTTTCAGGATTCCCTTTGAATAGGTTTCAAGTTAGACTGTGTGAAATGCCTTAATTGGAGTCCACCTCCACATCGCTGTCTTTTTTTTTATGTTGAGCTAAGTGCTAAGGTTATTTTGGTGGGGTTTAGCAGCTGTGCTTTGCAAGAGTGATAAAGAACAAAGTTACTCCTCCTGGCTATCAGGATCTTTTGGCTAGGAAGAAAATTGTGCTTAGAGTATATTATTTTAAGAAATACTAGTTAAATAGGACTTGAGTGTGCTCTGTTGAATAAGTAAAAGTGAGCTGTTTATAAGCAGTGGGAGAAAAATAATCCATTCCTATTCATACAAAGTAAGATTGGAGCATCACCGTCGCACAGACTGTCTTGCTACGAGCTGCAGTGTGTGGGTGTGGAAGCAGGTCCACAGCAGGCATTGTGCTCACAGGTATGCAGTGGGTCTCCTAGCCACATCCGTGATCTCGTCTTCACCTGCTGAGCACGTGGAGCTAGTCTGTTTCAACGTAAGATTTTTAAGCTGGGATTTAAGGTGGTTTTTAGGCCATCCCGTGAGAGTGTAGGACCTCATGTCTAGCACAGAAATGCTGCTGTCTGGTATGATTGCATACCTGCGGCACACAGCGTGGTCAGTGATGACCTTTAGCAGGATGGACTTGGGTTCAACTGAATACCTTAAGACAACATGAAGGGCCCGTCCCAGTTAGAAGATGTAGGGGGAGGGACTGTGCTGGTTCGTGCTCATTTTACCCCATTTTCTTCTGTATATTCATCACCTTTCCTTCTAAATCTAAAGCTGTTAGGGGCTGTGACAGTATTAAATGCCATTCGGAAGGTGAAACGCAAAGGGAAACCTTCAGTCAGTAACGAGACGGCGATGTGCTTGTTCCTTCAGTCTTTCCTTTTTATTAAAGTATTTCCTTTTTATTAATTAGGATCAGTTCATTTGGCAATATTCTTACATAGGAATGAGATTGTTTTAATTAGCATTGGAAAGTGTAGGCCTTTATCTCTGTATTACCAAATTTATAAATTTTTTTTTTTTGAGACAGGGTCTCACTGTGCAAGTTCAGGCTGGCCTTGAACTCACTGTGTAGCCCAGGCTGGCCTCGAACTTGTGGCAGTCTCCTGCCTCAGCCACCTGAGTGCTGGGATTACAGGCGTGTGCCACCATGCCCGGCTCTGATTTATAAATAGTACCATATAGTAATCAGTGCCAGTGCAGACAGATCTTTCGATCCCTCAGACTGATTTGGTACCAGTAGCACATTGGAATCTTTAGAAAAATTTGGCTTTTAAATCCAGGCCAAAATTATATGCTGCCGTAACCACCATGCCACTGAACTAGTTTTTGTTTAAGTTAGATAGAGGTTTATTTAGCTCACAGCTTTGGAGGCTGAAGTCCAAGATCAGCTCCATCTTTGGAGGCTGAAGTTCTTCTGCTTGCGTCAGTCAGGGTGCTGATGGCATCCCTGGGGTGGGTGTGTTGAACTCCTCCCCTAATGCTGTGACCAAGTCACGTGAGCTAAGTGTAATGAAGGGTAAGAGCTTGAGGGCTTGAAATTACACTGATACAAATCAGTCTTCTAGATAACACTATTCACTTTCAATTTACTTACAGACAGTGTAGAGAAGTTCTTAGGTAAAGCATTTAAGCCAAATCGTTCGTGGTGGAGGAGGAATACTCAGTGAGCTAGCTGCCTTTTGATGTATAGTGTTGGAGACCTGTTAGTGGTTCATTTGTGGTTATCCGCTGCAAGTTCTGTTCCCAGGATGTGCAATAGTAGTGTTGAGAGGTTGTGTTCAGCAGTGACGGGAGCAGACATATTGAACTGTCTTTTCCCCTGTTAAATTAGTTTGCATGCTTGTTTAAAATTAGACCCCTTAGCAGCACTTTGTAGTAGTTTTATTAGGTTAACATTTTGTATAGTAAATATTGATGGCTGACTTAACTAGATGTTTTAAATTCTGAAAGCACAAAGGTATTTTTATCTTTTCGAATTAAAGGAGGAAAGCCATTGATTTTTTTTTCACAGATGATATATTTGATGGTTTACTGTCTCAGTACAGAAGTGCTTCGAAACCAAGGGCACTGTTAAAACTCAGAGCAACTTCCTAGGAAGCAGTTTTAGAGTCCTTTTTCTGTAAGCCTGGAGCCAAAGCCTCTGAGAGGTATGAGGCCTTAGGAGGTAGGTGATCTGCTTTCTCTTTGTGATCAGCTGATTTGGGTAAGTGTACATTCAGTGTGTGTGTGCGTGTGTGTGCGTGTCCTTTTTTAAGTCAGAGTTTACAACCTTAGCCAGTGTATGAGGCAGACAGTTCTCTTGGTAGACTACCTCCTTCCTGGAAAAGCTTCAACTTCATACTCTTTTGAACATCTATAGACTTCTCATTAGCTTCAAAAGGTGACGTACCACTTACGGTCTGCATTTACCGGGGAGACTGACATGTGGTACCTCTAACTGATGCCCGCCACCAGTCACTTGTCAGGGTGGGCGGCGTTGGGCAGCAGCAGCCTGAGGTGAAGGAGAGGAGCAGGTTGTGTGGCGTTTTGAGATATCTTCTGTGAGATCTTAGTTTTTCTTCTGTTTTGGCTGCTCTTCACTCAGTCACGTGCTAGAAAATGTTTAACAACCAGGACCTTGAGGGGGCAGGGGGACAGCCTTGTACATCACACCCTCTGTGGCTGTTTTCAGTCCCCTACCTCGGAGCTGAGAGGGGACGTGCTCAGAGCCGGTACTAGCGAACCACTGCAGTACTCCACCGTGGGGTAGCTTTTCACATGAGTTATAAAATGTATTTTTCTCTTTAATATGCTGATTTTTAAAAATTAAAATCTCATCTCTGACTTCAGTAGTCTTTTGAAAAAAAAATTTGCCATACTACTTTTATGATGTTCTAAAAGTCGTATTTTGTGATTGAACAAAGATAGGAATTTCCATTGATTAAAAAAAAACTATAATTAAAGAATCTAGAGGCCCCCAAAAGATCAACCTTACTCTTCTTAAGAGTTAAAATATAGGTTTACCTTTTCCCCACGTTTTAACAGTTTATGTATAGGTATATTTTTTTTCCTTCAAGTTTTGATGGGAAAAGTAAACTCCTGGATTTTAACTGGAAAATTCTTTGAAGAAGAATTACATACTAAATTAGAGATTAAAATAAAATGAGGACTGGCTGGCTGTTCCCTGATGCGGAGGTGTGGCGGCCTGCAGCTGTGACTGAGGCTGTGGGTAGCAGCGCAGGGCCTCCGTGCACACTGCACTGTGGGGTGGCTCGTCTAGCAGCATTGTTGCACCCTGAGGTCAGAATTCGTGTGATGAATCTAACGTTCTCAAAAAGCAGCTTTATGTTTCTGGTGAGTTGAGCACCTTTAAAGGCGTCCAGTGGTGTATCAGAAAGGTACTCCCAGCCTTTTAGAACACACACCTTGAACTATGAAAGTTTTTGAAGAGAAAAACTTTCCCTGTTAAAAATTCGTATGTGCATATGTTGTTTGTAGTGCTTCATTAAAGTAACATGAATAATACAAAATGTGCACATAGAGATGAAGGGTAGCGTGTGAGGTGGGGGTGGTGGACTGGTGCACCTTGAAGTGCGTACTCTATTGGGATCACAGACTCAGAATACTGCTTCTCAATTGAATCTTGGCAAATACGTATGATTTTTTGTGTGTGTGATACATGGGAAAAGCCCAGAAGAACTTGTCATCAGTTTTTGAAATTTGCATTAATTCTTTTCATAAGTTGCCAAATAACCCATTAGCAAATGTTTGCCAGATCTTCATGCATATTATTTTTAAGAGCCTGTTGTCTCTGTCATCTTTGTACTAGGTGTGACTGTTTTTATCTTGCTAGTCTGCTTACAGACTTCTTTTAGCCTAATATTTTACCAAGAAATTCCAAATTATTTCACATTGCTTTATGCTAAAATATACAACTTCCACTTTTTTGCTGTAAGTTTTAATTTTGGGGGATGACATTTTAGCATCTGAAGGAATACTTTTCTCAATAGTCTGTTTTTTATCCCTTTATTTACTCTACATTTTATTTACCCATGCCAGAAATCTAGAATCATCCTGAGGTGGTACCATTCTTAGGTGTGGGAGCAAGTGTGGGATGAATGCCCGTCTCAGAGTATAAACCTGGGCTCTGAATGAATCACCAAGCCAGCAGGAACGTCAGAGAGTTTTCATGATGCAGGTGGGTATCCGAGCGTATGATAGGAGATGCTATTTCTGAAGTGGAATTGAGCAGTCAAGTGGTCGATCCACAGCAGTAAATGAAATAGAGGTCGCCATAACTGGCTTTCTTCAGCAGGTAGTCTGACCAGAGACTGAGTTCTGTGGGAAGTATTTTTTTAGTCATCTTCTTTGTTGTTGTTAGTTATCTTCTTGTTCTGGAATCAACAAATGTTTTGTTTTTCTTTTCAATCCTGGCGTTGCCTGAAATGAGGTGCCCTGTTTGTTACTCATCTCAGGTCATCAGAACTCTGCGTCCTGAAGGTGAAATTTTAATCTGGGAATCTAGACTCCTTGTGGGTGGTGTGGTATTAAACAAGAGAAGGAGTTTGATCTCATTCTTGTGGTTGGTGGAACCTGTTACTATTACAGTTGTGCTCTGACCTGTAAACACAACAGGTCCAAGAGGTGAATTGTTGTTGGTAGTGCAAGTGTCCTCCAAGTGCTGTCTCCGAGGCTGTCTGCTTCTTCAAGCTGCTTTCCTGGAATAAGTGTAACACTTGGATATCCTGGCAGAAAGTAGCCATTTGTAGGGTGCTGCCGTTGTGAAAGATGGAAATCCAGAGGGGTTTGTGTGACAGGGATGTTGGCTTTAAACCTTCTACAGAAACCAGGACACTCAAGGTATTGTTCATATTTTATTCTGTGGTGCTGGGGATGGAACCCAGGGCCTTGCACGTATTAGGCAAGCACTGCACCACTGAGCTACACCTCCAGCCCCCATAATTTAAAATGAAACCTCTAACAAGGAAATGCATGAGGGTTGCAAACCTAGTAAATCTTTCGAATGGTAATCTTGGAGTGTAACAGACATCAGGAAGATTTTATGAGGTTTAAGTATATACTTTGATATATTGACTTGGGAGTCTAGAACATTTCTAAATCATTCTGATTTATTGGCCGAGTACATATATGTACATGTATATACTCACGTATATGTGATATATTGACTGAGAGAGTATGTGTTTGTAAGTCTGTTTTTCAGAGGGAATGTATTCATCCTCTAGACTAGGATGGCTCTTAGGCTATTTTATACTAAAACTAAAATTTTGCTGCACTTTGCAGTTGCTACTTTTTAAAGATGAATGCCTTGCACATTTCAGTTTGTAAATGTATAGAATCATAGGCCTTAAAAACTAATTGCTTGCCAACACTTTAGAAGTACAGCACTTAAATGTGACATACTCAGTCATCTTAAACGATTCTTATGTAGGATGGCCTTTCTTTAAAATTCTATATTATTATTTGCTTTTGTGTAAAATCTTTATTAGATTGTGTTAAGTTTCTCAGAGAGGAGGTTTATACTAGAACCAGTATTTCTAAAATACAGAAATGTTACCATGGATTATTACAACAGTGCAGGGTTTCTAGCTTTGTGGCTTAATTTACCCTTTTAAACTGTATATAAGTTGTATTAGCAGAAACCTCAAAGAAGAGTATCTGGGGCTGAGTGGTCTTCTCAAGTTGGCCCTGTTTCCCATCTCATAAAGGCCTACTGTGGTTCTCATCCCTTCTGAAGGATACGAGCCGTGCTGTCCGGCCTGGGATCGTTCTGGATGGGTGGGTGCCCTGTAGTGGCCCGGAGTTCTTGCCGTAGAATCATTCAGGTCTTCCTGGAGTTCAAGGGTGGGAATGCCGTATACTGGTGTTAAATCATGTGGCACTTTTCTTGGGCACCATTATTAGCACTGTTTTGTTTTAATAACTGGAAGCACTTAATTATTTTGTTTAATTTCAGCTTGAGAATATTGAAGGTCAGGAAAGTAAGATTTCTCATTTATGTTTTGGGGAATTTTAGAGTGTTTGGAAAAGGGATAAATGGATTACCTAATGAGCCATTCTTCTAGGCTCTGTAAGGAATGTTCTTTTGGCTGGAGTGTTTTACAGTCATTTACAAGCATTTAATATTGTGTTTTATAAAAATGTATGATTTTAAAAGATTTGCAATTGATAGGTTACACTGAAATTGGAAAGTATCCAATTAATAAGGTTTTTTTCCCCCCCTTTTTCTCTTTAATCATTGTTACTTATTGTTTGTAATGTAGGGGACCCACACAGTTCCTTCTGAGACATTTCAGTTTTTCATTGTTTGGGGCAGTATTACTAGTAGCCTTTGTATATACATTAATTCTTTTTTTTTTTTTTTTTTTTTGTGGTACTGGGAATTGAACTCAGGACCTCGCGTTTGCCAGACAGGCACTGTGCCGCTGAGCTATATCCCTGGCCCTACATTCATTCTTTATGTAATAGAGTAGCATATTTCAGGAGCTTCCCTGTTCAGTATTAGTGAAATTAACTAAGCATATATGTAAAGATAGAAAAGAAATTAATACAATTAACATTTATTTACTGGAGGCCTATTTATTTGGTTTGGCCCTGAATCTTTTCTAATCACAGTCATATCTATTTTTCACTTTGGCCTTCTAGCAATTTCATTTATCTTTGTGGGTAGGGAGGATTAAGTATGAAACTTTTAATTAAAGTTTCTTAAAATTATGCCCTTTATTCACCAATCAAATTAGCCTTTAAAGAGAAGGGTGTGTAATGTGTATCAATTTTCTTTTTCTTTTGAGCCTGGGTCTCGCTATGTTGCCCAAACTGGCCTCAAACTCCTGGGCTCATCCTGAGTAGCTGGGGTTATAGGCATGCAGCACCAGGCCCAGCTTAAATTTGCTTTTTTTTTTTTGTGAATACCAGGGATCGACCTCAGGACCTCGCGCGCCAGCAGGTGCCCGTGCCGCTGAGCAATATCACCGGCCCTTTTTTCGTATGTGGGATCTGGGAGTCGAACTCGGGCCCTCGCGCTTGCCAGGCAGGCGCTTACACCGCTGAGCCATCTCACCGGCCCCTAAATTTGCATTTTGAAGAATAAACTAATAGTTTTCCTTTTCATATAGCATATATCAAGATCCTATCTCAAAAAACAAAAAAACCCAAACAAATGAAAAATTAAAACAACAAACTTTTGATTTTCATTTAGCTAATCTGTAATTCAGAAAAAAAGCATAGTGCTGCCACAGGACTCCTGCAGTGTGTCTACCCCAACGCAGGAGAGCAGTAGCATTTCCTGTGCATGTCTTAAGTTGGAGTGTGCGATGAGAACTTTCCGCATGCTCAGCTCAATTGAGAAGGCAGTTACTTCCTTGTTTATTTTGTTGAACTCTGTATCTCATAGTATCTGGTATCGATCACTTAATAAGTATTAAGATACAGTGCAAGTGTGTTTTTAATAACTTGTCTTAATTAATTTCAGTTTATATTAGGGAGATCTTCAAAGTATCAAAATCACTATTTTTCCCCTTTTTCCTGAAAAAGCAATTAAAATGGTAACTGCTAACAGTTATTGAAACTCACATTAGTTATTGATACAGCTAAGCAGTCCACCTTACCTTGGGGAACAAAGGGGTGTTGTTTAAGGTTGATTACAGGATGTTTATAGCTAGTCCTGAGTTTTTCCTGTGTGTGTGGCAGAGAAATTTCATAGTGTAGGTCACTGAGGGAAAGGATTGCTGGCACTTTGAGGGATTTATAATATGCTGCTTTAAAACAAAAAATGTAGTCGGCAGGGCATCTCCAGACATTGTAAGGGGTTGCTCTGAATAACCAATCAGGTGATTATTTTTTCTATTGCTTCCCAAGTTTTATGCAAAAAAATTTGTTAAATTCTGTAATGGTGATTTGTGTCTTTTAAGAAAAAGATACATTTTTTAAAAACTTTTATGTAAGAACTGACAGAGGAATTTGCTTTGTGTAATGCGAGCCAAGCCGGCTTTAAGAAAGCACTGTAGCAGATTTACTACAAGTTCAAAATTATACAGATATGTCAATAGATAGGACAACAGTTGTATTTTTTTAAATAAATATTTTTAACAAAATGCTTTTCTGAATGGAGTGTTCATTTCCCTTCTCTCGCATCCATTGAAATAGTCTCTTTGGGTTACATTTTCATCCATGCTAATTGTAGGTCAGGAAAGAATTCAGCTTTCCCAGTGGTGGTGGTTGAAATCTGGTCTTCAGCTATTCTGGTAAGTATCTACATTAAAATATTCCAAGCCTAGCTTGGGATGCTGGGTGAAGGGGGCAGTTGTAAAATGATCATTGGCATAAAAGGAATTAAAAGAGAACTGGTTGGCTGGAAAAATTATTCATCATGTAAAATCTCTTTATTTTAAATATTAGCATTTTAAAGAGGTTTTTAAAAATATTTAATCAAATGGTTTTTTTTTTTTTTTTTTTTTGTGGGTACCGGGGGGTCGACCTCAGGACCTCGCACGCCAACAGGCACCCGTGCCGCTGAGCGATATCACCGGCCCCTTTTTCGTATGTGGGATCCGGGAGTCGAACTCGGGCCCTCGCGCTTGCAAGGCAGGCACTTACACCGCTGAGCCATCTCACCGGCCCTTAATCAAATGGTTTTATTATATCTTTTGAAAGAAGGAGCTTTTGCTTATTTTTCTTCTAGCACTGTTTCTTTGTATGGTTTTTTTTTTTTTTTTTTTTGCGGGGGTGGGTACCGGGGGTCGACCTCAGGACCTCGCGCTTGCCAGGCAGGCGCTTACACCGCTGAGCCATCTCACCGGCCTTGTATGGTTTTTTTTGTTTGTTTGTTTGTTTTTTTGTGGGTACCGGGGGTCGACCTCAGGACCTGGCGCGCCAGCAGGCGCCCGTGCCGCTGAGCGATATCACCGGCCCTTTTTTCGTATGTGGGTTCTGGGAGTTGAACTCGGGCCCTCGTGCTTGCCAGGCAGGCGCTTACGCCGCTGAGCCATCTCACCGGCCCTTGTATGTTTTTTTGAGATCTGAAATTGGAGACTTTGTTTATTTATCAAATGGGCCTTTTCAGCTAGGCGTGGTGGTGCATGCTGGTAAATCCCAGCACTTGGGAGGCTGAGGCAGGAGGATTGCTGTGAGTTAGCGGCCAGCCTGGGCTACAAAGTGAGTTGAAGACCAGCCTGAACTGCATAGCAAGACCCTGTCTCAAAAAAAAAAAAAAAGGGCCGGTGAGATGGCTCAGCGGCTTAAGCACCTGCCCGGCAAGCGCGAGGGCCCGAGTTCGACTCCCGCAACCCACATACGAAAAAGGGGCCGGTGATATCGCTCAGCGGCACAGGTGCCTGCTGGCGCGCGAGGTCCTGAGGTCGACCCCCGGTACCCACAAAAAAAAAAAAAAAAAAAAAAAAAAAAAACCACACAAAATAAATAAGTAAATAGCTAGTTAGCTCATTGAAGCCATTATGTATTTTCTAACCTTTCCACTGTTGACACTTCCTCTGTTGAGAGGCATACTTAGTTCACAAGTGCTTTCTGTGTTTAATAGATAAATGTAGTGACACACTGATACCCTGACATTGTCACTCTCCAGGACTGGCATCATCAGATAGGAGCTGATCATGGGCAGCAGTAAGAGTTCACGTTGTGTCCTTACACAGCATGCATGGCACCTTGTGACAGAAGGGAGTCCGAGAAAGTGACCCCAGTTGCTGAGGTATGACAGCAGCATGGAATAGTGATGGAGAAGAGGAGGAGCGAAGGTCTCTCACAGCTGTGTGGGTCAGTGGCAAGCCCCGGGGTGAGGAGGTTGCTGGAGTACCAGAGGCCATTTTGTGACTCCTGTGTATTTTGATTTAAAATTTTCCAGAGCCTCATTCAACTGCTTTGTTGTTACCACTTCAGAGATGTCAGGTGGGTGGCTTTCAGTTTGTCCCACCTCATTGCCCCCGGGTTTGCCTTTGGTGAACTGGATGTGTGGGGTTGCATCTTGTTTAAGCATCATCTCATTTTCTTTTCTTTCTTTAGTTTAATTCCTGGGTTGCTGTTTGTAAATTGCCTATGGTAGGTTGCTTTATTGCTAGTATTTCAAACTCTTAGGAGATTCTTGGAATACCAGGAAGAAAAGCGCCAGTTAGTGTGTCCCTCTCGCTGGTGCTTCTCTGTACCGCGGCGTCTCACATTACTCTGCGGAGGTCCCCGCTGGAGCCGTGGATGGAGTGGCGGCCGCCCTGAGTTCTCAGCTCAGCTGCTGCCCCCCTGACAATGGCGCCCAGCTAGTCGCTCTCTTGCGCGCCTGACGGCTGGGTGTCAGCACTCACCGCCAGTCAGTGTGTCCTTCACAGCCGCCGCTTCTCTGTACTGTGGCGTCTCGCGTTCCTCCAGAGAGGTCCCCACTGGAGCCCTGGGTGGAGTGGCGGCTGCCCTGAGTTTCAAGTTCAGCTGCTGCCCCCCCAACAATGGCGCCCGGCTAGTCGCTCTCTCGCACGTGGGACAGCTGGGCGTCAGCACTCACCGCCAGTCAGTGTGTCCTTCACAGCCGCTGCTTCTCTGCACCGCTGCTTCTTGTGTTCCTCCGCGGAGGCCCCCGGGGGCGCCGGCAGTCACCCCGTGTCTGCAGATTTGAACCGCTTCAGTCGCGTCAGGATTCCTGACACAGGGAAATGGCGCCAGAGGCCACCTCCTTCTTTGTTGGAGTTTCTCTCTTCACTTTCTCTGTGGGCCCCAAACTGCGCTTCAGATCTTTCCTGGGTCCATGGGAGCCACTTCCCTCTTTCTTGTTCTCCTCCAGTCACTATCTAGCTCACAGTTTGTGGAGGTTTCAGTCCATACTCGGCTGGCTCCAAGGCAGGGTGGCACACGGCAGAGGGCAACAGTTCACAGCGGCGGAAGACAGCAAAGGCAACAAACGCCAAAAGAGGAGGCGACTCCTGTGTATTTTGAATTCATCACCATTGTTTACCAAAGCTCCTGTCTGGTCAGGGTCACCGCCTGTGTCCCTGCCATCTGTGGTGGTTTTTCAGCCCTTGTTGGACTTCTGATTCATCTCTTTTCCTAAGACGCTCTTCACATACCTTCCAGGAAACCATGTTTTCTCGTGAACTTCCTCCTGCCCCGGCTTCTCTCACTCACCCTGTTGGGTCCATCATTTTCTAAATCTTCAGGTGTTGAAGACCCCAGGGCTCAACCTTCTGATCTCTCTGCATTTACTCCCTAGGTGGTTTTCTTCAGTCCCGTGACTTTGACCAGTCTATGTGTATGTGACCACAACATTCAGATCTTCACTTCTGATTTGTCTTTTAAGCTCTAGATGTCTAAATCTGTCTTTTTGACATCCAAGATAGCATCGTAAAATGATCATGTGCAAAGCAAAACAGAACTCTTGAGAGCCCCAAAGCCAATGGGGCTGTCGATGTTAAATGGTTTCATCATATACTCAGATCAAATGCCTTGGGGGTCATTCTTGATTTCCATTCTTTTTTTTCTTCCTCTTTTTTTTTTTTTTTTTAAATGTGGGTACCGGGGATCGACCTCAGGACCTCGCGCTTGCCAGGCAGGCACTTATACCGCTGAGCCGTCTCACCTGCCTTTTTTTTGGTTTCTTGAGATAAGGTGTAGTTCAGGCTGGCCTTCAACTCATTGTGTAGCCCACTGGCCTTGAATTCAGCAATCCTGCTGCCTCAGCCTCCTGAGTGCTGGACCATAGGCCTGCACCACCATGCCCAGCTCCATCTTCCTTTTAATACCTACACTCAATTCAACAAATTCTCTCAGCTTGACTTTCAAAATACAGTTTTAGGGCCGGTGATATAGCTCAGCAGCATAAGCGCCTGCCTGGCAAGCGCAAGGTCCTGAGTTTGACTCCCAGTACCCGCATATTGAAAAAAAATTCAGTTTTAGTTCAACTGCTCTGACCACTTCATGCTACAAACCTGGTCCAGACGACTGTCGTCTCTTCCCGTCTCGCAGTACCTGAGCTGGTCTCCCAGGCCATGCTTGCCTTGCAGTCTCTTCATGTAACAAACCCAGTGATCAGTGAAAACACAAGCACCAGACCACGTCACTTCCTGCTCACAGTTCTCCCTGTAACCCACATCACACAGGACCACCCACACTCCCACCAGCCTGGTACCCGAGCTGGCCCCTGTCAGCACTCAGCCTCCTTCCTGCAGCTGTCCTTCCTCACCACGCTTCAGCCACACCGCCTGTTTGCTGCTCTCCGACTACGGAACGTATTCCAGTCTAGGCCCTCGTGCCTGTGCCCTCCTGATAGGCTCTCTCCCAGGTCCTAGATGGCTTCCTTCTTCCTGAGCAGGCCTCCCATGCATATCCTGATACATTCTCTGCTTATTTCTCATATGGGATTCCACTACTGCTCACCCTGTAGCTTATTAGGTGTTTGTTTCCTGTCTCCCTGTTTTCAACCTCAGCATCATCCCTGTGAGGCAGGGACTTCCGACTCATGGCTGAAACAGCACTTGGAGCCTTGAGCACATGGTTGGTGCATTCTCAAATGAATAAAAGCGTGCTCTGCGGCACACCTACGTGTCACTTTCTCCATTTAGTGAATCTGTGTGCTGTTGGGTTAGATTCCCCCCGTCTAGCCAGCAAAGGGAAGGAATCTGGGAACAGGGTGACTTCACAGCACTCTGAAATGTTGAGCTTTTGCCAGGAAGGAGATTAGGGGAAAAGCCCTACTTGCTTTGTAACTGACTTTGACCTGTGGTGTGAGAACCTGTCTGCCTGTTCAGTTACATGGAGGAGAGAACAGGAACTCTCAGCCTTAGGTCCAGGAGTTCCCTTCTAAGAACTAGCCATGAGGGCTGGGCTGTATGTAGCTCAGTGGTGCTTGCCTAGCAGGTGTGAGGGCCTGGGTTCCATCCCCAGCACTGCAGAAACCAAAACCAAACGACAAACACCTCTGAGCCATGTGAACCTGTTAGTTTCAGTGCTTGCGTACAAGAGTCAACTGTCTGTCATAGCTGATAATACACTTCATATGTTTAAAATATTTTATTTTAGGAAAGTTATTCTTAGATTTGTTTTAGTCTTTTCTGTATTAAATTATGTTCAACTTAGATACACCATTGATTTTCTTTCTAAATCTTTATAAAAAGGGTATTTTCTTGGGCCGGTGAGATGGCTCAGCGGCTTAAGCGCCTGCCCGGCAAGCGCAAGGGCCTGAGTTCAACTCCCGGATCCCACATACGAAAAAGGGGCCGGTGATATCGCTCAGCGGCACAGGCGCCTGCTGGCGTGCGAGGTCCTGAGGTCGACCCCCCGGTACCCACAAAGAAAAAAAAAAAAAAAAGGGTATTTTCTTGAAAAACCACAAGAAAAATACAACTGCTTTCTCTCTGCCCAGACTAGTCACTACCATCAGATTGCATTTTTAAATTTGATTAGCATCTTTTTAAAGTATTTATAGACATAGTTAAAACTATACCCCTAGATCACTAACCAGCATTCCTAAGAAGTTCGATCTGTTTTACACGTAATAAATATGTACCAAACATATGAACAATTTCTAAACTGCTTCTGAGGAGGTTTTAAAATAAAAGTTATTAAAATTTATTAATCAATTTTTAGGTCAGGCATATATAGCAAGTAGTTTATACAAATTCACTTAATTCTCTTATAATTCCTATGAGGTAGGGTACTTTTAGAAATGTTTCTTTACTGGTTTAAAAAACAAAAGTGAGGTTGGAAGTGCCTCACAGATCTGCCCAGGGCCAAACAGCTAGAAGGGCAGGCCGGTGGCTGATTGGGGTTTCTCTTTCCAGCCAGATTATCGTCGCTGTGGTCTGGTGGTGGCGGTCGGAACTGGCTACCTTAACACAGATCCAGGAAAGACCTTTCGGTGTCAGGTGAGGTTGACAGGAACCAAAGCCCAGGGATAGGTACTGAGAACCATGATCTACTTAGGATTTGATGCATACGTGTACTTTGGTATATACATAAAGTGCAGGTCACCGAATTACTGTAACCGCTGTCCACTTCCACCAGTTGCTGAAATAGTCACTTCCCTGCTTTCCGAAGCCTCAGTCCTCCTCCAGCCCTGTCTGAGCTGGTGAGTCTGCCTTCTCTCTCTGACGACCCTCATTGCTGCATAGGAGCCAAAAGTCCCAGACAAGGTACTGCTTTCGGTACAGGGTACAGCTTGAATCGTTCAGTAGTCGCAGACCTTGACATGATAAAAAATTCTTCCTCTATAAAAGATGTGAAATTTACAGTACAGAATTTTGGAAATTCTTAGTACTGGTTATAACTTTTATATGCTAGTCAGTGTCAGTTAAGAAACAGCTATCTCATTCTCCTAGGTGATTTCTGGGACAATCGGCATTGATACATGGGGGCAAAAGCCCTGATTCATAGCCTTTGCCAGTTTCTGTGGTATAAATACTCCCACCACGGTGGGTCTCCAGCTACCAGCATGCTTCTCAAGAGGGCTGGGAAGCCAGGCCCAGCAGCACGCCACCACCCAGGTGCCACGGACAACTCCAAGGGCATCACTGGTGAAATTAGGAAGTGATAAGTTTTGACTAATTTAATCATAAGTTAATTTTAATCATGGCTGCATTTGACAACCAGCTCTCAAAATGAAAATTTACCGATCAGCTTTTCTAAGTTGGCCTGAGCTAGCCAGCACACCACTGAAGTGGTGCCCCAAAGAGGATGGCTCGGCCTCTCCTTTTGATGTCCTCCAGTACAGATGAACTGGTGATCTCCGCAGTGGGCATGGGAGGGACTCTGGACTCTTAGTAAAAAGCACATAGATTTTTGAACATGCCAGGGAATAACTTGGGGTTTGTTTTGATTGATTTAAAATATATCTACATATAGCAGTGATCATTAAGCTTGGCAATTTCAGCCTATTTTTTCAAACTTCAACTAAAAGTGATCTCAAACCCAGGGTGTGGTCCATGTACAGCTGCTTTCTGCCCTCCCAGCTCAGTGTCCTGGACAGCTCTTTCCAAAGCCAAACCAGGGGAGCCAAAGGCAGTTGGAATCAGTAGGTAGGCAGGCTTCTAATGATTTGCCAGGGGAAGACCCAGGTACCCAGACGATTTAATGTCTTCTACCCAACCGAGAATGAGTGGAGAAGTTTCAAGCAAAGGCAGTGGAAGAGGCCTCCCCATGAGCTTCGGCTTCCTGCAGCAGTGTGGTTGCCTTGATGCTCAGCGACTGGAGTCCTTGCTTGCCTCTTGCAGCCACTTTCACCTCTGGTAGCACTCAGAGTTCTCCATTCCAAGTGGTTTGTCTTGGGTAGGAACTATGAAAGAAAAAAGCCATATAAAACAAGTAGCATGCCTCGGCAGCTCTGCCTGCCAGCGGCAATGATTCATGATGAGAGCTGGCATGGCTCTCCATTTGCTTCTCCACCGTCCCGGCTGGTTAGGGAACCCCGGGAGAGGTCAGGACTACTCGTCCTGCAGACTCCTGGGAGATGGTTCGTTGAGACTAGTGTCTAGGGTTGAGGAATCCGCATTTATTTTTGCCTTCCATGAAAAAGGAACACAAAGACTATTGTTACTCATTTGATATTCAGCAACTATTAATTGAGCTAAACGTGTGTCTTAAATGAAGCTCTGTGCTGATCGTTAGGCTAGACAGTGACCGGTTCCAGCCCCCTCAGAAGCACGGCCGTGCTCGGTGCTGTTTCAGGGGTGCCCCTGCGCTTCTGGCCTTGCACTGAGTGAGGAGTGGGTGGCTCTGATGAGAGGGAGGACTGTGGATGCTTGTTCCTCCGGTCTTTGTGGTGACTGCTGCTTATGGAGAGGACGGGGCTGGGCCCAGGCACTGAGAGCCCAGGGCAGGGGAGGGGAGGGCTCAGGGCTATGAAAATAACGGTGGGAGTTGGGACTCCCCGTGTCCAGGGTCTCCAGGAAGGAGGCTACTCTTGGGAGGTGTATCTGCCTCGTAGAAGCTTTTCTTTGCCATTTGGCCCAAAGGACTTCTTTTTGAAGAAGAGATTTGGGCCAGAGTCAGAATCCCCAACTGCAAGGAGGTGGCCAATTAGGCCGCTGGGCAGAGCTCCAGCAGGGAGGCAGGCTGTGTGTTTCAGTCCCCGAAGGGGCCCGAGAGAGAGTTCTGGCTCATGGTTCCACAGCTCGGTGGGATGCAGGAAGCCAAGTTCACAGTGCGTGCCCCTCTGCTCATGGAGGAAACCTGAGCCAGCCCATCCCACTCTCGCTGGCCTTAGGAGCCCAGCAAGGACAATCACAGGGAAGGCAGGAAGAGGCGAAAGGAAGCTGGAGAAAAATAAACATTTCCTTGCATTTTACTTGGAACCAAACAGCACTTCTGCCACACTAACATCACAGCCTCTCCCCCCACCCCCGCTCTGTTTTCCTCCTCTTGTGTAGAAAGGAATTCTTTCCCTACCTGATGGGAGTCCAGGGTGCATCCTGTGGGAAAACAGGAGCAAGACATAGAAGGTAAAAGCCAGGCAGCCAAAGATCACGCCGCAGACCAGGAAACTATAGCTGCCCTGGGCCTGGAATATCTGCCAAGGCGAAAACAGACATGTCGGCCATTAAAGCTCCTCACAGAAGGGGCCTGGGGGAAGCCAGCTCCTCAGACCCCTGGCCAGGTCCTCAGCCAAGGTGAGGCCTCACGCTAGTGGACAGGAACACGAAGAGGAGGGACGTCTTGGCCTCTTCAAGGTTACACACCTGGTGGAGACCAGTCCTGCCCTATGGCTGGGGCTGTACTGATGCCCCCTGTAGTCTTTCAGCTCTGTGTTTTGGGGCTTTCTGAAAATCTCCACATCACCACTAAAACGCCAGTCACACAAGATGCTTCTATATCCATCGGCCTAACTTGAACTTTTAAACTTTTTATTATGAAAACTAAACACATGGCCAAGAAGCATGTGGAACTCCCATAGACCAACCCATCACCTAACTATCAGTCGGGCCAATTTCATCTGTGACCTTTCCCTCCCTCCCTGCACTAGATTCATGTTGAAGCAAACCCTAGGCCTGGTGCCATTTCCGTCCAGAGGGCACAATGAGATGCAGCTCACCCCTCCGCCCAGCAGGGCAAAAGGAAATGCAAGGAGAATCGCCACATGATGAGGGGGACTTTGGAGACTGAAAGACCTGGGTTTGATGTCATCACTGCCGGTCATTAGAAGGGCGATTAACCTAGGGCAGATTGCTAATTTATCTGGGTTTCAGTATCTCCTCCTGTAAAAAAGGGAATAGTATCTACACTGGTCACGAAAAAGCAGATATAAACCAGGTGTGGTGGCACATGCCCACTATCCCAGCCCCCCGGAGGGTGAGGCAGGATTGTGAGTTCAAGTCCAGCCTGGTCAAGTTAGCAACATCGTGAGACTTTGTCTCAACATAAAAAGGGTCTGGGGATATAGCTCGGTGGGAATGCCTTGAATGTAATAACTGTTTGTTTGGTTGTTTGCTTTTGTTCTATAAAAAAGGCAGCCGTTTGTGTTTTTCCCGGTGAACCCAGGCATGCTGGGGCAGAGGTGGGTGAGTGGGCGCTGGGGCAGGGCAGGAACTGGGCCGGAGGTGGGGTCCTCTGCAGCCTGGCTGCAGGCTGGGAGTGTGGACGAGGAGAGGGGACGGAAGAGGAACTCAGACTGCAGCGCACACTGTCCGGGCTCTGAGAGCCGAACCGCATTCCCATGGGTTCCCTCTGGCCCCAGTCCCAGACACAGCCTGTGTTTGCTTTGGATTTGTCCACATGTCTGTTTGTATCTCCAGATCCCACATTTGGAGGCCCTGCTTTTCAGTCGGGCTCTGCAGGACTAGGAAGCCCACAGCTCGAGCTGGGAGGTGGCAGCTGTATCTTCTCACCTGCCTGGAGGAGGATGCCCCACCCATCCCCCCACCAGAGGGCCCCACATACCAATCCAACCAGCATCTGCAGGGCCATCTCGCCAATGCCTGCCCCTGTCACCAGCACTGTGGTCGCACAGCCTAACAAAAAGAGACGGGTTTGGCTGGGTGGACAGGAGTTGAGGACACAGGAGTCAGCTGTCATAATCCTGGGAAAGCTCTGAAAGATGGCACGGCTGAAAGGACTACTCTGGATTCTTAAGACTTCTTGGGCTTGGCTTTCGGAATGCTCGCATCCTACAGTCCTAACATCCCCTCCTTTAATCTCGTGCAATCCCCTTTCCTTTCCCTGTCTGAGCCTGCTCAGTTTTTGCAGTGGGGCACCAAGGAAGGGGTGCACCTTTCCAGGGTGATCAGAGAACCTACCTGGAAGAATAGGGGGAGGGCAGAGCAGACAGACAAAGGGGTGGGACAGAGTAGAGAGGACAGTCCGGGCAGAGGCGGCTCTGAGGTGGCAGAGCACGGACAGGCACATCAGTTTCTGTGCCATCGAGGAGATCCCAGGAACTTCACGTGGCCAGAATGCTGGCTCTGGGGAGCCCCAGGGAGAGAGGAAGCTGGAGGAGAAAGGGCTCCATAGGAAGACAGGAAGTTGTGGGCGCCTGGGCTTGACTGCAGTCCCAAGTCCCCTGCAGCAGTGTGGGGGCGGCCTGGGAAGGGGCCTCACGCCCGGCTGCACATTAGAACCATCCACCAGCGGAGGCCCAGTCCACAGCCTCGTCACAAGAGCTCACGCTGACTTCAGGGCTGAACCAGCCAGATTAGAGCAAGGCAAGACAGAAGGCAAGGAGACAAGCCCAGGCCTGCTGAGGCAGGGATGGGTGATTCAAAACGGGAAGGCAGGCACCGTTCAGTGCTCCAAGCAAGTGAGTGATAAGACCTGCCTTAGGCAGGGACAGTACGAAAGCAAAGAAATGGGTGTGAGTGGTCATCTGCGGGCAGAATCAATCCATGTAACACGGTTATTAAACTCTAACCTTTGTTGATTGCTTAACTCTGTAGCATACACTGTGTGGCATGCAGTGACCACATTATTTCACTACTCCTCCACTCCCTTGATGAGGTCCGAGCACTCAGGCCTGGGCCCTGGGAGGAGGTGGCCCTGGGCTGCCTCGGACAAGCTGGGGAAGAGACCATCTCCGAGGCACGTCCCCTGCCCTGCATCCTGCACAGCTCAGAGATGGGTGGATGGCGACCACCTGGCAGATGCGGCCTCTGCCCTCAAGGCCAGGAGAGCATCAGAGTCCGGGTTCAGGCACGCCCTGACTGGGGGCGTCTCTGGTCATGTATGGTGCCCCGCTCAGAGGGGCCAGAAGGCAAAGAAACTCATGTGATTCTCTGATTTATTCTGTCGCATGAATTGTTTGTCTTCTAAATTACAAACATTAAACTGTAGGTATAGTCTCATTTGGATTAAAATTACACACTCAGAAGAGAACTGGGAGAAAAACTACTGAGAGGGTTATTTTCAGCCACTTTCACTTATTCTTTAAAATATGCCTCTACTGTTTGAGTTCTTTGCAGTGAACATACATGACTTTCATAATAAAAAAGTTTCCCATTTTGAAAACAAAGTATATGCAAATTTATCACAGGAAATATTTCCTCTTAATGCCCAGTGGTGACATCACATGCTTAGCTTGGGGGCTCTCCGTGGACTTCCGGTGTGACATGGCTGTGGCTAACTGAGCTGGTGACAGCAACGACTGCTCCCCCCTCCCTACAGCTGATTTCCCCATCCTCTGTGCGGACACTACCCACCTCCGTGCTGGTTTTCCAGCCTCGAGGGCATTTCTAGTTAATTCCAAGGGTGACGTTTAGTGCTCAGAACACAATTATTTTTAATTAACTTGTCTTTAAAAAGATCTTTGCTAAATGCCCCTGGGAGGCTAGGCAAAGGGAGGGACATCAGCTGAGAGTCAGAGGTTTCTGACATCAAAGAAGTGGTATCAACCCCAAGCCAGGTGAGGAGTCCTTGTTCTGACCTTCTGTGCGTCAAACAACATCCCTGACCACAAAGCGAAGAGGCTCTGGTACTGCTAATTAAATGACACAGTGCCTTTCCTCTGCCCCAACTTTTCCCAGGCAACTTTGCTTTTCTTTGAATTTGGGATTTCCAGCATGCACATGACCCCAAAACCACCTGCTGCAGGACTGCAGCCATCACCGTGGGGAGGTGGGGGACTACACTGCCTCGGCCAACCCCGAAATCACACAGATTCAGATACAAGGCTGATCAGAGGGAGCCACGTGGGACGGAACCCCTCCGTGGGGAACCTGCTCCCACCCACCCATGGTTTTCACGTCGGAAGACAGAGCCCAGAGCACCACAGAGACAGGGTGCAGGAGCCCCGCCCACCTCTCACCTCTGTACTGCAGGATGTCCTCGGTGTAGGCCAGCATGCTGGGGAAGGTGCTGCTGAGGAACAGGCCCAGACTCGCTGTCCCCGAGAACAGGAAGATGACATTGTAGGAAAAAATAAGCAGCACTAGGAATGTCACCACCACGCCCACCTGTCGCAGCAGAAGTGCAGGTGATTAGAAAGTGGGCAGCCCCGGGGAACCCATTGAGAAGGACACACCCATGAGCCAGTTTCCTCCGGCCCAGAATCAGGGCCGTGGGGTCGCTGCGCCACCTACTGGCCTGTCCGGGAGCTGCAGCATTCCTGATCCGGGATCCGCGAAGGACCCCTGAGGATACTACCAGAAAGTGAGCCCACCCGGACGTCTACGCAAACAGCCCACCCTACTCGCCTGAAGAGCATTGGGAAGTGAATGCTGCTGTCTCCAAGGTCTTTGTTGTAACCACAGAGGACGAACCCATCAAAGACATCTGTGCACCCTGGCCTGCCAGGTATGTGGGGGTGTGCGTGATAATCCTTCACTTCTCTGTGAAGACAGAGTTGCCCTTTCTCGTTCCCTAAAAGCTGGGAGTTACGGGGCCAAGAGTGCACACAGAATAACCAGGAAACGCTGGCGAGGGTGTTGGTCATGGGGTCCTCACCCTCTGGAAATGAAGCAGCCTCTTAGGGTCAGATCCCCACAGGGGAAAGCTGACCTATGGTTCGGGCCCCCTGCCACGGGCTGCCATGCCCAGAAATTTTTCTAGTGCAGCAAGGGTCTCTGTACACAAACATATTTTTGTTAAAGTAACCCTGTTCTTGAGCACTTTAAAAAAATTTATTTTTCTGGTGCTGGTGACCAAACTGAGACTCACGCATCTCAGACAAGTACTCTGCCACTAAGCCACCCTCCAGCTCTTATACATTTTTATGTCAATATTGAGTAATTCCACCAGGTGTGGTGGCGCACGCCTGTAATCCCAGCATTTGGGAAGCTAAGGCAGGAGGACTGCTGTGAGTTCAAGGGCAGCCCGTACTACAAAGCGAGACCCTGTCTCAAAAAAAAAAAAAAAAAAAGGAATAAAATGTTGGGTACTTTCTATGCAAACTGCATCTGGGGAAGAAACCCAGGCAGCACAAAACCTGGAGGCTGCAGCCCGGTGCTGGTCCCAGCTGAGCCTTTACCAGCTGTGGGAGCCTGACATAGCCGATACGATTCTAAGCTTCCTGGTCTACAAATGAGAACAGTTACGAAAGCTGCCCCAAAGGCTGGTGGTGAGATAACACACACAAAAGGGCTCTGAAATGTGTGAGGATTTGCACAAATATTAATCCTAGTATTTATGCGTGGGCTTCCCCCCCCTTTCTGCTACTGGAGATCAAACACAGGGCTGCCCTACCACTGAGCTACATCCCTAGCCCCTCCTCCCCTTTGAGACAGGGTCTTGATGTGTAGTTCAGGCTGGCCTTGAACTCACTGTGTAGCCCAGGCTGGCCTCAAACTCACAGCAATCCTCCTGCCTCAGCCTCCCTAGTGCTGAGATTACAGGTGTGTGCCACTGTGCCTGGCTCATCCCCAGCCCTTTTAAGTTTTGAGAAAGTATCTCACTAAATTGCTCATACCTCCTTCAAACTTGTGATCTGTCTGCCTCAGCCTCCCAAATAGCAGGGAGCACAGGTGTGTGCCACCATGCCTGGCTGCAACTCATAGCTTTGAGGGGAGAATGTCACTGGGTCAAGACTGGAAGTGTGGCTCAGTAGTAAAGCACTTGCCTAGCATGTACCAGGCCCTGAATTCAATCCCCCACACCACAAAATAAGCAGAAATATCCTGGGAGAGGACATCTGACTCTAGGAAAAAACTAAGAAAACAGGACCTAGAAAGTATGCACGGACCCCTTCTGGGTATCTTCCCAGAAGAGTTAAAAACATCGTACCACAGCAATATATGGGCACCCATGTTTACAGCAGCACAATTTGTAATAGCCAGATCTTGGAAACAACCCAAATGCCCATCAACTGAGGAATGGATGAGAAAGATGTGGTATTTTTGTACAATGGAGTACTACTCAGCCATAAAGAAGGATAAACTGGAGACTTTTATAGGTAAATGGATGCAACTCGAGAAAATACTCATAAGTGAAATAAACCGGACGCACATGTGTAAGCATCGTATTGTCTCTCTAGTATGAGAAACTGAAAGAGTAAATAAGATCCAAAATGTACAATAGACATGGTGAATCAAAAAGAAACTGGTCAAAAGGAAAGAGAGACTGGGATGGGGGAATAGGGAAAAGAAAGAAGGGAAAGGAAAAAAATTGTGTATATATATATAAGATGGTTAAGATAGATACACTACTAATTTTACTTAGTTCATTGAAGAGTAAGGTTTGTGCCAATAATGTTTGGACAATTGAATGCTAATATCTGGTATCCTGAATAACTAAGTTAAAGATAACAATATGCAATGCATTAACCATTGTTACCCTCCTATTATGTTGTTTTGAAAATTTGTTCTTTTTTGATTTATTTTGTTTTGTTTTTTCTTCTCTTTAAAATAAACAACAACAACAACAAAAAAGAAAGTATGCACGGAATCACATCTACTCCAACCCCTATTCAGCTTGGCGGATGCAGAGCTGGGCAGGCAGAAAGGAAGAGACCCTCACCCAGAGTGTCACAGCGGAGCCTGGAGGCCTCTCTCCAACTGGAAGAGCAACGTCAGTGACGATCCGTGAGCCTGTGATGCCCTCTCCCAGCTCCTCCACCTCCGCCTCAGCCCTCCCCGGTGTCACAGCAGCCTCAGACTCCTCCCTGGGGAGCGATCTGCCACAGAGCCACGGCTCAAGGGGGAGGCACGTTCCCTCACCACGGAGGGGCGACACGGACGGCTTCTTCCACGCACAAAACCACAGGAGCGACGGACACGCTGTGGTTCCAAATGCACTGTGTTTCTGTGGCATACAAAGTGGTCCCACAGCTCCGTTTGCTCTTCCTTCCTCCTCTGCTCGGTCTCCTAATACTGGGGTGGTGTAGGACTCTATCTCTGGTCCCTTCTAATCCAGCTCCTTGGTTTCAAATCTCTCTGTGCCGGGGACCCTCACACCTGTCCCCCCAGCCAGGACCCGTCTGTGTCCACAGCTCTCAATTTGCAGATAAAACTGCTTCTCTGCTACAGAAGTCCCTGGGAGACTAACCGGCTGGCCCAAACTGAACATTTCGTTTCCACCACCAGTCTGCTCCTTCCCACAGCAATTAACACCTGCCACACACTCTCCCTCCTGCCCATGAGTCACATGAAGGCTGAGCCTCTGGCATGTGCAAGATCAGCTGCAGGAGCTAGGGTGTAGCTCGGTGATAGAGCACAAGTTTAATACATGCAAGGCCTTGGGTTCCATCCCTGGCACCAACAAAACAAAACAAGACTTGGCTCCATCTGCAACCCCTGGCCAAGGAAGGCATTGCTGCTGGAGCGTGATGGGCATTAATACTGCTTCACAGGTGCACTGAAGTCCAGCCTCGACCACGATGACCTAGCCTGTGGGATCCGTGAGGCTGCCAGCACCTCAGACAAGCGCTGAGCCCATCACCGTGCCCTTGCAGCCAACGAGCCCGACTGTCAAGGCGTGGGACGCCTTTGTGCTGAGCACCACATCCACATAATGACGGCTGACACAGTGAGAAACTCGGGGAACAGCCAGGCCTCTGAAGTGGAGCGAGAGGAAGCGTCACGGTGGCAGCGCTTGGTGCAGTTATGCGGTGGTTAAGGACCGTGGCAGAGAATCTCAGGTTGAGATGTCATTGAAAAGTAAAAACTCTAAATGCAATAAATGAGTCAGTAAAAACTTGACTCTCAGATAAAGAAAAAACCAAATAGCATCCTTGCTCCTGTTTGGATTTTGAAAGGCCCATGTGTTAAAGGTGTGGTCCCCTGGGGGCGTGACTGGGAGATGGTGGGGCCTTGCGGGAGACCTTGGGTCACTGTGGGCACGGCCTTGGACCTTGGCCTGTCCCCTCTCCCTCTGCTTCCTCTTGCTCACCTGCCACGCTTCCTGCCATCACCATCTGGCACGGCCACCCCAGGCCCAAGGCAGCATATTCACCTCATCACGGACCGGGGACCGGAACTGCCAAAAGTGTGATCCAAAATAAACCTTTCTCTCTTTGTAATGACCTCTGGTGTTTCATTACAGGGAAGGCAAGTGAGAGGTACACTCCCCATCCCCGCTGCTGATCAAGCCCTGAGTCTAAGGGAGTCGCTGCTTCCTTGTTCCCTTCCTCTTACACTCAGGTCTACCCCAAAATACTTTGGAATCTTCCCATCTCTCCAAATCCCTCCCGACGCCCCCACTCAAGCACCTCCCTCTCTAGCCTGGACTACACAGCAGACGCCTCGTGGCCCCTGTGTTCACCCTGACCCCCGACAGCGGCTCCCACGGAACAGGAGGGCACCTTTCAAATGCATCACAGGTCAAATCCATTCACTGTTTGAAAACTTCTGAGTTTCCTGCCCACTTAGTGTACAGTCCAAAACCTGGCTTACAGAAGTCCAGAGGAGGTAGTCTCAGTCCACTTCCCAGCCTCTCTTCTGCGTCGTCTCCTGTCCTCATATTCCAGCCCTGTTAGCCACCCCACGCCAGGGCCTTCAACCCGGCAGGGGTCCCTGCTTGTCACGGGGCTTGTGCCCTCTTGAGACTCAGTGAGTCTGCACAGCTCAGGTGAGGCTGTACTGCACCTCCCCCAACACGGCCACCCCTGTGTGGAGTGATCGAAAAATACAGTGATGTTTAATTTTTTACAAAAATGTAGGGCCAAGGATATAGCTCGGTGGCACAAGCACCTGCCTGGCAAGCGCAAGGTCCTGAGTTCAATTCTCAGTACAAAAAAAAAAAAAAAGTATTCAGTGAAAATGCACTGCCATTATTCCCCCTCAAAATACCCTCTCTGTCTTCATGAACACTTATCCTATTGTTCCTGCAGCTTTCTGAAAAAGTTCTGGAAGTCCTCTTTCATGAGTGTCTTTAGTTGTGCTGTCATGGCTGCCTAAGCATTCTGAATTGATTCAAAATGTTCACCTTTCATGGCCATTTTGACTTTGGAGAAGAGCCCGGAGTCAGACAGTGCCAGACCTGGTAAACAAGGTGGATGAGGGCATACAATAATGCTTTTATGAGCCCACCTTTCTGTTGGATGGCACTCAACGGCAGCATTCACCATATTTCTGATCACACCTCATAAAGATGCTCATGAAAGAGGATTTCCAGAACTGCTTCAGAAAGTGGAAAGATTGAGCCCGGTGTGGTGGTGCACGCCTGTAATCCTAGACTCAGGAGGCTGGAGCAGGAGGATTGCCGACAGTTCAAGGCCAGCCTGGGCTATATGGTGAGTTCAAGCCAGCTTGTAATACATTGTGAGACCCTGTCTCATCCAAACCAAACCAAACAAAACAAAAGTAGCAAGAATGATAGGATGTGTGCTCAAAGTGGGGGAATATTCTGAGGGAGAGTAATGGCAATGTGTCTTTTACTGTAATAGTTTATTTTTATTTAAACATTCAATGTTTATTTTGATTTTATCTCACACCAACCACATGTATTGCCAGGCGAGCCTCCAAGCCAGTCATCTTGAAAATCTCTTGATTTGTGGAAGTTTGAAAGACACCACCTCCCCTACCTTAGCCTTGGTGACAGAAGAGTATGTCCCGGGCAAACTGTAGTGTGGTCTGCCAAGGACTCTCCTCCCTCAGTATGGTCCCCAGCCTCAGCCAGCAGATCCCCCAACCCAGCAGACTGCCGCCCCCTGGAGGCTGGACCCGGCCTTACAGAACCCGTGGCCACTCCCGTGCAGCCCCACATGCAGCAGGCACTGATTAGAAATGGTTGTTGAGCCCCAGGGGACTGTTAGCACAGGGTGATCGGTCAGGTAACCCTGAGAGGCAGACTTGGAAGTGGTCACAGTGAATATGCCACCGTTTCCTCACAGCTGCCGTGGAGGGAGACTCAGTGGGCTGAGTAGCTGTGGTTCCCAGACCACGCCTAGCGGTGGCAAAAGCTACCGCAGAGCCTGCAAGACACCGCCGTTAATGCTAGGACAGTGTTTGACCACACTTGCTCCATGATGTGAGCCCCCCCAGGGCGTCTGTTAAATCTCTAGATGGCCAGACCTCTCCTGGACGTTCTGATTCATCCAGTCTGCCCTGGGCCCAGGAATCCCATTATCCTTTTTAAAACCAGCATCCCGGCTAGGGTGTTTGTTGGGTTTGGTTTGTTGTTGTTTTGAGATAGGGTCTTGCCATGTAGCCTAGACTAGCTTCAGCCTTGAAATTCTCCTGCCTCAGCCTCTGGAGTGCCACCATGCCCAGCTTCAGGGGGGTTTCCAGAGGCAGTGGTAACACATAGACCCTTGTTCACTCCCTCAAGCCCAGACCCCCTCTCCCACTGGCCTGTCCCTGAGCAACAGGTCTCGTGTCCTCCCTGGAGGAGGACGCCAAAGCTGGCCACTGTGAGTGCCTGACCCCTTCCTCTGCTGCCCCTCAGGGACTTCTGAGATCTTTCTCCATCCCAGCATGCTTTGCCCCAGCTCCCTCTCCTCCCGGAGCTCAACTCTTCCCCAACCTCTGTGTCCTCCACCTCCCAGGGCCTTCCTCACTCAGCTCCTCTCCATCTTTGGCATTTCCCAGACACCTCTCCTTCAGCCTTCCTCCCTTTATCCTCTGCCCTGAGTCCGAGTCCTGCTGAGCGACTCCATCTCAGAATCACGTGCGGAGTGGAATCCACACATGACCTCCACGCCCCATCCTGTGACCCAAAGCCTCCGAGGTGTAGCTCCTACCCACCCACCTCTATCTACGGGAGGCTGAACTTTCTTCCCTGCAGATCAGCAGCTAGCACAGGCCAAATCCAAGGTCTCCTCTAGGCTCATGGTCTCTGTCTCTGTGGCGCCACCATTCTGGCCACACTCTTCTCTGCAAGAAGCCCAAGGGAGGAAGGACATTTTTACAGTGGATGGGGCTACCTGGAAAAGTAGTGAGTGCCCAGTCACTGCGGGTGCTAAGCAGAGACCAAGGACCCCTGGGACAGGATGTCCAGAGGCCTGGTGACCCTGCGGGTGACTCTACTCTGAACCCATCTGTTACAGTGGTGCTGTGGATTACGTCAGCACAGGATCCTAATCCACGCTCAGGCCCACTCCTCCCAGGCAGACCAGTCCCTTGAAAGTCATCGACTCAGCAGCTTTGAGTCACCAAGAGAGCAAATTCCAGCCTCAGCCCCATGGTGCTGATTCTAAAGGCTGAGGGGTTGCGGGGCACTCTGACCAGCCGGGCACCATCCACAAGAGGGCCACGACCAACACCTGCTTCCTTGTGTTCTGGCAGCTGTCAGCTGGAGCCTGCTCCACAGTACTTGTGCTTGTAAGGGTACAAGGTCAAGGGCCCAAAGAGGGGAAGGCACTTTCCAGGGTCACACAGGCAGGCTCCACCACCAAGATTCTCGCTCTCCTTTCATCCCTCTCATTTTACCTTCCCTCCATGTCAGCAGAATCCAGTCCCAAGCACATGTCCTGGGCCAGTGATGGGGGCCAGGAAAAGCGCTCTGCATGCTGAGAAGGGAACAGAGGCCGCCCCGCCACTCACCAGATTGATGAAGACCATGGTGGCTGGCCTCATTCTCGAGGAGACAGGAATGGAGATGAGCCGGCCCAGCGTAATGAAGCCCCAGAAGAGGCTGGGGAGGTAACCAGCCACCTTGTGGCCAACAGACAACGGCTTCTCCACAGCATAGCTGTACACAAAGGCAGAATACGCCCCCTGCAAAGAGACCAGTCCCCGCTGAGCATACCTGCTGCCCATACCAGGCAGTGCAGGGGCTGAGGGAGGATGGACAGCCCTGTCCCCAGATCCTGCCCCCAAGACCATGCAGCACACTTGGGCCCAAGCTGGGACAGAATCCGGGGTGCTGCAGCTTACAGCCTGCAGTGTGGAGACGGAGGGGCACACTCTGTTCCCTAGCTTTGAAAAAAAGTATGCATGAGCATGTCATTTTACATATAAGTGTGCAGGGTAAGTGACCCACCCAAGGTCACCCTGAGAGGTGGAAGCCAACCAGGCTTTGCAGGGCCCAAGTCCGACCTGTAGCTTGTTTACAACACGGGCTCCACAGCCAGAAAGCCAAGTGCCCTGGCACTCACTGTAATGGGGGGAGCAGGGCTCTGACCCTTTAAAAACTGGGGATCATCTATGATCAGTAAAAAATAGGCCTCTGTGTAGAGGATAAGAGAAATAAACACAATCAGCCAGGACAGAGCCCAGCAATGGGCTGCGAGCGACTCTGGAGAGCAGTTACCCAAGGACTTGACATTCTGCACCAATGAACTGCAGCAAGGTCTCACCATTCCCAGGCCAGGGTGTGAGGGTCGGGAGGGAGCACCTCAGAGCAGCTCACCGTCATCCCATCCGTCATGAACAGGACCAGGGCAGCTGTGACGTGGATGGCGAAGAAAGAGCAAGGGGCTCCCTGGAAGTTCTTCCTCTGGCAGCAGCTGAAGAGGTCCTCGTGCCCTGGGGGAGGCACAGGAAGGGCAGGGGTGAGTCCCCCTCTGCCCAGCCAGGGAAGCAGCTGGTGGTCAGAAATGTCCTCTACCTTCTATAGCTTCTGGCCTACCTATCAAGAGCAGCCTCTGTCTGCCTCTCAGCCCTGGTGGAACCAGAGAGATCAAGTAACTTGCCCAAGGTCACACAGGCAGGGGTGGGTAGAATGGAGGTCAGAGCCAGGGGTCTGGCTTCCTCATTCCCTTGGCCAGCTGCCCCTCTCCTGCCCCTCCAGACTCCAGGGCCAAAATGTTGCTAACCCTTATCACTTGCAATCTGGGTCACCTCTCTGGGGCAGGGTAGCCAGGGAAGCGTCCAGGCCAGGCTGTGAGCATGGATGCTCACTGGCGCCCCCACCTGGGTGTGGCTGGAACTTCGAGGACAGTGAGGCCTCTTCCTTCTCAGAAGGCCGGGTCTCCAGGGCGAGCTCATCTGCAGGCAGCAGGAGGGGATTGCGCTGAGCGTAGCAGGTCAGCAGCCGCTCCTTGGACAGCAGAAACAGCACGGCCATGGGCACTGGAAGCTGGAGGGCAGCAAAGGCTCAGAGCGGCCCTGCCGTCCCCTTCCCCGCCCCTCCTCGTGGTGCACACACTCGCTGGGCGTGCAGGGTCCTGGGAGAAGCCGGCTCTTTCCCAAGGCGCCCAACTCACTGGAGAGCCGTCCCCAGCCAATGAGCCGGGTCCTCGGGCTTAAGCACACCTGTTGCCCTTAGAAGACAGTCTTTCAAAATCCGACTCACTCTGGGCCTCTGCTGGGCACCCTGAGAGGGGCCAGGGTAACTCGTTTCCGACACCCTGCTTCTGAGCAGTGCCACAGCCTGGCACCTCCCGCGCCTGGGTGCTGTGGATCGTGCCACGCTGGGCAGAGCAGTTTAGCCTCTGCCCATCACAGCTCTATGGAATGTGCCAGGCGGGATCACAAGCACCATTTTCCAGATGCAGCGGCTGAGGCGCAAAGTGATCTCTTAGTCATGTCCTGCTAGAACCGGAAGGTCAGCTAGAGAAGCAGGGAGTGAAGTGTCCCCTCCACATGGCCGGCTTGGGCAGAATTAGACTGGAGGCTGGCATCCTGAGTCTGCCCAGCATGGTCTCCACTTCAGGGGAGCCTGGTGGTACTGCGTACTAGGCAGGTGTCCATACTGGAAGACACCGGCATGGGCTTGTTTCCATTGACAAATGCGTGGTTACAAGCTTCATGGACACACGCAGCCAGTGTTCAGCTCCCTACCCTGTTCACTAAGCCACTTGGTCTTCCCTGAGCTCCCCAGAGCAATGGGCACTGTCTCTTGCTCTGCCGTTGCCTGGAGAAGCTGCCACCACCTCCCTCAGGTGCCACTCCTGGGCCTAACCACCCTCGAGGCCAGGAAGTTCTTTATCAAGTCTAACCCCTGCCCTTCCCACTGTGGCCTCTACCCCCAGCCCTTTGCTGAGGAAGGAGAGGAGGCCCAGGGAGCTGCAGAAGGTTCCGGGAGGCCAGTGAGCAGGGCCAGTCAATGGCCCGGGCAGATGGAAGCCGAGCCGGCAGCCAGCCCCAGCCCCTCACCCTCTCCTAGGCAAGCAAGAGCACACCAGGCCAGAAGACAAAATCCACCCACCCCTGGCTGGCCCCTCTGTGGGTGACCTTGAGGGCTTTTCTGCACACTCAAGAATGACTCAAGGTCATTGAGCCCCTGGCAGCTGTAAAGCCACAAATGGGCTCTGCGTGGAGTCCAAGGCCCCATGGGGCAGACACAGTCCTTCCTGTGGTCCACTGGGGGAACCGGAAACCCCCCCCAGAGGCCCGCAGTGCTGAATGCCTGGGCGAAGGCCAAGGGGAAACAGCTGTAAGGGAGGCATGGGCACTCGGGTGGGGCTTTCCAGGGAGGTGGGTGGTGGGGAACACTTCACAGACGATTGGCTGCCACTGCTGGCAGAATCCCGCCCCATCTTTCAGGGAAGGCAGTGCCACCTTGAAAATCCGCCACCTCCAGCTCGGACGTGCATGAGTGTGTGTGTGTGTGTGTGTGTGTGTGTGTGAGCATGAGCGTGAGCACACCCCGTGTGCAGGTGCAGCCGCATCCTCCCCTGCCGTGGACTGTTTATTCTCAGAACAAACCAATGGGAAAAGTCCGGAAATCCTGCTGCAAAGTCCCTCAGTCTGTGCGTTGTGGGGCAAGGAAGCACGGGCCCTGGGCTTAAGTGGGGCCCTCTGGCTTCTTGGTCCCCCTTGGGAGACGCAGGCCCCAAAACAGCACTGTCCCAAAACGGAGGGGCTTGGGCATGGGCGGGGGTCTCCCGAATGGGCTCACCACACCAGGCTCGGCTAACACAGGGAACCCCTCTTGGGTTGCAGAGGAGGATTCCAGATGGAAACCAGAGTCCCAGCCTTGGCTGGGGGTGCAGAGGGGACCTTGGTATCTGAGCCAGGCACAGAGTGGGTGTTCTCTCTGCTCTGCCCTCACCACAGGCTGCCACAGCAGACAGGGCCCCCCAGAGAGCATCTGCCAATCCCCAGCCTCCGGCGGAGCCCCCTAGCAGCAGGGCACAGGAGACCCCCAGTGAAAGACATCAGAGAAGAGCCTGACACTGCCATGGTCTGTCCAGGGTCTACTCCGTCTAGCAGTGGAGGGAAAGAGCTGGTGCCCCACCGAGCCTCAGAGGGCTTGCAAGTGGGCCCTGATTTTCACTGAGCTAAACCTGCTCACCATGTGCTTCCTTGAGAATTGCAGTCACAGAGGTCACTGTGGAGGGACCTCGCCAATGATCCCCAGGAGGGTGGGTTCTCCCACCCTCCAGCCTCCTGGCCACATTTCTCAGAATCTGAAGAATCTGCTTTGGGAGGTGGATGGCCTGGCAGTGTGGACTGTCCACTAGCTCCCTGCCCAGCCAGCCCCAGCGACACTCACATTGATGAGGGCCATGATCCAGAAGGCATAAGACACTCGGGTCTCGGCCCCGCCTTTTGGGGCCGGTCCAGGGAGTGTCTGGTTTGACTGAGGCTGGACTCCCACGTGGTGCTGGCCTAGGACCCGTGCGGCGTGGAACAGGTGGCTTCTAGAGGAGGCATTGGCTGTGCTGTTGGCAGGAAAGCAGCTGGCCTCGGACAGGAAGGGGTCAGCGATCAGGGGGCTCAGCAGAGCACCAAAGCCCACAAAGAAATGAAGCACCTGCGGGAAAGTGGGGGGTCCAGCTGAGTCTTACGGCTCAGGAAGGTGTGGCCTGGACAGGTTCCTGCCCACAGGGTGTCACCTCTCCTCTGACCCCGCCTCATGCCCTGCCTGGTTGAGTGGGTGGAAGACGGGTTAGGAAGCAGGAGAGGTGAAGGAGGGTGAGGAGTAAAGCCCCCATGCCCTCCCTCCAGGCCTGCGACAATGTGGATGACAGTGGCCAAGCCCCTCCCTCTTTGCTCCCCAGCCTTAACCCCCCACCAGGGCTGGGGTATCCACCAGCTAACACCCCACAAGCAGGGCAACATTTTTCCTCAGATCTCTCCCGAGCGTTAGGGTTCTGTGGGCAGCATCGAGAGGAGGCAACGAAACCCCAGAGTCCTGAGTGACTACAAGTGTGGCCCTCCTGGAAAGTGGCCAGCCTGGGCTGAGTCACCACATTGGTCCAGAAGACTCCTGGTCAGGGGCTGGGAGAGAGGGAGGGGCCTGGCTGGGGAGCGGGCCACGTGCTGCCACACCCCGCCCACCGCTCACCTGGAGGAAGATGGCCGAGTCCTTCTGGTATATCCTCACCAGCTGCATGTTGGCCACCGTGTCGATACAGCCCATGGCCAGCCCCGCCAGCGCCATGACCAAGGCCAGCACCTTCACATCTTGGCAGAAGGGGATGACAGCAAACACCAGGGAGATGGCCAGCGTGGAGGTGAAGAGGGCCCACAACGACTGGGCCAGGCTGGAGCGGGGAGGGTGACGTCAGCAGAGGGGCCTGGAGCCTACCGGTGGGACACCCCTGCTTGTCCTCCCCTGGCCAGACATATCCCCACCCGCAGGGAGTGAAGGGACGGGAGCTGAGGGAGCTTGCAGCTCTGGCTAGCTGTGGGTTGTGGGCGAGTTGCTGAACATGCCTGTCCTCAGAGAACAATCCCGCTGTGAGACTGTGGAGCCAGGCGTGACGGTACAGGCCTGAAATCCCAGCACTCTGGGAGGCTGAGGCAGGACGACTGCAGGTTCTCATCCAGTCTGGGCACCTAAGCGACCTAGCGAGACCCTTTCTCAAAATTTTAAAAATAAAAGAGGGCTGGGGATACAGCTCAGGACAAAGGCCCTGGGTTCAATCCCCAGTACTGCCAAAAAACAAAACAAAAAATGGGACAGAGATGCTGGCGGGGGGGCCACTCTATGGAATCAGGCACTTTACAATGCTTAATCACTATTATTTTATTCAGTGTTCCACTGCTTAACACATTCCGGCTGGGTTGAACCACCCGATGGGACTGTCCTACACCGCCTGATGAACAGCATGCACGCACCATCAGTGGTTCGGAGTCACCTGGCAGCAAGACAGTTACACCTTAAATACTTTCCGTATAAACAGCTCTATACATAAACATTCCCTTGTCCTCTCGCGAAGCTGCTTGGGGCATCTCCAGGACACTGCCATCGCCTCCAAGGGGAGTGGGACCCAGGATGGAACCTGAACCCAATATCCCCAAGCTGAGTCCTTTTGCCCAAGGTTGAGGTGTGCCACAGTGTGCCCTCCCCCCCAGGAATGGGCAGGGGCCTGAGCCACCAGCACCAAAACCCAAAGCCTGGCACTGGGGCAATGTGGTGACGCCCTTAGCAGGCCAAGGTCCAGGTTTCCTTGTGAGGGACGAATAGAAGGGGTAGCTAAGGCTCATCAAGGTCTTTTGGGGACCTTCTACCCCATTACCAGACCCTCAGAGTAAAGATTATAGACTTGTACTTTCTGGGTTGAGGATGTAGCTCAGTGGTAGAGCCCTTGCCTAGCCTGAGTGAGGACCTGGGTTCTACTCCCCAGCCCTGAAAATTAAAAAAAAAAAAAAAAAAGAAAAAGACTTGTATTTTCCGGGACCAGTCTGAAAGGCTAATGCTGGGGTGCGGTGGGGTGGGGAAGGAGCCTGGACAGCACCACGTTTCTGGAGGAACCTTCTCAGATTATGAAAAGCAGGTGAGGTGGGGTGGGCACCAGAAGACCTCTCCGAGCTTCTGGCACACTGAAGAGGAGGCACGGGCCCCGAGACCCTGCAACCTGTGCCCTTCCAGAGCTTGCCTCTGGCTCCCCTCTGCCATCTATCTCATCTGCCCCACATCTGATTAAATCCTTTATCAGAGAGCTCTGCTGATAGCAGCAGTTCGTTATTTTCTCATTTTCTCTTTTCTTGTTTCCAGGCTGATCTGTCAGGGAGATAACTGTTGATGACCTCAGCCTGTTCCCAGCTCAGAACCGGGGAGGAGAAGCTGCTTAGAGACCGGGTTAGAAGGAAATGGAGGGAAGGAAGGCTGCGATGCGGGGAGGCCTGTTCAGGTCCCTCCAGGCCCATCTGGCTCTCCCTGGTGGCCCTGCTCTGAGCTCTGCAGCCCCAACCCCCAGGCCACACTGCCCCTCCCCCTGATGCTCACCGTGCCTGCTATCCTGAGGCGGCCACATCTCCTTCGCCTCCTCCTCAGTACCCAGCACAGAAGGGATGGCAACCTCTCATAACAATTCCCTCTCTTCCCTTTCCCTGCACAAGGTGGTCCAACTTCCCCCCAAGTCTCCCCCTCTCCACTGACCCTAGGAACCAGGACCTGATGTTTCTACCACCTCTGCACTTTGCAGTAAGGCAGACATGCCCCAAGTCAAGTGCGAATACTCTATGAAGGAATTAACACCCACTCATTATGGCCCTAGAAACCTTGGGCGAGGGATGGGAGTGTAGGTCAGTGGTAGAGCTCTTAGCGTGTGTGAGCCCTCAGTTCCATCCCCAGTACCCCAAAGAACAAAAAATTTTGGGGGAAAGTAGACAAAAACAGCAGTGAGTCATGCAGCAAAGGACCTAGGATCAGTAAACTAAGATGGGAAGGAACTGTGGGGAGCTGTGGGGAAGGAAATGGGGGATAAGAATGAGCATCACAGTTTCCAGGAGGAAGCTCTACTGTTTGTAACGTCCTGGGCATTTGTCACACATGACAAGGCTGTGCAGTAGACTTTGTGCCCATTTTACTCACGAGTAAACTCCGCCTAGGAAGGGCTAAGAAAGTAGCTGGCAGAGCCTGGACCCCACCCTGGTCTTCTGACTGTATGGGTGGAGGGTGCTGGTGGAGAGCCTCAGCCAGATTCCACAGAGCCCTGAGTGGCAGGACTGAGGCAGTGAAGAGCCACTGTCGTCTCTAGAACATGTGCCTGCTGGTGACCAAGCTCTGAACGTCTGAGGCTCTCACCACTGGCTTCTCTGCCGGCTTCCTCATTGCCACCATGTGTGGCCTGAGCAGGTGCCCAATCCAAGCTCCTGGATAGTGCTAGTGACGTGGATAGGGCTGGAGGAGGCCCCTCCTGCCACCCCACATGGGGTGGCCCAGGCAAAAGGACTGGAGACTGGCAGGAGGCTGACGTGGGAGTCTTACTAGATTATCTGACGGGAGTGGCCCTAACGGAGAAGGAAAAGTGCGGGTGTCCTGCCAAGAAGGTGCTGGGTGGAACAGCAGGAGACTCGGGAGATGGAAAGAGGCCCAGGTGCCCACCACGGGCTGCCCTGCCCCAACCTCTCATTTGTACCCTTTCACCTTGTCGTTCTTGAGAAGAACAGCGGATGCCCACAGGGGGCTTTTTTTTGGTCCCAAGCTCTTGACAGAAGGAGTCAGGCATAGGGAATCCCCTCCCTGTGCCTCCTGCCAGACTTGGGCTGCTGTTGCAGCCAGTGGCGGGAGGGCTGCATGCATCTTGGGAGCCAGGGCTGTGGAGCCCTGTCCTCAGCAAATGGGGACATTTATGGCACAGGAAATCTTTTCCTTTGGATCCCAGGCTGCCCCCACTCTCTGCAGCTGCTTCAGCAGGGTGGTGCCTGCGCATTCCAAAAATCATCCTGAACAGATTTCTTTAGAATGAGATGTGGCTGCCAAGAAAGAAAGAAGTTCCAGATATATATCCGAGCCAGACTGGAATACAGTGATTGCCTGTTTTCAATGGCTTGGTCAGTGGTTTCTCCCAGGAATGTGGGTAATTGGAAATTATGGAAATAATACTGTCGGGAGTGTGGGCATCAAGGAGGTAATGGGATTTGTGACCGGAAGATCAGCTTGTAGCACCATGTCTGCCACTTCCTGTCGTTTGGCTTGGGGCAAGCTGCTTACACTCAGCCCCTGTGAGCCTCAGTTTCTGCTGTCATAAAATGGGGATGGCAAGCTCTGCCTCCCTAAGTTGCCAAGCAGCTCCCCCACCCCCATGCTCAGCCCTCCCTGCTGGCCCTGGGCTCCCCCAAAAGAGCAATGCTGGGCCCAGAACACCATGCTCAATAGGAAGAGCGTAGAAGCCAGTGCCAGGGCTCCTGGGTCCCCTGTGCCCTAGGCCTACTCCAATCCCTACCTCAACACCCTCTGCGGCGACCCTGAGAGGCTGGTCTATGAACCAGGTGGGGCACCCACCACTGCCCACCCTGGGTTAACTTGGGCCTATTAGAGGAGGAGTCTCACTCCCCGCAAAGCCTGGAGAAGCCCAGAAAACAGTGTAGACAGTCTAGGAAATATGTGTGGGGGTGCCTGGGAGACGACTGAGCTACCTATTAATGGCCCCACACAGCAGGTGCAATAGCGGAGCAGAAAGGCGGGAGCCAGGTCCTCCTCCTCCACTCTGGCTGTGACTCTGCCGGAGTCACCTGCCCACCACATTTGCTGTGTGCCCTTGACATATTGCTGACCCCTCCCAGCCCTAGTGCTCTGCCCTGCCCAGATGACACGTGATCACCTTGACCTGGCCCTGCCTTGGGCACCTGCTCTCCTGGTTCAGTGAAAGGAGGAGGGACTGCGCAGTGCCAAACAGACCAAGAGCCTGAGCAGCAAGATGCCATCGGCCCATTCCTGCTCTCCACCCCCAGGATGGGGAAAATGCTGTTGAGGCGCACCCATGCCACCCTGGGGTGGGCCAGGGTCCGGGGCACGGACACTTTTGCTCAGAAACTCTCTATGCAGCAGGGATACCCAGGACACCTTTCCCTCCTTCCCTGCCCGGTTGGATGATCTCCTTGAAGGACCAGAGGAGAGGAGAGGGAACAGAACTTCAGAGAAACGCCAGGTGCAGGTGGTCCCAAGCCCTATCCACCCCAGAAGGTGGCAGGCAGCCTGAGTGAGATAGCACTGGGTTCTGGGGCAAGACACCTCAAGACAGAGCACCCCAGGGGCTAGGACAGGTCAGAAATCCTATCTGAAGCCAGTCTGACGGGGAAGGGCAGTGCCGGGGAGAGGAGGCAACTCAGTGGCCCTCAGCCTGCACGCTGACACCTCAGCTCCTCCAGGGCCCGTATCAAGGCTGGAGGCATCCAGACAAGCCTGTCTTTGGGGAGAGCCCAAGATAAGGCAGAAGGAGCCTTTCCATTCAGGCTGCGCAGGAAGACGTCCCCAGGGCCCGCTGAGGCGCAGGGCACACTGGAAGCCACCCAGGCCTCAGCCGAGCTTCCAGTCTGCCTGGACACCTGTGCCCCGATTCTCAGCATGTCTGGCTCTCTCCTGTCACCCAGCAGCCAGCTCTAATGTCATCTCCCCAGAGAGGACTTCCCTGCGCACCACACTAGGGGCGCATTTTTGTCATTCCTACCCTGTTTCATTTCCTTCATTCCTCCATCTAAAGTCACCCTCCAAAGTGGAAGCTATGTGAGGTCAGGGCCCCAGCTGGCACAGGGTCTGGCTCAGGACATATCTGCTGAATGAGTGAATTTACGAGTGGAATGCGTTTTAAGATTTTTGTTTTTCTGGCTCTACACATGCCGAAGATTAAAACTAGATCCATATCTTTCACCATGCACTAAACTAAATTCAAAATGGATCAGAGATCTAAATATTAAAACAGAAACATTAAATCTGCTGGAAGGTAGGATAGGTAAAACCCTTGGAGACATTGGTGTAGGCAAAGACTTTATGAATAAAAACTCAACCGCACGGGAACTATCCCAAAGAATCAATAACTGGGATCTCATCTTATTAAAAAGCTTTTGCACAGCAAGAGAAACCACCAACAGAGTGAAGAGACAACCCACAATGTGGGAAAAAATGTTTGCCAGCTGTTCCTCAGACAAAGGATTACTATCGAGAACATATAAAGAACTCAAAAAAATCAGACCTCCCAAATTTAAAGACCCACTCCAAAAATGGGCATCTGAGATGAATACACATTTCTCAGATGAAGAAATACTAATGGCAAATAAATATACAAAAAAATGTGCAACATCACTAGTCATTCGAGAGATGCAAATTAAAACAACACTGAGATACCATCTCACCCCAGAAAGAATGGCTACTATTAAGAAATCAACTAATAACAAATGCTGGAGGGGCTGTGGGGAAAAAGGAACCCTTCTTCACTGTTGGTGGGAGTGTCGACTGGTACAGCCACTGTGGAAGTCAGTGTGGAGATTCCTCAGAAAACTAGGGTTGAAGGTCCCATTTGACCCAGCTATTCCCCTTCTGGGCATCTTCCCAGAAGAATTAAAAACATCGTACCACAGCGATATATGTGCACCCATGTTTATAGCAGCACAATTTGTAATAGCCAGATCTTGGAAACAACCCAAATGCCCATCAACTGAGGAATGGATAAGAAAGATGTGGTATTTTTATACAATGGAGTACTATTCAGCCATAAAGAAGGATAAACTGGAGACTTTTATAGGTAAATGGATGCAACTCGAGAAAATACTCATAAGTGAAATAAACCAGAAGCACATGTGTAAGCATCGTATTATCTCTCTAGTATGAGAAACTAAAAGAGTAAATAAGATCCAAAATGTACAATAGACATGGTGAATCAAAAAGAAACTGGTCAAAAGGAAAGAGAGACTGGAATAGGGAAAAGAAAGAAGGGAAAGGGAAAAAAATTGTATATATATATATATAAGATGGTTAAGATAGATACACTACCATTTTTACTTAGTTCATTGAAGAGTAAGGTTTGTGCCAATAATGTTTGGACAATTGAATGCTAATGTCTGGTGTCCTGAATAACTAACTTAAAGATAGTAATACGTAATGTATTAACCATTGTTACCCTCCTATTATGTTTGTTTGAAAATTTGTTCTTCTTTTGATTTGTTTTGTTTTTTCTTCTCTTTAAAATAAAAAAAAAAAAAGATTTTTGTTTTTTTTTGTTTTGTTTTGTTTGAGACAGGGTCTTGCTATGTAGTTCAGGCTGGCCTTGAACTCACTATGTAGCTCAGGCTAGCCTCGAACTCGCAGCGATCCTCCTGCCTCAGCCTCCCAAGTGCTGGGGTTATAGGCGTGAGCCACCATGCCCAGCAAGTTTTAAGATTTTTTCAATTTTAAACTCTGATATAGGGGCTGGAGACATAGCTCAGCAGCACAGCGCCTGCCTGGCAAGCATGAGGTTGTGAGTTTGATTCCTGGTACCAAAAAAAAAAATTGATACATAATTTGTAGACCATAAAATTTAAATGTACAGTTCAAGTCTTTTTATTTTTATTTTTTTTATTTGGGTACCGGGAGTAGAACTCAGGACCTCGCGCTTGCCAGCAGGCGCTTGTGCTGCTGAGCGACATCACCGGCCCTTTTCTTTCTTTATGTGGGTACCCAGAGTCAAACTCAGGACCTTGCACTTGCCAAGCAGGCGCTTAAGCTGCTGAGCCATCTCACCGGCCCTCTTTTTTTTTTTTTTTTTAGCATATTCTGAATTGTGAAATCATCACCACAATCTAACTTCAGAGCAGTTCTGTCACCTTGGGAAAGAAAGCCTGTATCCATTAGCAGTCACTCCCCAGCCACCTCATCCCACCTCCAGCCCTGGGCAGGTCCTAATGGACTTCCTGTAGCTACACTTTCCCTCGTCGGGATATTCTAGAGATGGAATCACACACTCTGTGGTCTTTCGTGACTGGCTTTCTTTCACTCAGCATGCTAGCGGAATGATACCATACTGTACAGATGTGCCACATTTTGTTTATCTTTTATTTATTTATAGAAGTATTTTTATTAGGGCTTATTAATTTTTTTTTTTTTTTTTGTCTTTTTGAGACAGGGTTTCACTATGCAGTTCAGACTGGCCTTGAACTCACTATGTAGCCCAGGCTGACCTTGAACTCACAGCGATCCTCCTGCCTCAGCCTCACGAGTGCTGGGATTACAGGCATGTGCCACCACACCTGGCAGTGCTTATTTTTTTTTTTTTTTTTTTTGGGGTACCAGGGGGTCGACCTCAGGACCTCACGCGCCAACAGGCACCCGTGCCGCTGAGCGATATCACCGGCCCCTTTTTCGTATGTGGGATCTGGGAGTCGAACTCGGGCCCTCGCGCTTGCAAGGCAGGCGCCTACGCCGCTGAGCCATCTCACCGGCCCAATGTGCTTATTAATTTTATCTGAACCAGCTAAAACAAAACAAAACAAGCTAAACAAAATATTAGGTTTCAAGGTGGCATTCTCATACATGCATATAACATATTTTGCTCATCTCCATTCCCCCTTAACTCTTCCTTACATATCCTTCCCCTGCCCCCATTCTCTTCCTCTTGTCCAATAGTAGTCTCTCTTCTACTTTTCTACTATCTTTTCTTTTTTTAATTCCACATATTCAGGAAAACATATGATACTTGTCTTTCTGAGTTGGGCTTATTTCGCTTAACATGAGGATCTCTTCCACCCATTTCTTCTGCAAATGACATGATTTCGTTCTTCTTTATAGCTGAGTAATAGTCCACTGTGTATATGCACCACATTTTCTTTACCCATTCATCCTTTGATGGGTACCTAGGCTGGTTCCATATCTTGGCTATTGTGAATTGGGTATGCCTCATGTTATTTACCCAACCAGCTGTTCCTGGATATTTGGTTTATTTCTACTTTTGTCTGAGTGTTACAAATAATGTTGCTATGAACATGTGTGCACAAGTTTTCGTGAGGACAAAGGTTTTCACGTCTCTTGTGTCTGTACCTAGGCATGGAATTGTTGGGTCCTAGACCTTGTCTGGTGCTGGGCTTCTAGCAGGCATTTGGCATGAGGTCTGTGGCATGCAGAAAGGTAGAAAGCTCCCGAATGGACAGGCAGAGGCTTTGCAGAAGGGAGGCCAGCCAGAGCCCCGCTCAGAGAGGGGAACTGGCTCACACCGTGTCCAAGGATGGGGGGGGCATTAACTTGCAAGTCTGAAAGTGGCCTGGAAACCAAATATGAAAACTGGGGTTGACACAAGGGGCAGAAGGAAGTCACAGCTGGGTCTTGGGCAGGGCAGGACTTGTAGACTAGAAGTAATTTGAGGGAAAAAAGTAAATAAGCAAAGAGTAAAGTGGGAAAAGAAAAGACTAGCCTTTGGTTCGGAGGGGGAGGGGTGGTGCACACAGGGGAGGCTGGGAGAAGCTGGGAAGCTGTCAGCTTATTTACCCGCCCTGATGCTGCCCAGATAAGGGGGTCTCCCAACTGCCCGGGGTGGTTAGACAGGTCCCCAGGGAGCCAGGAAAAAAACCTGTCACCTCTTGTCTAACTACTCTTTCCCCTTTCCTGTCTGACCTATTCATCCTGCCAAGCAGGTGGCTTTTTGTTTCTCTTCTCTGAAAGATTTCCTCCTTGAGCTCAGCAAGATTTTCCTAAGGAAGGTGTAGCTCAGATTCTTCTGGTTATACTTGTACCCCACTGCCTCCCTCTGGGCCCACATCTAGTGGCCTCTTTCAAGGTGCCTGTGTCCACTAGAAACCTCAGAGAAGGGTGCTGCAGAGGAAGGGCGCAGGTCCTCGGCGCACCCACCCTTGCTCACTCCGTGCCTGCCTGATGGAAGCATCCAGAAGGCCCCTTTTGGCCCAGGACTCTTGGTTTGAGCACAGCAGTAGGTGGGACCTGAGCAGAACCCTAGAGAAAGAGGCGCTGCCCAACTCTCTGGGATGTGTCATCCGGCACTCCCCCCCACGCCCTCGCAACAGCTGGCCCTTGAAGATTTGTTAAACCAATCCCTCACTCAGGATGCCAGCCTGGCACACAGGCTGGTAATCATTTAAGCTGAAAAGCACTTACTAGCAGGGGGATTAACATGTCAACAGAGACGAGTGAGGCCCATGGCAGCAAGCTCCCAAGGCCGGTGACATGGCTGGCAGGGGTTCTGTTTGTCTAGGGTTGGGGGCCTGCACTGAGAGCTGCCCAGGGCTCACAGGTGGTGGGACACTGTTGCCCACACTCTGGGTCACCCCTGGGCACCTGCTCCCCCATTTCCATGGGAAGTCTGCTTTTGCTTCACCTGGGGAAAGGCCTCTTTGTGACAGTCTGCTTGAAGGTGGGAAGACCAAAGTTCAGAATCTAAACCTGAACCATCAGTAGGACCCACCCCACCCTGGAGGATCCCAGCAGAAAGCCACAGAGGCCCAGTGCTGGCATCAGAGCTCAGACGGCTCAGCCTGTGAATATCAGTGGATTACTCACCTCCTGCCTGTGCTCATCTGCAGAGCGGAATCTGACCACTCATAAAGCAAGAGCCATGGCCGAGGTATTCGGTTCTAGAGACAAATGCCCAGCTTCAAGCCTGGCAAGGTCTCTTCTCAATAACTGTGTGATGTGGGGCATATTTCTTAACCTCTCTGTGCCCTGGCTTCCTTATGTATAAAATGGAGTTACTAGTGCTTCTCTGCAGGGCTGTGGTAAAGACGAAATGGGTTGATGCAAGTAAAGTACTAAGAATAGTGCCTGGCTGAGAGGGAGTGCACACTATAGTTATTCCTGTTAGCATTATCATTTGGCTTTTCTGCGAGTCAGTTTCCTGCTGCAGGACCCTCTCGGCTGCCTACGCAGAGCCCAGAGGGAGGCACAAAGCTAGCCAGGAAGAGAGGGCCCAGCTGGCCGTCCAACTCTGCCCACTGTGCAAAGCCAGGCCTGCCAATCTGTCACCTGGAATTCTCTTCGTCCTCCTTCCTATTTGCTTTCACTGTTCTTAAAAAGTTCCAGGTAAGAGAGCTTTTGCAGGTCTAAACACTGAAACGCAATACAACACACAAAACGCCACTGATACTGAGAGTTACTGTGTTCACTTCCGTTGAGATCTCTAGGCGGAATGGATCTCCAGCCTTTTTTTAAGGTTTTCTAATTACTGCACATTGGATCCCATTCCAAACCCACAGAAACACCGCTGTACACAAGGAGATTAGCTTGCTGAGAGGGAAATTCTTCAGGTTATGGGAGGGTTTGGAGAAGTGAGGATAATCACTCCCTAAGGGGGCAGGGGTCCCTCTGCTTCTCTCCATCAGCTGCTCAAGCGAGGTGCATACGAACACCCAGACTCCTGAGTCCCTCTAGGAGCGAGCAAGAGGCCAAGAGGCCTTGACCCAGATCGGAACCCCAGGGGTTCCTCTGGGATAGTCCAACTGTAGTTTTGTCCTTGGGCCAGCTGCCTACTTGAGTCCCTGCCATCCAGGAAATACTCAGCCAGGAGCTGGGACTTGGGAAATCACGCAGCAGCCTCGGGGTGCAAGTCATCTAGTCCCCAGCGCTCGGTCTCTGTTTCCCTCTGTTCCTCCAGAAGGGCCTGCAGAGGTGGTCGTGCCCAGGGAGCCAGGGAATAAGGCTCTGCAGTGGTATCACTGGGCACCATGGCAGGGAGAGTCCAGAGCTTGGTCCTCCAGCAGAGGCCAGGGAGGAGTGACATGGCTGGAGGGGGACCTTGGCACCAGGGACCAAGGCTCACCTCACCCACCTATGATGGCAGGCTCTGTGCCTCCCTACTGGCCCTAGCCACCAGGTCCCGTGTGTCTCTGAGACAGAAGAACCTGTCCCAACTCGCTCAGGAGCAACACCACACAGAACCCACCGGCTCCGTGGCCACCTGGGCAAAGGGACAGCCCGTGTCACTGATGCAGAGCAAGCTAGGAGTGGAGCCACCCCCGGGCACCTGGTCAAACCGCAGGCCAGCCCTGGCGTCCAGCACTGCCCCTGTGCTGGCACCCCCACCCTTTCCATCTCGCTGCCAATTCTGCCCCTGGCAGCTGGGCTGCGACAAACCTCAGACGGCTGACCAGGAGGGTCCCCCCACCCTGCAAACTCCACTACCTGTGCCAGCCCGTGGGCTGCTAGGGTGGAGGTGGGGAGCGGTGGGAACTGGTTTTACCCTCTCACAAGGGTGAGTAAAGCCAAATAAATAATTCAGAAGTCACCTTCAGTCGCCCAGAGAGTTTTTAGGGGGAAGTTGGGTGGGGGCGCAGCGGCAGTGCTGGGGAGGAGGAGGGGTGGGGGGGGCACTCACGTCCTCTTGAAGATGCCCCCGAGGGCACTGCCCAGCAGGAGGCAGAGCTGCTGTGAGAAGAAGACCCAGGAGATCTGGGGCAGCGAGCTGTGCGTCTGGCAGCGCAGGTCCAGCAGCGTGGGCCCCAGGAAGGCGATGCACAGGCCGAAGCTGAAGAAGACGCTCCAGTAGGTGAGCGTGGGCTGCAGGTGGCGGCGGAGCAGCTCGGACACGCGGCCGTCGCAGCCCATGGTCTCGGCGGGCTGGCGGGCTCGGCTGCTGGCTCGGAGCGAGCCGGGTGCCCGAGTGCCGCGCCACCCGCGGAGGCCGGCGGGGCCGGGGAGGCCGGCGGCGCGCGGGGAGGGAGGCGCGGCGGGGGAGGGCGGGGCGGGGCGGGCGGCCGGGCCCCGCCCCCGGCCGGGCCGAGCGCGTGGGGGCTGGGGACGCCGAGTCCGCTGCCGCCGAGACCCCTGCTCGCCCCCGCCCCCGCGGCTGCGGAGCCCGCGCCGGCGCCTCCCCGCCCCCTCTCCACCGGCCTCCCGCACCGCTCCCGGGGCGGGCTGAGCGCGGGCCCTCACCCCGGAGCCCGGGGCTCCGCAGGGCTTCGTAGAAAGCAAAATCCCAGACTCTTGGGAGCGTGCTCAGGGCTTCCACCGGATCCGCAAGGGGTTAAGCGCACCGTCCTTCAGAAGGAAACCCAGAAACTTGGCATCCTCCAGCGAAGCTCCCCGGAAGGGCCTGGGCGCCGGCCCGCACCAGCCCGGTCTCTTCAGGGGCGGGACGCAGCAGGACGGCGCGGCGGGGTCCAGACCCCGTCTCTCCTTCCCAGCGAGGGGCGGGGGAGGGAAGGGAAGTCACCCGGGAAGTCCCAGCGAGGGATTCTGGAGGAATCCTCTAGGGAAAAAAATGAGAGAAGAGGAGGAGGAGAAGGGGAAAGGAAAAGGGGGGAAGAGGAGGAGAAGAAAAGAAAAGAAAAGAAAAAAGTCTGGGACAGTTCTCTCTGGAAAACCCTACGCTCAGGGCGCAGGGTAGCTCTGGCTCCAGGCTGGCTGTCTTTCCAAGACCCTACCGCTGACGACCCAGTCCGTCCCTTCCCTCGGGTGGCCACAGGCTGCTGGCTTCTGCGTGGCTCCTGCACTGGCCCCTAGAGACAGAGCAGTAAGGCCCTACAGTGTCACCTCCGCCCAGGTGTTCTGCGAGTGGCAGGAGCCGCGACACCATGCTCACTTGCCATCCCGGGTGACCAGGGCAGGAAGGACTGAGGAGGGGTTGTGGCGCTCACAAGACAGCCTGGCGGGAGGTGGGAGTAGCTGACTTCTCTTGCGGAGGCCGGTCCTGTCTGAGGCAAGAGTCTGCTCCATCCATCGCACCCTGGGCTGCAGGCACCAGGGGACAGCTCCAGGTCCCTCTGGAATTTCACACTATGCCAGAGCTTCCAGGTACAGTGGAATTTTTTTTTTTTTTTTTTTTTTTTGTACCAGGAATCGGACTCACGACCTAGGGCCCCTCCTGGTCCCTCTGTAGGTGATGTCAAGAACTCCCTGAGTGGTGGTAAGGGTAAGCCTGCACAGTGCTTGTAATAAAGTAAAAAGTTATCTTCTGGAAAAAGAGACCATAATCACATTTTTGAGTTCTCTTTGCTACTGTCACAGAATTCCAGAGCCATAGAAGCTCAAAGTTGGGAGAACAACCTCCAGTTGAGTCCCTTTTCTCTTGTCCGTAATTGCTCTTAAATGCTTGCCAGTCCTGCTCTTGGCTGACACCTCGGGCCCTTGCTTGCCCTTTGTGGGGAACCTGCTTCCAGTATGGGTCAGCCCTGGTGGTAGGAAGGGGCCTGTACTAGACAAACGTTTCTGCCTGTAACTGCTCCCCGAGGCCTACACAGAACACATCTGCTGCTGTGCACATGGTAAATCCTTCACATGCGTGATGGCCTCGCCCCGGCATCTGCTTCCCCAGCTGGAACACGGGAAGTTCTTTCAGAATTTCGCAGGATGTCCCCCAGGTACTTCATGCTACTGGCTCAGTTTCTGTGCCACAATGACAGTGACCTGGGTACAGGGAGGCAGTCCACAGTGTCCAGGGTGGTAGAAGCATTTATAGTTTGATCTGGGTGGTGGTTACTGCTGGGACTCAGAGAACAATACCCCTAAGGTATTACCATTTTTTTTCTTGACATGCTGAGCAATTTGATGTAATGAAAATTAAAAAGCCTTGAAAGCAAGCTTCCTGTAACCTTTCTCGCCTTTATTTATTTATTTACTTATTTATTTAGGTTCTGGGACTTGAATCCAGGCCTTCATGCATGCTAAGCATGCAGCATGTACTCTACCACTGAGCTACACGCCAGCTCTCCCTGCAACCTTTCTTGCCCCCTTCCCTCAAGCACAGGGACTGGGCTCTGTGAAATTCCTTTAACAGCATTAGGGCCAGACTGCAAAGGGGAACTCAGTTGCCTTCCATCCTTACCCTGGAATCTCATCATCTGTCTCAGAAAAGGAGACTGAGGGATGTCACACATGTAGATGGACTTCCATGACAAGATAATGTCATTCAAACTCCAGGAGATTGTCTCTGGGACCATCTGTTACCCTAACCAGCATTTACAAGCCCTCAAAATGGTCTAACACAGCCTGCATGGTCCATACGCCTCCTCCCCAATATCGGCTTCTGAATAACATTAATCATGTGGGTAATCATACTCCTGTGATTTTCTCCATGCTGTGGTTTCCCCCTTTTGCACCTTAGTAAATTTATACATTTTTTCTCCCATTTAATTTATTTCAATACTGGGGACTAAACCCAGGAAGTATTGCGCTACATCCCCAACCCTTTTACAACATTTTGAGACAGTCTCACTGAGTTGCCTAGGCTGACCTCGAACCGATGATCCTCTCGCCTTAGCCTCCTGAACAGCTGGGATGGCACGTGTGTGCCGCCATGCCCAGCCTCCTGTTTAATCTTTGTCAATTTATTCCAGCAAGCTTTCAGAGGACAGAGGGAAATCTCCCCTCACCCCTACATTACCCACATATAAACATATGTAAAAATGTAGTAGTTTGTACCCTTGAGATTTCTGCATTTTATTGTATGTAAGTTATACTGCAATAAAATAGTAAAAAAAATAAAAGTAAGCAAAACTGATGTGAGGTGCTGCACTGTGAATACAGTACTCAGCTATTTTATAGTCAAAGACCCATCAGGTGCTGGCACTGTACGAGGCCTTGTGTTGAAAGAAGCAGGTAAGAAATCCAGTGCAAGAATGAGGTGTATTTGGTAATGGGGAGGATTTGAGAGCCCAGAGAGGGAAGTGTTGGGTTCAACCTAGGAAGAGTGAAGGGAGGAAGTGACATAGGACCTGGACCTGGAAGAGAGCATGGGAAAAAGTCTTACGTATTCTCTCTATATCTTCTGTTTCCCAGCATCACACATTCTTTTTGATTAATGTAAAACCCGAAACTGTAAAAGCAAAATAACTTTATTTGGGAGTCTGAGAATTGCAATTTGGGAAAACCCATTATCAGACAGCTCTGAATGAATGTTCTGGAGAAGCTCGCATTGTGCAGGACTCTTACGGGGAAGGGGAAACCGAGGACAAAGGAAGTCCCACAAGGTGCGTGAAGGACAGGCGAGTGGGGAAGGGGTGCTGTCCTGACTCGAGGCTGCATACATCCCTGGGCTATTCATGATTGATCGCTGGGCTCTAGGTGTAAAGTTCAGTAGTGCTTTGTGAGCCTTGTTAACAGCTGCAGCCTCCAATAAAAGGCGTTAAGAGTTTTGCAGGCCTTGGTCCTGTTCAAAGTTTCTCATTCCTGTGTTATTTCCGTGCCTGGTTTAAGAATTCACTTTCCCAGGCAGCAGAATACATAGGCCCTGGTCTCCTAAGGGCCCTCGACTCCATTTTATTTTATTGTGTTTTTTTTTGAGACAGTGTCTCGCTATGTAGTTCAGGCTAGCTTTGAACTCACTATGTAGCCCAAGCTGGCCCTGAACTCGCCAACTCCATTTTTTTTTTTTTTTTTTGTGGGTACCGGGGGGACGACCTCAGGACCTCGCGCGCCAGAAGGCGCCCGTGCCACTGAGCGATATCACCGGCCCCTTTTTCGTATGTGGGTTCCGGGAGTCGAACTCGGGCCTTCGCGCTTGCAAGGCAGGCGCTTAAGCCGCTGAGCCGTCTCACCGGCCCGCCAACTCCATTTTAAAGTATTCTTCAATAGTTACTTTTCATTCTGTTTACTTTTTATTTCACACTCCTCTGGGAACCTTCCCCAGGTAAATTCTTTCAAAACCCCGGTGCCAGAGAGACTCTGATCTGCTTCTTCACCCCACACGGCCTCGAAGAGTCAGCTCTCATAATCTGAGGACAGTTCCTCCTCCTGTCACCCTGCCTCCCCAGCTACACCTTGACTTCCTGAGAGCTGAGGCAGCATTCCACCCCTACCCACAGCCTCACATCACAGAACTAGCCCCACCCACAGCAAGTCCTGGGTAAATAGCTGGTGAACAAAGATTATTTGCACAGAACCTTTACAATTACTTCTGGTTTTATATTTACATATCTTATCTCCCAATTAAAACAAGCTCCCCAAGGGCAGTGGCTGTCCTAGTTTTCCTTCCTGCTGTGCTTTCAAATGTCTGTTCTTGGGGCTAGCGTTGTAGTTCAGTGGGAGAGGGCTTGCCAGGCATGCCTAGGGCCCTGGGTTCTTAGCTGGGTACTTTGTGGTCATTCTCTTTTTTTTTTTTTTTTTTTTTTTTGTGGGGTACCGGGAGTTGAACTCAGGACCTCGCGCTCCAGCAGGCACCCATGGCCGCTGAGCGATATCACCGGCCCTTTTATCGTATGTGGGTACCGGGAGTCGAACTCAGGACCTCGCACTTGCCAGGCAGGCACTTATGCCGCTGAGCTATCTCACCAGCCCCCTTTGTGGTTCATTCTTAAATAAGAGAGACAGAACATGGGACGAGGGCTGGTGATGTAGTTCAGTAGTACAGCAACCACTCAGCATGCACAAGGCCCTGGGTCCAACCCCCAGCACTGTAAAAACAAAGTAGAACGACCTTGGATGCTCCCTTTACTCTCTGATTTCCCTCTTTTGACTAGATCTCTCACAAGCTCTGGAAAGCAATCTGAGACCCCCAAAGGTGGAACAGCCAAATCCTGGGAGGAAAGGATCTGTAGAAGTGAGGCGTTCTCTAGCTACTGGCAACATGTCCCAGGGCTCATTATCTGTCTACAGCCCCTCTTCCAAGGCAAAGACCACGGGGTATGTTCACTGCTGGGTACCCAGGTTTCTGGCTCCTAGGTGAGGGGCTGCACTAACCTGAAATCCTGGGCTTACACGTGGAAGTTGATAAGCAGTAGACCGCTGGCTGGTCTCACACTGTCTGCAGGTAATCCACATGCCAGGAATGCACACGTGCATCACAGCTGCAGAAATTCCTTAATGTATAAAAGCGGGCTGTACATTTTGTTTTTCCTGTGTTTCTGTTAGACTCAAAACCATTAAATTAAAAAGAGTGTACAAAGAGAAAAGATCTGATTATTACTAGCCTGGAGGGGAGGCACTGGGACGTGAGCTCATTATCTTGGTTGGCAGCATCCTCTTGGAGACCACAGGCCTGCCTCCTGTCCCCAGGGCCCTATGGTCTCTGTGCCCGTACTCTCAGGAGGCCAGGCAGGAGCAGGAGAGTGGCATCTTCAGTTCAGGGTCATCAAGCACATCCTGCAGTTTCTCAGGCCATTCTGGGACATGAGGCCACCCCTCCCCCCCTCGGATTTTGTCTTCTCAGCTGCCACATCACTGCCCTGCTGGATCGGCAGGTTCTGTATGAGGTTGGCATGGGGCGGGCAGCAGATAGCTCGGTGCTAAAGACTGTATGTACCTGGATATCCTGAGCACTCGAGCATACGTGAACGCAAACAGAGCAGCGGTGGGTGTGTGTACACTGAGCCTCCTTCACCAAATATCCAGACGAACTTGGGATCCTCAGCCTCCTGGAAGATGAGGGGAGTGGTCGCTGCAGATGCCAAGGAAGACAGGAGGAATGGGGTAGTGAGGCGACCCAGAAGCATCTTCGAGTTAGACCAGGGACTGCAAACACCGTGGGGAGACATTGCATAGTACCTGGCTTTTAGTTGGTACTTAATAATGTGAGCTGGTGCTTAAAGGTGCTTGCTGAAGCGAGCCCAGGAATCCAAAGGATTCTCTGAAATTATTTAGTGCCATCTCCCACTCACAAAGGAAACGCTACTTCCAGGAAACGCTACTTCCAGCATCCCTGCGGGAGCCGCTCAGCCTCAGCCCAAGCATGCTTGAGGCCTGCAGTGAGTCCTGAGGGAAACAGGCTTGGGGTACGCCTCGCTAAAGTGGGGGGGAATCCTACTTCCCTCACATGAAAGTGTTGACAGTAAGCAACACAGGAGCTGGCACGTTCTGTTTGCCATCACTTCTCGTTATTGTTATTAGTAACAACCACGCAGATGGCCATCCTGCTTTTGGCACACTAAGGCAGGAGCTAGCAAAGTGCATCCCTGGACCACAGCAAGAGCCTGCTCTGAGAACTTGTTAGAAATGCAGATTCTAGGTCTTGCCCCAGACCTGCTGAGTCAGAAATTCTGGGAGTGAGGCTTGGTAATTTGTGTTTTAACAGCCCTCCAGGGATTCAGAGGCAGCTAAGATTTGAGAATTACTGTTTTAGAGCTACAAAGAAACAGTCTCATTCCCCTTCTACAGAGAGCCATTTGCTGTTTGAAAACACTCTGTGTTCTTTGTTCCCAGCATTATCATCTCGGCTTCCTCCAACCATCCCTCATCCCCAAGTAGTTTCTCTCCCCCTTTTATCCCACCACCACACCCTACTCTGAAGGTCAGGGACCCTGATGGCTCCCAGCACAGCCCCCAAGGCCCCAAGCATGGCTTTTCTGCCTTCTTTGCTCTGTAGACTCTGACCACTACTTTTTTTTTTTTTTTTTTTTTTTGTGGGTACCGGGGTCAACCTCAGGACCTCGCACACCAGCAGGCACCCATGTCACTGAGCGATATCACCAGCCCTTTTTTCGTATGTGGGTTCCAGGTGTCGAACTCAGGCCCTTGCGCTTGCCAGGCAGGCGCTTATGCTGCTGAGCTATCTCACTGGCCCTGACCACTATTTCTTGAGGGCCCACTCTGATCCAGCCCCATGGCAGACAATAATTTTTTGTTTACTTTTTTTTAATTGAGATTAAGCTTACATATATCGCCAGGTGGGGTGTAGTGGTGGACTCCCGTCATCCCAACACTCTGGGAGGCTGAGGCTGGAGCATTGCAAGTTCAAACCCAGGCTGGGCAATTTAGCCACTTACCAAGACCCTGTCTCGTATTTAAAAGTAGGGGATGTAGCTCAGTTCAAAGGCCCTGGGTTCGGTCTCCAGTACTGCAGAAAACAAAAACAAAAACCATGAAAACTCACATATATTAAAATGTTCAGGCATGAAATGAACGGTTTGTTCTAGAGAACAGAAAGAAAAGCTTGTGGTAATTTTAAAAGTGCAGTTTCCACATCAGCAGCTGCAGCAGAGGTGACTGAAGCAACTGTTTTCTTCTGGATCCAAGAGCTGGTCTATAGCCGTCCCTTCCTGGAGTCACTTCTCTAATACAAATACTAATACTAATACTTCTCTCTCTCCATTCTACTTGGTTTTGCTTTTGTTGTGTTAGCTGGCCTCAAGTTTATGTCCCTATCTAAATGAATGTGTAACTTATGGTTGCTGCATTGTGAAGTTTTCCTTTTGTCACCAGACACATTGTCCTTTTTGTGGCTTGATCTAGCAAAAATGCAGAAAAATTATCAGGTTTTTGGGGGATTGTTGAAGAAAGCACCTAGTACCCCTCTTTAGACAGGCATACTGTGATGTTAGGTGGTTTTATAATTGGCTTGGGGTATTCAGTCAGTAGGGTGCCCAAGCTCCTAACTCCTCGTCCAGAAGATGGGGTGTAGTCATACTGGGAGATTGGGGGTTCAAAGGGAAATGGCACTGGTGCCCACAAGGTCAGATACTTCTGGCCCCTAAGGAGTCCAGATTTATCAGGGGGCAGCCTGATGGTGTCTGGACAAGGACAAGATTATAGACTCAGAGGATTCTGGGACCCTATAAGATTCTCAAGTGGGAACTGACTCGGGGGAAGACTCTATAAGGCTTCCGTGACCAAATCCCAAGGAGTTCAGCCCTACCAGGTCACGTCCTGGAGCTGAAAGGCTTGGAAACCACCAGGAGATGCCCTCTAAGTTCCCACAAACAGGTTGGGGATTGACCTAGGGGTAGGCCTGTTAGACTTCCCACAACTCCTGCCCACAAACCCATTTTGGGGTACACCTCATCCATCCCCCCCCCAACTTCCTGTTTAAATGCCTTCTCAACAAGTCCCTTTTTCAGTTATGGATATTCAGCAATCCAAAAAGAAACTGGGGGGCTGGGAGTATAGCTCAGTGGCACGGCGCCTGCCTGACAAGTGTGAGGTCCTGAGTTTGATTCCTGGTTCAAAAACACACACACACACACACACACACACACACACACAAAAAAAAAAAAAAAAAAGAAACTGGGTAGATTTTCTGAGGACTCGGAAAAGTTTGCTGATGGTTTACATACCCTAAGTATGATCTGACCTGGTGAGATGTCCAGTTCATCCTGGTTTTTTGCTACACAGCAGTAAAAAGCAAAAGGATTATAAGCACTATAAGACAGGCTAATGATGAAGACTTTACAGCTTCAACTGTTGATAATCAGCCAAGTGATGCATCGTATGGACTCCAGAAGGAACCTGAGTAAGATTATAACACAGGGGTTGGAAAAGCTGAATGGAGGTTACATGTCTGAGCCATCTTAGAGGGTATGTGCCAAGCCTTTCAACTACAATAAGTTCAGGTTTATCAGTCAAGGCTCTGATGAAAATCCAGCTGCTTTCCAACTCCGGCTTGAAGAGACACTTTGTAAATACACTGATTTAGATCTGGAGTCAGAGAAGGTTATATTATCCTAGAGCAGTATTTGTTAGTCAGTTGGCTCCAGATATTAGGAGGAAGCTCTAGAAACTATAAGTGGGCCTGCAAGCTGGGATAAGTCATTGGTTGATGTAGCTTATTCAGTCTTTAATAAGCATGATGAAGTAGAGGACAGGCAAGCTTGACTAGGAAAAGAGGCAGGCTAAAGCCTTATCTTTAAGTTAAGTTGCCCTAACAGATAAGGCTCAGGATAAAGCCTGAAGCACTAAGGGAAACCAAGGTAATCCCGAGTGATGGAAGCAAGTCAGAGTGCGTCAAGTGCAAGTGACCAGGGCACTGGGCAAAGGCATGTCCTCAAAAGCCACCAAACCCTTGTCAGGCCTGTCAGAACACAGAAGACCCTTGGCATTGGAGGAGGGACTGCCCTCATTCTAGAGAGGGATGAGGTCCTCCACCACCATGGTGGTCAGGAAAGAGCGCTTGGTGCCGGAGGCCAACCACATGGCTTCTGCACAAGCGCATATTCTCATTATCTTAACAGGAACCTCCGAAACTCTAGAAGTAGCGGGCTAACAAATTATATTCCTGTGTACTACTGGAGTGTCCTATTCAATTCTAATTTCTTATCGGGGTGAGTTTTCGTCCAGTTCCAAAGCTGTTGTGGGCCTTGAAGGAGTTAGGCCGTCAGCTTTCTTTACCCCCACTCTGAACTGCCAGTTGGAAGATTTCCTTTTCCAAGCTGCCTTTATGGTGATACCAGAGTGCCCCATACCAGTAATTGGAAGAGATATACTCTTCCTACTCAGGGCCACTCTGTCCTTCAAACCTCTGGTAACCGGTGTCCTACTTGTTAGGGGGACAGCCTGACCCTGTGGGGCCTGATGTATCTGCCAGCAGTTGATCCCCAAGCATGGTATGATGGCACCCTGGGGAAGGCTGTTAATGCCACTCCAGTAGTCGTTCAGCTGAAGGACCCTAATCTACACCCTCACAGAAGACAGTATTACCTTAAGAAAGAAGCTGGGGGCCGGTGAGATGGCTCAGCGGCATAAGCGCCTGCCTGGCAAGCACGAGGTCCTGAGTTCAAGTCCCGGTACCCACATATGAAAAAAAAGGGCTGGTGATATTGCTCAGCGGCACAGGTGCCTGCTGGTGTGTGAGGTCCTGAGGTGGACCCCCGGTACCCAAAAAAAAAAAAAAAAGAAAAAAGAAGCTGAGCAGAGCTAAAACCCATTACTGAAAGATTTTTGGCTGCAGGGTTGCTGGTTATAAGGCAGTCCCTTGCAATACACCCATTTTACCAGTAGTCAAGCCACCAGGAGAATATTGCTTAGTACATCTCAGAGCCATCAGTGAGCCACCAGATAAGAAGGACTATTCACCCATTAGTAACAGGCACACACACCCTTTTACCACAGACCCCAGGAGACACTAGTTGGCTCTCTGTCCTTGATCTCAGAGGTGCATTCTTTCCTATTCCTGTGGACCCTAACTCTCAATACTTGTTGGATTCATCTCTCCAGGATGAAACCCAAACCTCCTGAGACACCCGAAAACAAAGAGAGATCACAAACCTTGCATACCTGGGAACCAGTGGACAACCTCAAGCTTCTTTTCAGGAAAAAAACCCCAAAACAACCAACCTGTCGAACCAGATTGTTCCCTCTAAGTAAATTGTGTAGCTACTCTCATGCTACTCTCTTTTTTTGCTACACTGAAGGTCCTTGCCCTAAGTTATGCCTTGACCTCTTTTGTTTTTTTTCCCCGTTTCTTATAGGATCCTGACTCAAAAACTACCTCTAACAGAGATAATAAAAAGCAATTACTTATACAAAACCTTAAAGCTGATCACATCTTCCTCCTATCATCAACAGCTACCTAAGAACTTGACAGACAGCCTGGATGAACTTGCCCAGAGCATCGCCATCCTTCAAGAGCAAATAGGCTTGCTAGCAGTGGTGGCCACACAACCCCAGAGGGGACTAGCTCTCTTAACCCCTGAAACAAAGGGATTGTGTTTGTCTCTAAAAGAAGAATGTAATCCCTATGTCAATCAGTCCGAAATAGTGAGAGAGACAACAGCATGCTGCTAAGATCCATCAGGAATCATCTGAGTCATGGGTCTTCTGGCCAAGGAATGGTCCAAGCCCAAGATCAAAACCTGCCTTCACGTCCATGGCTCATCAAGAAATCCTCGGAGGACACAGCTCCCTTGGCCCCTTAGATCAGAGCGGGCAAGAGTTCCTTGGGCTCTGAATAGGCAGGGCCAGGGCCCATATTCAACAGGAAGTAGCCATGGAAGACAGACCTTCTTCCTTCAGCACCCCTTAAATACTTTGGGGGGCCAGGTCACTGTGGGGGAGATAGTATAGGTAGCACAATTGGGACTGGGAGACCACTCTGCCTCTACCCACCTGAATTTGGGCAACACCCCAGGGCCATTTCTCCTTTCCATGGCCTTCAGTGAAGCAGAAATGAAATAACAAAAGTCTAGAAAAGCCTGTATAGCTCCGGGCCATATACAGTTTCCTGGCCTGACCTTCAAGTAAACTTTTCTCCACTCAAACCTTGTTAAAGGTTCATATGTACGGACTGCATCTCATGTATAATTTAATCCGAGTGGATTCTGGGACAGGCATGTGTGTTGAGAGCACCTTGTCAATCATTTCTGTCAAATCTTAGCCAGAGACCCAAAGAGAGACACCTGGGTTGGGTGCATATCTTTTAAAATCTGAAAGCCTAGTTTATCTATGTGCTTTTTATTTTCTTCTTGTCCTGACACCACTTTTCTGTCCGTGCCACATTCTTATTTCTGTTGGCACAGACCTGAGCACCTGAGCACAATCTTCCCATTATCTTCAAGGAATGTAGCTGCTTTTTCTTTTACCGTCAGATGTACTCTTTCGGTTCTTCGCTCGCTGTACACAAGAGCCAGGAATTCATCTGCTGGCTCTACCATGTGGTATCACCACTATGCTACAGAATATTAGAAGTTATTCCTCCTACCCAGCTGTTAACCACCCTCTTTCCTTCCCATCCACCCACACTTCTCAACCTCTGGCAATCACTATTCTACTGTATTTCTACGAGATCAGTTTTTTTTCTTTTCTGTTACTAGTGTTGCTCCCTGGGCTTTGCACATGCTAGGTAAGCACTCTACCACTGAGCTATCTCCCCAGCCACACATCACCTTTTTATTTTCCACATGTAAGTGAGAACATCCAGTGTCTTTCCATGCCTGACTTATTTTGCAGAACATAATGTCCTCTGGTTCCATTCAAGTTGCCACAAATGCCAAGATTTCATTTTTTATGGCCAAATGTATTTCATTGTGCATGTTTACCATACTGTGTTTATCTATTCATCTCCCGATGATCACCCAGATTGACACCATAACTGGGCTGTGGCTACAGTACTTCAGTAGATGTGTGTGTAGCTGTCTCTTCAACTTACTGATTTCCTCTCCTTTGGATATACATCCAGTAATGGAATAGCTAAATCACATAGTAGTTCTACTTGTAGTTTTATTTTATTTTATTCTTTTTTCAAGATAGGGTCTCACCTTGTAGTTCAGGTTGACCTTGAATCCACTATGTAGCCCAGGCTGGCCTCAAACTCTTGTGATCTTCCTGCCTCCACCTCCCCGGTGCTGGAATGACAGCTGTGCACCACCAGGCCTGGCTTACTTGAGCAGAGAGCTGTCCCTCCAGCTGTTCTGGATGTCTCCTCACACTTGCATGGAATGTTACTAACGGTCATCCAAGTCATTGAGGACAACACTGAACACAGTGCAACATTCTCCCAGCTGGCTTTTTCCTGATTAACTTTTCAGGGCTCAAGTGAGCATTCATTCTGCTGGGAGTCCCTGCCCACCAGAACTGTCCCAGGTGCTTTTCTTGTGTTCCCTCCACACCTTGAGAGAGGGAGGAAGCGCCCAACACTGCCGAAGAGGTGCTTTTTCTTTATTTATTTTTCTCAGCAGCCCCAGTGCCAGCCCAGGTACAATTGACTTCTCTGGGAGACATTTGCTTTGGTTGTGGCAAACTTTGGTCATGGACCTTTTCCAAAGGACTTTACCCTGCAGCCCCTAAGGATAACTCCATGCCCTCCTCCAACAGGTCAAGGTTCCTTTATAAGCAACCTTTCCATATCCTTAGCAGGTCAGTCCCTACACTGTTCCCCTTTATGCTGCAGCATAAATTCTAATAAAGCCTCTTTTGGATGCCATTATTTTTGCCTATTCATGATTTTTATCTAGAGTAGAGCACGCTGAGCTGGTACACTGACAGTTGGTAACATCAAAGGTTGTTGGCACTAAAAGCAGACAGTAGCCAGGGTTGATAATACTGAAGCCCGATTGCAGCCACAGAACAACAGAGAGCAATGGGAAGTTATTGGAGTTGCCATTCCAGTGGCTGGAAGAGTTCCTGAGGCCTGGCAGTAGCTGCTTGCTCTGAGTGTGGGGAAGGCCATAAACACTAAGAGCTGATAGCCACTAGGGTCAAAGCTCAGGGCTATTAACACTAAAAGAGCTATACTTCGCCAATTCCTAATTTCTACAGGACTTGAGCAAAAGAACCCCTCAGCAGATGAGTAAGATCTTGGTGGCCCATTCAAGGACCCACAATTTTTTTTTTTTAATGTGGGTACCAGGAGTCGATCTCAATACCTTGCGCTTGCCAGCAGGCACTTATTTCACTGAGCAATATCACCAGCCCCTTTTTTTCCTTTATGTGGGTACCGGCAGTCAAACTCAGGACCTCGCACTTGCCAGGCAGGCACTTACGCCGCTGAGCCATCTCACCGGCCCCCAGGACCCTTGATTTTAGAAGGTCCTGAAAAAAGGGATAGATGATGATGGTGGTGGTCAGTAACAGAGAAATGGCTGAAAAACCAGCCCATGTCTGACATGCAGCTAGGGACTCACACTAGCTGGTGACATTCTCGCTTTCTGCCTTTCCTTGCGACAGCCAGCTGAGTTGTCCATAACATAGCCTGAGGACAGAGGTTGGGTCACACACTCATCCTCGTATCCCGGACATAGAGCTGGCACAACGCCTGCTCATCATAAGCAGTTATTCAGAAAATGTTAGCTGTGCAAATATATGTTTAACTACATTAAACTTGAATTACAAAACTCTGAGGCAAGAATAATATTCATGGAAGATCCCGTGAATGATGTACAATTTGTCTATTTAACCAGGAGTCCTAAAACTTGGCTCTGTATTGGAACCATTTGGAAATGTTGAAAAGAATCTCTGGTTGGGAAAGTCTTGTGCTGGTATTTTGCAAATGCGCCCAAAGTTTGTGAGAACAAGGTTCCAGAGAATTCATGTTTACCTCCCGGAAAGTGGCTTGCATATCCTGTGCCATCGAGACATTGTCTTCACTGAGTTATGCTAGGGGTTTGAGTGACCCTGGAACACAGACAAGTGATGCTTGTTCCTGGAGTTACAGGGCATGTCGTTGTCAATAGGTCCCCTTTAATAAGGGCACAGGAGAGGTTTCTATTGAGCATCAGCATCAGAAAAAGCTGAGACAGCCCCGGCAGTCATCCTTGTTTATGTTACGGATGCTGGGCTCCATCTCATTTGCATCACTTTTTTTTTTTTTTTTTTTGTGGGTACTGGTGGTCGAACTCAGGACCTTGTGCACCAGCAGGCGCCTGTGCCGCTGAGCAATATCACAGGCCCTTTTATTGTATGTGGGTACCAGGAGTTGAACTCAGGACCTCACGTTTGCCAGGCAGGCGCTTATGCCGCTGAGCCATCTCACCGGCCCATCGCATCACTTTCTAAGCTCATGGTCAAAGTCATGGTCTGTGTTTCCACCTACATAGAATTTTATGATATATGCGTTTTGTATTCACTTGTTTCTTCTTTATTTTCTGTCCTTCTTGTCCTCCCTCTTCATCTTTTTTTTTTTGTTATACTGCTTTTTGATTAATTCATGTACCATAATTCACTCTTTTATTTATTTTTAAAATTTTATTTATTTATTTCATCAGTACATATTTGCCACACACAATGACCACATTCATCATATAGAATTTGTACCTGTGCATAATATGCCTTAAATTTTCATCTGTTTTCCGTTGCCCTCCCCTCCCTTCAATCCTTCTTCCCCTCCTCATTTACAAAAGCTTTGTTTACATTTTTTCCCTTCCATTCTCTCTCTTTTTAAAAATCCCCTCTCCCTTCCTTAATTAACTCTTTTAAAGTGTACAATCTAGTGGTTTTTAGTATATTTGCCAGATTTTATGATCCCGTACCACTACCAATTTCAGAACACTTTCTTCACCCTAAAAAGTAACTCCAAACCATTAGCAGTCTCTCTCCTCTCCCTCCTCCCCTTACCCTACTTTCTGTCTCTATGGATTTGCATGTTCTGGAGATTTCATATAAGTGCAATCATATGGTGTGTGACTTTTAGCTTCTTCCACTCAGCATAATGTTTTCAAGGTTCATTAGATGTGGTAGCAAGTATCAACACCCCCACTCCTTTTTGTAGCTGAATAATATTCCATTGTATGGATGTACCACATTGTGTTGAACCATTTATTGGTTGATAGACATTTGGGCTCCCACTGTTTGGCTGTTATTAATTATGCTGCTGTGAACACCCATGTGCAAGTTTTTATAGTTTTCTTTGGCATATACTTAGGAGGGGTTTATCGCATCGTGTAGCAACTCCTCACTTCGTTTTTTTGAGACCCTTTCCTCACTAAAATTTTTATCTTGTTGTACATATTTCTGTAAGCCACTGCAAATGCCTCTTTTTGGAATGAGGCAGAGTATAAATAAAAATAAATCACAAAGCACTCCCAAGCCATCTGTTTAATAATCTGTGCTAGAATTTTGCCAGGATTCTATATTGAGCCACTTGGTCTATAGTTTCCAGAAATACGTTCTGTCTCCTTGTAAAAATCAGAACATGCGCTCATGCCTGGTGTCCTTATGATGTATCTGTGTTGTTTTTCTGTCCTACCTGCAAGGTCTTTCCTGACCCTGGTGTCTAATTCCTCTAAGTCTGGCTCCCGGACTCATCTGCAGCCCCAAGAGCTCGCGCCATCTACCTTCTCCTCTGTCTTGGGATGCACCTACATTTTCCTCCATCAAAGTAATTCATGCACATGGTTAAAAATAATCTAGAACAGAGAAGCCTACAGAGATGAATCTCCTACTTCATCCCTCCCCACCTCCAGCCTTGCTTCCCAGAAACACCTGCTTCTAACTCTTTTAGCTCTTTATTCTGGGAGCAATGTCCAGATCTCTAAATAATATGCTTATGCTGCTGCTCCTTCATTTTTCAAGTTCAAACATCCTCTATTGATTTATAGTTGTGAAAAATGAGGATTTAGTTCACATATATTGTCCAAACAACCCTCCCCTACCCTACTCCCAGTATGATTATATAGTTGTTTTTATTTAGTAAAATAAAAACAAATCTGTTGATTACCTTTGTTGCTTTAAGGAACATATTTGCATCTTTATTTTTCACTCCACTAGCTGTTGATGGTAGTTTTGTTTCCTTGTCTTGTAGGATATGAATATCACCCTCACTGCTTTCCTTTGTGCCTTCCCTTCTCAACTTCTGGCTTCTGAACATTTCCTTTATATGCTCAGTGTTGCCAGGCATGCCTGTAATTGCTCCCCAGTCAGGAGGCTGAGGCAGAAGGATCTCTGTGAGTTCAAGGCCAGCTTGGGCTACATAGCGAGACCCTCTCTCAAAAAAAAAAAAAAAAAAAAAAAAAAGCTATATATTGATAACATTATGTTCTCATTTTCTAACCATAACCATGTCTTCTATGCTTTGCCTATAGGTTGGTTCTAGAAGATTAAATCTGATACCTAGTGCTTACATGTTGTGACAGTGTAAATATTATTTATTGCAGAGCCACACAAAATCCTGTTATTAATTTCCTTTTTCTGGTTTTTCATAGAGTTTTGAATTGCTTTTCTCTTTCCTCCTTTTCTTTTCCCTGCCCTTTCCTCTTCCTCTTTCTATTCTTTTCTTCTTACTACATGCCACTCTCATTTCCTCATCGACATTCGTTGTTTTCTCAGATTTCTCTGACGATACTAATTATTTAAAACTTTCCAAGCCGGTGCAGCAGTGGTACCTGTAGTTCCAGCCAATCAGGAGGCTAAGGCAGAGGATCACTTGAGCCCTGGATGTCAAGTCCAGCCTGGCAACATAAATAAGAACTCATCTCAAAACATAAAATGAAATGAAATAAAAATGTAATAAAAACAATATTTTTTCTGCAGCCAATTAAATGCACTAAGCTCCTTTCCTCATAAAGGCCCGGTGTGCAAACAGAGCCTGCCTGGCCTGTTGATGTATGGTTTTCCTAAGTGACTTCCAGACAATGCTTTGCAGTTGATGCCCGCACCTCTGACCCCATGCTGCTCCCGAGATGCTGTGCTGCGCTGTGGGAAGTCCCAGGGCAAGGAGGCCAGGGTTCAAGGTGGCCACGGTTCACGCTGGTCAGTGCATCAGGTCCATCCTACAGAACAAGGATGCAGAACAAACAGTCGTGGAAAAAGGAGCATGTGACCGGGGCCCTGCACAGAGCCAAGTTCAAGATCCCTGGCCACCAGGAGATCCACATCTCAAAAAAATGGGGCTTCCCAAGTTTTGTTCATTTTTGTTTTTTGGGTTTTTTTGTTTGTTTGTTTTTTGTCTTTTTGAGGCAGGGTTTTACTATGTAGTTCAGGCTGGCCTTGAACTCACTTTGTAGCCCAAGTTGGCCTCAAACTCACAGCGATCCTCCTGCCTCAGCCTCCTGAGTCCTGGGCTTCCCAAGTTTAATACAGGGGAATTTGAAGACATGGTGGCAGAAAAGCAGCTAGTATCAGTGGCAATGGGGTCAAATACACTCCCAGTTGTGGTCCCCTGGACAGGTGGCAGGTCCCACGCTTGTGGGGGTCTCCACTGTGCTCCCCCTACTTAATCTGGTCACCAAAGTACCATTTCCCTGCCTTTTTCCTGGACCTTAAAATGTTTTTCTTTTGTCTCTTGTTTTCTAAATTATTTCTATTGCTGCTCTTAGTTCTTTTTCCATTCTTTCTGTCATTTGTTCATTCATTCATTTTTTGAGACAGGGTCTTATCATGTAGTCCAGATTGTTCTTTTTTTTTTTTTTTTTTTTTTTTTTGGATACCGGGGATCAACATCAGGACCTCGCGCGCCAGTAGGAGCCTGTGCTGCTGAGCGATATCACTGGTTCTTTTTTCGTATGTGGGTTCTGGGAGTCGAACTCGGGCCCTCGCGCTTGCCAGGTAGACGCTTACGCCGCTGAGCCATCTCACCAGCCCCAGACTGTTCTTGAACTCCCTCTCCCACTCTTTTTAATGGTACTAGGGATTGAAGCCAAGCTGGCCTCAAACTTGCAGTGATCCTCTGGCCTCAGCCTCCTGAGTGCTAGGATTACAGGCACGTGGACAGTGGAAAAGAAAAGTATATTCCTGGATTATTTCTATTTTTTTATACAGCCTCCTATTCTGATTTACTTTTCTTTGCTCTTCATGGTAAAGGCTTTTTTCAAATGTCTGATGATCTTTTGCTTTTTGTATTTAAGAGTGAGCCAGGCTGGCCAATTGGCAGATTTCATTTCATTTGGGCTGGGTACCAACCCCATGGGGGGGCATTCTGTAGTAGAAGGGAAGGTCGCTTCTTCCGCCCGTTGAGTCTCCGATTAGGCCTGGATCCCTGGCTGCCCTGTGTGTTGCTTGGGGATTGACCGTTTCGTGTAAGGCGGCCAGTCCGCCTCTGTTCTGCCCTATCTGCACTCTGCCTCCTTCCACTGCCCAGGGTTAGGCTACCAGGGGACATGGTGTGGCCTTGTCAGCTGCCCCATCTGGGCCCACTTATCTCTTGCTTTATTAGTGACCTTTCTATTTCCCAGTTCTCAAATATTTGCTAAAAATCTTTATCAGCAGTTTATCCCGTCTTCTCCATCATTAAAGGAATATACCTTTCTTCATTTTTATTACCACCGTAGTGGGGTCAGAGAAAGAGAGGGCTGAGGTGAGTGGCCAACAGTCTGCCCTCGCATGGAAATCTGCCATTCCCTCAGCTGCGTCTTCCCCCTTCCACTCTCCTGACAAGGGAGAGTTTCCTCAACGCAGTAAATATCTCTGCCCTTCGGGAAATGGGGGCTCCTCCCTCCTCTGCTCCCCTGCTTTTGTTTCATCCGTGTCTTCGCCTGGGTTCCTCATTTCAGAGGTGGCTTTTCGGTCATCTCTGTGAGAGAACTTTGTGTCTTCCCTCCAAATGCCAATTCCTTAAGTCCCACACGTTGCTAGAATTCTCAGCTTCAGCCCATCATCAGCTGCCTCGGTCCAGTGGTTCTGGCCCACGGAGGGCTGCAGGTAACTTTCTCCCATCCTGCTGCAGCAGCTTCCCCTTCCCTAATCCACTTGCACAGGTTTCAAATTCAGACCTGATTTTGTCCCTTATTCACATCAAATCAGGGCCATTCTATACCAGTGAGTACCAGCTATATGGAGGGCTACTTGGGAGCCCCATCAAAATTATAACCACACCCGCCTTTAAGCTACAGGTCTTCTTCTAGGGAGTTACCTTCAAGCAGAGTTGTACGTGTGCAAAATGACATATGCACAGAGTTAATTGCTTTCAGCATTGTTTATAAAGGTGCAAGTTTGTAGACAACCCAAATGTCTATTCATAGGGACATATTCAATAAATTAAAATATATTCACTCATGGAGTGGAATATTAATTATATAGCTATAAAAATGAGAGAACTGTATAAGTTGATAGGAAATAATATCTAAGATTAAGTAAAAAATGGAAGGATACAGAATAAATGGCAATTATTTACATAACATTTGCGTAAAACAGGAAAGAATAATATATGTTTCCCTTCCTGTCTATGCATAAAGTCCCTGGAATATTTTGTTTTGTTTTGTTTTTCTGAGACAGGGTCTCTTTGTGTAGTTCAGGCTGGACTTGAACTCACTCTGGAGCTCAGGCTGGCCTCGAACTCACAGTGATTCTCCTGCCTCAGCCTTCTGAGTACCGGAACTACAGGCATGCACCACCACGCCCATCAAAATCCCTGGAATGTTGCAACAACATCCATTTAGTTGGAAGAAGAGAAATAGAGGTGGGAACAAGGCACAGGGGACATTTGCACTATCTATGCTATTGTACCTTTCGAATTGTGAAGCAAGTGATTATTTTCTATTTAAATTAATAAGTAAAACTTAAAATTCCCCTTTTGTGTTTCCTCAATTTAATTTCTATATATATAATTTTAAAGTAACCTGTATGTTAATCTATATACATTCTGAATTGAGAATTTGAGAATGTAGGTAGAATATGCTTTAACTGAAATGCTTGGAAGAGAAGTATTTAAAATCTCAGGTGTTTTTTTTTTTTTTTTTTTTTGCTTTTTGCTTTCTCTCTTTTTTAATGGTACCAGGGATTGAAACCAAGGCCTTCACACTGAGCTACATCCCCAGCCCTTTTTTGTTTTTTATTTTGAGAAAGGGTCTCACTAAGTCACTATGTTGCCCAAGCTGGACTCAAATTTGTGATCTTCCTGCCTCAGCCTCCCAGAGTGCTGAGATTATAGGTGTGTGCCACCGCTCCCAGGTAGATTTCAGATTTTGGAATATCTATCTGTCTGTATGTCAGTCACTCTGTCTATCTATGAGATATCTCGTGGGCGGGACCCTGATCTAAACATGAAATTCATTTATGTTTCATACACACTTTATACCCATAGCCTAAAGGTAATTTTTGTTTTTGTTTTTTGATACTGGGAATTAAACCCAAGCCTTGTATGTGTTGAGCACATGTTCTGACACTGTGCTACACCTCTAGCCTGAAGGTAGCTTTATACATTTTTATTGCACCTGCATCTTTGACCTCAACTTGTCACAGGAGGTTAGGTGTGGAATTTTCCATTTGTAAGGTCATGCTCCAGAGTTCTGGATTTTGGATCATTTCCGATTTGGGACTTTGGGACCACTATAGCATTAATATGAGATATGCATTTTTATAGATTAATATGCTTTTGTAGCTCAGTGGTAGAATATTTGCATTGCATCTCCAGGCCCTGGGTTTGATCCCTAGCACCACACACTAGGGTGTGTGTGTGTTTGCGTGTGTGCACGCGCATCTATACATTACATATTGTGTCTATGGAACCTGTACTCGTGTGTGTGTGGTGCTAGTGATCAAACCAAAGTCCTCACACATGCTAGTGCTTAGTGTGGAGCTGTACGCTCAGCCCCCTCTTGTTTGCTTTTGATATGGGATCTCACTGTGTTGGCCAGGCTGGTCTTGAACTCCCGGGCTTGAACGGTCTTAAGGCTCCTGAATAGCCAGGAGTCCGGGCATGTGCCACCACACCAGGCTGTGTGTACTTTGTGTGTGTGTGTGTGTGTACTTTTTTTTACAGGTATCTTTTTCAAGACACTCTGAAATTGAAGCATCAAAATGTTCATTAACAGTAATTATTTACTGTTAGTAATACTGTTACTACTTGGCATATGAATGATTTAAATTTTCTTCTTTATCCTTTTTACTGTTTTCCCTCTAGTTTTTCATGATAAACATATACTGTTCCTAATAAGTAATATCAAATATGATGTATGCTCTGTCCCCCTGCTGTGTGTGCAGGATAAATCTGGTATCTGCTGGGTGCTGGTGGAGGCCCTGCTTGCATCTCCACCACCTTTGCCATGGTTCCCCGGTGTGCCCGAGGGCGGCCTTGCCTTCCCTGAGGGGGCACTGGGTGCTTCTCCTCCGTCCTGCAGAAATTCAATCCAGCCTCCACTGTCCACCTCAGGTGTCGTCCCCTTGCCAACAGAATCAGTGCCCAAGTAGCCACCTGCTCCCATCCACCTGGCTCCTCGTGTGTGTGCGTGCGTGTGCGTGTGTGTGTGCATGTGTGTGTTTGTGTGTGTGCGCCCGGCAGGCTGAGAGAGTCTCTGTAGCCCCAGGAGGGCCCGATGGCTGCCCCCTTCTGACAGCGGGTGTCTGGCAGTGTGAGAGCGGCTGCAGGCCTCGCTTCACCTCAGTGTCTACTTTCTGTCTGACTGCACCTGGGGTGTGATCTTGGTGTTCTGCAGGCCTAGTTTTCACCCCTGAGGCTCTCTACCTAGCAGCATTCTCTTTTGTGGGGGGTCAGGGATGGAACCCAGGGACTCACATGTGGCAAGCATGTTCTTTACACTGGACCACACCCCAGGCCCTTAGCGGTGGTCTTCGTAGAGCCGGATCTTCTTGCAGTGGCCCAGGCTGAGGGGAAGGGGCTCCTCAAGGACGGCTGGTCTGCCTGATGAACTGGAGTCTTTTCTTAGGGTCCCTTGGAGAAAGCAGGGCTAGGAGACCTCCACATCCCTCCCAGGGCCCTTCGCACCCCCACTCCCCATTCAGAGGGACATGGAGCAGAAGGGGAGGAGACAGAAGCAGGGGAGCGGCTGCGGCTGGGCCCCGCCCCCGTCTGGAGGCACGGAGGCGGCTCCTGGGCTCCCAGCAGCCCGTGTGCCTGGAGGAACAGAGCTGGCAGAGAATTCCGTTCCTTCCCTGGTTCTCAGGGTATAAAGATCCAGTGATTCACCACCTGTCCCAGACCCGTCTCTCTCCCAAGCTCTGCCCTCGATGCATGAGGAAGTCGAATACAAAGAAATGGAAACCCTGGCTTAAGACATGAATAGAGATGCTCCCCTAATCCAGCTGCTGAACCCTCTTCTTGATCCTTACCTCAGGGAGATTACCAGGAGGGGAAACTGCAGTCCAAGACTCAGATTCCAGCCTCCATCCCAGGGTCACCTCCAGATCAGGGACCAGGGCCAGTTTTGAACATGGCAGGCACCGCCCGGGACGGACACAGGCCGGGCTACTGAAGAACTTCCTCACACTCGAAACCCTTCCATTAATATGCGTCACGGCTGATATTTACTGAGTGCTTAATTATGTGGCAGACATTCCCTGGGCCAAGGAAGTGGGTGCATTGATTATATCTCTATTTTATGAATAAGGAAACAGGCACAGAGAGGTGAAGTAAGCGGCCCACAGTGGCTCAGCTAGCGAATGAAGCAGTGGGGATCTGAACCCTCCACACTTCCAATCACAAGGCTCTCCTGTCCTCACAGGAGTCACAACCTGACCCCTGACACTCTGAGGATGCCCTGTAACACCCATCTGAGTCCAGGGTCTTAATTTTGAACCCTTAACCCCCTCAACAGAGTGAAGAGGTCTGAGCCGAGGGGGCTTCTGGGAGCCCTGTGTTGGCGTTGTTTGTAGGGTGTGGCGCACTGCACTCTGCGATCACAGAGATGATGTGACAGTGACGTTACAGGTGGGCCAGACTGGCCCCACTAGGCACGTGCGGCCTCGGTCAGGGAGGTTAATCACTCGCCCTGGACCACAGAGGGGCCAAGCCAGCGTTCAAACCCAAAGCTCCACAACCACATGTGGCTCTCCTTCCGCACATCCACAGCCAGCCGCACCTCAGGGATTCCTGGCAAACGCTGCAGCTTTGGGGTCCTAGCAGGATCCTCCACCCACAGACCCTCCTTTCCTTCCCAGACCCGACTGTGCTTCAGGATTGCCCGGGGGATCCCAGCTTTACACTCCCTGAGAGTGTGACTGGAGGCCTGGAGTCGGACCCAGGGCCGTGGGTTCACAGCAAACCCTCAGACACCCATGATCTTGCGCCATCTTGGAGGTGTGCGTCCCAGGCCCTTGCTAAACACCTCTGGTTGAACGAGCGTCCTTTTATTCCCAATTTCACGGCTCCGACTACTCTCTTGGGGTTTAAAATGTTTAGAAGCACGAGGGGGATTTCTGGGCTGCAAGTTGGTTGTTTCTGTCTTCTGAGGTTCAGGCTGCTCCTCCTAGGTCACCTCCTGAGAGCTGACAGTGGCCTGGGGCTGTTATGGTTCCTGAATAGGTTGCTGTTCTCCGGTTGAGGTTTTAAAACTTGTCCCAAGGCAAGTTTCTCAACCCGGGACCCAGTCACTTCAGAATCCCTTGTGTAACTTGGTAACAATACTGGTTCCTCCCCACCCTCCATTAATAGGATTAGAATAGAGGAGAGGGGACAGGGCCCAGAAATCTGCACTCTTAGCCAGCACCCGGGCATGTTTTATGCGCAGTGTTTGAGGATCTCTATTGTAGGAAGTGGACTTTGGAGGGTCCTGGACTTGAGTTCAAATCCAGCACTGCTACAAGCAGCGGCATGGTTTGGAATGCTCCCTAACCCCTGTAAGGTGACCATAAGAAATGAGGTGCTGTGCAGGTTCACTGGTTGTGCTGTGAGCTAATCTCCAAGTGGGTTCAGTCAGCCCCTGAGAAGTATGCGAAGCACCTGGCACTAGGAAGTGGCCCCAGGCACACCCTGCCTGGTGGTAAGGAAGGAGATTCAGGCGGAGTTATTACTCAACCCATGGTGAATGCTGAGCTGCTTCAAAACAGTTCCGAGTTTCCATTTCCTCTTGGATGAATTCAGTGAAGCTTTTAAAGGTAACCGGGTCCTTTCCCATCCTCAAGCGTGAGCCATCCAAGCTGGGGGCTCAGGTATCCTAAACAAAGAACAATGCAATTTTGGCTTCCTGACAACCTGGCTGAGTGTCTGTCCACTGGCCCCTCCCCTTCAGTGTCTCCTCCACTTCGTTTTCCCAAGCCACTCCCCATGGCAGGTCCAGTCTGCAAGGTGGGCTTGGTAGGCCATGGTCTGTCAAGGTCCCTGGGCCCTCTAACCTCAAAGCTGGCCCCCAGGGAGCCAAAAGTCTCCACATTTTTCCTCCTAGGCTCTCCCATGCAGGCCTGGCCAAAACATTCTTGAAAAGTTTCAACCATTCATAATGGGTCAGTCCCCTCCGGAAACTTTCCCCAGCTCTGCTGAGAGTCTGCCAGGCAACTTGGTGACTTCTGCTCCCAGCATGCACAATGGACAGGGGCAGAACAATGCTGAGGAGGAAAAACAGCTTGCCTGTCCCTGGGCTCACATCCTCCTGGGACCCCACCCAGGCCCAGGGGGCTCCCAGAGGAGGGAGGGGTGTGCATGAAGAGGGGTGAGAGGACAGCTGTGGTGGCCAGCGGAAAAGAGGTGTGGTGGGAGTGCAACAAACTCCCTCAGTTTGGCAGCTCTCTGAACCAGCTGGATGAATCAGATTAGAAGTCAAATCTGCTTATTCTGGCTCCCCTGCCAGCCCTGGGCCACAATTCACAGCCCTGACACTGGAACGGATTAAGACTTAAGCTGGCGTCCAAAGCAGTTCAGAGTCAGTGACCTAAGCAGCTGGGGTGAGGCAGGAAGATGTACAAATCTGGTGGAGGTCTTGCTTGGCTCTTTCCAAGGTGTTAAACCACATGAGGGCTCAGTTTCCATATCCATCTATTGGGGTGCTTATGCATGCCCTGCCTGTGTATGATGGCATCTCAATAATTATGAAAGAATTACTTAGTCACCAAGTGGCATTATTACTCCAGCAAAGCACACCTGTTGAAGGTCACAGCCAAGGATAGGAAGGCACATTCTCTTCAGCCCAGGCAAGAAAGGCCAGACACCAGAAACCCAGACACACCAATGCAGGCTATAGGCAGATAGAATTTCAAGATAGTCTGGTTTGGGGAAGGTCTGGTTACAGGAAGGGCTGGGGGCAATCAGAGGTCTTAGCTGGAAGCACTGTTTCTATTCTAAGCTGTTTTTACTTAGGCTGTGCAAATTTGGGTGGCATTTTGAGCAATAGGGACAAGGGAGGGGCAAACCCACAAGCATCAGTGTAGACCTACTTGGTGCCAATAGAACTGAGCACTTAAGAGGGTGTTCATGGGTTTGGTCAAGAAAAGTTTCCTGGAGGAAGGGAGTTTGAGGCATCTTTGAAAGAAGGAGGAGAGGAAATGGCTCATAAGAAACAATACAGTGGGGCTGAGCCTGTAGCTCAGTGGTAGAACACTTGCCTAGCCTGCACCAGGCTCCGGGTTTGATCCCTGGCACGATCCCTGGCACTGTGAAAACAAACACTAAACTACTAAAGTGGGAACAGAGAGTTGATGTAATATTTGGGCAGGAAGGACATTCTGAGGACACCTAGGGCCCAGACTCATCACTGGGACAGGATCGCTGAGTCCCAGCAAGGGCCGGGACTTGCCCAAGCCCAAGCTGGCTGTGACTGGACTGTGGAGCACGCCGCAGGGAGGTGGAAGGGAAAGTCCCGGAGTGGGGTGGGGGCGTGGAGGGACTCTAGAAGGTCCACGGGTTGAGCAAGGAGGACCCTTTGGGGAAGTGGGTCTCGGTCTAGCAGGGAGGTTGTAGGTGTACAGAGAGGTCAGAGGCAGGGCACCAAGGGCGCAGGCACCTTGCTGCGGAGTGAGCATAGCTCCCGAGAGGTGACAGTGGGACAGCGAGCAGGATGCCTCTCAGAGCCCCTGTGCAGCTGGGGGACACCGGGAAACACCTAGAAATGAGGTTGGCTGCACCCTGAGGCTGTTAATGGGCACTCAAGTCTGGAGAGGGCAGAGCTCGAAGGAGTGGGGTCCGGGAGCAGATCCCTAATGAATCAGGTGGTTCATGTTTCTACTGACTCATTCGGATTTTCGTCCACACTGTGGTCCTTGTGAGGTAGAGAGGTTACAGGGCTTACGAGGCTTGCGAAACAGGTAGGTAATTCAGGGACTTGCGGCGGGGATGAGGCTCCGGCCACTGCACCCCGGGACTGCGGCTCCTCTGTGGTTATCGCCCTGCATCTGGGCCAGGCAGATAAGCATGCCCACTGGGAGCCATTCTCAGCATTTCTGCAATCAGCTTCTCTCCCCCTGACCACAGAGTTCCTGACTCTCTAGTGGTTCAGAGCCGTTTTTTTTTTTTTTTTTTTTTTTTTGTGGGTACTGGGGTCGACCTCAGGACCTCGCACGCCAGCAGGCGCCCGTGCCACTGAGCGATATCACCAGTCCTTTTTTCGTATGTGGGTTCCGGGAGTTGAACTCGGGCCCTCGCGCTTGCCAGGCAGGCGCTTACGCCGCTGAGCCACCTCACCGGCCCAGAGCTTTTTTTTTTTTTAAGTTTAATTTAGGTAATGTTTGTGGGGTTCATCATAACTTGCTTGCTGTTCGAGTAAGGGACATCAGAATCCCACACTCTGGTGGCAGTTTGGAAGACAGATGGCTCTCCATAGACAGAGGAGCTGGAGCCACGCCTGTTCCCCTAGCCTACCCTTCCCCCTCCTAGTAAGGAACCAGGGGCCTCTGGTCACAGCCCTCACAGTGAAACAGGTGGCAAGCGATGCCTGCTGCTACCCTCGAGACAGATGACATAACAATAGCCAACACGTACATCATGCTTTCTATTCAGCCAGTGAATTCTGAGTGCTTCCCATGTACTAACCCATCTGATCTCCACACTCATCCTATGATCATCTCATTTAGCGGATGGGGAAACTGAGGCACCAAGAAGCCATGTAGGGTGGCCATGCCCGGATGCAGGCCAAGGCAGGCTGGCTCTGGAGTTCCAGTCTTGACCTCCACTTGCACTGCCTGTTGTTTGGGAGCCCCAGCTTCACCCCAGTGATGCAGAATCACATGTGGTTGAGGGTGACCACTCAAGGCACCTGCCTAAGCAGGACAGTGCTGGGTCATAAGCCCTGGTCCCATCCGTCTCCCCAAGGTGCCCCCCTACTCTTGCCAACCACCAGGTGTTGGGAATCCCAGCCGAGTTCACTTCCATGCTGCTGATTAGTCCCAGATGCTGGAAAGTTAAGGTAACCTCACCTCAAAGCCAGTGGCGGGGCTGCGATGATGACCCACCCAGGTGTCTTGGAATCCAGGGGGCAGAGGGTTTGAAAGCCCAGAACCATGGTTTAGTTTCTCCCCGTCTCAGTTTTTCTGAGGAATGTGTCTCATCTGCCAATTTTATCTTGCTGCCTCACATGGTAAATAAAAAAGATAAAAGGAATAGGGTCAGACTGGGAGCAGATTCGGCTGCCCTTCCTCAGGGACTTGGTAAAACTTGCACTGGTGCTCTTGGAATTCACAGGTGACTCCACAGCCTCTGCTTGAAGGCTCCTGGGCACGGAGTGCTCCCTACCTCAGGAGGCAGCTGATCTCCACAGAGAAACACCTGTGACCAGCACCTTGGTCTTAAATTCCCTCTGTGCCTTCCCTTCTCCAGCCACATGTAAAGCTCTACACAGATGCAACCCTGGGCTGAGGTCAACTTTTCAAGTCTTGCAAAATCTTTGAAGTAGAATGTACTCAAGACATTCTTGCTAACTGAGGACTTATGATAGTTGAAAAAGGCAAGGAAAAGAAAAGTATGATCTTCAATTTTAATTCGAGGACTGGGATCCCTGGGGAGGAAGGGAGCCAGAATTTTCACAGTGGGGAAGGGGATAGGAATGTGTAGAGCGATGGTACGAAGCTATTAAGCTGTGTGTTGGGCCCCTTATGCACATTCTCTCCTGAACCCTCAAAACTGTGAGAAAGGTGCCGTCATTGTCTCCGTTATAGAGAAGGACACTGAGGCACATGACTCAGCTCGCAGGAAGCAGAGGTGGGATCCGAATCGGGCTCTGTGTGGTTTTGGAGCCTGGTGCTGTAATCCCTGGATGCACAAGGCTTGGGGACCCGGGGGCCTAGCCAATCCCTCCTGCAGGAAAAACATGGATGCCATCAAAAGTATTTGCTGTATCTGAAAAAAGAGACAAAAACAAACTCGGTAAAATTTATTTTAGCTATTTATTCATTCATTCATTCATTCGTGTGGTGCTGGGGACAGAACCCAGGGCCTCATGCGCACCAGGGAAGCACTGTACCGCTGAGCTACACCTGTAGCCCAGCAAATTTTAATAGAACGACTAATGGAAAACTCCTTATCTTCTAAAACCCTGAAGCCTTATGAGAGCAAAGACCACATCCCAAGCCACTCTAGCTGAGACTCAGCTCTGGGTAGGAGGCAGGACTAAGTCAGGCTCAAGTGTGCGTCCTGCAGTACCAAGAAAGAGCCTGGAATGAGGGAATTGGGGAGGGAGAAACCCAGCAGACCAGAGGATGAGGAACTGGGCTGCCACTTCCAGTACAGGGAGGAGCAGAGGGCGGGGCTGACCACCCATGCCCACTTCACTCCTGCCCTAGTGCTCCAAACTGTTGACACCAGGAAGTAGATGAGGGTACAGGAGAAAGTGTTGATGCTTGACATCAAGACAACTTCTCAGTGACTTGAGGCAGGGTGGACAGAGAGGAGAGGTTGTGGAGTCTTAGTAAGTGGAAGCCCTAGGGAAGAGACTGGGTCAGATTATTCATTCATTCATTCAAGACATAGGGTCTTGCTATGTTGCCCAGGCTGGCCTCAAACTCCTAGGCTCCAGCAATCCTCCTGCCTCAGCCTCCCAAGTGGCTGGGGCTCAGCCACTGCACCTGGCTGGGTCAGGTTATTGATCTCTGGGTCTAAGTGCCACTCAAGGATATATACGGAGTACTACCTAGCACACCAGAAAGGGCGAGAAAGAAAGCAAGAGAAGGAAGGAAGGGAGAGGAAAAAATGTCGGTGAACAAGGCAGGCAGTGGAAGGTGCACCTGCAATCCTGGCAGCGCTGCCTGGCCCCGGCCACCCATCTGAGGACAGCTGCTGCACTCTCACTGGAGCTGGGCACTGCCCATCAGAGATGACACCAGCCACAGGGCCCCAGCACCTGAAGCAGGGACAGGCCCCACTGCCGTTTCAGATGGCCTATGGTGGGAGGATGGGGGTCCAGGGGAGAAGGTGGATGATGGCAGGGGACATCTGGTGGGGTGGGGGGGACAGTGACACTGGCTAACCTCTGGTGCCTACTGGCTGGTAGTCAGCCATGCTTTCAGGTGACCAGAGGGTACGACCCAGGTCCTCCATGCAGCCACATGAAGTGGAGCCTTCTGTGCCCCCACTCCCACCCCAGGCAGCGGAGGCAGGAGGCCAGCCAAATTTGAACTGTAACAACCCACCATGCTCTCTGGGTGGCCAGGCAAGTCACCTAACCCCAGGGCCTCTGCTGGGAAACAGGATGACTGACAGCACCTGCCTCATAGCAGCACAGTGTGGGCTCCCCAGGGCCTGTCCACCTCTGCCTGGAGCCCGAGGGCTCCTTCCCCCAGCCTCCCTGAGCCTGTAAAGACAGACTAGCAGCTGCCACTGCAGAATGAGGCCAAGCACCCCTCCCTCAGGAGTGGCTCTCAACTCTGGCTGCACATGGGGGTCCTCTGGGGACCTTCTGTATTTGCAGTGTGGGGCTCAAACCCAGGCCTGTGTGTGCTAGGTAAGCAAGCTACCAGTACGCTACACTCCCACCCCTCGGGTTGGAGGGGGTTAAAAAAAACTGATCCCTGGCCCCACCATTAAAAAGTCTGATGGTAGCTGGACATGGTGGCCCACACCTAGAATGCCAGCACCCTCTGAAGCGGAGGCAGGAGGATCACAAGTTTGAACCCAGTCTGGAAACTTAGCAGACTTGATCTCAGAAAAAAAGAGGATGGGGCCAACAGCTCCAGTGTGGAAAAAAGAAAAAGAAAAAAAAAAAAAAAAAAAAAAATCTTCAGGAATCCATCTGAGCTGGAGCCAGGCATCAACAGGTCCTAAATGTTCCCAGCTGGACCTAACATACATCCACATGATCCAGCCTTCCCTCCACCCTTCCCAGCTTGCTGTGCTTTGGCCTCACTGCCTTTTGCTCTTCAAGTGCATTCCCTTCAGGGCCTCTCTGGGGATGTTCTGTCCCTGACTGTCCGCCTGGTTCCCTCCCTCAGAAGCCATGGCTCCCCCAGATCCTATCAGAGGCCTCTGACCACACTCGTACCTCAGCTGGTGCGTCAGCACCCCACCCTGCACCCTCACATCTCCCCTGTCCCCTGACCCGGCTTTATTTTGATTCTTTTTTTTTTTTGTGGGTACCGGGGGGACGACCTCAGGACCTCACGCGCCAACAGGCACCCGTGCTGCTGAGCGATATCACCGGCCCCTTTTTCGTATGTGGGTTCCGGGAGTCAAACTCGGGCCTTCGCGCTTGCAAGGCAGGCGCTTAAGCCGCTGAGCCGTCTCACCGGCCCTTTATTTTGATTCTTGAACTGCAGACACTCTGATGTGCCTGCCTTGTGTTGGTCTGGGGGGTGCCTTTGTCCCCCTCTGGACTGTGGGCTCTGCTGGAGCAGGGACCTGGCCGACTACCTCGCTGTCGCAGCCTCAGTGCAGTTTGGACAGGGCTGGAGTGCTGTGCACCTCCGTGTCCTGGTGTCCAGCACAGGGCCAGGCTGGGGACTTGCTCTGGAGGCAGAGGGTTCAGAGGGGTGCTGTGGAGTGTCACACGTGGAAGCAAGGGTCTGAGCAGAGGTGGGGCAGGATGGGGCTATGGGGGCTGAGCTGCTCAGAGAGGAAGGAAGGGGCAGGCCTGGCCACAGCGACGATGCATGGCGGCCCAGGCTCATTTGGCATCAGCCCTGAGCTTTGTGCCTGGGACACCCAGGAAGGCTGGGGCAGGGGACAGCCAGCTGCAGGTCACACCGAGGCGGGAGCTGATGTCACCTCCACCTTGCAGCAGTCATCAGATAAGACCTCTCATCAGCAGGGGCAGGGCCGCCGCAAACCACAAATGCCCCTGCCAAGTGGGCATGGTAAAGAGGAGGCTAGTAGGGACCCTGGGCACTCCTGACCCATCCCAGGAGCAGACAGCTAATGTGAGGCCAGAAGGACAATGACTCAGGACTCTGGTGGAATGGCGGGCTGCTGTTTGTAAGGGCCATGTGGCATCCGGAAATGACTGTCAGGTGTGCAGGAAACCAAGGGCTCCAGGACATGGGGCTGGGCTGTGGCTCAGCCTGGTCCCTGGGGAGCCCAGCTCCTGTAGCCTGCCAGCCCTGGCAGCTCATACCCAGTCTTTGCTCCTGAATCCGGCTCCCTCTTCTGGAGCCACCATCTCTACCTACACCCAAGGTCTGCGCTGAGCCTGTCCAGTGGGATTTATCTCCTAGGCCCCGAGAGCAACCCAATGCCTGTGACTTATGGTGGCCTCCACAGGGCTCCAGCAAAGCAGTGTCTACCCAGGCCCTTCCTAGAGTTGCTTCTCGTCTCCTGGGCCTCTGCACTGTGTACAGCTCCCCTCCTTGAGGACCGAGGGCTGGGGACTCTACATTGCTATGCACCCTGGGGCAAGTCACTCAATCCCTGAGGACCCACTGTATGTATGAGGATATGCAAAGGGGGGAGAAAGGGGTTCTTGTACAGATTCAATGAGACAAGCCTCTGGCACAGGGCAGAGAGCTTAATAAATACAGGCTCCTTCTGGTGGACTTCAAGTTCAGCTTAAAAGCCCCATTCAGATCCCCGCCAAACACACCCTGAGCCATGGTCCCACAATTTGCTGAGGGGGTCTAGGGGGTGCTGGACCTGGTGCACCCCTTCTTTCCATGGCCTGGGGCGGAGATCACTGACTGCTGGGTCCTGGGCTCCCCTCTGCAAAGCAGCTGCCCCCTCGAGCACATCAGCAAATCAGAGGGCGCAAGGCCTGACTGGAGCCAGGGCAGGGGAGGTCAGGAGGCATGGCTGGGGGTCTGGCATTTGAGAGTGGTCCTGGGAAAACAGAGCTGGACACAGAATTGGAAGACAGCAGGACTCCCAAGAGCCATGAACCTTGCGTATGACAGGGGATGAGTCCAGGGGACGAGGCACTGTGAGCAGCAGCAGGAGGCAGATTCAAGCTCTGCACAATTACCTCGAGGTCTGGATTACTGTGGGGTTCACAGCCCTTCTGCTGCCTTGGCCTCGCCCACCCCAACTCTACTCCTCTCTTGAGCACCCCCCCACGAGCGAAGCATTGGGAGGCCAGGGCCCAGGATGGCAGCCAGACCCCGAGCACCCCCCTCCCTGGGACTCTGTCTGGTGAGGTCTTGGTTAGCCCCACCCTACAGGCACCAGGCAGAGTTCACATCTGGTCCTGAATGCAGCAGGGAGGGTCGGGGGCCTCCCACAGCCCAGGGCAGGTTCAGAGACGTACAGGGACACAGGGACTGACTCCCTTAGTGTGTACTATATATAAGCCAGGCCCAGCCATGCTTACTGGGCCTGGAGAGGCTTTCTGTTCTCCGTCTTTAGCATAGATCTATCAGTAACCATTTCTGTACCAGACTGCGTGCTCCTTCCTGTACAACATGAATTAAATATATTATCTGTCTTTGTGCTGAGTCACAGGACATTCACAGTACAGTGGGGAAGGGGAGGAGGGCTGGGGGAGCCCAGACCCACCCCCACCCCACTCCTCAGGTTGAGGGCCTTGGGCTAGGGCAGGGCTTGTGGTGGAAGCCAGGCCTGGCCTCCCCTCGGCCTCTGCTTCAGGATTCAGCCAGGCTGAGGAGGCCTTGGGAACATGGGGTTCCATGAGGAGGGGGTCCTCTTCAGGGGCTCTTACCATCCAACCTGTTCCCTTCCCACTTCCCCTACCTAGGGCTGCGGCATTCACACCACCTCCTCTCATGACCATCCACTGAGCACATGGTGCCAGGATCACGAGGAGAGAGCCACAGGGCTAGGGAGGAGGGGACAGGGAGCGGTGTCAGCGCCAAAGCGCCAAGGCCAGCCTGGCACCAGTGTCAGGGTGACCCCACATTATCTGGGTGCTGCTCTCAGGACACTGCCCCTGGCCTGACTTATTGGTGCTTGGGGATAAGACAGGCAGAGCAGTCCTTGGGAAGTGGGTAGGCAGGAGCTGGGTCGGAGCTCCAAGGGCAGCATGCACTCTACCACCTGCCAGGTTAAGGCAACTCCATCCGGACGGGGAGGCAGGAGGAGCACTGCTGGGCTCCCAGGCCACCTCCAGGGGCAGCTGGCATCCCTGCACTGCTCAGCCTTGGCCCAAAAGGGCACAAGTGGCCTCTGGAGAGGAGGAAAGGAGAAGAGGGTGGGAATGAGAGGAGACAGGGCTACTCTTTCTTCTGCTGCTCCAGGGAACATTTGCCCTTTAGTCCCACACGAGGTGCCACGTCCCTTCTTGCTCTCAGAGAGGAAGGAGGTGAAATGTGTGCAGGCTCCTGGGGGCAGAGGGAGGACTGCCAACCCGGAGAGGCGGGCAGGCCATGGGGGAGGCATGGAAAAGCCCACATCTGGGCCAGAGCTCAATGTGGTGCCTGGATTTTCCTGTGCCCGAGCACTTCAGGCTGGGAGAAGGTCTGAGCCTCCTCCCTGTCCCTCGCCTCCTCTCAGGGAAGCAGCTCACTCCCAGCCCCTTGGGAGTGACGGAGGGTTGGTGTCCAGGCACAGGTACCAGGGAGGCTGTTTGGGAAACAGGAAGAAGAGACAGCTGCACCCAGCAGGGCTGCCAACAGTCTTCCAGGCTGGCCACTAGCTCTTGTTCCTTGGTCCTCCTACAGCCACACAGGCCTTGTCCTACCGAAACGTGCGTTTCACGTGACCTCATGTCCCTTATGCCACAGCAGAGGGGGCACGGCTCAGAAGATGCTCTGCCGCCGGTTCTTCCCTCGTCCTAGACAGCAGAGGAGGACAAGTGGGACTTCAGGGAGGAGTCAGGCTGAAAGGTGCCCAAGATCAGAGACAGTTGTCCCCAACACTCTGAACAAGTGAGCGAAGGAACGTGCTTGGGACCTGGGCAGTTCTGTGTTCAAATCCCATCTCTGTTACAAACTACAAGAAGTTGTGACTTCACCTTTCCTGGGCTGTGAACTGGGGAATATTAATGGTGCCAACTTCATGGAGAGTTTTAAGGATTAAACGAAATTATACATGGCAAGCACTATCACGTCCAAGGCCACCAGCTGGTCCAGACAGTACAGTTCTCCCGGATGCAGAATGGCCAGGGGGCTCAGGGTCTGCAGGGTGCATGCACCAGAGGAAGCACCTTTGCCAGAACTACGCCGAATGCAGTGTCCTGTTGGGGTGGAGAAACCTCCCAGAAGGAAAGCCCGCCTGTGGGGGCCCATGCTGACTCCCCATCACAGAAGCAGGCTGCTGGGCCCATCTCTGCTCTTCCAGAAGGAGCCCCTACTGGGGACAGGTAGCCCACCCAGCCTCCTCTAGCAGGGAGAGTAGTGGGGGCCCTCCGAGACCCTACCTGGATGCTGGGAGGCCAAGCCACGGTACCCTGGGTCCTTCTGGAGCTGGATCTCCTTCAGAGAGAAGACGGAGGCAGCTGGTGGAGAGAAGAGGGGCAGGGAGAGGGCTGGGTAGAGCTGGGGTACCCTGGTTTGGGGAGCCCTTCAGTCAGGACCAGACCCACAGACTCTGTGCCCCTTAGATCCAAATGAGAACCCATTGAGGGGAAGCTACGTGCCTAAGGCTGCTCAGTGCACCTGGCCTCTGGCCTCTTTGTTCTGCTCTCTCATTCACCCCTGGTTCCGGTGTGGCGCTGCCCCATCAGACACTCACTGTCCTCAAGCTGGTGCACATGTTCTCCCAGAGACCGGAAGTAGGGGTGACTCAGGGCTGCCTCTGCTGATGTGCGACTCTTGGATTCGTACTGAAACACACAGGGTGGGCTACTGGGCACTGTGGGAACCCTCTGGACAGTGAAACCTCCAAAATAAGTTAGATAGCCAAGGTGGGGGGGCCTGGGTCAGCTGCCGTCCCCAACCTGACCCCACCCCAGGCTTCTCAGATGCCCAGGTGTCCAGCCACCAGAAACGGGACTTCAGGAGGGACTTCCTCTAGGGATAAAAATTCGGATGCGAGGGCCACCATGACCATCGCTCGAGTGTGGCCACTACTGGCAGGAAAACTGCCCTCCCTTTCTGGTGCGCTTGCTTCAAAGCCGGTGCCTCGCTGTACCTCATGCCCTCAGCGTATCTCATCACCATCTTATGGGGTATGAACTATCAACTCCATTTTGCAGGTGAGGAAACGGAGGCACTGGCAGGCTCTCTGGAACATGCCCAAAGGTATCCAACTAGTAGGCGGCCCACACCAGGATCTGGGCGTTAAGCTGGGACTCTGAAGGCAGAAGATGGAAACCAGAGCTCCTCCCAGGTGTGGGGCACAGAGTGCAGGGCAGAGGAGCACAGGAGCCACGTAAGTTAGGGTCTAGGGCAGGCGGGGCTTGGGGCCTCTACTCCCAATCCCCTGGAAGGTCACTCACCAGGAGGAGGCCGGTCAGGAGGTTGATGCCGTCGGTATCCAACCTGCAAGGGAGCGGTGCTCTGTACAGGCTCCGTCTGGGGCCTGGAGGGGAGGGGCCCGTGGGCGTGGCTACCGTGGGCGTGGCTACCTGGGGGCGTGGCTGAGCAGTGGCTGCGGCAGGTACCCGGGGAAGTTGTAGGCTCGGAACTCTGGAAGGGCTGTTACGCCGGGCCACGTCTCTTCTGTAGGGGTCCCTGGAAGGACGACAGGGGTCGGAGAAGACATGGGTGAGGGGCCAGGGGGTGCGATGCCGGAGGAGGAAGCTAAGGCCGGCCGAGGGCACGGGGGTCCTGCCGGGTTGAGATCGGCGGCCAGGCCGCCGAGTCCTCTGCGCGCCTGGGCTGGGCGGAGTGCTCGTGCCCTCTGGCGGCCAGAGCGGGGGTGCGGCAAGAGACTGACCGAGGAGGCGAAAGATGAGGTGCAGCTCCTCCTTGACTGTGGAGCCCGGGAAGAGGGGCCTCCCTGTGGCCATCTCATAGTGGATGCAGCCCACGCCCCTGCGGGGAGCAAGGGGCAGGGGGTGTCAGCGAGGAGCGGCCGCTTTTCCTAGGGCTGCTCCACTAGCGTACCAAGGACGCCCTGCCACTGGTGGCAGGAGGCTCCTGGAACTGCCCAGTCCCCACTACAGCCCCTCTCTGGGGGATGCCCTGGGCCCTGGGAAGGTGCGACCTCTCCCTCTCGCTCTGAGGTGTGGGTCTGCACCCTGGTGGCCCAGCTGGAAGAGGGGCCCACACCTTGGTTCTCCTAGGAAGCCCTGGGCACAGGCACAGGGAGCATTCGGCAGAAATCTTAGTTTTAGCTTCAAATTCGGACTGGTTTTTTATTTTATGCCAAATCATGGATTTCTTAATTTTAACATAAAAATAAGTATTCCTTCCAAAAGTACCACTAGAACTGATGCTTGAGGAAAATTCATCATCTTTACTGTAGGGAGGGACCCTCCTGTACCCTCAGGTAACCCCCCAGATCTCTATAACAGATGCACAGGCTTGGAGGGGCTATGTAAGAAGGGGAAACCCTCCTCTATTGTAGACTCATCTTTTAACATCGGCAGAGGCAGGGAGCCACGCGGCTTTAGTCAGGGAGGTCAGGTGGTTCTTTCCAGAGTCTAAGGGTGTGGGAGCCCCCTAGCCCCCCTTGGTCACACTCACCACATATCGATGGGTGTGGAGTATTCTGTGGATCCCAGCAGCACATCGGGGGGCCTGTACCACAGGGTCACCACCTCATTGGAGTAGGTCTTTGTGGGCACTGACTTGGCCCGGGCCAGTCCTAGGGACGGGCATGTCACTGAACCTTTGCTCTCAGCACTGACTGCTAAACCCTCCCCCATAGTACCCACATCCTAGGGTGGCCGGGAGCCCCGGTGACATCAGACCCCCACGCTGTCCTGGCCTCACCAAAGTCAGCCAACTTCAGCTCGCCCCTCTCATTGATGAGTAGGTTCTGGGGTTTCAGGTCCCGATGCAGGATCTTGCGCCGGTGGCAATAGGCCAGGCCCCGGAGTAGCTGGAACATGAAAATCTGGGGAGCAGGGAGAGAAAGGAGAAGTAGAGGTGGGAGCCTGTCACACCTGGAAGACCTGGAGCCTCTGCCTCAAGGCCACGGTAGAAATGGGAGCAGGGATGGGGAGGGGGGTCAGCACAAGTCCCTGGAGAGGCAGTCTGGTTCCTATGCACCCTACCGCCCACCCTGGGCCCCAGCATGTGAGGGAATCCCAGCCAGTGGGGAGGCCCAGTAGTGACAACGAGTGTGCAGGAGGCCAGCATCCTCAAGTTGGAGTGTAGCGGGGTAGAGTGGGGCAGGAAGCCATCTGTGTGGGATGTGTGCATTTAGTTCTTTAACAAACACCGGAAGGGGTCATCCATCCCTCGAGTTTCCTGGAAGTCTCCCTCCCTGCATCCTGGCAGGTAGCTCATGCTCCCAACTGACAGATGGGGAAACTGATGCTTAGCATTAGAGATGGTCTTCACAGCTAGACTGTGGTAGAGGGCTTGCGTCTGTTCCTGGGGACAAGGTGCCCGTCCCAGGTCCTCACCCCAGGTCCTGGGCTCACTGAATGGTAGCACCCTATCCCCCCTTCCTGCATTTGAAGCTCTGAGTGTGCTCATCAGCTGGGGCCCTGGTGGTGAGAAAGGCCAGCATGATGGACTGAGGCCCCTGGGTGTCAAGAAGGATGGGGTGCAGCCTTGGAGGCCCTCACCTTGACATTGTGCATACTCATGAGGTTTCCACAGTGGTCCAAATACTGCTTCAGGTCACTGTCCTGCAACACAGGTGCCTGGCTCTTAGTTGCTGCTAGGCCTGAGCGCTTGGTCCACTCCTGCCCAGGAGCATCCGAGAGCCTGATTCTAGAACAAGGCTTGGGGCTCCCCTCCAGACCTCCCCTATTCCCTCCTCCCCCTCCCTGCTCCACCACCCCTGCCACAGCAGCCTCAGCCCGGCTCACCAGGTACTCAAACACCAGCGTGAGGGACCGGTCTGTGTGGATGAGGTCATGCAGGGTCACGATGTTGGCGTGCTTCAGGTTCTTCAGCAGTGACACTGGGGAGACAGGCCTGCCTGGGTCCCTCGCGTCCTCTCCCTGGGGTCAGCAATGGCCTCTGCCCCAGGCTCCCACTAGGACAGGCTGCTGAGCCTCCTCACAACCCTTGCGGGGAGTGTGGGTCCCAGGCCACTGCACCTACCCTCTCGGATGGCAGTGCAGGGTGCCCCCTCCTCATGCTCTAGCCGGATCTCCTTCAGGGCCACCAGGTTCTCTGTCAGCTTGCTGCGCCCCTTGAAGACCGTGGCGTAGGTGCCCTGGGTGGGGGAGTGTCCACCTGTCAGCCCTTGGGTGCTGCTCTCCTTGGCCCAGGGTCCTCCCCTCCTCTGGTGCTTGGACTGGGCCCTTTAGTACCAGTGCCCTACACCCTTCATGAAATTCTGTTTCCCCCAAAGCCCACTTCCTCTGCGAAGTGCCCTTAATAGTTTCTGAGTCAAAATGGACAGCTCCTTCCTCTGGCCCTGGACATTCTCTGTTATAACGCCAGTGTCATTTTTCCTCACATCACACTGATGTTTGGAGGCAGGGCTTCCTCCTCTCTGTGGACCTGAGCCTGCCCCCAGCCTTTGACACACAGCCCAGCGCAGTGCTGCGGAATTAGCTCAGTGACACGGCCCTTGCTATGTGCCAGGAGCTGTCTAAGTGCTTGTCTCAAACCCTCAATCCTTGCCACAACCCTGAGGAGAACCATTAGTCCATTCGACAGAGGAGGAACTTGAGGCACAGAGAGAGGTCACGTAACTTGCCCAAGGTTGCAGAGCTAGGAAATGGTAGACTTGGCATTTCAATCCAGGCCAGGAGTACTGGCAGGAACAAAGTAGCACAGAGCCCACGGGCTACTCTGTCCTCGCATCCTGTTCAGGACCCGGGGCCCCAGCAGGAGGCTGGGCCAGGCTGCGTGGCCAAGGAGGTGCACCTCTCTCAGGGAGGGGCCGTGGGGAGCAGGGCCCGTGTCTATCACTGGAGAAGACACAGCCAGCCCTTACCTCCCCCAGCTTGTCCAGCTTCACGTACGTTTCCAGTTTCCCAAAGCCGATATCTGACTGGGGGAAGACACAGGGTGCTATGAGACCAAAGGCCCCAGGGCCCCCACCTACCCCCCACCTCCAACCTCTGGGAGGGAAGAGAATGAGACCCCCAGCGGTGCAGAGGGAGCCACTCAGACTAGCCACAGATCCTTCCCCTTAATCCCTGTAACAGGAGGGCCCCTTGGAAGTGTGATGTCTCCCTCCCGTGACATCAGGGACGTGGGGCTGCCCTGCTCCCATCTCTGTCTTGTTCAGATTACTAGCTCCTCCCAGCAGGTGTGGTGTCTTTTTCTCCATCACATGAGTGTCCATTTGGAACCCACTTCCCAACGCACACCCCTTCCTTCTAGGTCAGATGGAGCCAACTCTTTTTTTTTTTTTTTTAATGTGGCACTGGGAACTGAACTCAAGACCTCACACTTGCCAGGCAGGCACTTGTGCCGCTGAGCTATCTCACCGGCCCGGAGCCAACTCTTAACAGGACAGATTGTTGGGCCTCCACCCAGAGAGGCTGATTCTGCAGGTGTCTATCGTAGGCCCAGGGTCTGTGTTTTGTAAAATGCTCCAAAAAATGTCACAGGTGGCCAGCACTGGGAAGCACAGGGCAGCTGGTCTACCCTGGGGCCCAGAGAGGGCTTAGAGCTTAGCTCCATTGGGATATCTAGGAAATGCCTGCCAATCTGGGAGGACCAGTGCTTTGAAGCCACTGTGGCCAACAGGTGGCACCAGAGCCCTAGAAAGCTTTCTGAAAACCACTACTGGCCTTGGCTGGGCCAGGACAGGGTCCCACCCTAATGATCTCTGACCCTCCTGGGACTCACCAGGGAGGCTCGGCGGGACATGCGGCTGAGTGGCCTGGGCAGATCTGGGCTCTCTACCTGTAGCTTCTGCAGGAACTCCCGAGGCAGGCGGATATCCATGGGCAGAGAGAGCCTCTTGCTGATGTCCTACAGTGACAAAAGAACACCATGCTGGCTCTCAGGGGAGCGAGGGCTGTGGGCCTTCACCTCTCACTTGCTTTCCCTGCAGAGCAACCACAGCAGGGCCAAATCCCAGGCTGGGACTCCAGGCTCACAGCTGCTTTGGGGGTGCCCCAGAGACATATGTGAACACCTAGGCTTGCTGGGTGACCTTACGAGGTTCCTTCCCCTCTCTGGACCACAGCATAACCACCTGTGCAAAAGGAGAACCTAAATCTCCCGCCCTCCCAGACACTGTCATTCTGACCTTAGTTTTCATATACTTGGCACACATATATGGGGCAAAGAACAACAGTCATGTCGTTCAGCCTCTGCTATGTTCCAGGAATGTGCCGAGCACTTGGCATATATTAACCCATTTAATCCTCACCATGACCGTTTTAAGGACAAGGCTGAGTAACTTGCTCAAAGTCACAGAGCTAATGAATAGCAGAGCTGGGATTTGAACCCCCAAAGTCTGGCTCAGAGGCAGCTCCCCTGACGGGCACACCTGTGCGGCTGTGTCCTGCAGAGCCAGGGAGGAAAGCCCTCACCTCCATGGAGAAGCGGCGCTGGTTCTGCCGTCGCCGGTACTGCACGCCAGGGGACAGCTGCCCAGGCTCCTCCCCACCATCTGTAGGGGAGAAGGAGCTGGGCTCCACTGGGGGGTCTCCGCCAAGAGGACCAAGCTGCAGGTCTGAGAGGCACAGGAATCGGCCATCAGCTCCCCTCGCTGCCGCTCTGCCCAGCCCCCAGCCCAGCTGTGCCCTCCTTCAGGGGCCTGGGCCCTCACCCTCGTTCCTCTGGTTGTGGAGCTGGTTGAGCTGCTCTGTGAATTCAGCCAAAGACTCCTCAATGGTCTCCGTGCGGGGCACAGACAGTGAGAACCGACGCTTGAAGTTTTTCATCTTGTTCATGATCGTCAGGGGCCAGTGCGGGGTCCTGGGATGGAGGGGTGAGTGGAAAAAGCAATGCCCAGGTGTACCCCAAGTGTGGGTTCAGAGTCCCTTCTTATCAAGCCTGCTGTCCTGCATGCTGCAAAAATTTCCTCCTTCTCTTCCTCCTCCTCCTTTTTGGTACTGGGGATGGAAACCAGGTGCTCTCCCGCCATGGAGGGGAGGCGGGACAGCCCCACTGGGTTTTCAGGGCCAGAGGAGGAGGAGACTGTGGGAAGAAACAGCAGGGTGTCCCCTGTGCCAAGAGGCTGAGCAGCCAGCGGGGAGCTGCTTCTGGCTGGGGAAGGGCCCTGGGGTGAGCAGAGCACCCCTTCCATGGTGTTCTCAGCGTAAGGTGCCTGGCCTGCTCAGGGCACTCTGGCATGAGAGGGACTGCAGGGCTCTGCCTTCCTGTCCCTGTTCTCCCTGAGACCTTCCCTGCCCCTGGTCCCCATATTTCAGCAGGAGAGAGGGTGAAGCTGAGCCAGATTCCCTGCGCACTTTTCCTCCTTCAACCCTTTGCTCTCTTTTCTGGGCTCCTGGGGGCCCAGGACAAGCCAGAGGGGGTCATTCACCATGGCCTACCCCCTTTGGACACAGTCTATAAGTGACCCCCTCTGGCTGTCCCACCTCCCCTCCATGGTTTCCTAGGCTCCCAGTGAGCCACCTCCTCATCCTGCTCTGTCACACTGCCTTCTGCTGAGCTGCCATGGGGACAAGGAGGGACCAGTGGGCCACACAAAGGTCCACCCCCATGCCTGCCAAGGCCCCAGGGCCAGCCCTGTGGAGGGAGGGCCTGCCTGGCCTCCTCCCTGGCTCTACCCACGCACCAGCACAGCCCACGCCCGGAGGATGCTCAGTCCTGCCACTGGCCGGCACCTAGTTGCCAAGGCAACCAGGCCCTCCTGAATCCTCCTTGGTTTAAAGGATTACAGGTCAGTAACATGTTTGCTTTACTTAATGATCATGTCCTTGTGTCCTTAGCCAGCCTGGAAAGGGTCCTCTCCCTGACCCTGCATGCTCCTGGCTGCCCCACATGCAGGTCTCCCGAGTCCAGGCTGGTGCCTCAGAGTCAAGCTCAGATTCTTACTGCCAGCTGGACAGGGGGCCCTGAAGGCCAGCTCAGTTCAGCTCAACACACCAAGGGCTGAGCACCTACTGTGTGCTGCCTGCGCAAGGCACTGAGATTACACAGGTGCATAAAGCGCGGTCCCCTCGCCACCTCCTGCCAGCCCTGGAGGGTCCTGAATCTCCATCGCCACACCTTCCCACCAGCTAGCTGCAGCTGCAGCCCTGGCTGTGTGAGCTGTCCGGGCCTTTGGTCTGCGGGACGCTCAGACAGGAAGTGCCACCCACCTCCTACCCTGTGAACAGTGACCAATCCAGGGGCACACAGGAACACCTCACAATGGTGGCAGGAGGGGACAGGTCCCAGGGAAAAGAAGATGCGGACACACCCTACCCAGTGACTCCCATTTCCCAACAGGCAGGACCACAGCGATATCCTCATGGTACACATCAGTTCTTTTCAAAGTTGGCTGAACATAAGCATCACCATGAGAATTGTAAAAACAAATTCAGGTTCCTGGATCTCACCCTTAGGTTCTGAAACAGCTCTCTTCCCACCCATGCTGGGGATCAAACCCAGGACCTACCTTGAGTGTGCTAGGCAAGGAAAATGCCTTTTTTTTTTTTTTTTTTTTTGAGACAGCTCACTAAATTGTTCAGGCCAGCCTCAATCCTGTGACCTTCCTGCCTCAGCCTCTGGCGTGGCTAAGATTATGGGCAGGCATTGCTGTGCACAGGGGAAAGTGCAGTCTTCAGCAGCATTTCCCACGATCTTCACTTGGAGCCGTGGTTGGGAAGCATTTTGGGTGCAGGGAAGGGCTGATTATCTGCCAGGCTTCGGGACTGCACTCTGTGCTGAGGCAGGGAACCCTCAAGCAGGAGAGGAGCGGGAGGGAGGGAGGCCCAGGGGAGCAGGAGCCCCCGGGAGAGGAGCCGCCTCTGCCCTGGAAGCAGCACATCTGCACTGCACAGACTCACGCCCCAGGCTCCCTCCCGGTCACCCTGGGGGCAGGCACGTGGCTTCCAGAGGGCTGTGCTCTGCCAAGAGGGACCTGCCACACCCCTTTCTAAAAACAGGGCTTCCACATTAAGCCATCCTGCAGCCTGGGGTTTATGGGATGGCATGTTGTGTTTGTGGCTCAGGAATGTACCAGGAGCTGCCATGAATCTGGCTCTGGGGGAGGGGAGCTTATCCAAATCTTTGGGAAGGGAGGGCCCTGATTTCTGCAGGACAGGACAGCCAGCCCTGCACCACACCTGCTCTCCCCACAGTTCAATTAGGAGCAAGGAGCCACCAACTCAGGGGGTCTGGGCTGGAGTGGAGGATGGGACAGAGTGAAATCAGGGGCAGGGAACTTGAGCAGGGATGTGGGACCACAGTGATGCAGAGGGATGGGGACCAGCTGTTCACCACTACTGGTGAAGGGACCAAGAGGAAGTGGCTGTCACTGCCACAGAGGGATGGAGGTCAGATGCAGGGATGGACTTCCCGACGGTGACGGGAGGCAGGCGATGGGGTTGGTGAGCGAAGCACAGCTTCTCTGCTGGGGACAATCAGGGCATTGAACCCGGCAGGGTCTTGGGTGTGACAGGGCAGATTGGTCAGAGACTGGTCTGTTGTTCCCAAGCTCAAGACACAAGATTCTTCTGTCACTTTCCTCTTGGGAGAGTCAGCTCCTCAGATTTGGGGGCTGAGGGGGGAAGGGAGACAGGAAAAAGGCCTGTCACCTTGGTGCTGTCTGCCTCTCACCCCCAACCAGGGACAGAAGGGCTCAGTGTGACACAGCCTGAGGCCAGTCTAGGGCCAGGCACAGTGTGGCCTTTGTCCCTGGGCCAGGGAGCCATCTGGGGCTGTCTTTGTGCAACTGGTGCCAGGGAAAGGGCAGTGGGTGTCGAGAGGTGCCGGGCAGAGGGATGGTGTGGGGCAGTGGCAGCAGCAGAGGCCCCTGGAGCTGCGGGTGGCCAGGCAGACCCAGCCGGCCTGCCCACTGCCTCCCTCCCCAGGTGAGAGGGTAGAGCTGTCCACCTGCCTCGGTCACTTCCTCCTGGGCATGCACCAGACACCCAGCACTTCCTGCTGGGGCCAGAAAAGCGGGCTGCATAGAATGAGGAAGGAGCAGCCGGAGGTACCGTGGGAGGCCACCATGCACCCAGTGAGATAGGGCCGGACTCCAGTGGGGCCAGCAGAGAAAGATGATGCTGGAGGGGCCTCTGTTCCGTCCCTCACCCAGCAAGGATGCAGAGGCTCTGACAGGGGTGCAACTTGCTCAGAATCACGTAGCAATTTCCTGGTTGCTGCCAAGAGCAGACTCTGGCCACATTGCTCCTTTCTTCTGGCTGGAGCTTCCCCAGCCCTGTGCCTTCCCTGTGGCCTCGGCAGAGATTGCTGTCCTGTGTTCCAGGTCTCTCCCCTCCCACTCTGATCAACAGCCATATGAGCCCAGGTTCAGATTCTGGAGCAACTGACTAGCAGGCTGTGCGATCACAATGAAGTGACATAATCCCTTTTAACTTTGGCTCAATTAACAATTATTTATTGAACACCTACTACATGCTTGGCAGTTGTAGGCACTAAGAATCCAGGGTAATGGATTCCTGTCCTTTTTTTGGCTGGCGATGGAACCCAGGGCCTGGAGCATGCTAGGCAAGTACTGTACCACTAAGCCACATCCCCAGTTCCCTGCCCCTGTACATGTGAATGGAGATAAGGAAATGCAGACAATAAAATAGGTGGTGGCAAGTGTGATAAAGGAATATCATGCAGAAGAGAGGGGCACATGTGAGATGTGCGGTGTTAGAAGTTAAAATACCGTGGTCAGGAAGGCCTCCCTGAGAAGATGATGTCTCAGAAATGGGGGAGGGAGCTCCATGTGGAATCTGCAGGAGGCAGACTAGCAAGAGAAGAGCAGGTGCAAAGGTCCTGAGGCAGAAGTGAGTTGTAATGGTCTAGAGAAGCAGTCTGGCTGCAGAGGAAGCCAGCAGTCTATGCAGAGCAGCTGTGTTGGGCCTTGCAGGATATAGAAAGGTTTGAACAGATGAGTGCAGTGGTTGGTAAGAAGTGGCTGGATTCAGGGTTTAGTTGGAAGGTGAAGCCATGGGGATTTGCAGGTGTCTAGATTGTACATGGGGACAAGAAAGCAGTCATGCAGGCATGACCGGAGGGGGTCGAGCTGAACAACTGGAAGGATGGCCTGGTCACTGGTGGAGCTGAGGGGTCCTGGGAGTGGAAGTTCTGGTGGGAAGTGTGATGCTTCATCTGACTGCCAGCTTGATCAGTTTGAGAGATGCCACCGAGATTAGTAAAGCACATGTCCAGATGTGCCTGGGTGGCCCATGGGGGCATGACCTCGGGGACTATATCTGGTCCCTGGTCCCTTCCTCTGGCTCTTCCTCCCCTTGCTTCCTGGATGCCATGATGTGAGCAGCTTTCCTCCTCCAGGCCCTTCTGCCATGATGGTTCTGCCACAGAGCCAGCTAGCTGGACTGAAACCTCTGAACTGTGAGCCAACACAAGTTCTTCCTCCATTTAAGTTCAGTATATCAGCAATGAAATGCTGACTAATACAGGAAGGCCTGGAACTGGGTGCTGGGCAGGTTAAGTTTTCAATATCCAATGAGGGAGCCAACACCGCGCAGTGCTGCCCAGGGACAGCATCCAGGAGACACTGTCTCTCTTCTCTCGGGTGCCTGCTCAGGGTGCCTGCTCAGACATAAAGAGCGGCCAGGAAGCAGGCTCCATATAAATCCCATCAGATAAGCCTTAGACTTCCCTTCCCCCAGGTGCTGGGACCCCGGGGTGGAAGAGAGGCAAGGAGTGTGGCACCGTCAGCCAGGCAAGGCCACACTACCACACTGAGAGGGTTTCAAAGGCCTACAGGTGACAGCACCACAGGGCCATATAGGGCAGGGCTAGTGCCAGGCAGGGGACCCTGGCAACCAGGGGGACAGGCCTCACGCCCTGCTTTAGGAGGGCAGAAAGCTCTGAGGTGCACCAGGTGCCTGGGGCCCGCTCAGCCTGCGGCTCCCAACCCTCTGCCCCAGACAACCTCTGCCTGGCCCAGGCCTGCCCCTGTCTGGCTGGAGAAGGTGAAGGCAGAGCAGGAGGTTGGCAGAGATTCAGGGCCCTGAAATAGCCTCTGCCCCCAGAAGTCCCAGCCCTGGTCAGGCATGGAGAGCTGGCGGTCAGCTTCATTTCGCCTCAGGGCCAGGCTTGGGGACTCGGCTCAGCCAACCCCTTCCACACCTCCCTGGCTTCCACCTAACAAGCCTGTACCTAAGGCTGGAAGGTCTGGCCCCCTTCCTCCCAGCTTGGCCTCTCCCCACCCCCATCACGGTGCTTCTGCTTCACTGATCACCCTCAAGACCACCAGGTGCCCACCAGGCACACGTGGGCACCTCCTGTGTTCCGGACACCTATTACCAGATGCCTCCCCAGGTCCCTCTCTTTACTGTGTTTTGTTCTGCATCACAGTCTCCGAGGGCCCCGGGCAGGGGATGATGGATAGAGCTGCCCACTTCCGGATGCCCAGTGCGTCTGATCCTCAGTCCCAAATGCTGACCGCCGGCCAGGACCCTTATGGCAGCCTCTGCCTTCCACTCCCTGCCCCATCTTGGTCACTCAGCCACTCTGGGCCTGGGGTGAACTTCAAAGACCCACGACATGACAGGCGATGACGGCTGGCTGCCCAAGTTTGCAGACGTCAGAGGCGCTCCCTCCTCTCTGGGAGAGCTGCGCCTGCAGGGAGCCAGCAGATAGCATCTCCTGCATTCTCCAGCTGACCCTGCTGGGCAAGGGCCGGACAAACCTCAGGGGGAGCCAGTCACCGGGGCTGCCTGGAGCTTTGGCAGCAAAAGCCTGGGAGCCCCCCTCCCTGACCTTTCCATGCCCCAGCCTGGATGGGAGAGGCAACAGATTTGGGGCCTTCGGGACAGAGGACGGACAGGCCTGCAGTCACCCTGCCTAGGAACAGATGCTCTGGACGGTGACGGAACTTGGAGAATATTCCCACAGCCTCTGTTTGGAATGCAAGAGGCAGGCAGGAAGGCCTTTGGGGGACAAGTAGGGCAAACCTGCGGGAGGCCAGGGTAGGAGGCGAAGCATCTGGGGCTCAGGGGTGCCTCTGCTGGGGACAGATGAACCCCTGGGCCCTACAATGTATTTTTTTCTGTGCGTAGAGGGGGTGGGGGTGGCGTGGCTCAGTGGTAGAGTGTGTACAGTGCCTTATTCTGGTTAGAAACATCCCGAGGGTTGTATGTGTCCAGCCCCCAAATTCTCTACTGTGGGTGTCATGGAAGAAACCCACTTACTAGCACTGTGAGCGGGGAAGACACCCCTATACCTCAGTTTCCTTGTCTGCTACTTCCGGTCCTCCAACACTAACACTGCCCTCAGGAAAAGTCCCGACTCCAGGGCTCAGCACACCAGGCCTCTGGAGCCCGGATCCCTGTCTTCTTGAGTGTCAGCTCTCACCCTTCCCCAGAAGCGCCAGTTTGAGTGAATACACTCGACATTCCCAGAAAAAAACCCACACTCATACCCACAGCTTTGCACATGCCAGCCCTGTGGCCTGGGATGTCCTTCCTCAATTCTTCCCTGATAAAGCTACTCCCAGACCCGACTCGTGTCATTTCCCCTGGGAAGCTGGGCATGGCCACATCTCCTCCCTCCCTGTGGCTCCCACAGCAGCCCATGCACACCGTAATGGGCTGTGGTGTCCTCAGCACAAGAACAGGGTCGCTGTCATTCTGGTTGCCCTGGCGCGTTGCACAGGGCACAGAACCCAACAGGTGCTCAGTCTGTGGAAGGAATGAACAAGAGGCCAAAGGAGACCTCGAGCCTCTTTCTGCAATAGTTCCCCAAACATTAGACCCCTCAAGGACAAAGACCGTGTCTTAGTCACCTTCAAGCTCCAAGCAAGCTGCTGTGTGCCGTAAATGTGCCCTTGCTTCCACTTTCTGGCAGTGGGAGATCTATTGCTAAGCTTATCTTGTCCCCGGAAGGCCAGCTCCAGGCTGAAGTGCACTAGGGTGGGCCTGGCCCTGTGCCCTCCCTGGCACGATGGAGAAGCTGGGGCTATCCCGTCCAGCAGCACTGGACCCCTGGTGCCTTCTCATCAGTCCTTTTGGGCCTCAGGCAATAGAACATGGGATTGGTACCCTGTCCCTGGGAGGGACCAGGGGGAGCCAGCAAAAGGCTCAGGTCAGGCGTGACCTCTGCCCAGATGCCCCACAGTGCCCCTAATGGCTCCTCTTTTTTTTTTTTTTTGAGACAGGGTCTAGCTTTGTGGTTCAGGCTGACCTCAAATTCATTATGTAGTCCAGGCTGGCCTCAAACTCATGACAATTGACCTGCCTCAGCCTCCCAAGCGCTGGGATTATAGGCATGTACCACCACGCTCACCCCTCATGGCTCCTCTTGCCTGGAACTTTGCTGGCCCTGGGTGAGGCGTCTCTCCTGTGCCCACACGGCATTCTGGTATCCCCCACAGAGCACCTGACTCCCCACACTGTACGTGTTTACCGGTCTAGTTCCCTAGTCTGCCTGTGAGTAGGCAAGGGCGGGTCTGCCTGGTCATTGCGGCCCAGCGTCTGACACGAGGCCTGGACCAGCGTGAACCCACAAGTGAACAATGAATGACTATATGAAAGCGGGACTCGAAGCCTCGGCCTAACCTAGCCCTCCACCCCCAGCCACTGTGTGGCCCCCACGGCAGGGGAAAGGAAGCCTGGGGCAGAAGGGGCAGCGGGCTGACCAGCAGCAACTCCCCAAGTAAGACTTCTGTGGAGGTCTCTGGGCAGGAAGTGCCATACCACAGTGAGAAAACCCAAAGGAAAGAGTCCAACCCAACATGCGTCAAGCTGGGGCCTCCAGGGCTTGTGGGGATAGGGTTGGCAGGGCCTTGGGACCTTCCTCCTGCCCCCTCCCACCTAGGGCAGATTCGCAGAGCCGCACAGGGCAGGTGCACTACCCAGGCTCAAGCCTTGGCCTCAACCCTTGCACACGGCCCCTCCTAACCCCTCAGGACCTCACTTCTAGCCCTCTTGCGTGAGCTCTCCGTCAGCCCTGCTGCTCTCTGGCTTCCTGAGCCTCAAGGAACAGAGCCACAGATAACATCTGCTGGTATTTTCTTTTCGACTTTTTGGGGGGACCCAGCTAAAGCTGGTCTGCAATCTATGAGGAAGCTCTGGATTTCCAAATGGTAAGATGGCAAGATGCTGTCCGTCAGCATGGAACACACAGGCTACAGGCAGCAACAAAAGTCCAGGGCAGGTACAGCCCCCACCTCCTACATCTGCCTGCTCCCAGATGAAGCCTGTTCCCCTCCCAGCCCCAGAAGGCACCCTTGGTTCCTTTCACTAGGCTCTTTAAAGACCCTCCAGGAAGGGCCATCACCCACCTCACTCAGTGTTTTCAAAAATCCCCAAGTCTGCAATCCAGCAATCCCAATGACGGTTATACCAAAGGAACTGAAGTCAGGGTGCTGAAGAGATACCTTCTCTTCCATGTTCACTGCAGCATTATTCACAGCAACCAAGATGTGAAACAACCCAGGTGTCCATGAACTGAAGAATGGCTTTGTAAAACGTGGTATACATTCATAGTGGGATACCACGATGTGACCCCACAAGACATCAGATCAAGGGACATAAGCCAGACACAGATGGATAAATACAGGGTGATCTCACTCATACGTGGAACCGTAAAAAGTCGAACTTATAGAAGTAGAGAGCAGAATGATGGTCACCAGGGTTGAGTAGAAGGAGCCCAAGGGGACTGGGACAAAGTTAGAGTAGGAGAAATAACTCTGGTATTCTTTTTTCTTTCTTTCTTTCTTTCTTTCTTTTTTTTTTTTTTTTGGTCTTTTCAAGATAGGGTTTCACTATGCAGTTCAGGCTGGCCTTGAACTCACTATGTAGCCCAGGCTGGACTCAAACTCGCAGCAATCCTCCTGCCTCAGCCTCCTGAGTGCTGGAATTACAGGTGTGAGCCACCACACCTGGCCTCTGGTATTCTATTGCTTAGCAGGGAAACTAGTTAATATACTCTACATTTCAAAATATTTGGAAGAGAAGATTTTAAGTCTTCCTACCACAAAGAAATGATAAATGAGATGATAATGTGCTAATTACCCTGATTTAATCATTATACAAAGTATAAATACATCAAAATATATTGTACCCCATAAATATGTATAATTATTAATAGTCAATTAAAAATTAAAAACTATGAAAAAATTTAATTCCAAAGTCTGCAGCCTCTTCTTAGGTCCTCCTTAAATCATCAAAAACAGTTCACAACTGTTTCCTCTCTGCCCACTTCAGCACAGATGTTGCTGCCCCCCATCTTTTGTTTTTATTTTTTTACGTTGGTACCGGGAGTCGACCTCAGGACCTCGCGCTTGCCAGCAGGCGCTTATGCTGCTGAGCTATCTCACTGGCCCTGTCCCCCATCTTTTAGATGACAAACAGAATAAAGGGCACAAAGCTCAACCATCCTTTAACTCCCCTCATCCCAACGCAGGAAGCCCAGCTTTCCCGGTTGACCGTCACGGATCTTATTCACGTCTCTGATTTTCCTCTCTATGACCAACTTTAGCAACAAAACTGCAAGGACCTTTAAACCCTGGCCTCCCTGGGGACCTTGAGGTCTCAGAAGCAGGGAGGGGGAAGGGAGGGCTTCCCAGCATCTTTCAACCACAGTCCTATTTATACGCTGGCCCCACCAGCTGGCCCATACTACCCCATGCCCACGCTCTGACAGGAGCCCCTGGCCAGTCTGCTCCAGCTTCTCTCATTCCCATCTGAGCGGCTGGTCTGAAAGAGCAGCTTTGCGCCACTTCCAGCAGGTTCCTCTGATCAGCCCCGCAGGGCCTCTGGTCACTTGGATGGCCCATCCTCATTCTGGCTGTCCGCCTTCCCCCGGGCTGCCAACCCTTCCTCCCAGCCACCACGGCCTCCTCTGAGGAGCCTCTGAAGAGCCTACACTTGTTCTCTAGGTGTTCCTAGTCAGTGTCACTCCCCGACCAGGGCTCGGGTTCCTCAAAAGGCTTCTTCCTGTCACTCACTCACTCACTTCACAGGCACCTCTCACTGTGAGGCACCATCCTCAGCCTTCCACCTGGTAGTCTACTGCCTTGGCCTCCATGACAGCTCAACCTCCTGGGTCTCCTCATCTTCTCCCCACCTGCCAAGTCTGGTGAACTCACTTCCTCTACCTATCCCTGAGTGGCCACATGCCCAGAGTTCCCTCTTTGGCCCTTTGCTGTTTCCCCCTGACGCACATTTCCTGTGTGACCTCATCCTCTCCCATGGTGGAAACCACCACCCATGTGCTGATGACTCCCAGATCCACAGCTCCAGCCCCTCCAAGCCCCTGAGCCTCAGCATGCAGGCCCAAGCGGCCACCCCTGTCTGAATGTCCATCCTGGGCCCCATCTGACAGTTGTTTTCCAGGGACGAAGGCAGATGCATACAATCTGGCATACAAGTTGTATGTGTGTAAGACAGACACACGCATCCTAGTCACATACATACACATATTTACACAAACACACTGCATATACTCTAGAAAGCACAGGGCAAAATGCCAGCAGTAGTTATCTTGGCGGGGGGGATTACAGGTGATTTTAATGTCTCCATTTTCCTTATCTGTATCTTCAAACATTTCCATAATGAACATTTATCGCCTACCTAATAAGAAAACAGCAATGCTTCTTTTTAAATGAAAGTAGTTTTGAGTTTGAGATTCCAGAAGCATTTGGTGCAAGGCCTAGAGAGAACTATGATTATCTTGAGCAGGAGTCAGGAGCTTTTTCTGTAAAAGGTCAGAAACCATTATTTTAGGCTCTGTGGGCCACACTATCTGCTACATCTATGCAAAGCTGCCCTTGTAAATGATTGAGTGGGGCTATGTGCCAGTAAAACCTAAGGACATTAAAATTTGAATTTTATAGGATTTTGTTTGTTCATTTGTGTTGCTCTGTTTTGTTTTTACAGTGCTGGGGACTGAATCCAGGGCTGTTAGTATCCTAGGCAAGCTCTCTGCCACTGAGATACACCCCCAGCCCTTTAGGTAATTCTTTAAGTGCCACAAAATACTATTTTGTTTTTTAAAAAAACTTTTCCCCATCCAGTTTAAAAACTGCAAAAACCATTCTTAGGGGCCGGTGAGATGGCTCAGCGGCTTAAGTGCCTGCCTGGCAAGTGCGAGGGCCCAAGTTCGACTCCCGGAACCCACATACGAAAAAAAGGGGCTGGTGATATCGCTCAGCGGCACGGGTGCCTGCTGGCGCGCGAGGTCCTGAGGTCGACCCCTGGTACCCACAAAAAAAAAAAAACAAAAAAACAAAAAAACATTCTTAGCTCATGGACATACAAAAGCAGGTAGGATTTGGCCAAGACACATGGTTCACCCCTGAGCATTCAGTGCCTCTTTAAATCCAGCACCTGCCTCTTTCGGAGGGACTTTTTTTTTTTTTTTTTTTTTGGTGGGTACCGGGGGATCAACCTCAGGACCTTGTGCGCCAGCAGGCGCCCGTGCCGCTGAGCGACATCACCGGCCCCTTTTTCGTATGTGGGATCCGGGAGTCGAACTCGGGCCCTCGAGCTTGCCGGGCAGGCGCTTAAGCTGCTGAGCCATCTCACCGGCCCTCGGAGGGACTTCTGTCCCCCTCTCTGACAGGGGTGAGGCTTTCTAGGTTCCTTGCCCCTTTGAGCCATAGCAGGACAAGGTATCAGGCATCAGCTGGGCTCCAAAGTTTGGAGGGACAGAAGGCTGCCTCTTGCCTGGGGCCTCAGAGCACAGGTCCCTGGCCAAAGCCACAAACCAGCACCTTAGATGGCTGTAGTAATCCCCTGGTCTGTGCTCTTGTTTTTCAGGCCAAGAAGGCAAGACTCAGAAAGGGCAGTGATCTGCCCAAGGCTACAGTGACAGAGTGACAGACAGAGCTGAGACCAGAACTGTGGGCTTGTGACTTGGAGTTCACCTGTTCTACTCACTCCCCCATGGCTACTGGGCCCCATGACCAAGGAAGACAGCAGCCCACTCGGGTCTGCCATCAGCACAGAACGTGGACCCCAGCCCAGCCATGACCAAGCGCACTGCCAGCAGGGCTCCAAGTCAGGATCAGGGAGGGGCTCTGTGACCCTTTCCTGGCCTCATTGTGTCTGGAGACTCTGTGCTGCTTTGGTTATGAGGGACACCCTCCGGCACAGTACCTACCACACACCTGCTTCGGGGCAGTGGAACCCACCAGGACGCGGCGGGGACAGCCATGTCCCCTCCTGGACTTGATCACGTCACAAGGGTCTCCTCTGCTGAGAAGAAGGCTTGGTTCCTGAGGGGACTCCCCAGGCAGAAAGCGGCAGGCTCCTTTAGGGAAGCAAGGTTTGCAGGCAAAAATCATTGTAGAGCTTTGACAAAATTTTCTGTGACAACGGTAAAGATGGAGAGGGTGCTCAAAGGAAGAAACTTTTTAAGAAGAAAATTCCCTTCCTATTTTGGTCCTCAGCCCTGGTGTATATAGGGACCTGACTTTAGAGAAAATATCAAGTGGAAGCCAGAGGTACCAACAACTGCCAAGGGGAACTCGCCAACGTCGTGTGTCACCACCCCTCCATAATGACACCAGGCGAGGCAAAAAGCTGAGAGTACAAGGATGTGATCTCACTAGAGTCCGGACAACCACAGGAGGTATTACCCTCTCCTTCTGAAACAGAGGGAACTGCAACTTGGGTGAGCAAGTGACTGAACGTAAGGCAAGCAGTTACTGAGCGGCGGAGGTAGGATTTAAGCTCACCCCGAAGTCCTTACACTGCCCCCACCACACTGGACAGACAGGAACATGCAGCATATAAATAACGCATGAACGATCAGGCAGCCACAGCAGGCTCATCTGGGTCAGGGGGACGCCGGCTGGAACCATTATAAAGAGTTCCAGGGAAGAGTTCCCACCACTCTCCCTTCTAAAGTTTTAGCCAGTGTTTCTCAGAGCAGAGTGTCCTGAGTCACCAGGGCCACACATACCACCAAGGAGCTCCAAGACCCTTTTCAGTTCAAAGCCAAACCTGACTCGCCTCCCCAGCCCTCCTCCTCCACAGACAGAGCCGTGGGGACTTCAGGAGCAGACGGACTCCTCTGCAGACAGGAGGGCTGGCTGACACCCCCACGGCTTTCCCTCGTCCCCACTGGCTGCTGCACCACAGGCCTGCTCCTGCCAGGCCCGGCCACTAGCTCTGTGGTGACCCAGGCCCCTGACTACTGCAGAGCTGGGTTCTGTGTATGTGTGTGTGTGCATGTGTGCATACATGCATGTGTGTGTATGTGTGCGTGTAGAGCTGTAGCTGTAGAGGCTAGGACAAGACTGACCTTGGTGTGTTCCCACCCCTGAGATGGGAAAGTGCCCACTTAGCAGCGAATGCTTGGAGGGCAAAGGTGAGGGGTTCAGGGTAGGAGAGAGAAGAGTTCATCTAGGGACAGAGCCAAGGGCAAGAAATGTGACTTATTCCTAAGGGGGAAGCTGATCAGGTGGGTCTGGATCCAAGCCAGCCCCTCCCTCACAGACAACAGAGCAGGACAGGGGCTGCTAATAACTAAGTAGCCGGAGAGGGTCCTGTTCCCCAGGGAGAGGAGGCCCTGCCAAAGGCACTGGGGGCAGGAGGCTGGCAGCTGCCACTTTCAATCTGGAAGCCGGTAGGTGGGGTCCCCAGCACAGATCCCCAGTCCTCCCAGCAGGTTCCCATTCAACCTTGTCCTCCTACGTGAAGCCCTCCTCCTCAACCTGGAAGAGCAGGAAGGATTCTGTCCAAGGCAGGGCCCGCCAGGTTTAGGAGAGCCTGCCTTGCCGCTACCTGAGCCAGCCCCGGTGCCATCTCTGGGACAGTCCCTTTCCAGGTGAATGTCCACCACTGTGACCAGTTATCCAGCTCCTCTGTGGGCACTGTGCATGACCTCACGTATTTCCTAATAAATCCCTTCCTATTAGGAGCCTCACTTCACACATGAGGAAACTGAGGCCTGTGATGTTCTGGAGTTTGCTGGGAGAGGGGAGCCACAAGGCCAGCTTGAGCTGGATTCCAGCAAGGCCCCCACATGCCCTCTCTTTCAGGTCGCAAGCTGAGTTACAGAATGAAAGAAGGAATCAGGGGAGGGGTTGACAGATATTTTGCCGAAGTCCTTAACAGGGTAATCCCACAAAGAGAGGCTGGGCGGGGCGGGCATTGGCCACAGGCTTTGCCATACAGTGTGAGGCCCGTTGCCCTGGGCCAGGAAGGCCTGAGGAGACAGGACAGATGGTCTGTAGAGGAAACTGACCCAGCCACAAAGGCAGCCCTGTCTCCTCCACAGCACACGTCCCCATGAGACAGGAGGGTTTCCTGAGACCCCAGCCCTGAAGCCCATTGGTACCTCAGATCCGGCCCCTCTCTCCTGCCACTCACGACGAAGCCTGGCTCTGCCTGGCACAGGACAAAGGGGAGCCTCAGTCTCAGGGTGCCACCCCCTTCTTCCTTCCCCTAAGGACTGAGGGCTCCAGAGTGGGCTGGGACCTGCCTGTGCCAAGGCAAGGCCTGGGGACAGGGACTTGGGGACAGGCAGAAGTGGGCTGGATCCCACCTCTACCCTGCCTTGGGGAAGCTGGTCTCCGCTTCCTGGCCTGTCAAACGGGAATAAGAATACCTGCTTCATCAAGTTGTTGTGACACATCCAATAAACGGCAGCCACTAAGACATTCAGAAATCCAACTTAATTTACTGAAGTCTACTCTGGCTCTGAAAACCCCTATACATTTGGAAGCAGATCCTCTTGGCATGAGTGGTAGACTTCTTCCATCCTCCTGGCAGGTGCGGGCAGTTGGTGGGGACAGTCCTAGCAACCCCATGCCAGGGCCTGGCCAGGCCAGGTTGCAGGGTGGGGCTGAGGTCAGCCCTCTAGGTCATCAGCTGCCTGGAAAGGGGCTGGCACAGGAGCTCTGCTGTGGCAAAGTGACCCTCCCTCTAGGACCCCCTTGGGATGCAAACCTCAGCCTTGCCTTCTCCTGACCCTAAGTAGCATTTTCCCAGGCCCTGCCCAAGGCAGGCTAACGGTGGGGGATCTCTGGGGACCTGCCAATCAACTAGACGGCCAGGCCACCTCGAGGATTCTACACCTTCGGGCCACATCCAGGAATGTCCTTTGTGCCTGACTCGGGTGGGAAGGCACAGGAACATGCGGAATCTCACGGGGTGCTGACAGTAGGGGCCAGCCAGTGGCGTTGAGTCACAGGGCGCCACAGCTGGAGAAGGCTGCGGAGGGCTGGGCTGGGGTTACAATGGGGGAGACGGCAGCAGCCAAGGCCCAGGAGTTCTGGGGACCTGACCCTTCTCGGCAGCCTCAACTCTTCCATGGCCACTGCCAGAAAGGGCTCAGAGGGAATTAAAAGAGACCACTGGTGCCTAGCGCGGTGTCGACCTCTGAGTACAGAAAACCAGCCACTGTCTCCCCATCATAGGCCCGGAGATGTTCCGGGGAACCTGGCCCCCCAACAGGGTGAAAACAGAGGCCTCCTGCCCATACCCCATTCTGCTTCCAAATTCCCCCAAGTACAGCGAATCCTCGAGTCTTCTCTCCTCTTCCCCACCGCTGCTTTAACTCCTTGTGTTCTGATGGGGGGTGATGGGACGCGGTCACTGTCCCCCTGGATTTCCCGGAGGCGGAGAGAAGAGGCGCATTCCCCAGCGGCCCCTGCCCTGACCACCCCGGCGCCCTGGCGCTGGGACCTGCGGGGGTTCACGTGTCTTTCCACGTTCTCCCCAGGGCTCGGTCCTCCCCCGACCACCCCCGCCCCCAGCCTGCCCATCTGGAAAGTTCACCAGAGCCCAGAAAGCCCTTCAAGGCGGCGATTGGGCCCCACACTCTCGGGTCCCCTCGTCACCCGGGACTCCTGACCCTTGCCCTTCCCTGAAGCAAGGGCGCTTAGGAAGCACCTGGTTCGCAACTGAGCAGAAAACTTTGCTTTGTAGGGTTCGGACGGGAGCCCGGGGGCCAAAGGGAGTCCCAGATGTACAATCCCCGCGGGGCGCGGGTCTGCGACTGGGAAACAACCCTCCCTCCGGGGCACCTGGAACTTGGGAGTGGCCTTTCCAGGGCACCCCCGCCCCCAACACACACGCACACACGCCTCCGAACTCCGATCTCCCCTCGCAGCTCCGGTATTGCCCTCCAACCTCTCGCTCCAATGCAAAGCAGCCCGGCGCCTTTAAGGGCCGCCCGGCTTACCTTTGCTCCGCTCCCGGGGCCGCGGCGCCCCTCGCTCCGACCTCCTCCCGGCGCCGCTCGCCGCGCCGCACCCCGCGGGACTCACCGCGCGCGTCCTGGGTCGCGGCGCGCCCGCTCCAGCCAGCCACGGACCGGCGCCCGGGGGCTGAGCGCCGTGCCCTGCGCCCTGCGCCCCGTGCCCCGCTGGGGTCCCTGCCGGGCTCCGGGCCGCTTCCTCCACTCGGGAAAGGTGAGCAGCTTCCGAGAGAAGCTGCAACCTGAGCTGGAGGAGGAGGAGGAGGAAGAGGAGGAGGAAGAAAGGGGAGGGGAAGGGAGAGGGGGAAGAAAGTGAGGAGGTGGAGGAGGTGGGGGCGAGGAGGAGGAGGTGGAAGGGAAAAGCCCGGCCCTCGCCGGAGTTTTTCACGTGTACAAGTTGACTCCTCCCCCGCCCACAGCTGCTGCCAATCCCCAGGGCTCCCTCTGTCCGGGTGCCCACCCCTTTCTCCCACTCCGGGATACTGGGTCCAAGTGCCTCTTCCGGTTTCCTTTCTAAGGCTGGAGAGGTGAGGGGGGGAGGGCTGGCCTTCAGACCTTGACTAGGGGACGAGGCTTCTGGACTGGATTATCCCAGACCGGGCACTAGGGCACTAGGGTCCCAGAGCACCCATCTCTAAGTGTCTGGTCCTCTACACGGCACCTAGCGCCCTAGGTTCTGTTTTCTTGACAACAGTAGCCCAGGGGCTCTCCCCCTACATGTCCAGAGGGACTTGTCACTTAACCTTCCAAGCTTCCGACCTGGTCAGTGCCACCTCTCTAGGGCTTGAGTGAACCCTGGCCAGCATACCCACCTCCCACCCTGGCGGGTGAGTCAGTGTCTTCTAGGGATCCAACCTACGAGCCACTGGGAGTCATCCAAGAAGCTGTGCAGAGCTGGGGATGGTAGCGCACGCCTGTGACCCCAAGGCTCTGGGAGGCTGAGGCAGGAAGATTGCAAATTTGGGCCCAGCTTAGGCGATTTAGCGATTTAGCAATTTTGCAAGACCTTGTCTCAGAATAAAATTAAAAAAGGAACACCACTGTAGCTCAGTATGAAGGCCCTGGATCCAATCTCCCATGCTGAAGGAGGAAGAAGGGGAGGGGGAGAGGAGGAGAAGAAGCATCTGCTTTACAGAATAGTGAGTGCTGATCAGCTCCCATTTTGCAGAAGGGGAAACTGAGGCCCAGAAGATTGAACTGGTCCAAAGTCCCACAAAGAGTTAGCGAGTCATGATTAGAACCCAGGTCAATGGCCATTCTACCCACACCATTTGACTTCAGGGGTCAAAAACAAACAAAAAGTTGGGTTGGCATGAAGAACAGCGTCCCTGTGTGGCCCCAGGGCCTGCATTCTCTGTCCTGCGCTGGCTGGGCAGGCCGTGGTGTGCATGTGCTTCTGCCCCAGCCCTGTCCCTGGGGAGAAAGATGTTGAGAATAGGACAGTGCCCTTCTGGGAGACCCTGGTCAGCCTGAGGTCTGCCCGCAGCTGGAGACAGGTGAAAGAAGGGAGACGTGGGGCCCATGCATGAGACTGACCTGTGACCCCACAAAGGACTCCCCATTTCTCTCTGAGAGCATGCAGATTTCCTGGGCATGAGTAGTTTATAAAGATGAAGCTGCAGAGTGTTAAAGGGCTGCAAAGTGGCTGGATCCTGAGTCTCCAGACTGTGTTCCACGATCCCTGTGTGTGGCGTTACGGGGGAACAGGAGGCCATGCATCGGGGGGTGGGGCAGGCGGCAAAGGAGGCAGGTCTGTGGCTAAGAAACCGTGTTTACTACAGGATTAGAGAGAATGGGACCAAAGGGCAGAGTTTCAAGGAGCCAGGGGGATGAGGTCAAGAGGTCTCAACAAACATTTTTCTGAACATCTCTGGTATGCCAAGTAATATCCAGGCCTCTGGATACAAAAGATAAAAAAAAATCCAGTCCCTACTCTCCAAGAGCTTATGGTTTAATGAGGAAGGGAAGTAAACAGGATGCTTGTGTTAGTGAGCTTGGTGTTACTATAACAAATAATCAACTTGTAAAGAAAAAAGGTTAACCAGGCATGGTGGCACATGCCTGAAATCCCAGCTCTATGGGGGCTGAAACAGGAGGATTCCAAGTTTGAGCTCAGCCTGTGCAACTTAGTGACTTAGCAAGACTCTGTCTCAAAATTAAAAATGAAAAGAAGCTGGGGTTGTAACTCAGTGCAAAGACCCTGGATTCAATCACCAGTAGGCCAAGAGGGAAAAAGATGGCAGGGGAGTGTGTTTTGGCTCATGGTTTTGGAGGTTACAGTTCATGATCAATTGGTGCCATTGCTTTTGGACTTTAGAGGCTCAGTATACATCCTAGAAGGGATCATGAGGCAGATCAAAGATGCTCACCTTGTGGCCAGGAAGCAAAAGGAAGAGAAAGTCCCACTGTCCCCCTCAAGGTTACACTCCCAATGCCTTAGAGACTTCTCACCAGTTCTCATTATAGTTTCCTGCATCTCCCAATAATGCCACAGGATAGGACCAAGCCTTTAACACATGGCCTATGTGGGGACATCCCAGGTCTAACGGTAGCAATGCTGTAGGATGGAGGTTGGTGCTCTGTCTGCCCTGGGAGAGCTGCTCTGGGAGGACCAGAGAGGGGAGGAGGGTTCTTTCTGCTTTCCCAGAAGGGCTGACACCTGCACAAAGTGCAGGGCTGAGAAATGATGGTGCCAGTTCTAGGAAGCCAGAGCCTAGAGCCTGGGGTGGGACTGCCGATGTAGAGGGAGGTCGAGATCCTTCTACGTGCACAGTGGCTAGGGAGCCAGGGCTGTCTCCCGAAAACTGGGCCAGTGTGGAGCGTTCCAGAAGGAGGAGGTGTCAAGGTCTGTAGGTCAGGACGGTCTCTGTCAGCTGAGTGGAGGATGGATGGGGGGACAGTCTGGAGATTGAAACCCCAATTTGGAGGCTGATCTAGTGAGAAGTGGTACAGGCTTAGCCTTGAGCAGCAGTAGGATGGAGAGGAGGGAGCTCGTGTGAGTGTTCGTTAGGGCAGAGGCTCAGAGGGTTCATACCCATTGGGTCCTAGAAGATGAGGGAAGAGCAATGAGGTTGGAAGCACCACGCGAGAGGTGCCTTGGAGCTTCTTAGGTGTACCTCAATTCCCAGCACTCCCTTTGTTGCTATGTGATCTTGGGCAAGTAACTTAATCTTTCTGAGCCTAGTTTTATAACCTGTAGGGCAAAGATACTAAAACTCCATCCTATGTGGTTGATAAGATATATTAAAGACCTAGTATAGGGCTTGGCTCAAAACAGTAATGTAATAAATTACAGATATAATTACCATCATTTGTTCATTCAGCAAACATTCATGGAGGTCCTGCAGTGTGCCAAGGACTATACTGCATCCTTGAACCATAGGGATGATTTTAAGCCTCAGTCCCTATGTAGCTCATTGTCCCCTGAGAGAGAGGGGTGCAGAGGAACTTTCCCACATCAAGGTATTATTGGCCAGTATTTGAGGAGGAGGAAAGCCTTCATTCTGCCCCAGACTGGGGTGGCCCAGAAACAACTTCACAGAGGAGAGGTGACAGTGAACCAGGTAGGGCCAGCCACCTGCTCAGAAACTCACATCAGCCCCAGCCCCTGGCATGGAATTGCACGGGAGGATCTCGGAAACGATCCATTTTGAATCTTGCTTGTCAGGGTCAGGGGAGTGGGTGCACGATAGGTGGGTATCTACATGGAGCCCCAGAAAGGGCACGTGCAGAGGCAGGGAGGAGGGGGACCAGGTGAGAGCGAGGGCATCGCGTGGGCAGGGCTTGCTGCGGAGAGGGAGCGCATGCACGTGAGCATCTTGGACGCCAGTGGACTGTGAGCCTGTGCTTCAGGTCACCCTCATGCTTTGCTCCCTGCCGGTGCCCTTGCAAAACTTCCCTCCGGACCTCTGGTGTCCCCAGCCTCCTCCCACGCCAGGGTTCTTGGGCCCATCGCAGCAGGCCCAGCTCTCCCACCGATGGAGACTGGGGCTTTAAGGCCATAGGGACCGTGCGACCTTGGGCAGTTCCATCTCGAACTTGCTTCCTGCCTGTAACCTGGGAATGGTAACAGTCCCCCTCTCCTGGGGCTACTGTGAGCTTTCAATGAGATGTAAACTTGGCACCCAATCAATGCTCTCCACTTCTTCCTCCTCTGCGGACATTAACTCCCTCCAGAGGGTCAGACAAGAGACTCCTAGCTCCTAGCTGCTGACCCCGGCTCCTGGGGTCCCTCCCCTGTGGGTCCTGCAGCCCCCTTCCTTCCCTCTGTTGGCCGTGCTCTCACGGTGTGGCAGTGTGATCCTGGCAGGCCTGTGTGGCATGACAGCGCGGATCCCAGCAGCAGCCAGCCCCGTCTCGCTCTATTCCTCTCTCCTCCTTGCTGTGATGACATGCCACTGCGATGCAAACAGGACAGGCTTCCCTGGGTGCCCGAAGGCTGAGTGGGGAAGCTGGAAACCGCTCTCCCTCTCAGACTGTGTAGGCAGTGCATTTGAATAGCCAGCTTCTAGAAACCCAAATTCAAGCCTGCCCCACTTTTCCCCCATGAGCCGTAGCATCCACGCAGGAAGACCTGGGCCAGCAGAGAACATCCTTTCTGCACACAGCTGCAGCCTTTCTGTCCTTTGGCCCTCCCCACACCCGAGCAGCCGTGGGACCTGATTCTGCCCCTGAGATGCGGGAGTCCCTTGTTTATCTGGGCCTCAGTTTTCCTCTTCAGCCAGATGGGAAGAGATGAGTGTCCGCCTACCTCCCAGGATGTGAGAATTAGATGTGACTGTGGTTATGCCAGTGCTTTGTAAACTGTAAAGCCATTGCATGGGTGTGAGGTCATTAGTGTTTGGCCGAGGGCCCTTCTCAGGGTTCCAGAAGTCAAGTGAAGACATGTTAAATGGGAAACCAAGAGCTCACCCAAGAGCACGTATATCCTTGGCAGGACAGACTAGAGGACGGACCGACCCACTGAAGCCCTGTTGGTTTGAGGGGTATGAGTCAGTGGGCAGAACTTGGCCGGACAGGCCAGTTCTCACTCCTCTGGCTAACCCCAGGCCATTGTTTTCCAGTGATTTATGCAGACTGGGTATAAATGGGAGAAAAATAGCATTTATTTGTTTCCCATGTGATTCCAGCAGAGAGCCCAGTATTCTCTTCACCATTTGGGTTAAATGTACAGGCATGTGTGCACTCGTGCATGTGTTTACGCAAACATGCACACCCCATTCATGACCACTCTGGACTTCAGTAGGGTGACAGCTGCATCCCCAGAAGGTTCCAGGACAGGATAGTCACGTAAACAGAGTCAACCAATCATGAGCCTGTTGAACCTAGCAACGATTAAACCAATTAGAGCCCCACCTCTGCATCCAGCAGGGCCTCCCAAATTTATCACACACACACACACACACACACACACACACACACACACACACCAGGCTGATGCATTGCCATGGCAACAAAGCCACCACTCAGAGCCAGAGCACATGGGGAAGTGTCCCTTGGCAACAAGACCAGAGCAGTTGCCGGGGTGAGGACGCAGGCCATGCTGGCTGGGGTGGGTCACTCAGGGTCTCCAGGCAGGGTCAGGGGGACAGAGAGAAGTTGGTTCTCCTGGGCTCTCTAAGCCCATTTCTTAGCTCTGGGCCTTGGTTTGCTCACCTGTGGAATGGGGCCAAAGACTCCTGCTTGTGTTGTGCTATAGTATGTGCTTAGAGCACACAATTGCTTTTCAACTAAAATAAAAGAAGATAGGGGTAGGAACCATAGATTTTCTTTTCAGAAAGCCTTAAGAATTTTTGAGACTTCTGGGTAAAAGAGAGTTGACCAATCTCTAGGAAGACCTAAACCCAAACCCTAAAATCCAGATCATGAGTTCACGGTGGAGTTGGACTGACGTCCAGTTGGCAACATTTCCTTGGCTGTGCTGGGCACAGATGCCCAGTTCATCTATGGCCAGGTAGAATTGAAAAGTCTGGCAGGACATCTGATGGAGACTCTGGGAAATGTCTAGAAGGTCTGCTGGATGGCTCTGGAGACACGTGCTCATGGAGGTGGCACACTGCCTTGGAGATACTTTGTTCAGGGACAAGAAGGAGACTGAGGCTGGAACTCTGCAGGTCCCACTAGTAAACTGGCCTCCCTCACAACCCTCTCTTCGGTCACCACCAGAGAGATTTTATGTATGTATTTGTCTGTTTGTTTTGTGATACTGGGGATGGAACCCAGGGCCTCACACATGCCAGGAAAGCCCTCTTCCACTGAGCTATATTCCCAGCTCAAGATCTTTTTTTTTTTTTTTTTGTGGGTATGGGGGGTCGACCTCAGGATCTCGCGTGCCAACAGGCGCCCGTGCCGCTGAGCGATATCACCGGCCCCTTTTTCGTATGTGGGTTCCGGGAGTCGAACTTGGGCCCTCGCGCTTGCCAGGCAGGCGCTTATGCCGCTGAGCCATCTCACCGGCCCATCAAGATCTTAACTAAGAAAAAATTTGACAATGGGTTCCTCTACCTAGTTGATTCCAGTAACTCCCAATAGTGGGCCTTTGAGTGCCTAAGCTGCCTTCAGAGTCCAATAAAAGCTGAGGAAGTCCTCCCAGAATCAGCACATATGTGCTCAACCTTTCCCATTCATTTTCAGGAGCTATGGGCCTCTGCAAGCACATTCAGGGATCCTTAAGGATATTATGACAGGGGCCGGTGAGATGGCTCAGTAGTGTAAGCGCCTGCCTGGCAAGTGTGAGGGCCCGAGTTCGACTCCTGGAACCCACATACGAAAAAAGGGCTGGTGATATTGCTCAGCGGCACGGGCACCTGCTGGCACGCGAGGTCCTGAGTTTGACCCCCGGTACCCACCAAAAAAAAAAAAAAAAAGGATATTATGACATACAAGGTCCCTTGTGACCTGGCCCCGCCAGCTTGTCTTGATTTCTCCCTCTCATGGTATATCATATGTCCAGCCACATCAAGTCACATGCACTTCTCTTGCACACACCACTGTATTCCATTACCTCATGTCTTTGCACATATTCCCACCAAATGGAGAGCCATCCTCCTTCACGCCTTACCTAGTAAACTCCTATTCATTTTTCAAAACCCAGCTCAGAGGTCACCACCTCCTTGACACACGTGGTCTTGATGTTGTCTAGTCAGGATTGATTGCTCCCTAGTCTGTTCTGCACACTTCTCTCTTGTGTGTCTCCCAAGACACAGGGGCTCCATGTCTATCTCCTTCATGGACTGTGAGCTTCCCGAGGCCAGAGACCATGTCTTTTACCATGGTAGCCCCAGTACTTAGCAGGTTCTTGCCAGGGTCTGGGGAACCAAAATGGCAGAAATGAAATGGCAGAGGAAGTGGAGCTAACAAAGGAGGAGGAGAAGGAAGAGATGAGATCAGACCCAGGAGAAGGGAGGGCATCAAGGAATCAGCCATCAGGAGGAGCCGGAGGGCAAGATTGTTAAGGGCTAAAAGGCACCACTGAATCTGGCAAAGAGGAAGCCACTGGCAGGGTGACCAGTTGTCCTGGTTTTTTCTCTCTCTTCTCACATTGAAAGCCCTGTGCCAGATGTGCTGGTTGGTCCCCCAGATTGTTGGCCTTAACAAGGACATTTCTCAAGGTAGGAGTGGGCTGAGGGGTGAATAGAAGGTAAAAAAAGAAAGGACGCTGGCAGTGCCAGTGACTGCTGAGCTGTTGGTACCAAGAGGAGGAGGAGCCCGAGGACTGTGCCAGACTCCCAGCCCACAGCTCCTGCCCCACCGCCCTGGAGAGATGGCAAACAAAGCCATGGGCATGAGGAACACAGAGTACACGCTGGGCGACTTCTTCCTGGAGGGCCTGCTGCCTCAGTCACCCAACTAGTCCTGCCACCAGCCTAGTCCCCACTGGGCCAGGAGCCCTTGGTGCCCTGGCACCCTGGGCCCTGCATCAGTGTGGTTCGTCTAGTTGCTGTGACAGGTCCTCTCTTTGGAACTGTTATTTAAAGTCTCCTCTGGGGCTGGGGTGTGGCTCAGCGGTACAATGCTTACCCAGCATGATTGAAGCCCTGGGCTTACTCCCCAGCACCAAAAAAAAATGAATTTCCTTTTACTTTGTATAGGTCATCCAACTATTTCCACTCTGAACTTGAAGGCAGGGAGAGTCCTTCATTCCCTGACTCTGTCTCCCCGCTCTTTCCTTCTGTCCAAAAACACAGATTAAGTTTATTTCGTGCTCAATTTGCCAGCTGCGGTTGCTGCCCTCAGGCACGTCTCCATCTTGGATCGGCCTCCTAAACGCAGGGCGTCTTATGATCCTGAGCAGTGGGTATAGAAATGGGGCTGTGCAGGACAACAGCGAGTCTACAGATGAATGCAGTTATGGGCCAATATGGACTCTGTGGGGTGTGTGTTTGTGTGTGTGTGTGTGGTCTGTGAGAGACAGAGAAATACAGAGATGGTGTGTTTTAGAGTCTACAAATTCGCATGTTCCTGTGCTATCTTTGTGACAGGAGTAAATTATTCACAACCCTGTACCTCAATTTCCTAGTCTATAGAATGGGTATAAGGCTGTTCTCAGACAGCCATGGTGAAAGGTAGGTAGAAATAACTTAGTAAATTTCTTGGAACATACTAAGAGGACCCTTATCATGAGCCATTGTTAGGTTGCCGTGAGAGGGAGAGAGAGAAAAAGAGAGAGAGAGAGAGAGAGAGAGAGAAGAGATTTTGTGAGATTCTCAAAAGGTTCTAAGAAACTAGCTATGGTGGCGCATGCCTGTAATCCCAGCACTCAGGAGGCTGAGGCAGGAAGATCATGAGTTGGAGGCCACCCTAGGCTACATAGTGAGACCCTATCTCAAAAAACCTAAAGCAAAGGTTCTGAGAGCTGCAGGTCAGGCTAACCTGTGTGCTGTCTATGGTGGCTCCCTGGGCCAGGTGTTAACGGGGACTTAGTGTGAGGTTTAGTGGAGGAACCTTAAACTTCCTCTCCGAATCTCGCCTGGACCAAGCGTGCAGGACCCACTCTAAACAACCATTCAGAAGTAAAGAGCCTGGGACCCACTCCCAGGGCCGCTGAGTAACGGGCCAGGTTGAAACACGTTGGGGGAGAGACCAGAATGCCATTTCCCCCACTGCCAGTCGCCGGTTGGTTCTTGAGTTAGAAAGAAGAGGCCTTTGCTCTGATCACATTAAAAGCAATAGCCTCCACAGCAATTAGGCCCCCATAAATTACAGAGCCCGCCGCTGTCAGCTGGCTGGCACCATCTCATTAGCCAGGGTGCCGCATACCCTGCCGGAGCCACCTTATTGCCAAGCTTCTGCTCCATAATTAAACACAGAGCCGGCCTCTCCAGGCTCCCCACCCCTCGTGGGGGGCGCAGGAGGCAGTGGGGGAGGGACCGGGCAAAGGTCAGGCCTTGCTCCCAGCTCTGCCTGTGAAAGGGAAACCAGAGTTGAGAAGTAGAGGCTTCCAGCCCTGGGACCCTCCCTTGACCTGGGGAGATTTGGGGAGCCCTGGGGAAAGGAAGCAAAAGGATCTGGAAGGAGAGGAGGGAGCCCCACTTTTTCTTACCCTGGTGCCCAGGACCCAACTAGAGCACACAGGACAAGGTGGCTCCTGCAGGAGATTCTGATGTTGGGATTAGGAAGTGAGGCCCTAAAAATGGGTTGTGAGATCCTAGCTCCAGGTGTGCCTGAGAACAACTGGGCACACCACCCATGTGACACACACACACGTATGCACGCACGCACACACAACCATGCACACACGCACTTCCTTGGTTTAGAAGCATGTGGGCTGACAGGAGGGAAGCCGAGGAGGCCAACAAGGAGCTCCACAAGGTGCCACCCTGAGGCCTTGCAGATGGAACTGGAGTGAAGGCTGGGCCAGCTGGCAGGTGCACGGAGCACCCAGGCCTGGAACAAGATGTGTGGCAGCAGAAATTGTTCCCAAGCCTCTTAGGGTGCAAGTGCACTCCCCTCGAAGTTGCAACTTCTGGGGGAAGGAGGTGACCTCATGGTGGAGCTGGCCACCCCACAGGGCTTCTGTGCTGCTGGGGCACGGGGGGCACAAACCAGCCTGGAGAGGTAAGAGGGACCCAGGTGGCCCCAGCAGCCGTCCTCTGCCCACCCCCCACAAAACCCTTGTCTTCTCTTCCAAACTTATTTTGGACAAATATTTAAAAGACATCCTGATAAACTAGTCCCAGGTAATTAGCCTGCCCTGGAACCCATATGTCTCCAGCCACACCGACCCCCACCGGAGGGTAGAGGAAGCCCCCCTCCCAGCATGAGGCGGGGAACAGGAGAGAAGAGAGAGGCCTCTGCCTGGGCCTGGGGAGGGGAGCACCCCTAGCGCACCCCAGAGGCCCCTGGTACCTTGAGCATGATGCTTTATGCTCCAGCTCTGGATCCGGATGGGAAGGACAGAGCCACAGAAAAAACAAACAAGAAGCTGAGTTTACTGGGGTGGACAAGGGGGAGCCAGGGGCTGGAGCGCAGACCCTCTGAGGGCTTGGACAGATGCGGATGCTGCTTGACGTACGTGTGCTTGGCATTTCATGATAGCACCGAGCTGCTGGCTTGGTGGCTGGCGTCCAGCAGAGCCCAGGGACCTGACCCTGATGAGAGTCAGAAAACTGCTCTGAGGCCAGGTTTATTCTGGCTCCAATTGGCCCCAGGCCAACACTGTGATTTTTGTGCACCGCCCCCCATGTGGGGAGGGAGAGGTGAGGACAGCTGTGAGGTGGTGACTCACAGTGTTGTCCTCTGCGGTTAACACAGCCCAGAGAAATGCCTGGGCAGGCCGTGTCCTTCTCACCCCTCACTCAGATCCCGGCTCCTGGGGAGCCCTTGGCCGGGCTCAGGATGTGCACCCAAGGTGGAGGGAAGACAGCTGTCCCGCTCCACCTCAGCCCATAGCCTGTTGGGCCCAGCAGGATGTCCCTTGCCACCACACCAAGTGGACCCAGTCCCGGGGTCCATTGTTCCCTGGAGTCACAGCTCATTTCCCTAATTTCCTCCCAGACCAGCTTCCCCTTTTCCTGCAGCCTGGGAGGCTCTGGGGCCCCAGAATAGCCAGGTGTGGCCCGAAAGGTGGGAGTGGGGCCTGGCTGGGCAGGGAGGGGTCAGCAGAGGTCAGGAACAGGGAGCAGCCGGCCCCGCGCAGGGCAAAAGCAGACATCAGGAGGACTGAGGAAGAGGCTGGGTTAGGCCCACTACCGCTTTTCCTCTGGCTGAGCCCTGTGACCAGGAGGTGTGGGTTACCAGGGCCTCCCAGGTACACCACCTGCCTGGGCGAGGGGGCAGGTACTAGGACTGCTCAGCCGGGCCACACCTGGGTGATCAGCAAGGCCCAGGGACCCCACACCTGAGTGGACAGGTATGTCTAGTCAACATGCTTCCAAATGTGTCCGTCACTACCAGGGCAGATGCCCCCAGCAGCCCAGCAGCGGTGCTAAGTCTAGCGGGGTGAACAGGTGTGGTCAGGTACTGCACCTGCATACACCAAGCTGCCTAGAATTGGACCAGTGTGCCATGTGGCGGGGCAGGAAAGACCCCTTCCAAGGGGCAGCCCCTCCAGGGGGCAGCCTCACAGGTGGGTAGAACCCAGTCACGCCTCAGCAGCCAGGGGAAGGCAGGGCTTTGCCACCCGGATCTGTGTTTCCCCAGCCCACTGTCTGCCCTGAGAGCTTGCCGCCACCCCCAGAGCATTGATGTCTCTCCAGGTTTCTTTCCCTGGACCCCAGCCACTCACAAGCCCACAACTGACTTTGCTCTTCATGAAACAGCTGGTGACTAAACCTGATCCAATATTTACTCCTGGAGAGAGGGCAAGGGGCGGGCGACGCCCCACAGCCTGGAGGTGCAGCCGGCTGGGCTCTGGGGGCAGGGAGGGAAGGCTTTTCTCTCTTTCGGGGGGCAGCATCCGGGTTTTTTTTCAGACCTGAGGTGTGCCCAGCCTATCCAACCACCTCCCTCTTGGCATGGGCTGGGGACAGACTGGAAGGGCCTTGTCTCCAGGGGGCCATCCTGAGATGAGCAGAGCTGAATAGAGAGGGACCTCACTCAGCCAGGGGCTGCCAGAACACAAACCATCCCCTTAGGATAAGAAGGCGCCCCTGGGAGAGACAGGGCTCCCTGCAGGAAGGGGCAGCGAGCTCTCCCCTGAAGGGGGCTGGAAAAGGGGTCATGGGGACTCAGCGAGGCCCTCACTGGGGAGTGAGGAGGAAGCAGGTGCCCCGTGAGCTCCTGAGTTGGCAGCTGCCCCCTCAGCAAGAGTTGGGCCAGAGTAGGTCTGTAAGAATCCAGAAGCTGGGCGATTTCCCTGCGTTTGTCATCTTCATTTACTTCTCCCTGGCATGATTCGCAGTAAGCCTTGAACCCCAGAGGGTGCCGCCAGGTTATTTAAGGGGGAGGCAGCTGTGATGAACTCCTTCGCCAGCTGCCCCTGGAGGAGAAGCTGCAGAGGTAGAGGGACTTGGGGCTGCTTTGAGGAGGGGAAGAGGCAGGTGGGGTTCCCACCCGCAGAGAAGGCAGAGAAGATGAAAGTGGGGAGGGGGAGCCTTGTGCCTTCCTGAGGGTGCTTGGGCACCTGACTTACATCAGGCATCATATATGCCAGTCACAGTTAGTCCTCATGGTCACATGAGGCAGATATGGCTGCCCCATTTTACAAATGAGGAAACTGAGGATCACAGAGGCAAAGGGACTTCCCAATCTCTTAGTGTAAGGCAGAGCTAGATGCACACCCATTTCCTCTTGCCTCACACTGGAGCTAGCCTCCAGGTCCCCTTCAGATGCCAGTGGCCCAGAACAGGGCAGCTCACACTGGGAAGAGAGTCTTTGCCACACCTCAGGGTGGCCATGCCCAGATGCCAGGCTTCCTGCAGCCCCTTCCCCTGCCCCTGAGGCTCTTCCTGTCAGAGGCAGATGTGCAGGAGATGAGCAGCCTGTGACCTCAGGAAAGTCTGGCTCACGTGCTTCTCACTAACCCTGTGTGCCCTGGGCCTGTGGCCGAACTTCTCCAAGCTCTTTCATTCATAGAGAACGTGATCATTGCCTGGGGTGAGCTCAGTGGTAGGCTGCTTGCCCAGCAGGCACAAGAACCTAGGTTCAACGCCCAGCAGTGCAAAATAAAGGGGACTCACTGTGTGGGGTTGAGAGTCAAGTGAGATAATGTGTGTAAAATATTTAGCACGTTGTAGATGCTTAAGAAATGATAGTTCATGGGCCGGTGAGATGGCTCAGCGGCATAAGCACCTGCCTGGCAAGCGCGAGGGCCCGAGTTTGACCCCTGGTACCCACAAAAAAAAAAAAAAAAAAAAAAGAAATGATAGTTCAGGCAGGCATGGTGGTGCATGCTTATAATTCTAGAACTCTGGGAGGCTGAGGCAAGAGAATCCTAAATAAATAAATGGACTGGGGATGTAGCTCAGTGCTAAGGTCCTGGGTTCAATCCCCAGTAGTGCAAAATAAATGAAAGAAAGAGAGAAAAAGATAGAGAGAAAGAAAGAGATTCTCAGCTGGGCTGGCTTCAGGGACACGCCATCTTGCCAGCATCAGGGCCCTGCACTCAGAAGGCCCCAGGCTTGGCAGAACGCTCAGTTGTCGCCTCTGTGATATTCTTAATAGTTCTGAACAAGAGGCTCTGCTTTTTCATTTTGCTTTGGGTCCCCTAGATTTTCCAGCCTGTGCTGCTGATTGGCCCCCGAATCTGGGAAGGTTCATTGTGCCCTACGCCAGAAGCAAGCCACCATCTCACCCCTTCAGGGTTCTCCAGGCCTGGCAGTGCTCCTCTGCCCATCCGCACACATTTCAAGAAACAGACAGAGCCAGGCAGAGCCGTGCCCATCCTTCGGCTTCAGCCACGTCCGGAGTGGGTGTCAGTAGCAGGTCACCCCTGTTCTGAGGAGAGGGACTTTAAGGGGACACCTTAGGCCCCCGTTCCTGGCAATCAAGGGTGGTTTGATGCCACCAGCTCAGGTAGGTATCAAATGCCTCGAAATGATGGCTGCCTCCAGTGCCTCCAGACTCACCTGCTCCCCGGGGCCCTGCAGTATGGGATGGCTGGTGCCCATCATGGTGGGTGAGGGCTGCAGGCCCCGCAGAGACTGGGATCTGAGCAGCAAGGTCAGAAGTGGTTCAGGAGCCAGCTGAGCCCCCACCCCGCCTCCTGCCATTCGGATGAGAGGAAGCATCCGATCTCAGCAGTGTCTGCCCATCAGTTGTTTTTAGACTCCTGTTCCCAGGGGCCCAGCAGTGGCTAAATTGCCAGTCTAAGCCCTCTGACTGACCCCTGAGAAGTAGTGCTGCAGGGAAGGAGGAAATGAGGAGGCTGAAGGACTGTCTGCCCCCTCTCCTGGATTTAACTGTGCCCAGCTCTAGGAGCCTTTTACAGGGACCCTGGGGTGGGCAGGGCTAAGGAGGGAGGTGGGGAAACAGAGCCTGGGGCCTGAGCTGCAGGACTTGGGGAGAAAATGACTCAGACCATGAAATATCAGAGGTAGAACTTGGAGGAAGTGAAGTCACAGAGGGAAAGTGTGTCCTAAAGTCAGAGTCAGGACTGGAACCCGGGTCACCTAATGGCCAGCTCAGGGGTCTTTGCACTTCACCCTTGGATTTCAGGAACAGACAGACTGGGGTGGTAGACATGCACACGTGCACACACGCATACAAACATGTCTACTCCATCCCTGACCTGGAGGTAAAAGGACATCAGGGATCAGGTAAGGAGCACAGGGTGTCTGAAATCAGAGGTCCCTGGGTGGCATGAAAGTATTCAGTGGCTGGACCCTTCTCCAGCGGCTGCTATCTTTTAGAGCCCCGGGCCTTTGAGTCTCGGGGCCTCTTCCTGGGAAGCAGGGACTGGGGGGGGGCTCCTGTTTGAGGATGATCTTAAGGATAATAATATTAACTGTTAATATTTCTATTCACTTTCTTTGTGCCAAGCCCTGTTCTAAGAGCTTTTCACGCACTACCAGCTAATACTCACAGAAGCTTACGGAGATAAATATCATCATTGTCCCTATCCTACAGCTGAAGAGATTGAAACACAGATGGGCCCAGTAACTTCCCCAAGGAAGCAGCTAGGAAACAGTAGCACTGGGGTTTGGACCAGGGCAGCCTGGAGGTGGGAGCCTGTGTTCTCCTTCTTATGCTTGGATAAGCATGACCTTCTGACTTCTAATTCAGCGCTCTTCCAATATAACACCTGCTCGGGCCCCATTCAGCTTTTAGTTGGAAAAAGCTACGTGGACCACTTTGTCCTGACTCATTTTCCCTTCTTGCACACTTTGTGCCAGGCACTGCTGCCCAACCAGATCAATCTGAGGTTTGGAAGACTGGCTTCTCTTGCCTATGCTCAGAAATCCTTGTCTGCCTCTGCTGCCACCAGCTGGCCAAAGGGTGTAATACAGGTTTGTGGTCCAGGCTTCCCTCATTTTTCTGCCTGGGTGACGTCATCCTCCCTTGCGGCTAAGGAATCCTCTACACGCTGACTCCCAAATCATTCCCTTTTCTGAGATACAAGTCTGTGTATCCTGACGCAAATGTCTCTGACCCTCCAGGCCCCCGACACCCCTGCTTTAGGAAGTGACAAGGCTTCCTAAATGGCAGAGCGGGAACCAGGCCCCAGGTCTCCCTGCTGCCGATTGGATCTTCACATTTCCAACAATGCAGCCCCAGACAGCCGCACAGTGAGTGCCAGAGAAGGAAAAGATAAAGATCAGTGCTGGCTGGTGGCAGAGGCAGGATTTGGATTCCAGTCAGTGGTGACCAAGCCAGGTACTTTCTCTGGCACACCGTGTCTGTCACTCCTGGAGGTATGAAGGCTTCTGAAACACGTAGCTCTGGAGTATGGGGCAAGCAGAAGGGCCCTGGCCAGCTGCAGTGGCTGGACACAGGCTTTGTGGCCCAGGAGTGGCAGGAAGGGGTGGGTGCCGACTTCCGCACCAGGCTGCGGAAACTGTGAGTGAATGGGTCCCATGGAAGAGGAGAGAGGAGGGCGGCAGGCAGGAAGAAGGAAGGGATTGGGAAGAAGGAATGGAATAAGGAAAAGGGACAAAGAAGGGACAGTCAGACGGAGGAGCTGAAGCAGAATAGAGGCAGACTCCTACACACTGCACTGCAGAGCAGGGCTGGGAGGTTACAGCCTGCCAGCTGCTTCTGTATCCCTACAAGTTAAGGATGGTTCCCTCTTTCTTTCTTTCTTTCTTTCTTTCTTTTTTTTTTTTTTTTTTGGTGCTGGGTATTGAGCCCAGAGCCTCACACAAAGTTTTTCAGTTTTAAAGTTTTTTCAGGTTGAAAAAAATACAAAAGAAAAATAATTTCTAATGATGCACGAAAATGATGTGAAATTGCAATTTCAGTTTATTTGTATAAATAAGGTTTTATTGAAACACAGTCGAGCTCATTCACTAATTCATCGTCTCTGCTGCCTGCTAAATGGGCAGAGGGGAGCAGCAACAACAGGAAGCTTAAAACAGCCACTGACAGCTCTTGACAAAAAGCTTTGCCCATATGTGCCTTGAGAAAAAGGGTCATCAGCTACAGGTCTGGCCCCATGTTGGAAGGGAGCCACCGAGGCAAGTTCAAGCTTCAGACGGAGGGTGACAGAGGAGCAGGAGGCAGGGCGCGCTGTCCGGAGGTCTTTGCCAGAGCAGCTGCCCTGACTTCGCATGAGAAAACTTTGCCCAACAATGAACTTGCATCTTCCCAGCCCCTGGTGCACAGAGCCTGGCCTGGAGAAGAACCCCAGCTCCACCTTTGTGACCTGGGAGGCCTTGAGCGATTCATACCTCTAAGCCTTAGGCTCTCCATTTGTACCACGGGGACAATAATGCAGATCCCGGAGGTTGCTGAAGGATTCCGTAAGAGAGCACATTCATTCCGCAGTAGGTGCACCTGGTGGGGGTGGGACGTTCGCCCTCTGCAGACCTTGTCGCTACCTTGCCATAGGCAGCCAGGCGACACAAGTGGGTGCACCTCCCGCTGTGTCCACCAGAGGGCAGAAAGGCCCTGCCGGCCTCCGGGAGGTGTCAAGGGGAGCTGGCCTGCCGGTCGCCTGGCCTGGGGAGCAAGCCCTCCCTGTTGTCTACAGCTGAGGCCTTTGATCAGCTTCTGTTCTCCCCACAGCCTGCTGGGGGCCAGACTGGCGCAGTTTCCCGCTGGGGGCGGGCCAGGCTTCTTTCTAGCCCTCTTTGGGCTTGCAGGGGCCAGGTCACTGGGTAAATGCTCCTGGGCCTGCCACTCTGTTTGCAAGGTTCTGCAAAGCCCAGACCCCGATCCTGGGATGCAGGCAGAGCCGGTGGCATGATAGCCTCTCGTGCAGAGGAGGAAACTGAAGCCCAGAGAGATGAAGCGACTTGCCCAAGACCCACAGCCATTGAGCAGGTTGGCAGGATTGCAGTTGGTAAAATCCGATGCCATGTGGTGGTTCTCTCCTGGACAGCAGGCTGCCCTTAGTGACCACCACTCTCTGGGGATGCTCCAACTTCTGCAGCTTCTCACAGCATCCTGCTCCCATCCTCCTTGCTGGCAACACAGCAAACCACTGACAGGCGCTTCCACATGTCTATGAGAATAGATTCCCAGGGAATTTGAGGACATTCGTTTATTTTGATGGGCAGTGTCTCACTAAGTTGTTTAGGCTGGCTTCAAATTTGTGATCCTCCTGCCTCAGCCTCCTGAGTAGCTGGGATTACAGTTCTGTGCCACCATGCCCAGCTGCAACTGTCTGTTAAGAGCTTTGGAAGCAATTAGAAGCAGACAGGCAGGTCCACACACAGATACGAGGCCAGGTAGTGGATTCAAGGGTCAGACAGAGACAGGCTGTGTGGATAGAAGCCTGTGAAGCTTCAGGGGGTTGGAAAGGTGGGGATGCTCAGGGTCTTTCAGGGTCGAAGTGAGCCAGACAAGGGCCTGTTCCAGACAGCAGAGCGGGGGTAGAATGGGAGCCTGTAAAGCAGGAGGCTGACTGACAGCCTTGAAGGTTAAGGGAGATAGATTTGGTCCTGCTGGCAGTGGGAGACATTGAAGGTTCTTGAAGGAGGGTGTGACAAAAGCAATGGTGTTTCAGAAAGGCTGATGTAACAGTAAAGAGGACACCAGTACATTGGGAAGGGCGCCAGGGGGATGTGTCTGTCATGCAGGTTGAAGGGGACATGGTGGAGAGGCCGGGGTGCAGGACACACTTCAGGGTGCCACGCCTGGTGTGTTACCGGTGTGAGAAGGAGCAGTGCACTGTGGGAATGCGGGGACAGTGAGCAGTGCGCCCCCGTGCGTGCATGTGCGGTTATGTCGGGCAGGGAGAATTGTTCTTTGTCTATGAGGGTGAAGGCGAGGAGGTCAAGCACAAATGCTCCGAGAAGAGGCCAAGGTAAAGCGTGGGATGTTGGAAGAACCAAGGCCTAATGCAGGTGAGGAGGGACCCGCCTCGTAGTGACTCTGCACCCCGAGGGGGCATGTGGACAGCAAGTGACCCAGCGGTGGAGGGAGGAGAGGCAGGAAGAGGGGCTGGAGGCGGAGGCCCCAGGGGAAGGGTGCGTGTGGGGTCTCCCACTAGCCAGCTCCTTCTCAACCCCAGCAGGCTCTGTTTCCATTGGGAAGATCCAGGTAGCTCTGGGGACTGGGGGCCCTGATGACTCCTGAGGCACATGGTGCCATGTGACCAGTGACCATGACGGGTTCATGGGGGTATTTCTCCCCCTCCTGCCAGACAGAATGAACAGAGAATGACAGGACTTTTTTTTTTTCCGGTACTGGGAACTGACCACAGGGCCTTTATACTGAGCTACCTCCCCAGCTCTTTTTATCGTTTATTTTGAGACAGGGTCTTGCTAAGTTGATAAGTTGCCCAGCTGGGCTCAAACGGGATCCTCCTTCCTGCCTCAGCCTCCCAGAGTTGTGGGATTACAGGAGTGCACCCCCATGCCAGGTAATGACAAGACTTTGGATGGACAGACTGGGGCAAAGATGCTCTTCCTGTCAGAACATAGAGGTAGCACCAAGAGCAGCTCAGCCCCAACAGGGCAGCAGGGGACCTGCCTGAGGGGCCCCAGGGATGAGGAAGATGGGGACAGGAGGAAATGTGGCCCTTGGTGACACCCTGAGCTGCTCCTCTGGCCTCTGCCTGAACCATTTTTGAGTGAACAAATGTGCTTTATTGTTTAACCCAGATAGGTAGAGTTCTGTGTTTCCAGCAGATGGAAGACAGATTCCTGTCCTACCGCAGGAGCTGAAGAGAGTCAATTCGTGGTAACTGACGAGGAGAACATTTCAAAATGGAGAGAAGGGTGAACGAGATCAATTCTGAGAGTGTCAGGCCAGCGACAGTTTACAGTCTAAAAACTGTGTGACATGTGTGACCCAGAAGCTTCTAGAATCAGGCTGCCCCAGTACCCAGAGTCAGGATGTTCAAACCCTGTACATCAGGGAGAGGGGGTGCTGGGTCCTTGGGGAGCTCTTCTTGGGGGTTTCCCTCATCCATGTGTCCCCCAGGCCCTGCTCAGTTCCTTTCCAGAAACTTCTAGAATCTTCATGGGCATGAAGTCTTAGTAGTCATGCCCAAACCTGTGCCAAACCCCACTCCCCTAGCCTCTACCTCAGATAAACAGCTCACATTTTAAAGACTCCGTGGGCAAAAAGCGACCACATTCTTTGTTCCTCACCACCCAACCTTGGGCCGGTTCCCCCTCATGTCTCAGTTCATGTCCTCGGCTGACTGGGCCTAGTGGGTGGTCCTGCAGGGTGTCTGAAGGTGACACACTGGATGAGGGGAGAGGCTGCAGAGGCAGGCGGGCACCCTGCCCCAAACACAGCCCCTCAGGCTGCCACAAGGCCAGCTCCTTCCTGAGCGGATTAGCGTGCGGTCTGGATGGTGCAGCTGCCGAGAAGGCTATTGTCGCGAGAGCGTACCTACGCGCAGACACCCACCGGCGTGTCCTGGCACACTCACAGGCAAGAGGCGGAATCAGCTGCCAGCGCTGAGCCGCTCTATTGTCCCGATTGTTGCTAAAACACCTCACCCAGACTTCCGCCCAATGCCCTCCCTCCCCTCCGGGACTGAACTCCCTGCCCTAGGGTCCCAGCTCTTCAAGGGGAGACAAGGTACACAGCTGGCAGGTTATATCCATCAGCCTAAACAATACAGAGGAGACTGTGCAAGGAAATAAATTGCCCGAGGTCACGTGATGGTGAGGTGCAGGGCTGGGATTCACCTCTGACCTCCTGAGAGTGGCCCCATTTTTCTCCAGAGCGCTGCTCGCCACAGGTGCCCCCTGAACCCTTGTCCTCCTCACACACACAGACCTCCCTGATGGGAGACCTTGCAACCTCTGGTGCAGACTGGCATGGGGTCTTCCTCAGCTGGGTGCCAGTTCACTTCTGGTGATAGAGACACCGGCCACAGTCACGGCACAGAGAGGAAAATCGGGTTCAGAAGTGCCAGGGGAAAACAGAGTGGGAAAGTCCCGTCCCACCCTCTGAGGACCTGGGGACATGGGAAGCTGGGTGGGATCAGCCATGCCGCCCCCCCCCAGAAGGCAAACTGCCACCTGGGGGCGGGATGGGCATGGGCACTGCCGGGCCTGGGACTCCAGATCAGGGCTGGGGCTTTCCAGGAACTGGGGCAGGGAGGGCAGGTGGATGGGAGGAAGTGGACCTGAGGCTCTTACAGAAGGGCTGAGCATCTCTGCCCAGCGTCCCAACCCAGACCCATCAAGGCTCCCGACAACCTCCTCCTGGGCTCTGCAGCCTGGCTGGCTGCACACCTTCCCCAGCACCCTGCCAGGAACCCAGGAGCCCCCTTCCAGCCTCCCTCTTCCCAACTCTGCATTTCCTGCCAGTCTCCACATTTTGCCAGGTTTACCCTCTCAGTGGCACTCAGCTCCATTCATCTCCCGTCAGCTGGCCCTGCCCTCTTCCGGACTGGCTGCAGTGGCCACCTAGCAGCCCTGCTCCTAGAGCCATCCTGCGCTGCCCTAAAAGCCAGTCTAGTCTCCCCATTCTCACCCGGGGGGGGTCACCGTAGGCTCCTTAGCATGACCAAGAGGGCACCTGTGGCTTGATTCCTCCACAGCAAGGGAGTGCAGGAGGATCGGAAGCACAGATGTTGCAGCCAGACTTCCTGGGTTCAAATCCCGCCTGCTACTTTCCAGCTGTGTGACTCAGGGCAAGTGATGGAACCTCTCTGTGCTGCCTCTCCATCTGCTCTGCAGCTGGGCTGTTCTTTTCATTCTCTCCCTGCAGATTGTGTGTTTCTCACCTCAGTGCCTGGCCCTAAAGAAGAAAAACCTCCTCTCATCTCCTTCCTCCACACTGCTCCCTCCACCATGGCTCTTGTCCCCCATGAGCTGCGGCTGCTTCTGTCTCTGTGGCGGGATAGAGCGTTCCCGGGGCCAGAACTCTGCCCTGCGCGCTGATAAATGAGCGCAGCGTTGTTCTCCAGGGGCTGTGGGCCGGGGTCGGCGTTGCCGTGGGTGCTTGGGTATCACCGCGGTCTCAGGCATACTCGCTAACGTTCCTGTGCTTCCCCCACGCCCCAGATCGCCTCCGCGGCTATGGCCATTGGCGTGATTTAAACATGAAGTGTGTTCCCCAAATATCCATGCGTTTTGTGCTTGATCCCCAACGCAGCCCTGTGGGCCTAAAGAGGTGACTGGATCATGGGATCGCCGACTTCACTGTGGACTAACACGCTTCAGTCAAGCTCAGCGGGCTGCTGGGGGGTGGGGCCTGGTGGGAGGAAGCGAGTGCGTGGGGGCGTGGCTTGGGAGGCCTCTCCCCGCCTCTCCGCTTCCTGGCTGCCTTCCGTTGAGCAGCGTTCCTTTCTCCAGGCCCCTCCCCACGATGCTTCTTTCTTGGAGCTGAAACCTCTCCTCTTTAAACCGAGGGTGTCCCTTATTTTGTTTTGCAACAGAGAAGTGGCTAAGACGGGTGTCAAGGACACAGTGATGGGACTCAGGAAAGGGACCTACGGATTCTGCCTCCATTCCCCCGGGCTGCAGGAGGGGACCAGCAGAGGGAGGCGACAAAGTGAGATCTGGTTTATCCAGACAGTTGCTGTCCCCAACTCTCCTTGGGCTTTCAGGGATGCCCAGGACCCTGGGGACCTGGTCGTAGTGTAACCCAACAAAGTTCCCTGGGCTGGAGTAGACGCACACTACCCTGAGCCCACCAGGTGGGGACGATGACTGTGATCGCTTCTGTACCTCCAGGGTGATGCTGGGCTCCAATTCATCCACCGTCCATTCCTCTGGGCTGCTCCTGTCCGCTCAGTGACTTTAGGAAGTTACGATCTTCCTGATAGGCACGCACCAGGTGCAGCGGAGAGGAGCTCAGTGAAGCATGCGCAGTCCCCACCCCCTGAACTTGGGGAGTTATGAGACACACAGGCAACGAAACAACGAAGATGAAGTGTGGTGAATGAAATTGAAGAGCCAGGCGTGATGGCACACGACTGTGATCCCAGCACTCTGAGGCCAGAGGATCGCCAGTTTGAGCCCAGCCTGGGCAACTTGGTGACTTAGGGAGACCCTGTCTCAAAATAAAAAATAATAATGGCAGGGGATGTAGCTCAGTGTGAAGGCTCTGTGTTCCATCCCCAATACCACCACCAAAAAAAAAAAAAAAAAAAAAAAAAGAAAGTAAAAAGAGAAAAAAGGATGAAGAAAGTGTAGAATATAATGGGAGTGAATGAAATAAATGGGAAACAGGCCTCACTGGGACCCCCAGGGCTGCCCTCTACTCAAGTGGTGACACCAGTGGCAAAGATATGGTGTCTTATGGTCACAGGTGCTTGGCACTCTGAACCCCCTACTTCCTCCCTGCTCTCCCACGCCAAAGGCTGACCTTGCTGCCCCACAGCTCTTTGAGGGCTTTGAATGGTCAAGGGCTGGAGTCGGAGGCTCTAAGGCCCTGCCAGCTCCTGGTGCTCAGAGCCACAGAGAAGGAGCTCAAGGTGTCTGGGAGGAGGAGGCTGACAACCAGCAACCCCTTGCTACTCTCTGGGCACTGAGATGCCTGCCTCTGTGCCCCTGGGTCCTGTTTTCATCTGGCTCAGTCATGCATTGTTTAAAAGCTTGGCTCTAGAGCTGCACAGCCTGGCTTTGAGCTCCACCTCAGCTTTTTCCTAGCTGTGTGAGCCTGGACAAGTTACCTAACCTCTCTGAGCTTCAACCTCTGTATTTTAAGGTGCTTACAACAGTGCCTACACATGGTTAGCTCTCTGTGTGCTTTGTTTTATTTTGGGGTACAAAGGATCAAACTCTGGGCCTCCCACATGACAGGCAAGTACTTTGCATGCTCAGGCCTTTTCAGTTGTTATTTTGAGACAAGGTCTCACTAAGTTGTCCAGGATGGCCTAAAACTTGTGACACACCTGCCTCAGCCTCCTGAGTAGCTGAGATTGCAGATCTGCGACACTGTTGACCCAGCCAGCTCAGTTTTATGAGCGTTGTCACTGCCTTTCAAGGTTGTGTCCCAGTTACTTTTCTTCCTCCCCCAAGGCCCTTGAGCACAGGACACTCCGGCTTCCTGGTCCCTCCCTGGGGCGTTGCCAGGCGAGAGCGGGCAGGCCAAAACTATTTGTTGAGCGATGAGTGACTAAACAATAGTCAGTGTGTGGGCCTGTTGGCAGGGCCAGAGAACCAGTGCTGCCGGAATGGGCCAGGGTCTGAAGGAAGATGCTAGGGTCACAGGAGGCTGGTCAGGGGATGCCTGGTCCTGGTGTCATGCTTCTTTTCCTGCTTTTGGACCCCAGGGTGCAGTGGCCATCTGCCGGGGGAAGGGCAGGGCGGGCTGCCTCTGGGGCAGGAGCCCAGCAAGCTGGAGTCCGGAGCCAGAGTAGAGGATTTAAGCTTCCACCACTGAGCTCCTGGTGCAGGGACAGCCTGTGTGTCCCTGAGTGACAGGTGGGGAAGTAGGGCAGGGGCAGAGGACAGCCCTGGAGCCCCAGGGTGCAGGGACAGAGCTGGAGGTCTTGATGGCTACACGATGGAGGGGAGGGGCCGCCCCATGTGGGACAGGGCCACCAATGTCAGCAGGGCCAGTCCTGGTCCCAGCTGGCTACGAGGAGGGGATCACACGCTGGGCACCCATCCCTTCCCATTCCCAGTGCAGCCTCACGGACAGGCGGCCACCCTGACCTCAGCCCTGGGTAGGCACAGGTGGGACACTGAGGCCCCGCTCAGCTGTTTTGAACCATGAAGAGTGACCATGTTCTAAGTCCACCAAGCAATGGCTTCTCATCTCCCACTGTGGGTGGGCTCCAAGTCCAATCGTGCTAATCATTAGCAGTGGACAAATGGCTGGAGTTTGGGGAGAGCCTCCCTCTGGTCACCACACCTGCTCAGAGTTGGCTCTCTTTTCTCTTCTCTGCCCTCAATGTCCACCCCCCGCATAGACAGGGCCGCCAGATAGCTGAGAGAGTGCTGCCTGAGGCTGCCCGGTAGAAAGGACAGTGGCCAGCTGTGGGGACCCCAGTGGCAGGAACTCTGTGGCTAGGGCTTCATGAGCCACATGGAGACACAAAGGGAGCTGGCAGGTTGTCCCCTAAGTTGCCTAGACGACTAAATCTGGAATCCTCTTGCCTCAGCCTCCCAGAGTGTTGGGATTACATGCATGGGCCACCATGCCTGGCTTATTCTGGGCAACTCACATCAGATCGTACAGTTTGTGGCCTTTTGTGACTGGTTTCTTTCTCTTAGAATGTCTAAGGTGCACCCATGTCAGTATTTCATTCCTGTTTATGGCTGAATAATATTCCACTATATGAATGTAGCTCATTTTGTCTATTCATCAGTTGATAGACATTTGTGTTGTGTCTGCTTTATGGTTATTATTGATTATGCTCTTATGAACGTTTGTGTGCAAGTGTTTGTTTGAACATATGCTTTCAATTCTCTTGGGTGTGTACCTAGGAGTAGAAATTCCAGGTCATATGCTAACTCCATGTTTAACATTTTGAGAAATGGCCAAACTTCAAAGCATCTGCACCATTTTACATTCCCACCAGTAATGTATGAGGCAATTTGAGATAAGATTTTCTTTGTAAAATTTTGCTTAGGAAGTGATCCCAGGAACACAGGCAGAGGCATAAGGCAGTGTTACGGCTTGTGTCTAGATGTCCCCCCAAAGTCTCATGTGGCCATAGGCGAGGCTTTTTCAGAGGTGGCTGGATCTAGAGTGTGTGGTGCTGGGCTTAAGGATGTGTGATTACTAAATCAGTCCACTGATTGGTTTGGCACTGCCCTATTCCCAGCAGTCTAGATATAATATAAAAGGGGCAGAAAGATGCTGTTAAGATTCCTTGTTGCTTTGCTACATTCTGCCAGCCATATACTGTTGTCCTCTGCCATGCCACCCTGCCTGGGAGCTGGCCGATTATGGACCAAAACCTCTACCAACTGAGGTAAATAAACCTTTCCCCCTTTAATGTTGGGTGTCGGGTATTTTGTCTCAGTAACGAGAGAACAGTAACTAAAACAGGCAGGGAGAGAAAGAAGGGAAGGCAGCCAGTAGCGGATCATTATCAGGCAATTACCACCGAGAGTCATAGAAGCAGGAGGCTGGTGGAGTAGCTCTGCAGCCAGCACTGAACTTGCTCTCAAGAGTTCGCCCACCTGAGGAGCAGGCGGGTGGCTATGGGAAGTTTTCAACAACTTCCAACAGCCATTGGTTGAGAGCTTCTGGCTGTGTTTGTTAATTTCCTGTTAATTCTCTTCTTCTTGATGCCAAGGCAAGCCAAGCAGGCAGAGCAGGTGGAAGTCATATGACAAAGATGCAGATGCTGGTTAGGGCAGAGGTGATCAGGCACTATTGCACCTGCCACCAAAGCTCTTGCCCTCAGGAGCTATGCTGTGCTGAGAGCGACAGAAACACACATGCTCTGTAGCCAGGCAGGAAAATAAAGCAGGGACAGGGAGAAGGGAGATGTGGGAGGCAATGTTAGCCCAGGGCAGGCATCCTGAGGATTTCAGCTAAGATCTAAATAAAATGAGCAATGGGCTGTCTGAAGCCAGCTGCATGTCTGCATTAGAGCCTGGGCTACCAGAGCAGCAAGAGCTAAGGTGTTGTGTTAGTCAGCTTTCCCATCACTGGGACAAATCACCCGACACTCACAGCTTAAATGGAGGAGAAGTTTATTTGGCTCACAGTTCAGGGGGTTCAGTCCAGGGTCAGCTGGCTCCAAAGCAGAAATGGCATGGTGGAAGCACGGAGTGGAGGAAAGCTGCTCACTTCATGGTGGCCAGGAAGCAGAGAGGGAAGGGAGGAGCTGGGGTGGGAGATACATTGCACCCTCCCTGGTCACACTGCAGTGACCTACCTGTTCCAACCAGGCCTCATGTCCCAGCAGTATATTTAGCTATGAACTCTCCAATGATTCACTTCAAGGATGTGTCTAACACCCCATGATTCAATCACCTTTCCAAAGCCCCACATCCAAACACATGAGATATGGGGGGCACTTTCCAGATTAAACCATACCAGTCATGGAGCGAGTGGGGAGTAACTTCAGTGTAGGAGCCACTGTGTGGAGGCCAGAGTAGTTTCTGCAGATCGAATAAGGCAGAGCCCAGTAAGAAACAAGATCAGAGACACGGTCAGGGGCCTTCTCAAGTTGGGCAGAGTTGGAAATAGGTTAGATTTTGTTCAAAGGTAACAGAAGCCACTGGGTGGTGAGAGCAGGGAGTTTCTAGTCTGGTTTATTGTTTAGTTTCTTGCTCTTGGATCTCAGGAGTAATGAAACTCCCTACTCCTGTGCTCTGTGGGACTGTTAGGCCTCGAGAACATTGTTCCCGGGCATCTGGGCTGACCTGACCCCTAACATCCGTTCCTTTTCACTTACTGTGTCCTCAGCACTCTTCTGCTGTTGTAGGCACTGGTCGGTGAGTGTGCTTGCTTTGGGTCCTGCCCTCAAGGGACCTTGTCACAGAGGAGAAGTGGGAAAAACAAAAACATTCCTGCAGAGCCCCTGGGAGAAATGATGGAGGCTTTAGACTCCAGAATGAAGCAGCCACAAGGGGATACACAAGGCTGAGGTGCTTTGAGATTTCAGAGAAGCCAGAGGGGCTCCAAGGGGCTGAGCACCCCGACACCCACCTCTCAGCCTGGCTATCCTGGGAAACCCTGGCCCCACCTCCAGAGAAGGTGTCATTTTCCTCCCTAGCAGACACCTTTCAGCCAGAGAGGAGGGCATGGCCAGAGGACATCAGGGACCGCAGTGTGCTCATCAGCTGGTCCAGGCGCATGGCCTGGGAGGAGGGGAGGGTGGTGTGGGGGCAGGGAAGGAAGGAGGCTGGCTTTGCCCAGCCACAGGGGAATATTGATGAGTTTTCAGGCGAGAAGTGATGGAGCTGGTGGGGATGGTGTAATGAAGACAGATGACCCCAGGCCAGCCCTGCGCATCTTCCTGCTGGAGGAGGGTGGCGGGCTGCCAAGTGCCCAGTGCCCTCTCCTCTGATTTCGAAGTTCTCCACTTGCCCTGGCTTCTCCTCTGCCACCCTCTACCTGCCTGGCTTTCTCCAGAAGAGGCCCTTTCTCCTCCACTTTTCTCTCTTCTTCCTTCTCTCTCCATTTCCACCCTTGTCTGTCTGTAGCTTTTCCTGCTCATTTTTCCCTTGTTCTGCCTACCCCACCCCCAGCCTTCTGTCTGTGACCTCCAGAGCAGCTGACAGCCATCCTCTGGGGGTTTCCTGCCCTCTGGCAATTCCCTAGACTGCAGCCAACTCTGCCTCATCAATGTCTGCCCACTGTGCGGCTGCCACCCCCTGCATTCCAGTCCTTTTTTTTTTTTAATTTTTGAGGCATGGTCTTAATAAGTTGTTAAGTTGCCCAGGCTGAGCTCAAACTTTCTATCCTCCTGCCTCAGCCTTCCAGAGTGTTCTCTCCCCTACCCCTCAAATTGTGGTAAATTACATAGAACATAAAATTTATCATTAATGACATTTAGTATATTCACAATTGCTATATTTTTAATCTTGAGCACCCCCACAAAGGCCCATGGGTTAAATGCTTGCTCACTTGGTATTACTGTGGGAGGTGGTAGGGTCTAGGAGGTGAGACATTGTGGGCCTTCTTTAGGCCATAGGGGATGTGTCTTTGAAGGGGACAGTGGGACCCCAGCCCCTTCTGCTTTCTCCCTTTTGCTTATTTACCCCAAAGTGAAGAGCTTTGCTCCAGCACAGGCCCCAAGCAACAGTACCAACAGACCACGGACCAGACCTTCCAAAACTGTGAGTCAAAATGGAACTTTTCTCTTTCTAAGTTGACTTATCTCAGATATTTGTTATAGTAACAGAGAGCTGACTAACACAACAATGTACATTATAACTGCCATGTAGCTCCAGAGCATTTCATCAAAAGGAAACTCCATACTATTAAAAGTTACTTCCTGTCTCCTCTTCCTCTCAAACCCTGGAAACTGCTAATCTGTTTTCTGTACCTAGGGACTTGCCTATTCTGGGCATCCCATGTAAACAGATACATACATGTGACGTTTTTGTGTCTGACTTATTTTTCTTTTCTGACTTCCTATATGTAGCTCAAGGTTCAACAATATTGCAGCATGTATCAGTATTTCAGCCCCTTTTTTTCTGGCTTTAAATATTCTGCAGTAGCATTATGCCATGTTTTTGCCATCCATCCATCCATCCATCCATCCATCCATCCATCTATCCATCCATCCATCCATCAGCCGATGGACATTTGGGGTGTTTAGGGGAGTCAGTTTTGAAACAGAAGCCCAAGCAGTGCGTCTTTCATCACTCCTACGTATGTGGCCTTGAGTAGCTAGGTACACCTTTGAACCTTGACAATTTTACCTGTATAATGGAACTATATATTTTCAATCTCCTGTGCTCTTGTAGATCTTAAGAAAAAATCATCTATGGTCCTCCAGCTTGATGAGCTGCACACTGCATCTCATTGTTCTCATTTGCTATAGAATAGGGATCAGTATTCATAAAGAGCCATATATTAAGTCAGGTAGACTGATGTCTGCTATCGTGTTCTCTGACATCTAGATAATTTTATCAATTTTAAATGCATTGTTTTTCAAATTTTATTATCTTGAAATTGGAAGTCAGCTTACAACCAATACTTGTATAGCAATTGTCAGTGGTCTTTATTTTTGTGGTGATTTGTAAAGTAATTGTGCTTATTACAATCGGTGGTTGAAGGTCAGTGGAATATGCAAGGCATACATAGCTCAGTGAATGTCACTATGAACAGTAAGAGAAATAAAACTGACTCCCTGGTAAAATCCTTTGATGATAGCATCATGTAAGTTAACTCACATCCTGGCCTGGGAGTGCCCAGCTAAATGAGTTGGTTGAGATGGAAATACTGATTTCAAAAACCACCCGGGCACACCTTTCAGGCACAAATGGCTCTAAAGCACATGGCTGCTGTGATAAGGCTGTAGTCAGTGAGAAAATATATATGACCAGGATTTGTAAACTGGGATGCCTGAAGGAAATGAGAGGTTATTGCTCTCTCATCTCCCAAAGCACTGCCTCCTTGCCCTTCAGCCCTCTCCAGCACAGGAGAAATTACATACAAATACTGAATATTTTTGCCTTCATTAAAACAGACCAGGTATTGTAATTATGTTCCAGGGAGCAGAGGGCTCCACCGAAGGGAGAAGGGGCAGGTGGATGAAAGTCAGCTAGACATGCAGAATTCATGAGCTTGGCTAATTGGGCACCTCCGCTAAGAAGCATAGTTTAGCTGCTTGGGGAAGAAAACCGTGCCTCGTTGTCCTAGCCCTGCTCAAACCTCGTCTCCTTCTGGAGCCTTCCACTGGGCCAAGCAGCCTCTGACCTCTCAATGGCAGGCCAACAGCCAGGGCCTTGCACTCACAACTCCTGGGGACGTCTTCGTTCTCCGGCTGGACTGAGAGCTGTCAGAGGGCAAAGGCGTTGCGTGAGCCCTTATGAATGGTCCCTGGTGTGTAGTAGTGTAGAGCTGGAATATGCAGGAGTCAGAGCAGTGTTCTCAAAGTGTCCACCCCAATGGCTAGCATGGGCTATCACTCGCAGAGCTGGTGACAAATGAGATTCTTAGGAAATTACCTAAGAGAATGTAGTTCAGTAGGAAAGGGTGAAATACGCATTTGTAGCAAGCTCCCTGGTAACACCATGCTCAGTACAGCAAGAAACCCCCAAGTCTGAGGATCGAGCTAAGTGATTCTGCAGGTGCTTTTCCATCCTGACTGCCTGAAGATGTACCTTCCTGTCTTCTAAGCATTCATTCCCCCTTGTCCTTGTCATAAAGGCTGTCTGTGTGCCACGGTCCTGCCAGTGTAGGCAACTGAGGCTCAGCCAAGGCTCAGGGAAAAAGCCAAAGAGGAGGATGGAATGACTGTCCCTGATCCCAGTAAGAGCACGAGGAAGGTGGGAAAGGGAGAGAGCAGGCAGTGGGCTGGGGATGGGGAGGCTGGGCAGGAAACGGCTGAGTGGGGAAGCAGGAGGTGCACTTGGACCTTGGTGGTCTCTGAGGGCAGGCTGGTCTCATGCCCTCCTGCTGCTACCCAACCAGTCTGCCAGGGAAGGGCAGAGCGCACCCGCTAGACACCTCTCTGATGGACCAACAAGAGGGCTCACAAGGTCACCGAGAAGAATGGCCTGTGGAGGTTTAGCAGCACTAACATCACAGGACAAGAGACAACACCCAGCATCTTGTACGCACACCCAAGTCCACAGAGCTGGAGGCCCTGGACTGATGCCATGGAGACCCCTGTCCTAAAGCTTCAGCCACGTCTCTGATGGTTCCCCTTGTTGGAAGTGGGTGGGCTCAGTGTTTAACGACAGCTACTCTAGCTAATGCATATCATGTGGGGCTCTTAGCTGAGCACTTTGTATGCACTGCCTAACTTAATCTCTATGCCAACCCTGCTGTTAAACCCCTTGGGCAGGCAAGAGATATGGCATAACTTGAACAACATCACCTGGTTCTTTTGACCCTGAGAGTTTCCCCTCTTTCTAAAAGTCCATCTCAGCCCTCAGCCCTCTCCCCTTCATCTGCTCCAGCCTGTCCCTGTCTTTCTGGCAGCAAGGGGCCTGCGACTCAGCGCAGCAGTTGTCCAGGCTCAGGATGCCTCCCTTCTATGGACGAGGCCCTGTGGTAGGACCTTCTGGAGGCCTTGCCACACTGATAACCCTAGACTGTTGCTTTTGAGTCCCCTGAAATCCCTGAGTCCTGTGCAGGAGTTCACGGTTATGCCTGTTGAATATGTTCACCTATATGCTTCTTGGATGTGTCTGCCCCATCCTCTATATACATACATACTCAGATGCAGACAGACACACGCACACTCTCACACACACGCATGTGCACACACACATTCCTCTCTGCACAAAGGTGTGCACTTTGGAAAATCTACTCCATGGTGACCATCTGTTTGCTACCCTTCTCCTTTTTTTTTTTTATGTGGGTACCTGGGGTCGAACTCAGGACCTCGCGTTTGCCAGCAGGCGCTTGTGCCACTGAGCGATATCACCGGGCCTTTTTTCCTTTTCATGTGGGTACTGGGAGTCGAACTTAGGACCTCGCACTTGCTAGGCAGGCGCTTATGCCACTATCTCACCAGCCCCCTTCTCCTTCTGAGTAGGGAGACAAGGCTTGCACACATGTACTCTCCAGGGGTCTCCTGGTCACACGGTGTACTCAGGCAAGACGACTGCATGAGTGAGAGGGCAGACTCTCAATCAGGCTTGGAAACCTGGGCCTGAGCACTCAGCTCTGTGACCTTGGGAAGTTAATTTAGTCTCTGTGTTTGGGGTTCTTTTTTGTAAAACTGGGATAACTATACCCAGTTACTTGTTACTTTGAGGATTGAATGTGACGGTAACTGGAAATGCCTCCTCCTCCTTGCCATGCTTCTTCTGGCTTTTCTGGGGTCCCCAGTCCTGCTTTCCTGCCTTGACATCCTCTCACATCTCCTTGATTACACTTGACCTGAGTTACAAAGGAGCACCCAGGATTTCTTTGACAGGAAGGCTTCAGATGAGCCTAATGGAGCCCCTTTGTTGTACAGGTGAAAAGACCCCAGCCCCGTACCATCTCGCTATCGTTTTATTTCATCCCAGTCACTGTGTTATACCTTTTCTCTCTCCAGCTCATGTAGCTGTGGGATTGGGCAGCCTCTTCTCCACCAGTCAGTGAGTGCCCTGCTTCCAGCTTCCTGGATTTATGGCTCTCTGCCTGACTGCAGGGTCCTCTGGGGTCTGTGCAGCTCAGGAGTTATTGGTCAGCTGAGACAAGGCTTTCAGTGCGCTTGGCCCAACTTGTCAGTCACCTCCTGGAGCCAGTTGCATGGAAAAAGGAAAATAAAATACCAGGGCCAATATGCTGACCACATTTTTATGTCCCTCATTCAAATCCAAAATTTTCCCCAAGGGGCCTGCTGGGAGTGGTTCAGAAGAGAAAGGCAGGGGCCGGTGAGATGGCTCAGCGGCTTAAGCGCCTGCCCGGCAAGCGCGAGGGCCCGAGTTCGACTCCCGGAACCCACATACGAAAAAGGGGCCGGTGATATCGCTCAGCGGCACAGGTGCCTCCTGGCGCGCGAGGTCCTGAGGTCGACCCCCCGGTACCCACCAAAAAAAAAAAAAAAAAAGAAGAGAAAGGCAGAGACTAACCTCCCAGCTGGCAGGAAGTAGGACCACAGGGAGGACGCTGCTGGTCCCAGCAGTGTGGTCGCGCACCACAGCTCCACAAAGCCGTGCCTGAGGCCCAGGGCATTGCAATGAGATGGGAGCAGGTGGGGGCTCTGATTTCTCTAAATTCTCCATGACTCCCTCCAAGCCCAGTTTAATAGTTATAAAACCAGCTTCAAGAAGATACCCCCACCTCCATCAAAACCACTGCCTTCAGTCTCTCTTATATAAAAATGCTGGGGCAACCCTCTGCCAGAGAGGAAGATGGGGCAGCCTATCTGGAATATTTAAGTTACTTTTATGTTAGTGATGATGTTGTGTAGTTACTTTCTTTCCAAGTAAGGAAAAAAAAACCCCACAACAATAAGATGAAGGACATTCTAACACACAACACACAGAGAATGGACAAGATATCAGACTAAAGGACAATCCTTTAAATCGAATTAATTTGGCTTCATTAAAACACCACTAGATTGTCTTTGTATTTGCTTTCTGCAGCAGCAGTGTGATTCTGGGCCTGGAGCCTTGGTCCTGGGATTGAACCGAGCAGGGCGTGACTTTGGGTAAGGAAACCAACAGATATGGACGTCAGCACACTGCCGTCAGTCTCTCCGTCAGTCAAACAGGCAAGATAACACTGATCTCCTAGGGTGGGCAGGGTGGGGGAGGAGTGGACTTTGACGGGCATCCGTGAAAAGACAGGCACGTGGCACAGGCTAGCTCCTTGAGTTCTCGGATGACCTAAGGAAGGCGGTGTTACCATGACCACTGCACAGGGGAGGAAACTGAGACTCAGAGGATAAGCAGTATTCCAAGGTCTCTCACAGGCCCAGAGTGAGCACCTCCACCTGCCTGAATACAGAGCCCAGGCAGAAAGGAGGAGAGGGGAGAGGGGCAGGAGGTGGGGACACGAGTTCCTGGTCCAGGCCTCACCTTCTCTGTGAATGAGAAAGCAAGACCATCTGATGGGAGGCAAGGGAGTGCCAGGGTGCAGGTTTGGAGAAGTCTGTGTGGCTCTGTGGCTCCAGGACAGGCAGCCATCATCCTCGGAGATAGTGTTGCCAAAAGATTTTTGCAGCTCATTTTCTCTGTGACGTGCAGCAAAACAAGGGGCACTGTCTTGTGTATGGAGAAAAAACAGATTTAAAAATAAAATTTATTGTTGAATCCTTACAACTCCTGGTAGTGTACAGTTGTACCTGGTGCATTGTAGCATATTGTTTGTTTTGTTTTGTTTATTGCAGTCCTGGGGATCAAACCCAGAACCTTCACACTGAGCTACACCCCCAGCCATTTTTATTTTTTATTTTGATACAAGGTATCACCAAGTTGCTAAATTGTCCAGGCTGGGCTCAAACTTGCAATCCTCCTACCTCAGCCTCTTGGAGCACTGACATTACAGGCATTCACTGCCATGCCTGGCTGCAAATTGATTTATTAATAAATATTATGGAGCACCTACTATGTACTGGTGGTGTTGCAGGTGCTGGTGAGCCAAGAGCGACAAAAGCAGATTAAACCCCTGCTCCTATATTCTAATAGGAGAGTCGGAGCATAAACACAGAAACCAACAGATGCTGTCATAAAGCTGAGACTGAAACAAGACAGAGTAATGGGACAGCCGTAGCCTGCAGTGGAGGGGGCTTCTCTCAGCAGGTAACCTGGGACTCGTGACTGGGCTGATGAGGAAGCGGTCCATGCCAACATGAGGGAAGGGTATTCCAGGCAGAAGGAACAGTAGTTGCCAAGCCTGGTGGCAGGAACAAGCTTGGCATGCTCCAGGGAGCCAGAGAAAGGTTTGACAGTTGGAGAGGAGCTGAGGGGTGGGGAGAGTTGTAGGAAATGAGAGGAAGGGGGTCAGATCATGTAAAAACCTCATAAGCCAAGTTAAGAAGCTTGGATTTTATTCTAATTCCAGTAAGAAGTCTTTGGGAGGAATTAAGCAGTGGGAGGGATGTGATCTGATTTATGCTTTAAAACACTCACTCTGGCTTTTAGAAGGAAAGTAGACGTCCAGGGAAGGGCGAGTGGAGAGGGAGAATGGGGAGGGGCTGCTGCAGTCCAGGGGAGTGGGGGAAGGGGCTGGGCTTGGCAGTGGGTCTTGCTCGTAGATTTGCTTGCTGTAGAGGGCAAGGAAAAAAGGAATCAGGACGCTCTCCAGGTGTTGGGCAGAGCCAATGGTGCTAGTAAATGGATAGAGGAGGGACACAATGGGGGCAAGAGGCATAGAAATCAAGAATTCCACTATGGACATGTTAAACTGGAAACACCCACTAGACATCTGTTATAGCTTCCCCCAAAATATCTGTTGAAGTCCTAGTTGCCAATACCAATGAATGTGGCTTTCTTTGGAAATAGGGTCTTTGCGGATGTGATCAAGTTATAATAGGGTCCCAAGCAAGGCCCTAATCAGATATGAAAACTACCCTTATAAGAACAAGAACATTGGACCTAGGCACACACACCATGTGAAGACACAGATGGAGAGGCCACCATGCAGAGATGCAGATGAGACAAGCTGGAATGATGTGGCCACACACCCAGCAAGCCTTCTGGAAGAGGCAAACAAAGAGCCTCCCCTTGAAGGCCCAGAGGGAGCAGAGCCTTGCCAACACCTGGATTTCGGGCTTCTAGCCACCCTAACCGTAAGACAATGCACTGTGTGTGGTACTTTGTTACAGGAGCCCTGGGAAGCTAATCCAACATCTGCATGGAAAGATCAAGCAGGCATTTGGTTTTTAAGTCGTTGGACGAAATGTGATTGCCCAGAGATTGCGATAGAGAGAGAAGAGAGCCCAGGGAGAGACAAAGGAAGGGCCGCCAAGGCAGGAGTGGGAGCGTCTCAAGAAGAGAGACTCCATCATGTCACTCACTGATGATGGGTCCAGTCAGGCTGTTTCAGCCCTTGGCTTTGGGAAGATGGAGGTTATTGATGACCTTTTTTGCAGGAAAGGTTTCAGCAGGTGTTGGGGCTAAAAATCACCCTGGAGTGAGTTGAACAGAGGATATATATATATTTGTTTGTTTGTTCGTTTGTTTGTTTTGAGACAGGGTCTCACTATGTAGTTCAAGCTAGCTTTGAACTATGTAGCCCAGGCTAGCCTCGAACTCACAGGGATCCTCCTGCCCCAGTCTCCCAAGTGCTGGGATTACAGGCGTGTACCACCACACCTGGCTAGAGGATGTATTTTTAAGGTGGGACACTTTAAGACGTACTTTTACATGAGTGGTTATAATCTAGGGGCGAAGAAGAGGCCAATGATTCAGGACATGGAGGGACAACTGCGAGGAGGAAGAAGGAGTAGGAGGGAGCCACAGCACGATGGAGATTGGCCCCAGAGAGCAGCAGACTTCATCCCTCATAACTGCAAGGAAGGTGGAGAGCGTGAGTGGAGATCTTTTTTTTTTTTTTCCTTTATGTGGGTTCTGGGAGTCGAACTCAGGACCTCACACTTGCCAGGCAGGCGCTTATGTCGCTGAGCCATATCACCAGGCCGTGAGTGGAGATCTTGAAGCTGGGGTGCTGCACTTTGTGATGGGAAAATGAAGAATATTAATCCTTTTGCACTGATTTGTGTTTATTATATCAGTGAAATGTGGGGCAGAGTCATATTGGGGGTGGTGCTGGAGGTCTGAAGAGAGAATGGAGAGAGAGAGAGAGAGAGAGAGAGAGAGGATACAAAACAGTCTTTGGAGACAAAGGGAAGAAGAAGTACACCAAGGAAGTGTAGAAGGTTTGCTGGGTAGGGTTGGGTGCTCTTTTGAGGTTTAAAGAGATAAATTTAGAATGAGACCTGTCTGTAAGCACGTTGTATGGTTTTCTTAGTAATGTTCAGCTCCTTGGGGACAGATGACACGTAGGTGGCAGCTGGGTTTAACCAGGATTGGGGTTTTCCACAATAAGTACAATGGAAGAAAAGAGAGGCAAGGAAGATGAGGGAGAGATAGTAAGGACCATGGACAGTAAAGGGTAGGGGAGACAGAGGTGGTCGCATGCAGGGCTTGATGGACAGTAAACTTGGCTGGTGAGTTAGGTCCCTCAGAACCTTGATGGAAGAACTGTTGGAAGGAGGGTCTCAACGAAACTGAATTTGAAGTGGGGGGAGGCATCGATGACAGATGTCTGAAAATGAGGTTATTGGAGACACAGAGAATGGGGAGGAGACAACAGGATCTGGTCACAGGAGTGAGAAGACGGCAACTAGTGAAGATGCTGACTTTCTGCCACAGGAAGAAATCTGGCACTCCACAAAACAGTTGCGGGATTTTCTCCACACCTCAACCTGCCTTGGGCAGGGCTGCTGCGGAGGCAGTGTCTGCAGGGGTCAGCCAGGGATCAATAGAACAAGACAGTGCCAGGAATGCTCAGGGAAGGGCTTAAGGACAGAGGGACATCGGTTGGGAGCAGCCAGTTTCAGGGGACACAGGGGGAGGTGGGTAATGGGATCCTGTTTGTAGCAGTGCCCAGTGCTTTGGGAATTCCAGGCTACGGGATTGCAGATGAGGAGAGATGCTGGGAATTGTGATGCGTGGGGTGGTGGGACTTATCCTGACTCTGTCACTGAGGAAGGTGGGTGGTCAATTAAAGACACATCAAGGTCTAGGAGTGTGGCTCAGTGGTAGAGTTCTTGGCGAGCATGAGCGAGGGCATAGCATGAATGTGGACATAGAAACACGCAGCTACGTACAGCCCAAAGCATTTGGCTGGCAAATATGAGGACTCTGCTGATCAATAGCATAAACGAAGTCAATGTTTGGGTCCTCGAGGTGTCTGGTGCTGTACTAGGCACATGGCTTATCACTGATCTAAACTGTGGCTCTGTATTCCTATCTCATCTCTGATGCTCTGGTGATGCAACAGGAGCAGACCTCGTCCCACACTGCACACGACAGTGCTCAGAGTCCTGGGGATGATGACATCTCTCAGTACCTCTGACTGCCTGTTACAGAATACTTGACACTTTGTCCCTTCCATGAAAGTCTTCTTTTTTTTTTTTCAGTTTTGTTTTCAAGACTAACTGGGGACTAGACTGCACTTGGGTTTTACCTCAGTTAGGATGAGATGGGCCAGAGGCAAAGATGCAGGTTAGGAAGGTGACCTGGCCAGCGCCGGAGCTGCAGGACCTCCCTGGCCTAGACAGAGACATCTCAGCTTCTCTGCAGAGAGCTCAGCGGAAGCAGCAGCACTCGCTTTCCTTAGATCTTAAGATGGCCACTCCGGCCCTGGGCCTTTCGCTCCCTTCCTTTTTCCTTTAGCTGCTTCTTCTCCAGAATAAACTATTCTATTTCTTTTAATTTCCATTTTTCTAGTTTTTTTTTTTCTGGTCACATTTGCCCCTCCTTGTTTTATAGAGGCTGGGGTCACATATACTTTTCCCTCCCCAGGATCTCTTACAAAATGCTCCCTTTCTGTCCCGGCCCACCCCCAATACCACAAGTTAGAGAGTCCAAACTTCATTTTTTTTTAATGAGGCCTCTAACATTCCCACTGATGTTATGCCCCAGTGTCTGAGGTGACCTGGCCTGGTCTCTGAGTGGCTGAGAGTGTCTCTTTGTGCTGGCTATGAATGGCTGCCCTGTCCTGTCCTGGGCCCTCAAAACCTGCAGGGTAACAGGAGAAAGCCCCCTCCTCTCCTTAGGCTGTGCACCTGCTGCTCTCAGTTTTCCTTGGAGGCCACAGGGTGCCCTGGGAGGTAGCCAGCTCCCTAAGCCTAAAAAGGGTGGCACCAGCTTAGCAGACCCAGAGTCCTTCCCTGCCCTGCCCTTCTGGGCACAGTGGGGCCTGCTGAGGGGCTGCCTAAACCATGGCCTTTCCTCCTCATCATCCCCACTCATCTCCTGTTGCCTTTGGGATTTGTATCTCCCACTAGAACAGCAGGCCTGCTAGGATGCTGTTTCCCTCTATGACTGAGAGCTTGAACTGTAGAATTTCTAGGCTGGGAAAGACCACACCTGGTTAGCCATCCACACCCTTCCTGGAGACAGAGTAGTGTGCAAATCTTTGAGCCGGCCTTGCTCTCTGATGGAGACTGATTTTCTTTGATAGCGAATCCTGATTTTTCAAACTACAAATCTCCACCCAGTTCATCCAAGGTGCATGGAGTGCATCCTGTCATGTTGCTGTTGTATTGCTGTATTATTGCATTGCAATTTTGCATCATTAATTTGGGATAGGTAATACACACCCTTGATGCAACATCACAACTACTAGAAGGTAAATCATGAAAAGCAGGTGCCATATCCATATCCCCCAGCTCCCTCCCCAGAAGTAACTACTGTGACCACTGTCTCATGAATTTGTCCACAGCTAATCCATACATGTATACACGTATCTTACTCATTTTTATGACAGCTTTTTTTTTTTTTTTTTCCCGATGTTGGTGATGGTGGTACTGGTTGAGCCCAGAGCCTTCATGCTGGTCCTTTTTTATTTTTTAATTTTAATTAGAGACAAGTGCTAGCTAAATTGTTAAATTGACCAGGCTAGACTCAAACTTGTGACCCTCCTGCCTCAGCTTCCCAGAGTGCTGGGATTGCCGGCATGCACCACCACACTTGCTTCATGCCAGCCTTCTTAGAGATGGCTATCGGGAATCCCATTTAGCAGATGAGGGAACTGTGGCTCAGGAAAGCCAAGTGCAGGGCAAAGTGTGTTAGTAATGGTGACAATTCCAATCAAGCTGTGTGCAAGGCCGAAGCTACTCCAGTTTCTGCTATAACATGCTCCCAAATCTGCCCTTTAATCATCTTCCCCTCCAGCAGAGCTGCTCACCCCGCAGCAGGGCTGGAGGCAGAGCCTGGGTGTGCGGAGCCCTGTCCCAGGTGCTGAAGGGTCCCGCAGAGGCAGGGGATCACTTAGCCCCTACCCTCAGTGGGCTGAGAGGAGCCGCAGAGGCCGGCAGGTACCTGAAATCTAGCAGAGAGAAGGGGGGAGTTACAGGCTCTTCTTGGCCACTGAACTTGTAGATGGCACTAGGAAGGCCACTGGCCCCTCAGTTTCTCCATCTGTCCAGTGGAGATAAACTTAACTCACTGTTGTGAGAATCTAGCAGTAATAAAGGTGGAGGTGCTGGGAAAGCATAGAATCCCAGCACATGGAAAGGAGTCAGGCCATGGAATGGATGGCTTCTCCCACGAGGCCCCAGGGTCCTGGAAGGATGAAATCCACCGTGTCATGAGCTAAGTGATAAGTTTGAAGCATTGATGTCATCAGCTATGTCCTTTATTTTGGGTTCTCTCCAGCACACACAGATTTGGTCCAATTACAGGAAACATGGTCTAGAAGTAAAATATGGCGGGGTGTCCCCCCCCCACTCCCTCTCTGTAAGGTGGACAGTAAGCTGCTCTCTAACGAGCCTGGGGCCTCTCTACAGGTCCCCTCTGTTCAGGACTCTCTCCTTTCGCTCCCTACTCCACCTTCACCAACCATTCATCTTTCATCTTTTGACTGTCATTTCCTCAGAGCAGGTTTTCTGGGCTCTCCTGGAGTGGATGAAGAGGCCTCATTACTCTCACGCGCCTCCATGTCCCCTGATGAGCTCATACCACGCAGTCAACGTCCATCTTGTCCACCAGACTGCACCACGCCCTCTGGCTCCCCTGTGTATCCCCAAAGCCCAGCACAGAGCCTGGCCCGTAAGACAGGCTCAGGTCTGTGTTGCACGAATGGTTGAAATGAGTTATTTCTGCCTCTGGGTTCAAACCTTGCCTGAACCTTGGTATAGAAGCGCCTGCACAGCTGGTGTTTGTTTCGCTTGACTGCCTCGCCTGAACCTCCTCCCTCCGCGCTCTCTCCCTGAACCCGTGCTGCGCAGGGCGGCCCTGCATATTGCCGAATGAATGAATGTATGAATGAATGAGTTCTTGGCAGGGAGTTCCTACAGGGACTCCCTTGCCTGCAGCTAAGGTGCTGTGTTCCCATGGGCCTGGGAAGTGGGGAAGGTGAGCAGGCTGGAGAGAGAGAAAAGCAAAGACCCTTGCTGCCTTCTCTTTGTCGCTGATGATGGTAGAGAGAGAGCAGGACAGGGTCCAAGACGTGGGCCTTGGTCACTGAAGGGACCACGCCCCCCAGGGCTCTCCGTGACCTCTCTGATTGAGGTGGCTTGGCTCAGGTGACTGGCCCCAGATGCTCCCCACTTTCTCCTTCTCTAGTAGAGGATGTGACACAGAAGGGAGAGGGAGGGACACAGCGATCCCTAGCCCCTGGGCCTCTCTCCCCAGTCCCCGCATCCCCAAGACACCAGGAGAATTGGGAGGGGAAGGGGAGCAGGCCGAGCGGGGGAGGGGCGGCGTGGCCAGCCGCCTGGTGTCCTCCGGTGTCTGGAGCCGAGGCCCCGAGCTCTCGGCCCCCGCGAAGCGAGGCGAGCCGGAGCTGTGCGGTGAATGCAAAGAGCGGGGCGAGCTCCCAGCCCGGCGCCGCCGACGGCGTCCTCAGCCACAGCCCAATGAGAAGAGAGCAGATAATTTATTCTCTAATCCCTGTTCGGGTGCCCGGCGCTGGCGAGTGGCAGGGGCTGGGGGTGGGGTGGTCTCCTCTTCCTCTCTCCCGCTCCCGCCGGCCGCCCCCTCCCCCGCCCCCACCCCGCCCCTGCGGGCTCCGGGCCGCGCACACACACATTTCCTGACAATTAGCGAGCACACCTTGGCCGCGCGGCCTCCGGCGGCGCCGCAGCTTTTGTCTCCCGCCCGCCGGGCTGCACGGCGCGGCGCCCGGGCGCGAAGTTGCTGCTCCGACGCGCTGCTCCGGAATGCCGGCCGCCTGCTGCCGTCGGGGGGCGCAGAGGGCGGGGAGGGCCGGGCGCGCCGGCCCTAGGGCTGGGGGGCTGCAAAAGAGAGGAGAAGCGGAAGAAAAGTAAGGCAGCGCTGGCCCCTCTTCCTTTGTTATAACCCTGAGTGTGTGCGGGCGTGAACGCGCGAGGGAGTGTCTGCGCGCAAGGGTGTGCATATGTGTGTGCCTGTGTGCGCGCGCGTGTGCAAATGCGTGCATGTGTGTGTGGGTCGGGACCCGCCGCGGGGAAGGCGCGAGGCGGCTTTGCCCGAATGAGTTGAGCGGCGTCCGGGTCTTTCTCGTCTGCCCAAGAACTCAGGCGTGCGTGCAGGTAGCCGTCCCGCCGTCGCCGGCTCCTTCAAGGACTGAGCTCGGAGTTGGTTACCAAATAGAAACCATGCAAGGGGCGTAGAGGCCTGGGCCCGGCCTGCAGGGTGGGTGGAGGAGGAGCCGCCCTCTGAGGGTCTGCCCCGGCCGCAGGGGGCGCCAGAGGGGGTGACTCCGTGCCGCGACCGTGGTCCCCTGAAACCCTCGGAGGAGCTAGCGGTGTCCACTGCGAGCCCGGGAAAACCGCGAGGCTTTGGAGGTGGCTGGTGGGGCTATGGGGGAGTGGGGGGAGGCGAGGCGAAGTCTGTCTAATGCCAATTCCCTGAAGTTCAGCGCATCGGTTGTCGTTTCATACCTTAATGCATATTTATGCCGCGCGGAAATAGGCTTCATAATTAACTCCCGGAGTCATCCGCAGAGGTTAAAGGGACCCCGAAGATTTGTGCATTGATTGGGTACCACGGCGATGTGTGCGTGTGTGTGTGTGTGTGTGTGTGTGCGCGCGCGCGCTCGCGTGTGTGCGTGCGCCCCGTGCGAACCCATTGAGAAGAATAATTATTTTTCTCCACTGGAAGCTACACCAGAAAATCTGACAAGGAGGGAAGAGAGGGATTGGAGAGGGAGAGAGAGGGAGACAGAGACAAAGGAAGTGAGTGCAAGAGGAGACGGCTTAGCATCCGAACTGTGAGTACTGAGCGAAAACAAATAGGCAGAAAGTGCTGCGAGTCGCCGACCTCTTGGCCAGGTGGGGACCGGGAGCGGCCGAGGAGGACTCGCGTCGCCGCCCCCGGGTTGGCGAGGCGACAAAGGGGTCCCTGTGGCATGGGCGTACCCCAGAATGCGGGTTCAGGCGCTCACCTGAACGCCAGCGCTTCCTTGCTGCCGGCTGCGTCAACCGCCGCCCTGGGTCAGGCAAAGAGGTAGCCCCCACCCCGCCCCCACTGCCTTTGTTCCTGCTGAGGGATTTTGCAGCTGGTAGGGTGGGGGGTGGGGGGTCAGGGAGCTCAGGTCCTGGCCCGCAGTTAGCCGGGTCTCCCTGCGAGGGCAGAGTGAAAGCGGCTGTAAGTGCCTCCCCCTTCGCTTTGCTGGCGGTGTGCGGTGGCATGAGGGAGGGGCTGTAACTGGGGTAGGGATCAGGACTTGGTGACACCTGTGCATTTGTTTGTTTGCCACTAAGAAGGAAAAGTCAGAGGTGTCAGAGACCTCTGGAGCACAAGTCCGCAGGAGACCCTTGCTTAGGCTGGGAGAAGCCATATCTGGGCAAAGACACTGACTCCAGCCAATGCAGAGGCAAACATCTTCAGGCTAGGGGGACCCCAGCTACCTCCCCGATACACACACACACACACACACACACACACACACACGAGACCTTCTTAGTCATTGTGCCCAGAGTGTCTGGTGGGACCTTGTGGCCCTGAGCCTGCCTCCCAACCCCTCCTCATCCCTGAGGTCCTTGCATACCCAAAAATGTGACAGGGGCCACCAGGAGGAGGAGCCTAGCTGGGGTAGGGGCCCAGAGAGACAGCTTTGGAGAGGATGGCTGATCCCTTTCCCAAGAGAAGGCCCATGACAGAGGGCCCCTAGGGAAAGAGCCCTGACCAATGCCTCCCTCTAGGAAAGAGAGGGCGCCTGGGGGCCTCTCCTAACATTCCACAGCTCCATTTGGAAGCACTAGTGTGCTGCCTTCTTCCCCTCAACCCTCATTAGCAAATTCTTCTTCTGGTCTGATTTCATCTTCCCTGGTGATTTTTCAACGTGCCTTCATCTGCCAGTGAACAGCTTAGCTCAGCTTACACCTTAGGATGGGCTGACTCTTCAGGGGAAATCAGCTCTTTGCAGGCTGCAGGGGGGCCCAGGGTTAGAGAGCTCTGGATCGAGGGAAAGTGACTGTCCTCCAAAGAAGCTCTCCTGCAGGACAGTTTTGGTGGCGTATACACTCCAGGACTTGCTGAGGTACAGGGTAGGGGACAGCTTCTACCTTTCAAGTTACTCAGTTCCATCAGAGCTGTCAGAGTCAGGAGAAAGTGGTCTCTTACACACACACACACACACACCCCAGACAACACTTCCTCCAAGTGGTTACAGGGTACCCTGGGAGACCTCTCCTGCCCGGTTCCCCTTCTCACATGCACACAAAGAAGAGACTATCCCGGAGGCCTTGGAGCTAGGACCACTCTCTCAAGGTATGACGAGGACAGCGAGTAGGGAGCACCACGTCCAGTCTGACCCTCAGAGAGGCATCGCAGACTGGGCAGTGGAAGAGACCATGGCAGCAACTCAAAAGTGTGAGGACTGTCTCCCCATGGGGCCACCCGGTTGGTGGCAGTGTCTTATTGAATGCTGTCTCCTGGTGCCTTGCAGGGTGCCTGTCCCATTGCATGTGTCCAGTGCGTGTTTGCTAAGTGAGTGGTGGTCCCCACAGCACATTCGACACCTTTCATCCCTGCCTGCCTCCTCCCCTCAGAGGTGCTCCCTGGAGACCAGAGAGCCCAGTTTCGGAGTTCTTTAGGCTGGGCTACCATCACCTGATGCAAGTTGAGCGGTGCATGGGATGAAACAGCAGGACTCGGCCCAGGGCAGGCATTGGAACATTTTGATATTCATGCATTGCTCAGGTTGAAATGCATGTGAATTTGCCCATGACCTGGTATTATGTTTTTCTTTAGCAGTATAACTGTGAGACAGAACTGTGGCCTGGGTGCTGTGCTCAGGGAGGCTGGATCCAGTGACATAAGCACCTCTCTGTCCTCCCTCCCCCAGCTCAGGCTGGAGGCTTAGTAGAGACAGAGGCAGGGGCTGGCTCTAGACCCCTTCCCCCAGCCTCTGCTTTTGTTGCTGTCCTTCCTCTGAGTCTCTCCACCTTGACTGTCTGATGCCACACCAAGCCCCCTCCTCTCCCTTCTCCTAAGAGTACAGGGACTGGGAGCTGCCAGGCTGGGACCTCCCTCTGTTTTCCTGGGAAAGCTCGGGAACAACAGAGGCTCCTGGGACAACTGGAAAAAGCCCCTCGGAAAAAGAAAATTCATTCCTGGCCTCTCTGTGCCCACCCCCTTCCCACCCCAGGGAGCTCCCAAGCTGTGAAATGAGAGATCCATGCTTTGGAGTAGAGACTGGGCCTCCAGCCACTGGGTAGTGGTGGCCCAGGGAGCTATAGATGCTCAAAATAAGGAGAAGGCTGCCTAGTGGCCTAGACAAAGGGAGGTCCTCGTTACTTGGTAGCAAGCACACTCCTGGCCTGCTTTGGTCTGTAGGGCACTGTGTATGGGAGCCTGCCATGTCCTCCTGGAACTAGTCTTCTCTGTTAGCTCTGGGCCAGCGACTGCACCCATGGACTTTCCCCAAACACCGCTCTGAATCTGGAGGTCTGTTTGAGACTCCTTTGAACTTTCAGCAGGGCTCTCTACCATCACGGGTGGAGTCAGATTGCCAAGCTGTGCTCCCCACCCCATCCTGCTCCAGCTGGGGACCCTCCTCCCTGACAGCACAGGGAGCTCCAAGCACACACCCAGCCCAAAATATAGAAGTGCCTGGATCTCTCTCCCTTGTTTTCAAGCTTCATCAGCCATTCATTCATTCATTCATTCATTCATTCATTCATTCATTCATTATCTTCAACAAATCTAAACCCATGTCATTCAGCCAACAGCCTTAGAATAATGCAGTTCACCTCCAATTTAGTATCCCCTGGGGTGGAGTATGAGGAGTGGTGAAAGGGAGTGCCTCCTATTCAGCATCTTCCTAAGGTCCTATAGCCCTGCCACCATGGGCAGAGGCAAATCTGCTGGACTCCAAGTTCCCCCAAAAGGTACATAAGTCTTCAAAAAGCTCTGAGAGAAGTCAGTTCCAATGTGGAGTCATGAGTTTTTTTTTGTTTTGTTTTGTTTTTGTGGGTACCGGGGGTCGACCTCAGGACCTTGCGCACCAGTGGGCGCCTGTGCCACTGAGTGATATCACCGGCCCTTTTTTTCGTATGTGGGTTCCAGGAGTTGAACTCGGGCCCTCGCGCCTGCCAGGCAGGCGCTTATGCCGCTGAGCCATCTCACCGGCCCGAGTCATGACCCTTGATGGGACCTTAGGATTGATGGATCTGACATCCAAGTACAATCCTTCCTTCTACTCTAGCATCCCATTTAGTGAGCGCCTTCTACGTCTGCCGTGACTCTCTGGAATGGTTGTGCACTTGTGTTTGATTTCCACTGAGGTGGGCAGCTGACTTTCACCTGCTGGAGCACCGCTCTTCTCCATCCTTTCTCGGGCTGAGCCCACATGCTGAGTCCAGGCCCTGCCCTCTGTGGCCTTCTCTATAATTCATGGTTCACTGGCCCCCATCCCCATTCTTCTCCCTACAAAGGTGGCTCACTCTGGCTTATCCTCCACTGGAAGCATCGCCAACCCCAGGGCCCACATGTAGACTGCAGTTCATTCAGGGTGACTGTGTGCCCTTGAGGGGAACTGTGGGACCAGGGGCTCCCTGAAAGGCCAGTGTTTCTCCACTGAAATGGGCTTCAGTTTCCAGCTTGGACCTGGGTTCCCCAGCCTGTGCTCGGATTAAGGAACTGGTTCCTAGGGAGGAAGGTGTACCCCCACAGAGTCTGTTCTACCACCAGGTGGAAGCCACACCCCCCACCCCGAATGGCAAGGAAATGGAGGAGAGATCAGGACACCTCAGACCTGCTCCTTTAGTGCCCCCTCCACAGGCTCCCTCATCCTTCTCTGCTTCCTGGGGTTCTGCCGGTGTCCCACCTCAGCCCTCTACCCTCCAGGTCAGTGCTGCGCTCTCTCCTTTCTCTCTCTCTCTCAGGCTTCTCTCCACTTCTCTAAGAGCAAAAGTGCCCACCCAAGTGAGTCAGAGCCTCTGGAAGCCTTGTTTTTCTCATCCACCAAATGGAAATAACAGTAATGCTTGCTTTACTAAGTGATTATAATTAATAGACACCCGGTACTTGCATGACACCATTTTCACTCAATATCAGCTCCTTTCCTCTACCTCCTTCCTGTTCCTCTATACGATTTCTCTGATGTTTCTGTGTGTCCTTCTTTCTCTTCTTCCACAATTTCCTCAGCAACACTTTCGTCTCTCCTAGTTCCATCCCCCTGCCTCTGTTTTGTACCCCAATTCTTTTTACTTCCTCCTGGTTGCCCCCAGCCAGCCTCCCGCAGCTCCTGCCACAGGCCCAGGGCCCAGACAAGGCAGGGTAGGGCAGGGATGGGCTGGTGGCAGTCTGTGCTTCTCACAGAGGCCCAAGAATGTGTGGAGTCATGAGTGACAATGAGAGCCTGCGGCAGAAAGAATGGGGCCTCTGTTGGGACAGGAGAAGTTTCCCAAATCCTGCGCTCAGCCGAATGGAGTACCTGAGGACCAGGAAGGGGTGGAAACCCCATGGCTGCAGGTGGTAGTGTGGAGGGTGCTGAGCAGGGCTCTCCAGAGTCATGGGAATTCTTAGTATCTGTTGGCATTTCTGGAGAGCGTTTCGAGCTCAGGACTTTGGGGGGCAGTGACAGAGAAAGGCCAAGAGAATGTCCCAGGGCCCTGTGAAGTGGCCTTTGCATACAGATACTCCTCCCAGCTCCTTGGGCCCCAGCTCTCACCAGGAGCAGAACAGCAGAAGGTTTGGGGTGGCCACAGAGGAGACGGGAGTCATGGGATGGCTCCAGTGTGAGAAGGGTGAGTCCTTGGGGTTCTCAGGGAGTGGTGGGTATTTCCATTTGAGGTGGAGGAGGGAGGGGGAAGGAGGTGAGGCATCTGACTGGCTCCCCTTCCTCTACAACTTCGGGGCCCCTAGATCTCTGGCCCAAGAAACACCTTAGGGAGAGACTCCCCCTTCCAGCTTACGTGGGGCTTGTCAGGTGGGCTGGGTGCAGCAGGCTGGCAAAGGCCTTTTGTGCACCCAGGGACCGGAAACCAGGACTAGCAGGGCCAGGAGTCTAGAGAAGGACCAGGTGAGGGTGGGTGGAGGGGCAGACTCGAGCCGATTCGAGGAAGGAAACAGGACAGACCGGTGCCGACCTTGTCCTCAGGGCAGGGGAGTGGTGGGAACGAGGGAGCTGGGTCTGCAGAAGGAGAGGAGGAGAGGAACGGGGCTGTGGAGATGGGAGGGGGGTCTGGAGGGAGACAGGGCCTGCAGGGAGCTGCCTCAGGTCTCCTGCCAAAAATTAAACCATAGAAAAGCAGGAGGAGAGCGGCAGGGGAAGGAAAGAGAGAAAGGAGATGGGGAGGGTGGGAGGGGACCGGACAGCCCCTCCACACCAATAGCCCGGCAGGGGGACGTGAGTAATACACGGCCGGTTCAGAGGGAGTGAGATCAAAAGCGAGTAGATGCAAGAGGTTTGTGCTTCACCGAGCAGACAGCCAGAGGCTCAATGAGACCTTTGTTACCCGGGCCCAAGTCAGGGTTGAAGGAATACCTGACCGCCCTGCCCCCACGTGCTCCGGCTGGGGGAGGGGCGCGTCACAAGTGAGTCAAGTTGAGTTGGGCACGGCCCGGCCGGCCAGTGGTGGGCGGAGGAGGGAGGCGGCCTGCCCTCGCCGGGGCGTGGAGCTTGGGGTGCGTGGAGTGAGTGGCTGCCCGGCCGGCAGGAAGTGGCTCTGCGGGAATTGTGAGGGCGACTTCGACGAGAGCGGGCCCACGCTAGGTCCGCAGGTGAGCAGCCCCCGTGGTCCCAGCCCCTGGCCGGGCGCCTTGGGAGGGGACCGAGGGTGTTCTGCCTGGAGCCCACCGCCTTTTGCAAGTGCGGGGTCTGGGATTTGAGGAGGGAGCCATGAGAGAAGAAGGAAAGGAGAACAGAGGCAGCCAGGTGGGGGCCCATGGCCCAGAGTTCAGGGGGGAAGCTGGCGGTGCCCACTTGGACAAGTCTGGGGTGTGTCTGTGTGTCTGTGTGTGTGGTGTGCAGTTGTTGGGAAGTGCAGGAGGTCCAGGGAAAAGAGGGCTGTCCCAGGCAGCCTCCTGCAGCCTGCCCCTGAGACTGGGGTAAGGTGAGAGGGCGCAGGAGGTGGCAGCTAGTCTTAGGCAGAGATGGGTCCTGCTCTGGGCCTCAGACCTCTCACGTGCCTGTTGGGGTTCCCTGGGAGAGGTCAAGGCTGTGCCTGGAAGCCTGAGTCCCCTGGGGCTTTCCTGACTCTGGGTGAGCAGGAGCCTATGTGGGGCCCCCCTCTTCCAAGGCCCACAGCTGACCCATTGTGGGAGAGGAGAGAGGACACCAAACTCGTATTTAGGACATATCTTTTCAAGGGTCCTGAGACCTTGGTCCCCTCTAACTCAGCTCTTCACCCTAGTCCTGGAGATGCCTGTGCCAGCTGCTGCATCCCTGCCAGGTAAAGTGGCATGAAGTGGAGCACTCCTCCCAAATCTCGGAATGTGGAGATTTCAGCTCCGGTCCCTTTCATGCCTCCAACTGGATCTGCAGAGGAGACCTTCTCTAGAGGGAAGGAGGCCCTTGTCTCCGCGTTCCTATGCCCATATCCTCTTTTGCCCCTGTGCTTCCTGTGCTGGACTGGAAAGGGTTAAGGCTCATAAAGAGGGAGTCTACTCTGGGGCCTCTCTCAGGCTGTTTGCAGCAGCCTTGAAAAGATCCGGCCTTATTTGCTAGGGGAGGGGGTAGTTAGGGACCCTGGGAGGGGGCTGGAAGCTAATTAAGGGAATGCAGAGGAGGTCCTTTATGGCCAGGAAGCCACCCCTCCTCACACCGGAGAGAGGACCATTGTGTGGGGCCTTTGTAGGGCAAGAACTGGAAACTCATTACTGGGGTAGCTTTAGTGTTCTTGGGGCCAGGCAGGTGGTGGGGAGTGGTGGAGAATGTAACCTGGGGGGCCCAAGACTTTGAGGGAGGCAGTGTGGGTGGGTCCGGGGTAGGGGTGGTTGAGAAGGGGGTTTATGAGGCTCCCTGTGCCCCCAGCTTCCTGCTTCCTTTTGCGATTCCTGCCACTGGACCCCTCAGCTCTGCTGTGGCCTATGGCTTTTCATTCCTATGTGATTTCTGTCCCAAATTCATGTAGGGCTAAAAGCCATGGGCTACAGTGAGTGGCGAGCTCCTCCTGCACAGCTGCACCTCGCACGGGACCAGCCACCAAGGGGCACAAGAGGGAGGGCTGCTAGGGGAGGGCAGATCTAGTAGTCCTGGGTCTGGGGCTAAGCTGTGTGACCTTGGCCAAGTCACTTCCCCTTTCGGAACCTGGTCCCTTACTCTGAAATGAGGAGGTTGGGCTGGTGATTCCTAAGGAAGGAGGCATTCAGGGTTTGCTGAGGCCTTGGTTTCCCCCTTGCCAAGCTTCAGAGGCCTGGCACATAGCAAGAGATTTGAGGGCTGGAGTTAGGGGCATGGAGCCTCGGAAGCTCGAGCTTTTGCTTAGTGCCTCCAGTGACAGCCTCTGCTTGCTGGCCTTATTTCTCCCTTCTCTGCAATCAGCTCAGAGTCCTCGGCCTTCCAGGTGAAGAGACCTTAGTGGCTGAAACAGGAGCCAGTTGGGGTGGGGAGATCAGGAGTGAACGAAGCAAAGCAACATCTCCACTCCTGCAAGGTCAGAGCCCAGGGTCCCTCGCTTCTCGTCCCCCCCACCAAGCTGAGCAGTATCTCTCGGGCACTGCTCCTCTCGGGCCTGTTGCTCAGCCTGCCTGGCTCCCTTTCCAATCCTATTTCTACTCCCACCTCATTTAAATCTGCCTGACTTCATCCCTGCCATCCTGGGAGACTCCAACAGATGGAAATAAAGCAAGCAGTCTGGCTCGAGTGGCAGGGGAATCACCCTGCACCCCTTCGCCACCCCCGATCTAAGACAGACCACTGGACTATATTTGGTGTTAAGAATCAGAAGCCAAATTACTTATAATGTCCTGAAGGTGTTAATTTCCCTAATCAGCATTTACCAAGTACCTAGGAGGTACCATGATTCTAACCATCTTACCTGTCCTGGCTCATTTAATCCCTAAGACAGCTCTATCTATTATTAGTCCATTTTATTTATGCAAATTCTGAGGCACAGGGGAGCTGAGAAAGTGGCCAAGTAAAGGGCAGAGCTGGGATTTGAACATAGATTGTCTGGTGCCAAGACCACGCACTTACCACACCGAGCTGCATGCTGGGAACAGCCAGGGCATGGGAAAGCGGTCTGGACCTGGGCGGTGCTGCTCACACCCGGGTGCCTGCAGGAGGCCCCTGCGAGATGAATGTCCGTGAACTGGCCTATGGCCCAACTCCAGACACCGTCTGCCCATCACTGGTTTTCCTTTTCCAGCAGAAGCAGAGGGGGGAAATGAAAACAATAGGAGAAGCAAAGAGAAAGCTCAAGCCCGCTGGGTGTTTGCTGGGGCTGATCCAGGCTGCTTCCCCTCCCACCCGGCTTAGATGGTGGGAGTAACAGAGAGGAGAATTTGCCAAGGTTTCTCACTTGCCTCTTGGTTTTCTCCCCTGAGATGAGAGATAGCTGGCTCCTGCCCCCACCTCTTCATTGTCAGCAGCCCCAGGCTCCAAATGAGCCCATCTTATATTCTACTCTGGTTTGCTTTCCTTTAGCTCCCAATGTCCAAATAGGAAAGTTGGGTTGGAGCAGTGCTCCCTTCCTATCCAGAAAGAGGCCAGCACTGCAGAAGGAGACAGGTGATCCTTCTCCAGAACTGTACCTCCGTAACACCCCAGCAAAGCGGGGCACTCCGGCATCGCCAAGTCAAAATTAGTGGAAGGAATCATGAGTTGGGAGAAAAAGGAGGTGGGGTTGTCCTAAAGAGAAGAGTTGTCCTAAACACACAGAGCGAGCCTATCATGGAGCAACTCACCTGAGACAGTCCCCCCCTCTGTGGGGCTGGGCCTGGTGTGCTTCTGAGGTTCCGAAGTTGGGGTTCTTTTCCATTCTCTAACTCTCAGTCACCGCCAGTGGGGAGGCCTGGCGAAGGTATGCAATTATATATTTCACATAATTGTCAAGCTGCCCCGAATAGGCAAGCTGGCCTCCCGCCCTCTCTCCCTGAGACTCACTGATCAGAGGGCTGTGTTTGTCCCATCCCCTGCCTGCAGACAGCTGAAACTGAAAATATTCTGAGCAAGCCGAGTGTCTTACAGTCCTCAGGCAGAGTGGGCCCGTGTTTAACCACACTGAGATTCAGGCGACTCTCTGGTGGTATTTGTCCCATTTTAAGTGGAAATGAGTTTGACTGCTAAGCCTTACTCCTTTCTAAATGCAAAGCCTTGGAAACAAATCTCTGTCCTCATCTTTAGAAGGGGGTGGCACTAAAGTTTGACCTCTGGGGGTCCCTTCTGGCCCTGGGAATTGGGGGCCACCAGGTTCCTGTGGTGCTGCTGCCTGTCACATTGGTGATCCGTCCCTCTTCCTGTCATGCTTAGTCGGTGACTCTGAGGGTGGGCCAGCCTCTGCCAAACCCTGGATGCAGGCAGGGCATGAGGACATTTAAGACTGCTGCTATTCTCACCCTACCCCACCCCTAGCTATGATGGCCCCCAAGTACCTCAGAAGCACTGATAAATATTCCCTGCAGTCTTGGATGGGGAGTGCTTGTTTGCCTCCTTCCTTTTTTCTTTCTTTCTTTCTTTCTTTCTTTCTTTCTTTCTTTCTTTCTTTCTTTCTTTCTTTCTCTCTCTTTCTTTCTTTCTTTCCCTCCTCTTTATCCCCACTTCTCTGTAGGCAAGCAAGAAACAAGGGAGGGCTGGCTTTGGCAAGCCAGGGGCTATGCCTTTGAAGGCCATGGAGGCCCCAGAGGGCTTGGCTCCCAGTGGATGGCAGGAAGCTCAGTTTCCTGCAAGCCAAGAAGGAGTTAACTTCCAAGGAGAACTCGGGCTTCTCCCAGACTGGAGGGCTGTGCCCAGCCTGGCTGCTGCCAACTCCAAGAAGAAGTCCTGGGATCTGTAGTTTGTGCCACCACCCACCCCTGGCTGCCTGTTTATCGGCACCTCTGTGTAGACTACAGTTCCCAGAAACCTACTGAGGCCAGGCTTTGGGGGAAGGGGTGGGGTGTGAGGCTCAGGGATGGCAGGAGAGAGGGAGAGGGAGGAGATGAGGAGAGAAAACCCAATTCACCCCTTTTAATTCTTTTTCCTGGTGTGTCTGCTCCACCGCCTGAGCTAATCCCCCAAATCCGGTCTCCTAAGCTGCAGCTGCTCCCCTTCGCAGTGATGAATGGCTCAGGGAGGGAAGGTGAATTCATATTTTAATTACTGAGGCGGGGTGCTAAGGGCCAGGGGAGGGGGCAGAGGGTTCCACATTGTTCTGGGGGCACCCCCCCCTCACTGGGTCACTTCTCTCCTGCCCATTACCTGGGGGAGCAGGAGGTGGGGGGCAGGAGGTTGGGGGCATCTTACTGGAAGCACCTGTGCTTCTGCCTTGGGAGATGAGGGCATTTGTGGGGGGTCCCTCTCGCTGGTTAGAGAATTCCTGACAAGTCCCAACACTTGTGACTATCTTCCTATCTTCCTCACTGTCGCCCACTTGGATCTGAGACACCGAGGAGTGTGAGGTCCCCGGCTTTGCCCCAATCTTGTCCTTCCACTTCCTCCATATGTTCAAGCTGCCTCCAGCACCCTGCGTCATCTTTGCCCCTGTGCTAGGGTCAGAGGCTCCCTGGAACATGTGGGGCAGAGAGAGGGGTGGAGTAAAGGCTGAGGAAAGGGATGAGCTGGAAGAACGGGTGCTCTGGAGCCTGGCGTCTCTTCTCAGCTCCCACAAAGCTGGCTGGACCAAGGAGCGTCTCTGATCCCAGACCATCTTGGACCTGAGCTGGGGAGAAGCCAGAGAGGAGGGTGGGGAAGAGCCAGGGCCAGAGCCTGCAGCGAGCTGAGCCAACAGTGGGGTGGGGTAGGGAGCGAGAGGTTTGCCCAGTGGCCACCCCCGCCCCTGCCAATTCTGGGTTTCTAGGGGCTGTCTTTCCCTTCCGTCACCCCTACTGGACCACAAGCATGGAAGTGGAGGGTGGAGAGGAGCGGAGATGAGTGGGGACTGTTCTGGGGATCTCCAGCTGGTGCTTAGCCCACTGCGAAGTGTGAGGATAAAGACCAGGAAGACAGCAGTCAGGGCTCCTGCCCAGCCCACAGCCCTGGTGAAGGGGCTGTCCGTGTGCCTACTGGTGGGGGCTCTGAGGGAGAAGGAATGGGGGCCCACAGCAGGCAGGGACACTGACATGGGATGGGATTCTCTGGTCCATGTGTCCTCCACTTCAGGAGCTAACCCAGTGACCACACCACGGACAGAGCCCAGGCTGCCTCCAGGGCTTGGAGTTGGAGGTGGGAGTAACCAGGACCCAGAATCCCACTGAGGCACCCAAGCCGAAGCCCCCAGCTCAGCCCTGATGGGCTGTTCAACTCTGTGTAGATCTGGTTCCTACCCCAACCTTCTCTGCAGTGGTGGGCTGAGCAAAAAAAACAAAGGACTCCAAAGAGAAGCAGTCCCTGAAGAATGTACATTTTGTTGTTTTGAAGAAAGAACAGGCATGGGGTGGGGGGCAAAAGGGAAGAGGAGCTTCATATCCAGAGACCCTGAGCTGCTTCTCCACCCGGGTGGGGCTGGGATGGCCAAATCTACTTGCCTGGCTTTCGTTGTGAGTCCCTTCCCCAGATCAACTCTGTTGTACCTATCATTTTCTCTCCAGAGATTTTTTTCTATGATCTTGGAAATGTTTTGTTGATAGCACCCTTGACATATACCCCCAGCACAGAAGGTGTGCATTTCTATTACTGGCCCCCAGGCACCCATCTGCTCTCCCTCCAGTTTTCCTCACCAGGCGAAGAGTCCCATTGCCTGTCTAGCCCCTTAGGTTTGGGGTCTACATGTTAAGACTTGACTAACCTCCTGGTACACTGAAATGAGGACGGGAGGGGCCAGGGAGATGCAGCATTTCCCCAAGGTGTCACAGCTCAGGAGTGGAACCCAGGCTACCTAAGCCTCGGCGTTGTTCCGTGTCTTTCTCTAGGTTTGCCATGGGAGGGACCCAGAGAGAGCTGCAGTAGACAGATCTAGAAATATAGTAGTTGTGTCTTGGCTCTGACTATATATATCCCAGAGGTTGCTCTCTGCTCACTATATATACTCCATCAGAGTGGGTGTGGAAATGGTGCTGGAAAGCAGGTTATTAAATAACAGCCTACCTAGCCGTGCTGACTCAAGCTGGGCCTCCTGCCACCCAGCTAGCCATTGGAAATGTATTGCATCTATTAATTACAGCTATTAGATGTGTTACCAGGATGCTGAGAGGGGAAGAGGGAGGGAGGGACCATCCTAGCAGGACCCGGGTCCACCACGGGGGCTGTGCTTGGGGAGGGCCTCAGCTCCGCCTGGAGAAGTATGAAGGAAGTTCGTCCAAGGGGTGGGCTGGCCAGGCCTGGGTGACTGTCAAGAGGGCCACCACCTGGGCCATGCGAGGTTCCTCAGAGAGAGTGGAGGGAACCACTTTGCGGGTGTGCCTTGTATGTGGGGCGTAGGACATCCCTGCAGCTTCTGCCTTAGCCTGGGCCTGCCTTTCCCTCAGCACTGGCCTTCGCTCACCTACTTGCTGCCTGTGTTCTTCCTCCCACCAGGCCCAGGATGCAGGGTGCCTGCCTTCCTCAGCTCCTGGCTGCCCTGCCCAAGCTGACTCTCGGGCTCCTCGCCGCAGGCTCAGGGGCAGAGAGGTGACCTGGAGGAATGCACAGGTGGGCGAGGCTAGGGGAATGCAAATGGAGAAAGGGGTTCTCAGCTTGAGAGCCAGTGTCCCATCCCCAGCCAGATACTAGAGCAGCCCTTGCCTGACTCATGTGTTGAGGGTCAGGTCAGCCAGAGATGGGACAATGTGCCCCACTGGGTCAAATCCAGCCTCAGTCTCCACTTCAGACTGACTTTTTTTTGCTAGGGAAGAAAAAAATGATGTTTTCCCTTTTGTACCTACTTCCCAAGCCCTTTGCCCGGCTCAAGCACTAAATAAAAGTCTGTTGGCTAAAAGAACTCTCTTTGCTGTGTGTTATTCTGAGCAGTCAGAAGATGTGCACTCTGTTCCCTGTAGATTTCCATAAGGGTGTCAGACAGTGTGGCGAGGCTAAGGTAGGGCAGAGTCTGTGGCTTGGCTCCAGCTTCAAAGTAGAGACTGTGCTGGGTGAAAGAGTTTTTCCAGGCTCCACGAAGTCCCACCTCTGGATCGTCGGATGAGACCTAAAGGAGTGCAGGGAAACCCCACCTTGGACCTGGGTGAGGTGGCGCAAGTCAGAGCACGAGCCAGCTTACTTCCGGGTGTGTGGATGAGATGAGGCAGCGGCTGAGGGACAAAGCAGGCAGCGGCGGGGCTTTCTCTTAGATGACATCAGCTCCTCACAGATCAGGAAACAGGGAGGTTTCAGAGTTGAGTGGAGGCTCAGGGGCAGAGGAGTGGCGTGGCTCCCCTGAGCCGGTGTGAGGTGGCAGGCAGGACCCCGGCAGTTTCTGGGAGCCCACAGGATTCTGGGAACATTAACCCCAGTTTGCTTCTTTCTTCCTGCCTTTCTCCTGCCCCTCTTCCTCCCCTGCCTTTCCCTGCAGATCTCCTCTGGTGAGCATTGCCCAGCCTGGCCCAGGGCATGCCCCAGTTCACTTTCGCCTGCTTCTGTGGCCTCCACGGTTTCTGCAAGATGAAGAGGAAGAAGGAGGAACTTCACAGAGAACGAGAAACAGCAGTGTGAGCAGAACCAGGGCCCCTTTGTTAGCCCCCAGCAGGTCACAGGCCTGAGGCTGCCCATTCCTGCTGAGCCTGGGGCAGGAGACTCTCCAGCATTCTGAGTCTTCTTTTAGCTGGTGCTCAGCTGGCCTGACTCTAACCTGAGGGCATTGGCCTCCTGTGTGCCTCCCAGGCCTCCTCATGCCCATGCCTCCTTTAGCTTCTCCTTTAGCTTCTGGTCCTCATACTTCCCTGAAGAGAGGTCCCAGTCACACAAAGGGAATCCCAAGGCCTCCCAGTTGCCTTCCAGAGACAGCGAAGCCCCAGGGAGGCCAAGACCTGAAGCTTTTCACCTGCCCTGAGGGCTTCTGGGCTCTTCTCAGGGTACCCTATCCCTCGAGGGACTTCTGCCTTGTGTGAGGAGAGCTGTTTGCTAAACAGGAAACTGGCTGCTCTGGCAGAGAACCTGGAGCAGCCCAGGCCCTAGAGGTGGCCTCAGGGCTGGAGGTGTGAGGCAGCCACCTTCAAGCCCAGGATGGGGCCTCTGCTGGGGCGTCAGGACCTGGAACAGCTGCAGCCCTGGGAAATGAGTCTCTCTCAGCCCCTCCCGGCATCTTCTGGGGCCAGGTAGGCCAGGCCTGAGGTGAAGGGAAGAGGTGGATGCTGAGAGGGGCCACTCTGTCCACAGCCCTGGCCCTGACCCTTCTTTCATGATGTCTGAGCCTCTGGCAGCAGCACAGATGTGGGGGGGTCTATCCCCCAGGTGCCGGACCCCCCCCCTCAGGAACTGTCTTCCAGGGACCAGATTGTGGGAATCCTCTCCTGACGAAACTGGGTCCTCCCTCCCTTTATTTCCCATCTCCCTGACTCACCCCTGCCGCCTCTTCTCAGAAGCCATAGTGGGGGTAATGCTTGCATGTGGTGTCTTCAGAGGAACTCTTGGAACTCTGGGACTTCACTTGACTTTTACCCTCCTCTTCTGATTCCAACAACCTTCCAGTTTCAGTCTCGACCACTCCCTCCCACCCCAAGCCCATTTCCAAGAGATCGGAAGCAAAAGAACCCCACCACCCCCATTTCTTCATTGAGCCTGGACTCCTCAGGTGCCAGAGGGGACCTTGGACAGAAACCTTTTAGGCAGATTCTAATGCTTCTGCAAGCCAGCTGTTTTCTCTGCACAGGGACTGTGGGCACAGGGTTGGTCACATCCCTACCCTCATCCAGGGACAGAATTGATTGTCTGACAGATAAATAGGTCGCCTGGTACAGGAGGCAAGTGCCCGGGAGAGGACTGCCTACTCATCTATCCTGGGCCTCTCTGGGCAGCTGGGGAGGGCAGAAGAAGCCCCCTCGTTGCCCCCCAGAATCTGGCAGTGTTGCCTGCCCAACTTAGACTTGCGCTAGGAGCGTTTCCTGTCCTTTGGGCAGATTTGGTGGGATCAAGATTGTCTTGGTGAGGCCCAAGCACAGCTTAAGAGTTCTCTCTTCCATCCTCCAATTCCTTTGCCCCTGCCTCCTCCCAGCTCCAGCCTCCTCCAATCTGTTATTTCCTTTTATATTCAAAGAATTATAAACAGAAGTCCTTCCCTCAAAGAAACAGCAAGATTCAGCAATAAAACCCGGTGGGGTTGAAAGGGACAGAAGAAATCCTCCCTGGTTCTTTGTCCTCACGGGCAGTAGAGGCCTTGGGTGAGGCAAAGAGGGGCTGCCTTGACAGAGTAGCCAGAGAGCCCACCTGGAGAGCATGTGTCCCTAGTGGTGGCCTATGAGATGTCACTGCTGTGATGCAGGATGAAATTGTATCCCTGGGACTCAGAGGTGTTGGATGTTGTGTCCTAACCACAGAGCTCCCCTGGAGGACAGGTCAAGAGAGTGGAGAACAGAGGCCCCTGGAGGGGGGTAGAGGGTAACAAAGGACAGCTCTCCTTGTGTGCACCTCTGAGCCCTTGGCAGGGACGACAGTTTCAGGGTTTGGCAGGGAGCCGGCTCAGAGAGCTGCTGTCCCCGGGAGAGCTCCCTCAGCTCTGGAGGGACACTGGCTATCTTGGGTATCTGCTATGGGAACATGGGTAGGGTACCAAGGTTAAGGCTTCTGAGTGCAGGGCTAAAGCTCTGACCAGTGCTACAGCAGAAATGGCCCAAAGAGGAGGCAGCAGCAGCTTCTAGCAGACATGCCCCATGTTATTTCTCCCTTAGTTTCCTTCTCAGGGAGATGGGGACTTTGCCCCCTTTTAGCCTGGAAACCCATTCCCAATTCTGTGCCCTTGGGTGGGCCCAGGGCAGGTGGAAACCCAAAAGGGCCAAAGCGGCCCTAGCTCTGCACAGCAAGTGCCCATGCCGGGGCCTCTGACTTCTAGCCCAGATTTCTCTGCCTGCTGCTCCTTCCCAGATGGGCCTGGCCACCTGTTCCTGAGTCTCACTTTTTCCCAGACATTCCATTGGATAATTTTGCTTTTTTTGTTTTTTTCCCCCCAGTCCTGGGGATTGAATCCAGAGGTACATCCCCAGCTCTTTTTCTTTTCTTTTTTTACTTTTTTTTGAGACAGGGTTTCATTAAGTCAGTAGGTTGCCAGCACGGATTCAAACTTGTGATCCTTCTGCCTCAGCCTTCCAGAGTGCTGAGATTAGAGATTCAGTGTGTGACACCATGCCCAGCTTAATTGTGCCCTTTCTGTTTCAAATTCCCTCTACCTCCTGCCCAAGTAAAGGCCGCTCCATGGTCCTTTTCTGGAGACTACTCTAGAGGTGGGGTACACAGGTAGATGATTCTGTGGTGGGGGTGGGAGGGCTTTCGTTTGTTTTTGCTGCATGGCACCATCTTTTTCTTGAAGAAGGGTAGGAGGCCTAGCATCCCTATCCCTAAAGGGGGGGGACTTCCTGTGCCCATTCCCCCTCTTGGGCTGTAGGCTGTTAAATGCAGGACAAGGAAACGTAAATGGTGCTTGGGTTCCTTGTGACTTGAGTATTGTCTGGGACCCTGGCTCATGAGCCCCAAAGGACCTCTCATCTCAGATTGCAGGCTTTTTATTAGAATGTCATTTCCTGCACTCCCAGGGAAGGACCTCTTTGAATGTAGCACATGGACATATAGAGGGAGATTGATATTTTTATAAAATGAGCAATAATTAAAGTAACTGAAATCGCCATGAGGTGGTACAGTGGGGTGCAGAGAGCCCTGAGCTGGGGACCTGGGCTCCAGCCCTGCTTGGACGCTCTAGATCCTTTGACCTTGTGCTCCTCAGGCCTTATTTCTGGGACTCTGTTTCTTCAACTATAAAGGATCAGACTAACGTCCTCTGAGTCCTGCTGGAGTCCAGGGCTCTGTGGGTCTGGGAAGCGAAGCCTCAGTAGGCCTCAGGGCCGTGGACGCAGAGCGATTACAGGTGTCCTGTGCCCCAGCAGCTGCGCTTTGTACAGATGGCCAATTTGTGGGCAGGGTGGGTGGAAGTGGCATGACAGAGCTGAGAAATGGAGGGGGAGTGAGACAGAAAGCAAGTCATCCAGAGCTTTCATGGGAATCCTCCCGCAGCCAGGACCCACATCTCCTCTCCTCCCTCCTGCAGCCAGGCCCAGTGGAGTAAGTCTGGTGGCCTAGACTCTGGCTCTAGACCCTGTCTAGGCCACCGTAAGTGCCACTTTAGTGCTCTTTCCTTCTCCCCCCCCTCCCTTCCTCCTTTCTCTCACCACCACCTGCAGATGCTTGAGATTTAGACTGGATCTCAAGGGTCAGCAACCTGCCCCAGTTGTGTAACCCCTGGGCCTTTGCATAGCTGCCCGCACACCCATCTCTGAGCTGGTAGAAGTGTCCCTTGACCTCTGCAAAGCAAAGTGCCTCAGGCTGTAACTCACCTGTGCAGAGAACGAACTTGCATCCTTCCCATTGGTTGGGGACATGCTGATGGTAGGAAGCGCTGATGACCGTCTTTGCATGGAGAGCTCCAGGTCCCCAGTGCTGCTCCATGGCTGACTCTTGTTCATGGCAAATTGCTTCTTCTCTCCCAGCCTCCTCCACAAAAGGTGGCACGAAGTCCAGCCCCCTCCCTACCTCACAAGAAAGCACACATTACAAGAGCTCATTGTATCAGATGTTCCAGATACAACTTGGACTTTTGGAGACAGACGCTGGGTTCATAGTGCAATAGGCCTTCACTGATGCGGAGGATATCTGGACTCTGCAGTGGGCTCATGGTGGGCTGGTCTGGGAAGTCTGATGTTCATCTTGAAGATGGCTGCTGTATCCAGCAGGAGATTGGGCAGAAAACAGCACAAGAACCAAGAACTGGGACCTGTTCTGATGGAATGCACACTCTCCTTCCAGTATAAAAGCAAGAGACAGCTGTCACCATCATCAGCCTGCTCCCAGTGCAAACACAGCTTCCCAAGTCCATGTTGTGAAACAGTTTAGGACCAGGGCATCTGGCTTGCCTGAGCGAATCCTGACTCCTGGGCCATCCCTGGAGTGGTTGGTGCCTGCTGTGTTGGGGTTGTCATGGTGGTCAGTCCTGCCTGGGTCTCCTTTGCTAAATTTCCATGGGGTCAGAACCACAGAGTGGGAAAAGAAAACAGAAACCCTGTCTTTTTGCAGAGGAGCCCAGGAGGTCAGACCTCTGCCAGAAGGGTGAAGTGGGAGCTGCCCAGGACATCCCTGGAGGAACTCGTTATGTGGCAGAAGAAATTCTAAAAGTCAGGAGCCCCCAGATCTGGGAAACCTGGGATCTGGTAGAAACCCCTAGACTCTAGAATTCAAGGGTTTTCTAGTGGGCTGCTGATCTGTCTCCCTTTCCTCTGGGGAAGCCCTGCCTCTTCCCTTAGCTCATTCCTGTGTTCCATCCAAGGGGCAGGAGGAAGGCACAGGAGGGGGAGATGGCAGGACCCAGACAGATCCTCAGGACTCTCCCAGCCTCTGTTGCCATGACAACACTGCTATTTTTATCCCGTTGTTCATGATGCTCTAAGCACTGACTTTCTCCATTCCAGAGAGGCCAGGCTGCCTTCTGCCCTCATCCCTCAATATAGCACCTTCTCCCAGAAAGGGGAACCTTCTAAGTTACCCCTCAATCATGGGGATCTGTTGGACAGGCCTTTGTCTCTGCACTTTTGAGTCTTGGCTTGCCACCCAGCTTGGGCATCCAGTTTCATGTTTCTGGGAGATCAAAATTCCCTTGGTTGCCCTGGGAGAAGCCACAAAGGGCTGCCATAAGCTTGGGATGTCTCCCCATCCAGCCGTGACACTGGGGCTACTGTCCTTCTGGGGAAACCAGACCTGGTTTTAAGGAATATCCTGTTGGTATAAGCCAACTTCCACTTCTGGAAAAGGGATAGAGAACTAAGTTTGTTTAATTAGCAGCCAGATACACTTGATGTCATTGGTGAATCTAAACCGAGACTTCCTTTTCTTCTGCCTCTCCACCAAAGAACTAGGACAATTGGCTTCATGTCTTTGTCCAGTCTTTCTACCCAAAGCAATACAGTATAAATGCTCCAGGCTGGAAAGCAGATGCCTCCTAACCTAGACAGCTCTGTTCCCTCTAGGATCTTGAGGTCTTCCCGCTTCCCCTTGCAGTGCTGGGATCAAACCCAAGGCCTTACACATGGTAGCAAGAGCTCTACTACTAAGCTGCAGTCCCAGTCTGGAGCTTAAGCTCTTGATGCCCTTGAAGGCAATGTTTAACAAAGATCTCTTAGCACTGTTCTTTCTCTGTCTCTCTTTCCTGGCCCAGCCTTTGGTCCTCTTCCTATGTCCCCACCTCCTTCGCAGTGGCAGGGGACCCCTGAGAGTCAATGGTGCTAACATTCCCCATATAGATGCTTCCATGTAGGTCAGTGAGATTTGAACCTGGCACCTGGGGTGGCTGGCTTGGGGATTACATTACATGTACATCCTCAAGACCATGACCTGAAGACAGGTGCATATCTTAATCCAGTAGAATAGCAATCTATACCTTGTTAACCCCTGCATTGAGGTTCTACCTCTGCCAAACTGAATTCTGGATGATTAATGTTCCTGGGGGTGGCTGAGACCCATTTACTAAGCCTCTAATTGGTTTCATTTTGGCTCGAGTTGCATGGTTTCTCAAATCTGTGCACCTGGAGTAAGCATTTTTCTGGTCGCCACTGAAAAGCATGCCGACAAACACTGCTCTGTTAATTGCTGTAATAAACAGACTTTATTATATCCCTTTGCAGTAAATGAATTATGCTGTCAGGGTGGATGGGGCATCCATGTTTATTTCACATCGGAATACACTGCAGCAGAAGCTAAACATTTGTTTCCAACAACTCTGCAGAGAGGTGGGAGAATGGAGCCTGGGAGGGGGAAGAGTTGGGGTGTAGACATAAATGAGGTGATGGGGCCTGGGAGAAGCCTTTGGGAGACACCCTGTACCCCTGCAGCTCACAGCCTCATTTGTGGTATCTATAAATTGAGGGAAGCCAAGCCTCCTGCCTAGTATCTCAGAAATAGGATAAAGCTGGCAGGAGGGGATGTGGAGTGGGTAGGGGGGAGATGGTTTAGGACTACAGTATGAGCCTATGTTCTTACAGAGGCATGTAAGATAGAATAAAGACCTTTGCTTGGGCTTCTCAGGACCACTGATGAAACACAGGGGAATTTTCAGGCTTACAAGGAGGGAAAGACACTGTAAGATCACGTAATATGAAGAACAGGAATTATAGCCAGGCTGGTGGCACATACCTATAATCCTAGCACTCTGGAGTTATGGGAGGATCGCAAGTTCAAGTCTAGCCTGGGCAAATTAGCAACTTAATGAGACCCTGTCTCAAAATTTTAAAAAATGGCTGGGATTGTAGCTCAGTGCAAAGGCCCTTGGTTCATTGCCCAATACCAGAAGACAGAAAAAAGGATTATTATATCATGTGGTATGTGAATTGTATACTAGTGAAGTTGTTTAAAAAGGAATTACGGGCCGGTGAGATGGCTCAGTGGCATAAGCACCTGCCTAGCAAGCGCAAGGGCCCGAATTCGACTCCCAGAACCCACATACGAAAAAGGGGCCGGTGATATTGCTCAGCGGCACGGGCACCTGCTGGCGCGTGAGGTCCTGAGGTCGACCCCCGGTACCCACAAAAAAATAAATAAAATAAAAAGGAATTACTATATCATAACTCCATTTAGACTGGGGGAGGGAGAGTCAACTTATCTCTGAAGTTGGGGCACATATCTTCACTGGTACACAGTTCACAAACTGCACAATGTAATAATCCTTTTTTACCAACAAAATACCAGCAAAGAGCTTTGAGTGTCAGGGCCTGGGAGGCCATGACTCCCAGATTGGGGAAGGATCAGGGAAGGCTTCTTAGAGGAGGGAGAATTTGAGCAGAGCCCTGAAGGATGGAGAGGAAAGTATGCTCAGGCCACACAGACCTGGGGACCCTTTTCCTCTGTGCCAACACCTGCAGTTTTCTGCCATCGCTGCGTGCACACACAGCCAGCAGTGACCTGGCCAGCAGTGCTGTGCGAGCCTCTTTGGTCACAAGTGGGCCCCTTGCTCCCAAATCCCACTCCTCTCCACTAAGGAAATGTCAGTCTGATACCTGACATTTCCTTAGTGCTTCCTATCTTGGATTTTAGATTTTGCTCCCTGGGATTTGTAATCTAGGCAGGAAGCAAGCACTGAGCAGCTATCAGGCATTTGTCCCACAGCTTTGGTGACAATGACATTAAAGACCTTCCCGGCGTGTGGGTTTTGTTTGGGAGGAGGAAAAGAACGTGAGAGCATCAGCAGGCTGCTGGCCCAGGGGACAGGGGCATCGCTTAGTTCGGGAAGAGGGTGCAGAAGAGGCGTGGCTGGGAGCTCTGAGTATGAACTCCCCGTCTCTTGGTTCTGCCTGGCCAGGTCATGCTTGCCACACACACATATATGCAACTGCTCTCTCTCCAGATCCTCTTTCCCTTTCTCTTCCTTTCTCGCTTTCTCTTTTCCTCCCACTTTTCCCTCTACCCTTCTTCCAAAGAGACAGTTGGGAAACCTCAAAGACATCACATTCTGCCCCCACCTTTCATACCACACTGCCTGCAGCCAGAAGATGAGGAAGAGAGGCACAGGTTGGCAGCCCGAGGTGCTGTGCTGGGGCCCTGGCTCTGGTCCATAAAACACTGGTGACCGATAGACAGGTCATTTTGTTTTTCCAGGCCTCTGTTTCCCTACTTGTAGAGTGGGTCGAACTCTGCCTCCTCCCTTCCGCTCATTTGGCTACACCGGCGAGCACAAGACTCAGGTGTTCATCCCAGTTCTCTACAGCAGCCCCTGCCTCTGCTTTCCATCTTTCCCTGTGTGAAATGCAGACAGCAGTCCCTGCGGCATCATTTTGGTGAGATGAGGTCAGGTAGTGTGTGCTCAAGTGTCTACTTAGCCCAGTGCCTGGGCCAAAGCAGGAGTTCAATTCGAGTTAACCGAAGAGGTTAGTTGGAAGAAGAATTACAAATGGCCAGTACGTATTTTGCACACTTCACATTCTATTGCTTCCAGCACAGTGCTGGACACAGAGTAGACTCGCTTAATACGGGTCAGAATGAATTGAAGATGTCTTATTAAAGTAGCCCGCATATATTCTAAATAATGCCTCCTCTGCAAGGTAATAGACAAGACATAGTACATAAATACATTTTCCCCGAAATGCAGTCAGCTGGGGCTGTCCGCACTGGCCGCTCCAAACTGGCTGTGTGCTCAGCAGTCCTTAGTCTCTTCCTCCTGTTGCAATTTGGAGAGCATCCTGCAGGCGGCGCTGTCCCATCAGCTCAGCCGAGTTGGGGGCTGGGGGGGGAGGGAAGTGTGAAGGAAAAACAACCCCACGCGTCACTCACATATTTACATCTGAACTGTCAAAATAGTTATTTTTAAGTCGAGTTCCGTCTGCTGCGGGTTTAAAACCGAGTGGCGCGGGGGCGGGGGCGCCCCGCTGTGTGTGTGGGGGTGGCAACAGTGGAGCCGAGTGCGCGTGCGCACAGGGCCTCGCGGGCCCAGGGGCGCCGGGCACAGTGGGGAGCGCGTGTGTGCAGGGAAGACGGGCCGCGCAGGCTCCTCCTGACCCAAGGGAACCACACATCCCATGCCAGAGGGTGCTCTGGCTTCTTCTGACCTCCTCTGGACGACTTTGCCTGTCCAGATAACCCTGCCTCTGTAAGTTCTTCTCCAGAGTCCTGCATACCTCCGAGCTGCACACTGGGGCCCATTTCCAAGTCTCAAAGGACACAGCTCCACCGGCTTCAGCCCCAGATCTAATTTAGAGGACCAGAACCCCTGTCCCCCCAGCCAGCAACACCGCCAGCTTGCCTAGGAGGGAATGAGCGGATTCTTCGGGAGCCGGACACCGCGGGGCAGACCTGAAGCTAAAAACCCTTGGGTTTGCAAACAGCAGAGAGAATGACTTGTCCTCAGTGACTGGGGAGGCAAGAATTCATTTTTCTCTGCAAAGTCAGGGACCTGCCGGGTTGACACTCCGGATGCTTCTCTCTCTCTCCCTTGCTCCGCTCAGGGGCACAGGGATTTGAGACAGACGCTGGCTGGCCCCGCTGCCATCAATACGTGTCCCAGCTCTGTCCAATGTCTGCTCTGTAATGAGTCGTGTTCCGGAATGTCACCTCTGTTAATGGGGAAGCGGCACCTGGGCGCAGCCGGAACCACCTCTCTGTCTTCATCAGGCAGTCCGCAGCCTAGCTGCCGGCTGCCCTCGCTGGGTGACAGATGACAGGGAGGAGAGTGAGAGCCGCAGCCTCCTGCTATCCAGGATTCATTCCCAGACAATGACCCCGAATGCCCGTCCCTCCTCCCAAAAAACACACCAAAATAGACAGCTGAGAAAAATGCTCTTCTAGGGCCAGGCGCGGCAAGGACAGATAATACAGAAGTTGAAAAGCAGGCTAAGGCAAATGGAGTCCTTTATGGAGACAGACACCTGTTCTAGCCACTCTGATCTCCTGTTTAGATTGAATTTGGGGGTCTCTGCCTTCTCTCCACCCCGCTATCCCCAGATGCCACCTTTTATGTCTCTTCTAATAAATCTGCCCACCATGCAGAAGTCACCAAATGACAGTATAATGAATGCTGTCATTCCAGACTTCCCTTGAGTCCTGGCGTGTATATCGCCTCCCACCCAAATCCTGGTCCTTTTTTTTTTTTTTAATGTGGGTACTGGGAGTCGACCTCAGGACCTCGCGCTTGCCAGCAAGCGCTTGTGCTGCTGAGCAATATCACCGGCCCTTTTTTCCCTTTATGTGGGTACCAGGAGTCGAAGTCAGGACTTCATGCTTGCCAGGCAGGCGCTTATGCCGCTGAGCTATCTCACCGGCCCAATCCTGGTCCTTTTAAACCTCCAGCCTCCTGAGGCTAAGCCCTCCCGAGACAATGGGGCCTTAGGATGAGCAGAGCCACAAAATGGCCTGAGGCATTGACCTAACTTAGAAGACCTCTTCTTTTATCATGACAAGATCAGTCCCTGAAAATCCACTACCATCGATACTATATTTCTTTGGTCTGGCTGAGCTACTCAAGCCAGAAATCTGAGTCATCTTTGTCACCCCCACTGTCCATCGCACCTCCCATCTGTCATCCAATACTGCCGGGTCTCTCCTAAATCTCTCCCACACCGACCTCTTCCCATGCCCACTGCTACCACCTTAGCCTAAGCTTATCCCTTCTCCTGCCCTCTCCAGGCCCATCTGCTCCAGCCCACCCTGACTTCCTTGCTGTTCTAGGAGCACAGATGGCCCTCCCTGGCCACCCAGTCCCCTTGCTCCCCAGTCCCCTCTACCATCTAATCCCCCTTTGTTGTCACATCTGGAACTCTCTGGCTCACTCCATTTGCCTCTTTGCCTGCTGCCTCTCCTACCCAGGGTCCAGGAACATCAGGTGTTTTACCTATCCTGAATCCACAGCACCAGGAACAGTAAGCTAGTCATGTGTGGGACTCAGGAAATAATGAACAAACCAACGAATGAATGAATGAATGAATGAATGAATGAATGAATGAATGAGTGAGTGAATGAATGGTTTGCTGCAACCCAGTGATACCCCTGTATCGTGCACCATCATTACCACCCTCTCCACAGCAGCTAGAGGGCTCTTTCTCAGACATAAATATCATCATGCCAGTCTTCTGCTCAAAGCCCTTTGGTGACAGGATTGGCTAAAGTTTGGCAGTTGTTGAAGCAGGGTGAGGGATATGTATGTTTCATTATACTTTCTTTACTTGCTTGTAATTTACATCTCTGAAAATATTTTAATTAAGTTTGAAAATTGTGGAAGCAAAAACCTCTGTAAAACCTTCAGTGGTTCCCACTGTGTCCTTGGGATGTGGCCAAAGAACTCCTCAGCATGTTTCTGAGTCCCTTGCTGTCCACCCTCTGCCGGTTTTTTATCCTCCCCACTGCTGGTCACCCAGTTGCTTTCCACACATAGGATGTTCAGGAAACATCCACGCTTCTTCCTAGTACCAGGAATGGTTACAATGCCCTGGAGCTGTTATTTTGATTTCATTTTATGAGTGTGGAATTTCACGTGCTGCTAGACTGCTGGGTCAAACTGGAGGTCCTCTGCCAGGTGCAGGAGATGTATAGGCTGTCAGGACGTCCATCTCTCTCGGCCTCATTCCTTCTCCATTTGATGGTGCAACTTTTTCAATCTTCTTTTGCTTCCATTTTTATTATCTTTCTGTGGCTATTTTCCAATTTTCTGTGGTATAGTGTCCTTTAAGTGTCACTTCTCCTGGTTTTAAAAGGACAGAATTGATGTCTCACCACACCCTCACCATCTTGGTTTGTCTCATCTCTCATTAAAAGATGGCGCTCTGTCTGAGCGCTCCCTGCTGTTGAGAGAGCTCTCCTCTTGCTGCTGTAAACCCATCCCTGTGGCGTGTTCTGTCTCACATGTCCTTTGAAAAAAAGTAGGTCCCTGGCCTTTATAATGAAGAGGAGCTGCTTTGAATTTGCCTGTGTTCTCAGGTAAAGGGCTGGACTACAAAACTAAACGAGAAGGGGAGTGGTGTCCCCTCACCATGAAGCATCCTAGCAGGGTACCCCAGTGCCACCATGGCATAGTAACGGGGCCTTACTCCCAGCTCACCCTTGTGAGCACTTACCATGTACACTTGCGGACGCAGTGAGTTGAGCCCCTGAGATGCATTAACTCAGTTCTCCATAATTCCACGAGGAATATACATTATTCTTATTTCTGTTTTACAGGTGAAGAAGCCAGGGCTTGGGGTGACAGAGCCAGTGAGGGATACAAATGGAGGCTGTGGCACAAAAAGTCCCAGGATACAGATGAGGCAGCTGGGCCCCAGAGCCTGTGCTCCTAACCTTTCTGAAATGGCCTCCCAACATCATCTGGTACTTCCTGAGCTGCTGGTTGGAGGCTCTTGTAGTTTAGGGCCACCCTGCATTCCCTCTGCTACTGTTGTTATCACAAGAGACAAAGACGAAGGAGCCATGCGTCTCCCTCCCTGCCCTCTGTCTGACCCATCCTGCACTGCGCTGCTGGATCACTCGTCCAACAGTGCTGGGGGCATCACAGGACACTCTCCTTCAGAGGCGTGCAGGGGCCTCCTGTTGACAGCAGAGGACCCTGGAACGGAAAGATCCTCAAAGCACAAGGGATGTGGGGCTTATACCTTCCCCAGAAATCCCTGAGCACGCTGGAGGCTGGCTTAACCACATTCATCCACTTCCGTAAGGACAGAGCCCAGCCCCAATGTTGTCCTCATTCATGTTCCCAAGCCTCTGTCTGTGTTGTGTCCTTGCTTAGAGTCCCTTATCTCTGCTTGCTGCTGTGCAGACCTTGATTTTGGTCCCACATTTTAGGTCCCACATTTTAGGTCCCACTCTGAGTCCACCTCCTCCAGGGAGCCTTCCTTGAAGTCTGGTCAGTGGAGATTTCTCTGCATCCAAACTTCTATAACACTTATGGATACTGCTATGTTGGTATTTGATTAGGAACTTTGACTTTCTTGTTTGTTTTTTGTGGTCCTGGGGATGGAGTCCAGGGCCTTGTTTACTCTAGGCAAGTGCTCTGTCTGAGTTCCAGAACTTTGATGTTTTACTTATCTTTTCCCTTTTGTGTTTTGGGTTTGATTCTCTGTCCAGAATGTAATCTCTCCGAGGTCAGAAACTCATTTTAGCTGGGCGTGGTGGAATATACCTATAATCCCAGCACTTGAGAGGCTGAGGCAGGAGGATCACTGTGAGTTGGAAGCCAGCCTGGGCTACATAAGTGAGTTTAAGGCCAGCTGGCACTACAAGACCTTGTCTCAAAACAACAACAACAACAACAACAACAACAACAACAAAAAACTTATCTTAGATGTCTTTCTATCCTCACAGATTACCTAAAATTTCCCTTTTTTTTTTTTTTTTTTTTGGTGCTGGGAATCTAACTCATGACCTCACGCTTGCCAGGCAGGCGCTGTGCCAATGAGCTATATCCCCAGCCCTGAAATTTCTTGCATATGGCTTATGTACCATAGATCACCAGCTGCAGGACTTGTAGTATACTAGGAAGAAAGCCCCAAAATTGTAATTGATCAGCATCAAAGATCTGGTTTTTCTTCCGACAAGACTGAAGTCTGGGGCCATTTTGGTTTTAAGAAGCAACTTAGAAAACAGGGTAGATGGGTAGCTTCCTATTTTTCTGTAGCAGTGAAAAATTTCCTTAAAATGAGTCTTTCTAGGCTCCTAGTGTAAAGCAAAGGTTGTGGCTGCCCTTGAACGGGGCTTTTCCGTGTCCCCCACAGCAGCTCCAAACACCTCTTGGGAGACCTTGAGCTCGTGTATCCCAGTTAGAAAATTGCTAGGGAATATCCCGCTTACTCATGTCAGAAGAACTTACTAATTTTGCTTACTGAAAGAAGAAATTAGGCACACTCATTTTATTAAAAGCACGTTTGTTATTGTGTTCATAAAATGGCAATTAAGTGACTTACCCCCTTTGTTTAATACAGGTTTGCTGGGTGTTTTCTCCATTAACCTTGTTCATGCATATTCTCTTCCAGGGAAAATGCTTCTACTGGAACATGCACAGCACCTGATTAAACCGGGAAATGGGAGCTTTGGTTCTTTTCTCATCTTCAGTCACCTTCAATCATAGCCGGGTGCCTGGCACATACTTGGTGCTCAGTGGCCCAAATCCTGAAGGGCTGGAGTCTGATATTTATACCAGAGAGCCAGAACCCGCTCCGCCCCTGCAATTGGTCCCAAGTGCATTTCACTGTGGCGTCAGCTTCCTCCTGTGCTCAGCCTCCCCTGTTCCCCGTTCTCCTGCCCAGCTAGAGTAGGACTCAGAGAATGTTAGTTAAATTTTAATATCAGTCTGAGAAAGATTAATTAGGAAGGCAAATTTGCTCTAAAAGGTGTAATTAATTCCAAAGCCAAAGAGAAGAGAGTTATGGGTTATCTGCATTGCTGCTGCCTTCAAATCATGTGGATAATCAAGGGTTGAAGAGACGAGCGCAGACTAATTTTTAAAGTGTCAGTGCTGTGTGGGCCAAACTCCGTATGGCACCTTGTACAAGCAGGCTCGAGACTGAGACAAAGGATCTGTGTTGAAGTGGTGTCTATGCAAGTGAACTGAAGATGAAACACCAAGCAGACGTCCTGCCTTGGCTCTCTAGTCCTCCCCCAGACCGAATCATCACTTCTCTCCAGTTGAGATAACCAAGTAGTCCTGTAGCCACCTTTGCCCTACAAGCCATCCTCTACTCTCTCACGCTAAATGTCCATGTCCAGCTTAGAAACTTCCAAATGTGCCAAAACTCCTTAGCGTGTTCCTCAAGATGTTTCACAAATCGGCCCCAGCCTCTCCAACCTGGCTCACTTCCCTCCTTGCTCATCACAGTTCTCAGCCATCTACGTCCAACCTCTAGTTTTAGGACACACTGTTGACCGTGCTGGAAGTCTCAACCTTGTTGAAACCTTTGACTCTTTAGGGCCCCCAATTTTAGGCTTCTCTGCTGACACCTTATTTTCTTATAATCATTTGTTTTCTTTTCTCTTAACAGAGACAATGAGCTCCTTCAACAACTGTAGCTTTTGCGTCTTTGAATTCTCCTCTGCCTTTCCCTGTTTTAGGCCAAGCATAATGCCTGTCTGATAGGAGCTGATCAATAAGTAGTTCATTGTTGCAATGAACTGGTCAGCTAACAGTTTCAGCATGATTGCAACAGGTTTAGATCATTGAAACCCAAACCTGCCTCTCCTCCCCCCAGGTCAGTAGTAAATTCAGCTTGAAATATCTGGGGAAATGACTGTGTTCCACTTCCTTTTGCTTTAATAGCTGAGCCTCAGAGGCAGGTGGCTTTGGGAGGAGGGTTATCTGAGAATGGTGAATGATGAAAACTTCAGACTGACAGCTGCTGATCTTTGCTTTAGTTGATTTCCCCCTTTGCAAATGGTTATTGGCAATTGAAACTGCAAATCTACTATCTGCTCCCCTATGTAAATCGCATTTACATTTAAATTGTGCATTCTTCCGAAGGATGGGGTTACTAAATAACTGGCAGATTAAACTTGAGGAGAGGAAATTGTGCCCCACAACCTGAGACTGAAGTGACATCTGGCTTCTACTATTTCCGTTATTTCCGTTTAATAATAGCATGTGGCATTAAGGGAAGAGAAATTGGATCTACATTTTAATGAAAGGAGGAAGCTCTGAGGATTTATCACGTTGAATACCTAGTCGATTGGCAATTAAAACTTGCTTCCCTCAAAAAATGGATTAAAATGTCTTTGAGGCTCTGGAGAGAATAAAAATAAAACAAACAAACAAAAAAACAAGCTAATGCCCAGGACTACAGAGATAAAACTGAGAGAAATACCACCAACTCTGAAGCCAGATATTTCAGGATTCCACAGAGTACAGGAATTCTTAAATGGTATAAGGCTGACAGTAGAATCATGGATACACAAAAGGTAGATCTTTAATAGCTTCGCGCAAGGGCCCGAGTTCGACTCCCAGAACCCACATACGAAAAAAGGACTGGTGATATCGCTCAGCGGCATGGGCGCCTGCTGGCACGCGAGGTCCTGAGGTCGACCCCTGGTACCCACAAAAAAAAAAAAGAAAGAAAGAAAATAGCTTCGGACAGAATAGTTTACACATTGTAGGGGGCTCGACCTACAGATGTCCGTTACCAGCATCGGCTTAATTCTTTCTCAACCCGCCTGTTTTAAATCACAGAGGTTTGAGCAAGAAAATATTTGAAAAATGTCTACTTCATCCCAGCAGTCTTGCTGTTTAAAATGGAAGCGGTTCCACCTGCTGGTTGCTTTTCTGTTGAAAGCAATTCTGGGAAATGTAAACAAAATGCTTGTGCATCCTAATAACCCAAGCCTATCATTTATTTGCTTTGATTGGAACAAATGTGTCAATTTTCAAAGTCTTTGTTTGGTGAATCCCATGTTTGGGTGTTGGTAAACATTGCATTGTGCACTTGTTTGGAAACGGATGCTCTATTCAGTAACTTTGGAGCCGTAGCCTGGGAGCCTTCCTAGCCATCCAACCAGAGATGCTCAGCTCCTTCCCAGTATCTGAAAAGGGTTGAAGTCCCTTAGTGAAGTGTAAATGGGATGGAGCCTCCTGAAGAAGAGACTGGATATGGGAACTTTCAGAGGATGGGGCTCATGATTAGAATAGTTGAAACCATTTATGTATATTCCCTTTATGTGTATTATAATCTGTTCACCCTTCATGACCGTAGTATGTGTGGTCATAATGGGGCCACCATTATCCCCATTACAGTTGAAGAAGAAGAGATATATTGGCGTTAGAAACTTACTGGGTCCTCTGTCACCCAGCTGGTAAGTGACAGAGCTGGGATCTTGGCCCGCTGGTACCACTGTTCCCTTAAACTCTCTCACGTGGTTCCCTCCTCGCCTTGGTGTTTAATCAATGCATTGGCATGGTGTTTTTTCACAGTTACATTTTGTCTTGCATAATTGTTTTTAAAATTGCAGCAGTCCTTCAGGAAATACTCAAGCTAATAGTCTGCTGGATCCTTTTTTTAAATAAAGCAGCAACAAGAAGAAACCTATTGCAATGAGATGGCAGCATCTGTCTCAGCTGTCTTACAGGCGCGTCCAGTGAGTGGAAAGAGATATAAAGTGCTTTGGAAAGGCTCAAATCATCCTCCTTCTCCAATGCATGATTAGTTATCTGCACTCCATCCCGATTCTTATTTTCTTAAGCGAGCAATCCTTAACAAATTAATATAGTTTTCTTCCACATTTCAATTTTCCCTAGAGTACATGGCCAAATTACCCATCTAGTACCGTGGGTCTCTTGAAGGTAGCCTAGACTCTGGAGTTTGACTTCTCTTTTCTCCTACTAATTTCTTGGCACCATTACCACTTGGCGTGGTAGCAGCTCCTACTTCCTGTGCCTAATGATAACATCCCTGCCTCTCTTGACATTTTCTCATGGCAGTTTGCCTATGAAGTCGACCAGTGCTTCCTTCTGCTTGAACTTGGTTTAAATTAATCATCTGATTATCACATAAATCTGTTGCTATGGGGGTTACTGATGTCACACTGCTGGTATTATGATTACCATAATATCTAACAAGCAAAGAGGGGTTGGTTGCTAGTGGAGACCCGTGGGTGAAACTCATCCAGCTTCAGTAACCAGCCCAATTGCATAGACTTTAGATAACCATGTGAAGGGGTAAGTGGATTAATCATCCAGTTGGGTTTCATTTGAATATTTTTCTTCCATATGTGTGTCCCCTCTAGGCAATCGTCTGGTGTCACTTGAAATTGATGAGGGTTCTTTTGGAGGTTATTTTTGGGAAGCTGGGAAAACAAAAGACAGCTGTTCTCGAGAACAAATGTCACAGGATTTGCCGAACCTGGCCTCCAGTAAAGAAAAACAATCTGAGGTGCTGAGGTGCGTTTCCCCTTTTCTTCCTAGCATTAGGTTTTTCTTAGTAGACTAGAGGTGTTAATTCAACTTCCCAAACACATAGAAAGGAGAAACTAGCATTTACTGAGTACCTACCATGTGCAAGAAAAATAAGCAGAGCTTTAAAGCTGCAAACCATTCAACTAGGTGCTCCTGAGCACTCATACAAGACAATCCATAGCCTTTTCTAGCTTGTGTACAATGTTCTTCCTAATTGGACATTGACTGATCACTAATAAAAGCAAAGTCATTACTTAAAATTGGTCTAGATCCTCCTATGCTGAGTAATTATCTTGTGGTCATTTTCACTGCAATATTAGAAAGCCTTGAAACATGATAGAAATGAGGTACAATAAATAAACTCTTAAATTAAAAATCTCTGTTAAAAGCCGTGACAGATGGGTCTGTCTTTCTCACAATTTTGTTAAATGGGTGGAGGGCTTGGTTTTAGGGAGATCAAGAGATCAGTGAGATAAAACTGATTCATCTTGAGCTTTGGAAGCCAGATCAAGACTTGCAGATATCTATATAAATCAATTTGTGTGCCAGAGAATGAATAGTTGACTTTTTTCAAATGCCAACTCAGCAATTACAAAGTCTGCTGGTGGTTAATTAAAAACTACCATCTCGTTATGCTTGGAGTTAAATTGCAAGTGTGAAAACTACTACAGTTTGCAATAACCGAACGTGCTGTACTCTCTGTACTGTCATCAAAAGGAGGGCAGGGATAGATAACTTTTATTTAACTCACTAAAAAAAAATCTCTCTCAGCTCTTTCCTATTTAATTAACTTCTTATCTTCCTGGAGCTCGAGTCTTACACAGGGTTCCTGAGCAGTAATGGAAATATTTGTCCATTTTGTCCAGAAGATTTTTCTCACATTAGCTGAGTAGAGAAGGAAGAACGTTGGGTAAGGTGACAGCCGCCCAAAGCTTTGTATGGAGGGCGCTAATGCTAGAAGGGCTTGATGGCAGAAAACAGCAGAAGGGGTGATGTGGGCTTTGTGACCGTGCACCTCCAAGAGTGGGGAGACGGCTTTGAAAACCCTCTTGTGGGTGAGTAAATCTTTAGCACTTATTCATGAGGCTGTCTTAATGAATTCAGTGTTCTACCATTTCCAGGATTCCACTGTTAGAAAAGAGGCCAAACTTCCATCACCATGGTGGACGTGCAGTGTCTGAGTGACGGTGAATTGCAGAATCAACTTAAGAAGCTTGGATTTTCACCTGGCCCAATACTGCGTACGTACACACAGATATAGGGTACTAATCCTTTATCATTTACAACCTACCTCCAAAGATGTAAAACAACCCTTAGTGGGAGTAACGTATACAATAAAAACCATGAAAATAGAGATAGGGAGACTGAGGATGTAGCTCAGCACCTAGTACCTAGTGTGTGTGAGGCCCTGCGTTCAACCCCCAGCACAGCCTCCCCCGGTGAATAGGAAAACAGAAAATCATACACACAGAGGGAAGATCCTTACAGTTTAATAAGTATGGTGCCAGGGAGAAGGGATTGTTTTTTTCTTTTTTTTTTTCAACAGTGAAAAACCTGTTACTCTTTATTATATTACCTTGTTTTGTTTTTAGCGTGTGTTCTGTATGAACTACTTACTCATGTAGTATTTATTGTTATATTCCCAATACATACGGTAGGATATATAATCATGTCCATTTTGTTCTAAGATGCATTCAATGTCTGATTCTGTGGCTAATCCACCTAAGTGTTTGTGGAAGAGAAGTGCATTCAGGCTGGGGATATAGCTCAGCGGCACAGCACCTGCCTGGCAAGCGTGAGGTACTGAGTTTGATTCCCGGTACCAAAAAAAGAAAAAAGAGAAAGAAATGAGTTCGGTGGCTGTGGGGTCTGCTTCATTTAAAAAGTCACAGGTTGCAGGCATGGTGCACACCTGTAATCCCAGCGCTCTGGGAGGCTGAGGCTAAAGGACTGCAAGTTTGAGCCCAGCCTAGATGCATTAGTGACTAAGTAAGACCCTGTCTCAAAATAATAAAAAGGGTTGGAGATGTAGGTCAGTGCAAAGGCTCTGGATTCAGTCTCTAGTACTGCCAAAAAAAAAAAAAAAAGGCTAAGTTATGAAATACACTGAATCCCATAGGATCACATATAAAAGTAGGACAATTTGTTCTCCACATTCTTCCTCAGCTTCCACCAGAAAACTGTATGAAAAAAAGTTAGTGCAATTGTTGATTCCACCTCCCTGTGCATCACCTAGGCTGAATGGACCCAGAAAGCTGGATGGACCTAAGGACAGCGATGACAGTGAAGGTACTATCATAAGTTGTGTTGCTAAATAGCAACTTAGCACTTATTAATACCCTGTCCGGTGTGATTTTTTTTTTTTTTTTAATGTGGGTACCAGCAGTCGACCTCAGGACCTCGCGCTTGCACCGCTGAGCGATATCACAGGCCCTTTTTTTCCCTTATGTGGGTTCTGGGAGTTGAACTCGGGGTCTCGCACTTGCCGGGCAAGCGCTTATACCGCTGAGCTATCTCACCGGCCCTGTCTGGTGTGATCTATGCAGCTTTAACTAGTGTGCATGCTGACCTGTGAAACAGCCATGTGGCCTGTTTGCACACAGAGCAGGGAAAATAGGTCCCTGGGCTGCAAAAGGAATCTGAAATTCCATGTCTGTGTTCACCCCAGAGACTCAGTTGGGTTGGCAGTTGGGGGAAGGACTGGTCAATTTGTGTATCCTTTAACTAATTAGAGCCAGGTACATGTTGATTCCTTAAAACCAGAAGTTCCTACAGATAAATTCCAGGCTTCCTTTGAGGTCTCCACCTCTACTTTGTCTCAATCAATACATTTGATCATTATTTTCTTTGGATTAAATGATTTCACGTCTATTAAGAAACATGCACCAGCCTGTGCTTCCTGAACCCCTCCTACGCCAACTGCCCTCCTGATTTACATGGGAGCTGACGACTGGTTTTTTTTGGGTCACAGAGTGGGTGGGTGGGTGCAGTGGTCTCAGGTCCCTGAGCTTTGCTTACAGTGGCACCAGCCCCAGGAGCACTGTTCTCCTGCAGTGGTTTCTGGCTTCAGAGCTCTGGAGGATGGCCTTGGAGATTCCCACAATACATGCCAGTGCTTCGTCCCTGCACGGATAGTGACCAGGAGGCCTCTGTGAGCCATGAGATTTAGTGAAGACGGCTAATGCATTCTGGGCCTGATGTCCATTATCTTGTATAACCCTCAAAACCCTTAGCTGGAGCTCCAAGAGGCAAAGTGATGGGCCCATCATGTAGCTCAGAAGATAAGCACACACTAGAAAGTGCCCTGAAGAGCAAGGCCATCTGTCTTCACCACCATTCTCTGCTTGCAACTAGAACGGTACCAGGCATACAGCAAGAATTCAGTATATGTTGTTTGCGGAATGGAAATGACAGAACTGAGATTTGAACCCAGGTCTGGCTCTCAAAATTGTGCCTTTTCCACTACATACTCTACTCTTTTCTCATAATGTCTATTGTGAGGATAAACATGTTACATTTTGGATCACATCTGGTCTGTAAAAAAGACTATTTCACGTAGTTCATGTTAGCAGTTCAACAAATAATATAAGTGGCCTCTGGAAAATCTCCTGTAATCCTGGGACTGGAGATAGAGAGAGCTTCCCCGGGGGCTGGGCACAGCTGGGCTCATTCGAAAAGGACAGCGAAGTTCAGGGACAGACGCACTGGCCTCTGTAGGACAGTTAATACAAGTGTGTCGCGAGGCGAAGTGGCAATCCTGCATCCCCCCTGGATACTGAATGTGTCCCAAGTCCTGTCCCCTACCTGGCTTCCTTGGAAAGCAGCACAAGGGACTGGACCTGCTGTGGGAACTCTTCACAGGACGCAGGTCACAGCAGAGCTAAACTGTGATTGTCTCAGGCCCAGACTCCCTGGGTCCCAGCCTGCAGTCTCCCCACAGATACATTTGTGCTGGGGCTGAAAGAAAATTGGTGTTTTAGTTCATGAGCTTTGCTACTGTGTCCAACCCAGTCCACCTGCTGGTCCCCAGCTGCGGGCCACCAGGTGAGCAGTGACGACTCCATTTCAGCCACACCTCTGCCATGCAGTCCTTGCCATCAGTGGCTGGTGCTCGTTCCAGGTAGAAAGCCTGGCTGTCCAGGTGCGGTCTGAGCCATGCACTTGAATTCGCTCGTTGGAAGACTGTCAGAGCCTCTGGTGCCATTTGAAGGGAGGGGTTGAAATGGAACTGATGGAGATGGGGCCAGAAATCCAGCCTTGTACATTTCACAGAAACATCCAATTCTGGGGTGGGAAAGTGATGGGACAGGGGGGACAGGGAGCTCTAGACCTGTGGCTGAGCCTTAGGTCATCCAAACAACCAGTGCGTTTGATTTTTCTTATTTTCACTCACTGTTTGGACAGTGGGTAGGCATCACTTTCGTTATCTAATCTCTTTTCAACTCCCGCCACCCCTTTTTTGTAGTGATACTGGGGATTGAATCTAGGGCCTTCACATCGAACTACATTCCCAGTTCTTTTATTCATTTTGTTTTGTTATTTTGAGACAAGATCTCACTAAGTTATTGAGGCTGGGCTTCAGCTTGCAAATCTCCTGCCTCAGCCTCCCAGAGTGCTGGGATTACAAGCATGCGCCACAACGCCCAGCTCCCAGATAGTGTTTACATGGAAAGCTCATTTAAAATCTCCCCATTGTGGGGCGTGGTGGCACACACCTGTAATCCCAGCACTCGGGAGGCTGAGGCTGGAAGATCGCCGTGAGTTCGAAGCTAGCCTGGGCTACATAGCGAGATCCCTGTCTCTAAATAAATAAATAAAAATAAATAAATAAAATCTTCCCATTGAAAGCTGTGCTGAAGGGCTGGGGATGTAATTTAGTGGTAGAGCACTTGTCTGGCCTGTAGGAGGCCCTGGGTTTGATCCCCAGCACTGCAAAAAAACAAATACAAACAAACACACCAACAAAAGTGCTGATTTCTCCTGCTGGCTCCATGCCCCCCCACCCCTGGTAGAGTGTGAGTATAGCTCTGGTCTTTCCTTCCTCTCCTGGATGTTGCTGGGATACAGCTGGAGAAAATCCCCCTGCCCTGTGCTGCCATTCAGGACTACATGGAGCCTACAGCTGGTCTACAGGGGCAAGGAGGAGTCTGCAAAAAGCCACCAGATGAGCAGCCAGCTCTGCATTTCTCCTGGAAGCATACAGAGATAGTCTTTTCCTCAGAAGGGCACCGTGGATTTTCTTCCCTTCATAAAAGTGCCCTGTGGTTGAGAGACATCACCCCGATGCTTGGTGTTTATTTCTTTTGTGGGCTCATATGTTCTCATGGCTTATTTTCCTTTTGTTTCCCATGATCCAGAGCTTAATATTACTTTGAAAGGAAATCTCATACTCTCAACAGAAAAAAGCAAGGATTCCAAAAAAGTATGTACAATTCTAATGAACATATATTAAAAATAGGAAATAGCATCTTTCATGTATATTAAGAAAGGCAAATAATATCTCATTCTGTTAGAGTGGTAAAATCCTGGTCTCAAGAAAATCACTTGAAGGGCCAGGGATATAGCTCAGTAGCACAGCACCTTCCTGGCAAGCTCAAGGTCCCGTGTTCGATTCCCGCTACCAAAAAAAAAGAAGAAGAAAATCAGTAGAGCTGGGTGTGGGGTTGCTTGCCTGTAACCCCGACTACTCAGGAGCCTGAGGCAGGAGGATCACATGTGTGTGGCCTCCCTGCACAACTTAGCAGGATCCTGTCTGAAAATAAAAAGGGCTGGGGATGTAGCTCAGTGGTAGCACACCCCCGTCTTCAATCCCCAGTACCTAAAGCAAAAATGAAAAACAAACAACAAAATCATTTGAACGTAGGCTTCTGTTTTGTGAGACGACTTTCATGCTCTAGCAGAGAATCCAGAATAAGAGGATGCTGTTTTGCAAAAGCGCTGCCACCCTGCTTCTCCTGCCTCCGCCCCCATCAACACAGATGCGCGCTCTCGGACAGCGCTGAGCCGGGTGCTGTAGAAGAGGTGTGAGCCTCTACCCCCACTCTTTCCTGGAGATTGATCTCTGGCTTCCACCCCACCACCATTTGGAAGCAGGAGGCCAAGAGTGTGAGGGTAACATGCCTTGGGATGAGGCCCTGGCCCCTACTCTCGGTGCCTGCTTGGAGAAGTCAGGTAATAGGTGTGAGCCGCCTAGTGCAGTTACCAGCAGGACTCACCTCCCAGAGCACTTCGAGCTCTCTGCACAGAACGAGCTGGGCTTTTTCTTTTATGATCTTTGTCCCTCACTAGTTTGAAACACCTTCTGAGATTTTTGGCCACTCCATGGTCACTCATTTCTCTGTTCTGTTCTTTATCAGGTTTCCTTTCTGACTCTTTCTCTTGTCCCCCATGTATCCCTGGGCCTGAGACCTCTGTCTTCAGCCCCTCCTCTTGCTGCTCCATGTCGGTTCCCTTGTCATCACCACTCTGTCTTGATTCCCCTCACCCCATGCTGGGACTTCTCTCCTGAGGCTTGGGCCTGCATTTCCAGCTGCCTTCCAGAAAGTTCCTCTCTTTTCCTTCTCTTTCCACAACTTCGTTCTTCCTTCTTGAATCCATCCAGTAAATGGTGACTCATGATCATAAATATTTTGTAGATGATATAGATGAATTTATACTTTGCCTCATGGCTATTCCCTGGATACCTTGGACTCAGGGAAATATCCAGGATGAAGCATGTTTTCACTCAGCTCAGGCCTGCCTTTGTGGCCTCTGTTTATCATTACGGTTTCACCACCTCCCCACTGCCCAGCCCTAAAGACTCCAAGCAATCCTGCACTAGCTACTCACCACCAATTCTCCCATGGGAACATGCGCCTGGTCCTAGGGATTTCAACTATGATCAGGGGCTGGAGGTGTAGTTCAGTGATATTGATCAGGTTTCTGTTGCTGGGACAAAATGCTTGACACATACAACTGACAGGAGAAAAGGCTTATTTTGGCTCACAGTTTCAGTCCACGATGGAAACATCATGGTGGAAGGCCATGGCGGAAGAAAGCAGCTCACTCAATAGCAGCCAGGAATCAGAGAGCAGAGGAAGAGCCAGAGACCAGATATAGTTGGGTTAGGAACCAGATATAGTCTCTAAGGTCACACCCCCATGACCCACCACACACACCCAGAAGTGTGCTTTACTAATCTCCTAGGCATCTCTCAGGCCAATCCAGTTGACAAGATTCGTGCAAGGCCCTGGGTTTGATCCCCAGCACCGCAAAACAAACAAAACAAAATCCAAAATCCATCCATCCTTTCTTTCCCACTGCTGCTTTGCTAGATGCTGCTTGCACCCATGATGGTTTTAAAATTTTTATTTGAACTATTGTGAAATCTTCCTAAATGGTCTCTGCTTCCAACTTTTCCCAATTCCAGTTCAACTCTACAAAAAGAGATTTAATGTCACTCATTTGCCTGGAGATTTTCAAAAAAGAGGCAAAGCAACTCTACACCACGAAGACACTCCAGTGTTTTCTGGAACCTTCTCTCCCTCATCACCCAGCCACTGATCCTTGCGTACCTCCTACACCTTCTTCCCACGCACCTTCACCCCAACTGTTCTATGCACCTGGAATCCTCCTCACTCTTCTTGTGCCTCGCCTTTTTTCCCCCTGTTAAAATCCTGTGATTTTCTTAAGAAATGTCTCAAAGGCCACCCGTGTGAATCCCTTTAAATGTGGCATTTTACCGTATTCACTAACTCACAGGCCCCGAGCTTACCCACCCACCTCATCTACCAAACAGCTCCGGTGACAAATAGCTTGGTTTGTAAATGTGTTCTAGTATTTAAGCTACCTGCAGCATTTAAATAAATGAAAAGAAACCCAAGTAAACACGGCTGCAATATGATGTCGCATCAGCTTCCCATTTAAACATAATTCAGGTTTGATGAAGTAATTCTGATAGCATATCAAATTTTCTAAAAGGATTTTAAAAGTCTTCCAAATGGGTCATTAAAAGAGTCCTTCCCATTCATTAAGCCTCGCTTCTGCAGAAAACCCTTTTGTCTAGTTCCTGCGAAGAGGTTGAGAGTAGAAAAATCAACCTGACTGCTTAAAATGTATCAAGTGGAACCAGCACCCTTCAGTCACTGCTTTACATAAACCTGAAATAAAACCACATCAATATTTTGAATTGGCAATAGAATTAAATAGGAAGTTTGTTATGGCATAAAATCTTTTGACATGAAGGATTTATTTAAGCCATTTTGATTCTTACAAGGGCTCCAAGACATCTGTTCAACTTTAAATCTGAAAGTAAATGTAAATAAGCATAGAAATTTCCATATAAAAGGCAGTGGAAGTGTGTTTATTGATACACTTGTCTTACACTATAGACTTTAATTACTTAAGAGCAATGGTCTGTACTTAATCGTCTTCTCAGTGCCTTTCTAGATAATATTTGCATTTTTGCAAAACACCCTATTTCCCCCTCATTTTAGTAGGTTTCTTGTGGAATAGAAGTGACTTTAAGAATTGGACCACGTCAATTTCCGGACCCTGTTTAATGACACTGTATGAGTGTGTTTTATCAAATCGCACGAACAGCCTATTGACTTGGTCATTCAGGCCACTCAGAAAGCCAGGTCAGGACCAGGGACATGGCTTGATAAGAGTGTTGGCCTAGCATACTCAAGACCCTGGGCTCCATCCTGCAAAAATAAATAAGGAAGAAGTGAAAAACCAGCCAGTTCAGGTTTTTTTTTTTTGTTTTTTTTTTTTTTTTAAAGAGAAGAAAAAAACAAAACAAATCAAAAGAAGAACAAATTTTCAAAACAACATAATAGGAGGGTAACAATGGTTAATACATTACGTATTACTATCTTTAAGTTAGTTATTCAGGACACCAGACATTAGCATTCAATTGTCCAAACATTATTGGCACAAACCTTACTCTTCAATGAACTAAGTAAAAATGGTAGTGTATCTATCTTAACCATCTTATATATATATATACAATTTTTTTTCCCTTTCCCTTCTTTCTTTTCCCTATTCCAGTCTCTCTTTCCTTTTGACCAGTTTCTTTTTGATTCACCATATCTATTGTACATTTTGGATCTTATTTACTCTTTCAGTTTCTCATACTAGAGAGATAATACGATGCTTACACATGTGCTTCTGGTTTATTTCACTTATGAGTATTTTCTCGAGTTGCATCCATTTACCTATAAAAGTCTCCAGTTTATCCTTCTTTATGGCTGAATAGTACTCCATTGTATAAAAATACCACATCTTTCTTATCCATTCCTCAGTTGATGGGCATTTGGGTTGTTTCCAAGATCTGGCTATTACAAATTGTGCTGCTATAAACATGGGTGCACATATATCGCTGTGGTACGATGTTTTTAATTCTTCTGGGAAGATGCCCAGAAGGGGAATAGCTGGGTCAAATGGGACCTCCAACCCTAGTTTTCTGAGGAATCTCCACACTGACTTCCACAGTGGCTGTACCAGTCGACACTCCCACCAACAGTGAAGAAGGGTTCCTTTTTCCCCACAGCCCCTCCAGCATTTGTTATTAGTTAATTTCTTAATAGTAGCCATTCTTTCTGGGGTGAGATGGTATCTCAGTGTTGTTTTAATTTGCATCTCTCGAATGACTAGTGATGTTGCACATTTTTTTGTATATTTGTTTGCCATTAGTATTTCTTCATCTGAGAAATGTGTATTCATCTCAGATGCCCATTTTTGGAGTGGGTCTTTAAATTTGGGAGGTCTGATTTTTTTGAGTTCTTTATATGTTCTCGATAGTAATCCTTTGTCTGAGGAACAGCTGGCAAACATTTTTTCCCACATTGTGGGTTGTCTCTTCACTCTGTTGGTGGTTTCTCTTGCTGTGCAAAAGCTTTTTAATAAGATGAGATCCCAGTTATTGATTCTTTGGGATAGTTCCCGTGCGGTTGAGTTTTTATTCATAAAGTCTTTGCCTACACCAATGTCTCCAAGGGTTTTACCTATCCTACCTTACAGCAGATTTAATGTTTCTGTTTTAATATTTAGATCTCTGATCCATTTTGAATTTAGTTTAGTGCATGGTGAAAGATATGGATCTAGTTTTAATCTTCAGCATGTGTAGAGCCAGTTTTTCCAGCACCATTTATTAAAGAGGCTATCTTTCTTCCAGCGAATGTGTTTGGCACCTTTGTCAAAGATAAGGTGGCTTAGTATGTCTGGGGTTGTTTCAGCATCTTCTAATCTGTTCCATTGATCTTCAGGTCTGTTTTTTTGCCAGTACCACACTGTTTTTATCACAGTAGCTTTATAGTATAATTTCAAGTCGGGGATAGTGATGCCCCCTGCCTTGCCTTTGTTGCCCAGAATTGCCTTTGCTATTCTAGGTCTCTTCTGATTCCAAATGAATTTTAGGATTGTTTTCTCTAATTCTGTGAGATATGCTGTTGGAATTTTGATTGGAATTGCATTAAATCTGTATAACAATTTTGGAAGTATGGCCATTTTCACTATATTGGTTCTTCCTATCCAGGAGCAAGGGATATCTTTCCATTTTCTGATATCCTCTTCAATCTCCTTTTTCAGAGTACTGTAGTTTTCAGTATAGAGGTCTTTTACATCCTTCGTGAGGTTGATTCCTAGGTATTTCATTTTTTTGGATGTTATTGTGAAAGGTATTGTTTCCCTAATTTCTCTTTCAGTAAGTTTGTTATTTGTGTACAGGAAGGCTATTGACTTTTGAGTATTGACTTTGTATCCAGCTACACTACTGAATTTGCTTATTAAATCTAGCAGTTTTTTAGTGGAGTTTTTGGGATCTTCTGTGTAGAGTATCATGTCATCTGCAAATAATGATAATTTAACTTCTTCCTTTCCAATCATTATTCCTTTTATTTCTTTCTCTTGTCTAATCGCTCTGGCTAAAGTTTCCAGAACTATGTTGAATAAGAGTGGGGACAGTGGACATCCTTGTCTTGTTCCTGATTTTAGAGGGAAGGCTTTCAGTTTTTGGCCATTTAGTATAATATTGGCTGTTGGTTTGTCATAGATAGCTTTTACCAGATTGAGATAAAGACCCTCTATTCCAATTTTCTGTAGGGTTTTTATCATGAATAGGTGCTGGACTTTGTCAAAAGCTTTTTCTGCATCTATTGAGATGATCATGTGATTTTTGTCTTTGGTTCTGTTAATATGCTGTATTACATTTATTGATTTACATATGTTGAACCATCCCTGCATCCCTGGGATGAATCCAACTTGGTCATGGTGTATAATCTTCTTGATGATTTGTTGGATTCTGTTTGCCAGTATCTTATTAAGGATTTTTGCATCTATGTTCATTAGGGAGATTGGCCTGTAGTTCTCTTTCTTAGTTGGGTCCTTCTCTGGTTTTGGTATCAGGATAATGCTTGCTTCCAGGAATGAATTTGGGAGTATTGCTTCCCTTTCAATTTCATTGAAAAGTTTGAGAAGTAGTGGCGTTAGGTCTTCTCTAAATTTCTTGTAGAATTCGGCAGTGAATCCATCAGGGCCTGGACTTTTCTTTGTTGGGAGGTTTTTAATTACATCTTCAATTTCATTGGTTGATATTGGTTTATTTAGGATTTTTAAATCTTCTTGATTTAGCTTTGGTAATTTATACGAATCTAGGAATCTGTCCATTTCTTCTGCATTTTCCATCTTAGTAGAATATAAATTTTCAAAATAGGTATAGATGATCTTCTGGATTTCTGCAGGGTCCGTCGTGATATCACCCTTTTCATTTTCAATTGCATGGATTTGAGTCTTTTCTTTTCTTTTTTTAATAAGGTTGGATAAGGGTTTGTCAATCTTATTTATTCTTTCAAAGAACCAACTTTTTGCTTCATTGATTCTTTGTATTGTTTTTTTATTCTCCAATACGTTAATTTCTGCTCTGATCTTTATAATTTCCTCCCTTGTACGGGCTTTTGGCTTAACCTGCTCTTCTTTTCCTAGAAGCTCGAGGTTCACCCTTAAGTTGTTTATTTGCGCTTGCTCTATTTTCCTGATATAAGTATTTAATGCTATAAATTTCCCTCTTAGGACTGCTTTCATTGTATCCCATAAGTTCCGGTATGTTGTACTGTCATTATCATTCAGTTGTAGAAAGTGACTAATTTCTTCTTTAATTTCATCTGTGACCCATTGGTTGTTCAGGAGGATGCTGTTTAATTTCCATGTGTTTAGGGAGTTTTTGTGGGATCTTTTGCCATTGATTTCCAATTTCATTGCACTATGGTCTGATAATATGCATGGGATAATTTCAATTCCTTTGCATTTACTTAAGCAGGTTTTATGAGCTAGTATGTGGTCTATTTTGGAGAACGTCCCATGTGCAGCTGAGAAAAATGTGTATTCTGATGTTGTGGGATGGAACACTCTGTAGACATCTACTAAGTCCATTTGTTCAAAAGTTTGGTTCAGTTCTACTATTTCATTATTGATTTTCTGTCCAGTTGATCTATCTTTTTGTGACAGTGGAGTATTGAGATCTCCCAATATAATTGTATTAGTGCTTATTTGATTTTTCATGTCCTTTAGTACTTGTTTTATATAGCTGGGTGCATTGGTATTTGACGCATATATATTTATGATCGTTATCTCTTCCTCTTGGATTGTTCCCTTTACAAGGATGTAATGACCGTCTTTATCTCTCTGAATCCTTCTTGGCTTGAAGTTCATTTTGTCTGCAAAAAGAATAGCTACCCCTGCTTTTTTCTGGGTTCCTGTGGCATGGAGTATTGTTTTCCATCCTTTGACTTTCAGTCTATGAATTTCTTTCTGAATTAAATGTGTTTCTTGTATACAGCATATTGTTGGATCTTGCTTCTTGATCCATTTCGCCAGTCTGTGCCTTTTGATTGGTGAATTGAGACCGTTAACATTGATGGTTAAAACTGATATGTATTGACTTGTCATGATATTTTCCTGTTGTTGGTTCCCACTCTTTGTTTTTCTGCTTTCCGGCTATTTAATTATTTGCCCTGCCTGGTGGATTCCTTCTGTTGGGGTTCCTATCTCTTTCTAGAATGTCCTTCAGAACGTTTTGGAGTGCTGGTTTGGTGGTCATAAATTTTCTCAGATGTTCCTTGTCATGAAAGTATTTTATTTCTCCATCAATTTTGAAAGATAGTTTTGCAGGGTACATCAATCTGGGCTGAAAATTATTTTCCTTTAGAGCTTGCAATACATCATTCCAAGCTCTTCTTGAATTGAGGGTTTGTGCTGAAAAGTCAGCTGTGATTCTGATGGGGTTTCCTTCATAGGTGATTTGTCTCTTCTCCCTAACAGCTTTTAAGATTCTGCCCTTCTGTTGAATTTCTGGGATCTTGACTATAATATGTCTGGCTGAAGTTTTTTTTTGATCATGTCTAGTTGGTGTTCTAAGAGCTTCACTTATAGGGGTGTCAAATTCCTTTTCTCTTCCAGGAAAGTTCTCCCTGATTATGTCTTTGAACAAGGTTTTAATGTCGTTGATGCTATCTCCTGCTTTTTCATTTATTCCAATTATTCTTAAGTTGTTTATCTTTGAGTCATCTAGCAGCTGCTGAATTGATTTTTCATGGTCCCTTGCTATTTTTAAGAATTTTTCCATTTCATGATCACTAATTGCAAGCCTGTCTTCTATATCTGAGATCCTGTCCTCGCATTGGCTTATTCTGCTACAAATACTTTCAATGGAATTTTTTATCTCTTGGGTATCTGCTTGAATCTGCCTTATGGATTCCATTTCTTTCCTATGCTGAGCATTCATGGTTTCTATAGTTTTCTTAAGTTCATCTATTTTTTTGTCTGTATCAGCTATAGTGTCCTTAAGCATGGTCTTCATTGTAGACATTATCTCTGCAGTTATCTGTGAGATTATTTCTGTTTTAATTTTTTCCAGAACCTCATTCAGTTGCTTTGTTGTTACCACTTCAGATAGGCCAGGTGGGTGGCTTTCGGATTGTCCCACCTCGTTGCTCCCTAGGTTTGCCTTTGGTGAATTGGATGTGTGGGGTTGCATCTTGTTTAAGTGTCGTCTCATTTTTTCTTTCTTTAATTCCTGGGGTGATGTTTGCAAATTACCTATAGTAGGTTACTTTATTGCTAGTGTTTAAGATCTTTAGAAGATGACTACTTCTCTGCAGTATCTTCCAAGTGGAGCTTGCTTTTAGGTTTTGAGCTTTCTGCCAGATCCTACCTCTTCAATTCGTTGGGTATGCGAAGTTGCTACCTGTTTGGCCCAGTCCTTGATTCTTTGGTACTGTGCCACTGTATTTTCTGTGTCCCTTAGTCAATCTCAATCATGAAATATCAGGAACAAAGATGTTTAGAACAATTATTTCACATTTGGCTATAATGTTAACTAAAGCATCAAACACAGCCTAGAAAATGACAGACTGAGCTAACCAGTTATTTACCACTTTTAGCTGTATAGAGTTGCGGTTATATAACAAAATCTAAAACACACCAGAAAAATTATATGCAGTATACAAGTCCTGTGTATGTCAATTTTTCCCTGAGGAGTTTAAATTTAAAATGAGTTAAGGAGGAAATAGAGTATTGGGAGAAGAGGAAGGAATTAGATGTAAGGTTAGAGGACCAAGAGGGATCCCACTAAAATTGGGACACTAGTGCAGAGGACAGGTGGTAGAAAGAGAAGGAAGGGATAAAAGGAAGAACAGATCACAACCACAATCACAAAGAAGTTAGAGGCGCTGTTTACACTCATATAAAAAACCAGAGAGAATAATGAAGGAAAGAGCAAATACACATACAGAAACAAAAACGAAGATAAAAACAATAAAACAGACAGATCAAAAATAGAACCCCACCAAAAAACAAAACAAAACAAAACAAAAACAAAAAAACCCTTCGCCAGAACAAAAAACAAATCAGTGAGGAAAAAAAAAATAATAATAAAAAATAAAAATAAAAATAAAAATAAAAAAATAAAAAGAATCAGTTCCAGGTGTTGACTCTGCTGTAGGCAGGTACCCTGTGGTGACAGAGTCTTGTTCTGTGCAGGTCCGTCCCAGTAAGCCAGGAGCGCCCTCTGGCGGGCGGTGAGCAGAGGCGCGTACTTTCAGGCAGAGACCAGTCTAGCTCGCCTCCGCTCTCAGCGCCCTTTCACGATCCCTGGGCCTGAGAGGCTCAGCGCGCTGTCCGGAGCACAGGTTCCCTGCACTGGTTCCCGCCGCTCTGGTTTTTCGCCACACCCCCCACAATGGCGCCGGGCCAGTCGCTCTCTGGCGCAGGACAGGTGTGGCTGGGAGTCCAGTCTCATTCGCCTGCTGACCTCAGCACACTTTCGTGGGCCTGAGAGGCCCCGTGCTGCCCTGTCCGGAGCACAAGTTCCCAGAGCAGTTTTCGAGCCTCTCTGAGTTTCGCCACACCCCCCACAATGGCGCCCGGCCGGTCGCTCTCTGGCGCAGGGCAGCTGTGGCTGAGAGACACTCACCGCCGGTCAGTGCCTTTCTCCGCCGCTCCCCTGCCCCGCCGCTGTCTCAGGATCCTCCGTGGGGGCTCCCTGGGCACCAGCTGCCACCGTGTGTCCGTAGAATTGAGCCTCTGCGGCGCTGCAACTCCCGGGATAGTAGAAGGTGCGCGCGCGCGGTCTGCTCCTTCTTTCCTTCTTCTTTGTTGGAAGTCACCCATCACTGGTGCCGGGGGTCCCAGATTGCGCTTCAGAACTTCTCTGGGTTTCGGGGAGGCATCTCCCCCCCCTCCTGCGCTTTCCGGGTCGCTATATTCCCGTGTTCCAATGGTAACTTTTAGAGAGAGTTTCGCTGCCTGCTTCTTACTCATCCGCCATCTTGAGGTCCATCTCAGGTTTTTTTTTTTTAAATTAGGAATGTTTTTCATCAGAAAAACACTGCACATGGCCTAAGTTTCCAGTGATGGAACAGGAGCTAAGTCAACTTGTGTGACTCAGGCTCTAAGTCCTTTTCTAACAGAGAGAATGGAACTGGGGTTTGAGTAAGGTGACCCTGCGATGTATCATCCCAACGAGGATGCTTTTGAGAAGCAAAGGGACACAAGCCAGAAGGGATGCCGGAACGAGGAGTAAACTCAGACCGTCCTAGGAAGCAGGGACACATGGTCACTCTGGGTTTGGGGCAGCTCCAAGCATTGAAGTGATTGTACACACACCCACCTTGGAAGGAAGGGCTGCCATACCCAGTGCCCAGGGGGAGGGCAGTTGCTCCTGAGCCCTCCTGGCCCATCTGGGTGTTTCCGTGTCTCTCCCAGGAACAGCATGCTCTTTGCTGCCAGAATCTCAGTTCCTTCTCTTCCCCCAGCCTGAATGCTCTTCCTCATCTGCCACCTGTCCTACACACTCAGCTGGAGTTCCTCAAAGTGCCTTCTGTGTCTGGGCCCAGGAATCTGCTTTTTCAACCAGCCTCCCCCTACCTTCTGTCCAAAGGCTTTTGCTCTAGGTTGTAGAATGTAAACTAAAAACTCATACCATTGAGTCCTCTGCCTTTAATTCAATGCCAGGCTTTGGCGGGGGTGGTGGGGGGTGGACTCTCTCTGTTGGCTGCACCTTTGTCCTTTCTGGATGACTTTCTTTTCTGTGCCATATGCTTTGTCTCTTATACAGACCTTACTGCATTCTCTTGAGAGCCAGTGCTTAATTCATAGCAAATTGATGACCACAGAGAACGGTCATAGCAGAGCTTCCACCTCTGGCTGTGCCTGTGGGTCAACAGTTATTTTTTGAGAACAGGACATTTTTCTTCTTCTCTTTCTCTTTTTCTCCTCCCCCCTCGCCACCTTCTCCTCCTCCCCCATGCTGGGGATGGAACCCAGAGCTTCACTTATGCTAGGCAAGCACTCTTCCATTGAGCACCACCCCCAGCCTGTGCTAGACTTTCCTGAGGAAGAAAGTAGGTGCAGATGGTGCTGTGGTTTCCATCCAGAAGAAAGTTAAAAATGAGCTCTGGATACAAAGGATATGTGCAACAAAAATAGTCTAGAGCCAGCCTGCTTGGGTTCAAATCCCAGCTCTGTTCCTCACTTGATCCAGACCATCTACCTTGCCACGTCTCAGTTCTTATCCATAAATAAGGATAACAGTGGTTTCCTGGCCCTTCATTCTTTCATTTAACCTGTGGGCCTTGTGCAGAGCAGTCCTGGCACTGGGCATGGCAGACAGGTAGGTGCTAAGCCAGCTGCAGGGTGGACGTGTCCTGCTGCTGAAGGCAGCTTCCTCTGGCTAATGCAGAGCAGGTGACATTTTCAAAATTTTGAATTTCTAGAGTCTACTCAGTGTGCAAGAACAAATTTACTCTTCAAGAGGAGAAAACAATCCACCTTTGACAACACAGCCACAATTCCAGGGTCTGATCCAAGTTGGCAAGATGGGCAAAGGATCAGGAAAAAGTCCCCTGGAGGGAAAGAAAGGCATCCATGGATACTGAGACAGCAATAGCCCCGGTCCTGGATTCAGAGTGCCAAGACTCATTAGCAGGTGATAGGAATGAGTTGGAGTTCTTGAAGGAAAGGCAGGATCTCATGTTTGAAGAGATAAAGGAGACCCTTAGAAATAACATAAGGGAAATTTTAGAAACAAAAATCACAATACTTGAAGTGAAAAATTCAAAGAATTCCCACAGCAGGAAAGAGTGGTGGGGAGTAAATGATTTAGCCTCATCAAAAACAAAGTTGGTGAAGAAAATAGAAGAAAACTCTAAAATAAATGAGGATATTGAAAACTTGACCTTTAAAAGAAAAGTAGATGAGCTGAGTAGCAAAGTAGACAAAGCTAAAAATCACAGTGGGGGCTGAGACAAGAAATTACCTCAAAATTACAAAGTCAAAAACAAAAAAATGGGGGGATCCTCATGCAGTAATGGCGACAGACGGAGAAATCACGACGTCCAGGTAGAAGTTCTGGAAAGAGAGAACAGAAAGAATGGAAAGTGCAAGCCGGCAAAAGAAATGGGAGAGAGAAAAACCTTGAGAACTGGAAGAATAAAGAAGAAGAAGGGCCGGTGAGATGGCTCAGCGGCGTAAGCACCTGCCTTGCAAGCGCGAGGGCCCGAGTTCGACTCCTGGAACCCACATACGAAAAAGGGGCCGGTGATATCGCTCAGTGGCACGGGTGCCTGTTGGCGCGCGAGGTCCTGAGGTCGTCCCCCTGGTACCCACAAAAAAAAAAAAAAAAAAAAAAAAGAAGAAGAAGAAAAGCCACTGACAGATGAAGGGGCCTTCCTGACCCTTGCTGCAGACTTTTCATCAGCAACACTGCACGCAATGGGGTCACATCTTCAACATTTGGGGAGAAACTGATTTTGACCCTAAATTTCTATGCAAGATTGAACTTAGCATTTAGATGTAATGGTGAAAAAAGACATTTTCAGTCCTGCAGAGAATCAGGAAATTTACCAGCCAAAAGGCTTTTATGAAAGATTTGCTGAAAGATGTCCTTGTGGCTAGAGGAGGAAGGAGAACAAGCTTGGGGATGGAGGAAGAAGAGAAGATAGAGGGAGAAGAAAAATCCGAGACAGAAGAGGAGGGAGAAAGAAACTCTGAGATGGAGGAGGAGCAGGAGGAAGAAGAAAACTCAGGAATAGAAGAAGAGGAAGAGGAGGAGCAGTAGCAGGAGGGAGAAGGAAACCCAAGCACAGAGGGAGAGGAGGTCTTAGTGTTGCATGAAGAACTTGCTCATAGTTATTCAGTTGGGGAAGAGGAAAAGTTGAGGCCCCAGGAGGTACACAACACTGAGGAAGAGTAGAAAACAGCTGCTTCTGGAGAGCAAGGAACTGAGATACCCTGTCTGACATTGCATTTGACCTCTCTCTCAAAATCACTAGAGAGAAGTTCTGATGATCATGAAAAGCATTCATGCACAAATCTGAGTACTACATCAGGAATCACAAAGTTTTTAGGGAAAACAGAAAAGAGAGACAAAAAACTGCAAATTGAAGAATTGATATCCAAAGAAGCAGAGTTAATCCAGGAATCAGAAGAAAACTTCAGCAGAGTGATCAGCATTTTCAGAGAGATACAAGAGGAGATTGAAAATATAAGGAAATACCAACCAAATGTTTTGGAAATTAAACATTTAGTAGTTGATCTGCATAGCAGAGTAGGTATACTTGAGGAAAGAATGAGTAATCTAGATGACCAAATGAAAGAAGTATCTAAGGGTACAATGAAAATGTCTCAGCAGCTGATGAATAAAGAAAAACTACCAGTCAAAGACAATAGATACAGAACCTCCAATACCCATTTGACAGGCATTCCAGAAAAAGATACAAAACAGAGCAGAGGATTTAATTAAGGATAATAATTGAAGAAAACTTTTCAGAACTAAGGAAGCACTCCACTTTTGAGAGAAGACTCGCTCCTAGGTGCACATTGGTGATGTCTAGAGTTCCACTGAGGAAGAGAAAATCCTGAAGGCTTCCTGAGGGAGAAATCACCTCCAGCAGAACAAGAATCCTGCTGACAGCACACTTATTGCTGAGGATGCTGGATGCCACGAGTCAATGGGGCAACATCAAAAGAGCCCCACAGAAGGGCTTCCGGCCTCAAATCCAGTAACCAGGCAAACTGATGTTTGATTTTTGAGGGAGAAACAAAGCCTTTTTTAATATTGATGAATTCAGGAGGTTTATTTCTCCTGTACCCTCTTTGAAAGAATTGCTAGAGAATATACATCAGCAGCCTAGGCTGGAGGCAACAAGTACACCACGTGCTTTTCTCCCCACCGATGCGGTCCAAACACTCAACAAGTAAAACGTCACATCCCTACCCAGCAGGGTGGCCAGCCAACAGCTCTTCTTGGAGACGCGAGAAGGGAATGTTATTACCTAGATATTGTTAAGGATACATTTTAAAAATTAATGAAGATCAAGCCAGGCATGGTGACACGCACCTGTAATCCTAGCACTTGGGAGGTTGAGGCAGGAGGATCACTGTGAGTTCGAGGCCAGCCTGGACTACATAATGAGACCCTGCCTCAAGACAACAACAAGAACCCCCCCCCCAAAAAAGCACCCAAAATATTAATGAAGACCATCATAGCTTGTATAGGAGTTTTGCGAGTTTTTTGTTTTTGTTTTTGTTTTAACTGGAGGGTGAACCCAGGGCTTTTGCACTAAGCTATGTTTCTAGCCCTTTTTATCTTTTTACCATGAGATGGGCCTCACTGGGTTGCCAAGGTTGGTCTCAAACTCGTGATCCTACTGTTTAGCCTCCGGAGTAGTTGGGACCCCAGCTTAAGAGGAGGGTGTGTCATCATTTGTCATAGTGGGAATCTTTACAAGAAAGCTTTTTCATTTGAAAAAAAAAAGAAAAGAATAATAATGGTCTTGCCTCAGAATGTGTTGTGGAGATTGAGTTAAAATGTGTAAAGCAGAGCTGGGGACGTGGCTCAGTGCCAGAGCACTTGCCTAGAATGCTCAAGGCCCTGGGTTCCATCCCCAGCAGTGAACAAGCAAAGTTAAACTTGGCCCATTCCCTTTAGCATCCACAGACGACTTTGGCCGAATCAACTTCCCAAACAATGGCCCACTGAGGTTTTCTCTCAGTCCTACCTTTACCAGTTGACCTTCTACTGTAGGGAAGGTCTTTCCCTTCTCCGCATGTATTCACTCCCCCATTCCCTCAATCACCCAATCATATTAATTTGAACTAATCTGTTCCTTTTTTTCAATGGGTGGTGTTCATTGATATTATTTTAATGCTCAAATTATCCCAGATCTGGCCAGATGGATACTGTGTCCTTTAACAAATCCTTATTCTTTGGCCCTGTCTTGATTTTCTAGCACAAAGTGTTTTAGGGTTGTTTGTACCTTCCTTGCCTTAGGAGCACTTTTACTGAAGGATGATGCTTTCAAACCAAGGTCTAGGCCTTCAGGGAGCTCTATTCCTACTGGGTGTCATTGCTTCTAGGCCCTTTCAGTGGGTAGAACTGGAAAACATGAATTTTCTGTCATGTACAAATACAGGCATCTGTCTGTGACTATTTTATGTATGAATTTATGTACATATAACCTTAAAACTCATTGGGAGGCTGAGGCAGGAGGGTCACCATGAGTTTGAGGCCAGCCTCGGCTACACAGTGAGCTCAAAGCCAGCCTAAACTACATAGCAAGACCCTGTCTCAAAAAAACAAAAACAAAAAACAAAAAAAAAAAGCACAAAAGCTCACAAGTTCATATTTATCTCCAATTACAATCCAACATTTCAGTGTTCTTTCTAACCATTCCCCTTTGCAAATCACTTCTGGCCATGATTCCATTATCCTCAGATTGCAGATTCCATTATCCTCACTGTATTCACATTTTTCCCTGATTTTCTAATTTGCTGTGCGTCGCCAGCCTCTCAGTCACAACAGCACCTCCTTTTCTGCAGAATCCCCACGGCTGCCTCCCTGACCCCTGAACACAACACTCCGCATGGCCCTCGCCTCCTGTCCCCTCCCTCAGCCACAGCGCACAGAAGCTTCCACACCACCTGCACCACTTCTGCTCCAAGCCTTCAACACTGGGCACCGAAACCCCCCACAGCCCTGCCGCTCCATCCCCTCTAGGCCTGCTGGCACCTCTGTGTCCGTGTCCCCTCTGCCCTGTCTCCTTGGTGTGCAGGGTACACGGACACTCAGGGGTGGAGCAGCTAGGGAAGGGAAGGAGAGCTCTGTGCTCCTTTTGGCTGCCAATTCTAGGTTGTTTTAATGTCTTGGTGCCAATACTTTAATAAGATTGTTACTTTCTGTGCCTCAATTTCTATTGTTGCCTGTAAGATACCTCACAGGCCTGCAATTAGCATGTGCTGGGCCTACTCAGTGCCGCCATCTGAAAGCCCAATGTGACAGGGGAATGTATATTAAAGGACTTCAATTAAGTGTGTAGATGGAGTAGCATACAAAGGTTTTAGGGGACCTGATGTTAAACATCTTTATAATAGTTTCTTAATTAATTAAAAACATCCTTATTCCCAACAGGAGTTGTATATTCTAGTTGGGTCAAAGTGAGGAGTAAATTACATATTCTATAACTACTTAATAAGCCCTTTCTTCTTACCTTTGACACGTGCTAATGGGAGCTAAATGCCATCTTTACAAGCAATGTAATTTAACATTCTTCCCGAAAAATACTGACCTCCCAGGAGAGAAGATTTGGATGTGCTAATGATCGGGGTGTCTTAGTTTCACTGATTATATTTTGATTTCTTTCTGCATAACAGAACCCAGCCTTTGAAATTCAAGAGCAGCAGGAAGACATGGTGAAACCAAAGTCTGGTTATAATAATTTCAAGATGTTAAGAAAGGTAAACTATTACTTATTTCATAAAATTGAGTGATGAGCAGTAGTGTTCTGTAGAAATGGGGAGCAAACAAGAGGTTCGTGTGTTTGTTCGGTTGGTTTTTGTTTTTTCTTTTTTCTTTTTGGCACTGGGGATCAAACCCACAGGTGCTCTGCCACTGAGCTACATTCCCAGCCCCTTGTATTTTTTAAAATTTTGAACCAGCATCTTACTAAGCTGCCCAGGCAAGACCTGAACTTCGATCCTCCTGCCTCAGCCTTCCAAAGTCCAAGCCTTATTTTAATCCCTCGGGATATCTCAGTACTCAATGCGTCCCAGGCAAGCGGGGCCTGTCCAACCCACAGTGACCCAGGGTGAGGAAAAACAACCAGAGTGATAAGATAGCTCCCCCCAGTGTCTTTTCCTGGTATTGCAGAAAGACTTGGGCCATCTGTTCGCACAAGATACACCAGGCTGCCTGTCTGATGAGTCCTTTGCAGGGGAAAGTCCACAAGCTACACTTTTTGGTGACCCTTCGCACATTAAAACGATGGTGCAGAAATCAGCACAGTTGGAAGTAGGCTGACATATGCAAATGTGTATAGCTGGAGTCTGCCCAAGTGGAGTGAAAAACAACTTTGAATCTGGATGCCTTTTTGATATTTTATTATAAAATATCTTATGCATTTGTAAAAGAATAAAGAACTCTGTAACGAGAAAATGGATTCCAACTCCAGAGATTAAAACAGAAATCACTGCTAAAGCTGTTGAACACCACAAAGTAGCCTTCCTAGATCACATTCCCCTCCCTTCCTTTTTCCCCAAGGTAACCACTATTCCTAATTTTCTTATTCTTTCCATCTTATTTACAGTATCCATAACTTTAGTTTAGTTTTTTACCATTTTGGATTTTATTTAAGTGGTATCATAGTCTAAGTTTTTTCTGCGACTTCCTTTTATTGTTCAGAATTGTGTGTGGGTTTCATCCAATATTTGTAGCTCTAGTTCATTCATTTCCACTGCTAAATACAAATATCGTCAAAATATACTTATTCACTCTCTATTTGCTAGATATTTGAATTATTTCCAAGTTTTTTCGGTTTTGTTTTCTGGTGCTGGGGATTGAACCTAGGCCTCAAGCATGGTAGGCAAGTGCCCTACCATATGAACGTAACCCTCATCCCTAACCCTCTATATTTTTCTATCACCATGATTTAATGTTCTTAGGAACTCTGTGATACATAACCTGCTATGTGCATGTGCAAGAATTTCTTCATTGCATGAATGCACCTAAGCACAGAACTGCTGAATTGAAGGGTATGCACAGGTTCAAATTAAGAGATTAAGCTAAAATGCTCTACAAAGTAATCCTTAGTACTGCCAGACTTAATTTTTGTCAATAGGATGAGTGTAAGATGCTATTTCATGATTGTAATTTGTATTTCTATTATTACTAATAAAATTGGGCATTTTTTCACGCATTTATTGGTTGATTGTATTTTCTTCTCTGTGCAATGCCTGTTCATGTCTCTTGCCCATTTTTAGCACATTGCTTGTCTTTTTCTTTTAACTTACTGGAGTCTTTATACATTGCAGATACCAAGCCTTTGTTAATGACATGTCTAGCACTTGTCTTCTAGCAGTCTTTTCACTCTCTTCTTGGTGCCTTTTTTTTTTTTTTTTTTTTTTTTTTTTTGAGACAGGGTGTCTCTGTGTAGTGCAGGCTGGACTTGAGTTCACTATGTAGCCCAGGCTGGCCTCGAACTCATGGCGATCCTCCTGCCTCAGCCTCCTGAGTGCTGGGATTACAGACATGTGCCACCACACCCGGCTTGGTGCCTTTTTTAAAAATGCTCTTTTTTTGGTAGTTCTCATCTCAAAATAATTTCAAATCTTTGGAAACTTTCCAGGAAAGAATTCCTGTATGGTCTTCATTCAGATTCACCAATTGTTAAAATTTCCCTGGGCCGGTGAGATGGCTCAGCGGCTTAAGCGCCTGCCTGGCAAGCGCGAGGGCCCGAGTTCGACTCCCGGATCCCACATACGAAAAAGGGGCCGGTGATATCGCTCAGCGGCACGGGCGCCTGCTGGCGCGCGAGGTCCTGAGGTCGACCCCCCGGTACCCACAAAAAAAAAAAAAAAAAAAAAAAAAAATTTCCCCACATTTGTTTTATACTTTGTTCTATCTTTTCTCCTGAACTATTTGAGATAAATTTCAGACATCATGATTTTTTATGCCTTCCCCCAAAGTTTCAATTTTTATTTCCTTAGAATAAAAACATGATGATTCCCACTTATATAAACAAAGTACAATAACAAGAATCAAAATTTTGTGACAAAGTTCATGCAACATAAAATCAGTTCAATGACACTTAGTGCATTCAGCAAGCTGTGAAATCACCATGTCTATCCCGGTTCCAAAACATTTTCTTTTTGTTTTTAACACAACTTGTTTGATTTTTTAACTTTGATGTAGTGCAAGTAGATATTGATAAAGAAAATATAAAAACACTCTTCTTGCTAATATGAAAAAAGCCAAAATTTCATAATAAGATAATTAGAGAATAACAATGGTTAATATACTGTGTATTATGATCTTAAAAGAAAGGCCAAAATGTTACTCGGAGTAGAAATAATAAACTAAAAAAGATTCTCTTTTGAAAAGACAAAACAAACAAATAAAAGGACAAAACTTTCTTTTCAATGAACAAAAACTAGTAGTATAAATGAAACAAATTAGCTATCTTAAAATATTTTTTAAACAACAAAATAGATAATTTGGGGAGTTATTTGAACTTCTCCCTACCTCCTGTTTATCTACTAGAGAAATACAAATTAAAACTATACTGAGATACCATCTTACCCCAGAAAGAATGGCCATCATCAAAAAAATTAAATAATAACAAATGCTGGCGAGGATGTGGGGGAAAAGGAACTCTTCTGCATTGTGGATGCGAATGTAAACTGGTACAACCACTATGGAAATCAGTGTGGAGATTCCTCAAAAAATTAGAACTAGAAATTCCATTTGATCCTGCTCTCCCCCTTCTAATTATCTTCTCAAGAGTTAAAGTCATCATATTACAAATATATATATATATATATATTTTTATCAACCCCAAATAAAACCTAGCACACATGAAGCAGTTACCCCCCCCCAACCTCCTGCCCACTCCACCACCATGGCAACCAGAAATCTGCTTTTTGTTTCAATGGATCTACCTCTTCTTCATATATGTAGAATCATTCGATAAGTGACATTTTATATCTGGCTTCTTTTGTTTAACATAGTTTTGGAGGTGACCATACTGTCCCATTATTTGTGTCAGTACTTCATCCCTTGCAGCGCTCCTTTACATGTGCACACACGATTTGCTTACCTCCATCTGCTGACGGACGTTTAAGTTGCTTCTGTCTTTTGGATATTGCGGACAGTGCTGCTGCGAATTCTCGTGTTAAAGTGTTTGAGTGCCCGATTGTGATGCTTTTGGATATGTACCTAGGAATGGAATTGCCAGGTCACATTGTACTTCTATGTTTAACTTTTTGAGGAACTGCCAAATTGTTTTCCACAGTGGCAGCACTATTTCACATTCCTGCCAGCAGTGTATGAAGGTTCCAACTACCCCACATCCTCACCGTTTGTTTTCCTTTAAAAAAATTAGCCATCCTAGTAGGTGTGAAGTGGTATCTCATCGTGGTTTTGATTTGCATTTCCCCCTGATTAATGATGTTAAATATCTTCTCATATGCTTGTTGTTCATACATCCATCTTCTTTGTAGAAATGTCTTTCAAGTTCTTTGTGTATCCACTAAACTACTGGGGCTTCTCGTTTGCCCACTTCTAGGCCATGTTTTGTTTTGTTTGATTGGATTGGGTTGGGATGGGCTGGGTTGAGTTTTTTCAGTGGGGGGCACAATACTGGGGGTTGAAGCATCTAGAGCATCGTACATGCCGGGCAAGCAGTCTACCATTGATAGACACCCCAGCCTTTTTTAGTTTTTATTCTGAGACAAGGTCTCACTAAGTTATCCAGGCTGGGCTCAAATTTACGATCCCCATACCTCCCCTTCCAAGTAGCTGGGATTACAAGCATGCACCACTGCGCCCAGCAGTCGTTTATCTTTTTGTCCTTGGGTTGTTCTTTGGATATTCTGAATAATGAACTTGTTGGCATATGATTTGTAAATATTTCCCCTGTTCTGTACATTGTCTTTGTACTTTCTTGGTAATGTCTTTTGACGCAGTAAAGTGTTCAGAAGTTGGACCGTGAGGTGCCTTGGCCTGGATTTCTTTAGGTTTATCCCATTGGAATTCACTTTGCTTCGTGAAGCTGTAGATTTGTGTCTTTTGCCAAATTTGGGACACTTTCGGCCATTATTTCTCCAAGTACTTTTTTCATCCCTCTTCATTCTTCTCTCTCGGGACTGTGCTGACACAAATGCCAGGTTTTCATTAGAGTCCCATGGGATCCTGAGGCCTTCCGCCCCAGTCTGTTTTCTCTCTGTCCTTCAGTGTGGACGATCTACATTGTTTTGTCTTCAAGCTCACTGATTCTTTATCTTCTCCATTCTACCGTTGATCCCATCTACAGAGGAGTTCTTTTTGTGGGGGGTTGTTTGGTTTGGTTGTTGTACTGTTTTCAGTTCTAAAATTTACACTTAGTTCTTCCCTACACATTCTACTGCTCTGCGGAGAGTTTTGTTTTGTTTTTCCCTTGTTTCCAACATGTTCATGCTGTTCGCTGACGCGTTTGATGATGACTGCTTTAAAATCCTGGTGAGGTAATCCCAGTGGTGTTGATGTCTGTCGGGTCATTTCTTGCGTTACAATCCTCTGGGTCTGACATAAACCTTCGGTGTTTAGCAGACGCCTCGGACTGCACACTGCTGGGAGAGCAGCCGCCTCTCGGCTGTCAGGTGGGGGAGAAAGCCCAAGTTCCCTGCTGGGGACACCTTATTACAGGGCTGCTGGGGCATCCCCCGGGCCCTCCACTGACACAGCCGGACCAACCGGGTCCAGCGCGAGGCGGGAACGTCCAGGCTTCCTGTCCGCCGTGGCTGGCAGGTGGCAGTGGGCGGAATGGCTGGAGCAGGACACCTATCATCCAAAAGTTTTGTCTTACGAGGCTGCTCCTTTCCTGTCCTCTGGCTTTTCTCGGGGCTTTTGTGGGGGACTGGGTCCATTGTTATTTCCAGGTTAACTACCTCTCCAGCACCCAGTCTGGGATGTGCGCACTAGAAAGAAAACCCAGGGACCTCATTCACCCCTTACTGTTTTGTTATAGTGTCTAAGGTGTCTTTTTTTTGAGACAAGGTCTTGGTGTTGGCCAGCCGGTCTCAGGCTTGCAATCCTCCCTCCTCCCTCCTCAGCCTCCCTAGTGCCTGGGATTATAGGCTTGCATCTTCATGCCTGGCTTCTTAGACCTCTTCGCTACAATACTGAACAAGAGTGATAACAGTGGGCATTCTTTCCTTGGTCCTGATTTTAAAGGAAACACTTTCAGTAATTTCCCTTTAGTATGACCATTGGTATAGGTTTTGGAAGACACCTTTTATCAAGTTAAAGAAGTTCCCACTCTATTCCTGGTTTTCTAGATTTTTTTTTCTTTCTTTCTTTCTTTTTTTTTTTTTTTTTTTCTTTTTGTGATACTAGGTATGAACCCAGGACCTCCTCCTAAGCCCTTTATAAATTTTTCAAATTTTGAAACAGGGTCTCAATAAGTCACTAAGTTGCCCAGGCTAGGCTCAAACTTGTGATCCTCCTGCCTCAGCCTCCTTTACTACTGGAATTAGAAGTGTGTGTCACTGTGCCCGGCCTGATTTACTAGATTTTTTTTTAAGTAAGAACAGAGATGATCACAAGGTTTTTAAGCTTCTTGTTGTTGTTGTTAATGTGGTGCAGATTATTTTAAAAGCTTTTTAGTTAATTTAAAATCATTACAATACTGAGGTTAAAGAACACAATATTTGAAATGAAAACTTTATTGAATCAATATTGAGGTACAAATAATGAAGTAAGTGTCTGATATTATAAGATCTTTTTAATAACTGAATAATCTTAGTCAAGAAAGGGATCTGAGGTTAACTCAATTTTAAAGAGTCTAAATCAAAAGTTTGTTTTTTCTTCTGCCAGTAAGCAGGCTGCAACTGCCAGTTTGCTGTGTCATTCGTAAAAATGTCTGATTCGTGTGTGTGTGTGTGTGTGTGTGTGTGTGTGTGTGTGTAACAAAACATGGGTTAATGAACTAAGGTGACCGGAAGACTGTTATGTTTTGGTTGGAGAGAATGCCACGCCCGAGCCCCAGGGTTCCTGACTCCCCCAAGTCCAAGGGTAAGACGTCCCAGGGCAAGAAGAAGGAAGGGTAGAAAACAGCTCCTCTTCTTTGGTGAGCTTTGTGTCTACAATGTAAGATACGTATCTTGTGGAAATGCAAACAAACCCGTATTTCTCTACAGACAATTAGTAATGGCTTTAGTCAAGGTGGATCATTTTACAAAAATCAAATATAAGCTGGGTGTGGTGGCCCATATGTGTAATCCCACTACTCTGGAAGGCTGAAGCAGGCGGATTCCAAGTTCAAGCCCAGCCTGGGCAATATAGCAACTTAGCAAGAACCTGTTGCAAAATAAAAAATAAAGGGTTGGGACATGGCTCAGTGCAAAAGCCCTAGGTCCATCTGAGCCACTACTTTGAAGATAACAATATGCAATATATTAACCATTGTTAATCTCCTATTATCTTGTTTTGAAATTCTGTATCATTGTTCTCATTGTTTTTTCTCTTTAAAATAAAAAAAAAAAAAGCCTTAGGTCCAATCCCCAGCACCCTTCCCCCCCAAAAATACTGAGATTCATTAGCCCGGTGTTTTGTAATACACTATAATATAATACAGTATAACACAGCATCTCATACGCACTGCACTTTCAGTTCAGTATGATATATATAAGTAAGCCAAAATTAGCAAAAGTACTCCACCTGGAAAAATTTTATAAAAGGCCAATTTTTCTGAAATATTTAAGTATAGAATGAATGACTACAAAGACTTCCACAGGAAATTAATGATTTGATAATATGTTTATTAATGGAAACAGTTTTTACAAATATATTTCGATATATTTCCAGTGATGGGTTCTCCTAATAGATTTTCTCCCTTCCCTCCCCTCCCCTCCTCTCCTTCTTTCTTTTCTTTTCTTTGAGAGAGTTCCAGACTGGTTTCCAAGTTGCTGTGTAGCTCAGGCTGGCCTCTAATTTTTGATCTTCCTGCTTCAGACTCCAAGAATGCTGGGATTACAGGCATGAGCTATCATACCTGGTTTAGAAATACTTACTTTAAAAAGACTTTAGAAAAAGAAAATCTTGCGTTAATATCTGTTTGCTTCTTTTTGGTTTATATCTTGTACTTTGAGTAACTACTTTGATTTTTATTGTTGTTGTTGTTTGGGTTTTTTTTTTTTTTTTTTTTTTTTGAGACAAGGTCTCTGTGTAGTTCAGGCTGGCCTTGACTCACTATGTAGCCCAGGTGGGCCTGAAACTCATGGTGATCCTCCTGCCTCAGCCCACTGAGTCTGGGATTACAGGTGTGCGCTACCATGCCCAGTGTAATTACTTTGACAGTAACAATACACAGTGTAATAACTATTATTATTTCTTATTATTTGATTATAAAATTTTGTTTGATTTCATAAAATAAAAAAATTTCACAAGAATGCAACTTTAGAAAAATAACAAAAAAGACTTTGGATCTAGATAGAATATCTGGGTTTAAAAAACGAAAGTATGGTCGGAGATATAGCTCAGCGGCACAATCCCTTACCTGGCAAGCGCAAGGTCCTGAGTTCGATTCCTGGTACCAAAAAAAAAAAGAAAATTTTATATATATATCTATAGATATCTATATCTATATGTATAGATATAGATATCTATATGTAGATATATATCTATTTTATATATATATCTATTTTATCTATCTATCTATGTATCTATAGATATATATAGATAGATAGATATAGATATATATGCCTTTTATTAATTGTGTTACCTAAGGCACATAATTTAGCTCTTTAAGCTACTCTTTTCTCATCTATAAAATGGTAACTTTAATGGTTTCTCATCAGGTTGTGAGAAAGATTAAATGAATTGAGGGACATTGAACGGCCAAGGTAACAGGCAGCGGAACGCGGTGTTTCCGTGCAGGGAGGCGGCGCGGCTGTGCCACAGCGCAATGAGCTACAGGACTCAGGGACCTGGGGACTACGCGGCGCCGCGCCTCACCCGCTCGTGGCCGCAGGCCCGCTGCTGAGGCCTCGGTTTCCTCACCCGTGCACAGGCGTGGTAGACGCGCCTCCCCACAGGGCGGTTTTGATGACTGAGTTTATTTATGCAAAGCGCTCAGACCGGCGCCTGGTTTATCGATCGCGCGTCCCCGACTCGCTCCTGCCCCGCAGGACCCGGCCTCAGGCCTCGAAGTGCGGCTTGGCAGAACCTTCGGACCTGAGGGCTGCGGCGTAGGGAGAGCGGAGAAGTGGAGGAGGCCGCACCGGCGCCACAGGGCTCTGACTACTTGGCAAAAACAGCGGCTTTGCAGATTTTATGTCTGGGCGCAGGGAGAGGGGCGACAATATCGCGTGTCCCCCGGGAGCCGTTCGCCCTCGCTATGCTGTTGCTTTAATGAGCACCCAGTATTTTTTAGTTCCGTTGTGACTGTTGTTTATAGCGAAAGTCATATTATAACAGTGTTAAAGAGAGGTTTTAAAAGTGAGGTATAAATCAACTACAAATACACCACTTGATGCAAAAACTGGTTCTGTGTTGATTTCTCTCTAGTGGTTTTGTTTTTCTTTTTCTTCCTTTTTTTTTTTTTTTTTTTTTTTTTTTTTTTTTTTTTGGCAGTACAGCGGATTAAACCCCGGCCTTGCGCATGCTAGCCAGGCATTATAAAACTGAGTTATACTCCTAGGCCTTTTCATTTTTATTTTGAGGCAGGGTCTTGGAAAGTTGCCTTGTGCTCCTCCTGCCTCAGCTTTCCAGCTAGCTGACGGGTGTGAACTGTCACACCCAGCTCCCTGAAGTTTTTCTTTCTGTGCCTACCTAGTATCTGTGCCTATCCGATTTTATACTCTGCCTCCTGTTTAGCATTAAGTGTTAGCTTTTTCCTGTTATTTAGTCTTCACAGTCAGGTGGATAGGCCATAATTGAAAATCAAAATGTCCACCTTTTCAATACTGTAGGAGAACTTCACATACAAACGATAGCAAAAGAAAAAAAAATTATAAAAGAATGGGGTAGCCAAGTGCAATGGCTCATGCTTATAGTCCCAGGTACTCCGGAGGCTGAAGCAGGAGGATTGCTCGAGCCAAGGAGTTAAGGACCACTCTGAGCAACATCTTGAGATCTTGTCTCAAAAAAGAAAGGAAAGGAAGTAGAAAGGGTTGGAGGGAGGGAGACAAAAAAGAGAAAGAGAAAGAAAGAAAGAGAAGAGATGTAAACCTCCTTAGGGTAGGAGGAAAGAAAAGGGAAGGAGTATTTGCTTGCCTAAGAGCCCTGAAAACCTATAATTTGATTTCACAGTAGACTTCTACCCCAAATGCTTTATTTAACATATCTATTTTTAAATTTAAGAAAATTAAAAAGGAGTGACATGTGAAGGGGGTGTGGGGGCTCATTGCACTGTTGTGTACTTTGTGTGCGTTTTAAATTTTCCATAAATAAAAAGGTTTTCTAAAGAAGAACTTGCTTAATAAAAGATTTTCCCGATCGCCTTGGGAACTAAGCGCCTGCTGCTGGCGCCATAGCCCCGGGGATGTGGTGCGGGGCCAGGCACCGCCCTGCCGCGTGCAGAGCCCCTTCTGGGGCACCCGGACGCCACCCCAGGTCTTCATTAGGAAGAGGAGGGCTCAGACCGGCGGATGCGGCGCATAGGGGACAGTGTAGAATCACAGCGTGCCCTGTCGGGACGTCCTGAGGACATGCTTGCTAAGACCCGGCGCTCCTCCGCCTGGTAACTCGGGGGTCACCCGGACGCCCACGCGCTCCCTGCCGCTGCCGCCCACGCCCATCCAGTCTGTCCCCATCCTCTCAGCTCTTTTTCACCGCCCAGGGTTCCTGGCCAGGCCTGGCAGACATTGCGGGATGACAAGGACTGAATCTTACATTTCAATCGATAATAAAAAAGGAAAACCCGAGTTTGATCTTCAGCTCCACGAAAAAAGGAAAACCAGACTATGAGTAATATTAGTAACATGAAATTAATAATGATCACTATCGTAATCATTATTAATATTTATTGAATGCGTACGCTATGCCAGGAGATGTTTTAGTCACTTTGCATGTATTAAGTCACTTAATCTTTACAACTCCACTGCACAGGGAGGGAACCAAGTGCTATCCCTTTTTACTTTATTTTAAAAAATTACACAAAAGACATTTTTTAGAAGAATAAAAAAAATTGTCCTTCTACTTCTCTTACAGAGAGACATTTCATTTTCTAAATTACTTTTTAGCCTTTGTTCACAGTGAACATGGTGTTGTGTTTTGTTTTGTTTTGTTTCATGGTACTGGGGTTTGAACCCAGGGCCTTCACGCTGAGCTGTCTTCAACCCTTTTTTACCTTTTATTTTGAGACAAGTTGTCACTAAGTCACTAAATTGTCCAGAGTGGGGTCGAACTCAAGATCCTCCTGCCTCAGCCTCTCAGGATTCTAGGACTACAGACATGTGCAACCAAGGCCAACTCAATGTATTTTAAAATAACTTTCTCTTTACCTGAAAATGGCACGTGCTCATTAAAAACAACAACAACAACAACAACAACAACAAAACACAACAAACTCCAGGCCATAAACAAGTAGAATAAGACCGTGAACTAGGGAGTCAGTATTTAAGAAGAGAATGCTGTTTTCGTCGTTTGCCTGATCAGTCCTGCATCTGTCACTCTCATGTGAGTCACTGAAGTGAAGTATTTCATAGACTCAGATGTTCTTGCTAATTACTGAAGAAAAACAAATTTGAATTTTGTGTTATGAAATATCAAACCACCTGATGTGTCAAAAACTGATGAGTCCTCAGATTAGATGCTTTTTTTTTTTTCTAGAATAAAAACCAAGGTCTTTTGTACAAAGCATTGGAAGCTGTTGACATTTTCTTTGTGTTCATCAGAGACCCAGGGCTCCTGCGACTAAAACAAGAACTCACGATGTCTGTTGCACGTATCCGAAGCCTTCCAGAGGAAGAAGGTAACGAACGCCCCCGTGAGCAGGCGAGGAAGTCGGTATTATTGTACTCTGTAACTCCTGGGAAAAAATTGTCATTCAGGTTTCTGTGAAGGGTCTGAGCCTGTAAAGAATCTGTTGAGAAGGAGGAAGATTTGTAAAGGTGCATAATTTCAAAGCCCATAAGGCCTTCCTGGTGCAGCTCTGGTCTGAGGCTCCTATTAGATATAGGGAAGTAGGCAGTGGTGGCGGTGGAGAGGGACAACCAAAGTCCGAGATCTGAGACTGGAGTCCAGGTTTCCTAATACGTGGTCGTTTGGAAACATTCGTTCCTGTTTGTATCTTGGGAGATGGGCGTGGAGTGTGGGGTGGGGAGCATATATTTGAAATAAAATCCAGACAGGTCATTTTATTAGTCAGAAAGTAAAGCGGGGGTATGGGGTGCGGGGGGTGTGGCTGAGTGGTAGAGGGACAGCCCCCCAAAGTCAAACTTTCTAGAAAGCTCCCTACCTTCTGAATGCATACTAGCAGGTTTTGCAGGATTAGAGAAGTAGAAACAAGGCTTTCACTAAAAAATTTCAGCAAGTGTGCTATCTTTTTGCTCTTTTAAATACAGATTTTAAATAAGGAATTTTAAAAGCTCTCTGAGTCAGGCTTTGTATCAGCACCGGGAAAGGCGGCACTGGTGGGCGGTCACGGCGGAGCAGTGGTTTGTGGGTTTGTAGAGCCGTCGCTTCACTCACTCAGGGTCACTTGCGCAAGGCAGCCTGGGTGTTGACGCGGGGCTGCCTGGAAAGCCACACTGTGGTCGCTTCTTCTGACCTCGAGGTCTGCACACTTACTTTAAGGGGTGCTCAGGAGCAGCCTGCACAGCCCTAAGAGCCACTCGTGTCTCCACAGGTGCCCTGCCAGAGCGTGGAACAACAGGATCAAAAGCAGGGCTGTCCCCCAAGAGAAGGAGCGCTGCGAGGAGAGCCCGAGTGGCGCCGGGAGCCAGTTCCCAGTGTGCTTGAGGCTTGCCATCCTCGGCATTTTCTTCATCGTGGTGTTTGTCTACATCACTGTGGAAAAGAAGTCACTCTTCGGTTAGGCACTTCAGGAGCAAAGCAATGCTGTCAGTGTTGCTGCGCCAGCCCTTTGCTTCAGGGAGGGACCCGCACCAAGCTGAAGGGGCCGCCCCTCCGCAACCAGGCAGCCTTCCCTGGCCCTGTGCCGGGTGCACACAGCTGTACCTGGGCCCAGCCGGGTGGAAAGAGAGAACCAGGCAGCTGTGGCAAGACAGTGATGGTTAGCAAATCCCCTGAGTCATGTACGTCATCATTAGAGGCACTTTCACGTAAAGCAGAGTTCCAAACAAGAAACTCAGCCTGCTGTGTTTTCTTCCCTGCCCTGCCCCGCCCTTCTCTTCTCTTCTCTTCTCTTCTCTTCTCTTCTCTTCTCTTCTCTTCTCTTCTCTTCTCTTCTCTCTTCTCCTTTCTCTTTCTTTCTCTTTCTTTCTTCCTTCCTTCCTTCCTCTCTCTTTCTCTTTCTTTCTTCTTTCCAAACACAAAATCTCACATTTTTATTACTGAGCCAACCTACTAGTACAGAGAATAGAAACAAAGAGAAAATTAGGTTCTCAATAAAAACGTCCAACTGGCACAGTGGTGACCTTTACAGCTTGGTATGGCACAACGACAGTGACATTGATACAGCATAAACGTGAGCCACCTCAGGTGCCATTTCCTCGTAGACCTGGCTTGGTCTTCTTCATTAAGTTGTGCCTAACTTTGTTGTCAGCTTTTATCCAAATCTACTGGGGAAGAGCAGGATGAGTTCTTTTGTTTCTTGGCCAGGAATTGCTTGATCCCGAGTCTTGTTAGGGTCGGAGGAATGGAGTCAATGATATCCCATGATGGTGGAGAGGAGGAGACAGCATGGTTAGCTATGGTGATAAGCTGGAGATCACTTTTTAGTCACTCTCCAAATTGTACAGCCAACCACGAGAAAGGCTACAAGGGCTGATTAACAAGACAGGGCTAGGGGATGGCTCAGGGGTAGAGCTCTTAGCAGGCCTGAGCCCTGGGTTCAATCCCCAGCACAAAACACAACACCAGACTAGGAACGTGGTTAAGCAAACCCAAAGAAATGCCCATCATCACAAAAACGATTTAGAACAAGATAGCATTTTTTATCTTTGAAACTTAGAAAGGGTCTAAAAAATGAAGGACTGAGGAGGGTCGGTAACGACCGTGGCTTCCCTCTTTCTTGGCTCTGTGAATTAGTTGTGTTCTCTGAGCTTTGGTGGCAGCTTCTGAAAATCGGGACTGAATAGACCTCTTAGGGTGCTGAAGCATTTGAAGAAAAATAATGCATGTAAAGTACTTCCTGGGTGCACATCCAGGTTGCAATCCAGCATTGCTGAAGCAGTGTTACGGCACGACCTTCCTCCGGGAGGAGCTGGTTCTAGGCACAGGAGTATGAGCACCAAGGCGTGTGCTCCAGCAATTTTCTCAGTAGTCAAAACAGAGTCTACCCGAACATCCAACGATGCGGGAATAGTTTAATAAATGGAATTATAAACTCCTTCCCCTCCTCCCTTCTTCTCCTCCTTCTCTCCTTTTCCTTCTCCTCCTTTTTCTTTTTATGGTACTAGGGATTGAACCCAGGACCTCCACACTGAGCTATATTCTTTTTTTTTTTTTTTTGTAGGTACCGGGGGGTCGACCTCAGGACCTCGCGCGCCAACAGGTGCCTGTGCCACTGAGCGATATCACCGGCCCCTTTTTTTTCGTATGTGGGATCCGGGAGTCGAACTCGGGCCCTCGCGCTTGCCGGGCAGGCGCTTAAGCCGCTGAGCCATCTCACCGGCCCATGAGCTATATTCTTAACCCCTTCCCTTCTTTAAAAATTTAGTTTTTTGGATTTTTTGTTTGTTTGTTTTGAGACAGGATCTAGCTAAATTGTCAAGGCTGGGGTCCTCAAACTTTCATTCTTCCTGCCTCAGCTTCCCCGAGTGCATGAGATTATAGGCATGCACCACCACACATGGATAGGAAGTGTATAGCTTCATGATAGATTATGAAACAGTAATTTAAATGTTAGCTGGATGTGGTGGTGCGTGCGTGTAGTCCCAGCACTCAGGAAGCTGAGGCAGGAGGATCACCTGTACTACATAGTGAGTTCAAAATTGGGCAGGGGAGGTAGGGTGTGCCTGTAGTTCTAGTTACTGGGGAGCCTGGAGCAGAAGAATCACAAGTTTGAGGGAGAACACCTTGGCCAGTGTAGCAATGCCCTATCTCAAAAAATAATTATATACTGTATTATAGTTTGACTATAAGGAACATAAAACTCCAATAAGTCTGCTTTAAACAGATAGGAATTCATTCTTATCTTATAAAAAGAAGTCTGGAACTTAAGACACATGATATTGTTTGCAACAACTACATGTAATATGATTCTGATTCAGATAAACCAAATCAGAAAAAATTGTGATGAAGAAAATTTGAAAATGACTAGATTTTTGGTGATATTAAGAGATGCTGGTCTTACTGAGCTGCAGCAACTATTCTGTGACCATGAGGTAAGAAGCATAAAAGAAAGTATAAATCAGACTGACTGGCCTGATACCTCTGAACGGCTGGAATTAGTTCCATAGCTGAGGCCATCTTGTTAATATTTAAGGTAGAACATAAGGACTAACTACCGTTCGCCACTAGCTGTATGTAATGTATTTATTCCAGAGCAGCAAGGAAGATGCAGAAAGTGAGCATTTGGCTTTAACAGCCTCTACATTAGACAAAAGAGAAGAGACCTGGATGCAGGAATAAGAGGAACTAGCCTTCAGGAACCCGTTATCCCTGTTCTTAATAAGATCAAGCATTATCGAAAATAAAACTCTCCTAGAAAGCCCTCAGCATTTTCAGATTTTGCCAGTGAGTTCTTATGCGATCCCAGAATCCTGGGATCTGTGTAAAGAAACTTTTGTGTCTTGTCACACAAGATGTGGATCTCCATCTTGCGTGACAGGGTCGCCAGAACCTGTTTCTTTTATCTTTTTTCTTTTTCTTTTTTTCCAGTTCTGAGAATCAATGCATGCTAGGCAAACAATGAAACCACTGAGCTACATGTACCCTCAGCCTTTTTCTTTGAGACAGAGCCTCTAACTTGCAGTCCCCGAAAGTCACTGGGGAGGCAGGCGCCCACTGCCCGCTCAGACCCCGCCCGCTAACAGGGTCCCAGGTGAGTCCTGTGCACACTAAAGTTTGAGAAGTGCGCTGTGACCCATCCCTACCCAATGCCATAGCATAGTTGTTTAATAAGAAATATATATTTGGTCTCTGCCCCTGGTTCCTGGCCCACAGCTCCTAAAACCCTGGGATTCAAGGCTGGGATGAATGTCTTTTGTATGCTAATGAGCTATGGGCGGTGCTGCTGGCCCTAGGTAGCTTCAGGATGGGGACTGGTCACCCCAGAATGACCAAGGTAGAATTAGAGGGCCAGGCCTTTCAGCCCTACCCCCCCAATCTCTGAGGAGGGGCAGGTCAAGTTGGTCACCAAGAGCCAGTGGTGTAAATCAGTCATGGCTACATAACTAAGCCTTCACAGAAACCCACAAGCACAGTGTCTGGGGGACTTGCTAGATAGCGACCAACCCAAGGGCCCAACACGAGGGGACTTAACCCAACACACAGAAGGGCCTGCAGGAAAGCTCCCGCCCCCTTCCTGGCCGCCCTAAGCATCTGCCCCAAGGGACTGTCCACCTAAATCTGTGTATCTTCATGAATAAACCAGTAAACATACATAAACATTTTCCTTGGTTCTGGGGGCCACTGTAGCAAATGAATTAAAGTCAAGGAGGGAACTGAAGAAACTCTAATTTATAGGCAGCGGCTCAGCGGCACAGAAAGACAACCTGGGCTTCCGATCGTTATATGAGAGGGGCAGGCTTATGGCCCTGAGCCTGTAGCCAGTGGGACTCACATGGCCCAGGTGGACAGCGTGGATGTTAAATTAAGTGAGAGGACTCCCAGCTGGGGCCCGCTGGAGAATCTGGTGTCAGAATGGCACAGAGTGTGGGGAAAAATACCCCACTTACCGCTGTCAGAAGCAACACGCTGGTCTCCCCCTTCTCTGATAGATGCCTCATAGGATTCCCCAAGGACTGGGGCGAGTCCATCAGGAGTCTATGTGCAGTGGGGACGAGCACCCACGGGGGAAACTGTCTCGAAGGAAGAGACTCAAGACTTACAAATCCAACCACTGATTTGCCACTCTCATGCACTGTAAATAAAATGACAAAATCAGCATGGGCTACAGTTTCGACTATCAGCAGGAATACAAAAACAATAAATGCTGGCGAGGATTCAGGAAAAAGGAAGCCCCTATGCTGCCAGGGGGAATGTGAATTAGTACAGACACTATGAAGTCAGTATGGGGACTCCTCAGAAAACGACACATAGCTACCACGTGACCCGGCTCTACCACTACTTGGTATGTGCCCGAAAGAATTAGAGTCAGCACACGATAGGAACACCTCCATGCCCTTGTTGACTGTGGCACAATTCACAACAGCCAAGGTATGGAGCCAGCTTAGGTGCCCATCAATGAATGAATGGATAAGGAAAATATGATGTGTCTACACAGGGGAATATTATTCGGCCATAAAGGAAAACAAAATTATGTCACTTGCAGGAGAACGGATGCAACTGGAGATCATCATATTGAGTGAAATAAGCCAGACTTGGAGAGAAAAGTATCATGTTTTCCTAATATGTGGACTCTTAAAAAAAAAAAGAGATGGAAGTAGAAGGGAGAGTAATATTAGACAAGAGAAAGGGAATGGGGGACTGGAAGGAAGGGGAATGGGAGGATGATATGGTCGAAATGTTACATGTATGTATGAAACGCCACATTGAAACTCAGGATTTTATAAAATTATGGTGCACTAATAAAATATACATTTAAAAAAAAGAGACAGTCCTGGCTGTCAAGAAACACAGTCTGGTGGGGGGAGCGAGAAATCCACACACGTCACGGTGTTAAGCGACGTCCTTTTGATGGTGGCCCAGGCTGCCCTGGCAGCAGCCGTTGGACTCTGGCCACGGGCACAGGGGCTCCCTAGAGAGAGTGATGTCGTAGCCGAGCAGGAGGGCGAGTAGGATTCAGTCCAAAAAAGGGGGAGGAAATTGGGCGCGGTGACAGGGAAAGCCTGCCAGCAGAGTGAGCGGATTTACACAGCCTCCTGAGTGTCAGGGAGGCTGGCAACTTGGGGAACCATGGGGAAGGGGGTGACGTGGCTGGAGAAGAAGGCGGGATTCAGGTTTCAGAGGTCTGGAGACCACGTGAAGGAAAGGATGGGCAATGTTAAGGAAAATGTGAACGCCCATCCCGGCCGATAAATGAGACAGGGAACTCTCCAATAACAAGCAGATCTGCCTCCCTGGTTACCCTCAAATCAGTTTCCTGCCTGGCATCTAGAGAGGGAAGGTTCCTAAAGCGTGGTGCATGCCTGTAGTCCCAGCACTCTGGGAGGCTGAGACAGGAGGACCGCAAGACCCTGTCTCAAAATAATACATAAAGAAAAAGGCTCAGTGCAAAGGCCCTGGGTTCAGTCCCCAGTAGGAAAGACAGAGAGAGAGAGAGAGAGGTAAAGAGCTGCCACTAAGTTGACCACAACCAAGGGTGGGTGCCAGGAAGGCCACACTTTCTAGTGCGGCCTTGCCTGAAAACTCTCCAGAATACGATGACACAAGCTGTGTGTGTTAACAGATTTGTCTGACATTTTAAAGGAAATGGAAAATGCAGAGAAATTAAAATGCGGGTAGGAGAGAACCCTGACACTTGGATGCTTAATGAATTATGCCCAGAATCCCAGGCAAAAGAAAAATGTTCCCTTCACAGACGCATGGCCACAGCCTCCCTTCCCTGCTCAGGCTTTGGCCTCTGTCCCTGAGGACGCCACCTTCCACACTGCACAGCGAGTCTGTACCCCAACACTGCTGTACAGGACGCAGCATACCCCCAAGCGCACGCGGTCATTCGGGCTCAGCGCTGGTGCAGCTCAGCGCTGCTGGGACCCGTCCAGAAGAACAGAGTCCCTTCGCTCGGAACAGCGGAACAGCCCTCGGCTTCCGCTCCTGCGTGGGTGGTGCGTGTTAACTGTGCCCTTTCCCTGCCATCTACCTGTCTGCTTCTACCTGCGACCCGGGGCATAAGACACAAGGCTGCTCCAGGGCCTCCCCCAGCCGGTCGTCGGCCCAACCCCACCCCACCGCAGCTACACAAGGACCCCGCAGAAGCCGTGACCTTGAGGTCTGCTTGATCTTGGGCCAAATCAAATTCCAAGACACAGCTCTGTCCCCTGCTGCTCTCGGTAATAGGAAGAGATCATCGTAGAGATTTATTTTCTTCTTGTCAAGAGCAAACTTCTAGCTGTCTAGGGGTTTTCATTTTCCAGTTTTGACAACCTGCCTGCCTCTTGCAAAAGCTTGGCGCTCTGTGGGTGGAGAGGTAGGGTCTCACCATCTCCCTTTCTCTTTTCAAGGTAAAGTCTGCACCCCCTCGAGAAGGAGCCCATTGCCTCGTCAAACACTTTCCAACCCACGTAGACACTTGAAACCATGAAAGCAACACCCTACATGTCACCTCCTATTCGCTCCTGTGCGAAGCCCCTGAGATGAACAAGCTGTTTGAAAGGCATCTCCAGTCACTCTCACTGTGCGCCAGGCGCTGTCCCCAGGGTGTCCAGGCATTGGTGCTCATTCCTGTAAATGGCACTGTTTGCCTTGGGGTCAGACCTGCCACCCGAAAGGGGGATCTCTGCCTGACTGCCGAACAGTTAAAGGGAGCACGGCTGAAGAAGCAGACTCCAGCTACCTGCATGCGTGTGGGGCGGCCCTGGACCCTATTCCACAGCCCGCGCTGTTTACATCTCCAGCCAGCCAGTGTTCGGCTGGCAGATGGAAGAAATTCTTCAAGGCTCTATTTCTGTTTTTCGTCATTCATAGAAACACTGTGCAACCACTTCTTTAAAATGATTGGTTAAGAACCAAGTTATTTTCATTGCCACCGTCATAAATAGAGAAGTGCTAGACCACATCATTCATATCTGCAGTGGTTGACAATAATTCTTCCATGCCAGGAAGAGGTTATTGACGCTTGGAAGGTTGTCTTTTCCTGTCTTTTCTCCCTCCTTCTTCCCTCCCCTCTATTCTCATCCCTCCCCAAAGAAAATTCTTGTTGAGGGGCTGGAAAGATGTGGTTCAAGAGCCTAGCATGAGGGAGGCTCTGGGTTCCCTCTCCAGCATCACACACGCACGCACACACATGTGTGCAGGGTCATTGATTACAGTAACATGAAGAGGCTGATCTTTAAACTAGAATTAAACTTCACCCTGTAACAAAGCAAGAATTTATCTCAAGACCAAAGTTAAAAAGTGCCTCAGCACTCTGGGAGGCTGAAACAGGAGGATCACAAGTTCAAGCCCAGCCTGGGCAACTTAGTGACTTAGCAAGACCCTGTCTCAAAATAAAAGGGCTGGGGAGGTAGCTCAGTGCAAAGGTCCTGGGTTCAATCCCCAGTATAATCAATAGAAGAAAGTACCTAATGGACCTAGCATTGGATCGTGAGACAAATCCCTGCTGCCACGTGAGTGGAGGGAAAGGAAAGAGAAGTCATTGGCTTGTGTTGAGCAGCACTGGCTTTGAAAAGCTGGCTTAAGAAGCAATGAACCCATGGGCTACCCAGGGCTTCAGCGCCACTGGTTGAAGCACAGCCACGCATCCTCCTCCTCCCTTTGGCTGAGCAGGTGAGCAGGTGAGTGGGGAGGAGGGAAGCCGCAGGTGGGGTGGCCAGTGCTGCTCCGAGCTCCAGCACACTGGTGGCTCCTGCAACTATCCTGGGGCGTGGGCATCACATCCACACAGCCTCCTAATGAATCAATCTCTAGAGTGGGAGGGAGGCTATTCTGGGAACCCTGCAGGCGTGGGTGAGGCCATCGCTCCTCATTTCCTGGCAAAGAGGGAATGGGGTGACAGCAGCCGTTCCTCGAGAGCCATTGTGAAAATCCTCTGTGGAGTTCACCGTGCTGACAGATATGAGTCAGTCAGCGACACGCACCGGAGGAGTCCTCTTTCATGAAGGGCTTAGGCAGTCCAGTGCTTAGAGACAGGAAGTAGGAAGGAGGTTGTAGGGAGTGGGGAGCCAGGGACGGGAGTTACTGTTGAAGGGGAACAGGGTTTCACTTCTGGAGAATGAAAAAAAAACCTGGAGCTGGATGGAGGCGGTGGTTGCACGGCAGTTGGGGTGTGGTTAGTGTCTATGGGCTGTGTACTTAAAGATGGTTAAAATGGCCAATTGTAGCTGAACACAGTGGCACACACAGGTCATCCAGCTACTCAGGAGGCCAAGGCAGGAGGAGCTCAAGCTTGAGCCCAGCCTGGGCAACTTAGCTATTTAGTAAGGAGACCCTGCTTCAAATAAAATAAAAAGTAAATAAGTAAATAAGTAAATAAATAAGTAAATAAATAAATGGCTGGGGATATAGCGCAGTATCCCCAGTACTAAAAAGAGGGCCAATTTTATGTTACGTATATTGTATCATAATATAGTAAAACAAGAAACTAAACAATCATCTATAGCATTTGCTAACAGTACTGAGAGTCTCAAACCCAACCCTGACGCAAGCCAGGCAAGTGGTGTGAATGAATGAATGAGCCCAGGGACTGGCACAGGTACAGGACTCGGAAGAGGCAGCAGGTCTAGCCCAGCCCTACCCTGCCCTGTGGGAAGAGGAGTAGACTTTCCAAGAGAAGTGAAAATTCTGGATATGTATATGAAATTCACAAATATGAATTCTCTACATTGGAAAAGAATCCAAACCATTTTTAAAAGAAACAAATAGTGGGCAAACAGAATACATCTGCAGTTTGGAACTTCTTGCAGGGCTCTAGTTCTCCCATCCAGTTTTCTTTTCTTCTTTTGCCCCCATCTCACCCTACACTTTTCCCCAAGTAACAGATAAATTAAAGATAAATGCTGCAGTTGTCTGCATTGTGTGTCTGTCCGTGGCAGGCCAACCAGAACACACCAGAATAAGCAGTGAGCCCCACCTAGAACCAGGCAGGGGCAAAGGTGTCAACATTATCTGTTCTGATAGAGCCCATCAAATACCTGAGGTGCTTATGGGCATTTTTATCCCACTCATTTTAATTCACTTTCATGTCAAGCATTCTAGATCGATCAATTTTGGCATTACTGTGACTTGTGCCCCAGGCCTTTGCACTGAGCTACATTACTAATCCCTTCTATTTTTCTTTTTTTTTTTTAAATCTTAGGACAGAGTCTAGCTGAGTCTCTAAGTTGCTCAGGCTGGGCTTGAACTTGCAATCCTCCTGCCTCAGTTTCCCAGAGTTTTGGAACTACAGGCAGGCACCACCACACCTGGTGGTTTTCTTAAGTTTTCTTATGGAGACCTAGTAAAACTGTCTCCATCACACTTCACGCCTTTGATCTTTTGATTTCTGTTTTGAAATCCATCAGCTTCCTTGCTATATACAGTGTCCACCCCTACTACCATCTTCTGAAGCCAGGCGAGGCCATGTAACCTTTCTTGATTTTTGACAGGTGTGGAAAATAGATCTCGGTAAGTGGGATCCGGACTAAAGGCATTTCACTTTATCTGGGTGGTAGCAGCCATGCAGATTCTAGAAGTTGCTCGCACTGTGTTTTACACCTCAGCCCTGTACTTCAAGTTGGCAAGAGAACACAGGCAGGATCCTGCACTTGCTAGCGGCTTACTTCAAAGGCAGAACATTTCTGGCAAAAGTAGGCCATGTGGAGAGGAGCAGGGAAACGTCGCTAATCATCTTCAGGTCCACTGCCTACTTATACCAAATCTGAAAGCAGAAAGGAAGAGCCTGGCCACTTTCCTGAGCCAGGCTTTCTGCAGTTATCCTCAGCGACAGCACGTCTCCTGCTCTGTACGAAGCCACCGGAAAGGCTCCTTGGGGCTGTACTCTGCTCTCCAGAAGCAGATCTGCACTCTCAGCAAACCCTGCAGTGATGGGGAAGCCTTGGCCTGCGGTCACTGAGTCTTCTCCTCTGAGCACACTGTGGTCCAGTGTGACCTTTTGCCAACAATGCCTCATTTAGCTGGCGATTTTTCAGATAACTGCAGTTTGCTATTTGAAAGCGGTAGCAGTTTTCCCCTGAGTACCGTTCTGTTGAAATTGATGGGGGGGCTGGCTACTGTGTGCCAGGCGTGGTGCCAGGAGCTGGGGTGTAATGACAAGTAAGATCATCACTCGCTCAAGAAGCTCATGAAGTAGTGGGGGAAGCAGAGATACAAATAGTTGGCTATAATCTGTCCGAAGTGTTTGAGTGGATGTACCCTGCCCAAACCCCTTCTTGGGTTCCACCCTCCCCACTGCTGCGTGGGTGGCTCCTGATGCCTCCAAGGTACTCCTCTCCTGAGAGCAGTCCCCAGCAGATGGGCACTACCTCTCTCGGTCCGTTGTACCCAGCCCTGGGCATATGGAAGGCAGAGGCCTACTGATACGAAAAACAAGAGGGCCACACTTGGTATCTAGGTGGGGAGAGGACAATTCTGCAGTGTTATTGATGCTCAAAAGGACCCACCCGCCCACCCCCTGCCATCAGGCCAGGGCTAGACTTCACCTGTGGCCACAGCTCTGCTGGGCTGCATCCCGTTTCCTGCTCACAGTCTTTCTGAAGAGCATCACTGTAAAACACTTGTCTTAGACCCTGCTTCTAGGGTACCCAAACTCCGACAGTATTACAGCGGGGCAGTATTGGGCAGAAATCTTCCTGCCATGTTGTTATACCCTTCCTTGCCTTTTTATTTTTTTTGGTACCGGGAATCGAACTCATGACCTCGCGCTTGCCAGGCAGGCCCTGTGCCACTGAGCTATATCCCCAGCCCTTCCTTGCCTTTTTTTTTTTTTTTTTTTGTGGGTACCAGGGGTCGACCTCAGGACCTTGTGCACCAGCAGGTGCCCGTGCTGCTGAGCGATATCACCGGCCCTTTTTTAGTGTGTGGGTTCTGGGAGTCGAACTCAGGCCCTTGCGCTTGCCAGGCAGGCGCTTATGCCGCTGAGCCATCTCACCAGCCCTGTCTTTTTAAACAAAAGATCTCAAATATAATTTTGCATATTGTTGAATGACTACTCCTTAAATTTCCTCCTTGGTACTTTGAGGACATTGAGCTAGATGATCTCCCTGCCAACTCTTCGCAGCTATGATTTTATAACCATAAGCATCACTTGGGAGTGGAGTGGAGCGGGAAACACTTAAATTCAAATTCTGAGTCTCATCTAATAGCTGAGGGTCCTTGCAAGCTACCTGTTTTGCTGATCCGCAGTTCTTTCATCTGTAGAGAGGAAAACTAATATTTATCTCCTAGGGTTGTTATAAGCACTGGATGAAATCACCTAGACTGGGCGCATAATAAAATAGGGCTGGCTTTGGGGGACCGTGGAGGCCTACAAGGCAGCTTGTTCCTACACTGGGGTCCCCGACCACTGTGCCTTCTGAGTCAGCAGCCTTATGCGTTTCTTCCTCTGCTTTCGGGCTCTCAGTGCTCTTGGATGCTTCTGTCCAGCGTCTGAATTTTCTGGCTTTTGTCTGCTCTTAGTTGGAGAATGCCTCTAACCAGACTTATTAGGATGGGTTGGGTTTTGTTGTTATTGTTATTCATTCTCCGGGCCCAGTCTACTTGGCACCCAAGTGTGGCGGTTTTGTTGTCACCTGGATTGTGGACTCTTAGGGCACAAGGACAATGTCCTACTGTCCATCACCTTGAACACTCAGCCCAGTGCCAACACATAGCAGGGACCCAATAAACACTAGTTGGGACACAATGTTTGGTATATAGTATTTTTGTGTGTGTGTGTGGGTACCGGGGGGTCGACCTCAGGACCTCGTGCACCCACAGGCACCCGTGCCGCTAAGCGATATCACCGGCCCCTTTTTCGTATGTGGGATCTGGGAGTCGAACTTGGGCCCTCGCGCTTGCAAGGCAGGCGCTTACGCCGCTGAGCCGTCTCACCGGCCCTGGTATATAGTTTTACGAAGGATTGAACATAAGGTGTAAGTAAAGAGACTTGAAATGAGGGCTGAAATGTCTGCTGCATGAATCAAAAGTCAATATATTTTATTTCTGGATGACTGAGGTTTCTGGACAAGTGATTTTTAAGATAAAAATAGGTATTAAAACATGTGGATAATGAGAAGAGGAAGGTGGCTGTTACCTTTCAATTATGTTAATATGAGAACTAAAACTCAAATGTTAAAATTTAGCTTTTCTTCTCCATGATCCGCACGGTAGGCAAAGTATCCCAATAGCATGAGTTTTGCCAACAGTGGAGGACCTCAAAGGAAAAGTCACGTGGGTGTTTGTCTCTGCAGCTCCTAGTCACGTGCCTGTCATTGTCCTTTGATGTTTTTCTTGTCTGTTTCCTGAAATGACACAGGTCCTCCTGGCCTGTCTTGTCATCCCTGGCTCTGAGAGGCCAGACAGGAGCCAGAGGAGAGAGCTCGAGGAAGCTTAATCAGCCGTCTTTGCCGCTCTGTCCACCAGGCTGAGCTGAGAGGAGAGCCGGTCCCTTGGAGATCAAATTCCAGAAACTGCTGCCGCGGTACATTCTGTTCACAACAATTAAACTGGTTAAACAACTGTCTGACCCGGGGATTGCTGGCAGGGAGCCCGGGCTTGGTCTTATCTGTCCAATGGGAGCCTGCTATGCCGCCTCCAGCCTAGGAAGGGACATTTTCCTTCTTTATCTTAAAGGCCCAGCACCGTGTGGGAAAATCTGATCTGGCCAAAGGCAAGTGGAAAGCAGGATGCCTCCTTGCAATCCTTCTGGATCTGATGGAAGATCACGCTGAACCCAGTGGCTCTCAGCCTGGCTGCCCACGAGCTCCCTCAGGCACGCACGCTGCACCCTGGACCAATGGCAGCTGCTTCTCTGGGGGAGGGACACAGTCACCACTGCGTGGCCGAGGTCAGAAATGAATTGCTGTGGTGAATAATGGTTTAAGGAAGCTTAAAAGATTTCAAATGATAGAGCGCAGAGGAGAGACCGTGACTTTAAGATTCTTCCTCACTGGCGATCTGGGCCAAGAATTACTGAGTCCGGTGATGTAGGAGAAGCTATCTATCATCAAATGTGGGGGCTCAAGCTCGGGGCACCACTTGTGCCTCTGTGATTTTTGGAAAATGATCTGGGCTTTCATTTTCCCATCTATAAAATAGGGATTAAGACATCTCCCTTGCGTGGGTTTTGTGCAGTGAATAATGTACAGAAACTATCTTGTATGTAACAGAAATTCAAATAGTAATAGTATTATTAATAAGCTGTCATTAGAAGCTTATTAATAGTAGTTATTATTAACACATGCAGTGCTTTCTAACCAGACTCACACCCCATTCCTCGTAAACTCTTCCTCTTTTAAGGTCACGGTAGGATTGATAGAAGAAATAGAAACTGAAAGTTGCTACTCTAGATGGTTTCTGGGCTTGGGGGTTCAGTGCTTGTCTAGCATATGCAAAGCCCTGGGTTTGATCCCCAGAGCTAAAAAAAAAAGTTGTTTTTTTCCTTCTGTTGCTTTTTTTAATGCTAGTGCTTAACTCAAAGCTTGGAATATGCCTAGAATTGTGCTAAGTATTTTACAAGCATTACTTCATTTCATCCTCTCAGTGATCCTGTGAAACTATAATAATAATCCTCATTACTATAATAATAATAATAATAATAATAATAATCCTCAGTATTATAGTAATCCTCATTTGACAGAGGAGAAAACTTAGGCTTAGAAAGTTATTTTATTCCAGGTCAAGAAGAGAACTGAGATTTGAACCTCTATCTACCTGAGGATAAAGCCTTTGGTCCTTTAAAAATATTTATTTTATTTTATTTTGGTGGTACAAAGGATTTATCCAAGGGACTCTCTACCACTAAGATACATCACAGCCTTTTTTATTTTTTTATTTCGAGGCTGGGTCTAGCTAAGTTGCCCAGGTGAGATTTGAATTTATGGTCTTCCTGCTTCAGCCTCCCACATATTACGATTATGGGCATGTACCACTATGCCTGGGTCATTTATTTATTTATTTATTTTTTTTTTTTTTTTTTTGTGGGTACCGGGGGGACGACCTCAGGACCTCGCGCACCAACAGGCACCCGTGCCGCTGAGCGATATCACCGGCCCCTTTTTCGTATGTGGGTTCCGGGAGTCGAACTCGGGCCTTCGCGCTTGCAAGGCAGGCGCTTAAGCCGCTGAGCCGTCTCACCGGCCCCATTTATTTATTTTTAAGAGATGGGTCTTGCTCTGTGCCCAGGCTGTTCTCAAAATCCTGGGCTCAAGCAATCTTTCTGCCTCAGCCTCCCAAGTAGCTGATACTACAAGGGCAAACCACCACAGCTGGCTTGTTTTTTTTTTTTTTTTCCCTTAGCAACACTGAGCTGCATCCCCAGTACCTCTCCCCTCACTTTTTTTTTTTTTTTTTTTTTTTTTTTACATTTTAAGAGAGGATTTTGCTAAGTTGCCCAGGCTGGGCTTAAACTTGCAATCATCCTGCCTCAGCGCCCCAGAGTGCTAAGATTGCAGGTGTATACCACCATACCTGGCTTTGTTCTTTTTTAAAAAACAGTTTTCATGAGATATAATTCATATCCCATACAATTCAACCATTAGAAGTGTATAAATCAGTGACTTTTACCAGGCAGAGCTATGGAAACCTCTCAAATTGATTTTAAAACTATCATCACCCCCAAAAGCCCAATCAACTGATGAATGGATAAATAAAATGTAACATATGTATAGGATGAGATTATTAGGCAACAAAAAAGAAACAAAGTATTGATAGAGTGTGAAAGTTTGCAATACGTGCTAAACTCCTTCTTGGACCTAGACAAAATCAGAACCAGGCTGTTCTAAAGAAGATATGCCTGCATATCTTCCCAAGGACCTTCTAAAGGCCCATTAGAGATTTCTTTTAGTTTATATGTACCCTATACATTGCATGCCTCACACATATGCACAGAGTTCTGTAACAAAGTTTAACATTCTTCAAGACTGCAAGAAACTAGGTGTGGTGGCACATACCTGTAATCCCAGTATGCTGAGGGGCTGAGGCAGGAGGATCCCAAGTTCCAGCCCAGCCTAACTTAGTGACTTAACAAGATCCTATCTCAAAAATGGAAAAGGGCTGTGGTTGTAGCACAGTGCAGAGGCCCTGGATTCAATCCCTAGTTTTTTGGGGGAAAAAGACTGTAACAATTCAAACAAGGTGCTCTTGACAGAACATTTGCCCATCAAGGCATCTCTACAAACGAGCTGACGCCAACACCTGCCCCAGGCCTCAAGGACCAATGAACTTTTTCTCCAAGTAGCTTACGCAAATCTCTTCCTTTTTGCCTATAAACACTTCCCCTGCTTCCTGCCCCTGGGATATACCTACAGGTGACTGGCAAGCGCCTTTCCATTGCGATGCTCTGTCGGTCTCAAATAAATATCATTCTCAGGAGAATTTCTCTCTGATCATTATTTAGGTTGACACATGCTCTGACATATCTTTTTTTTTTTTTTTTTTTTTTTTGGTGCTTCTGCTTTTTGTATTACATCTAAGAAACCCCTGCCTAATCCAAGGTCGTGAAGATTTAAGCATATTTTCTTCTAAGCGTTTTACAGTTTTAGAACATACGTTTAGGTTTTGGAAGTATTTTCTCTTAGCTGTGATGCTTTACTGCTTTGTGAACAGAGGCACAAATACTTCCACGAGTCATGGATGAGGGACAAATGTGAAATGACCGAGCGACTGGAATTTTGGGTTATCGCTGGGTAGTAATGATCTATGTTCCAACTCTCCTTGTAATGAAGAATCAAATCACTCGATCATGCCTGGATATATTTTAAAACTTTGGTTTGTACAGGCACTGTACACCCCACTGTCTCCGGCCCTAATTTGGTTTCTCAACTCTCCATCTGTAGGCTATTTTGATAATTTTCTAAGTAGGCCAAATTCCTCTTTCCTAAAACTCCCCACCCCTGATGGAAATCACTTGCTTAGTTCATTAGGGTCCAAACTTTGCCAGGGCAGAGACTATGCCTTTGACTCTCACCCTAAAGCCCTCAGTGGCTGGCACTGTGCCCGGCACCCAGCAAATGATCTGCACATTTTTGTGGAGGAGACTGCATGGTCTCCTGATCGCTGAACTCCTCATCTGGACCAGAGCCATTTCACAGTCTACTGCCAGATTAATATTCCAAGCACTGCTCTGGTCATTTCCTACCTTGCTCAAAAACCTTAAAGGACTCTTCCTGCCTTCTGAGAAGGCAGGGCCTTCACCTACCACTGGAGCAAGGGCTGTCTCTGGCTCTTCCGGTCCCCATCACCTGAACGTTCAGCAGTCGCAAGGCATTCTGGGGCTGGTCGAGCCTAGCATGAGGTCTCAGCATTGCCATTTCTTTGCCTGCTTGACTCAGACTCATGAGTGCTTAGGCCCTCTAAGCCTTGGTTTCCTCAACTCTAAGATGGGTGTGCTCCTGCTCGCTTTGTAGAGATACTTACAGAGTTTACAAATAACACATTTGTGCACCTGGAATATTGCAGGGATCTGAATATGAGAGTGGTCATTTCCTCTTGGCCATATTGAGTAAATAAAAACACAGAAAGCTCACTTAACTCTGAATTTCAATCAACAAAGTTTTAGTATATCCTAATTATTCAAATTTAACAGGACATCCTTTATTTCCTCAGTCTATAGTTAGGGGTCTGCCATCTGCTTGATGTGCGCTCCGCTCTGGCTTGTAACGGCTGACACGTGCTTGAAGGCCGGGCTCAAAGACCCCCTCTCTAGCAAGGCCTTTTCTGGCGTCCTCGGATGGATATGATTGATTCTTCTCTCCCCCTCCAAAGTGCAAAGAGCAGCTCAGCTGTGTGTCATTTAACACTTGTTTCCTGCCACTCTCAAGATGTGCACCCTGTGTCTTATCTGCCCTTGAGGCAGGAGGCTTCCTGGATGCCCAGGCTGTCTCTCATACATCGCCTCATGCTTTGTGCTCAGGAGATGCCCATTAACTGTTTGTTAAATGAATAAGTAACAGTTAATTGTCCTAGGTCAGAGCTACTTTCCATTTTCATTGTCAGACTGGATTTTCTCCCCTAAAATCCTGGCATCAGTGGCACATGGGTATCATGGGCAAAATATGTTTTTTTTTTGTGGGTACTGGGGGGTCGACCTCAGGACCTCGCGTGCCAGCAGGCACCAGTGCCGCTGAGCAATATCACCGGCCCCTTTTTCGTATGTGGGATCCGGGAGTCAAACTCGGGCCCTCGCGCTTGCCGGGCAGGCGCTTAAGCCACTGAGCCATCTCACCGGCCCCCTGTTTTTAATAATATTTTATTGGTATATGTTTACAATACATAATGAACATACTCATTGTGGGGAATTGGTCCATTTAAATATTGCATAAATTATATGGCTTTTAAGAGACTTAATTTGAGATCTTCCAAAAGTAGGAGAAAAGGAGGAAACAATCATCTTTTCCATCTCCAGATAAGGAAATAAGAGTTTATTAAAAAGGAAAAAAAAAATCAAAAACCAGATTCAAGCTGGACAACCACTGGTTGTGAAATCTAATAATTATTACAGCTTTAAATGAAAACATCTCCATGTGACCCAACTTGGCTTTCTTTGCATGCACAGCAGATGGACGTATTTCAGCATCTGTTTGAGTAGGTTTGTACTGAAAAGCGGAAAAATGAAATCTCCCAGGCTCCATTTGCCAAGGGATTTGCTCTCTTCTTTGTGTGTTCCAATTAATCCTAGAGTGGCTGTGGGCTGCCTGTTTGGTCTCTGGGTTCAGGCAAAAGAGAGAAATCTTTTCCAAAATAGCCAGTGAGATGGCTGGGCTCCCTGAGACAGGATTTGGGAGAGGACAAAGGAGCCATGTGGGCATTTTGTGAAGGGCGTCTGGACTGGGCGCCCTGTCATGTGGAAGCCGTGTGCTCCTGCCATTCGCACATCTCCCGGTAATCCTCTATTGATCGAGCCTGCCTCCTTCCTGCCACTTATGCTGTCCCTCCCTGCAGCACCCTCTGAAGTTCAGCCCCTCTTTCACTGCTCTAATTCAACTGCTTCTAATTGGATGCTCTTCCTGGCTAATGGCTTCTGCCCAACTGCAGGGCTGACATTTACTTACTTGATTTCCACCCCTCCCTCTGCTCTCTGGCCTCCTTTGTGAGCAGAGCTTAAATTAGGCAGGATTTCAGGTCGGCCCCTTTTTATATTTCAGCTGGGGCCTCTTGCTTTTTGGGTGGAGAGGTTGTGGATACATAGAGAAGAGCCTTGGAAATACACACCGAGCTGATCAGTCCTAAGCCTGTAGATGAGCCCAGCTTGGTGACTTATCTGTGTCCCAGAACCCCAGCTGACCCCAGCCCTCCTTCCTTTGTTGGCTTTTTAGCCTGGCCCCAGCTGCTAATTTCAGCTGGAACCAACTTTGCCACTGAATATTGGAGTGCTGCTAAAAGAGTTGGTGCTCAGTTTCATGATTGCAAAGGTCCTGGGCCGAGCATTAGACCTCATCACCAGGATTTCGTTTTCACATTTGGGACCGTGATGTAGGGCTGCAGTGATCTTAGCAGCTTAGCTGTCACAATCTCAACTCGTCCCCCTCCCTTTCCTGTCCCTAGACAGGAAGGTCTTTGGAAAGACGAGGGAAGTCATCCCAAAAGAATTTCACCTTTGAAACGTCATCGTCATCTTTGTATTTGCCTCCTATTGAGGCAACCCCAAATGACACAGAAAAGAATCCCAAAGTGTGTTTAGCATTATTCTGCGATATGGATTACGGAATTGATTGATCGATGGCATCACCCCGTAGAACAATAAGACGCACAGCAAGCGTCCCCTTGGTTTGGGTCACTGGGCAGAAAGTCTCCAATCTCCAATGTCACCCAAGCAACTGTAGCTCAGGCGAGCTGTTAGCTTGCGGTCTGTCTGTCCCTAGGGAGCACTTTTGCTTGCTTCTTAATTATATTCCACTTTCTACCCCTTGGGTCCCCTTACACACACACACACACACACACACACACACACATGAACACACACGTGCCCATCTTTAATTGGGTTGTAGCAATCTCGGGCATTTCTAATGTGGCACACAGCACATCTTTGACTGCTCTGATGGATGGGGTCTCCCTGGGCCAACCCTTTATTAAGAGTGACAGCCAATGGTCATCATGCCACCCTGCTCAGGGACCAAAGCACAGCTCATCGGGAAGCCTGAGAGACAAACAGATAGTTGTGGTAGAGACAAAGAGTGACGATGGCCTCTGGCGCAGACGGAGGAAGCACACTGACTGGCGAACAGAGCACTTCCTTACACCAGGTGGTGAAATTGGGAGCTGGGTTCAGAGAGGCAACGCAGTCACTGGGGTGCTGCCTCTGCTGCTGCTGAGGAACTGATGTTCAAGCCTTAGGAAACATCGAGAATATCTGAGTCTCTGTGGTGGCCCATTACCGATGACATCAACATGGCCTGCGTGCAAGCCCTTCCTTCCTCTGCTGTCCCCTCCATGCTGCCAGCACGTTTGCTCTTTCCTTTCTTCTCAGGCAAAGGGCCGGGGAATAAGAGAGGAATGAATAACCCTTATGTTGCACATATTGAGGGCTGGTTAACCTGGTTGTATAAACTCATATTTTTAAAAACTAGGGTACAGGAATGGGGCCGTAGCTCAGTGGTAAAGTGCTTGCCTAGCATGTGCAAAGCCCTGGATTTGATCCCAAGCACCAGCACCACAAAAAAGGGGAAGGGGTTATATAATGTACATATAATAAAAGGCATGGTTTGATGGTTTTTGGAAAATGTATGCACCCTTGTAACCACTACTCCATCAATTATAACTGCATAATTAACCCTCACATTTAATCCCCATGAGAAATCGGATTTATGGGCTCAATCTTACAGCTGAGTATCAGATGAATTAATTATGACAGCAATAAAAACGGTAACACTACGAGCTAGGCACCTCATTTAATTCCCTCCCCGGCCCCTCTAGTCCCATTTTACAGATGGAGAAAATTGCCCAAAGTTACACAGCTCAATAGTTGGGGTGGAATTTTCGATGCTCAGTTGACATCGCTCCCCCCCAACAGTCCCCTCTCCTCAGAGAATAAAAGGATTTCCCCTTGTTATATTTTCTTTTGCTCCACAGAGAAAATCCTCCCAAACAGATTTAAAAGTCCTGAAAAGGAGAAGCCCCATATCTCACATGTATGTCAGCCCTCGCCTGCTTTCTTAGAACTGGGAGCAGCCCGCTCTAACCTCAGACAGAACAGGGTGGGCTTACAGAGTGACCTGCTGGTCGACCGCTGAAACACTGGCCTTTTCATCTAAGAAATTCCTGCAAGCCGTCTCCCCAGGCAGTGATTCAGTGGCTCTGAAAGGTTCAGCTTGACCCGGCAAACCACGCTATTTTGTAGAATAAGTCTCGCTGTGCCAGTGGTGCTGAGCATTTCCTTACCAATTGCTCACCCTTTCTGAACCACCGCTGCCTCATCTGTGCACAGAAAGACAAAGATATGGGGTGGCTCTCCGGCACTCAAATGTCAAAAGCTCAGCCTATACCTCCGCCTTTTACGCAGAGCCCCGCCATGGAGGGGGAAACCCTGCCATTATTGTAGGATTGAGGTGGCCACTTGCCCTCTGCCCAAGAGGCAGCCCCTCACTTAACGGCCCCTTTCTCTTCCTGTCACTCGCCTGCATCTGCCAGACAGTCCAGCTCCCTAAATCTTCTTTTTGTTGGTTAGTTTCCATGGCAGTTATTGTCTGTATGCGAGCACATCCGCCCCCTCACCCTCTCCTCCCGAGCAGGCCCTTGCTGAGGGAAGAGAGGCGCTTGCCCGCCTAGAAACGCCGGCTGTGCTGGCTGCCCGAGGTCTCCTTGTGGAGTCGCGGCCCCTGGAGCTCAGGGACCCACCCCCACAGCTTCTGTGCAACTTGGGGTGGGGTTGGCCGCGTGCCCTCTGCGTAGGGCCTGGCTGTTTCCCAGTTCATCAGCCCAGGCAGCTGCAGTGGACGCGTCCATCGCGGAGGAATCCCTGGGGATCCCAAGGATCTTTGCCAACACCACCTGGAGGAGCCAGTCTCTGATCCGGCACCTGCCAGGCCCCCTCCAGGCCCGCCCTCCTCTGTCTTTTGCAGATGATCACCGAATGTCCTTTTTTCCCTGGTCAGGTAAGTTTTATTTCAATCCATCCATGCAAAGAGACATCTTGGCACACAGAGTCCCTGCTGGTGGGGACAAGGGCAGTGGTAGTAGTGAGATGGGGGTGCCCAGGACAGACAGGCTGACATGGGGGGGTTCAGGAGGGCCAAGAGTCCTCCCCAGCTGGATGTCTCTGCCCTTGAGATTAAAGGTTCCTTCCCATCCGGTTTTAACGCCACTAATTAAGTTCAAAGATCGTTGTCCAGGGCACAGACCGACCAACATCTGCCAATATCCAGAGCTTCTGGCCTCTGTCCCAATTCAGCTTACTTATGGAGTATCTAATATGTGCAAGCTGCTGTGCTTTGCTGTGAATTGGTTGTGCTTGGCAAGAATGACACATCACCAGGGTTCCTGCCTTCGAAACCCTGACTGTGGGGTAAGAAGCTTAGCATATCTACACAGAGGGGCGCACAGACTCTGGGGCCAGGCAGGCTGGACTTCATTCCCCATTGGAGCTGTGGGACCTTGGGCAAGTCATTTTCCTAAGTCTCAGATTCTGCATGTATAAAATGGCAGTAATGGTAGTGCTACCTTAGGGGCTAAATTAACACATGCAAAATTTAGATCAGTTCACAGTACATAATACGCATCATATGCTTGTTAACTCTTGTCATTATTCTTGGGTTCTTTGAGGTTCAAATTATATAGAACATGCAAAGGATTTGGCATCGTGCTCTGAATATCGGTGGTGATTATTATTCAAGGCCACACTGTTGTTATATGTGTGTACTACAGCCATGATGGAGCCCTATGGAACATGGGCACCGTTACCCCTATCTGTAGCAATCATGCCAGCCTGCAGGAAGTGACATTCAGGATGTGAAGAACTTCAGCCCCAGGGATGAGCATACGAGGCAGAAAACACAAAGCCAAGGTGGAAGCAGAAAGTGGAAGGCCCATGGCCATCAGCTCAGGAGCTGGAGCTCAGGCACTAACCCTGGATGGGAGGCCGGGCTGGACTTTGGGGTTCCGGCATCTTGAAGACAGGGCCAGTTTTAGGGCAGGACACTGTGCATACTGGAGTAAACAGCCCAGCACCAGGACAAGGGGGAGTGTGAGACACAAAAGAAAGCCAGGTTGCCCACCTGAGATCGAAGTTCAGGCCCTGGCTAGGCTTCAGATTGAAGTGGTTGCCCTGAGGCCAATGTCTTCACTTCTCTGGGTTTGATCTTTCTTTCTTTCTTTCTTTCTTTCTTTCTTTCTTTCTTTCTTTCTTTCTTTCTTTTCTTGTTTTTTGAGAGATCTCACTATGTAGTTCAGGCTGACCTTGATCTCACTATGTAGCCCAGGCTGGCCTCTAACTCTCGGTGATCCTCCTGCCTCAGCCTCCCAAGTGCTGAGATTACAGGTGTGCACCACTACACCCAGCTCGGGTTTGATTTCTCACCTATGAAATAGGCATATGAAACCAGACATACCTCACAGGTATGACGATTATTAAATACTGCACATGAAGGTGAAATTATTAATTAGTTTGTAAAATGCTAATATGGGCATAGTAGCACACACCTGTAATCCCAGCACTCTGGGAGGCTGAGGAAGGAGGATCACAAGTTTGACCCCAACCTGGACAATTTAGAGATTTAGTGAGATACTGTCTCAAAATCAAAAATAAAAAGGGCTGGAAATGTTGCACAATGCAAAGGCTCTGAGTTCAATCTCCAATACAAAAAAAAACTATTCTTCCAAAGCAAGGAGAATTATGTATCATCTGCATGATATTGGGGAAAATGCAAAGGAATAAGCCATTTAACAGGGACACTCATGAATCATCTAGGTTAGCAATGCCTGACTCATAGCAGTAGTTGAATGAATGATCTCCCCCATAATTGATTAATTGGCTTCACTCATTCATGCAACAAGTACTCCTGGAGTCCCTCCTGGATGTCCATTGTTAGGGCTGGTAATGGGAAAGCATGTGAATAAGACAGGCAGGGACCCTGCCTTGAGACACTAAAAGCAACTCTGAAAACTGGCAACCTAAGGACCTCTGGTGCCCCTCTGTAGCAGCTGCCATCCTCCGACCACCTTCCAGTTTCTCTGAAGGATTACTGATGTTGGACATTCATTTGTAGTTGATTTTATGCTCCCAGCCTGGCACAGATCTCCCAAACACCTCCTCTCTGCCCTCTGCCGATGGAGAGGTGTAAGCGCTTTGCAGTAAACAGCTCAAAATTCATTTACTCATAAATACCAAGCATTCCTGCTGCCTTCTGCCACCCCCAAGATGAACCAGGATGCCTTAATATTTAAAGAGGAATAAATTTGTAATTGGCACCTTCAAGTTATATCAGAGCCATTGAGGAGGTTTTCTATTTAAATGCAAATTGGATCTTCCCGAAGGAAAGCTGGTAAGTGATGAAAATAGATAGCAAAGGATAAAGAAGCAGGCAGGAGGAGAGAGGTGGGCTGATGAGGAGTTGTCACTTGGTCACTCCTGTAGACTTGCTGCCTGGGCTGAACTCCCTGCACCTAAGGACCAGGCTCTGAGGCTGAGGAAGCCCGGGTTTCTAAAACAAAAGTCTCAGTCCCCCTATTTGCTGATGGGGATGCCCAAACTAGCAGGCATTTGGAGGCCATCTTAGAATAATGGTGGCCCGGAGAGGATATGGAGTCAGGCAGACTGGAGTTTGAACACAGGACTCTGTGTGTGTGTCTGTGTGTGTGCTGGGAACTGAACTCAGGGCCTCATGCATGCTAACTAAACACATGCTCTACCACTGAACTATAGCCCTAGTCCCAGGATCCTCTTTTGACAAGCTGTAAGAGCCAGGGCGACTTCCTAGTCTCCCTCCACACTTTCATACTTGAAGTGGAGTGCATGCCTGTAATCCCAGCACTCAGGAGGCAGAGGCAGGAGGATTGCCATGAGTTCATGGCATTGTGCTACATAGTGAGTTCAAGGCAGGCTGAAGTACATAGAGAGACCCTGTCTCAAAAGAAATTTAAGGGCCGGTGAGATGGCTCAGCGGCGTAAGCGCCTGCCCTGCAAGCGCGAGGGCCCGAGTTCGACTCCCGGAGCCCACATACGAAAAAAGGGTCCGGTGATATCGCTCAGCGGCACGGGTGCCTGCTGGCGCGCGAGGTCCTGAGGTCGCCCCCCCGGAACCCACCAAAAAAAAAAAAAAAAAAAAAAGAAATTTAAAAAAAAGACATACTGGAAATGGAGCTGTTACTGCTCGTTTCTCTCAAGGTGGTTGTGGAGATTAAGTGATAAACAGAGGTAAGAGTCCTGGTATACAGTAAGCGCCCAACAAAGCTACTTCCCTTCCATTGCTACTAGATATTTCCATGCCAGTGCATAGGTAAGTGTGGAATAAGTCATCAAAAAAACATGGCATCCTTCTTGTTCCCTTAAAATAGCCAAAGGTGAGGGAAGACACAAATTTGGTCTGCAGAGGGCTGGATAGATAGTAAATATTGTATGCCTTGTGGGACACACATTCTGTCATAACGACACCGCACCCCTGTTTCGCTGGAAAGCCACCAGAGACAACATGTGCGTGAGCGAGTAAGGCTGGGTTCCAATACAACTTTATTTATAGACACTGAAATGGGAATTTCCTATCGTTTTCACATACACTGAAATCGTTTTCTTTCCCCCTCCCCCAACCATTTAAAAACGTAAGGACCGTTCTAAGATCACAGGCCATACGCAACCAGTCAGCGGGCGAGGCTGGGCCTCAGAGCCATCATTTTCCAACCCTGTGCTAGGGTCTCACTGTATCTGTGATCCGTGCCAAAGAATCTCGCAGAACGTAACTCCTGATGCTGGGACCGCAGGGGAGGGCTGTCATCCAAGAAAAAGAACAGCCCGTACTGGACCAGAACTTCAGAGGAGCAGAGGACACACAGTATCCCCGCTGGTGGCGCCTCCTATGTCAGGGTAGGAATAGAGGTCACTCTGCTCCTTACCTAGTGATGTCCAGGGAAGGGCAGGGGGCCCCTGGGTGGTAAGCAGGAAGCCACAGTCTCTGGGTGACAGGCTGCAGGAGGGTTCCCAAGGGCTCAAGCCTGCTGCCATCTCCCCAGGGGGGACAGCAATGCAGATTTCCCAGGGCTCTTCGGGCCTCCTCAGCTGCACACCTGCCTGGCCCCAGGGTGCCTTCGGAGGAGGACAGGCAGGCCCTCTGAGTCACCCACGGTGGGACCGGTTCTCACCTCTGGACTCTCACAACCCACTTGCAGTCAGCCCATCACACGTGCCCTCCTCCTCCCCTCCCCTCCCTAGCACAGAGGGAACACAGGTCAGCGCAGCAGATGGCGACCTTGCTGCTGCAGCAGATTGCCCAGCTCCCATGGGAGTGGGGTTTAGAGCAGGCCAGAGGATGATACCTACCCCCCGCCCCACCTCCTCCTCCTCTGCATAGTTCTTTTCCAGCACCTCTGGGGAGGAGGGTGCCAGCGTGTGTGTGTGTGTGTGTGTGTGTGTGTGTGTGTGTGCGCGCACACTGTGAAGCACCACAGGAGAAAGGGAAGGGAAGAGAAAGCAGGAACCACTATACCTCCTCTGTACAGTCCTGCCCTGCCTGGTTCCTGCCTCCGTGAACAGGAGCCTCTTTGCAGCAGGATGGGGAGCTCTTGGGGGGAGCAGAGGCATGAGGTGGGGAACAGGGCCGCCCCAAGGCTTAAGCTGGGAGAGGCAGCAGAGTGCTGGGCCCTCCAAGGGTGATTGCTCATACTTCCTGGCTCTCTAGAGGTCCTGAGCTGAGGGTCTTCTCTCACCAGTCCAACCTGTGGACCCCCATCCTTCTCTCTCCAGGCACATAAAGGGGCCAGAGCCTTGGATCCCACTGGATGTCAGTCAGACAAAGTTTGGTGCTAGAAGGGAGGTGAGGAAGGAGTGTCAGGCTACGAGAACTCCTCCTCCTAAAGGAAGCAGCAGCGATCAAACAGAAGCTTGGTATGCGTTTGCACCAGGTGAGGAATACACACCTGCAAATAAGAGGCATCTCCAGGGAGTGGCCTCTGCCTTCCAGCGGGGATGACAGCCTTGTGCCCCGACCTTCTGTCCTCCAGATAAGATAGCTCTGCTCCAAAGAGAAACCCCAGCAGGAGGCAGGCAGGCCAGGCCCTGGGTTAGCCCTGACTCTTCAGCAGCCTCACCTCTGGGCTTGCTGAGCTGAGCTCCCAGGGACTGGGCTGTAGGTCTGTGGCTCTGCTTACTCTGAGTCTGCCAGCAGGAGAGTCGGCCCCCATGCCCAGCGCGCGCGCACGCACACACACACAAACACACACACACACACATACACAAACACACACACCATCCATGGCAGGCAGGCTGGCCCATCTGCCAGTCAATCTTCCTTGCCGATTTCCCAGCTGGAAGCAGGAGGGCTGGTGTGTAAATCATTCAGATTCCTTTCTCAGCTCTGCCAGGACATGGAGCTCTTTTTAATTAAGAAGAATGGAGGATGCTGCTGGCTCTGGAAATGGCAGCATTAACTTACTAATAGGCATTTAAAGAGCCGTGTCTGAGAGGCCGCCTGGCCACCCTCAGCCTCTGCTTGCTCTGCAGGGCAGTCTGGGCCCCCTGAATGTGCTATGCCCCTCTGCACTGCAAGGGAGAGGGGGATGAGGCTTCCTAGTGGCCCCGGGGCCCAGCCAGGCCCCCAGCCTGGTCACTTGGGACTAAAGTGCATGTTTTCCTGTTTAGAGAAAGGGACAGGTTGCAATATGATTTGAGCCCTTGGGTCCTCTGCTACTGTCCTGACATTTGTGGGAGACAAGAAGGGCCTCTGAACTCAATGGGAGACACAATTAGGCTTCCAGATGGGTGCCCAAGGTCCACAGGAGGCAGCCCATGGCTGTGGCTATATCTATAAAGCCCCCTTGTCCTGGGCTGATTGGAGGGAGATGAGGGTGGGGGCACTAACAGGGCCCTCTCTGGTGACTGGGCCTCGGGGAGCTTGCACTCCTGCAAGAGCCAGTGGGGTCAGACTTCTTTGTGCCTGTGTCTCCTGGAAGAATGTGAGGATGCCTGCTCTAGAGTCTGCTGCTTTGTCACTATGGCCAGACAGTTGTCTCTCTGGGGCTTCAGTCCAGTAAAGCATTGGTATCTGACCTTTTGGCTTGCAGTGAATGAAGAGGAATTGTCTAGGCCACATGATGTCTGCTTAATAGCAATAAACGCAGGTCTTCATAGGCACACACACGTGTAGGTAGGCTGATACTGGTATCCGCAATACTGTGTTTTGCTCACCAAGTCACACGAGCATGTGATTCAAGTGACGGTGTGTGGCAGGTGCAGGAGGCAAAGCTAACACTGCACTGCGCCCTCCCCTGCAGTACGGTCCCTTGTCACCTACAAAGTCTGCTCTCCAGCACCATGCAATTGAGTCATGAAAAATATAGCTAAAAAAATCCCATAATAATATTAAAGTTTTATGATATTGTGGGGCTGCATTACTAGGTGTCCAGGACCACATGCAGTCCGTGAGCCAAGGGTCAGACAACATCCTAGGGAAAAAATACTAAAGCTGGAGATCCCTGACATGGGCTGTTCTTCCTCATCTTCCTTCCTTCTGATGTTACAGACACCAGAAAGGCAGGGACTCACCCAGGGATGCACAGCCCATTATGACAAACTCGGGCCAGTGCAGAGGTCTCTTGACTCAGAGTCCTGTGCCGTTCCTATTTCTAGCGACTCCCAGAATCGGCATTAGAGGAGGTGACATCACAGCCTCTCACCTCACCTCGTGCTGGGCTATTAAGGCTCTCATGCTGCTGGTCAGGAAATTCTGCCTTGTTTATAACCCACTTCTCAGGCTTATAATAATAAGCCACATTTCCTGTACAATTTCCTTAATAAATACATGGAAGAGGCGATGTCTTTCAGAGATGTCCCTTCCTGCTGTGACTCTTGTGCACCCTAAATAGCCGAGGACTGTGTAGCTTTCCGATTCATTGTTTCCTGAAGTGTGCAGCTTCTGAGTCTAAAAACCAAGCTTGGAAACTGGGATGACCCTTCCCCCACCCCATTCCTTACCTGAGATCCTAGTTTTCCCTAAATCAGTGGAAAGGGTGCTCAGAGGTGGAGAGAGGCCTTACGTTCCTTCACTCATGCCTATTAAGTTCCTCTCTGTCACTACACCTACCTCGCTGTGCACCAGCTGGGGAAGAAGCAGGGTGGATTCTTAAAGGAGCTCCCGGCTAACTTAATTATAATTAAGGCTGCTGGGCAGGAGGGGAGCACTAATAGCCAAGGCCATTCTGGGGGACCAGTGTCCTGAGGACAGACTATGCAGAAGCAAATTATTGCTCTGACTGCAGCAATAGTGCCCCAAATCCTGCCTTGGGCTGATGTTGGGCTGGGCGGAAGGATCTCTGCATGAGGCTTGGTCAGGTGCAGGAAAGAGCCTCCCTTTGCCTGGTCTGCCTGCCACCTGCCTCGGTCCTAAGTGGATAAGTAACCCTCTCTCCCACCTGCATACAGACCAGGCTTCTGATTAGGAATAAGCAGGTGACTATCGGGTGCGCGGACACCAGCTGCTCTGCAGATTAGGTCACGGTTTAGGCTGCAGCGGAAGTGATCTCAGTTAGCCAGAGGAAAGGGATCCTGCCCAAGACAGACTTAGACAAGATGGGTGCAGAGGGTGTGGGCTGAGTCGGGGTTCAGACTCAGTTGGCCCGATTCCAGAGTCCATTCAACCTCCCGCTATCCTATGATCTGGGGGCTCTGCAGAAAGGGAACTGAACAGAGAAGACCATCTGGCCCGGGGGCTCCCCAAGGGTCCTTCCAGCCAGTGTGGTACCATGAAGGATAGGAAGTCCCCTTTGGCAAGAGGGCAGCATGTATTTGTAGGGAGGGAGAAGGAGATTCTGTGGCAACTAATAGAGCTGGGCATGGTGATCTGAAACCTGAAATCGCAGCACTCTGGGAGGCTGAGGCAGGAGGATCAAGGATCACAGGTTTGAACCCAGCCTGGACAACTTAGCCACTTAGCAAGACCCTGTCTCAAAATGTAAACAATTGGAAAAAGATCTGAGGATGTGGCTCATTGTAAGGCTCTGGTTCAATCCCCAGTATTGCAATAAATAAATAAAATAAAAGTGCCCTACTTTTGGAATCTATCCATCCCTCCAAACTCACCCGCAGATGCCTCACCTGTTGCCTGCCACACTGCCTGGTTTCCTAAACTGTCCTCCTCCCTCCCGACACCCAGCTTTCCCATAAACTGCCTCAGAGTTCAAGAAGGGGACCTGGTGAATCCCTAACAGATCCTTGATAGATACCAAGTAAAACTGCATTTGATTGTGTGGAAGTTAAACCCCAACAAATCCATGGTGTGACTTTTTAAAAAGATTAATGACTTCTTCTGGGGCTGAGCACAAATATGACTGTGGATAATAACTAATAATAAATATTAAAATTCCAGAGTACCAAAGGCCTAATCTTTAGTGGCTTTCATGACCTTAGTGTCCTCCAGAGATAGAGCCTCCATCTACTCTTCTTCCCAAAGCAAAAGGTCGCACAATGTTGTGTTTGTTTTGGTGCTGGGGCTCGAATCCAGGGCCTCACACATGCTAAACACACACTCTACCGCGGAGCTACACTCTCAGCCTCATCTGACACTTTTTAATAAAGAACAGAAAGCCAGGCCCAGTGCTATGCAAGATCTTGCAGCAAGAAAGATTTAGGTTTGGCATGAGGATGGACTTCCTGACCTGGAAAGTGGTTACACACTAAGCTGGTGGCAAGGGATCCAAGGAATCACTGGACTCCCCTTCAGCCTGGCACTCCTGAAGGCCACAGCTTGGTGCACTCAGCCCAGGCATGGAAACTGCAGGTGACTCAGGGAATCTTAAGTGGTGGTTGCTAGGTTACAAGCTTCTTTAATGTGCACTCGATGTAAGGACTAAAGGATGTCACCTGCCGGTGAGGAAGAGCCATGGGGGAAGGAGGGGGGAGGTGGACACAAGCCAGGACTTCCAGAATAAGCAATTAGGGCACAGCCTGGAAGACACCCTGTTCTTAGTACTTTTCCAAGGCCCTGAGTCTTTAGACCCCATGGCCTGCATAGAGTAGTACGCAGCATAAGCCTAGGCTAGGACAGGGGCCTTTTCAGGGGCCGGATTCCAGAGTTTCCGTAGGTGTGCAACCTGGTACAGACAGGATGGGCAGGTGCTGCAATCCCTTTGGGGGTCTGGGCTCCTCCCTTCACTGCAGTTGGACAAAAGGCCAAAATCCAGATGAGCATGGAAAAGGTTCATTTATTGATAATGCTCCATTCTTTCATTTGTGATTTAACTGTGGTAAAGATAGAGAGCGTTAGATTTGTGGGTTGCGTGGTTGTAAGTAAGTCACTTCACTGAGTCCCAGGTTCCTCCTCTGTATATCACAGACACTGATACCTGCCCTGGAGACCCCTCCTGGGGTCGTTTTAAGATTAGGAAAAAGCTGCCAGGCACCATGGCACATGTCTCTAAATCCCAGATCCTCAGGAGGCTGAGGCAGGAGGTTCAAAAGTTTAAAGCCCGCCTGGGTGATTTGGCAACACCCTGTCTAAAAATCAAATAAAAAATAGGGCTGGGGATACAGCTCAGTGCTCCCTGAGTTCAATTACCAGGGCTGGGGGGAAAAAGATGATGAGAAAGTGGATGTGCAAAGGCTTAGCTTTTCTCGTGATCTCAATGGGTGACGCAAACACAGAACAGCATGGCAGCCTGTACACCTGCTTGTTAAATTGCCCCAGCTGTGTAGGGTGACACAGGCCTGGCATTACTACTCCAGTGGAAGGCTCAGTGGGCAAGCGGGGCTGAAGCCAGACCCCCAACAAGCCCTTTTGAGGATGGTCCATGGTTTTCAAGCCAGGCTTCTTCTGTGGTCATTTTAGGCATGCTTATTTTGTAAGTACTAAAAGTTAAACTAAAGAGCAGTGGAATTGTTAAGCCAAGAGCTTAATAATTCTATTGTAACTATATTAAGATAGGCCTATTGCTTGTTGAGACTTGCGTTTCTCCCAAGAAGTTACAGTAGCAGTAATGGTGTTAATAGAGATTTACTAGGCCAGTGATGCTGAACCACACAGAGCCCTCTGCCGCCACATAAGCCAAGTTGCCCCAACAGCCAAGCTTTGGATAACAGTTTTTTGTTTTGTTTTGTTTTGTTTTTTCTAAACTAAAGCCTCTGTATTCAGGTTTAATTGCAGTGTTGGCACTTTGCAATAAATAAGTGGATTTTGAGTCACAGTTTGGGCACTTAGTCTCTAAAAGATTTGCCATCACTGTACCAGGCCCTTGCCAAGTGTCAGAGGTACAGTGAACTCTTTATTGCATATTATCTCATTTAATCTTCACAAAGGCATGCAAGGACACATCCATACCAAGAAATAAAAGGGGATGAACTATTGATATACACAACAACTTGAATAAAAGTCCAGGGAGTGATGGGGGGAGGGGATCCCAATAGGTTACGTACTGTATGTTTCTGTTTATCTGGCATTCTTTTTTTTTTTTTTTTTTTTGTGGGTACTGGGGGTCGACCTCAGAACCTCGCGGGCCAGCAGGCGCCCCTGCAGCTGAGCAATACCACCTTCCCTTTTTTTCGTATGTGGGTTCCGGGAGTCAAACTGGGGCCCTCGCGCTTGCCAGGCAGGCGCTTACGCTGCTGAGCCATCTCACCGGCCCTGGCATTCTTGAAGTGAGGAGATTATGCAAATGGAGAAAAATTACTGGTTGCCATGGGTTGTGGGGGAGGGGAAGAGAGAACCGGGCTGGGTATAAAACAGTGACCCATGTGATCTTTCTGGTGATGGAAATGTTCGGGTCTTGACTAGTCAATTCCAATACCGAGGTTGTGATGTTGTACTATAGTTTTATAAGATGTTATCACTGGGGGAAACTGGGTAAAGGTATTTCTTCCTTACAACCACGTATGCATCCACGATTTATCTCAAAATAAAAATTCTAGGTGAAAATATATGTAAAGAAACTGAAGTCTGGAATGAACGATATTCAGGTCCAGGATTCAAAGCCAGGTCTACAGGCTCCGGAGCCGGGGGGGTTTTAAGGTGTAGTCACACTGAAGGAAACCAGGTAGTTGGTTGGAGGACCCCAGGGACCTTGCAGAGCCCACCAGGTGGCCTACTATATCTCAGGCACCCTTGTTACTGAGGACCACAGTCCTAAAAATGCTATTGGAAAGTGCTTTGAAAGGATTCTCTGTCCAGCCCTGTGGGTTGGTGCCGAGGCCCAAGATCTGATAATCAGGTCTCCCTCGCTGCAGTGTGCGAAGAAGGTGGTGCTGGGCTATAAGAAAGACACTACCTATCCGTGTTTATGAATGTTGGCGTCTCTGGTCGTGTGTCCACATACCCGTGCGTCTGTCGCTTGTTCCCAATGTGTCTGTCTGAGGGAGGGGAGGGGACGTATAAGTTAGGCATATACAGTAAGCGTGGGTTACAGTCAGAGGCACCTGCCAGCTCTGCAGCGTCACTCCCACGGAACTTGTTTCCGCGAGGTTGAACCGCATGATAATACCTTCCCCAAAGCAAAGCCAGCCTGTCACGAACTGGGTCTGTGTACTGTAGACAAACCGGGTAATTGAACTCTCCGCCTCCTCATCCAAAACAAACACTCGCAAACGCCCGCCCCCGCACTGGAAGGAGTCTGGTCCCGTCGTCTGGGTCCTCGGCTCTAGCGCCCGCTTGCAGACGAGGTGAGCTCTTCGCCGCCGGCCTCTCCCGCCGCCCGGCCTCCGCGGCCGCGGCTCCCTGCACAGGTGTGGCGGCGCCGGGGGAGGGGTGCGTGGGGAAGGCTCCCCGCCTCCTCCGGGCCGGCGGCTCGGTTTCTCCTTCCTGCTGCTCATTTGTTGTCCTCATCTGCATGTGTGACAGCGGCGTGCGGACAGGGGAAGGACGGTGCGCCCTCTCCCCCGCTCCCCGCGCCGCGGGGCTGGGGATCCGGGCGCCCGGGGAATGCGCCGTGCGCGCCCCGCCGCCGCTCCGGCCTGGCAGTGTAAGTGGCGGGGGATGTGGGCGCCCAGATGGGGGGCAGCGAGGCGTTCACTCTATCCTTCGCCGGGGGACAGCCTAGGGCCGGGAGCCCCCACTCGCTCGGGCGGTTTCCAGGCGGGGGGGGGGGGACAAAGCGGTGCGGGCCAGGGTGGCGCCGCGGGGTGGCGCCCTCCGCAGTCGCGTCTCGGTTTAAAGTTGGCGAGGGACTGCGGAGCCTGCCGTGCGCCCTTCAGACGCGAGGGTGCGTGGCCCCGGCTGCCCTTGATCCGCTGGGTCCCCCCCGCAGAGCCAGGCATGGACGCCGCCAGACCGCTGAGACTTGAGGGACAGTGAGGCGCTCGCCGGCGTCGGGCGGGAGCCGGCGCCCCGGAGCAAGATGGAAGCGACAGGGGACCCGCGAGCCGGCTCGGAGTAGCCGCGGACCCCCAGGCTCGAACTTCGCCTGGTGCTGCGGGCGGGCAGGGTCGCCGGGGCTGCCATGGAGGTGCCTAATGTCAAGGACTTTCAGTGGAAGCGCCTGGCGCCGCTGCCTAGCCGCCGGGTCTACTGCTCCCTGCTGGAGACCGGGGGACAGGTCTATGCTATCGGGGGATGTGATGACAACGGAGTCCCCATGGACTGCTTCGAGGTCTACTCCCCCGAGGCTGACCAGTGGACCGCCCTGCCCCCCCTGCCCACAGCCCGGGCCGGGGTGGCCGTCACTGCCCTGGGGAAGCGGATTATGGTGATCGGGGGCGTGGGCACTAATCAGTTGCCCCTGAAGGTCGTGGAGATGTACAGTATCGACGAGGGCAAGTGGAAGAAGAGGAGCACGCTGCGCGAGGCTGCCATGGGCATTTCTGCCACGGCCAAAGGTAGGAGGGCCCAGGGCTTCGGGTGGGCAGAGAAAAGGGAGTAGGGGGGAATGAGGAAACAGAAATCGGTGCTGTCGGGATGTGTTACGATCACATCCTGATCCTATTTGAGCCTAGAAACTTTATTTTACAGATGGGGAAACAGAGGCTCAGCAAATGAAGTAGCTAGGAATTGCACCTGAAACCAGAAGTCCACTCCAGGGGTTTCCTCCCCACAAACTGGGCAGGCCACTGCCAGAGGGCACTGCCGGGGCGTGGGCTGCAGGGTTGGGTGCCATGTGTCTGCAGACCCCAGTATCAACTGAATGACCACGTCCCCAGGCACACCCTATCCTTTCAAATCCTCCTGCAGGCGCTGTCACCTCCAAACACTATCTGGGGTCCCGAGGGTGTTCGCTTCCTCCTCACACCATCACCAGGCCCTACTGAGGAGGTTTGGTTTTGAGACCCGATTTCAGGCCCTTCCTCCCTCTCCCATTCTCCTCCCCCTCCCAGTCTCCCGAGTGGGGACCAGAATGTTCCTGAGGGCTGTGCTTCCACAGCACCTCGCTGGGGTTCACTAAGTCCCTGGGCAGGCATCCTGTGCTGACTGCGGTTCTGAGGTGCTCGTTCCACTTTCTCAAAGGCCCTCATTTCATTCTTTTTTCCTTCAGTACTGAGGATTGAACCCAGGGCCTTTGCAGTGAGCTACACTCCCAGGCCTTTTATAAAATTTTTTTTTTAAACAGGGTCTTGCTAAGTCACTAGATTGCTCAGGCTGGGCTCAAACTTGTGATCCTTCCCTCAGCCATCCAGACTAATGGGATCACAGCTCTTTTCACGGGGTGGGGTGGGGGGCTGTCTAGTACAGCCCAGAGCGCAGAAGGGAGTCCAGAAGCTCTTTTGCAAATGCAAAGGTTTTATAGGAAATGGTCCATGGGAGTTAGGGGACGCCCCTCCCTTTGCACACTTGTCCCCAGCCTTACCTTCTACTCTTGCTACACTGTCCCAGCTGCCTGTCAGGCTATGGTAGATCAGAAACCAGTATTTCTTTAACACCTGCTTTGCCCTGGTAGTCCCAGGCCCCAGTAAGAAGGAAAAGAGGCAGTTCTGGCCCTGCCTTAAGAATCCAGGATCTGATCAATGAAGATGATTAAAGAGAAGCTTTGTCCCAGAGTCTCCTAGCACAAGCTGGCCAGTGGGGGTTTCCGTGACCCCTCAGTAAGAAGGCTGGAAGGCCTGGAGGTCCGTGGGAAACAGAAAGAGAACCCTCCAATGCAAGTCTCAATGAATGCTCCTGAAAGGTTAAGAACTACACTGAGTCGGTACCATTGGTGCTTTATCCCCTTTGACCCTCACAACCTGTCCAATGAGGTGAGTGCTATTTGAATCCTCATTTTAGAGTGAAGCAACATAAAACCCAAGAAGATCAAGTCACTGGCCCAAGGTCACCCAACTAGAAAGTGGTGATCATGCCTGTGCTCCTAACTATGGCACTGAATGGGCTCAACAGTTAACTGAATAAACATTCACATGCCTGGGTGCCAGCCATTGAACAAGATTCTGGAGCTACGGATTAATAGATTCTCAAAGACCTATAATCTAGTGGGAGAAACAGACAAAGATGATTTCAGTAACACGTGGCCAGCAGGGTGATAGAGATGCCATCACTCAGGTGGCGCTGAGCTGGTCCTTGGCCCAGGCTCGAAGTTCAGGGACACCCAGGTGAGTGTGAAAGGGTGAGTTAGAATTCAGCAGAGAGGTTCAGTAGTGTCGGAGTGTGGACGGGAGGAGCTCCAGGACTAAGTGTTCCAGGTAACAGGATGGGAGGGAGAGCTTATGTTAAGCTAGTTATTCATTATCAGGCCCCATTTCCCAGCTGTAGGCTAGGGCTGGATTTTTATTTTATGTTCAGTAAGATTGGAAAGTAAAAGGAGTAATATTCACCCACAGGTAGGTCCCTGAGAAAGAGAGGGCCCTGTGGAGGGCTGGGGCATGGTGGCGGGGTGCTTTAAAGAGGTCCCAGAAAGGCCTCCTACAGCCAAGAGCAGTGGAAGAGGGGATTTCTGAAAGGGGCCAGGTCTCTCTCCTCCCCCTCATTCAGTGTAGGCGCCTCCTGGATCCCAAAGCTTCCTAATCTATGCCGGAGAATGGCACTCCCCTACAGGAGTGGTAGAAAAAGAGAACCAGAAGTGGCCCAGTGGCGCACAAGGCCAGGAACAGTGGGATTGACCTTGTCTAAATATCCCTGCTGTTTCTAGAGAATTCCATCTGGGAATTCCTGGGGAATCATCAAAAAGATACTTCCGGCTGCCCAGGAAGGAGGATAGTGGAGGGGACAAGACCTTAGAGGATGTTCCAGACCTAGAATGGACCACAGTCTCCCTCTGTGCAGGGTTTAGCCAAGGACTGGATTCCAAGGAAAGCTCCCTTGGCTCCAGGAAGACCAGGCTGTGCCACAACAAGGACATTGAATGGCGCCATCAAACTTGGCTTGGCCATAGTATGCAATGGGTGCTGGTGGTCCTTTCTCCTGGTGCCTGTAGCTGAGCCAGGAGTGCATGTGGCCTTTCTCTTAGATTACCGAGTCTATGCAGCAGGCGGGATGGGCCTGGACCTCCGCCCACACAGCCACCTCCAGCACTATGACATGCTCAAGGACATGTGGGTGTCACTGGCACCCATGCCAACCCCAAGATACGCTGCCACCTCCTTCCTCCAAGGCTCCAAGATCTACGTGCTGGGTAAGGAGGAGTTACCTGCTGTATATTTCTCCCTCCTTCCCTCCCTTGGGTCGCTTCCCCTTGGAAGCAGTGCCTTAGAGCTGAGCATCTCCTTGGCGTGAGGGATGATCGCACTGCCCCAACCCTCAGGGAGCCTCCTGTGTGAATGGGTAACAGCAGAAGGGGAAATCCAGCCCCTGTGCTCCTCTTCCACTCACCTCCACCCTGTTCTGACCTCCAGGGGGACGCCAGTCCAAGTATGCAGTCAATGCCTTTGAGGTCTTTGACATCGAGACTCGCTCCTGGACCAAGTTTCCCAACATCCCCTGCAAGCGGGCCTTCTCCAGCTTTGTGACTGTGGACAACCACTTGTACAGCTTGGGAGGCCTGCGACAGGGCCGGCTCTACCGGCAGCCCAAGTTCTTGCGAACGATGGACGTGTTTGACATGGAACAGGGTGAGCTGGAGGCCACCTTCTGCCCTGCGTTTGCAGGGCTCCCCCAGGGAAGTACTGGCTGCTCGCCTCCCTTCTGGTTGACCCCCACTTCCCTCCACCCCATCCATGTTCCCAGGGCCACCTACCCAGCTGAGCAAGCCTCTTCAAAGTCTGAACAGCCCTCTCCCTCAAGGCCACTCGTAGGGTCAAATTATTTCATCTATACAGGGCCCTCTTGCACTGTTCAGTTGTTTTCATCATAGCCTTTTCTATGTATTCTTTTCTTACAATATCTGTGCAGGACAAGATCAGGGAGGGATTTTTCCTTTACTGATGGAGAAGCAGAGGGATGTCCACTCCCATGCTCACCGCCTCTATTGGCTTCCTCTCAGCTTAGAACCAGAGAGGGGATTCATGGTGGGAACATCGGTGTTTTATGCTGCAAGAAGCACTGGAGAGATTGCAGGTCGCAGAGGAGGTCATTGCAAACAGCAGGGGGCGCTGTGTGCACCCTGAACACAAAAGTAAATGGAAGAGAGCTGCTGCCCAGGGTGAGAGTCATTTAGGGCTTGTCTAGGTTTGATAGGCATGGTCAGCCCCTAATTCTCTCTCTCTCTCTCTCTCTCTCTCTCTCTCTCTCTCTCTCTCTCTCTCTCTCTCTCTCTCTCTCTCTCTCTCTCTCTCTCTCTCTCTCTCTTTCTCTTTCTCTCTCTCTCTCTGGCCTGTAGGGGGATGGCTGAAGATGGAACGTTCATTCTTCCTCAAGAAGCGGCGAGCAGATTTTGTGGCCGGCTCTCTGAGTGGACGGGTCATAGTAGCCGGGGGACTTGGTAAGGATGGAAATTCCAGGCTGGAATGTTTGTGGTCCTGGTGCTTGGTGAGTCCCTCTGCATGAGCAGCAAAATCCTGTGGCTTTTTGCACATCACCTGCCCACTTCTTTATTCCAAATATTGTAATTCAAAACTCACTCTTCCCCATCCTGGGGGCTTTGCTTATCCACTTATGGGCCCCAGATGAGGTCTTTCTGTCCTCTTGTACTCGGGAAACTGAGGCCCAGAGAGAATAAGGGACATCCTGATAGCCATGTAACCCAGGTTTGCTGAGCACAAATCCGTGGAATGACTGGAGAGAAAACACAGAGGGGATGGCCTTCATCCTCTTCTGACCCACCTCTTTTCCTTAGATACTCAGTTCTACCTTGGGATAAGAATGCACCTATCAAATAAATGCTTCTAACAAATTTGGGATTTGATGTATTACCTCTCTCAGAAACTGCTGGTGTTTTGAAGGAGGGACCATAATGGGGGAAACCCAGTGTCATTAGGGCAGAGAGATACAGGCAGTAGGGCTTGAGGCACCACAAATATATGTCCAGCGTGGGACATATTCCCACATTACTCGTGCACGAAAGAGCACAGGAGCTAGACTGTGTGGACGGCTTCTGTAATGGAAAGCAGGGGGGATACAACAGTGCTCTAAAAAGTTCTGATAAAAACCAGGGGTGAAGAGTGAATGCTTATTCTTAGGGAGATGAGAAGATAGGAGAGGCAAAGAGCCATCAGCCCGGGACAGGGAAGAGGAAGGGGTGGCACCTGAACCAAGGTCATTGCCGTTGCTCAGGGTGTGCTTGTGCGTCCCCAAGGGAGGGAGGCAGGGATTGGTAGCTGGACCCCTTGGTAAGGTCTGATTCTCTTGGTGCTCTCAGGGAACCAACCTGCAGTCCTGGAGACGGCCGAAGCCTTCCATCCAGGGAAGAACAAATGGGAGGTCCTCCCCGCCATGCCCACACCCCGCTGTGCCTGCTCCAGCATTGTCATTAAGAACTGCCTCCTGGCTGTGGGGGGCGTCAACCAGGGTCTGAGCAATGCCGTGGAAGCTCTGTGTGTCTCCGACTCTTAGCTGACGGGGCCCACACCTGAGGTCTAAACCGTATCACACCACTCTTGACAGGAGGAACGGTCTTCACAAACCAGTTTGGGCTACTTTGCGGGCTGCCGGCTACCAGAGGAGGGGCCGCTGTTGTCCTTCACCTAGCTCTGAACTAGACTGAGGCCCTCTTGGGATTAAAAATAGAGCAGGATGGGAAGGGGGTGTCCTGAACCTCATTTCTCCTTTGGACTACATCCCTTCTGCATCTGATGGTCAACTGTGGACCAGCCCTGGACCTCATCTGCTAAGCAAGAATCGGAACGTGAAGCCAGAGGCGGCTGCATGCAAGAGGAAGTCGGGGATTCACCGGGCCGGGCCAGGCCGGCAGCCTTGGCAGGAAGGACCTTTCCTCTTGGGGTTCCTGCTGGGTGTTGCTGATGGGGAAGGAGCAGACTCTGAGCCTTGTGTCTGCTCCCCACCTCTCCCTTCGCATTTGCCTTTTGCCACCCCTTTCCCACCAGAGGCCCTGCCCTTTTGTCCTCAGCGCCCCCCAGAGTGCTCCTGTGTGAAACCTTCTCCTTTACACTGGCATTGGGATGCACACAGGATGGCTTAATTGCACTCTGGTTAATAACAGGAGCACAATAATTAAACTCTATATTCCTATCTTCTCTGCTGCCTCTACAGGGGTGGGTGGAAAGGCGTCTGATGGGTAGAGGGGACCCTATACGACAATCCCTCTGGTGTTTTCAGGCTAAATAGGGCCACCTATCTTGGCTGTTCCTTTGAAGAGTGCCCTCTTCCCACAGCCACCACCCGCTGTCCCACTCCCAGAGAAACAGCAGACTTCCCCGTCTTTGTTTTTCTGTGTGTGTGTGTGTGTGTGGGTACCGGGGGTCGACCTCAGGACCTCGCGCGCCAGCAGGCGCCCGTGCCACTGAGCGATATCACCGGCCCTTTCTTCGTATGTGGGTTCCGGGAGTCGAACTCGGGCCCTCGCGCTTGCCAGGCAGGCGCTTACGCCGCTGAGCCATCTCACCGGCCCTTCCCCTGTCTTTATACCGAAGCTCCATGCCTGTGTTTGGCAAAGTTGTATTCATTCAGTCTGTATCAGGTTCCTCCTCCTGTCCAGCCTTACTTTATTCAGCAAAAACTCTTTTTTTTTCCTTATCCAAAGTAGAGAAGGAACTGCTCACTGACTTTTTAAAAAGGGGAAAAAAAAAAAAGCCTTTCAAGAATGTCCCTCCTGTTAGCTTGTATGGCATCTTTATGGTTCCCAGTGACTTTTAAAAGCTGTGCCCAGCTGGGGGTGGAGCTCAGCGGTAGAGCACTTGCCTAGCATGCTTGAGGCCCTGAGCTCCGGCCCCAGCGCTGAAGCCAAAGCCATGCTAGCACTGAATAAAACGCCTGCCCTGGGAGCTGCGGAGCAGCCAGGCGGCGTCCTCACGCGGGGGTGCAGGTGTCTCCCGTGGAGGTGGAACAGAGGGAGATGCCCGTCCGTATCTGAGGGCTCACAGGAAGCCTCCTGAACAAGGCGGACACCCTCAGCTGGATCTTCAAGGTTTAGTGGAACCTGAGTCTTGAAAGGGTAGGGACTTTTTTTCCGCCCTTTCCTTGGGACCTGGACTTTTTCCTTCCTTGGGTCCCAGAGGATCCTGGCACCTGCTGGCCCGCATTTCCTTCGCAGCAGAGTGAGAAGGCTCTCTGTGGCGCTGGTGCCCCCTAGTGAGCAGACCGCAGAGAGGCCGCTTGCCTTGTGTTCATCTCCTCTTGTTTCCTCTGAACCTTTACAAAAAGGAGCTGGAGGAGCTACAGATACTAAAATGGATGGGACCGCACCCTGGAGGAAGCTGCCACAGGGGCTGACCTTGGTACAGTCATCCTATTCCCCTTCCATTCTCGCCCTGCCCCTCCAGCCCTCTCTGACTTCTTACCCAAGGAAGGTGTCTACAAAGAGTGGTACCTCCACCATTTGCAAGAGGAGGCCAAGCCCTATGAGTGGCATCTCTCCAAGTGCACGAAATGACCCTGTAACCACGAATGGGACTGAAGTGTTTTAAAATAGCTGGAAGCTTAGGGATATGGCCAACTCTAAACGGTTAGATTAAGTGGTGACATGCCCATAATCCTAGCACTCTGGGAGACTGAGGCAGAAGGGACTGCAAGTTCAAGCTCAACGTGGGAAACTTAGCAAGACCCTGTCTCACAAAAAAGGGCGGCCAAGCTGGAGATCAGATCACTGCCAAGACCCTGCATTCAATCCCAATAACTGTGCTCAATAATTAATTAAAGAAAAGGTTGAATTACCCACTCGGACCCATAAGGGCAACTTGGGGATGGAGCTGGTATCTGCTGGGGAAGCTCATGTGGAAAAACTTTGGGGTACCTAGCTGAGGAGTGAGAAAATACCGAATGTCAGTGTTAAGCCCTGTGGTTTGTACCTGGTGGCACTGTGCTAGCAGCATAGGATCCAAAGTTGATGGCCTGACTTTTGTACCATACACACACACACGCGCACGCAGGCACGCGCACGCGCACACACACACACACACACTGTGGGACGGTTCCCTGCCTTTCTTACCTTCATTTTCCAGTCTACCAAACAACGGCAATGGTGATGCCATGTCATGAGGTTCTAAAGCACCTGCTTCAACCCTCAGATCAACTCTGGTGTCCTCCTATTTTGCAGATGAGAAAACTGGGGACTGAAGGGGTCTATAACTTGCCCAGGGTCCCCCGCTGGTAAGTGACTAAACCAGGTCTGATTCCAAAACTCATGAGCACAGCACCACGTTGCCTCAAGTGAGCAAGCACTGGGAGAGACAAGATCAAGTACCGCGGTGCTACGTGAGGAGACAGAAGTCCCACCTGGAAGGACAGAGACTTTCACAGGAAGGAAGGTGAGGATTAGCCAGGCAAGGTTGGGGAGGGCTCACTGGTGTGAGAAGAACATTGAATATTCCTAAATTTAGATCCCTGGGGAAGAAAGTTCCCTTGTAACTTTTTCAGTCCATTGGCTTTTCCAAACAATTGTTTAACGTTAACATCTATTAATCAACTAATAACAAGTGCTGGAGGGGCTGTGGGGAAAAAAGAACCCTTCTTCACTGTTGGTGGGAGTGTCGACTGGTACAGCCACTGTGGATATCAGTGTGGAGATTCCTCAAAAAACTAGGGTTGGAGGTCCCATTTGACCCAGCTATTCCCCTTCTGGATATCTTCCCAGAAGAATTAAAAACATCGTACCACAGCAATATAGGTGCACCCATGTTTATAGCAGCACAATTTGTAATAGCCAGATCTTGGAAACAACCCAAATGCCCATCAACTGAGGAATGGATAAGAAAGATGTGGTATTTTTATACAATGGAGTACTATTCAGCCATAAAGAAGGATAAACTGGAGACTTTTATAGGTAAATGGATGCAACTCGAGAAAATACTCATAAGTGAAATAAACCGGATGCACATGTGTAAGCATTGTATTATCTCTCTAGTATGAGAAACTGAAAGAGTAAATAAGATCCAAAATGTACAATAGACATGGTGAATCAAAAAGAAACTGGTCAAAAGGAAAGAGAGACTGGAACAGGGAAAAGAAAGAAGGGAAAGGTAAAAAAAATTGTACATATATGTAAGATGGTTAAGATAGATACACTACCAATTTTACTTAGTTCATTGAAGAGTAAGGTTTGTGCCAATAATGTTTGGACAATTGAATGCTAATATCTGGTATCCTGAATAACTAACTTAAAGATAGTAATACGTAATGCATTAACCATTGTTACCCTCCTATTATGTTGTTTTGAAAATTTGTTCTTTTTTGATTTGTTTTGTTTTTTCTTCTCTTTAAAATAAAAAAAAAGTTAACATCTATTATGTGCTTGGCATGGTGCTAGATTTAGGATTCCTCTCTTCCAGGAGTTGCCATCTTGACAGGGAGACAGCTGGACCAAGTCTGCCTTTGCTAGTGCGACCAAGGAGCCCACCCAAGGTGGCTGAGCGAGCGGAGATGAACTGAGGAGTCAGGGCAGGGTTTTGAATGATGTGATTCAAACTGTTCTTTGAAAGAGGAGACCCGCCAGGCTGAGACTGATCACAGGCTTTGAAGCAAGAACAGGTCTCACTACGATTCTCATGTACTAATTGACCTTGGGTACATTGCTTAACCTCTCTTGAGTCTCAGTTTCCATATCTGTAAAATGGGCAAGATGAGGCCTCACTTGTTATGGAGCTAAGAGCTACATTTATGTGTAAAATGATCTGTTCTGTTAGGTAAGCAGCTGCATTATTAATTTTGTTGTTGCTGAAGGAGAGGTAGCGTGAACAATTCGAGGATCCTGCCATGGCAAGGACTAAAGACTGCAGCAGGTTGCAGCAATCCCCTTTCCAAATGAAAAGAATTCTGAGCACTCAGCCTGCGCTGAGTGTGCATTCGCAGCGGTGGGGGCAGAACGTGTTTGTGAGAACAAAACTATGTGCATGAACAGGTGTGTATAAGAAGTGTGAGTGTGCATGTGAATTTGTAAAAATATGAGGCATAGGTATAATATTTGGAGTGTAAGGTGTGCACGTGTGTGCATGAATGGGCATATCCATGTGAGTGTGCACGTGAAGTATGTCTGAGGTGGAGTGAGGGGTACATGCAAGTGTGAGATAACTGCATGTGCGTGCATCTGTGTGTGTGTACGGGTGTGGGGTGAGCCAACCCAAGTGTGCTGGGTGCTGTGCAGGAAGCTGGGCTGGTGTGAAGTCACCGCTGCATGTGTCATGCAGAGCTCGCATTTGCAAAGAGCTTGCTGGCTCAGGTCTGGGGGTGGTGGGTTCCTGGTGCTTTGCTTCAGAGTCAGGAGCAAGAGCTCTGGGGCTCCTCTGAGCCAGGCACATGGCCTGCCTGTGGAGCTCAAATGAGCTAGGATGTCTCATCCTTAAGCACTTCACAATCTATGTGTGCATTTGGTGTGCTTTGGTGGGGGGCTAGCAGAGCCCCATGCTGTGGTTTTTCAGAGTGGCTAGACGGACCTTTTGCACACTTCACTAGACAGACCTTTTGCACACTCCCAAAGGCTGGGGTCAGTCTGCTTTACAGGTCAAGAAACTGAGACTCCACAAGAGCTCCTCGGCTCCTCAGAGAGGGAGCTCGGTCTCACTCACCTTGCCGCTCAGCCCCTGGCTGGTGCCTGGCACGGAGCCAGCCCTCCACAAGGGCTGCATGTGGAGTAAGCAAGTGGATGGCTCCTGAGAAAAGACTAGGGAAAGATCTGGTGCCCCAGGCCAGGTTCCTCATTCAGCCAAACTGGCCTCTCCACACTCCTAAGCCAGTTACTTTTGTTAATGCAAGACCTCCCAGGCACCTCCACTTCCCATAGGTGAAGTAGTTGCCAGAGAGACGACTTGGAGGGTCTGTGTGGTAGGGGCTAGACACCTGGTGCCTGAGAGGACCCTGGGTGTTCTGGACAGTTGAGAAGAAATATGTCCTCCTCTCAAGACCTGTGCCATGGGGGGGGGGTGCGCAATTCAAAGTCTCAAAAGCAAGCATTTTTATAAGGGAATAGTAAGGTACAAATTCCGACGACTCCAACCTAGACCTTGGTGTCAACACCTCAAGCAGCTAGCACAACCCTGAGTAGAAAGCGACCCCCTCACCTTCCCTCTTCTCTCCCCCAGCTCTCTCCCTCTGGGTCATTCTGAACCTCCTCACCTCATACAAGGAAGTGTCAGTAGCCTCCTCACTTCCGTTTCCCCTCGATTCCCTCTGCTCTTTCAGAAATAGTTCTCCTCTACACATCCGAGTGAATCCTATGGAACTTAAGCATCCTCCTTAGCATCCCTTGGCTCTCCAGGTGACTCCCAGGCTCTAGGGTCTTTCACAAAGGCTCTGCCCTTCCAGCCTCCCCTCCCCACTCTGCTCCACGCTCCGAATGCCCTGGCTGCTCCCCGGCTCGCTCCCAGCAAGCCTGTCCCTTTCTCCCTTTCACCCTGAATGCCCCCTCCACTGTGTACCTGGTGAATGCAAGCCCTCTTCTCCCAGTCCATTTCATTACCACCCCCCCACACACACATTTTGGGAGTACTCCTCAGAGCTGAGACGATATCACCAACCCTTGTGGCCCAGGACATCTGGGAGCACGCAGTATCTAAGCGTGTAGCCAACAGTGGGCTTGAGAAAGTCAGAAATCAAAGAGCCCATAGACATCACCACCTGTGAGACACTTTACAATGCCCCCTCTTCCTCTAAGCTCCTCTCAGGCCTGTGGCTGACATGAGGCCACACCCAGCAGTATTTCTAATCCTCCTACTTAGGGACAGAGGATCCCTCTCTCCTGTCTTGCGGGTTCCAACAGGAGTGACAGGTCATAGTTGGGCTTTTTTATGAGTTGTGGGTGACAACCAGCTGATTAATCCAGCCTTGTAATGGCAGCCAGCTCACACCAGCCTGTGCTGGTGTCATTCAGGGCCAAGAGAAACGCTGGCTCTCACCTTCCCTTACCAAGGGCCAGGAGCTGGTGACCCTGTTAAAGAATGTGCTTTGCTTGGGGTTTGCATTCCAGGAGCAGCTTGGGAGGCCAAGGGCTTGAGCTGCCAGCAGGAGCCAGGCACAGGGCAGGGAGGTGGCACTGGGCAGACCTTCCTCCCACCTCCTCATCCTGCCCTGTCTGGTCCCTCCCAGCCTCTCTGAATGGAGACAGGGCCAGCAGGAAGAAGACGCTCACCCCTTCTTGGGGAGCGGGATTTACACAGAGAGTAAAGTGACCAGGCCCTGAGTCATAGCACCCACTGTGATAAACACCTACGTGCCGGGGAGCCTGTAACTGTCCACAAAGCACGTCCAAGTTCAGGGTCTCCTCTGACCAATTAGGAACTCACGCCTAAGGAGGCTGGGTCACCTGCCCAAGGACATGTGGCCAGCAAGCAGCAGAGCTGAGGTTTACTATAACCCCAGCCTCATCTACACCCACAGCCCCTGCACACCCCATCTAACCCAAGCCCCCGACTTCACGAGGTCAACGAAGAATCAATAAAGCTGTGGAGGGCCGGGGATTTAGCTCAGTGGCACAGCACCTGCTTGGCAAGCATGAGGTTCTGAGTTCGATTCCTGGTACCCAAAAAAATAAATAAATAAATAAATAAAGCTGTGGATGTGTGAGTGTTGGCAACTGTAAAGATGACGTTTTTATTGAATTGTACACAATCTCGGTCCATTGGGGATCTCAGGCGGCTTACAGCAAAGACACCACAGGGCAGTCAGTGGAAAGTCCTTGGAAACACAGGGACTCAGTGGAGGAACCCCATAAAACCTTTCACCCCTGTCATAAGCATGGCCTACTCACCCACACATTTCCCAAGCCTGCAGCAATGGGCATTACACAGCCTCAGAGATCAGGAAAAGGACACTGGGATGGGAGACACAGCAAAAGAGGAAGGGCTTTTTGTTCTGCCATTAACAATGGGGTAAGAGCCCTTTTCTAAAACACTAACTACAAGCTCTAGGCTTTAAACCTACACAAACATTCACCCACTCCACCTCCCAACACCCAGAGTATCTTTGTTCTGGAGTTTAAAAACCATTCCTGGGGGTAGTTAAGAAATCTTCCCTCTGATCTCCCTGGTCATCTCTCTCTGCCCTCTAGTGAAGAGTCCAACTCTGGGCAGTCACAGTGACCACTCCCTACTCAGAGTTTCTCTTCACTGACCTCCATGCTGGATCAGCTCAGGCATCTGATCAGTTTCTTGCCTCCCACCCCCAACTTGTGCAGGTGAGTCTCTGCCAGAATTGGGGGAAAAGGATTTAGGAAGACCCACGTCAGGCAGACAGAGAGGAAACCATGCATCCAGCAACTTCACATCATGCTCTGTCCTGCAGCAAGCCCACAAGGTAGGCAGCAGGCACATTTCAAAGCAGTAAACTAGGACATAGAGCAGCTCAGTCTACTATAAATTCTGGGCAAAGTAGGAATCCTCTCCAAGCCAAAGAATGGTGAGGCATGCCGATTCTGGTGCCACTTGCTGGCTTTGTGACTTTGAAGTGGCAGTTGCTTACTTCTTCTGTGTCTCAGTTTCCTCATCTATGCAATGAGGATGATCATGTGTTAGTACCTACTCCACGGAGCTGTGCTGAGAATTGAATTCATTAGGAGAGGTCACCTAAGTGACAGTGACTGGCACGCTGCCTCGGCTGTATGAAAGAGCATCATTCTTTTTCATAGAGTTGCAGAGAAATGAGATGCACTCACAGTCAATCACTGGCAGAACGAAGCCTGGAGCCCAGGTTGCCAGACTTCTCAGCCAAAACAACATGTCAGCCTGTGGGTGAGGCAGGGAATGGGGCTCCTGAATGCCCCATAGCAAGGGAATCAGGTACCGGTGGGCAAAAAAGAGGAGCAACTGAGATTTCTAATGTGTCCGTGCTTAGTTATTGCAGAGGGATTACAGCAGATGTGAAGCAAGACTCAGAATCAGTTTATTCAAATCCCTCTTTGGCAGTAAGGAACCACTCTCAATAGAGAAAGTCCTTGGCCATGGCCACTTTGGGGGTTGAAATGAGAAATGGAGCTGGATCTCAGGACTCCTGGTTCCTGTCCCTCTGTGCATAGCATCCTCACCTCTCCAGCACAGAGACAAGGCAAGCTCTCTGGCTTGTCTCCTCCTTCATAGACATCCTCTCTTGGGCTTTGCCTGTGAATGACATCAAATTGCCCCATTTAGCTGAGATCTTGAGGACGGTCTTCAATGTTTCAACACAAAATTCTCCAAACTCTTGGTAAGGCTTACTAGAATTTAGACTGTTCACAGCTCATTAATTCCATCTTGTGCTTCCAGAGCCCATGGAGTTACCACAAGGCAACACAATAGGCTCACAAGCTGTGATATTACACTGACAGGGTTTACCTCCCAGCTCTGCTACTTCTAGCTGGGTGTTCTTGGATGTGACACTGTATCTAAGATGCCTAAGAACCAGGGCTGGATCAGTAAGTGTTAGATCATTATACCTATTACTGTAGTTGTTCAGTGTATATTTGTTGAAGTTTCGAAAGAGCAAATGAAAGCCCGACTTCAGTGCGGAGACACAGGACTGGGCCTCATGAATCTTGCTAGGTTTAGTTTGGTCAAGAGAGGGCACCTTTGAGCCAGGCATCTCAACTTGCCGAAGCCTACCAGGATTTACGCTCCTCTCTGGATTTACCTTGGAAAACCAGTTCTAACAAGCAGGTTCCTATCCAGCTCTCCCAGCCCAGGAATGGGGAAGGTCATTATCCTCCACGCCACGCTGTCCACAGGGTGCTGGCGCGGGGCTGTAATTCACCCTCTGAGTTCTGGGGAAAGGCAGTTTGACAGTTGAGGTCTCCAGCTGGAAGTAGGTTTTGAGCTGAGCCCTCCAGCCTTCTCTTTTCCCAAAGGAAAGGGGCAGAGGGGCTCAGGCATCTATACTAAAATAATTCCAAGGGAGGAGATACTGGAGGGTCCTGGGGACCCTCTAGAGTAGTGATGGTGAACCTGCAACCCAAGTGCCCAAACTGCAGCCCCAAACTCACTTATTTATTGCAAAGTGCCAGCACTGCAATTAAACCTGAACGCTCAGGTGATGCTGAAGAGACTTGGATCAATTGCCGAGAGAGGGCTATGCATGCCCGCTGTGGTACGCATGCCATAGTTTTGCCACCACTGCTCCAGAGCCATCAGAGGCAGCATGCTGTTTGTCATCCCTTCTCTCTTCCTCTCATCCCCAACTCCCTATTTCAACCCCAAAGGCCATTCTCAATTTCACCCACCCTTCAATGTTCAACTGGACTCCTGCAGGGCCTCCATGGAGCTCCGGAGCCAGAATAAGACGGTTCTTTGAACTCTATGTGCTACTTTGTAGTCTCTTAAAAGCCCTCCCACTTTCTGCCTTGGATTATATGGGAAATTGTTATTTATTGTATTTCCTTTATTAAACTGTAAACTTCCGAGAGCAGGGAGCTTATTCTTCGTCATCTCTCAAGGCTCATCCTAGAGATGTTGGAAACCTGCTTTATCTGCTCCCATCCTCACCTCACCCAAAGCATGGCCTGGTTGCCCCTCACCTGTGCACCTGCCCATGCCATGCACCACAGGACATGTCACAGGACTTGTCACTCTGAGCTGCTTTCAAGCCCCCCACCAAAACACACCAAATGCACACATAGATTGTGAAGTGCGTAAGGATGAGACAGGCGCTTATTCCTGGTTGTCTCCCAGTGTGCACATAGTAGGTACAATAAATGGTTGTCCACAAGAGCATCCTTTGAGACATTAATCAGTGGTAGGGCACGGGGGCTGGTAGAGGTTTTCCCCTCCCAGGCCTGGAGACTGAGGCAGACAGGAGAGAGGGAGGCTAGGCTCAGTCCAGACATCCAAGCACAGGCACACATCCGAGCACATGACAGGAATTTCCCCAGATCTGCTGACAGCCAAGTCCCTGCCGGGCATTTTCACTCTGCCACCAGCCAGATCTCCCTATGAGGAATGTGGGAGTTGGCTACCAGCAGTCAAGATCATTTCCAAGGTGTGCATCATTCTGGCTCTGCATCTGCTTGTTTGCCTTCTTTGCTGCCTGCTGGGGACAGTCAACAGCCAAGACATATCACTAAGACCCTGTCCTTTGCCCCCTGTGGGCTGCCAGGCTGCCCTTTAGCTGGAACTGGGGGGATCTCTTTTTTCTGGGGTCTTTGGTCATCCATCCAGATTGTAGGCAAGGAAGCTGCAGTGGGGGGTGGGGAAGGAAGGTCCAAGAGCATACAGGAAATGCGCCCCTCTGCTGTTACCAGTTTAGCTGGTAACAGAGGGAGATCAGTCATACGTAGGCCCTTTCAACTTAGTCTTCAGATTCCCTTGTACATCCATTGCTTTAGTCTATACACATCCATTGAGCAGCTTTTATACTCTCACCAGTGCATGGGGTCTTGGAAATATTCATAGGAGCCTGGATTAGGCGATCAGCATAAAGGTGATCTTGGGCTTACCTGTACAATTCTTTGTCTTACTTGCAAGGAAATATTGATCCAGCTGGCTAATTGCCATATGACTTTTGGGTCTCAGCTTTAAAAGTCCTGTCTACAAGAAGCACCCCCCCACTACCCTCCTCCCATCTGGGATGGGGCTCCCTCCTGTGAAACACCTCAAGGGCATCCTGTTCTTCCCCCATCCTGGACACTTCTCCTTCTGTATAGCATTATTTCTCATGAGACTGAAAATTCTCTGAAGGTGGAAACCATGTCCATCTTGTCACCATTACATCCCCTGGCCCAGCACTGAGTGGGCGCCAGTGTTTGTAGAGTAAGTAAAGAGACTGACTGCTAGAAGGCACAGAACTCACTTGTGTCAGAGTCAGGACTAGAACTGAGGTCTCCCAGCACTCAGCCTTGTGCTGGCTCTTAGATTATCCGAGCTTCTTTTTAAGAGTCCTAATCAGTCCAGATAGGCCCCCAGGAATGGATACAGATACCAGGAGGGAAAGGAAACAGCAGGTAACAGAACTCATTCTCTTTCCACAGACAACCTGAGCAAAAGGGGAAGCTGGTAAAGGGGAGAAGCCAAACCAGCTACCATGTCCTATGGCTCCCCAGATTTGAGGGAGGGCGATCAGTGTCCTATGTAAGGGGATCCTGATCTTCTCCAGTCACAAAGGCCGAAGGGCTCCATGGAGAGATGGAGATATCTATGACTCACACTAGGAAGGGTCAAAGGACCAGTAGAAGTAGATAAGTGGGCAAACACTAGATACAAAATTTACCACCTGGGGATGTAGTCTTCTGGATTCTCAGCATCCCCTGAATACACTGCTGGAGAACCATCCTCCTGAGATGTGGGCACAACTGGAGCCCAGTCAGGGTCCTGTCTGCTGGGAGAGGGGTCCCTCAGGGAAGGGGATCAAGGCCTGTTGTCCTCATTGTCCTCTCCACAGACCAGGGTCTGAATCTCGCCACTTGTGCAGCCTCGGGTAGAACAATAGTCACTACATAGATTTGGGTTATCAATTCTAGAAAGCTACAGGGAAATGTTCCTTTCTCCCCCGGTTAGAAGAGGAGAAAAACCTATGGACGTTCTTGTTTCACTCTAAAAGGGGATTCTAGACCTAGCCCTTCAGGCCTCAAAAACCAAGCCAAACCTCATGATGTACCACAAGTCCTCCTGGCTCTAAAATCATGGAGAAGAAAACACTGGGTAGAGCAGCTATTTACACATTTAAGGACACAAGCTAAATAGTAGAAATGTAATATATTTTTTCATGAATGAATGAACACTCCATAAATCCCACCACACCTCTGCCCTACAAGCCTTCTTCCATGAAGAGTAAGGACCTTCCGTCCAGGATTCCAGGATCCAGTTAAGGTTGATCTAACTGTAGAGAAGTAGACGCATGCAAACTGTCCACCAGCCCTCCCATGCCATTCCCTTTTCTCCTTTGTGGACTGAAAGATTGTCAAACGACTTCCTAGATTTTGGCTTGGGAGAAAGAAGCAAATGATGGTGACCTCTAGCATCCTAAGGTTGCCCCTTGTCAACCGAGAACACAGCGCAATAGAGAGGGTGGCTCTAACCAGGATCAAGTGCCACTCAGAAGCTAGAGCAGTTCCGAGGACCCTCAAAGTAAAGTTCTGGACTTCAGTAGTACCAACCAGCCCAGCAGCCTCCACTGGGCCTTCTAGTCCCCATTCTGGTCCCTGGAGACCCAGGTGGACAGCGCTCCGGACACCTTTCCCAGCCCCTGCCTTAGGGAGGAGGAGAGGTCTGGGACCCTAGCGGGCCAATGCGGAGGCCCTGGTCACGCGCCGCCGGTGAGCGGGCCAATGGGCGTCGGGGGGCGTGGCCAAGGCCTCCGGCTCCCAGCGTTTATAACAACTTGGAATGCGGAGCTTTGCAACTCGCTCTGTAGCGACTGTGATCTCCCGGCTGTAACTTTCCGATCTGGGTCCGGGTGCGGGACATGTGCCCCGCGGTGTAGCTCTCCCCGCACAGCCGATCGATTCCTCTCTGCCCTCGCTCATCTCCTGCTCGCCATGGAGTCCTTGGCCTTCTCCCGTCGCCCGGGCCCGGCTCCCTCGACCGCCACCGCCCTGGCCGCGGAGCTCGCCCGGCCCCTGGGCGACGGGCTCATCAAGTCGCCCAAGCCCCTGATGAAGAAGCAGGCGGTGAAGCGACACCATCATAAGCACAACCTGCGGCACCGCTACGAGTTCCTGGAGACCCTGGGCAAGGGCACCTACGGGAAGGTGAAGAAGGCGCGCGAGAGCTCGGGGCGCCTGGTGAGTGGCTCCCGCGGCGCGGGCTCGGCGGGGCGTGGGGCGTGGGCCGGGGCTAGCACCGCTCCGCGGGGGCAGCGCGCCTCTGCACCACGACGAGGCGGCGCGGGGTGGGGGCCCGGCGAATATCCCCCGTGGATGTGTCTGTCCAAGATTGTAGGGACAGCGGCCCTGAGAACCCCCGGCAACACCAGAGGGCAGGTCCTTAAAAAAGATGCGGTTTAAGTTGAATTTCGCTTGGAGTGGATTTCAATAGAGTGGAATGGAAAGAGAAAGTAGAAGACATCCGATCTTAACATGGGCTTGATAAATAGGTGTGTGGTTGGATGAACAAGATACTGGAATTTTCAGCGTTTACAGTCTGGCGGTCCAGCGAACAGTGGAGATCTGCATAGGGGTGGGTCTGACCCTTAGGTCTTACCCAGCCTCAAAACTGAATCAGAATTTCATTATGGTGGGTTTTCGATACAGGGAGATGTAAAACCAGGCCCTGGTGCCAGGTGTACCGTCTCTCAAGATACCTTTGGGTCTGGGGCCTTTTGCAGAACTTGGCGTGTTGATTTGGGGGGGCGGGTGTGTGAGAGAGAGAGAGTGTGTGTGTGTTGTCATGGTAATCTGTGACTTTGGGCAATTTCCTGCATCTCTGAATTGTTTCCCCTTTGGCAAAAAAAAAAAAAAAAAAAAAAAAAAAAGAATAAAGAAAAATTAGGAAACAGCCTGCCTCGCAAGCCGCTAGAAAGATTGAATAAGATGCAAATGTGAATTTGAAGTGTTCCTGATGAACAGTTTGCAGCGAGAATTGATACTTAATCTGAAAGGATGGTGGATTTGCTAGAAGTTAGCTAACAGTGGTTAACAGTGCTTCTCAAACTTGAGTTTTAGCGTGCATGGGAATGAGAGGGGGTGCTTGTTTAAAATACTTATTCTCTGGTTCCACAGTTAGGGATATTTATTTTGGAGGCCTATAATTCATATTTTAACAAGACTTTTAGAGAACAGGTGCTTTGGGGATTATGTTTTACCAGATACAGTTGGGAGCTTGTTGTGAAGAGTATGTGTGCACACGTGTGTGTGTGTGTGTGTGTGGCCATAGTTTGCCCTACTGCCTATGGCAGCGTTCCCCTCCTCGGATTGTGTTTGCTTTTGCAGCCACTAGCTGGTTTGAAATTCAAGAAGTCATTTCATTGGTGAAGGAAGAGTGGGTGCTAGAGAAAGGAGTGGATGATGGCCCCATCAATAGGACCGAATGTGTTTCTCCTGCTAATGCCTGGCACAATCCCCAGGTGCCTGCTGCCTAGGGCCTATTAGGCAATCATGTACTTCCTGGCTTTCCTTTTCTTTCTTTTTCTATAGAGAGAGGGCCCGTGAGGCTCCAGGCTTGAGACTCCTGGGCCTGGGCTTTGTCAAGGCTTGAGCTAGAAAATAGTTGCTCATGTGCCCCTTGCTCTTGCTCTGGGGAAGACTGTTTTGTGGGGCCTGGAGTGGCCCGGAAACTGAGACTGAAGTTCAGAGATTCCATGAAGCTTTTGACTTGGGGTCACTGTGGGGTGTAGGGGGAGGTCTCATTTGATTTCAGAGATAAATCAGCTTTTAGTGGCTCTAGGCAGGGATTCCAGCTCTTATTACATCAGAACAGAGAATTCAGAAGAAACTCCTTGGCCTTTGCCTCTTGCTGTGTGCAGAGAGATAAGATCAGTGGGCTGGGAACTGCTCTGAACCTCCCTGATCCATAGACCACCCAGTACTGCTGCTGGGAATTTGCTTAGGGTCCCCCCTCTTTCTTGGAGAGCAGCTTTCTGCTGTGCTGATGATTTCTCCATCCTGGAGCTTTGCCCTCTTCCTCACCCACCAACCATGCATCTTGACTGTCCTCTCTGAAGAGAGAGCGAGATCTGACGCCTCAGGATGTTGCAGTGGGGAGAGGAACACAGAAGCTGTCCCAAATGAATGGAGATTGTTGATGATGGCTAGATGCAAAGGAAAGCCTGCTGAGCAACTTTCATCCCAATTTTCTCTCCACCTCTCTTGCACACTTCCTGCTCCCAACCTGCCCAGATGGAATTACCAGGAGCCAGATGGGATTGTGGGGAGGGAGGGGCAGGTGGGTGGGACTAATGGCTGCTTCAAGAGGGCATCAGAGGAAAAACAAATATTTGCTCTGGATCTTGAACACATTCCTGGTACCCAAATGACATTTCCTCCTGTGATTCTCCCAGCTCCCCTGACCACCCCTCCCCCTAAAGAGAAAAACACATGCTGGGCTTTCTGGAATGGTGGGGGCCACCAAAGCCTTGGGGATGAGGTACATGAAAGCCACCCTTCCAAGGGAGGTCAATGTAGGGAATGAGGGGTGTTCAAATGTGTAGTTCTCTGGGGTGAGCCTCCCTCTGTATCTTTTATATATTGAATCACCCAGTGGGCTTTCAAAATGTTTAAAAATGACTGAGATGATCTGATTCCTTCATTGACAGGTGGGGAAACTGAGGCCCAGAGAGGGGAAGTGACTTATCCTTCCTTGGCTGGTTAGTGGCAACCTGAAACATTGGCTCCAGATGTGTCCACCCCAAGCCCTGGATGACCAAGTGCTGAGTCTTAGTCTGGCACTTGGCCTTGATGAGCCTGGGCTTGCCTCAGTGTGCTGTGTCAATCCAGCAGCGAGCTCCCACCGCCTTTCCCAGAGCCCCAGGCAATGCCAAGGGTGGGGAGAGTCGCTAGGAACCAGCCCTCACCCCCGCACACACTTGGCTCTGTTGAGGGATCCTGGGTGGGGGAAACTACACTACATTCCTAGTTTTTCAACCACGTCGGGGAGGGTGCCTAGCTCAGAGTTGAGACTGTAAGGGTTGGTTTTCTCATCTGTAATGTAGGGATTATAAGAATTCCTGCCTCATGGGATTCTCTAAGGATTCAATAAGATAATAAATATAAAATTCTTAGATATGCAATGTATTTAACATATATAATGTTATTATCCCAGCAAGGCTGGCTTTGACCAAGCCCTGCCTTCCCTTTCCTGGGGACTCATCTATCCTAGCACTGTGATGCCCCAAGAAACAGTGAGGATTGTGCACAGCCTTCCTTGAGATGAACGACTTTGGTCTGTTTCGTTCAAAGCCCCAGTCTCTCCTCGGGCCCCATCTCAGTGAATGACTCCTGCCTGGCCAGCAGCCACAGGCTTGTTCGCAGGACGCTGCCCTCCCAGCTCCTCCTGCACCTGCCGGCTCAGCAGCAGGGAGGGAGGCTGCAGGCGACTCTTGTCCTTGGGCTCCAGCCAAGCCACATGGGAGGGCTGGGCAGGGGAGCTCCTTACCCAGGAACCTGGCAGAGTGGACTAGAGGGTGGCAGGGAGAGGGTGGCCTAGTTCGGGGATTGGGGGGAGGTGACTGAGGCACCCTTCAGAGTTTACTCCTGCTCCCTGCCGGGCTCTGGCCAGGCTCTGCCTGGTTTTTTGGTGGGGTGGTGAGCCATCCCCAGGCTCATTTCCTCTCTGCTCAACCCAGGCCAGTCTGGCCCAACCTTGCCACTGCAAGCTAAGTGGGTCATCCTCCAGCTCCTTGCCTGCTCCCAGACAGCAGCTGCTCCACGAAAGGCCAGAGAGGAGTCAAGGACCTTGGCTCTGACTCCCTGCAATAGCTATGATCAGAGATGCCCAGCTGCGCCCTCTCAGCACCTGGAATCAGCATCTCTGGAACTTCTTCTCTTTTCTTTTTATCCTAAGGACTTTCCACTATCCTCTCCTGAATGCAGATCATTTCTGATCTGAGTTCCTGGGAAGGAGGCAGCATTTACCAGCTGAGCACCGTTTCCTAGGGTGTTGGCAAAGTAGTGCACATATTTGTGTATCTCTAAATGGGATGGGGTGGCTTCAAAGCCTGGCTCATGGCAAGATATAGGGCAGTCCCTTCTCCGGGGATGGGAGACAGGGCTCCCATCTATCCCATCATCCTTGGGCACCTCCAAGGAACTTTTGTCTTCTGAGATGGTAGCTTCTCTGAGCAGCATCCCTCTCTCTGAGTCTGTCTTGATGGGTTGGGGAATCTTGGAAAAGTCTTTATACTCTGTGCAAAATGGGATGGGGAATTAGCCCTGCTGCCTTTCCAACATGCAGGGCTGCAAGGGCAAGAAGCTCGCTGGGACAGTATCTTCAGGAATTATGTTCAGACGGGTTAACATGGCCATATTACAGAGGCCTGGCCACGACCCTTGGCCAGCACCTCCTGGGCACGGAAGCAGAAGCAGCTCCGAGGAGAACACTGGAGTGCAGAAGGGAGCGCAGCAATCCATCCTGCTGTCAGATTCATCCTGGCCCTGTTCCTTCCGTCTGGAGTGCTCCTGCTGTCCCTTCCTAACCCACTGTCCTTGGTTAGCAGATCTCACCCATTCTTCAAGATCTGAAAGAGTTTTCTCCCAGGGATGGTTTCCCTTGCTCCTCCAGGCAAAGCAAACTCCGCAGTGCTTCTGCAGCCTGTTGGCAGGCAGTGCCCTCGGCTGGCACATTATCCCACTCAACTGCAGTGGCTGTAATTAAAATCATCCCCTCGGACTGGGGGCCTCCACACAGGGACTCTCCAGTTTTTGTGTGAATCCCCAACACCTAGCACAGTACCAGACACATAGTAGGCATTCAGCAGCCTACTACATGTTTGGAGAATCAGGGTCCTTTCATTTTTCGGATGAGGACATTAAAACTAGCCAGACAAGTTAACCAAGTCATCTAAGTAAACTGCCTAGAGTTGCACAGCTTGATAAAAGCAAGTATTCGATACATGGGTTCTTGAGAGCACCCATTGGGCGTGTGTTTGTGTCCATGTTGTTAGCTTCGGGCTTGGATTTCCTTCCTTTGACTGAGTGTGATGGCCGTATAATATATTATCTGAACTGGAACAGTTTGCAAAGCCAAAGAGGCAATCATAATAATTACACCAAGACAAACCACATCTGTCTCCGGGTATGTGGCCTTTCTACCTCTGGGCAGTTGTTGCCCTCTAACTTGACTTTAGTCAGCTGATTTTTATTCTAGAACATAGTTGGTGAGAACAAAGTTCTCTAAAAATTAGTTCTCGGAGCTGAGATTGACTCCACCTAAGGCTAGGAAGAAAGGGAGAAATGTTATCTAGGCACTGGTCCCATCAGTCAAAGATCAGCATAGTCACGACTTAACCAATAAATATTTATTTGTGATTTCTGTTTACTGGTAAACAAATGGTGAGTGCTTTTTGTGTACTGATCTCTGTCTAGGCCTGAGCTGGTGCTATATCTAATTTACTTTGACAGGCGAGCCAGGAGATAGCTAGAGGCCTCTCCTGTGGGGCTAGGAGAGATTAGGGAACCTGGTCCGGCCCCACCACCACCACCGCCACACTCTTCTTGTCTGTCACCTGCAGGGGAACTGATGGGAGGCTAACGACATAACCTGAGTCCTTCCTGGGACGCCCCAGTCAAGCAGTGATCTCCTGAGACCTAATATAGAAGGTTGTCAAGGTTCTGCTTCTGCATTTTGTGGCGACACAAAGATTCTGTCTAGGACCCCCAAATCCCACAGTTTTTGGAACCTTACTTCTTTTAGGCCAGTTGTCTTTAGAGCTCTCCCCCTAAGCCTATGATCTCGCTATCTATGGTGTAAACAACTAAGCATCCAAGATGTGCCTCATCTCTGTATTTGTGTGCATCTTAAACTCTCAAATATCTTTGTCTAGATAGTGATTTGTGCTTCTATAAAATTGTTTTATATCTATTAATATACTTTTGATAGACCTTGTTCTCTGAAGCACTCACAGCATTTTACCCATTGTCTTATTTTACAAAGAAAGAGAAAAAAGAACTAGTCCATAAAATTTCCCCTTTCAGGGAGAGAAGAGGGGTGTGGAGAGAGAGGTGTGTGGGAATGATGCTCCGGGTTGAATCCACAAAAGAGCGATGCCCCTACTTTGAGAGGATTCAATGCCTCTGCCCCATACCCCCACCGCCTGCCCCATTCCGAGCCCACGGACTTTTCTGCTTAGCTGAGTGGAGAGAGCAGGGTGGTCGGCACAGGAGGGGCAGTGCCGTCCCCTGCAGCGGCAGCATGGGCCTCTCCGCATCTCGGGGAGGAGGCTCCATGGTGACCGACCCTCCCGCCTGCCATTGTCCTCCCTGCCCAGCTCCTGGAGGGCCCTAGAGAGAGTGGGGCCTCCCTCTTTCACCGATGCAGCTTCAGGGGAGGAGCAGGGCGGAGGGCACGCCATCCCTGGCCTGTTGCCCGGGTGACCAGGCTGTGGCCATTGTGAGCAGCTCCTCTTACAGGATTAGGGCCCATTCCGCATTCTTGTCCAATGGCGGACACAGGCCGGCAGGGCCCACTGTCCCCACGCGAGCGGGAAGCTATTGTCTGCCTCCAGAGCCTATGAAAGGCTGGATTAGAGCCCCTCTCCCCCCAAGCAGAGGTTTCCTTTTCTCTGTCTTCTTTTGAATCTTGAATCTTGAGGGGAGGCAAACCCTCTTGGGAAATTGAATAAGGAGCTGTTTACCTCCTCAGTGCCGTTGGATTTCTCACAACTTGTCTATCTCCCGTGAAGAGGAAGTCTTGTATTTACCATTCTTGTCCTTGGACAGGACTTGCCAGGAACCAACAGACCGCAGTGTTGGACACCCCACCCCCTCCTACCACACCCAGCACCTGGTGCAACCTGGCAGCTTCGGATGTCACAGCCTCTGAGGACCTGTGGCATTTGTACAGCTCATTTCATACAGTCTGAGCGGGAAAGCCCCTCCGACAGCCTAGTGCAACCTGTTTATTTCACAGAAAACAAAACTAAGGCTCTGAGCGGGAGGGAGACAGGGACAAGACCCACAGGGACAGAGACACAACCTGGAGAACCCGGATCCCCTGGGTCCCCAGGCAGTGTCTGTGTGCTTCTGGCCTTGCTTTCCCATCAGTCACCACAGTGGGTGTTGTCTAGGAGCCTCTGTGGAGCGGGGTTTTGCAGAGAGACACTGAGGCCCCTCTGTCTCTCAGAGGTGCCTAAACTGCTTCTTGGCAGCTCTTCCTGTTTCCGTTCTGCTCATTCCCTCCTTCCTGAGCCCACCACACACCAGCCAGGCGGTTAGTCTTTTTATTTTTTTCTCCAGTACTGGAATTAAATCTAGGGCCTTCATGATGAGCTCCACTCCCAGTCCTTTTATTTATTTATTTATTTATTTATTTATTTATTTATTTATTTTTATTTTGAGATGAGGTCTTGCTAAGTCACTAAGTTACCCAAGCTAGGCTCAAACTTGCGATCCTCCTGCCTCAGCCTCCCAGAGTCTGGGATTACAGTTGCATGTCACCATGCCTGGCTTGGAAAGAGTTAACCCTTGTACTGTATTTTTTACCTTTAGGGACTAAGATAGCAAGTCCTGGAGGACTCTGTCTGTCTAGCTGTTTGTTTGCTTGTTGCTAGGGGAGGGACATTCCTTACCTGAAAAGATTGTTGTTGGAGTTTTGGTTTTTTTTTTTGAACAGTTTTTTGGGTGATTTTTAAAAATTGTGGTAAAATATAACATAAATTTTTCATTTTAACCATTTGTAGAATTCAGTGGTATTTTTTTCAATGGACAAAGGCTATTTTATTCATGACCAGTCTCTGTAAGCACTGAGGCCACTATGCACACACAGGGGGCTCTACTTCTTCTTTTCCTCCTTGGACAGGGTCTTGATTGTCTCCTCCTTCTTGGCCTGGAGGTGCTCACAGCACTTGTGCTTCCTTGGCCTTCAACCCGTGGGCCTCAGCCTGGCCAGCCAGGAGCTTACTGTGGTCTTGTCCGTCCACCTTCAGCTTGTGGATGTGCGCTATGAGAATCGCTTTTTCTTGAACGCATTTCCCTTCACCTTCAGGTGCAGGCTGTGGTACACACAGCGGTCTGGCTTCTTGGAGTCCTGGTATCTCCAGAGCAGCCTGCACAGGATCCACATCCTTGCATCCATGTCACCTTCTCTGGCATCCTGGCCTCGTTCGTGCCCTCTCGTTACCTATGCCCTGTGCCTGCCCTTCCAGTAAGCCAGGGTGTTTTTCCAGCATTGAGCCTGGGAGTGGACAGTCACAGGCTTGGATGATCCGCCCGTCTTTGATCGGTTTTCAGATCTGCTGACGGGAATTGGCACTGGCGATTTCTCTGGTCTCTTGTGTCTTTGAGACAGGCCTCTTCTGAAGCCTGAGCGTATTCATGGCCGCAGCCCTGCAGCGAAAGGCTGGTATATTATGCACATCCATAATGTTGTAAATCACCACACTATCCATTTCTAAACCCTTTTTAACACCCAGACAGAAGCTCTGTACCTATAAAATAATAAGTACCATTCTGCTCTTCACCTCCATGGCCCTAGGAGGGACCTCTGCTCTACTTTCTGTCTCTATACATTTGCCTGCTCTATCTAGCTAGTTACCTCATGTAAGTAGGATTGTAGACTATTTGTCCTTCTGTAACTGGCTTATTTCACTTCGCACGATATTATCAATGTTCACCTGTGAGGAATGTGATCATTATGTACTACAAACATGTACTAATAAAAAATAAAATAAAATATTTTCAAGGTTCAGCCATGTTGTAGTATACGTCAGAATTTCATTCCTCTTTTGATCCCTGGCACTACAAAAAGAGGTTTTTTTATTCATTTTTGTGGCTGAATAATATCCCATCGTATGTACCACATTTTGTTTATTTATTCATCTATTGATGGAAATTTGAGTTCTTTCTACCTTTTGGGTAGAGACAAGATGTTTATAGCAAGTTAGAGTGTCAAAGCAGTAAAAAAGGACTAAACTTCGAATTAGCCAGTAGCCTAACCCCAGTTTGTGCCAGTTAGTGACGCCTGGCTTTAAGCAGGTCATTTGACCTCTCTGCCTTTCAGTTTCTTCACCTGTAAATGGGGCTAACAAGACTTTCTGTGCCTACTTCCTAGCATTGTAGTGAGGGCCAATTCATTTAATGCAGTGAACTGTTATTCAGTGCCTACTGTGTGCCAGGCAATATGCTTGGCATCAGGGGCCCAAGGGTGAGCAAAACAGTCCCAATCCTGGTGCAGTGTGGCAAGTTTGCTTTGTAAATCATAAAGCATCAGGCTCAAGGTTTCAGGTTGTTCCCTTCCTTGTCCATCTGTAGACTCTGAATAAGGAGGCTGTTGGTCTGTACTCCTTCCTGCTGCAAGCATGGACTGCACTGAACCCAAGTGAGAACTTCTTCAAGAGAAGGTGCTCTCCAGCCTCTCCACCACCTACCCTGGTGGAGGGTAGGGTGGTTTGTCTGGGTGCACCCCGGGGCCTGTGTGCAGCTGCAGGCAGACCCCCAGGACCAAGCTCCCCAAAGCATCCTCACAGATACTTCTATCTACCAGAACTTTCTCCTCAATCTCCTGTGTCCTCTCTTCCCAGGTGGCCATCAAGTCAATCCGGAAAGACAGAATCAAAGATGAGCAAGATCTAAGGCACATACGGCGGGAGATTGAGATCATGTCATCGCTCCACCACCCCCACATCATCGCCATCCATGAAGGTACAGCATGGGGCATGTAGAGCTGGGAGTTGGGTGTGTGTGTGTGTGTGCATGTGTGTATAAAAGAGCAGTCAGAGCCAACAACACAAAGAAGTAAAAATGTCAAGGGCTTTAGAGTGGGGTAGAAACTGGATTTGAAACCTAGCTGTATGAGTTAGGACAAAGCATTTAATGTCATTTCTGGCCCTCAGTTCCTCGTTCATAAAAATGGGATAATCCCCTCTGTGTCACAAGGCGGTTACAAAGATCAAACTGGATAATGTCACTGAGTGCCTTGCTCAAGGAAGGACAAGCTTTTTGTTGTTGCTGTTGGTTTTCCCTGCTTGAACCCTAACCTCCACAGCCCAGTGAGATCCTTAGCAATCCAGGCAGGCTGAAACAGACATCGTCCTGCACCTATTCCAGGCACGTGGGTGCTATTTTTCATGCATCCCCAGAGCCAGACATCTCAGAATCCAACCTGCACTCTGAGTCATTCCTGCCACAGTGCTGTCTCCTACCTCTCTCCGTTTCTCTTGGCCCCCTTTCCTCTGACATCAGCTTCGCCACCCCAGCTGCCCTCTTCTCCGTGACCCAGACAACAAAGTGATCAAGGCAGAGGGATGAGGGAGAGGGGGAGTACCCTCCCCCACACACCTGTCTGCTCTGAGCCTTGCTGTAATATCAGTTAGGCGGGAACCAGGGAAAACAGAGGCAGCAGCAGGGAGGAAAGAGGACCTGTGGCCTTGCTCTCTGTCTGAAAATTCCTTGCAGGAAAAAATAGAGAAGTCTCCACTCTTGGGATCATAAGGAGAATAAGCCCAGAACCACTGACACGGCCCGTGGCCTGTATCTGTCCCATGAGGAACCCAGACGAGTGGCTGAGAAAGCTAATTGTATCTCTGCATACTTCCCTCAGGGAAGAGTAGGCAGATGACAAAGTAGTGGTTGAGCCGGGCTGCGCTTGCGATTGAGCATTGCATCCACGCGTTCTTAGATGTGAATTCTCCCCAAACCCATGTCTCCAACCGGCTCTGGGAACTGAGCTCTGACACTCAGGATGTCGCTTCTCCTGCACTTGCAGATTCAGCAGAAGTTGGGGAATCACAGTTACTGTGTGTCTGAAAGGCTCCCCCAGATTACCCCCATCCTGTTATTATAGGCTTCAAGGGTTGTGGGCTTAGGGGAGACTCCAGTCTCCTCAGCCCAGTAAGACCCTTAGCAATCCAGGGAGGCTGAAACATGAGCCCTGCGCCTGTTCCAGGCACACGGGTGCCGTATCCTAGTTGCTTCCAGAATGTGACCTGGGTGGTTCTTGATCCCCAGTTTCATGGCACGATGTCGTATCCCTGCAAAGGCATTGAGACCAATAGTAGTAGTAGTCAGCCAGACGCCCCCTAGGATGGTGGGCCACCATGTTTCCCTAGAAAATGCACTGTTCTCATGGCTTTGTGTCCAGCTTCCTGGGAGCTGGGACTCCTCTTAGGAGAAGCTTTGTCCCTCAGCTCCTTCTCAGAGGCCAGACAATAACAGCTCTGGGGCTGGCCAAGCAGGCCAAACTCATAGGACCTGTTCGACACAAAGATGCAATAGCATAGAGGTACATGTTCTGACACACACTAGCTAAAGGGCCAGTCTGGTGAACCAGCTGCCCCATACCTTTCCAAGGGGCTGGAGCCAGGACAAGGCCTGAAGTGACAAGAAGGCCCCTCCTACACATGGTGATGAGCCAGCCGGGGTGCGCTCACTGCCAGGAAGCCAGCCAGCCAATTAATGGCCACATATTCATTGATTGCTTCTTGTATGAGGCCTTATGCATAAAGCCCTGGCCTGTGTACCCTGGATGGGAAGTCAAAATTGGTGGGAGTGGTGACTGTCTCAGCTTTCCACAGTACTGAATAGTTCTTGGTCCATTTTCATATACTTTTATCCCTCCTCTGAGCCTTGAAGCAGACATTATTGGCATTATTTTTCAAATTCATGCAAGGGAGCATCTATTATAAATACAACAGTAGACACCATTTTTCAAGTGCTTTGTTGTATGTCAGCTGTCATGGGACCTGGCTCAGTCAGACCCGGTGCTGTCACTGTTTTTTATTTGTTTCTCACCAAGCCCCCGAGATTGCCACTACTATCCCACTTTTCAAATAAAGAAACGGAGGCTGAATAACTTGTCCACGATCACCTAGCAAACCAGCATTCTTTTTTTTTCTTTTCTTATATGCGGGTGCTGGGAGTCAAACTCAGGACCTCACGCTTGCCAGGCAGGCACTTATGCCGCTGAGCTATATCACCGGCCCCAGCATTTTTACTGACTGATTTTAGAAGAGATTTGACCAAGGTCACAAGGTGAAAAAGTGTCAGGTTCTGGACCAAAGAGCCTGGCCTTTCATTCTCATGCAGGCAATGTCTCTGCTTTCCTAGGAGTTTTCAGGGTGGTTTTTGGAATCCTCGAAAGCCTAAACTTAGGACCAGCCACTATCTTGGTCTTAACTTATTGTTCATAGAAGGTGCTGAGCATCCCCAAAGGCCCTTTTCTGGCCCGTATTTCCTGCCCATTAGCCGACATCCTTGGAAGGAGGTCCTGTGTGGTTTGGAACCAGGAAAGAGTATGTGCAGCCCGGTGGAGGACGGTGTACTCTGGGAAGGCCTGACATCTGCCTTGCTTTGCCCAGTGTTTGAGAACAGCAGCAAGATTGTGATTGTCATGGAGTACGCCAGCCGGGGAGACCTGTATGACTACATCAGCGAGCGGCAGAGGCTGAGCGAACGGGAAGCCCGGCATTTCTTCCGACAGATTGTCTCTGCCGTGCACTATTGCCACCAGGTGAGTGCCCACCTGTCCTGGCCATGCTCCAGGAGGCTGCCTGTGGGCTCTGGGGCTGGTGTGAACCGGAGAGATTCTGTGACTTGCCCAGGGTCATATAGGCAGACAGCATGCAGTCCGGACTCTCAGACCAGGCAGCGCTGGTGTCTCTGGCTTTGAGTGTTGGCTGGGAATCAAAGGGCCTATGGTTTCTTGCATTATATATCAGTAAAGTTGGGTACCCCGCCTGCCCCGGCTCCCTCTGTGTCTGCCGCACTTCTCCCTTCCCCTGACTCGACCCCCTCTCTTTCAGAATGGGATTGTCCACCGAGATCTTAAGCTGGAGAACATCCTCTTAGATGCCAATGGAAATATCAAGGTGAGCCCCACCTTTAGCTTCCAGACCTTCCCCGTCTCACTCTAGGTTTTCTGCACTGTACCCGACCACATAGCTCTGAGTGGGTTCCTGAAGGAGTCGGGCAGAGCACAGCCTTCTCTATTGGCACCGTTGGCACTGTTAGGGACCTCAGCCACACCCATTCCAACACCTCTGTTCCCACAGGATGGGGACACAGGCCTCGAAATGAGGGGTAACTTGTACAATGTCACATGACTAGCAAGTGGCAGAGCCTGGACTAGAACCAAGATCTCTGACTCACAGTGCAGTGCTTTTTGGATGTCCTAAGCCCAACAAGAGTCTAGATTTAGGGTCAGGCTCTGCTTACAGCCTCGGGACTAGCAGGGACAGGGCCATGGTCAGAGTTCTCCCTACCTGTGCACATGCGTACTTGCACGCAAGCAGGTACAGTCAAATCTGCTGCGATTAGGCAGCCCTTTGGCACCTTTCCCAACAATGGAGCACCCCAAGTGCCACCCCAAGATCATATTGATGGGGTGAACTTATGTGTCAGGACTGGGGAGGGGAGAGGGCTACAGCTGGTTGATGCAGAGGGGCTGGCCTGACAGGCACCCAGGAGAGTGACTCTGCACCCTGACCCCCCTCAGAATCTTTCTGACAACGAACATAGTCTCCTCTGAGGTTCCTGACCTGTGCCCCATGCTGCCCTGGTACTGAGTCCTTCCCCCGACTCAGCCAGTTCCCGGAGCAGGTGGGGCTTTCTTTGATGCTGACCGGAGTTGGGGGAAGGGAGGCAGTGCCACTGAACACATTTAACCCAGACAGGCAGGCACTCTCTTTTCTGTACCAGCCATAGGCCTCGTTATGGGCTTCACCTGGTAACTGTTTGATAAGAGGCCAATAAAACCATAAACAAAGGAGCGAGTTTCATAAACAGTCCCTCCCCACACTGGGCACAGCAACTCTCCCTGGGGTGAGGAGGTGGGGAGCAACAGAGCATTGACTTCTCCCTCTAGCTGAGGCCAGGTGGAAAGGCTCTCTAGGGAGTGAAAGCCTTGGGCTGGGGCCTCTGGAGCCCTCAGACTCAGAGGCTCAGGGAGTCCTACAAGAAGATCCCTTCTCCTAGGCTAGAGCCACAGCCCTGATCTTTGTCCTGCCCTCACCACTGCCCGTTAGTGATCTCTGTGGGCAGAGAGAGGAGCTGTGGCAGGGAAGGGCAGCTCAGGCCTGGCATGGGTTAGCATTCGGGGCCTTGCTTGCCTCTTGGGACTGTGGCAGTGGTGTGTGATTGCCCCTCCTCTTCCATCTGGCTGACCCTCCACGTAGCCCGGAAGTGTCCACTGAGCCTCACAGAGGGCCTTCCCTGTGTGAGGAGCTGCAGGTGGGGTGAGGAGGTGCATACAGGAGCATAGCATCAGGCTGGAAGACAGAGCTGACGAGCAGAGAGCTGCAGAGAGCCATTGGAAACTCTAGGGCATCACAGAAAAGATCTGGGGCCCTGAAGGGCTTCCCAGGAGAGGTGGACGTGCAGGATCAGGAGGGTGCACACAGGCGGGAGATGGAATCCCTGGGGTGGAACACAGCACATATGAGCAAAAGGGTCTTTGAGCACTGGGCATCCAAGGGTCCCACATACCTCTGCCTACCTGCTCTTCATTAACACCAATCGTTGGGGCACTTTTTTCTAGGAACTAAGCTATGGTGATAGTGCCCGGTGTGGGGTAGGGGCCAGGAGACCCTTTCCTTCTGCTGGAGTTTCCCCCGGGTCTAGAGAAGGGCAGGCTGAGAGCTGCAGAACATCCCAGGCCTTGGCCTGACCACATCCATGTTTGTTCCAAACCTGCAGATCGCTGACTTTGGCCTCTCCAACCTCTACCACCAAGGCAAGTTCCTGCAGACGTTCTGTGGGAGCCCCCTCTATGCGTCACCCGAGATCGTCAACGGGAAACCTTACATGGGTCCTGAGGTAAGCAGCCCCTCCTCTACCTGCCTCGGTCATTTGTTGTGACTTTAGTCCTTGTGGGATAGATGGGCTCGTTTTCTAGTCATTTCCTTTTTCAGAGCATAAAACTCAGGTCCCCAAAGCAGTGACTTGCCAGGCCTCTAGCCAGGGATGGCAGAACTGGTGCTAGATGACTTCCCATCTCCTCCTCGTCCCTGTCACTTTTCTCGTTCCCATTACCCTCCCAGCACCTAGTCCAGCCTCCCTGGAATGACGCGGCAGCTGTCACGGCCACTCCAGAAGGGCCGGCCTGGCCATTGCTCCTGTGCACCTTCTGCATTGTCCCGTCTCTGCCCCTGGGTACAAAAGAGGGTCACCCTCAGGTCACACTGGCCTCTCAGTCCTCCATTGTGTTCCTCTTCCCCCGGCTGTGGAGGTGAGGCTGGCGGCTCCCCAGGCTGTGGCATGGGTATCCTTGCTGACCCGATCCCTCACTTTCTCTCTCTCAGGTGGACAGCTGGTCTCTGGGTGTTCTCCTCTACATCCTGGTGCACGGCACCATGCCCTTCGATGGGCAGGATCACAAGACGCTGGTGAAGCAGATCAGCAGTGGGGCGTACTGTGAGCCACCCAAACCCTCTGGTGAGTGAAAGAAATGGGTGTTCCCATCCAGACCTGGGTGGGCGTCCTTGATTTTTGAGGCCAGAATTAAACGGTGGCACCAAAATCAAGAGGGCAACAGCCTAATGTGACTTATAGTAGATTGGGGTGCCCTCCACGGCCACACCTCCAGGGTCTGAGACCTCTAAGGAAGGCGAAGATGTCTCCTCCTCCCCAGTGCTATTGATTCTATTTGAGAAGTTCTTCCTAAGATCTAACTTAGATCCTCTTGGCTACAGTTGTCGATGGCTTTTGTCCTCATCCTCAGAGATCTGTCTTTTCACATGTGATGTAGAAGGCAAGAAGTGCAGAAGAGCCCTAGTTTACTCTTCAGCACAGTCCCAACTCTTAGAGGGTTGAATGTCAGTGGAGATAAAGGAAAGTACACTTTCTATGTACATTCCAGCAAGGGGTAATGAAGGGGTCATGGGACAAAGAGGCAGTTGTAGAGTCTACTTGGGAAAGCTGGCCTGGGGAGCAGCCTGGGCCGTGGCACATATGAGGCCCAAGGATGAACAGCATCTTGGCCCAGAAGGGGGCCAGCCAGTGAGAGGGGGCTTTGGGGTACCCTTTCTTGCAGCTACCAAACTGAATCCCCTGCCTTTGTCTTCCAGATGCCTGTGGCCTGATCCGGTGGCTACTGATGGTCAACCCCACCCGCCGGGCCACGCTGGAGGATGTGGCCAGTCACTGGTGGGTCAACTGGGGCTACACCACCCGTGTGGGGGAACCAGAAGCTGTGCGTGAGGGTGGGCACAACAGCAGCGACACTGCCCGAGCCTCCATGGCTGACTGGCTCCGCCGATCGTCCCGCCCACTCCTGGAGAACGGGGCCAAGGTGTGCAGCTTCCTCAGGCAGCATGCGCCCGGTGGCGGTGGAGGTGGCAGCACACCCGGCCTGGAGCGCCAGCACTCGCTCAAGAAGTCCCGCAAGGAGAATGACATGGCCCAGTCTCTCCAGGGTGACCCAGCTGAGGATGCCTCCCTTCGTCCTGGGAAGGGCAGCCTCAAGCTACCAAAGGGCATCCTCAAAAAGAGGGCGTCGGGCTCCTCAGAGGGGGCACAGGCGGACGCACAGGAGCCCAGCCCAGTTCCTGAGGGCGTGGGGCAGGCCGCTCCCCTGCTCCCCAAGAAGGGCATCCTCAAGAAGTCTCAGCAGCGCGAGTCAGGCTACTACTCCTCTCCAGAGCCCAGCGAGTCCGGGGAGCTCCTGGACGCAGGCGACGTGTTCGTGAGCGGGGAACAGGAGCAGCAGAAGCCGCCACAGGCACCGGGGCTGCTCTTTCATCGCAAGGGCATCCTCAAAGTCAATGGCAAATTCTCGCGAGCAGCCTTGGCGCTCACGGCCCCCACCACCTTTGGTTCCCTGGACCAACTGGCCGACCCGCACCCCCCAGCCCGGGCCAGCCGCCCCTCCCCGTCGGGGGCCGTGAGTGAGGACAGCATCCTGTCCTCTGAGTCCTTCGACCAGCTGGACTTGCCTGAACGGCTCCCTGAGCCCCCTCTTCGGGGCTGTGTGTCTGTGGACAACCTCAGCGGGCTTGAGGAGCCCCTCTCACAGGGCCCTGGCAGCTGCCTGAGGCGCTGGCAGCAGGACCCCCTGAGCAATAGCTGCTTCTCCCTGACAGACTGCCAGGAGGTGACGGAGGCCTACCGCCAGTCGCTGCGGGTCTGCTCGAAGCTCAGCTGATGGTCATGGGGCATTGGCCCAGCCTGGGCAGGCTCTAAAATGCAGCTGGCTGCACCTTGTGGGCACAGTGCCTTCTCCTGGGACCGGCATCCCAGATCCGAAGGCTGAGGATCTGCCGTGGAGCCCTGGATGGGCGAGTGGGTGAATAAAGTGCCACAGTGGCTCAGTGTCTTACACCAGATCAAACCAGGACGGTGATGGAAGAATGGGAAGGCGACAGCACAGTCCAGGTCCCATGTCTTGTATCCATGGAGGGCTACAAAGGCCTGGAAGGAGCTCTCCATCCAGATCTGCCTCCTGCGTTGCCGTGAGTTTCGCTTCTGGTGCCTTCTGCGCATAGGCTCATCCCTGCCGAAGTGGGGAAGGCCGGTCTTCACACGGTTCCACCCCACCAACCACTGGAGCTGGGAGTGGCCTGGAGGAACCCTCCCTTGGGCATCCTAGGAGACAAAACAGCCTCTGCTTCCTCAAAGGTTCTCTCTTCCCATCTTCCACACCAGGCCCCAGCTTCCTGAAGTCGCTGCTTGTGAATCTAAGACTTGAAAAGGCTCAGGCCGCTGTTTGGCTTTGCCTCAGGAGTCAAAGTTCCTCTGGACCCCACCTTGGACCTCAAAGACTCAAACTTCTGCCTCTGAGCTGCTCCTGAAGTCTAGACTTGGCTGTGTCTGTTTCTCTGGGCTTTCAGGACCTTAGGAGGTTCCTATTTATTTTTAAATAGTTTATGTTCTCAACTCTGTGGTTTTTTTTTTTTTTTTGAAAGTGAACCTTGCGTTTTGAATAATGTGAATGCTGCGCTCTGGCTGTGATCCACTATGACATCTAAGTTCCTGTAGAGAGAGGAGTTTTTACAGGGATGCCCACTGATCAGGGGAGGGGAGTCTTTTACAAGCCCACATGTTCCTTGCACTGTCTGGAAATGGACTGCTGGCTCCCTTATGCCGCACCCTGATGCTGTCTGTCCTCCTTTGTGGCCGAAAAAAACATTCCATTAAAACCAGAATAGTGATTTGAGAACCGCCTTCTGTTATTTAAGGGGGGCGCCCCCCCCCCCCGGTCTCTTAAGTCTGAGCTGCTATTGGTGGGACACAGAAGCTGCATAATCAAAACAGGAGCGAAGCGCTGGGGTGAAGCTAGATGGGACAGCCCTTGCTTAGGATGCATGCTGAGCCCCAGCACGCCCCCCCAAATATAACCCTCCTGGACTCCAAGCTTCCCAGGACTCCCGTTTCTCCTGCGGCAGCAGCTCTGGCCTGACCCCACTGAACCTTCACTTTCGGTAGAAAAGCCCTGGGCCTCCCGAGGTTGCTCCTCCTGCCCGTGATACTTAAAAAAAAAAAAAAGGTCCGGCAGCTTATCCCGCCCCTCCCCCACCCCCTCTCCTGCGCCTCCCTCCGTCTGCTGACCGCCCTGCCCCCTGCCGCGCGAAGACACCCCCGCAGCCTTTATTCTCTCTCTCCAAAGAAATCCCCCTTCCTGCAGTGCCGCGCAGCTTCTGCTCCCTCCGCCCCCTCTCCGGACTCCAGGAGGAAGTAAAGAATGCCTGGAATGTCCTCCCCGCGGCCCCCTGCAGAGGACCCCTCCCCCGCGCGCGGCCTGAGCCATTGAGAAAGTCTGGGGCTCTGAGGACGGGACTGGATGAAAGGGAGGATGAGGACAAAGTGCAGGCAGCCGGCGGGCTCCGGCTTCAGGCCCCGTCCCGGCTCTGACCTGCTCTGGTATTCACAGCCACCCCCCAACCTCCAGTTCTGGTCGGTTCCAGCTCCGCAGCTCCCCGCTGCACCGCACACCTGCCCTTGGCCAGCTGTTGGTGTCTGTCCAGTAGGGACTCCGACCTTTCCTCTCATTACCTGCAGAGCTGAAAAAGTCACCGCGTCTGGGGAAGAGACAGGCGGGAGGGCTGAGCAACTGTGGGGTGAAGCTGGAACTGCGACTGAGAAATGGCGAGGCGAAGGCGGGAGGACTGGGGTGTGAGCTCTCCTGAGAGCCGGGGTGCTGAGTACTGTGCGTAAACACCAGAAAAATGCAGGGGCTGAGCCCGAGCTTGCTAAGGAAATTTACCCCAGAAGACGGGAAATGGCTACGTAGATGGGCTTGAAGCCCAGATAGGGTAATAAATCAGACCTTAGCTTCCAGGAGGCTGCAGACCTGAGGGCAGGTACCACAAATAAGTTCAACTCAGTGGGAAATTGTGCAACTGATGATGTCGAAAAGGAGTTTGGGGGGGAGGAGAATTGCATCTTGGGAGGTGGTAGCAGAGGCTACCCTTTATTAAGTGCTTTATGTGTGTCAGCCCATTTCATTCTGCCCACAGCTTTGTTAGAAGCCTTGTCAGTCTGACATCCCTTTTTTTAAAAATCAATCTCATTTTACAAAACAAATGGAGACTCAAAAACATTAAGTAACTAGCCTAGCTATTGAGTGGGAAAAGCAATCTAGGTTTGAAAAACCTGGATCTATGGGAGGTACAATCTTGGTGGGCAGGGGGATTCAATTTGAACTAGATGGGGTTTGGAAAATTGGATAAAAGACTAGAGGTGATTGGACCAGCATATTGGGAGGCTGAGGCAGAAGGATTGCAAGTTCCAGACCAGCCTAAACAAGTCAGCAAAACCGTGTCTCAAAAAAGAGGGCCAGTGAGATGGCTCAGCAGCATAAGTGCCTGCCTGAGCAAGCGTGAGGTCCTGAGTTCGATCCCCGGCACCCATAAAAAAAAAAAAAAAAAAAAAAAAAACAATAAAAAAGAGCTGGGGATATAGCTCAGTTCAAAGGCCCTGGATTCATCCCCAGTAGTGGGGAGGAAAAAAAGATGAGATGTGATTGCAACTACAAATATTCATTGAGCATCTATTACATGCAGGCTCTTGGCCAAGCATAGCAATAACCTCTACAGGAAATGCCCTGGTCTCTACAAGCCCTAAGAAGGAGCTAGAAAGAGGGTACCAGGCATAGTGGGGCATGCCTGCAATCCCAGGGAGGCTGAGGCAGGAGGATCACAGTGAGTTTGACCCTCAGCTACATAGTGAGTTCAAGGCTACCCTGAACTACAGGGTGAGTCCCTGTCTTAAAACTAAAGAGGGGGAAAGGCAAAAAGGGGGAGATCATCGGCAGAGCCTATACCTAGTGTGGGACAGGAGGGAAGGGGAGGACAGAGCCCTATAGCCCTTTCTAACATGTCTGCAGGTGCTGGGATGGGCTTTGTGAGAAGGAAAGGCAACACGAGGGGTCTGGGCCCAAGATCTGGGTCCTCCTGTGCTCTAGCAGCTCAACCTCCTGGAAGCCAGGCCTCAGGCAGGGGCTGAGGTGGACAGAGCAGGAGGAGTGGGTGCTGCAGGCCCAGCCTGTGTCGGAGGAGAAGCTCAGCAGGAGGAGGAGGTCTCTGATCTTGGCTCCAAAGACTTGGACTCGCGGCCATCAGCACAGCCCTCCCCTTCACCTGTGAGGAGGATGCTTCATACCAAAAACATTCCAGAAGGCAGGCTCAGAGATGACGCCGGCCCCCGGGGACGAAGCTCTGCGGGAATATTTAGTGCCACATCAGCGCTTCCAGAATGTCAACAGTCCAGGCACAGGAGGGGACAGGAAAGGTCTGAACACTGTTCTCCGCCCTCTCAGAGGCAGGCCACACTGTCCTCAAGCAAGCACTCCCTTTCTCAGTAGTGCCCTGGCTTCTCTGCCCTGGTATGGAGGGAGGCATGCTCTGATGGCTTGTTAGCCTGGCCCAGCCTCAGCCTTCAAACCCCCTCTACCCATCCAATCAGCTCTCCTGGACCCTCCTGGAGGGAAAAAGTCCAAGTGGAAACAGCTCTGGCCCAGCTGTGTGGGAAACAGCCATGCCCTATAAGTCGCAGTGTCCACCCCTATAGAACCTCTAGTGGGCATCTTGCTTGCCAAGGACTTAAGCTCTGGGAGGCGGAAGCACAAGGTTGACTGGCAACCAAATGTGGAGGCTCATGCCTGTGATCCTAGCATTCTGGGAGACTGAGGCGAGAGGATGGTAAATTAACTACACTTGTAATCATAACATTCTGAGAGGCTGAGGCAGGAGGACTGCAAGTCTGAGCCTACCCTGGCCAACTTAGTAACTTAGCAAGATCCTGTCTCAGAAAAAAAAAGGCTGGAGATAGAGCTCAGTGTGAAGGCTCTGAATTCAACCCCCCAGTACTGATTTTAAAAAGGCTGTGGCTCAGAGTGGGATCAAGAGCAATGAGTGGAGGCCACTGAGATGCAGGGTTCAGCTCGATGAGCAATCATTCATCCATGAAGTCTACTTGCTGAGGGCCTGCGGAGCACGCAGTCTAGGCTTTAGGGGTGAATTTGTGAACAAAACTGACAAACATCTCTGTCTTCAGGGGACAAAACAACAAATATAATAAATAAGTAAATTATATTGTAGTAAAATGTCCTAAGTATTAGAAAAATGCTAAACGTTGGGATGGGGCTCAAGGATGAAGGGTTAGGGAGTAATTTCTATGCCACGTGGCTATTTGGGAAAACATATTCCAGATGGGGGGATGGTGATGGGTCCCCCCAACCAGAGAGCTCAGGGAACTTACAGGGGCAAGTTCCAGAACTCCAGCGAGCCTGGGCAGCGTGAATGAGAGAGTGGAAGATGGAGTCAGGAGGGGAAACGGGCTGGGGAGTATAGATTAGGTGGGACCTGTGAGCCATTAGAGGGCTGTGGCTTTTATTCTGAGTGACATGGGGAGCCACGGGGATCTTCTGAGCAAAGGAGTGATGCGATGTAAGTTAGAATTAGGAAAAAAAATCACTCAGGAGGCTAAGGCAGGAAGATTTAAGGCCAGCAAATTTAAGGCCAGCCTGGGCTACTTAATGAGTTCAAGGCCAGCCTGAACTACATAGCAGACCCTGTCTCAAAAAGCAAAAGAAAAAAAAGTAGAAGAAACATCCTTTAGCTGCTTGTTAAGAAGAGCAGTTTGGGGGGTCAAAGTTGGAAGCAGGGAGATGGTGGAAAGAGGTAAGGGGCTTTGACTGGAGTCACAGCAGTAAAGAAATGAGATGTTGTCAGATTTGGGGACTTTTATTTTTTGAGACAGGGTCTCACTGTTCAGACTGGCCTTGAGTACACATCGATCTTCCTGCCTCAGCCTTCCCAGTGCTGAGATTATATGTTTTAAAGGGGAGGCAACCAACTTTCCTGATAGATGAGGAGTGTGAAAGAAAGGAACCAAGAATAACTTCATGGCTTTGGCCTGAAATCCACGAGGGATGGCGCGTCCATTAGCTAGGGAGGGGGGCCTTGCAGGTGGTTGAGGTGTGGGCTAACCTTGGGCTCGGGAGAGGGCGCTTAGACCTCCAAGCAGATAAGTGATATAAGGTGTCTGGAATTTGGAGAAGAGACTTGGGTTAGTGATAGAGATCTGGGAATTTTTCTGGAATTTCTGCTTTGGGTCAAAAATCTGACTGGCTGACCTCTGATGTCGCTTCCTGCTGCAAACATTCTAGGACTGGAGCTGGACCTGATGGCATGCTCCTGTAATCCGAGCACTGGGGAGGCTGAGGTGGGAGGATCACTGGGCATTCGAAGCCAGCCTGGGCTATGTAGTGATTTCAAGGCCAGACTGAACTGTGTGGTGAGACCCTGTCTCAAAACAACAACAACAACAACAAAATTCTAGGATATGTTGAAGAAAAGATGGGAGGAGAAAGTTGGGGGGAAGTGGGCCTTTGTATAGTTTAACTTGCCTGAGCCTCAGTTTCCCTATCTGTACTAAGACTTCTCAAGACCCTCCAGCTCTGAAACTCCGTGGTCACATGTTTTTAAAGACTTTCTTAGATTTCATAAGAACATTAGAAACGTCACCATTGGCCCAGCGCTTTGCCTGTGACAGTGGCCCCTGCAGAGGGGTCGTGAATTGCTCTAAACTGCGGAGGCCAGGCCAGCAGAGCATCGGTGGTCAGAGCGGGTGTGTGGCTGGGAATCTTCGTTTTCGTCCGCTTGGCAGTTGGATCTGATCGCAATGAAGCTTGAGGATCACGCAAGGTGACATCTGTCTCTGTGCAGGTGGATGCCATGGGGCATGAAGGTGTTCTGGGGGACATTAACCCTTCTTCCCTTTGCCCTGCCTCTTTGTGACCCCGAAACCTCTCCTCATCACCCCCCTCGCTATGAGTCCCACACCCCTTCAGTGGTCTCTTCTCTTCCGCCCCTTCCTGTGCTAATCGCTAATCCCACCTTCTCCAAACCCTGTCCTCTCCAGGGGCATCCAGCCGGCTGGGAATGAGTCACCCTAGGAGGGGAAGGGGCTTCAGTCCATAAATGGGCAAAACCTCAGCTGAGTTTCGGTCTCTAGGAAAGAACCAACCTCTGCCCTCTCCCCTGAAGGAATTCCCCCAGAAGAGGAAGGCGTCTGGGACTGGCTTTGGCCGGATGGGATTCTACAAATAGCTGAGCTTTTTAGGAGGTAGTTTCATCTGATTCAGCTTCCCTGATAAACAGACACTGCCGGCTAGGACTTTCCCAGCTCCAGAGACTAAGCCTCCGTTTCCTGGTGTGGAAGTGTCCAGCTAGGCCTGTGGAGTTCAGGACCCACGCAGCACCTCCCCAGGCCCCCAAGACCCCTGCCTCATCCTCCCCACCCTCTCCCAGGCTGAGTGCGAGCTCCAGGCTGCACTGACCTGAGCACTGGATTGCAAGTCTCCCAGCTATGGCAGCTGGACCCACCACGTGCCTGCCCCGAAGTTGGGGGCAAGGTGCAGTGGCCTTTCCAAGCAGCGGGATTCTGCACAGCCCTCCAGCCTGGCCTGCAGTATCAGCCGGGTCCCTGGTGCAGGCACTATCACCAGCACCATTTCATGGCCGCCTCTCTCACTAGCAGCTTCACTCTGGGCAGCAAGGATCCCCTCTCCACCAAGGGACTCCTGGCCTGCTTTGCACCCCAGCAGTGCCCAGTCCCCTCTGAAGGGAAGGGCTGTTGGGGAGGCCAGGAGGGGCCTGGGGAGAGGCAGCTGCCTCCAATAGGGCCTCACCTTGTGTCTGGGGTCACCTTGAGACCTTGCCACCATTCAGGGCCGGGGCTTCACTTTGCTAACCAGACACCTCGCTTGCCAACAGGCCTCGAAGGCTTGGGCAGACACACAAAGTTCTGGAAGATAGGTGGATTCAATCAAGATGCTGGTGCATTGATTTACACTGAAAAGCATCCCTGCTGCCAGAGCAACCAGACACTTGGGGCTGCTGACAATCATTCCCCACCACCAGCAATGTCATGTAAGGGGACCCCGAGTTCAGGGGGAAGGTCACCTGGACAGCATGGATGCTGCCAAGGAGACGTAGCCAAGTGGTCTTCACGGTGGTGCCAGCCTCTTGGCCAGGAACAGCAAGGGATGACATTCAGGGCACAGCTCTGGACAGCACCCTCCACACAGTTAATGCCACAACGACAGCTTCTCCAGGTTAGCATAGTCTTCCGTCAGAACTCAGCGGTGACTTAGGGAGCGTCTCTCCCCGTCCACTCTCACCTGTCACTGCAGGGATGAAACAAGACAGCACACGAACCTGCTTTGTGAGCAACACACCACGGAAGAATACCTCGGGAGTGAGAGCAGGGACGCCATTCATGTTTCCCAAGGCCTCCGCCTGCCTCTCTGGCCCCGGCCCCTCAGACAGGGGAGTCTGGCAGTTCACCCAAGGAAAACTGGTGTTTACAACTCACTGATCACACCAGTTACAGATTTCTTTGTTCCTTCTCCGCTCCCACTGCTTCATGTGACTATTGAAAAAAGAACCCTTGAAAACCTATCCCCTAATAAACCCATCAATATATACTGAGACCTTAGTATTGTTCTAGGTGCCACAGAAAATACAGAAGCAATTAAGGCATGGTTCCCTCCCTCAAGGAATTTATATACAATAAAGTTGGAGCCGTAAACCAACACCTACACAATGTTGTTGCAGCACAGACGTGAGCATGCCGAGACTGTGGGTCTGGGGAGAGAGAGCGCAAGAGAGAGTGAGCAAGATGCTGAGCTCACCCTGGAACTGCATCACAGAAAAGGATGGCAGGAGGTGGCAGGGAGAGGCGTGGAGAAGTTTACTAGCAAGAAGAAGTGCACACTCAGGGGAGTGTGGGCGTGTGTAGAGCAAAAAGCATTATGGTCTGGAGCCGTGGTGGGTGTGGTCTTGGGTGGCCTCAAGTCCTATGATCCAGGGTGTGGGTTCCTACTGTAGCTCAGGCTGCCCACTTGGTAGGCCAGGCTAGAATGCAAGCCATTTGTGTGTCTGAAGTTTAGAGAGATGCTGCCCGCTTGAGGATAGAGGCCTGAACCGGGAAGAGCAATTCCCAGGTGTAAAGCAGGGTCCCAGACTACAGGTTTAGTGTGTCTTCAAGACCCTTAGGAATTTTTCTTTTTCCTCTTTTCTTTTTTTCTATTTTCTCTTCTTTTCATCTCTTCTCTTCTCTCTCATTTTCTCTTCTCTTTTCTTCTTTTCTTTTCATCTATTCTCTCTCTCCTCTTTTCCTTTCTTCCTCTTTTCTTTTCTTTCCTTTCTAATGAGTTTCTGGAAGGGAAAAAGGCATTATAACCTTGGGTAAATTTTGTGTCCTGAAGCTACAGTTTTCCTTAAAAGTACTATTTTACAATTATGATTTTTCCTGTCTCCTTTTTAGCTATCTTTATTTCCTCTATCTTACCTTAGACAGAAGAGTCAAAGAATGAGTTGCAATAACTGGGTTCTGGGTGCGTAGGCCCCAAGGCATCTTGAGTAAGGTTGGAGGGTCCAGCGTCCTTCCTGACAGTGACCTTGGCCTTGTCCTCCCCCACCACTGCAGGCCAAGCAGGAGGGTCTACCTGTGCAGAGGTGGTCAGCTCTGTCCCTCACCAGTGTCAGTCAGGACTGGGTGGGACAGTGAGCAGCTGGCTCACTGACCCTGTTCCCAGTACTGGAAATTGAACCCAGGGTCTTTGGACTGGGCTATGTCTCCAGCCCTTTATTTATTTTTTATTTTGAGGCATGGTCTTGCTGAGTTGCCCAGGCTAGTCTCAAACTTGTGATCCTCCTGTCTCAGCCTCCCACAGTGTTGGAATTACAGACATGTGCCTCCATATCTGGCTTCTATTTTTTATTTTGAGACATCACTGAGTTGCCCAGCTGAACTTGAATTTGGGATCCTCTTGCGTCAGCCTCCTGAGTAGCTGGGATTACAGGTGTGTGCCACCACGCCTGACTTTTTAGATTTCCAGGAGACAGAACTGCCGAGCTCTCTGGCTCAGCTGAAACAGCTCGGTCCACCTCAGAAGCTGTGTCCCATGGCCACCCCTAGGCCTTCTCTCTAGAGCCATCTCTCCACCCCCACTATGGCTTCTGATAAAATCCAGCCTCAGCCATCCTCAACCCTCACTTCCCATCTCAGACGTGGGAACCAGCTCAGAATCACATTGAATTATGTGTGTGTTATCATGCCATCCACCCCAAATTGAGGGGCAGAGGATACTGATCACCATGAAAGTTTCATGGTCATGGCATTCTACTAAAGCACTGGTTCGGGGCCAGTGAGATGGCTCAGCGGCGTAAGCGCCTGCCTGGCAAGCGCGAGGGCCCGAGTTCGACTCCCGGAACCCACATATGAAAAAAGGGCCGGTGATATTGCTCAGCGGCATGGGCGCCTGCTGGCGCGCGAGGTCCTGAGGTCAACCCCCGGTACCCAGACACACACACACACACACACAAATAAAATAAATAAATAAATAAAGCACTGGTTCTCCAAGTGTGGCTTGGGAACCCCTGGGGTTCCCCAAGGCCTTTCAAAGTGTCCGTTCGGTCAGAACCACTTCACTGACAACGTGAAAACAGCATTGCTGCTTTCACTCTCTGTCTCGAGTGTACAGTGTTTTCCAGAAGTTTCGCAGTGGGTGATGTTACGACAGGTGGAACACAGAAGGTGAACGTACCAATCTCAGCACAGCAGTGCGCATGTGCTCAGCACTCCGGAATGGTATATTTAAAAATGGTGGTGATGAGGGTGTGTAGCACTGGGCACTGGACCCAGGACCTTCACACTGAGCTCTATCTCCAGTCTTCTTTTATTTTTTATTTTGAGACAGGTTCTCCCTAAATCACTAAATTGCTCAAGCTGTCCTCAAATTGTGATCCTCCTGCCTCAGCCTTCCAAGTGCTGGAGTTCCAGGTATCTGCCACCACACCTGGCTTTGAGTGTCCTCAATTCCTAGCAGTGCGAGGGGATCCTGAGAACAAAATGTCTGAACGCTGCTGGCCTTGTGAACAGGAATAGATCAGGTAGGGTTGCCAGATAAAATAGAAAATTTCCAATCCAATTTGAATTTTAGATAGCCAATAAACAATATTTTATAATATTGTATGGAACTTGCTTTACTAAAAAATGACTCATAGTTTATCTGAAATTCAAATTTAAATGGGCATCTTGTATTTTTATTTGCTAATCTAGCAACGCTTACAGCAGGAAAGATTTAGTTAAGACAAGAAAAACTTGGGGCAGACACTGGGCCTCTGACCCAAGAGAGGAAGGAGAGCTCCCTCCTGGGGCCATCTTGTAGGTGAAGGCATGGGAGGTCCTGGGGGGCTGATGGCTGGAGCTTACAGGAGGGGAATGATCCTCCCCAGCCTGGGCTCAAGGCCCACCCACACTGAAGGCACCCAGGCTGCTGAGGACGAGCAAAAAGCCACAGGATGGCCAGGGATATAGCTCAACCGCACAAGCACCTGCCTGGCAAGCGCAAGGTCCTGAGTTTGATTCCAGGTACCAAAAAAAAAAAAAAAGGCCACAGGAGGCCTTTGAAAGTGAACTGGAATCGCATTGTTGTTAAAAGGAGGAAGTGACACTGGGTGGGTGCGGGGCTGGGCATGCCGGGTAGTGAAGGGCTGAGGTCCCTAGAGGATGTCACACCATGAGGCCATGAGGTCACTGGCTCCCCTCTCCCCATGTGCTGTGCTAGAAATAGCTGAGGTTACAGTAGGCTGAGGTTGGTAGGTTGGGGGTGAATCTCCAGGTCTGGGTGGGGCTGTGTGCTGATACAGCTGTAGGGGCTTCCGGCCAGATGGCAGGAAAACCTAAGATGCATATTTGGGGCTGAAAATAAGCAGAGAGGCAAAGTGGTGGCCTCAGGAGCCACCCAGAGGAGCCTTTCTGTCCTCTGATCAACATAGGGAGCTCTGAAAACTCCCTGGTGAGAGCGAGGTGGGTGCCCTATAAATGAGGCTGCCCCTGGAAGTGGTGGTGTGTGTCTTTTCTTCTTTAACATTTACCGAGCATTTACTGTGTGCTTGGCATGGTGCCTGGCCCTGGAGATCCCGAACTGAACAGAGTGCGTTCCCTGCGCTCCAAGTGTGGAAGTCAGGGAGACAGATACAAAGCCAACACAGGCTCGTGAATTCTTCAGGAGGAGAGTTCATCATTGAAAGCCCAGGAAGCGCAGCCCCAGCCCCAGCCCCAGCCCCAGCCCCAGCCAGGCTGCAAAGCCAGGCAGGATGAGAATCACTCCCTGCGCCTGAGCAGCTGTCCAGCTCCCGACACCGTCCTGCCCAGGCATCTTGCCACTGTTTGGAGTGAAGGGAAACAATGTGGTTTGGGGAAAGCCATGAAAATGACAGTTTTCATTCCTGAGCCTTCTCCCATACCCACCACAGTCTAGGAGAGCTGTTAGATGCCTCTTCCGGTCGGGCCTAAGAGCCATTGTTGGCCTCCACCTAACAGGGAGCAAGGGGGTTGGTCTTCCTCTGGCCATGGAGGTTTGGGACTTGGCACAAAGTCACCAAATGAGGGGAGGCAAAAACAGCTCATCGTTTCTGGGGTGTAGAGCTTATTAAACCAACCTCAACTGGGGCCCAATGCCAGGGGCCAGGTGAGGTGCTGAGTGGAATCAGCACTGAGGCTTCAGAGTCCAGTGAGAAGCAGACGGTGGGTGGCTGAGCAGGGCCTGGATGGGAGGCAGGGGAGCGAGGAGTGAGGCTCTCAGCTGGCACACTGGGGAAAGTGATATGGAGGGAGGGGCCAGGCCTTGCAGGCTGAAGAGCTTTCAGGGTCAGTAGAGAGGTTTTTAGGAAGCAGACTGACCTTGAGGAGTGAAGCAGGACCCAGGGTATAGGCTTCCCCTACCCTGGTGGGCTCCCCTCCCCTCTCCTCCGCCCCTCCCCCTCCCAAGCCACAGCCTGGCCCCTTCTCCGCCTTTGCCCCAGGTGTGGGAGGGGGAGACACTGCCAAAACCTCAGCTCCTGCAGAGCCCACCAGGGCACACCTCTGTGGAGCAGCCCCAAGAGCCCGCTGGGTACCCCGAACCAGGATCCTGGGCAGCCAGCACAGCCTCTTCTATGCTATGTCATCCCCGGTGCTGGGCAGGCTCTGCTGAGCTTCTCAGGGCCCCCTGAGGGTAAGAGAGCTACGAACGAACGACCGCCCAGACTGACTGCGTAATGCTGCACAAGTTACTGGACTCTCTGGGCCCCGACCTATTTGTTCATTTATAATTCGCACCCTCGGATCCATCTGAGGCAGTGGATGTAAACATGAATGACGGACTGACAGGTGGAACTTTCCCTGAGCCCGGAGGTGTGAACCTGCAGGCAGTTTCAGTTACTGCTGCCTGATGGCGATTCCTAACCTGGGTCCACGCGCGATCTGCAGGGATGCTGGTATCGCAAGAATGTGTGAACAGGTGTGCTTTTCTGCGAAAATGACAGTTTGCATCAGACCCTCCAGGGAGCCAGAGACTGAACACCTGCTGAGTGCCACAGCCAGACCCCTGGGGCTCCCTGCATGGGGTTCATCCTCCCAGAGCCGTCTCTGTCTGGGCAGCAGTTGTCAGGCGGGTGCCCAAGCAGCCCCGTTCTCCACAGACAGGTTCCCACTACCATGTCCAGGGTGCCCAGTGACAGAGCAGAGCCCACAAAGGGGTCCTTACTGCCCTCCCCCTGGCCTGGCCCTCCCTGGAGTGCTGGGATCTATTCTACAAACCGTGCTGGAAAAGGAACCTAAAGTGGAATTGTCTCTAGGGGACATAGGCCAGGCTGTCAAAGGTCATAGCTTTGGGGGTTTTTTGTGGGTTTTTTTCGTTTGTTTTGTTTTGTGTGGTGCTGGAAATCAAACCCAGGACCTTGGGTATGCTAGGCAAGTACTCTACCACTGAAATGCTTGAAATAACAGGTGTGTACCATGACACTTGGCTAAAAGTCACCTGTAATCCCAGTATCCTGGGAGGCTGAGGCAGGAGGATCCAAAGTTTGGGTCCCACCTGGGCAATTTACCAAGACCCTATCTCAAAAAAAAAAAAAAAAAGGGTCTAGGAATGTAGCTCAGTCAAAAGCCCTGGGTTCAATCCCTAGCACAGTCCCTGGGTTCAGTCTGAAAGAAAGAAGAAAGAAAGAAAAAGAAGGAAAGAAAGAAAGAAAGAAAGAAAGAAAGAAAGAAAGAAAGAAAGAAAGAAAGAAAGAAAGAAATAAGATACTTCCTACCAGTGAATCCTGTCTCCACATGGAATGGAATGGGACTCCCTTCTACCCCACAGGAAGGAATAACTGCAGATAGAATCCAAACTCTATCCCAGAAGAGGGGAAGAAATGACAGTGGCACTCCCTTGGGATGAGGGGAGAGTGGGTGAAGCCTATGGGGCAGGAGAGAGCAGGCGGTCTGCTCAGGCCATAGCCTCCTTCCTGACGCCACAGTGCCCTGTGGGACCTGGTGTGGGGTAGCGCAGAGCAGGCAGGGAGCAGGGCTGGAGAGGACAGGGGAAGCCATGGCCACTGTGGAAGTCTGGTGCTCCGCTTGGGGGAGGACGCGCTGGGCTGTGCTCCTGGGCCAGCCAGAGGGTGGAGATGGGCAGATGGCTCATTGGTGAGTCACCCGACCATTGTCTGCCCCTGCTCCTTCTGCAGAAGGGCGGCTGGAGGGACAAAGCCTCTGGCCTGCTGGGCTTGTGAGGGCAGGTTCCCCACCCTTGTCTTCACAGCTCTGGGGACAGTTGGGGTTTGGCTGCCTGACTGTCCTCGCCCACCACCCAGCCAGGCAGGGCTGGTGAGCCAGTAGTGGCTGCGCACCAAGGGTGGGTCGTGCATTCAACACCGAGCTCACACCTTGATAGGGTCTGGGGTGGTCACACAGTGAGCCGGGGGCTGGGGCTGTTGAAGGCAGTGCCCTGCTTGCCTGGCACGGGCCAGAGGGCTGGCAGGCGCACCCCTCCAGTGATCACACCAAGCCTGGGAGGTGTTCCTCCCACCACACCCTTCCTAACCTCCTCCCAGACCTGCTCTCACCTAGCAGGCCTGTCCATACCCCACCCTCTCCCAGGGCCCAGGTGCCCTCGGAGAGCAGAGGTAACTCCAGGTCGGGGTACACAGGGGCCACCCTGTCTCCACCTGGGCCTTGTCTGCTGGAGCAGCAGATCCTCTGTCCTGACCCCCAGTCAAGCCTGAGCCTGTGGCCCTGATCTCTCCCAGGGTTGGGGGTCACAGAAGCACAGAACGATAGGCTGTCAGGGTTTCATACATGGAGAAACTGAGTCTGCAGAGGTCAGAGGCGTGCAGCAAGGATACCCAGTCTGCAGGAGCACGTGGGAAAGGAGGAGTTGCCCTCTTAGACCTGACAGCCCTTCTGTTTGGTGACAGTCAGGTTAGGGCCACCTTCTAGTTCTGAGACTGATTCTCTTGCTCTTGGCTTCTCTTTGGGCCCAGTGGAGGTGCTGAGGGTGAGGGGCTGAAGTGAGAAAGCCGGCGTCCTGTGTGGGCAGCGGCAGGGGACTTGAAGCCAGGCAGACTCAGGTTAAACCCTGGGCTCCACCTCCTGCACGTGGCTCTCTCTGAGGCACAGCCATCTCATCTGTAAAATGACAACAACCACCATCTCACAAGCAAAATGCTTTGCACGCATCATCTCACCTCTGAAACGGCAGAGTACACCACCCTCAAATATGCTACTTTAGCATAGGATTACTTTGAGTGACCGACACTTATAAACTGGCAGATATAGGCACACTGACTTCCCCTTTCTCCCCGCAAACAGGAGAAAAGAAATATTGTTGTTTCTAGAGATGGGGAGTTGAGGCTGGGAGAAATCTGTACAGACAGACCTTGTTAAAATAACTCATCTTCCTTAACACAATTGCCACTCTGTCGCACCTACTACAGGAGCATTTGGGTCTTGCCACTGCTGTGAGTTCTCGTTTTCCGTGTACATGTAAAATAAAGCCCATGTGCTTTTCTCCTGCCTATTTATCTCTGGTCGACTTAATTCTCAGGCCCAGCCGAAGACCTTAAGAGGGTGCAGGTGATGTGTTGTCACCCCTACGAGTGTCACAGCAACACTTAGAGGCCGATACTGTTCTCCACATTCTATGATGAGAAAAACCAAGGTTAAGTGCATTGTGCAGGACCCCTAATTCGCGGAGCTGGGGTGTAACAGGGCTGTAACCCCAGGCCCCTGACAACTCTGCTAGCCTGAGATCCCTGTGAGAGGTGCGACATGGACGCTCACAGCACCCTTCCCTGGGTGTCGCTGGACCAGGGAGCAGGGCTGGGTGGAGAGGAGAGAGGGGTTCTGGGGCTCTAACCAGGGTCTGAGGGAGAGGTGGCTGGGAAGGATGCACTGGAAGGGACTCACTGGAAAGGACCCCCAGAAAGGCCCCCCACAAAACCTCTCAGCTGTGCTCAGTGTTCTTACGTGGGTAGAGGAGGAGGAACCAGAAGTCTTGAGCAACAGGTGCTGGCACAGGTCAGTAAAATGGAGGTTCTGTGGTTACAGGGGCCCCTCGATGTCCCTGGATGGGAAGTTGAGGGCTCTGACTCTGGGTTAGTGTGCACCAAACTGCCGACTGCTCTCCTCTGGGGACAGGGTGTTGAGGGATGTTTTTACTCTCTGTCGCCCTATAGTGTTTGCAGTTTTTACAATGACTGTGCCTTATTTGAATTTTCTTTCAAAGGAAAAATAAACACTGGAAAGACCTATGTCAAATGCTAGTCCTGGGTAAGGGCCTACTGTGATTTAAATTCAACTTTCTACAACAAACATATACAGATCAAGAAAATGGAACCTTTTTTCTTTCTTTATTTTTGTGTGGTATGGGGAATTGAACCCAAGGCTTTTGGACTGAGCAACATCCCAAACCCTTTCTATTTTTTTTTTTTTTTTGTGGGTACCGGGGGTCGACCTCAGGACCTCGCGCACCAGCAGGCACCCGTGCTGCTGAGCAATATCACCGGCCCTTTTTTCGTATGTGGGTTCCGGGAGTCGAACTCGGGCCCTCGCGCTTGCCAAGCAGGCGCTTACGCCGCTGAGCCATCTCACCGGCCCCTCTATTTTTTATTTTGAGACAACATCTCACCAAGTCACTAAGTTACCCAGGATGGGCTCATATTTGCAATCCTCCTGCCTCAGCCTCCCAGAGTGGCAGAGAGGAGCTGGCCTGGTTGAGTTCTCTTCAGTCCATGGCATGTCTTCCCTCACAGGCTTTCCATCCATCCCAGCACCTCATTAGCCACCACACCCAGCTGGAAAAATATTTGTAAACAAGATTATATAGGTAAAGGGTCAAGAGCAGCTTTGTCTGAATAGAATGTTCTGCCATGCATGGTCTCGTATGGTGGACCGTGGCCACCTGTGAATATGCGAAGACTTCAAATGCGCCCAGGGCTGCTGCAGAAGCACAGAGCACCCTCCATTCAGGGTGGAGCCAAGGCCCCTCTCCCTTCCAGCCCACTGCATCCTTCTCCAGCCATGCGCACACTACAGGGGGCCTCCATCAAAGCCCTCCTTGAGTTTGGTAGGAGTTTGGTCTTCCCTTTCCACTTCTTCAAAATTTATGTATCTGGTTTTTTTTCTCCACTTTCCAAACTCTAACCTTCTCTTTCTCCCACAGAGCAGAGAAAGTGTTCATGGGTTAAATTAATTCACACTAAGATGTGAGTGGCTGGGGTTTTATACCACCCCCCCCCGCTCCCAAGGACACCTGCTTTGTACATGAAGAAGCAATGTTGAACCTGACTGTGGGTTGCCAGGCTTTGGTGGTGGCCTGTGGCATTGCTAGGAAACGTGAGTTTACTCTGGGTCTGCTGCTGGCCAGCTGTGTGTCTGTGAGTGAGTTCCCTTTGTCCTTTTGGGACTCGGCTTGCTCATCTGCAAAGTGGAGTCGAATGACCTCTCTCTGGCTGCTCTCCAGGATTATGAATATAAAATGAACCAGCACACACAAAAACTATGTGTTAGCTGTGAGGTCCTGGACAGAAAAAGGGATTCACACTGCCATGCCTTGGGGCCAGGGTGGGGCCTTTGCACACCCTCCAGTTGCGCCAGGGCAGACAGTGATCAGTGGGCAGAAGCCACCTCCTTGTAACCTTACAGCTGCCAACCCAGGGAAGGGAACCCTGGCATCTCTGTCATCTTTAGCCTTGCTCCTGGGGTGATAGAGAGGCCAGTGGAGGCCAAATCTCAGCCCTCTTCCTCACCTAGAACTCTCTGGCCCCCAACCTGGGCACCTAGCAGTGAGGACCCCTGGGGTAGTCAGAGCATGGGGTCCCAGACCTCGCTGTTCCCCACCCCAAACCCACCATCAGCTTACAATTCTGCGTACCATCTTGCTCATGGGCTTCGGCCACCCTCCCCTCCGTGGTGGGAGCCAGCCCTAGAGTTGGTGTCAAGCAGATACCTTGTGGGGTCTTCCCGAGCCCCCGGGGCATGGTTCCTCTTTAGCCACATCAGTATCTCCACCCCAAGCCCTCATTTGGGTAGAGTGCTGCCTAGGATGGATGAGATCCTGGCTTCGAAACCCAGAACCTCCATTCCCCGCAAAACCGAGGCTTTCCGAATTCTCCGTTTGTGTGAAGATGGGAAGACCAAGGCCCAGAGAGGTAATGTAACCTGCTCAGCATCACACAGCACACCTGAGTGTCAGCCCCCAGCGTCCAGGAGATTCCGGCTCTTCCTGAGGGGATTGCTCTTCCTTTCCCTTTGCTCCCAAAGCTCTTCTCTCTTTCCCTTTTGCTCTGAAGCACCAACAACCCCTCTGAAGCCCTTGAACCCCAGAAGTTCTGGGACACGGTTTCCTTTCTCCCAAAGCTATCATCATTCTGGTTCCTTCTCATTATGATGGACAGAGAAGCCCCTTCTTCAGTCATCCTGCCCCTGCGGTGTGGGCAGGGCTGAGGCATGAAGCAGCTGCACATGTCTTGTCTGCCGTGAGTGCCCGCAGCACTGGGCACCGTCCATCCCACCTCCAGCTCCTCTGCGGCCTGCTGGACCTCTTACCCATCATGCTTTGCACCGGAGCGGAGCGCTTCCTGCCCAGGCTCCGCCACACCCACCTCTGCCTGCTTCCACCTCCGCGGTGAGTGAGCAGAGCCTGCGAGCGCTGGCTGGGCCGAAATCTAACTTCCTGTCCCTTCCTTCCTTCCCTTCTCTTCCTCACCTTCCTCTCCTTTTTCTTCCTTCTCCTCCTTCTTTTGCACAGGGCCTCTGCATGGGGCTGTATCTCCCGCACTATTTATTTATTCATTCATTTATTAATTACTTATTTGGTGGTGCTGGAGATCGAACCCGGGGTGCTCTGCCATTGAGCTTTTTTTTTTTTTTGGTGAAACATAGTCTTGCTAAATAGCTAGATTTGCCCAGGCTGGGCTTAAACTTGTGCTCCTCCTGCCTCAGCCTTCCAGAGTCCTGGGATTACAGCCCTGCACCACAGACCTGACTAAAACCGTACTTCATGAGTGGAGTTAAACCTAAGGCTAGGTGGTTTGGGGGTCACACGCCTGGACTCCAGGCTGCCAAGTGCTGATGAGAGCCCAAGAGCAGCAGAGGGGAAAATGGAGACAGAGAGACCCCGCTCTGCCCTTCCTCCTTAGCTGCCAGGTTGCCAGCTATCTGGCCTTCCCATCCTGGCCCGGCCTGGCCCCACTTGCCTGAGAAAGTGAAGAGGAGGAACCAGTCACAGACACATAGCAGGTCTGTGTTGGCGAATTGTCTGTGGCCTCAGTTCATGTCATGACCAATGTTGCAGGAAAGCCTGTCTTTCTACCTCCATCTTCAGTCAGGGTGCCTGGGGTCACATGAGCTAAGAAAGGGACCAGGCACCCAACTCCAGTTATAGCCAGAGACAACACCAGTTACAAGTGGGTGGCTTGTTACCTGCTGAAAGACCGACCTTCCTGCAGGAAACCAGAGAACTGAGCCCCAGAACAGCCAGAGAGCGACACAGCTCTTTTTTTCTTTTTCTTTCTTTTTTTAATGTGGGTACCAGGAGTCGACCTCAGGACCTTGCGCTTGCCAGCAAACACTTGTGCTGCTGAGCGATATCACCGGGTCCTTTTTTTCCTTTATGTGGGTACCGGGAGTCGAACTCAGGACCTCGCGCTTGCCAGGCAGGCGCTTATGCCGCTGAGCTATCTCACCAGCCCGACCTAGCTCTTTCTATAGCATGTTCTTTAAACTTATCTCCAGTGAGCTGAAATTGCTGCAAGAATAACCAAAGTAGACAGGCAGTGGTGCACACCTGTAATCCCAGCACTCTGGGCGGTTGAGGCAGGAGGATTGTAAGTTGGAGCCCAGCCTAGGCATCTTAGCAACTTGGAGAGACCCTGTCTCAAAAAAAAATAATTAAAAAAGCCTGGGGATATAGCTCAGTGTGAAGGTTCTGGGTTAATCCTCAGTACCAAAAATTAAAAAAAGGAAAGTAAGTGTGCAGGGCCTGGGCGCCTGGAGCCTGTGTAGTCTCCTCTGGTGCTTTGAGAAGCAGAGCCAACTTGGTGGCTGGCCATCTGGCCCAGGTGGTTTGTCCAGCCCTGCTGGGCTCAGGATACTTCCAGTGGACAGCAGTCTTGGGGGTAGAGGGCTGAAGGCAGGTGGGCTGCCAGGGGGCTCCCTGTGTATGGGAGGCAGTGCATGTGTCCCCACCCCAGACTGCGCTTCTGGCTTGTTGGGTGACTCAGGACCTGCCAACAGGTCTGGATGTGCTGGGGCGAGCCCAGCCTCCAACGGTGTCCCGCGGGCCTTCCATCTCAACCTGGAGGCTGGCTCAAGCCTCTCTGTTAGCCATTGTCCCAAGGCCTGCTCAGCCCTGGCCCTGGGCAGATTGGAGGCCTCCCTGGGGGCCCCAGATGGCCTGGCAGTGTTCTAACAGATAGCTCTCGAAGGGAAGAGCGGTGGGCCCTGGAAACTAGGAATGTACACCTGACATCTGGGCCTCGCCCATGTCCTACTAGGCAGGTGGCACAGGCATGTTTAAGTGGGGAAACTGAGGCTCATGACCTCACAGTTTTGACTTATACTCATGGGAAACCCTCTTTCTACCTCCATCCTGAATTGTGCCTGAGGCTGACCTCAGCTAGAAAGGGATGGGGGCACCCAACTCTATTATAGCCAGTGACCCCCAAGCCTGAGACCATGGCCTAGAGGAGGGAGGGCCCCACACACTGATACACCCACAAGCTTGGCGTGGTGGCAGCTGGCCTGGGCCAGGCAGGCCCCATCCAGCCCCTGCCAAGCTGGGCTGGGACTTTGGGACTGGACCAGCTTTGTCTACAAAACCAAGGGGAGAGGTCTCTGGGAATGAGCAGGCTCTTAGCTCCTAGAGAAGAGGAGCGGGGTGGGAGGGCTTCTGCTGGGCTCTCAGGGGCTACAGTCTGAGGCCCACTCAGTTCTGTGGGGTGGCCCCAGACTTCTCTAGCAGCTCTACCCCTGCCCCTGAACACCGGCAGACCTAGGACGAGGCGTGGTAGCAACCACCTGGGTTGGTTACTCTGTTGTGTTCCGGGCACTATGCTGAATCTTGACACGTGCCCAAGCCCGTGAGGCTGTGTCATCCATCCCTATTGGCAGACAGGACCGGTCTGACGTCAGCTGGAACCAAGTTGAAGGCGAGTGGCAGTACTGAGGCACGAGCCCAGGTCTGCCTCCCCCTTACTATTGGGATCTGGCTTCACTTAAGGGTCCCGACAGTGACTGGGAAATTAGGCAGCCCCCAAAATCTCTCCAGGTGTCCCAGCGACAGCTCCCCTTCTTCTCCCTGCCTATAGCTCTCATGTCTTCTCCCGTCCCTCCCTCTGCAGCCCAGAACCACTTGGAGTACCCTGGCCTGAGCTGTGTGTTCTGGTGTTTGCCAGGGCCGCACATGCTGGGCACCACTGCCCCCCAAGGCTATGGAATGCCGGCTCCGCACAGGTGTAGCCAGCATATGCTTGGTGCTGTGGAAGCCCTGATCCAGGCAGAGGTGCCTTCTTAACTGCCCCCTCCTAAGCACGTAGGCCATGGGGAGGGCACTAGCCGGGCTGTGCCCTCAGTCCCCCATCCGCAGGATGGATGCTCCAGGCCAGGCCCACAGTTGGCCCTGCAGTTAGAAGGAGGCTGAGCCCCTGTGGAGGTGGCAACTGTGGTTTAGCAACTCAGTCCGTGAACCTCAGGTGAGAGCAGGAGACAGGCTGGAGGCAGCATGCAGGGATTGGGGTGTCTTTTACAGAGAAAGCTGAGGCTCAGATGCCAACAAAGTAGCATCAGCGGCCACCGGGGACACAAAACCCAATGCCAGATGGTGGGGCTTCTCTGGACACTCTTTCCACGGGGAGGCAAACATGCAGGGTGTATCAGCCTGTATGCAGATGTAGCTGGGGCTGAATCCTCCTCCCTTGCACCTAAAAGACCAGCTAAGAATGACCCAGCACTCCTCCCCCTCCTCCCCCTCCTCCCTTTAGTGTGGACTGGGGCCAGCTGTGACATTTAGGAGCCAATTCAAGGAAGGCACCTGACCTTGGGGAGGAATGTGGGAAATGTCTGCCGCCCAGAATAGCCACCCCCTACCTGGGGTGCAAGAATGTAGGCTCCGGGCCACCTGTGGCCCCCAAGGGAGGTGCGTGCATGCGTGTGGTTGGAAGCGAAGGGGGTGCAGGGTCTGGGAGTGACGCTGTTGGAAGACTTTGTAAGGTCACTGGCTGTAACACCCACATAGTGCAAAGGGTGAAGCTGAACTATAATGGCCCCCTTCCCACTGTGTCCTCTGTGATCTGATCTCCTCTTGGGACATCTAGGGCATTCTCTTTGACTCCCTGCAGATACAGATGCAGCTTTAGACTTGTCAGGCCCACAGAACTGAAATGAGCGGTGACTCTACCCATCCTATTTATAGATACGGAAACTGGGACCAGACAGGGTGTGAGTTGGTCAGGTCACTAATTATGGGCCAGGGCCCAGGGCTCTGGGCTCTGGGCTGTGTGCTTTTCCCAGTCCCTTCCCTGCAGGTCAGCATCCCTTCTCCCAGGAGGGAGACTCAGGTGGCTTCTTACGACTTCCATGGGGCTCCTGCTGGGAATCTGGCACCTGCCTCTGCCTTCTGGGCTGCCTTTCTGTGGGAACTTCCAGGGGTGGGGTTGCAGACACAGAGCAGACACTGAAGGCCTGGTCTCTGTGAAAATAAAACCATACTCCAGGTCCTGGGGAGCAGGTGCTCTCTGCCCTGGCTGAGGGCACTGACAAAGCAAAGCTAAGCCCAGTAGATACCTGGGGCTGAACTTTGAGAAAGGCTTTGGGGTAATGACTCTGCTGCCATCTAGTGGCTACAGTTGGGTATGACTGCTCTCATCCCGGCCTCCAGCTGCTCATCTGTGGCAAGCTGTGAGGGAATCTCTCTCCCATTTTCATTCCTCCTGGAAAGCAGTCCAGGTAGGCAGGATGGGGCTGGGTGGGGTAGGTGTCATGTCACTTAGGCCAGAGTGTTGGCTGCACAAAGCAAAGCTTGCTTTGTTCAATATCAAGATCCTGGAGGAAGACGGCCTCTGGCCAGCAAATGAAGCCCAGCCTGTGCTACCCAGAATGCTTGGGTGTGGGGGAGGCTCACTGGCTTCCATGTAGACAGCCTAATCAACCAACACCAGACAGGATGGCTTGAAAATTTAGAGGCTATTTATTTCTCAGGAAGGTCCACACAGCTGGCAGGCACTGCTTTCCCTGCTCCAGGGTATTCCTTTCTCCCATTCCAAGAAATGCCCTCTGTGCCTGGAAGTGCCCATGGGGAGGCTGGGATGTGAACGGAAACCATCACAACACTCAAGAGCCTTAAAAAAAAGAAAGCAACAACAGCCTCCTCCCCACAAATACACACATACAAAATAAATAGACATATAAAAGAGAGGCCACACTCTTCCCACCCAGCCGTGGGGCTGCTCGGGATAGTGGGGCTGGGGGGCTCCACCCCACTTCTCCCAGCCAGGATATTCCAGAGGCTACGCAGGATGGAAGTACCTGATGAGCCAAGGACAAGCCCCGGCTTCAGAGGGAGGACCAGGCAGGTCCTCTCTCTGGAGCTCGGGAAGGGCAAGGGAAGAAGGAACAAATAAATAAATAAAATAAATAGGATCCATCGTGTGCCCAGAGGCAGAAGGGCTTGGGCCAAGGTTTGGAGCCCCTGGGGCCTGTTCCCTGAAAACAGAAGATCCAGTGACGGTCAGGCAGAACTAGCAGGGAAAACACAAGTCCAAAGCCACACCCAGCCTCAGAGCCTGCATCCTTCAGACCACGGCAGAGCCCAGCCCCAGTGGCCGAGCCACCTCCGCGGAAAGAAGAGCGAGGGATGGGCTGCACTCTCAAGAGCTGCTCTGAGCCTGCTCTCTGGCCTTGGTCATGTCTGGAGGCTGAGGAGCCTCCCCTTGCTGTGCTCTCTGGGGCCAGCATGACCTCTCCCTCGCTCGCCTTCTTCCTGTCTCCATGGGAGGCCACGGCTGCCTCTGGGGTAGGCTCTTTCCTAGGGAAGTTGAGGCAGAGACCTGGCTTTCTCTTGTTCTTAATGGCCTTCTTGACCTGGGACATCCTGAGGTCAGCTGGGAGAAGTCCTGTAAATAATCAAAACAACCCAGTCCTGGTGTCCTCTGCTCTATTCGGCCACAGAGAAAAGGTGTCAGACAGAAGCAGGAACAGAGGAGGGACAGGCCCAGCTGTAATGGACAGCCTAGGCAGGAGGCCAACCGGACACATGAAGAAGTCCAAGGGACTCTGGAGTCCCAGCGTTCCTCCTGGAGAAGTGTGGCCAGCAGGGGGCCAGGGAGCACGGGGCAGGGCAGGCTGGCCGCTCAGCTGGGCAGCAACACGTGCTCCAGGAGGTAGGTGAGGGAATCCCAGTGCTTCCAGAGCAAGAAGAGGACGAGGACCAGGAGGGCGGTGCTGGTGATGCGTAGGCGTGTCTTCATGAGGGGCGTGATGAAGTTGGCGATGGTGGACACGAACACCAGCAGCACGGCCATGAGCGCCAGGATCACGTTGATGAACTTGCCCAGCAGGGCCCGCGCGTTGGCATTCTCCACGCCCTCCAGCTGCACCACCTGCTGCTGTTGCTGCTGCAGCTCCAGCTTGGTGACTCGGGTCAGGCAGGACTCCACAGCCTCCTGCAGGGATGGGAGCCATGGATGGGCAGAGTTTTAAGTGTGGCCCCCCCCAGGGTTCACAGGCTGGAAGCTTGGTCCCCAGTGTGGCAAAGCTGGGAAAGGGAGGAATCTTAAAGGGGTGAGGCCTAAGCCAGGTATGGTGGTGCACGCCTATAATCTCGGCACTCTGGGAGGCTGAGGAGGGGGATTCCAAGTGTGAACCCAGCCTGTCCAATTTAGTTGAGACCCTGTTGCAAAAAATTAAAAAAGGCCAGGTGTGGTGGCACACACTTGTAATCCTAGCACTTAGGAGGCTGAGCCAGGAGGATTGTTGTGAGTTTGAAGCCAGCCTGGGGTACATAGTAAGTTCAAGGCCAGCATGAACCACACAGCAAGACCGTGTCTCAAAAAACCAAAAAATAAAAATAAAAATAAAATAAATGGTTGCTTGGATCTGGAGCTCATCGTGAGGGCCCTGGGTTCAATTTTCAGTACTACAAAAAGAAAAACAAAAGACAAAAAAACTCCAGAAGTTGCCCAGTGTATGGCAATTGGGTCACGGGGGCACCACTCTCAAGAGGGACTAAAGGCGGCCAGCGGAATGCATGGATTCCGGCAAGGGGGGTTGTTATAAAAGGGCAAATCTGACCCCTGAACTTCTGGGTTTCCATCCACCATGTGATCTGTTCTGCATAGCTCCTGGCACTGTGATGCCTCCCACCACGGACCCTCACAGAGGCGAGCAGAAGCTGGCTGCGCACTGCTGACACCTCTAGAGCTGTACACCCTGCCCTTCACAGATTACCCAGCCTCCAGCATTCTGTGACAGCAGTGGAAAAGGGAGCAGTAACACGCCACACCACTCAGAAGGGGACGACACCCAGGGTCTCTTCTCCAAAGGCCAGGAGGGGTGTGGGTTGATCAGCTGCAGTTGGGGACAGAGCCCTTTACTGTGACTTTCTGTCATAGTAAACGGGAGCCTCGATTATGAGGGAGCTGAGGGCCTGTAAATGGCAACAAGGCTGCCTTTGGGAGGGGGATGGGCAGCCCTCGCTGTGGGCTCACCTTGGCCCTGGTGCTCTCTTGGCCTGCTTGCTCTTACCCTGCCGCCCACTGCCCTCACCATCCGTGTTCCCATCGTCCCCCAGCTCTGCTGCCGTGGCTCTGTCAGTACATCTGGGGCCTCCCCAGGATCGTCCCTGGCCATACCTGGATGTCCCGAGCCCTCTCATACGACTGGTAGGCCACCTTCTCCTCCATGCTGGCCAGCTCCTGCTTCAGGTTGGTCATCTCGTTTTGGTGAAGCTCGGTCAGGTCATTCAGCTGCTCCTCCAGCCGCTCGTACCTGGCAGCAGGAAAGAGAGTGACACCAGCCCCAGCTCCCAAGCCCCCCCTCCTCTCCCCACGACCGACTCATTCATTCTCTCGGCAGTGACTCAACCCACTCCGTGTCCAGCCCTGTTCTAATTTTAACCCCATGACCATCAAAGCCATTATTTACACAACACTTCTACGTGCAAGGCGTCGTGCCGAGCATTTTACCCACATTCCTCATAGGACCCCACCACGGCCCCGTGAGATGGTACCAGTGGCGCCCCCACTTGACAGACCAGAAGACTGAGACCCAGAGGCTAGGAAGCTGCCTAGGATCACACAGCTCTTGAATGGGGGAGTTAAGGATAGACTGACTTTAACCTGGCCCTTTACCTGGCTCAGATGCTCCCTGGGTACCAGGGACACTTAGATGTAGAGGACAGGACGCCTGCTCTGAAAGCTACAAGTATCAACAGATGACTGTTCTGGGGAGTGGTTGGGTTTTAGGCAGGGTCCTCCCTCAACTCACAGAACTTCTTTATATGTAGAAAGAAAAAGAAGGGCTAACTAATGAAAAGATCCCCAAATCCCAGGGAGCAAGGGGACCGGAGACCGCAGCTGGATTCCAGGCTCCCTTAGGGGCTTCCTCCGCTGCTACATATTCACACTCTGAATTTATGGTTTGGACTCATTCCATTTTCACAATGACCCTATGACCACAAGACTGACATCATCTTCCTTTCAAGGACAATGCAGCACATAGTGTTCACTGCTTTGCTCAGGTACACAGTCAACAAGAAAGCTGGGCGCTAACCCATGCCTATAATCCCAGCACTCAGGAAGCTGAGGCAAGAGTATTGCAAGTTTGAGCCCAGCTTGGGCTATATAGCAAGACCCTGTCTCAACAAAAAAACCAAACAAAACCCCCCGCAAAAACAGAGCTGGGATTGGAGCCCAGGTGGCTGGCTCATGTCAGAGAGGCCATCAGTGTCTCTTTTTGTGCACAGCCACATAACACATTCCAGGCCAGGGTGCCCAAAGCATCTCAAAAGAGGCAGAACCTTCCTTCATACTGGAGGAAGCTCCTTAGGGCCTCTTCCCGTCCTGGCCAGCAGCCCAGGACCCTGCCAGACGCTCCTCCTCGGCCTCCATCCCCTGCCTCGCCTTGCTTGCCCAGGGCCCCGGAGGCCCTGCAGGCGCCTACCTGTAGCGCTCCTCCTGCAGGCACTGCGTCATGTAGGTGTAGTCCCGCTGCAGCTGTGTCTTCAGGTCCTCCATGGAGTCCTCCAGATGTGACTGTCCTTCCTTGATCTCCCGCAGCTCCTCCAGCAGAGTGTCCAGGTTTCCAGGGGCACCATACAGCATGTTAGACTTGGGGCTCCCCAGAGCACCGCCGGGTCCAGCTCCGGAATTGCTGCCTGCCCCGGCCGAGCTGGCGCTGGCACTGGAACACTCGTCGTCACTGCCATACTTGGGGCTGGACACAAGCGTGGCGCTACCGCTCAGTGCCCGGGCTGCCTCCTCAGGGGGCCCGTCTTCCAGGGGGTCCTTCAGGTGGGTGATGTTGTCAGCGCTGCCAAACTTGTTGCGGATGAGACTGGCGAACTCCCGGGGCTTGGACACCACGGCGGTGTGGGTGGCCTGCGACAGGCCAGAGAGGCTGCCCTTGACACCCTCCACCACACCGCCCCCGAAGCCACTGATGCCCGCGCGCATGTTGGCGCCCACGTCCTTGAGGCCCTGCTGCATGTCCCGCAGCACGTCCTTGGGCTGCCTCGAGGGCCCGTTCTGCTCGATCTCCTTCAGGCGCCGGCGGTAGTGCTCCAGCTTCTTGTGCAGCTGTGCGATGGTCTGGGCCGACTTCTGGTTCTTCTTCTCGAACACCTGCTTGATGCGTGACACCTGCTGCTTGTCTGCGTTGTTGGCCAGCTTCAGGTACTCCGCCACGTTGTCATCCCGTGCCTCCTGCTCGATCTTGATCTGCTCTGTGATCTTCAGGATCTTCTGGTGCAGGTGGTCGATGGCAGCCTTGGTCCGCTGGGGGTCCGGTGCCCCATCGGGCACGTCTAGGCTGATAGGGCCATCAGTGTCACCATGGCTGGTGCCAGAAGGGACGCTCAGGGCCATGAGGTCTCCCTTGTCACCCTGAGGACGGAGGCAAGAGGGGAGGCACGGATAAATCATGGGGCCATGGGCAACAGCTCGGCAGTATTCTCAGTGTCCAAGGGACACCTCTGGACTTAGTCCCTCCACCCGGGAAATGGATGCAGCAAGGTCTGACAGGTCACTCAGAAGCACAGCTGTCAAGATAGAACCTCCAGCCCGGAACTCTTGCTGGGACCTAGCAGGTCGGAGGCTTCACCAGGGGTCTCAGGGTAGATTTCTCGGGAAAGAGATGGACTGTCCCGGTGGACTCCTCCTCCTTGAGAGGCTCTGCCTTGAGCAGCCTGTCCTTCAGAGCTGCCCAGAGGTGCCCCTTTGGTCAGACACCGTCCCACCCGCCCACCCTGTCTCACTGACACAGCCGAGCAGGGCCCTCTGTTACCTTCCAGCTCTCTGAAGTCATCAGCAACCTCTTTCGCTTCATGAAGGTGGGGGCACCTGCCCTTCCCTGTCTTTCAGACCTGGGAGAGGAGTGTGCCCCACCCCCACCCTGGCCTGCAGGCCAGGTCCCCAAGATCTGAAGTCTGGGGGCCTGAGAGGAGCAGCTGCCCAGCTGGGAAGGGTGAGGACATGCAGGAAGGAAGCAAGAGCCCCTATTACCCACCATGAGGCAGGCAGGCTTCCCGAGCACATCAGGGAAGCACAAAACTCACGGACTAGGAGAAGAGCGATGGAGAAAAGGAGAGGGAGAAGGAAGGAAGGGTCACAGAAGAGAGGAAGATGGAATGCTGGCAGGTTGCTGCCAGGCAGGCCTGGAGCCACTCTCCCAGGGCTGCTGCCCTGTGCCCGCCCGCTGGAGGATCTGTGTGCAGTGAGCCTGGGCCTTATCGCCATGCAACAACTTAACGGAAGCAGCAGGAAATGGCTCAACCCCATGTATTTTTACACATAGCAACACCCTGGGTAAGTCCGGGTCAGACCTTTGCAGAGGAGAAGGGGAGCAGTATGTGGGGTGGGGGAGGGGGTTAGACACAAAGAAAGTAGCCTGGTCACGTGCACCAGAACTGGAAATAGCCTGTGCCAACCATAGGCAGAAGTGGCTCGCTCGACATCTGCCAAGGTGCAAAGTGATTGGGAAACACCACTGAAAACAAAACTCCTGCCAAACCCAGGAGCCAGGGAGGGCGGTGCCTCAGGGGGTTTCCTCTGCGGCTATTCCAGGTCATGGGTCCTCTTAGGATGCTGGGGAGGAGGACAAGGCCTTCCCTGATCTCCCTGAAGTCGCATTGTCCTGGGTTTGCTTTGGGTTTCCCCCCAAGTCCCCTTGCCCTCCCATGCAGACTCCTGTTCAGAACGTCCAGCCTTTCCTACGCAGGAGCCTCTTCCCAGTCTCCCTTAATGACCCACCCCAAGGCCTAACTCTCACCACCTCACTTCAAACCCTACTCCCTGCTTGCTCCCCAATGACAGCAAACAGCCCATCTCTGCATTGTCCTGACTCTCAGTGTCCGGCCTGTAAAGTGGACGTGACCCTATCTCCAGTCTTTGCTGAAGCTGACACAGATGGTATCTGGCAAGCACTCAGCAGTGAGGGGCATTCAGAAAGCCTAAGTCTGATCTAAGCAACACAATCCTTTTTTTCCCCTCGCAGGGAGGAGGATGCTTGCAATTAAACTGTGATAACTTTATTTAGGAGAGTATACCAACCCATGTACTCATATTGACAGAACTACACAAGACTGCTTTATTTTCCAATGCTGGGGGTTGAACCCAGGGCCTCCCATGAGCTAGGTGCTCTACCTCTGAGCCATATCCCTGGCCCCCAAATTAAGTTCTGTACACAACGCCTGGCCTTTATCACTAAAGTGGCCCAGCCTCCTCTAGTCCCTCCTGGAGGAGAGCATCCAGGAAATGGGCTTCGGGTCTGGTTGCACAGCTCTTCTGTGAGCTGGAGAGAGGAGAGATGTCCATACCACCTGCTGGGGGTCAGTGGGAGGAGCTCATGAGAAATGGATGTGAACACGCTGTGAAAAGCGGAAGTGTTTTTGGACTATAGAAGAACGTGAAATAGCAAATTCTCGCCTGCCCTGGCTCCCCTCTGGCAGCTTGGCTCTTTCTTCCCTCAGTTTGGCATCTGTCTGGCTAACAAATGGAAAACCAGAGTCAAAGCTGCCTGTGAAATTTCCATGAATGAGGAAAACAGACACACCTGGGGCCTGATGGTGGGGAGGCCTGGGGTTCGGGTCCTGTTCCCCTGACCCAGTCCTCTCCTCCACCAGAGACTCAAGCCTGGGGGTCCTGCAGCAGGACACCAGCTGCTTCCTGCCCCTCCTGCCCAGAGACCCTTTGGTTACAGGAGGGTCCATGATGCCAGGTCCCAGTCACAGAACATCTCTGCTGTATTCCCTCCTGGGGACAACTCTGCCCCCCGGACTCCCAGGGAGGTGGTATCTTTCCCCTTTGGCTTTTCAGCTTCTCTCTAGCCCTCGAATTCCTATACTAAATGCCTTGCACAAAGGACAAAGATAACAACTTTACATGACCACCTGTGCAAGGGGCAGCTCTCAGAGCCTGCCACATTCTCATCAATTTGGTTCCAGTAACAGCTCCACAAGGCAGGCAGCACTCTGTAAATATTCCCCATTTTACAGAAGGGGAACCGAGGCCCAAAGGTGCGAATTTAAGTACCTTGCCCAGGACTACACAACTAGTGAGTCAAAGCCCTCGGACTGAATCCTGTCTACCTCCACAGCCCGGAGCCTGGGCACGTCCTACAGATCCGCAGCTTAAGATGCTGTGGGCTCGGCTAGTCTCACGTGGGGGGCCTGGTCCTCTGTGCCTTCCAGTGTCTTCAGCCAAGGCCTGGCCTCACTTCAGAGCAAATGAACTGGAATTTTCTACAGTAGGATTATGGGATTTTATACCCCAAGTGAGCAAGAGAAAGAAAGGAGCTCCCCAGTCTGATGCCATCTGACATCCCACTGCCAGGTGCAAATCCTCAAAGTGTCCAAAGAGCAGCTGCCACATGTGAAATCGCCTCAGAAGACTTAGTGTGGGCACAGAGACATCTCCAGCTTTAGGCACCAGAGCTGACCCCTCCTCCTAGTGGTCACCTGGAAGATAGCACTCATCCACCCAGCACCGCCCCCTTCTGGAACCTAGGGTTGTGTGTGCGCGCATGCGTGGAAGGAGAGAGTAAGCGAGAGGAGGGGTGTGTATGTGTGGTATGGGAGACACCAAGATCTTGTGGCAGTTGTTGCTCAAGGCTGAAACATTTCAGCAACCACTTACAGGGCCAGTGAGATAGCTCAGTGGCATAAGCGCCTGCCTGGCAAGTGCAAGGTCCTGAGTTCGACTCCCAGTACCCACATACGAAAAAAGGGCCAGTGATATCGCTCAGTGGCACAGGCGCCTGCTGGCGCGCGAGGTCCTGACATCAACCCCCAGTACCCACCAAAAAAAAAAAAAAAAAAACCAACCACTTACAAGTGAATGGATGTCCTGAGGGAGCTCCCCCGCCAGTGGGCAAACGGGTGACTTGAGTGACCACGAGATTGGGACTGAGGCTGAGCTTGCCTCTGCATGCAGCCTGGAGCACAGGAAAGCGGCATTTTTGGATTTTTTTTTCAGCACTGGAGAGCAAACCCAGGGCCTCGTGCATGCCAGGCAAGCACCCTACCCCTGAGCCACACCCCTGGCCCTTTAGGAAAGCATCTTAGGGCTCCTCCCCACACCAACTTCCTCCTTAGATCCCACTCCACACACTGCCACACACTGGGGAAGCAGGCGGGAGGTCAGGGATGAAGGCAGGGCCTGCCTGGAGCCCAGCCTGGGCGGAGCCCCTCTTCACAGAGTGGAGTGGCCTCATCCTGATGCAGACCCCACATTTCCCACACTCTGCTCTGCTGTCACCACATACGAGCTGAACAAATCTAGGAAGGACACCGCCAACCTCTCCCTCCCAGGTCTCTAGTGCTGACACCCGTCCTGGAAGAAAACCCCAGACCTCCCAGGTCCTGGGGAGGTTGAGCTGTCTAGTCCGTCATGGGAAAACAAAACTGAATCTGGCCGTGAAGCCCCATGGACTCGGGAGGACACTTGCAGGGCAGGTAGGATGGAGTAGCCCAGGGTCCTTTCCCTTTCCCGGATCTTCTCTGGCCTGGGAGTCTGCAGCAGGATGCCACTCCTTCCCACCCCCTGGGGAGGTCTGCAGCACCTGCCACCAGGCCGCTCCATCTCCAGCCACAGAGCATCCACACTGGATTCTGCTCTCTGAAGAGGAGGCGGCAGTCTGAGCAAGGTGGGAGCTCTCCGAGCCCTGCCCTCCCCAGGTACCTGCGCCATGGCAACGGCTCCCTTTCAGGACCAGAGGGAGACAGGGTGACCGAGGCAAAGGATGCTCAGGAGCTGGCAGGCAGACACACAGACGTAGAGGATTCTGCTTTAACAGAGGAAGGAAAATTAGAGAAAAAGAAGACAGGAGCATTGTTGTTCCAAGTGATGGAACAGGAACAGGAACAGGACAGAGCCTAAGAAGAGAAAGATCTGCCAAAAACCATTGGTAATGGGACAGGTAATGGGTATAGACCTGTGCAAGGTAGCAGAAAGGAGACTAAATTTGCAGCTGGATACAGATTTAGAATCCTAGTTCTGTCAGTTACCGTGTGTGTGTTCCTGTGTATGTCACTATCCCTGGGCTGCATCTCCAGCCCTTGTTTTTTTTATTTTGAGACAGGGTCTAGCTAAGTTATGAGCTTCCCAGGCTAGGCTCAAACTTATGATCCTCCTGCCTCAGCCTCCCAGAATGCTGGGATTACAGGAGCATACCACCACTTCCAGCTGTCATTACCCTTTCTGAGACCTGCTTATCTCATCTGGAAAAGAAGGGTAATTCTACATACCCTGAAGAGTTATTGGAAGGATGAGAAGAGACTGTGAGTAAAGGGCATATAGCAGGTGCTCAAAAGCAAATGCAAATTTAGACACTACATAGAATGACTATGGTACATTTTTATAGCAAAACAGTGTCAGTGAGTGTGTGCGGAAGTTGGAATCCTCGCACATCACTGGTGGGAATGTAAAATGGCACAGACACTGGGGCAAACAGTGTGGTAGCTCCTCAAAAACCTAGACACAGGGCCAGTGAGATAGCTCAGCAGCATAAGTGCCTGCCTGGCAAGCACGAGGTCCTGAGTTGGACTCCTGGTACCCACATTAAAAAAAAAACAAAACAAACCTAGACACAGAATCACCACATGACCCAGCAATTCTACTGCTAGGTACACACCCCAAAGAACTGAATACCCAAAGTTTGTCTTCACACAAAGCTAGACACCAAGTCCACAGCAGCCAAAGGGTGGACACAACTCAGAAGGTTGTTTTTAACCAATGAATGCATAAAACAAAGTGCTGCCCCATATAATGGATTATTATCTGGCCATAAAAGAGAATGGAGTTCTGATGATGCTATAACATGAATGAATCTTTTTTTTTTTTTTTGGAGACAGGGTCTCGCTATGTAGTTCAGGCTGTTCTTGAACTCACTCTGTAGCCCGGGTTGGCCACAAACTCAGTGATCCTCCTGCCTCGGCCTCCCGAGTGCTGGGATTACACGTGTGCACTACCACGCTCAGCTTTACATGGATGAATCTTGAAAGCAGTTTGTTAAGTGAAGGAAGCCAGAGAAAAAGGCTGCCTCGGACAGCAGGCTAGTGGCTGCCAGGGGCTGGGGGAGGGAGGAACAGGGAGCCTGTGCCTAGTGGGTATAGCGTTTCCCTGGAGTGGGGTGAAAATGTTTTGGACTAGAAGGTGATGGGTTGTACACCGTGGGTGTGGAAGGCTGGGTCTGCCACTGGCCTGGGCTGAGCTCCATCCAGCACCCCAGTACAGAGAGGGTCTGTGGCAGGGCGTCAGGTATTCCTCACTGACTCCTGTTCACAGAGCAGAAGCCCCTCCCAGAGCACCCTGTCCTGGGCTGGGTGACCCCAAATACAGATTACGCAACCCTGACGTCAGCAGGCGCAAACTCCTAGGGCCCCCAGCCAGGAGCAGGGCCTGGGGCTACACAGGCACCACTGCTCCTCTTCCAGTTGGGCGCAGAGCCTCACTTGGCCCCTGCCAACCTGCTCTCTGTCCAGGCCCAGCCGCCAGCACCACCCTGGAGTCACGGCTCCCTCTCTTGCTCTACTGTCTGGACAGGCTGGTCACGCTACGGGCCCCTGACCCTGGATTAATCCCAGTGAACAGGCTGGGCAGGCTCTCAGATAATAGGCAGGAAGACCACGGTTTTTCCATAATCCCTGATCATGCCAGGCAACTGGGGAGGCCATGCCATACCCCTGATCAGGGTGCCCGCCAGCCAGGGCTGGAGCAATAGGCATTGTTCAGCACAAAGACAAAGATCTACGCCAGGCATAGTGGGCCACACCTGTAATTCCAGCACTCTGGGAGGTTAAGGCATGAGGATCACAAGCTCAAGTCCAGCCTCACTTAGGGAGACCCTGTCTTGAAAAATTAAAAAAAGAACTAGAAATGTAGCTCAGTACAAAGGTCCTGGCTTCGATACCTAGTATCAACAAGAAAATAAAAAAATATAAAGACCCAAGAAATACTGGGATGTTCTCTTGGTGTCTAGTGACGACCAACTTTCCCTATTCTTTCCTGGCGCCGATGAGACCCCCCCAAGGCCCACAAATGCTGGGAACGCCCTTATGTGGCCTGGGAAGTACCGCAGACCTGCCTCCCTGCCCTCTTCCTGCAACACTAAGCGGAGCTGGATTAGGCACTCCGCCAGATTACAGGGGTGCTGGCTCAGGGTTCCCAGCCCTGGCCCCCCGTGACCCTCCAGGGGGCTGCCGCCTCCTCTTGGGCCTGAGTTCAGTGTCTTCCTGTTATCCTGGATGTGGGACGCCTGCTGTCCCTCTCGAGCACTAGTCCTCCAGTTGGGATCCTTAAAATGGGGAGGCACACAGGAGACACTGTCAGCTCAGAAAGTGCCCAGGCACAAGTGGAGCTTTAGGGTGACAGGGGAAGGTACTAGTGACGTCAACTGCGAACTGTACATCACGCATGGTTTTCTTTCTTTAGCAACAAAAGCGCATGAAACACTCTTCAGGAAGGGTCAGAGAAACAATTACCACTTCCGGGCAGTGTGTGCTGCACACCTGTGAGCCCCCTCACTGTGGGGCTGGCAGCCCCTTTCCAGATTCACAGAGCTCCCGTTAGGGTCCCCACAGCAGGCTGATACAGAAGAAGGGGACTTCCTGTCCTACTTAGAAAGAACGGTACGGTCATTCTTAGGAGGAGGAGGGGAGGGAAGCAGCAGATCTTTTGGGGCTCCCTTTAGGAAGGCAGGGCAGCCCTGCCGTGGTGGGAACAATGCAGCAGGTGGCCTGTGTGTCTCTCCAAGCAGGTGAGCCCATGCAGGACGCTGCTCCCGAGGGCTGGCTCTGAGCCCAGCAGGTGAGTGCGGCCTGGGAGCTGTCAGGGCCTGTGACTCAGCAGCGATGCTTCGACCTGCTGACTGCTACCCAGTGGCTCTGACTCCAGCATGCTTCTCGGGACAGAGAACTCGCAGATTCCCTTTCTCTACCAGGTCCTGGAGGGAAAAGGAGGCGAATCGACCACGATGGGGAGGGAAGCCCATGGTCAGCTAAAGTCCCTCAGCCCCAGGAGGCAGCCTGACCTTCTGGTGACGCTGGGAGGGACGCACTCCACACTCCAGCCAGCACAGGCTGGAAGAATTATTCCAACCTGGGTCGCCAAGTTGCCCCCATTATCCCAGCTCAGCAGGCATCACCTGTGGAGCTGGTGGCTCTCCCTTCTTGGTGGGAACATGTGGGCCACATGAAGCCACTCAGTCCAACTCTGGGCCACATGAAACTGCTCAGTCCAGCTCTGGAGGCATCATCATGGTTCCCAAGTGCTCCCAGGTGGGAAAGAGAGGAGGTGGAGGGAGCGGGCCCACTCAGCCTTCATTGCTGCCTAGGACCCTAAGAGCCTTTTCTCCAGAGGGTGGGTAGGTACTTATGTGGTATGGTAAGTATACCTGGGCCTGTCCCCCAGGCAGAGAGGTGAAAACTGGCCTGCAGCAAGGCCCCAGCCACCACATGGCAGGTGGAGGGCAAGGCAGCCCCTTCGTGGCTTTGTAAGGCACTGCACATCCCCACAAGGGGGTTCAAGGTGTAGACTACAGACAGACAAGGGGACTCACTGGCCCTTCCTGCAGCACCTATCCATTCTGAGGCAGCAGGCAGCTGGCTGCCTGTTAGCACCCCTCCTCCTCCTGCAGCCAGCAAGCTGATCCTGCCCCTAAGGTCCACTGTCCTTCCCTCCTCCCATCCAACCCTTGGCTTCCAGCCCTTTCCCCTCAGTGCAGTCAGAACTACACCCTCCCCTCACTCCCTGCCCTGCTGAGAACAAAGCCCTTTTGTCCACATAAATGTTCCACGCTCTCTTCCAGTCTCTTCATACCCACAGACCCCAGGTTGTGCCCCCCTGGAACTACGCTCTCACCTTGGGGTCTCCTCTTCCTCCATACTCTGAACTCTCCAAAAGTCAAACATTTTGCTCCTGGATTATCCTATGGACCACCAAGGAATCAGTGTACCCAGGACCTCCCCGCAGCCCTCTCTGCCATGGCTCCTCCTTAATCAGAAGCGATCACAGCAGGAGCGCCCTTCCACTTAGTTTTCGCAGATTCCCTTTCTCTACCAGGTCCTGGAGGGAAAGGTCCTGGAGGTCCTCCTGTACCTACGAAATGTTCTCTATAACTGAAGAGGAGAAGGGGATACTTCTGGGGAACCCATAGAGTCAGCACAGCCACCTGCGAACTCCAGAAATGCCTTTCCTCCACCCCACAACCCCATCCCCACTCCAACAGGTGACATCCTCTCCTTCTGCCCACCTGGAGCCTCACCTGGGTGGACACTGTTTCCCACAGTCGTGCTGGCGATGAGATACCAGGAGCTCTAAGGCCCCAGCTGTCTGAACACTGTGCCAGGCCCCCGGGGTCACGGTCCCTGGGCAGCACTGGGCTTGCCCCAGGAAGCCGAGGCCTGCAAGCAGGTGTGCCTGAGCTCCCAGGCTCTGTGGCCGCCATCTCCAGTCTGAGGCCCAGTGGGGATTAGGGCGGATTGCTCTGGATTTCCCCCTCCCCCGGGGCTCCCAGCTGCTTGCCGCTTCCATCTGGCAGGAGACATGGAGGATGGCCGAGCGAGTGGGAGGACCACATTCTGATGAGGGGCCTCTCCCCCATCCAGCTGTTGCCACTGTGAGTCCAGTGTGTGCATGAGGATGCCAGGTATGACAGGCATGGCCAGGGCGTGGGGTGGGGCATGCGGGGACACATGGTTCCACCTGCCCCTCCTGTCCAGAAACCCTCCCATGAGCAGACAGCACACGGCCTCATCAGCCCCCTGCTCCCCTGCTCTGGCCTGGCTTCCAGGACAGAGAGGAGCTCTCTAAAGTCAGAAAGAAGAGCCTGGAGGAGGCTCCTTGGTAGATCCAAGTACAGCCAGCTCACCAGTGTCCTCTCCTTCTCTCCCTGCTGCCCTGTTCACTGGTTTATGGCACCATCATGCCCAAGGCAGCCTCCCTACTCTCATTACTGCCTGGAGAAGCCAGACAGCAGCCAGCTTCATGAGGGCAAGTCCTCAGCCTTAATATCCTATCCCAGAAATCCAATCTGCCCTGGACACCACTGTGGCCACTTCTCCACTGGCTCCTGCCACTCACTCCCTGCTCTCTACCCCCCAGCACTGCCCAGGTAAAAACGCAAGATACAACAGATGGCAAACTCACAGCAGTCTCTTTCTCCTTGGACTTCATCTGTATAGTGCCGGTAGGAAATCCTGTGGCCAGCAGAGGGGGCCAGAGGTCCACAGTTGAGGACAATAAGCAATGAGGTGATAGATGGTGCCCAGCAGAGTCCTGGTCTCTAGCAGCAGTTTCTCAAGGCAGAATCACAGTTCAAAGATGCAGATTCTTCACCTGCTTACAGATGTGCACCACATCTGTAAGTTGTAGGAACTTCGGGTGAGGCACTCACGGCTTAAATACCGAGAGGGTCAACATGGATCACGGTGACGGGGCGGTTCCAAGTTCAAGAAGGTGCAAAGAGATAAGAAGGGCCCACTGCTATCCCCAGGGGCCAGTTCCAAGGCTTGCAGCCAAAAAGCCCAGGAAAACTGTACAAACATGTGTGGTAGCCGATGACTTGAGGTTGTGACGTGGGAAGCCTGACAAAACATATCACACAGGTCCCACTTTCTGCAGCCAGCTCTGACCTATAGGGTCAGGAACACTTCTATAAATGAACTCCTTACTTCTATAAATGACTTCCTCCTATGGTTCCTTATCTTTATGCTTTGGCACCAAGCACTCCTCAGGTATAATGGTTATTTGTAAATATGAGGTCTTACTGCCCCTATTAAATTTAAGGCAGGCAGGGATCAGATCCTATGTGTATCTGGGCCCTTCCCTGTGCCTAGCAGGAGGCTGTCCTTTCCTTTCAATCCTGACATTGTAGAATAACTGATTGAAGGGGCTGGGGATGTAGTTCAGTGGTAGAGCACTTGCCTAGCATGCATAAGTCCCTGAGTTCAATCCCCAGTACCAGAAAAAAAAAAAAAAGGCTGATCTATTTCATGTAGCTACAATGGAAGGCAGTCCATCTGCTGTAATTCTGCCCTTAGCAATAGAGATGGCTGGGTCTTCTCACACTTCCAACAGTCCTTCCCTGCCCCCTCCTTTCTAGGCCCCAGAAAGCTAAGATTTTTAACCTTTTCTTATAGGGACAATGACCCCAGGACACTGGAGATGAAGAGGGGGCTGAGCTCTGGAGCTTTCTCTGCATGATAGGTCTTACTTCCCAGGCTTCCTGGGATCATGAAGGCTCAGAAGAGCAGAAAGAAGTTCCTACAGCTGGGCATAGTGCTGTACATCTGTAATCCCAGTACTCTGGGAGGCTGAGGCAGGAGGATCACAAATTCAAGCTTAGCCTGGGCAAGACTCTATCTCAAAATAAGGGAGTGAGGAAAAGGAAGTTCGGTCCTGCAAGGCCACCTAGCACCACAAAGATGACTCTTGGAAGAGTCTCCCCCCACATGGGTATCTGGGGTCTCCAAGAGCAACTTAGCCATCAGCACAATAACCAAACAGTAGGAAAAGGGGAGTTGGGAGTGAGTCAATGGTCTGCAAAGAGAAAAGCAACAAACAGGAATCGGCAGATGCCTGCCAGGCAAGCCAGCAGGAGAGAGAACCGTTTCCCTCCGTGGAGCTGCTCTTGTCTTTACACATGAGAAGTGTTCCCAAATCTGCCAAGGACGCAGAACTTCCCGCTCTGAGCATGGGCAGCAGGAGCCCAGGCCTCGTGGCAGTGCGGAGATTCGGTTCCATACTTGCTAAGCAACCTGGGTAGAGTCTCCATAGGCTCTAAGCCTCAGTTTCCACACTCACAATGGAGGAGGGTGTAGAACGGAGACTAAAGGTGGATGTGTTTGGCAGGACATGACAGCGCTGGGCTCCCGGGCGTGGGGCATGCCTTCCTTCCAGGGGTTGGAGAATCCTTGGGAGTCAAAATATGCCTGGTATACATCACGATCCCGCCACTGGCTAGCTGTGTAGCCTGGACAGGTATTGTCTGTGCTTCTTCACACTGCGCGGGAGGCATGCGCAGACAGAACAGCCAAGAGGAGGGGCTGCGGGAATGAGAGGGGCTGCGGGAATGAGACCGCGCGCCCAGAGACGGAGGCAGGCGATGAGCTGAGCCTCAGAGACTCTGCCGCTGCGTCTCTGTCTTTCCAGCTGCAGATGGTGCACATGAACGTTATCTCCCAGGACCCTACTGAGGACGCCAGACACACCGGAGGCTTCACTGAGATAGATGACTTAGTGGGCCTAGTGGTCCAGGGATATAGCTCAGCGGCAAGGCACCTGCCTGGCAAGCGCAAGGTCCTGAGTTCGATTCCCGGTACCAAAAAAAAAAAAAAGATGACTAATCCTGAGGCCTCCTCACTACATGTATATGTGTGTGCATGCACCTGCACGCACGCACACACCCTCACACACACGTGCCTAGCACAAACCACACGATTCCACACCATACTTGGAAGACTTGGCCTAGGACACAAAAGGCCAGAGAAGTAACTGCCAGAGGGAGCAGAGCTGAGAGTGGCGAGCGGACACGGAAGAACTGGCATGAGCATTAAAGTGGAAGGCTCTGAAAGGACACAAGGTGCAAAGCCAAGCTCCTTTTGCAGAGAAGGTGCCTCTGGGTCAGTGCCATCACGTGTACTTCCTAGTGAGCTCTGGCTGTGACACTCAGCCATGGCAGGGCAGTAGCTGATGGTCTGCAGGACCAGGCAGCTGAGCTGTAACCAGGGTCACTGATCTTGCTCTCTCCATCCTGCCAAGCGGATCCCGAGCCTAGGGGCGACAGGTGGGCTCTTGTCCGGAAGGGAGGCTGGAAGAAAGCCCAGGCCCAGGTTCCAGCACAGCTCTCCTCTCTGCAGGTGGGCGGGGCTCAGCACTCACTTTCACTGGATTCCCCTTAGTTTCCTTCCCCCTCCCCATATCCTTTTTCTTCCCTTAATGTTGATGCTACACCCCTTCTTCAGTCCTCTTCAATTTTGAAATACTTTCTTTTCATTTGTCTTGTATTTCTCCACTCCCTCCCCACTCTTAAAAAAAATCTTCTTACTTAACTACTCTTTGTCTTTAAAAATTAAGAATATTGGGCTGGGCTTTAGCTCAGCAGTAGAGCACTTGCCTAACACGCATAAGGCCCTGAGCTCAATCCTAGCTTGACAAAATTAATTAATTAAAAAGCACAATCCACACATTGTGAAGGGTGGGAAACCTGAGAAGTCATAGGCTTTAGGAGCAAAGACTAATGCTGCTAAATTTAGTACCTTAGAATACAAGGTACTAAACAAATCTCAGGCCTTCCTCCTCAGAAGGCTGGCCACTTTCCTGACGCTCACCAAGCCCTCCTGGAAGCCGGGCTGGGGAAGTGCTCATTATTTAGAGATCCCTTCCCTGACGCTCACGTTCAGACAGGCCGGAGGTGCATCTTCTCAGGAACTCAGGTTACCAAAAAGCCCTGTCTTCCCCTGGGTCCATGAGAGAGGAAGGTTAATGTTCCCCAGCCCCCAGCAACCAAGATGGGTGCGTATCCTAGGAGCTCATGGGGAGGCATGGCCTCAGGAGCTGGAAGAGCAGCAGGGAGGGCTGGTGAGGAGGAGGCCGCAGCATGGCATAAGTGCTCAGAAGGCACATGGCCTTGCAGCTGCTTCTAGGGAGGAAGGATGTCATCTCTTCCATCCACAGGTCCTTTGCTGGTCTAATGCGGTGGACAGTCCGTGGTCCTTTTTGGGCACAGACATGAGCCCAGATGCTGAGCAGTCAAGAGACCCTCCTTACCTTAGGCAAGTCAAAATTTGTACCAGGCAGGTAGAAAAGATGATGATTTCACACATTTATAGTCACTCCACTTCCCTAGAAGAGGTTATACTGAGAACAGGCCCAGAAGAAAGTGAAAGCAGCCCAGAAAGGAAGCAGCATCTCCCTTCTGGGCAATTTTTAGGATACACGGTGCCCGCCGCCCCACCCTATTTGCCAAGAACAATGGAGAATGATTCCTTTCTAAAGCAGAGGACTGAAACACAGAACTCCTATGGGCCTCTGCTGACTCAAAGGCTCTAGGCTTACCACGAGCTGATGTGATTAAATGAGAAATGTGCATGAAAGCACTCTGCAAACTGTGGCCTGCTGTTCAACTGACCATTGATGCCAGGAAGGCTTTCAAAGGGATATGACTGGCACATCTTGGGGGCAAGCCATCAAGCTCCCAAGAAGTCCATACACAGTGCAGGGTCCAGATAATATTTGGGTCTGAAGCTGCCATCTCAGGCAGTGAAGAAACCTTATATAATGAAGTTAGTATTACAGGGCTTGTCTTTCCAGGCCAGGGTTTGCCTTTCCAGTTGCCCCTAGGAGGCCTCCTGTTCACAGTATCACCATGGATCTGATTTAGCTTTTGCTGAGCATGCTCAATTATTCACTAGCTGTGGATACCAATGCAGACCTGGGGTCCCAGGGGCTGGGTATCCAGAGTGCTGTGAGGAAGAGTAAAAGGACGCAGTGAGAACTTCCAGAACCAGACTTGAGGGAAGGTCAAAAAGGACAAAAGCAGCAAAGGATCTCTGAGTTGGTCTCTGGGGGACTTGGGAAACAGGGACTGGGGGGAGGGTGTGCCAAGAGAAGCCTGAGAAGCTGCTTATGACACCCCAGCAGCTGGGGTGGGAGGTGGGAGAAGGTATTACTCCCAGCCCCCCACTGCAGCTTGGGGGACCCCTGAATTCCCTAGGAGCCTAGAAAGAATGCAGGGGTCCGAGCTTCCTCTGTGCTTCTGTTTCAGAGCCCTCTGCTCCACGGGGTAGACACAGAGCAAGTCCAAACTGTGCCTCCGAAAAAAAAAAAAAGGAGAAGCAGGCATCAGGTTAATGGTACTGTATTTCCATTGCCTCATCTGGCACCAAGGGGACCAGGGTCACATTTCTCATTTCAGGATTGTGGCAGATTCAGGGAAGATGTTGTCCCGTACCTGGGAGACCTGCACCAACTCTCATGCCCCATGCCCACATCCCCATGCGGTGGCTCCCTGCCGTCTGGAGCCTGATGACAGTTCTTGCTGCTGGCTACCATCAGCTCTGGTGCGGGGGCTAACACCTGAGCCTTGAGCACATCTTCCTCCTGCACAGTGTACAGTGTGTCTGAGGGAGCCGAGTCCCAGGTAGCGGTGTGCACCTGGCCAGCACTTCCCATCTGTCTGGGCTGGCATCATCTCAGCCCTGCAAAGGCTACAGACAGAGAGCTCTTCTCCCACAGTGTTAGCCTGGGCTTAGTGACAAGGTGTTAAGAATGCATGACCTCAGCCGGGGATATAGCTCAGTGGCACAAGTGCCTGCCTGGCAGGCGCAAGGTCCTGAGTTCAATTCCCGGTATCAAAATAAAGAAAAAGAAAGAAAGGAAGGAAGGAGGGAGGGAGGGAGGGGAGGTATTAAAGAAGGAAGGAAGAAAAAAAACAAGGCAGGCATGACCTCAGATCCTGGGGGATTCTGTACTTCACAAGCGAGAGCTGATCTGGAGAGCAACAGAGACCTGACTTGGTTCTAAAAGCCAAGAGGATGCTGCTGCTCATGATCTCTGAGTGAGAGCTTCGGCAAGGGGCAGAGCCCTCCTTTCATGGTCCCTGGTCTAACTGGACAGGTCCCTGACAACGCAAAGGGCTTCACCTAAACCTAAAAAGAATTAAAGTCAGACTAAAGGAAGAGAGATCTTGGCTCTGCAGGCACAGGCAGATCTGCTGTAGTGATGGCACCCAAGGGCCCTGGGAAACCACCACTGAGACAAGGAGCGGAGGTTCCTGGTAGATCACGGGGTGGCACCATCTTGACCTAGCAGGCATCTGGCAGCAGGGCACGGCCTTGGAAGCCCCCTCTGAAAAGCCGGGTGGCTATCTTTGGCTCTCCCTCTGCCTGAGGGACCTTTTCACACAGAGGAGAGAGGAGGGGAGGGAAGATGTGATGGAGTGAGGGAGAGGGACAGAAAGGCGGCCCTCTCCGGAGGCACAGGCGCTGGAAGGCAGAGTGCAGCTGCACCTGTGTGAACAGCTGAGTGACCCTGCCGGCCCTGCAACAGGGCTCCTGAGGCCTTCCGTGGACTCAGGCCTACAGCTCAGACACAGCAGGGGCCGGCAGGCAAGTCACCTGCTATCCCCGACTGCCTAGGGGACATGTTTGGAAACTTCTCTTAGCATGGCCTGCCCCACCCCCTTCTGAGCCAGCAGACTCCCAGGGCACCTGCCAGCATCTCTGGCTTCCTGGCCAAAGCTGGAGATAAGGGCGGCTCCTCACTCGCGATCCCATCAGGTACACAGGGGCGTTTATTTATGCTGCGCGGAGAAGAAATCTTGTTGGACAAATCTGGTGGGAAGTGTGCCGAGGACAGGATGTGCAGTCTGCGCTGGGTTAGATGAGGAACAGTTCCGTGGGCCACAGGGAGGCATCCAGTCAGGACAGCATCTCTCCACCCCCGCCCCTTCACCCCACAGCACGACTCGGGGACCTGGCCCTCTCCCCCACCTGCCTGCCTCGAGAGGCAGCGCGCTGATGTGTCAGGAAGAATCCTAAGGCTGCCCGGGTGCCCACCTGGCCCTGCCCCACGCTGATCTTAGACACACGCACAGGAGGGGAAGGCAAGGCCAGGCCGAGGTCAGCAGCCAGCACCTCTATGCCCCTCCTTTCTCGACGCCCTCCAGCCGGCTGCACCTTGCACAAGCCCAGGGTGGGCCAGGACAGCAGGGAGAAGTTCTGAACAGGGCTACAAGGGGGTGATGCCCAGCTGGGCATGGGAGAGGAGAGGAAAAGGAAAATACAGACCTCAACCAACATTTTCCAAGAGCTGCTGTTTAGGGAAAAAAAAAAAGAAAGAAAGAAAGAAGTGGGGGAATCCGTCTGCTGTCCCAGGAGTCAAGTGGCCCAGCTCCAGCCCAGGGTTTCCTCTTTGGACCACAGGACCTTTTGGCAGGGTTAGGACAGCACACGGCGGGGAACGGATGCCATCACATTCTCTACGCATATGCCATGCCCCAGTACGCCAGCAAACGGCGACTTGTCCCCAGTTTACATATGTAAGACAGCATGGCTGTCTTTCCCAGCGTCACGCACACAGTAGAATGCAGAAGGTGGGGCTGAGAGGACTTCTTTTTTTAGGGAAAGAACTGAGGTACAACTTAAATTGGATTTGGAGGGAACGACTGTGAGTCAAACTGCCATGCCAAGGCTGAGCTGCCTGCCTGCACTGGAAGCCCCTATCTGTCCTGTCACACCCTGCTCCCCTTGGGCTCCATGTCCCCTGCTTTCTTAGGGTGGGGGCTGGGGTGAGCCACTCCAGGACAGCTGAGAAACTTTAGCTGCCTCCAGGGTGTTTTGGTAACTCAAGCCCTGCCAGGACCGCTCTGGTCCGAATGCCAGCTGGTGAGTTCCAAACAATGGCAAAGGGTGTGGGGCTGGGGGAGGCTTATGAATTAAAAATAGATGCTAGTAATCGCCAGGGAGCCTGCAGAGAGCATGTGGGCTGTGTTTACTAGAGAGAAGAATACTGCCTATTCATGCCCGAGACCCGGGTGGAACCACCCCACTTCTCGCACCAACCAATGGCCTCTGGGTCTGGGAGACTTGGCCGACAGCTTCAGGGTTTACCAAGGGCTGGAAGACCCGCTTCCCAAGGGATGGGACCCCCAGGGCCATGTCCATCTGGGTCAGGAAGGCTTACAACTAAGAAGACAGAGCAAACATAAGGTCATCCTCTCTGGCTCCATGAACTAGCTCCCTATGGCATTGCATAAAATGGTCCCTCAGCTATTTTAGGGACTTCAGTTGGGGTCTTGTAGACAGAATAGAGACACGGGAGCTGGCTTTTTCTCTGCTAAGACCTGGGTGCCTCTTTTCCTCTGGGCCTCAATCTTTCCATCTATAAAATGGAGATAGTAATACCTTCTCTGTCAACTTCACAGTATGTTATTAAGATCAACCAGGCAAGATATATAACAAAACTGAAGTTTCTAAATAAGGATAACTGACCAGGCATAGGAATGACCTTCCCCATTATCACCTGAACCCATGGAACCATCCCCAAGTCAGATCACCTCAGAGACTCTGGGCTTGGTCTTCCACAAATAGCAAGAAGGCAGTCCTTGCTCTCTTCCAGTCATCTTGGACATGGTATGAGACCAAATGTGAGCCATGTGCAAAAGCTCCCCAGCTGATGCACCTCCCCAGCTCTCCTGGGCCCCAGCACTGCCGGTCAGCAGACATCAACAACCCTTTGCCAGTGTCTAGCAGTGCCCACTGCCCGCCCCACTCCCTCTTGCTTCTCAGGCAGCTGGAGAGCCCTAGGCAGCCACAGGCTACAAGGCTCACTTTTTCCCTCCTCATACAATAGCCGTAGGACTAGCAACCATTGTTTTGCAGGATTTTTCTAACTGAATTTTTAAACTGTAAGCACTGACTCACCTGTGCAAGGTGGGCCTGGCTGGGGCTGCACACCAAGCACTTGCTCACCGAGGGCTCAACAACCTGCTCCATTCCGCTGGGCGCCTCCAGCTCTGGGTTGCACAAGGCCACATTTCCCTTTCGGCCGATGCATCCACAACTGTTAGAACACACTTCTCCCCCAGGGAAGCCGGGCTTGCAAATGGTGCAGTCCCATCCTCTTAAATACTATCTATATGCTGACAACTCCCAAATTTGTGCCTCCAGCTTGGATCTCTCCCCAGGACTCCAGACTCGTTCATCTGACTGCTTATTTGGCATTTCCACGTGGATGTTTCACGGCCCTCTCAGACTCCACAGATGCCTACTCAGCTCCAACTCTGCCCCACAGAACATCCGTTCCCTCTGCCTGCTTCAACTCCGTCTGTGACAATTTCGTCTTTCCAGCCACCAGGTGCAAACCTTGTGAGCCACCTGAGACTTCTCCCCTTTCTGTCGTGCTCACACACAGTGCATTGGGAACCCGTGCACCAGATCTCTGAGCAAATCCAGCATCTAGCCACTTCTCCCCCTGCTGCCACCCTTGTCATCTCGCCCCAGAGTGCACCAATGGCCTAAGTAGACTCCCCGCTGTCACATCATATATCCTCCACACAGCAGCCCAAGTGACTTTTTAAACGGTGTCCACTCACCTGTACCAAGCCTTCTAATGACTTACTATCTCACAAGGAAAAGAAAAAACTCTAAGTCTGTAGTCCTCTGCATGCCCTCCAGCTCCTACTCCCAGGCTGATTCTCTTCTACTGTATCCACCCTGCTCATTCTGCTCCAGTAACACTGACCTTTTTGTAGGTTCTCAGAATATCCCAAGCACATTCCTGCCTCAGGGCCTTTGCACTTACTGGTCTGTCTACCTGAATTGCCTTTCCTCAGAGAGCCACATGATGTACTCTCTCACATTATGGGAGAGGCTTTTCTAACCAACTTGTCAAAACAGCATACCTATCCCCACCATTCTCTACCCTCTCACTCTGCTTTTATTTTCCATTTTAGCACCCATTACCACCAAGTGTATTATGCAATCATTTAATGGTTGTCTCCTCGTATTAGGATGTCAGCTCCAAGAGAGGAGGGGCTTTGCTTTCACTCAGTGCCTGGAACAGTGCCTGACACAAAGAAGAATTTGTTAAACAAAGAGGAAGCAGGGAGGTGCACGTTGACCATGCCTACTATGTACTGAAGAACAGAAGGGGCAGCTGCTGCCTTGGTTACTGACCAAGTGACTGGCGGACCAGGTGAGGCTCTTACTATCGACAGATGGACTGTAACAATCTGTGGAAAGTCTTTTTTCTTTTCTTTTCTTTTTTTTTTTGTGGGTACCGGGGGTCGACCTCATGACCTCGTGCGCCAGCAGGCACCCGTGCCGCTGAGCGATATCACCGGCCCTTTTTTCGTATGTGGGATCCGGGAGTCGAACTCGGGCCCTTGCGCTTGCCAGGCAGGCGCTTATGCCGCTGAGCCATCTCACCGGCCCGAAAGTCTTTTTTCTTGAAGAAGTCCAGAACCAAGGTCACTTGTGAAATACATACAATGATCCAACAAAAGGTGGTCAGAATCTGCTGGAAAATCGTCCCCAAGGGTGATGACAATGCAAATGCATCATCTCAGGTTGAACACAGGAAGTGGACCGTGGATGCTGGCTGGCCCTTACAGGGGGAGCCTGACATAGTGGAAAGAACCCTAGACCCAGGGTCAGGAAAACCAAGTTCCAGCCCCAGCTCTGTCACTGAAGAGCTCTGAGCCTTGGGTAAGTTCTATCCCTCACTGGAACTGTCTAAAATTCTGTCTAAAATCTTGGGGTATCCTAACCCCATTTACCTAACCACAGGTCCACTTTAATGAAGTCACAAAAAGACATCTACAGAAGCACACCCTACCTTGGAACAGTGCAAAACCAAACCTGCATGCTCTACAGTGCCAGGGAGGAAGCAGGCACACAATGCTTGCCAGGCAAATGAACTTCCAAACGTCTTCCAAGGTCAGGATGCACAAGAACTCGAGAAACAGCCAGTGTTGGCAGGAGAACAGTTCTAGATCATGTGTGGGGAGCTGAATTTGCTCTGGTGACAATCTATAGTAAAAACAACTTTACACCAGAGCGTCCCTTGGAATTTCAATGCTGCAAAACTCACCACGCCTCACATCTGCCAAACAGGACTCTCACTCGTCGATCATTCCTCCTACTCTCTGCCACCCGTCCTCCTCTAGACCCTCGGGACTTTCTTTCCAGACACACTGGCTGTGTCTTGCCCACAGCCAGGCACCTGCTCCACCCGCAGGCTCTCAGTACAACACCCCATCCCTGGGCCCCTCTGCTGGAGGTGCTCTGAGTCCCACATTTCTTGTGCTTTGGAGGTGGGACCTGCCTTCCACTGGACTGTGTGCTGCTCCGGAAGGTCACCCTTTCACCCTCAAGGATGAGCCTGCCCTCCTTGAGGTCCCATCTGGTGCTCTTCCCCCTGCCCTCCACGCATCGGTGCTCCCTGCCTCCCTCCTGACCACTCCCCTTCCCCTCATCCCCCAAAGCAAAGCCCTTGTTTCCAGGCTTCCTCCCTACCAAGTGCTGCGGTCATCAGAGGAGTTCAGTGTCATGTGGACAGCCCGTGCGACAGTCTAACCTCTCAGCTCTGGCCATATCAAATTCAGCGTCTCTCCATTCACTCCTTGTCTGCCGCACTTAATGACTACATTCTGAGCTTGTCTTTCCCCTCCAAGCTCCAAAATCTTAAACCTCAAAACACCCCTGGCTCCCTTTCCTCTTCCCTCCTTATGCTCTCAGTGCACTGCTCTCCAAGTCCCTCATCCCTCACCTCCTTTTCCCCACATCACCAGCCCTTCTCCCTTCCCTGCCACCCAAGACTTCGTGACAGTGTCCAGCCCTTGGGACACCCTCTGACTGCCCACCACCCTGGACCTTTCGCACACCTTCCAGCAAGCCTTTAGTTCTGCTCCTACCCTCTGGCTGCCGCAGACCCCTAGAGGGAAAATAAATCACAGCCACTGCAGCCTGAGAGGCAGCAGTCAGGTGTGCAGGAGCAGCCTGCAGGGAGATGATGCTGAAGCCAAAGGAGAAGGAGTTCGAAGGAGGAGGAACTAATCAGGCAGACAGAAGTGGCAGGTCAAATCTGGCTGCCTGTCCCTCATATGTCAGTCGGATCTCTGTCCTTGGCCTCCTTCTAACTCGATGCAAGCCCCTTCCCAATCCACTATCTGCACTGAGGCCCAGAGGGATCTCCTCCCTCCAGTCTCCCACCTAACAGCCTCTGACAGTTTCATTCTAATCCCAGACTAGACACAGCAGGACCTTTTGTGATCTGCCCTCTGCCTCTCTATCAGACCCCAAAAATACTGGATCCATCTTGGCATCGGTGTTTACTTAGTTTTATATGCCCTATCCCTCCCTCTCCTGTTCTTGCTAAATTACACCCTTTTAAGATTCAGCGCAATGGTTTCTTCCAGAAAGTCTTGGCCAACTCCCCTCCATCCTCACGGCCTGCCCCCACAGCACCCGTCACAGCCTCATTACCCTATGCTGTCACCTGTCATTCACGCTGCTGTCTCCCCTCTAGACAGTGAGCGGTATGAGGATACCAACACTGGCTCGTTCATTCTTGTAGCACATAATAAGCACCCAATAAATATTTGTTATACAAAGTGCTAAAATGACTTCTTTCTAAACAAGCTTTCATGAATTACTCTCCTATCTTCTTCAGTAATAAAAATTGTACTATGCCAGGCTCCATCCTGAGTACTCTATTAATTCATTTAATCCTACAATACATCTATGACCATTATCCCCCTTTTCAATTGGTAGAACTGAGGCACAAAGAGGTTAAGTGTCTAATCCAGCTAGTAAGTGGCAGAACCAGGGCTGCCTCTAGTCTGTGCTTTTAATTACTACTCTCACTTCCTCTACACAGCATGTTGAAGGAAAACAAACCAAAATTATTATCAGCCTGGGCAAAAATCATTTTGAAAAACAAACCCACAAACAAAAATCAGCCATATGAAGACTCATGCCTCGCTTTTAGCTTAGTCATACCCCTGACTCCTGCAACCAGGGCAGATAACTCTGCTGAGCTCCCCAGGCCCCTCCTTGTGCCCCACCTCACCTTGTCCCCGATGCCCTCAGCCTCCTCGGCCAGGAGGTACACATTGCCACCATCGGCCAGCAGCAGGGCAGTGTCGGTGGTAGAGGAGGAGCGGGGACGGCACTGGTGCTGGTGCAGGATGGCGGCCAGGCTGCTGTCCTGGGGGGTCTTGCGCAGCAGGTGGGGGCTGCCACGCTGGGGCTCCAGGGAGCTGCTCTTGGTGCGCCGGCTGCTGCCCCCCGCAGCCCCACTGCTGCTGTGCAGGCTGGCACCCCGCTTGATGGAGGGCCGGGAGCGGATCTGCTGCAGCACACGGTTAAAGGCAGTAGGCCGGGCGGGCAGGTCGTGCAGGGACATGGCATAGGAGACACGGTGCATCTCTGGGGAGCGCTCCTTCTCGTCCGGGGAGTCATGGTCAGACATGCCCTGCTGCTGCGGGGAATCCTGAGACGCCTGGTGCTCCCTCTCCCGCGACCGGCGGCGGCTGTGGAACAGGTGCTTCAGGCCGTGGCCAAACATGGAGCCCTCTGAGAGCTGCTGGATTTTCTTAAGGGAGAGAGATGGAGAACTCTGGTGAGTGGAAAGCTCCTGAATGTCTAGTCAGTTGGGAGTGAAGGTGAAGAGCCTGTTCTTGGGAGACCAGCAGAGCTACTACAGCCACCTGAATCTGGAGCACCCCTAAGTATAGCCCATCTTGCCTCAACAGTCACCCTCGAAAAAGGTGACAGAAGCTGGGCGTGGTGGCGTATGCCTGAAATCTGATCACTCAGGGATGGTATGGCAGGAGGATCAAAAGTTTAAGTCCAGGGCCGTTGAGATGGCTCAGCGGCGTAAGCGCCTGCCTTGCAAGCACGAGGGCCCGAGTCTGACTCCCGGATCCCACATACGAAAAGGGGTCGGTGATATCGCTCAGCGGCACGGATGCCTGTTGGCGCGCGAGGTCCTGAGGTTGACCCCCCCGGTACCCACAAAAAAAAAAAAAAAAAAAAAAAGTTCAAGTCCAGCCTGAGCAACATACCAACTCAGGGAGATTTTGTCTCAAAACAGAAGTAAAAAGTGGGCAGGGGATGTAGCCCAGTGTAAAGGTCTGGGGTTCAATTCCCAGCATCCCCCCAAAAGTGGCAGACCCACTGCTTCATTCCCAAAGAAATGTACCCTAAAATATAGTTGTTGGTTTTTTTTAAGAATGATGCTCTCAGGGCCACAGTCTGGGGCTCAGTGGCACACATAAGTAGCACTTGGTTCCCAAGGCTGGATCTTTCCAGATCAATGTCAGCATCGCCAGCACCTCTCTCTTTCCAAGTTACACCCTCCTTCCAGCTGCACTGGCTCTTTCAGATCACTAAGCACTCATTTCCAAACAGGCTTCATTGGGATACTCCTTGGAAAAACCAGGGTCCCATAATCAGGTTATATTCTTGAAGCAGGCACAGCTAATTGCCTGTCTAGCATCCATTTCCTTTTCTTTCTTACCAACCAAACCAAAGGTCCTAAAGTTCCTTCCTAAAAAGTCCCACTTTTACAGACTCCCTTGACACAATTTGGGGCAATGAAATGCAGAGGTAACGTTGCTGAGGCAGCTTTGCTTTCCTGATAAAGGCAGTGAACCCTCCCACTTCTTCCCATCTGAAATGTGAAGGTAATGTCTAGGGATGTAGCAGCCACTCTGCCACCACATGGTGACAGTTAATGATGGTACCACACAAACAGTAGAGCCCAAGAGACAGACCTGGGAACTTGACAGCCTATAGAGCCACCAAAGCAGTCATGAACACCCACCCTGTGACCCTTGTTGCCAGAAATAAATAAATCAACCTCTGTCTACACAGCTCTAGTACAATTTTCTGTTCCTAGCCCCATTGGCAATGAAATAAACTACTCTTTTTTTTTTTTTAATCAGTGTCATCTTGTAGAATGGTCAATAACCAATTCTTTCCCATCCACATCAGAACTGGTTATCCAAATGAGGGTCTTTTCCCATCAGACTGGAGCAAAAGCAAAGAGCTCTAGAGCCAGCACTGCCCTGGCCACAGCTTTCCCTGAGCTGCCTGAGACACTCCAGCTGCTGCACAGACAGCACTGCTCAGAGGCAGGGTGGAGGGTGGGCCATGGGGTAAGTAGGTACGGTAAAAATCCAGGCAGCTGCCGGGCCAGGGGCCACTGCTTTGACGAGGCTGAGCCCTCTGCATAGCTTCAGAGCTGGAGGAGAGGTGCAAGGTGAGCCCCACACTCCCAACTGCTAAGAGGGAAACCCCCAGCCAGCCATCGTGGCTCAGGGAGCCGCTGCAGGTTCTCGTCTGGGAGGAACAGCCCATAATTCCATGAGGCAGCTTCAGTCATTTTTAAAAATTCTCCAAAATTGCATGCTAGATTTTCTTGCCCCTCTAGAAACAAACTTACAGGTAGAACTCTTGAAGACATTGGTGCAGGCAGAGATTTTATTTTATTTATTTATTTTTTTTTTTTTGTGAGTACCGGGGGGTCGACCTCAGGACCTCGCGCGCCAACAGGCACCCGTGCCGCTGAGCGATATCACCGGCCCCTTTTCGTATGTGGGTTCCGGGAGTCAAACTCGGGCCCTCGCGCTTGCAAGGCAGGCGCTTACGCCGCTGAGCCATCTCACCGGCCCCAGGCAGAGATTTTATGAACAAAATCCCGATCGCGCAGGAACTACCACAAAGAAGAATTGGCAACCGGGATCTCATCTTATTAAAAAGCTTTTGCACAGCAAGAGAAACCAACAAGAGAGTGAAGAGACAACCCACAGAGTAGGAAAAAATTTTGCCAGCTGTTCCTCAGACAAAGGATTACTACTGAGAACATATAAAGAAGTCAAAAGAATCAGGCCCCCCCAAATTAAAAAACCCAATCCAAAAATGGGCATCTGAGATGAACACACACTTCTCAGATGAAGAAATACAAACAGCAAATAAATATATGAAAAAATGTTCAACCTCACTGGTCATTCAAGAGATGCAAATTAAAACAACACTGAGATTCCACCTCACCCCAGAAAGAATGACTATTAAGAAATCAACCAATAACAAATGCTGGCAGAGCTGTGGGAAAAAAGGAACCCTTCTCCACTGCTGGTGGGAATGTAGACTGGTGCAACCACTGTGGAAATCAGTGTGGTGATTCCTCAAAAAACTAGGACTAAAGGTCCCATTTGACCTAGCTATTCCCCTTCTTGGTGTCTTCCCAAAGGAATTAAAAGCATCATACCACAGCGATGTATGCACACCCATGTTCATAGCAGCACAGTTTGCAATAGCCAAATCTTGGAAACAGCCCAAATACCCTCAACTGGTGAATGGATAAAGATGTGTTTTTTTATATAATAGAGTACTACTCTGCCATAAAGAAGGATAAGCTCGAGACATTTCTAGGTAAATGGATGCACCTTGAGACCATACTCTTAAGTGAAATAAATCGGACACATATGTGTAAATACCTCATTATTTCTCTAGTGTGAGAAACCAAAAGTGTAAATAAGGACCAAAATATATAATAGGTATTGTGAAATAGGCAGAAAATGTTCAAATGGGGAGGGGAACAAGGAAGGGGAGAGGGAGAAAGGAAAGCAGGGAAAAGTAAAAAAAAAAAAAAATCAGAAAAGAAAAAATGGAAGCAAAGTTTTTATAAATGGGGAGAGGAGGAGGGGTTGGAGGGAAGGTAGGGGAATGGGAAAAAAAAGAAAAATTATATCATGTACAGGTATAAATTCTTTATGATGAATGTGATCATTATGTGTATCTAAAATGTACCAATAAAATGATTGGAAAAAAAAATAGAAACAAACGTACGGAGCAGAAAACTTAGACCACACAGAAACCACGAGAAAACAATCTTACATCTTCTGCTATCCCTAACCCTAATCTTCTGTCACTTTCCACCTCAGTGCTAAGAGTTTGTGCAAACAACTACATTATCTATACTCATGGGAAAGTACACAGTTTTCACTTTTCTCCTTGTTTGAGCCTCTCCCACAGCCCTCCAAGTAGGCCAGGCCCTAACATCACCCATTTCACAGGCCGAAAAATCCCTCCATCGCGCCTCACCAGTTACTGAGGGTGTGTGGCTTTGGAGAAACCTGCATGATCTTGCTTGACTTCCCCAGACACCAACAAGAGCAACAACAGTTACATTCCCACTTACAGATGAGGAAATTATTCCTTCTCAAGAACTGAACTTGCTGGGTGTGGTGGTGCATGCCTACAATCCCAGCACTCCCGAGGCTGAGGCAGGTAGATAGCCAAGAGTTCGAGGACAGCCCGAATGAGGTACTGCCTCAAAAACAAAACAAAATAAAACAAAACAAAACAAACAAAAGGACCTGGACTTGGGGGCAACTCTGGAGATGGAAGGTCACACAGTGCCAGGTTTTCCCATAGTCATTATGTTCTTGGGGTCAGCCAGAGGCAGCACCCCAAGGCTCACCTGACCATTCGGGGCAGAACCAAGACGTGCAAGGCAGAGAGACAGTGGGGCGCATTATGCCATGAGCTCAGCAGGAGCCAGATCCTGAGGCCCCCAGCCCAGGGGCAGACGCCACACCACCCTCTTCCTCAGGCCCAAGCTGATGCAAGGCCTCCTCCCTTCAGGCATCCGGGACAGGGCCAGCTGGCTCTGGCCAGTGCCCAGCTGCTTCCGCCAAATGGTCATGTTACATATTATGAACTCTGTCTGTCCAGCCTTCCCTCCCAGGTCCCTTGACCTTCTCTCCCCATTCCTAAACTGGCTTCTCCAGCCACTCGGGGAGACACATTCCCCTCATAAGACAACAGTAGAGGTCCTTTGGACTCTTGACATTTCCTCTCCCCAGCCCTGGGAATTGGGTGGAGGTGCCGGGGACCCCATCTGCCACGTTCTCTTTGGCTCTACCATCCTTGGCCAGCTTATTTTAAAAATTAGACATGCTGGACATGGTGGTGCCTGCCTGTAACCCCATCTACTCAGGAGGCTGAAGCAGGAGGAGTGCAAGTTTGAGGCCAGCTTGGCAACTTAGCAAGACCGTGCCTCAACATTAAGAGGGCCAGTGAGATGGCTCAGTGGCATAAGTGCCTGTCCATCAAGCGCGAGGTCCTGAGGTCGACTGCTGGTACCCACATAAAAAAGAAAAGAAAAGAAAAGAAATGAAACCAGAGGGGCTGGGATATAGCTCAACATTCCCTGGATTCAATCTGTAGTACTGGAGAAAAATAGACAATAATTTTTCCAATTGCTTTCCAATTTATGCTGTCATTCTAACCCGACACTACCCTCATCTCTGGAGCTGGGATGTGTCAGGTTATAGCACTGCTGCCTCCATTCCGCAGATGAAGAAACCAAGGCACAGCACAGCTAAGGGTTCTTCCAAGCCACAAGGTGAGCTCCCAACCTCTAGTCTAATTTACCTTTACTGGCCTGCGTACTGATCACAAGACTAAAGTGGATATGGTATTTGCATGTGTCCCAGAACAGCATCAAAGACAAGATTGAGACAAAACAAAAATGCCTGGACCAGGGGAATTAGGCCCCCTGAACTGCAGCTGTGGATCTGTTTAGGTCACCTGAGTGGACTTGGCCAAGATCCTTAACCACAAGATCTTCATTTCTCATCTCCCCAGCTGTTCTGCAGGGGAAGGAAAGCCATGGATAGCAGCCAAGGGACCACAGGACCTTCGCTCCAGCAGCATTGAGGACTCCATTAAAGTCCACAGTAGGCACAAGGGAGAAGAATAAAGGAGTCAAAGAATGATATGGGGAGGAGGTTTTTCCGCTTCACGTACAAGGTGTGATGCAAGAATAGCAGCTGGGCTGCTTCTGCATGTGGGTGTCAGGGAGGAGATGGTTAAGGAGTTTTGATATAACACAGTAACTGTTTAAAAAAAAAAAAAAAAAACAACAACTCAGCACATACACATAAGCAACCCCAAATTTCAGAAGTGAGGAAAACCATGGTGATTAGCTCGAGGGAACTTAGCCACCAACGCAGCAGAAAGCACCACCTGCTCTGACTAACAGGTTCCAAGCTACTAAATGTCACTTGCTTTTCCACATTGACTTTTGCTTTTCTCCAGCTGCCAAAAACCTTTCTGGTGGCCAAATGAAGCCATGCATTAGGAAAAGAGGCCTGAGGCGTTGCAGAGTTAGAGGTGGGACACAAACAGAGCTCTGCCATCCATGGGAAAAGGGCAAAAAGTGTCCCCAGAGCTGTCCAGAAAGGACAGCATCCCAGGATGAGGTGTGGACACCCAGAGAGACAGCAGCAAGTTTCGCTGTCTTCTCCCCGGCTTGGTCTCCAAGGGTAGGAAGGACCCCGCTTCTTGGGTGGCACTGTCCTTTCAGGGGAACGGGCCGTGCATGGTTTCTGATTCTTCCTGAGAAGTCTGTGGTTTTGGAACAGTTAGGCTTCATCTATTTTCCTCCCTGGGTGTGGGTCCCCCAAAGGGGAAGTGTGCTCCAAATTCTGCAGACACAGTTTAAAGAAGCTAAAAGGAAAACACCTCAGGGCACAGTGTCTTTGGCACAATCTGGTTAAAAATGGCCCAAAGCAGTTCCCTATTCCTACAGGTCCCTGTGCTCACTTCCAGAAAAGCTGATAGAATCTTAGAAAAAAATCACACTAACTTATAGGTAATTACCCCACCTGGTGACCAGCTGCATGGCCCTTCCTCCCAACTCCGTCTGAAACCCCTCTGACAACAAAGGTATGGCTTTGAAGGTTCAGCGGGGCGACTGGGTCACCCTGAGCATTTGCAAGCCTAGGTCGCCAACGTTCCCTCTATTTATAGGGTCTCTATGGAAACAGGGCCAGCATTAGAGAACTAATTGCTGTAAAAACCCACAGAGTTCTACTGTCAGGATCCAGAGTGGATTGTGGAAGTCTCCACTCGCCCTTGAGAAGCTCTGAGGGAGGTATGGGAGAGAAATCATTACCCCAGGTTTGGGGCTGGGAACTCCAGTGATGGAAAAGAGGGAGCAGCTTGTCTGTCTCAGGCCTATTTGAGGTTTCTGTTGGGAACACAGTGGTGAAAGACTTTTGAAATCATTTTTCCTTCCCCAGTGTCACAGATGACATTAAAAAAAAAAAAAAAAAAAAAAAAAAAAGGGCTGGTGAGAAAGCTCAGCGGCATAAGCACCTGCCTGGCAAGCGCGAGGTCCTGAGGTCGACTCCTGGTACCCACATTGAAAAAAAAGAAACTCAGATCTCACCTCTGGGGCAAATGATTTCTCCACCCCAATCCTATTTTAATTCCTTATTCTTTTATTGCTTAGAGAAGTCTGCCCGGGGGCCAATGCAAGCCAGGAAAGATCACCTTGTCCATGGGGTCTTTGGACAGAAGTGACTCAACAGACACCAGCATAGAAGATTTTTATTAAAGTTGGTGCCATGCTGTGCCCTCTCTGCTTCCTCCAGCCCTACCCATCCTTCTCCACCTCCCCAACCCACAGAGCCTTCTCTGATCGCACCTGTCTGCCAGGATTGAGCTCTGCTCTGAACCTGTCAATGCTCGTTACCTGCACCGCTCATTTTGCAATCAATTGTGCACTGCCTGGTCTACATCCTTGTGTCCCTAATGTTACCTGGCAGAGATCTCAATGCTAATATGGTGGTTGCTATTTAATTATCTGTTCCAAATCTATAAAGCCTTTTTTTTTTTTTTTAATTTACATGGGTACCGGGAGTCGAACTCAGGACCTCGCGCTTGCCAGGCAGGTGCTTATGCTGCTGAGCTATCTCACCGGCCCTATAAAGCCATTTTAAAAGGTGATTTAATCCTTAGACAACCACTTCTTCCCAAGACTTAGTCTTTTCCTAAAATTTAAAATGCTTGATCAAGCAGCTTTTTTTTGTGTCTAACCCAGATCCCTCCTGATGCAGCTTGAACCCTTCTCTCAGTCCATCATCTTAGCAACGGCCATGACTGAGTTGGCTGGAAGGAGAGGAACACAGAGCAACGGGCCAGGATGTTTACTGTCCTCACGAACGGTTCAGGGAGGCCTTAGCTGGGGGTTCATGTCCTCATACCTAGCCTTGTTTTCCATGGTGGACATTGCTCAGTTCACTTGGCTAGTTTGAAAAGTCAAATATTATTTTTCTAACACAATCACAAAATATACCTGCTATCCCCTGACAGCTTTGTTCTAACTCCTTCACACGGAAAATGACTCCATGATTTGGCTGACAAAGGTGGACCCTGTCCAGCTATGGCCTCATTTCTAAAATGTCCATGGGGATTTCCAAGGGAGATGCCATTTCTTAGGGGAGAGATGAAAACTGAGTTGAGCTGAGCTGGCTGCAAGACCGCCACGCAAACCTGCCGAAGCCTCGCCCCAGCCTCTCACCCACACTTCCTTTTAACCTGAGCCCCAAATTCTAGTCCTATGGAATGTTTCAACTCCTCCCTGATGGAGATACGCTTGTTAATGGGATTGGCAGCTAACACACAATCAGATACACAAAAAGAAACACATTCTGTAAGCTGCAAGGAGGGCAGCTGGGAATGAATCTCGACCCCAATATGTGGCAGGAGAACAGAGAGCTTCGTTTGCCACATGCTTTCCCAGCAGTCCCCATTTCCCCCAGATCCATATGCAGGGCTGCTTGGAGTACTGCTGGGGTGGAGGGCAGGGGCAGGGCACTCTTGGCCCTCAGGACCCCATTCCCCTCACATACGGTGCAGGCAGGAGGCATCCAGCAACCTCAGCATTCCTCACCATCTTCTGCTGCTCCTGACTAGCTGGGGCTGATGGAATAAGACAGAGGCCCCACCAAGGATCTGGCCCCGGTCACCTCACTCCCCCAGTTAGAAAGCCCTTTTCTTATTTGGTAATAAAGGTCCTGCCCTTTCTTTAATTTCTTACTCTAAACTAGGTGTGGTGATGCACACCTGTAATTGTAGCTCTTGGGAAACTGAGGCAGGAGGATCACAAGTTCAAGGCCAGCCTGGACAACAAAGTAAGACCCTCATCTCAAAATTTTAAAAAATTGCTCTAAACCAGACTAACTTAGGTTTCTGATTCCATCACCTAATGCCTGAAGTACCCTTAAATCCAGGTAGCTTTCTTGCAAGTTTTTCATCCTGTTAGACCTGGGAGCTCACCTGGAGGCAAAGTCAGTGCCTACTGCTAAAGAACATTCACTTCCTGCTTCTTTGTTTTCAGGTCTACCAAAATCCACCTCCCCTGATGAAATCCACCCCAGGGTCCACTTGCCACCTGACTGCAGGAATCTTCAAGCCTAAATACACAGCACCCCTAAGGTACCAGAAGAGATTCTTGCAGCAAGGTCTTAGGCAGTCACACTCCATCATCAGAACCCTCCGCTCCATCATCAGAACCCTCTGGAGGCCCAGGGCACACACACACCTTCATCCCACCCACATTCCCATGAGGTAGCTTGTCTTCTCCCTCATTAAGGAAAAAAAAAAATAGAGATTGTGAGACCCACCACAAATTTTAATAAAACCCTGCGCCTCAAAAAAAAAGTAAACAAGCCAGATATGTTGGTGCAAGCCTGTAACCCCAGCGTTCTGGGAAGCTGAGGCAGGAAGATTCACAAGTTCAAACTCAGCCTGAACAACTTAGCACGTCAGCAAAACCTTGTCTCAAAAGAACAAACATGGTGGGGCTGGGGAGGTGGCTCAGTGCAAAGGCTGAGAGTTCAATACCAGTACCACCAAAAAAACAAACAAACAAAGAAACAAACAAAGCTGGGCATGGTGGTGCATGTTTGTAATCCCAGCTGCTACTTAGGAGCCTGAGGCAAGAAGATTACAAATTCAAGTTCAGCCTGGGTAATTTAGCAAGACCGCATCTCAAAAACAGCATTTTTTAAAGAGGTTGGAAGTGTAGCTCAGTGGTAGAGCACTTGTCTAGCATGCACAAGGCCCTCAGTTCCACACCTGCCCCCAGCCACACCACAGAAAAAAGTAAAACAAACTGTTTCTTGACTTATGTAATGAGTAGTTGAGGTGTCTGTTTTGGTTTTTTATTTAAACAGTATATCTGTTTCCAGACACCTTTATATGCATTTCCGATTTCACTATTTAAAACAGTACCTTTCCTGCTAGAGTGTTGGAGGAACAAGCACCTCTCCTGGGGGTGGGAGTGGCCAAAGCTTCTCATTGATTTTCCTGGTCTCCACGGTGAGCAGGCAGGAGACCAGCACATCGTGTGAACAGGAGAACCTGTGCTGGAACCCAAATGGGTCTTGAGTCAGAAGCCCGTAGAACCAGGATGGCAACAATGGAATTTGGAGTTCCTCCTTCTTCTTAGGGAAAGTTAGGAATACTGCTCTGAAAGCCCTGGGGGATTATTCCTGAGGATTGTCACGGGAAAGCGAATCTCAGGAGAAGACCCCTGGCCAGCATCCTCAGACCCTCCCTTCCAAGAAAGGCTCAACTCCTGCGGCTACACAAGGGGTGGGGAAGTTGCTGACATGCTCAATTTTCTCTCCTGATTCCACGCTTCTGCAGTGTGTTGGGACAGAACCAGCATGTGCTTATGTTCGGCCACGCACCCCAAGATGCAGAAAGCTCTACTATGTGCTGTTTTACTTGCAGCACTAGGGATGGAACCCAGGGGCTCGCACATGCTCGGCAAGCGCCCTCCCGCTGAGCTATACCCCTAGTCCTATCTTTTATCTTCAAAAAAAATTTTTTTTTGATTCAGTGTCTCACCATGTAGTCTAGGCTGGCCTCAAACTCATGATCTTCCTGCCTCAGCCTCCTGAGTGCTGGGATCACACAGGTGTGCATCACCATGCCTGGTAACCCTATTTAAATTTTGTTTTGAGAAAAGGTCATGCTAAACTGGCCAGGCCAGTCTCCAGTTTGTAATCTTCCTGCCTCAGCCTCTGGAGTAGCTGGGATTACAGACCTGCACCACCACACCCAGCAGACCCTGTATTTTTTTTTTTTATGTGGGTACCGGGAGTCGAACTCAGGACCTCGCGCTTGCCAGCAGGCGCTTGTGCCGCTGAGCGATATCACCGGCCCTTTTTTTCCTTTATGTGGGTACCGGGAGTCAAACTCAGGACCTAGCGCTTGCCAGGCAGGCGCTTATGCCACTGAGCTATCTCACTGGCCCAGACCGGGTATTTTTAACAGGATCTCTTTCTGCTGAGCTCCCGTAAGCTCCTCCCTACTCCCATTCTCACTGGAGCTGGACAATGAGTCTCCCAGCTGGAGAATGCTGGTGTACTCTTGGTTGGCCAGCAGTCTCTGTGGCTGGCTACCCCAGCATCTCCTCCCAATAGGTAGGGAATCTGCAGCAAAGAACTAGGTAACAAGAACAAATGAATCAAGACACAAACTCCAGTGATTAAACAGGATTCTGAGCCACAAGTGGCAGGAGAATGTGACTGAACTGTTGGGCTCCCAGTGTAGGACTGTCTGCTGAGACGTCCTCCTAAGAACACATGAATGTTCTGAGTTGTGGGAAAGGCCCCCAAAATATTTTCACACGTCTCCCCCTGTGGGTCAATGCCCATTCTCAGGTTATTTTTCTATTATAGTTACAGTGTGAAGATTGCTGCTTAACTATTTTTCTGTCTTTTCACTGGCTTCCCCACTCCATAATCACAGATCCCAGGCTACCACAGAAGAAATTTACAGGGCTGAGGGTGTAGCACAGCAGTAGTGCAGTCTTGCCTAGCATCCACAAGACCCCAGGTTCCATCCGCAACACTGAAAAAGAAATTTACAGGCCCAGTACGATCCTCCACAGTGCTGAAGGACTAGAAGACCATAGGAGCCCCGAAAACTGCTGGTTGTCACTAGGTAAGCATCACTCAGATCTCCTTGGTAGAAACTAAAATTTCCTCTCTTTCCCATGGAAGCACTTTAGACAGAGACTCATGTTTCTGCCCCTTTCTCAAGATGATTTCCTTTAATGCACTTAATCCATCGCAACACCTGGCACTAACACAAGAAAGCAGAAGTGGTTCTGCTCTCCAAAGTTCAAAAGAAAAAGAAAAGGAAGCAAGAACTGCTGATCTGCCTCAGCCAAACACAGGTGTGGGGCAGGAAGTATTAATTAAACTGTCTCCCTTTTTTTGGTATCACCATCAAACCTAGAGCCAGTCAGCTTCTACCCAGTTCCAGAGCCACTGCCAGGTCCAGAGCCAATGATGGACTTTTTCCATCCCTGGAAAACTGTGTCAGTCTTGGAAAACAACTTTTCCAGCACTGGAAAACAAGTTTGGACACACTCCAATATTCCTAGTCCCTTTATTCAGAAAAGGGCTCAGAAGAGTTGGGTGATTTGCCTGGGATCACACAGTAAATCAAACTGCAGTGGCCCCCAAATCCACATCTGGTTGGGAAGCCTCCACCCCATAGTAAACATGTTGTGATCAAGCAGAGGTAAACAGGAAAAGGCTCTTCATGTCTCCCCTCCCTCCCAGAGCAGCTATGTTTTCTCCTCCTTGCAGCCAGCCTGGGTCCACAATGTTGAGCTCGACCTCTGGGGGTTGTTTTTTGTTTTTTTGTTTTTTTTGAGAGGGGGACGTATCTTTTTCTCATACCTGGTCTCAATTCTGGTTCAGAGCAGTTCAGCACTAAATATCAAGTATAGAGTTGTTGCTGTATCTGCCCCTGACTAGAATGAGGGTGTCACCAAAAAGGAGAAAATGATGATACGGAAGAGTGGGAAAAACCAGCTGAAGGCAGTCTTATCTGGAGAGACAAAGACACTGCAGCCCCCACACCTCAGCCAGCCCAACTTCTCTGGGAAAGGCATCTGGGGAAATGAATGGAGCTGGCGTATCCACTGCAGGCAGGAGCTGAGCTGTAGAGAGGGAATTTCCGAAGCTGCCTCTGCTAGACTCAGGGCGAGGGTCCCATCTGTCCAAGAATCAGGGTTTGCTGGCCAGATTCCTCTGGACTGGTCCAGGATGAGGCAGAAGTCTGCAGCAGAAGGCTTGCGTCCCCCCAACAGCATTTAGGAAAACACTTTCCCTTCACCATCTCCCTTAAAACAGGAAACACACCTCCTAACCAACAGGGTAGACTGAGGGGTGACAGTGGGATGGACACCAAGGAGTTCTGGGGCCTGATGGAATGGCAAGCTTCATGCACAGCCTATCAACAGAGCTCACCTTAGACACAGGGGCAGCCCGAGCCTCTGAAAAGGGTAGCAACAGAACCAGAGGTCAGATCTGAATATCTACCACTCATTTTAAAAGTACACGCAACAAAGAGCTAGTTGTCCCCCTTCCCAAGGAACACAGGGGCACAGACAGTGAACACACACAGGTAAAAGCACACACTCACCTGCGCTCTGACTTCCTGACTCCCAGCTGCTCGGGCCAAATGAGGAATGTCATTGGCTTATTCTGGTGAGCTCCTTAGCGCCTGCTGCCATAGGATACAGGCTTTATTTAACCTAATGGGAGTCCTTTTTGAACGGCTAGCCCAGACCCTGCACCCTCTCCGGAGAAAATCCCCCTGAGGCATCAATCTCCAAGACACCTAAGTTCCTTCCTTGGGCTGACATCCCGACCAGCCCTGTCATGAGCTGGCTTGAGAAGCAGGAGCCTGCAGTCCTGGTGGCAGCTCCAGCGAAGGTGCATTATTTATCGAGGCTGCTGTTTTAATTGATACCGAGATATATTCAATACAGCTCACCAATCGTCTGGACAATCTCAGGCTGGAAAATAAACAGCTCCATGTGAATGGCTCTTTCAGATTCTGGTTTTAGCTGCCTGCTCAGCGTGTGTGCAACTTGCACCGAGGCCCCAACCAGCTCAAGCACAGCTCGGCCACCTGTCAGTTCTCCACCCTGGGGGTTGGTTCAGCAGGCAGGGAGGGATCTCCAAGCACTAGCTTAAACTCGGGCTCCACCTAATGGCAAGAAACCCACACCCCCCTTTCATAGATGAACAAACTGAGCTTCACCCAAGAAGGTGAACAAAAATCCCAACTGGAGGAGACTTATTGGCAAAAGAAAGTAATGGTCACCTACTTGGCCTCCCACTCTGCAATTTTCTCCCCTGCCATCCTACAGGAGGGAGAGTGATGTCAACTTTTTAGTTAGCATCTTGCATTTCTCCAGCCCTTTGTCTGAGAATAGCACTTCACACACGTTATTTCTAACAATCTCAGAGAGGTGAGTCACTAGAACGTCTGGGAATAATGGGAAACAAACAGAGGCCTGAAATGGAGCTGACAGACAGAGGCACAAATGGTACCTGACGTCGCCCCTAGGATCCTAGCCCAACATCCGCTCATCCTCGCTGACCTTCGGCTGGCTTCCCCATCACTTGGATACAGTTAAAGCACTTCTGCGTGGGGTGGGGAAGGCTACGTGGCAGGCTGGGCTTGTCAGGGGACGGTCTGCGCTCACCTTTAAATCAGGAGGCTTGCTTCGGGGACCCGGGTTGGGTGCCGCCCCAGCGCCTGCATCTGAAGTTGGCCCGCCCGCGGAGTTAGCACCCGCGGCCTCCCCGGGCCGGAGGTCCGCGCCCGGCAGGTGGCAAGCTGCATCCTCCAGCCCAGCTCCATCCTCCTCGCCCGGCTGCTGCTGCAGCTCGTCCGATTTGCACCTCTTCATGGTGTATGTGGGTCTGCAAGGGGACTCTGTTCTTCCAGGGCGCCGTCTTGGGGGAGACCGCACCCCCTCGCACGCTCAGAAATGAGGCCTGGGGTCTAAATTACTGAGGAAAGGAATCGGCAGATCACAATTTCTTACATTAAAAAAAAATCTTTTTTTAGAGGAGGATGAAGGAGAGCCTTGCAATAGCTGATTCCGACCTGGGGAGCGAAGGCAGGTCACAGTCGAGGCCGGGCAGCAGGAGTCCTTGGGCAGTCATTGTGAGGGAGGGGGAAGGTAGCCCCCCAGCCCCCAAACTTTGTGCTTCAGGGCACGGGAGGGGCGGAGGGGAGCTGGGCGCACAGCGCATCCCTCCCTGCCCGCCGGGCTGCAGGGCGAGGCAGGGCGCGGGGCAGCCGGCCGGGCAGGACCTCCGCCGGCCGCTCTGTGCGCCGGCTGCGGCCCCCGGCCCTGCCACCGGCCCCCGCCCCTCATGGGCCGGCAGCGGAGCACGCAGCGCGCCCAGCCTCTTTCTGCCGGCGCCCGGCTCCCCTCCCGCCAGCGGCACTTCCTGCTGCAAAGCCGCAACAGCGGCCGGAGCCCGCCGCGAGCGCGCAACCTACCCCGCCCGCGAGCGGGAAGGCGGGGCCAGAAGAGAGTGACGGCAGCAACTCGCCAATGGCAAGGGCAGAAGGCTGAGGGGGCGGTGGCCGCCGCGTTGTGGGGGTTGGTTGCACGGTGCAATCCCCACTCCCCTTCGCTCCAAGAGCAGTCTGGAAGGCCAGGTGCAGCTGCGTTATGGCTTTGCGGAGGGCGGGCTGCGGAGTAGGGGCGGGGGCTGCAGGCTGAGGCCGGCTAGGTGTGGCCGGTTGCCTGAGGGACCTTCCAGGGGAAGGCTGACACAGGGTCCCCTCCCCCACTGTAGTTGGCAGGGAGGGGGCACAATAGGGATGTTTATGATCACTGCCTTTTTTTTTTTGGTCCTAACTTTGCACGTTGTATTACATTCATCCCACCAAAGAGAAAGACACCGTCTCCTTTAGGATGGTTGGTCTGAGTCACAAGCCTATGCCCCTATTCACAATGCAGATCGCTCCTTCCCCCCACCTTAACTACACATCTCGTGAGCCTTTACCTGGCTTTATGCTTTTATCAGGCAATACTTCATATTAAAGCACAACATCGTAGGTGAAAGTCTCTTGCTTACTGTGAAGCAGCTTTTAAATAAGAATGGATAGGGCCGGTGAGATGGCTCAGTGGTGTAAGCGCCTGCCTGGCAAGCGCGAGGGCCCGAGTTGGACTCCCGGATCCCACATACGAAAAAATATGGGCCGGTGATATCGCTCAGCGGCACGGGCGCCTGCTGGCGCGCGAGGTCCTGAGGTCGACCCCCGGTACCCGCAAAAAAGAAAAAAAAAAGAATGGATATAAATGGCAGGAGGTTGATACACTTAGAAGAGCAGAAAAGGAATGCTACCTATTTTTCCATAAGCGTCAACCAACCTATGCTTTGTAACGTGGAGGCAGAAGGGAGCAATGTCGGGAGTAATGATAACTCTATCTGCAAATTGCATGCCTCCTGTGGTTACAATGGCCTGTGCTTATCCAGCAACCAGTGGTTCTCAAGGTGTGGTCCTTGGACCAGTGGCAAAAGCATCACCTAGAAACTTGGTAGAAGTGCAGATTCTTAGCTGGGGCGTAGGGACAGCAAGTTTGTAATTCCAGCACTCGGAGGCTGAGGCTGGAGGATCACTGAGCATTGTAGCCCAGCTTGGGCTACATAGGTAGTAAAAACTTGTCAGAAAGGAAGAGAGAGAGAGCACATTTTTGGACACCAGCAAACCTACTTGGATCAGAAGTAGTGGGCTCAGAAGTCTGTTTCGAGGAGGGCTCCGGGTAATTCTGATACACGCTACCATCTGAGAAATACCGGCCTAGCCTGTGGTGAAGGGCTGCTCTCAATCTGTGAGTCACAGTGATGATCCCTGAAGGGTTTTGCAGCTTACCAAGCTTCTTCACACTATTTGGCCCGTTTGAGCCTCTCTTCAGGGCCACTAGTCTGTGAGTTTCCTGACTCTGTTCTATCTTCTCATTCCAACCATTCATTTTAATGTGTATCCTAGAAGAGACCAAGTTGTTAAGAATTTACTCCAGTCAGGCAGCCGCTTTCTAAATTTCTAAACTGAAGTTCTAAACTAAGCAGTTTTATTTTTGGCCGATAGGAATTTCGGATGGGCTGGGAATGTAGAGCCACCCCTCACTTCCACTACAGAGTGTCGGGCACCAAGTGCAAGCACAAAGCATGAGCCCTTAGCATTCTCAATGATGAAGAATGGCAGAATGCCAGTGTGAATCGTAGGCAGGACTAGACAGAACTGGTGGGAGCAGATACACCCGCCCCGGCAAGGTGGAAGGTGAATACGCCCCCTCCTGGAGGTAGCCCAGGCCAGGGCAGTGGCCCAGCAGATCCTGGGGAAGTCTTGGGTGGCAAGTGGTGGTGAGCAAATAGTGAGTACCCAGTGACGACACATGTTTGTGACCTGGCTTTAAGCTGAAGGAAAGTGGAGGGATTCTACACGCACTGCCAGGGAAACAGCGTCAACTTTAAATTTTTGCAAAAGCAGCTTTTCTTCTTCCTCTTCTTCTTTTTTTTTTTTTTTTGTACTCAGGATTGAACCCCTCAGGGCTAATTGTGTGCTCTATCGCTGAGCTATCCCTCCAGTCCTGTACTCTATGTCCCGGTTTTCCAGTTATATGCAATGGTAATAATCACAGTGTACTACCTTTTAGGGTTTTGTGTAATATATGTAAAGCATTTACACATCGCCTGGCACAGAGTAAGGGCCATACCTGTTGTCACAGATATCCCATTTCAAAAGGGTTGCACATTTCACTCCAATGGGACTTCAAGCATATCCCACCCATTTCTGAATTAACTGAGTGACATGCTATTAAACAAACATTCAAATGCCAGAGAAGTTTGGACAGGAAGTCTATATAGACACCTAAGTGACCTACAATTGCTGGTTTGAAGCCAACTGCAAATATTTATCAGCCATACTGAACTTTTGTGCACTTCGTAGAACTTAGAAGTATTTTGACTGATTGACATTTTCTTCAAAGGACTGAATGGATCATTCTACAGTTCTATGTTTCTTGGGGAAAATACAACTACAAACTATGTCTTGATATTCATAATAAGTCAAACATTTGCAGATTTACAACATGAGTGGTTATATTTGGTATGTAGGAGTAGCATTTTCCCTTCTGTTTTGGCACATCTAACTAATTATAAGTAAATAGCATGGTGTAGTGGGAAGAATATGGTCTTGGTGTCAGAAAATTCATCGAAGAATTCTGGTTCTGTTACTCCTTGTGATTTCTTGGGTAACCAAGTGGCATAAGTTCTCTTAGCCTCACTCTGTTCATCTATATATGAGGGTTTTTTTTTTATATGTGGGTACCGGGAGTCAAACTCAGGACCTCGTGCTTGCCAGGCAGGGGCTTATGCCGCTGAGCTATATCACCAGCCCAAAATCTTTCTTAACTTTTTTTTTTGTACCGGGAATCGAACTCAGGACCTTGAGCTTGCCAGGTAGGCACTTGTGCTGCTGAGCTATATCCCTGGTCCTTCTGTTCATCTATAAACAGGGCTAGTAACACCTATCTCCTTGCAGGGTTACTATGAAGATTAAGCTAGATAATGCATGTGAAAATACTTGACATATGGTATGCACTCAGCAAACCTATGACACAAAATAACTTGTCCACACCCCCTGTATACTATAGGAGAAAGGCAAAATTAGCCCACTAAATACTTTTCATGAACAGAAATCAGGGTCGAAGTAATGAAGAGGGGCATCCTTGGCCATATTAATTTGCTAAACCAGTAAGTGTATAAACAAGGAGGATGAAGAGCAGGTTTATTGACTCCATCATCTTTGCCGACATCCAGTTCATGTAGTTTGATAAGCTGGTGACTCATTATAGAGAATAAAATGCCACCATCAACAGGTAAGTGTAGAATGGGGTTTCTCTTCTTCTTATAGAAATGATTAGGTCTGAGAAATAAAAGTCTTCTCTTTGTGCTAATAATAGAAATTTGTAGATTACCCAAGAAAATTCTGTTTTCTACTCTAAAGGAATATTTTAAAAAGCAGTTAAGGGGCCGGTGAGATGGCTCAGTGGCGTAAGCGCCTGTCTGGCAAGCGCGAGGGCCCGAGTTTGACTTCCGGAACCCACATACGAAAAAGGGGCCGGTGATATTGCTCAGCGACACGGGCGCCTGCTGGAGTGCGAGGTCCTGAGGTCGACCCCCGGTACCCACAAAAAAATAAAAAGCAGTTAGACATCAAATGGATAAGTAGTTGTCAGAGAGCTATTTCAAAGTTTAACATTCTGAACGGAGTGCTTAGAAGGTAAACATACTCTACAGAGGGCCTAGATATAATTTGGATTATATCTATTTGTGAATGTAATTTTCTTCCCTTTCTGTGGAAGGATAACGTTTCCACACCCAATGCTCTCCTTAAAAGAAATTGAGTTTAACTGAATTTGGAGGAGTAAGCTATGCAAGTAATCAACAGCGAGATTGGCTAGACTGTTGATGACGTCACAATCCCACCACCTAAGTATAAGGTTTTTATTGGCTATTGTAAGAGGCAGGGAGGACTGGGAAGGCACAGCATCCCCCCAGAATTGGGGAAGCTCTGAACCTAAACTGAATTTTATCCTTTTTTTTGTTAAAGCATACTTGGGAGCATTTCACATGTTATTACCTTTTCCCATATTATTCCATATGTTATTGCTTAGTCATGTTCTGTATATGTAAGTAAACATTTTAAATAGCTGCTTAATATATCAAAAGAACATTTCAGGGTTTATTTAACCACTATCCATTTTATTCGTAGGCACTAAAATTGTCTCAATTTTTGGCCTTTAGAAAAGAAGCTGCAATTACTGTGTTTATGCAGAAATTATATATATTATTTCCTCCACAGCACAGAATCTCGGTTACTTAGCTGGCAATATTTCAATGAAGTAAGCAAAGCCTGACTTCCAACCTTGTGATTGTCTTGTGTATGGGATACCTAAGAGTTACTCAGGAGATCCTAGTGTCTATCACGACTGAGGCTGGTAAATCTCCTATCTGTAGTCTGAAAAGCTGGAAGTCTCTACTTCTCATTTCAGGTGGGGTCCATATTCCTTATTCTGGGAGCTGGATGCCTCTCAGAAATGGGAGAAAAGTCATGGTAATCGTGTGAACAGAGGAGGTCTGTGAAGCATAAACTTAAACCCTGATTGTACTGCTCTGTGTGGAAGCCTGAACTGGTAAAATAGCTGCTTTGTGTCCTTTCCCATCTCTATAGGGAATCCACACAAATGTCTAGACAATCTGTTACTTAAAGCTTAAATTCCTGGACCTTAAAAAGAAAGAAAGAGAAAATACCAACTTTACTCAGAGAGAATCAGTTATTTATTATCTTACATCTGAAGATAAGTATCTAAGGCAGTTTTGTCTATTATTCTGTGTAGTACTTTTAGATATAACAGCAAGAGCTTTCAGCGACATCTATCCCTTAAGGAGAACCACAGGTGTGAGGCATTTTGCTAGAAACCTTTTAAGTATCCTCTTACTTAGTCTCCCCCCTAGCCTTCCCATAAGAATTTTTCCCTCTCCACAATGAGGAAACAGGCTCAGAGAGGTTACAGCACTTACAAGGGGCTGAGATCTGCACTCAGATCTGCCTGACTCCAAAGCCTGAATGTCATAGTTCACCCACTTCGCGACAATAATTCAGAGCCGCTCTTAGGTTAAGAAACAGTTCAATGTACACAGCTACATTCATTCAACTATCTTTCTGAAACACATGCCTTGTACAAAGGCTTTAAAGATGGGTGTAGAGAATATAGGACAGTACAGAATATTGGTTTCTGCCTTTAGACTTAAAGTCCAGTTGGAGAGATGAGACCCAAATCCAATGTGAAGTAAATAACACAAAATTGCAATGGTAGTGTCTGTCATTGCTCAGGGTGGCAGAAGTGGGGAGGTAAGTCCCACAGTCCAGAGGAGAGAGGCGTCGCTGTGGGTCAAGGTGACTCCAAGGAAGAGGCATTGACACACATTTATCCATATCACAAAGGTTAAAAGTAAGTATTGCTGTAAGGCAATTCTTGTTTCTTTTTTTTTTTTTTTTTTTTTTTGTGGGTAGTGGGTGTTGACCTCAGGATCTCGCACGCCAGCAGGCGCCCATGCCGCTGAGCGATATCACCGGCCCTTTTTTCGTATGTGGGTTCCGGGAGTCGAACTCAGGACCTCGTGCTTGCCACGCAGGCCCTTATGCCGCTGAGCCATCTCACCAACCCCTCATTTCTTAAAGTAGATAAGCACTACATAAATCATCTTGAAAGCAGATGTGATATTTGTATCTCTTTACTTCTGCATGCTATGGAGTCTTTGTGGCGTATTAGTGATACAAAATTCCTTATTTTATTCCCCGAAGCTGTAGGGCAGTCCTTCTCAAAGTACAGTTTATGGACTTGTGGCAACCTGATATCCTTAGAATTTAATTACATGGTACATGCAGAGTCCTGGGCCCTGTCACAAAGTGATAGAAACAAATTTCTGGGGGTGGAGCCTGAAAAACTTGCTCTTTAGACAGGTATCCTAGGTGATATACACATTGAAGTTTGACAACCACTGGTGTAGAGGAAGGCTTGATGGATCACATTTACTGGTAGGTATATAAATTCAGCACTATTATACACATGGCATACACTCTCATTTAGTCTGTAGAACAAAATTTATAGGTAAGAATCATAACTTTCACTTTATGGATGCTGACACTGAAGCTCAGAGAGGATAAAGATGTTGCCTGAGGTGACCTAACCATTTGGAGAGATGGCCAAACCAGTTCAGCCTGCTTTCAATGTTCATCCTTTTCCTACAGTGCCTACTGTACTGTTGCCTAGGCTGTACAATGGTTATTGCACATATTAATAATTGTACATCTGTATTATCTGAGTTCCTATTACAATTTAGATCTGAACCTTTCAGTATCTTCCAATGGTGCTCTTGCCGTGTATGATAACTAAGATGGAGAGATATTAATTATGTAACATCAAAACAGTCTTCCACCAGCTGAAATACAGTGTTCCTCAATTTTATGTTTTCCTGACAATTCCTGGAGCCTTTTCCAGCTCTGCTAGGACTTCCTTTCCTCGGTGTAATTTGTCTCAGTGCTTTTGCACCAACTTTGGAATGGCAAACCATGAGCTAAAGGCTAGACTTTGCTTCTATCAGGCATCAGACTTTCCTCCAGCACAGGAATGGAGGGCTATTGATTTGAGAGGAAGATGTCAGCTGCTTGAAAAACCTTCTGCTGATCTTATGACTTCAAAAAGACAATTTAAGCAAGGAAGCCTCTCCTGGGAAGGAAGAATCACACTATCCCATGTGAGATCTGGAATATGAATATTTATGTTACAAATCATTTTCAGGGAGTGTTACAAGGCCCTGGGGCATACCCACGCAGATAGAGGGACAAAGGACTGTTTTCATTAGTGAGTCTACCCAGACTTGCCTTCTATCTCTCACAAGGGGCTGGTGAGAGAAGATAGCACTCTCTTTCAAGATGCAGTGACACAGTACAGTTCTTTTTTTTTTTTTTTTTTGTGGGTACCGGGGGTCGACCTCAGGACCTCGTGCACCAGCAGGTGCCCGTGCCACTGAGCGATATCACCGGCCCTTTTTTCGTATGTGGGTTCCGGGAGTCGAACTTGGGCCCTCACACTTGCCAGGCAGGCGCTTACACCGCTGAGCCATCTCACCAGCCCCCAGGTACAGTTCTTTCAAAGGACAATTTAGTAATATATAGCTGGAGCCAAATAGATGTTTGTAATCTTTCCCCTCATAGGAATTTATCGATATGAAATAAAAGAAGAAAACAAAGCTACATGAACAACAACAATAAAAATGTGTATAGCAGCATTGTTTATAATAATGAAAAACCTGAAGCAGCCTAAATGCCCAAGAATAGAGTGGATGAGTGACAATGTCATAACAATAGAGTGGAATATTATGTTGCTGTTAAAAAGAAATACAGTGAGTATATAGAAATATTAAAAGTGGTCTTTAGACAATGTAAAATGAAAACATTAGAATGCAAAAGTGTGTTGATCTAGAATTGGGTTTTGGGGTCAGACAAATCTGTGTTATTAATTATATGAACTTAGACAAATGGTTTAACCTGAGTCTCAATTTTCTGATGTGTAAAATAGGGCTAAAAATATCCACTTTTCCAGGGTCATTGTAAGAATTTAAGATGATATAAACCATATGGATAAAATTTGGATAGACAGTATAAAATGCTAAGAAATAACCATAAGCTTTATGTTAGGATATGGGACCATTGAAAAATTTACTTGAAATGAATTTTTTGTATGATTATTAATTGTAATCCTTTTTCCCCCTTTATTCCTCCACACTTAGAAATTTCCATACTCCCTAGATAAGGAATCTGGAAACTTGCCTAAATGGATCACTAAGCCCTGTTTTGAGAAAGGTATTAATCAGTGCTTCTAAAATCAACTTTGGGAAAATGATAGCACTCCCCCCACCATAGACACATTCGTGAAAGAGGTTCTGCTAGGGGCTAGCGACTCCCTTCTAAGCACTTGGAGGCTCAAGTGAAGCTTGTTAGGTGGAGGTCACTCTGCCCCTTGAAATTTGGGGGTACAGGATGTTCTCATGACCAGGCGCCTTCCATCTCCTCTTCAGAATCCCAACCCTCACTCCTACCACCTCCTTGCAGAGCTAGATTTATGAGAAAAGGGGGTGTGCAGGGGGTGAAATTAAATATTTTCTTTCAGCTAATATATATTGAGTACGCTATTTTTGTGAAGCATTGTATTTGGCATCTATGCAAAGATACAGACTATGCCAATTCTAAATGTTTGAAAATTCAGGCTTCAGAATCTTCTACAAAGCCTCTACCAGGATTCTGTTACCACAGAAAAGGGTATTGTTAGTTGTTCATCTACCCATCTTTCTCTATCCAGGATTAGTCCAGAGACAAGGATATGACCTGTTATAAAGTTTAATTGTAGGTTGATAAGGAAATATATAAAAAATGAATTCCATAGAACTGTCAGGTAGTGTAGTGGAGAAAGGATGTAACCATTTAGACTTGGAAAAGCTGTACCAGTCTACTAATCTAATTGATGGGAAATGAATTGTAGTGAAACTATGTCAGACCTTCTTTTGGAAAGCTTTGGGTCAGTTATTCTAAAAATTTTCTGGAAAACCTTGTTCTGCTTGGCAGCAGAACATAGCTTCTCTTTGTTGGGGTTATACCAAATACCCTTTAATTGATTGTTTTTCTTTCCCATGCTCTGCATCCTAACAGCCAGCGATGCCACTGATGAAATATTCAGCATTGGGATATTTGATGTATAATTAAATAGGATGCATTCAGCAGTTCAATTTTATAGACATTTCATCTTCAGGTTAATAAACTTTCACATAGAGAATCTCATAAACAACACCAAAATATTCTTGGAAATACTATCCTCCTTGGAAAAAATACAAAATCCTGAATGTAAGTAGTTACTATACATAGAAAAGAAGGTATTTCTTAAGTTTATCTATGTGCTGGGGAAGGTGCCAACAGCTCTATACATTGTCATTTAATCTTGACAACCTTGTGGGGTAGCTACTATTAGCTCTCTTATAAAGATGAAGTAACCAAGGCTTCAAGATATAGTCATTTTCTTAAAATCATGAAATAAGTAACCAGCACAGCCAGCACTAGGACTCCAATCAAAATCTCTTTGACGCCCTTGCTTTTCTCTGATTTTTTATAGGTTTTCTATTCCAAGGCACTTTCATTTACTGTGGCTCATTCGGTTCTTCCCACAACACAGTGATGTTGAATATGGTTACAGGATTTTGTTTGTGTGTTACTAGAGATTGAACCCAAGGGCATTACCACTGAACTACGTCCCCAGCCCTATCTATCTATCTATTTATCTATCTATCTATCTATCTATCTATCTATCTATCTATCTATCCATTTTTGAGACAATGTCTCACTAAGTTGCCCAAGCTGGCCTTTAACTTACAATCTTCCTGCCTCAGCCTCCTGAGTGGCTGGGATTTACAGGCACGTGCCACCATGCCTAATTTAGGATTCTTCCTCTCAACAAAAGTCATAGAGCCAGGTTGGACATGAGGCTTATCATTGTTGTTGCCATCACCATCACCATCATCATTATCACCATCATCACCATCATCATCATCATCATCACCATCATCATCGCCATCATTATCATCACCATCATCATCATCATCATCATCATCATTATCATCATCATCATCATTACTTTTATCCATACCTTCTTTGTGTAGGTTCTTTACTCAGCATTTTATATACTTTTCCCAAATTTTAATCCTCATAATACCTTCTGAGGTGGGCACTATTATTATTCCATTTGATGGAAGAGAAAACCAAAACCCAGACGGGTCAGTGACTTGCTCAAGATTATACAGTCACAAGTCAGGACCAGAACTCAGGTTTGTAATGATGATAATACAAATCATAAAAGCAGCTGCCATTTATTGAGTGCTTGTTATGTGTCAGATTCTGCTTGTTGTGGCTGGGATCTTAGATGGCTCCCCAAAGCTGATGTGTTGAAGGCTTGGTCCCCAACACAGCAGGCTTCAGTTGCGGGACCTTTGGGAGGTGATTGGGAGGGCTCTGATCTCAAGAAGAGATTAATCTACTTATGGCTTCACAGCTTGATGGGCTATTGGGAGGTGAGGGAAACTGTATGAGATGAAACCTAGTTGGAAGAAGTAGGTTATTGGGAGCATGTCTTTGCAGGGTATATTTTGTCCCTGGCCCCATCCTCTCTCTCTGCTTCCTGGTTGACATGAAGTGAGCAGTTTTGCTCACCCATCCACCATCCACCACGATATTCTGCCTCATCACAGGCCAGAAACAACGAAGTCCAGTGACAACGGGCAGAAATCTCAGAGCCCATGAGCCAAAATAAACCTTTCCTCCTTTAAGTTAATTTTTTCAGGTATCTAGTTACAGCAATGGAAAGCTAACACACTGCTCTAAACCAAACCAAACCAAACCAAACCAAACCAAACCAAACCAAATCAAATCAAATCAACAATGAAAAACATTGGGCTGGGAGTGTAGCTCAGTGATAGAGCACTTGTCTAGTATGCATGAAGGCCTGAGTTCGATACCTAGTACAAAAAAAGGAAAGAAAGAAACAAAACTTATTTTGACCTAATTTGAGATTAACTGGCAACTCTTTTAATATTCATAATAACCCTATAAAGAAGTACTATTATCCCCATTTTACAGATCAGGAATCAAGAATCAGAGAAAATAAATCATGTCTCCAAGGATATCCAAATGGGAAGGGGTAGAACTAGGATTTGAACACAGGTTACTTTGATTGCAAGACCCACTTCCTCAGTCAGGAGGGTTTGCTGACTCCTGTACTATTCCTTACATCCTTGCTACTCAAAGTGTGGTCCACAGAGGAGCAGTACTGGCACCACCTTGGGGGCTTGTTATAAACGGGGAATCTCAAGGGCCACTGCAGACTTTCTGAATCAGAAATGTGTTTTATCAAGATCTCCATGTGACTCATGTGCACATAAAAGTTTAAGAAGCACTGTTGTACAACACTGCCAGCAGTGGACAGACAGACAGATGGAAGAAAGCAAGATTGCCCAGAGCAATCTAGAGCCAGAGATTCTCAGGCATGTTCCCTTGGAAATCAGTATTGAGCAGGAAAAAGAGATGTTCCTCTGGTAAATTTGATAATGGTGATCTTGTCTTAATTTGTAGGAAAAATTAAGAACAAAATGTATTTTCTTATCTTTTCTTCCTTAATTTTTCTCTTTCTTCTGAGCCCAATTTCAGTTATCTGTTAACTTTAAAAGACAACAATGGGCTCAGTAGTGAAGAAATACCTCTGAAACAAATCTGAAATACATATTGTTTGTTGCATTGTTTTCTTTAATTTGTGGCATTTTAAACATCTTTTATTTACTTTGCAACACTGGGGCTCAAACTCAGGGCTTCTTGCATGCTAGGCAAGTGTTACCACTAAGCTACACCTCCGTCCCCTAATTAGTGAATTTTTTAATTCTTGGATTTGATTATGATTTTCTGCTGCCTAGTAGAGAATACTCATGCTTTCTGTGTAATCTTGTTCTTAAATTACATGAAAAAATTAAATATTAACGTATTTTGGTGACCTTCAAAAAGCACCCAATTTCCACCTACATGAACAGGAGAACCAAGTCTTCAGAATCTCTTTAGAAATCATTGAAGCAAGAAGAACTTGTAATAAAAAAGTAAAGTTAGAAAGACCAATATATTTCTTCATCCAATGACAATATTAATAGATATGAATATAATCTATCAGTTCTTTCTAGATAGTAGAAATCTGAGGTTTTAAATTTCTCCTTTATGCCTTCCTGAGTACTCGAAACGGTCTACAGTGAACGCTTATTCATTTAACAAACATCTAATGAACACCTACGGGGTGACTTAGGAAGTGCGGCAGATACTGCTATGAATAGCCAGATTCTGCCCTCTCCTCTCCTCCAAAATCTCTATCTGATGTCAGTGTCTTCGAGTGTTTAGCCTTGGCCTGGTCAGATTCCTTGAAGGAGATGCTTTTCGTTTCCTCTTTGGCGAGTAAATTCTCAGAATTCTAACATCCACATATTCACCTGCTCTTCTTGTTGATACAAAGAGCTCCTACATAATCCTCTCTGAAGAATAAATATTTCAGTCTTCTGGGGGGGTGGTTAAGGGAACCTAAGAACTTCAGTGGTTTTAAACAGTTCTCAGAATCCTTGTTTTGCTTCCTGCTCAGGGTCCCTGTGCCACCTGCATGTGGCAGCTCCTCTGCTTCCACAGTAGGCAGGGGTGTACTGCCACTGATTCCTCACGCATCAGGCTTCTGCTATATGAGGCAGGCTGGGTCTCAGCTTTCCCACTTTGTGTTTAGGATTCATGTTTCTCGGACTGGTAATTTAGTTAATACTGTCAATTTTCTTTCTAGCTCCCACCGATTTTCTTTTCTATTGGTTACTCTTTCTTTTTTATTTTTGGTTACTCTAATTATTGTAACTTTATGCTTTATAAAAATCCCTTACTGTCATTTTAATGGTGATCTAGGAGGGACTAGATCAAAGAATGTTTATCTTCATTAAATGTTTAGTTCTCATCACTTTTGGGGAAACATTTTCCTACACTAATTTAAATCCTCTCTTCCTACCATTCAAATCCCTAATTCCCTCATTTGTCCTTTGAATTATATATTTGAATAAAATATGTATTTTTGCTGATAGGTTATTGTGATTTAAGGACTCATTGTCGTATCCTTTGATTTTTTTTTTTTTATGTGGGTACTGGGGGTTGAACTCAGGACCTCATGCCTGCCAGGCAGGCGCTTATGCTGCTGAGCTATCTCACTGGCCCTATCCTTTGATTTTTAAATAGCACAACCTATCTTTTCCCTCAGCAGATTAAAAAAAAAAAATGGGAGTGAGCTCCTTGTGGTGGCCCACAATCCCAGAACTTTAGGAGGCTGAGGCAGGAGGATCACAGGTTTGAGCCCAACCTTGGTGATTTAGTGAAGACCTTGTCTCAAAATTAAAAAGTAAAAAAAGGGCTGGAGACGTAGCTCAGCAAGAAGACCGTGGGTTCATTCCCCAGTACAAAGAAAGAGAGAGAGAGAGAGATTGAGTTTCAAAATGATGTTTATAAAAATGTATTTCCTGAAGCATTGTTTGTAATATTAAAAGACTGCAAAAATCCTAAAGATCCATCAATAGAGGGCTTTTAAAATAAAACAAATCCTGAAATAATGCCCGCTCTGATTACTTCATCTATCCAAAATATGCCCTGCCTTTAAGGCAGATTGCTTTTCTAGACAACTCCAGACTGCATGGTTTCTCATCTGATCTTCTTTTTCTGGAAATCATTGTGTGTGGCCATTTACATATTACTTTGTACATCTCTTCTATTTTTAGAAACAGTACAAACCACATTGTATTAAATTCCCATTTTGTATTTTTCTTTCTGCTTTGCTGAGCTTTGGTGTGTGTGTGTGTGTGCGTGTGCATGTGTGCGCGTGCGTGTGTGTTGTACAGGAAATACCACCTTGCAGAAGAGGAATATCCAGCGGAGACCATGCGACCAAATAACGGAGGAAGTACATGGGAAGGAACAGCAGGCTCCCTCCTTACAGCCAGTCGTCACAGTTACCAAGCACAGACTCTTTTGAATTGTTGACCCCTTTTTATAATATGCTAAAAGTCCCAGGAAAGAGAACGCCTTCACATTTTACATTGAATCTATCCGAATATCATGACTTCATTTAGTTAAGGGCACCTGCACTCAAGATTGGATCGGAGGTGAGAGACAAAAGTACAATTTTTTGAAGCAGGACTCAGAGACAGGAAAAGATCAACCAGTCCAAACCTCACTTCATAGATGGTGAGCAGGATCTTGCCTGGGTTACAGACAAGGCGTGGAGATGGAAGCGCGGGTGTGGGTCCAACGCCAAACTCAAATGTCCTCTTCAATTCATTTTAGGAACGACACCATTTAGCCTCTTAAAGAAGAGGTCTGTCTTGGGTAAAAGATGAGGTCTTTCAACCCAAGAAAGACACAGATGGACTTTGTGCCTGATGAAGAGGGGAGAGAAAATGGGAAGAAGGAAAAAAGGTAGCTGGCGTCAAGTTTTGCCCACGTAGTAGTAAATGTGTCCAGGAATCCGTGACAGTCAATGGAAATCTTGAGTCCTGGCAGAAACCGAGTTAAGATAATCAGAAATGGTTCGGAAGGCTACAAACCTCAGCTTCCCCTTGCCCGCCCGGTCTCCTTCCTCCAAGAAACCAACTGTACTTCAGTTTATGGGTCATATCGGCTCTTTCACGCGCCCTCCCTCTCACATCTGGAGAAGGAAAGTCGGAAAATGAGAAAGCAACACAGTATTAAGCGATTTCACGATCGCCAAGGTATTTTCAGCCGATTCTCCAGTATCCGCTGTGTCTGCAAACCGAGAGAGCTATTTAGGGTAACCATGGAAATCTTACTGGCCTCGGTCTTGTTTCCTTCCTTTTCTCTGCTATTAAAATCTTTCGCTCTGATTTCAGTAAAGCACCCCATTTCTGCTGGGGTCCGGGTTCCCAGCTCCTTCCTCTCCTCAGGGGCACTCGTGTAGGGAGCAGGAACACATTTTAATTTTATTTATTATTGTGTGTGGTGCTGGAGATTGAGCCCAGGGTCTTCGCACTGAGCTGCATCCCTAACCCTTTTTATTTTTAGATTTTGAGAGGTCTCTCAAGTTCCCCAGACGGGAATCGAACTTGAGATGCTCCTTCCTCAGCCCCCGAGAATGCTGGTTTACAGGCGTGCACCACCACGCCCGGTTTAGGAACACACTTTCTAAACGAGGAGTGCGTGTACGCATAAGAACAGGTGAAGATTTATAAAAGGGGGATCAGTCGCACCCACAGGCTCACGAGCCTCACAGTTCTGGCACGAGGCCCCAGCCTAAACTACAAGTCCCAAGAGCCCGCGCGGGACCGGTGCCTTCCGTGATTCTTCCCTCTCCCTCCCGGAGAGCGGAGGGAAAGGTTCCGTGCGCGGCGCCCTGCGCGTCAGTTTGTTTGCAAGGGCAGTGACGGAGACTGGAAGCCCGGCGGACTGCAGGCGGAGGCGTGAGGAGGCGGAATCCACCTCCTTTCAGCACTGGGGGGCGGGAAGGAGGGGGCCGGGCCAGCGGCTAGGACCAGGCGGCGAAGACAGCGGGCTGCGGAGATGGAGGGCGACGCGCCGCCGTGGGGCGGCGAGCCCGCGTCGGGTCCCGGCCCCGGCGGCCGCGGCGGCGGCGGAATAATCCGCGAGCTGTGCCGGGGCTTCGGTCGCTACCGCCGCTACCTGGGCCGGCTGAGGCAGAACCTGCGCGAAACCCAGAAGTTCTTCCGCGACATTAAGTGCTCCCACCACCATAGCTGTCCCTCCTTCCCCGCGGGCTGCGGCGGGGCCGAGCCCGGCCCTACTGGCGATGTCGCCGAAATCGGCCTGCCGGCGGGTAAGGATGACAGGCCCCAGAGACAGAGGGAAATGGGAGGGCGGACCGCACCCCTGCTCCTGCAAAACAACCCGGGAAGACGCGGACAGGGGCCGTCGGGCCGCGTGGCCCGGCGGGGTCCGCGATGCCGCGGAAGGGGGAAGGCGTCCCTCGGGGCGGGGGCGCCGAAGCGTCGGCCGGGAGGCGGGGGCCGATTCGCCGAGTGGGAAAGTTGCTCTGAGTTGGGGTGGGGCAGGGCAGTTGTGGCCAGAGCCTCAGTGCAGGGAGGGAGGGATGGAGGAGAGGCAGTCGCAGGGTGTCTGATTCCTCAGCCTTGGCGCTGTAGTGGGACGTGTATGTGTGTGTATTTAAGTGTGTAAAAGCCTTGTACACCAGTCGTGAGGCAGTTCTGTGAAGCAGGAATGTACCTCAAGTAGGGTTGGGAGCAGCAGAGGAAATGTGTCTGATGGCATTGTATTGCCCGGAGATGCTGCTTATGGTGAAGAAGTTAAAGAGGGAAGGGAAGGGATCATTTTGGTCCTGAGCCCTTTGGGAACTAGCTGCTCTGGTCCTCCTTGACAAAATTCTTTCTAGGATGTGCCAGAGGCCCCAAACCACCTAAAATCGTGCATGGTCTTCAATATCTAACTTCTTGTTTCCTTTAAGCTGCTATCTGTGGAGAACTGGAGAATTTAGTAACTACTGTATGTCTATTAGAATATAGGTTGGAAGGGAAAAGGGACAACATGGCAAAGATGTCCATGGGTTTAATTTAGTGATTCTTAAAATTGCCCCGGGAGCTGATTAAAAACGCCTTGTCTTAGCTCTCATGCAGATTCTGTTTGAAGACGTTGGTAGGTGGGGTTTAAGAATCTAACATGAAAAGACCTTGGGATTCTGATGCAGTTGGTTAGACACACATTTTCAGAAACGTCAGTTTAAGCACTGACAGCAAATTTGAATTTGAGGCTGCAAATTGAATGGATTATTCCAAGTTTGTGTGTGGACCTCATATTCCCAAAGTTGTATATTTAATATCTTAAACTTGAGATTCCAATAGTGGTGATAAAAATGAGCTTATAAGATTCCGATAGAGTCCTACATGATACCATTCCAGTTGGTTGGCCTGAGTATCAATTAAAAAACTCCTATTTTACCTCAGGGGATCAGTGCGATGAGTAGCTTTTCTGAAGTTGTGACATCGTCTGTCCAGAGATCCGCTGTTCTAGGAATGGACTTGCAGAGAGAACGGATTTCTTAGGCTGCCTGAAAACAGTCCGTGAGAAGGGCTAATGTTTTCAGGGAGGATCCCCAGAGTGTGTACTTTCACCCTCTCCCTAAGCAGCACTTTCTAGCAACTTTTTCTGATCTGAAGTTTTTCTCAAAGCTTATCTTAAAAAGCCCTCTGTTGGTGCCTCATTTTACATAACTATTTTAGAATTTGGCCTACGAAAAGAAACTGAAGAATAGATTCACCTTAGAGGGGTGGCAGTGTCCAAGGCATCTTGCTTGGCTCTCATGTTTATTCTTTAAAAGCCGACTTGAGAAATACAAGTACACCTTTGTATTTTGCTGCATTGGCTTTTCTGGTTGACTGCATTATGAACTCATCTTTGTGTATTTAACTCTCTTCACTCTCAGGACTCTGTCCATCCCAGGTAAAAACCCAGCATGGTGTAGATGATAGGATTGGGAGCAATTTGATCTTGTTCAGTGAAATGCTTACCTTCCTGTCAGTGCAGGGTTTTGTTTTTGGGGGCAAACGTGCACTAGGGAAAATCAGTATGTATATTTTTAGGGATGCCATCTTCCCAGCTATTCAGGTAATCATGTTAGTAGAAACTACTCCTTAAAAGACAATTAGCTCTTGTTTTCTCCTTTTACAGGCTATCTTTGTAATACGGTCAAAGTCATTCAAAGACAGTCTCATTTCTTTTGGAACCTTGGTTTCTCATTAATAGAAACTTGGAATGTTAAGGAAAGGAACACTCAATTCTTAACCTAACAAACCTTCAGAAAATTTAAATCATTGAAGAATGGAATTGTGCTTCTAGATTTGATGCAGTATGGTATTTGAGCAACTGAAGATTAGGGGCTAACTATAAATTTGAAATTATTGGACTATAAGGATGGCAACAATAAGACAATTTTCATGTCTCTTTATATACTATTTATTTGATTTTTTTGAGATGGAGTCTCATTATGTAATTCAGGCTGGACTTGAAGTCAGTGTGTAGCCCAGGTTGGACTCCAACTAGCCCAATCCTCCTGCCTCAGCCTCCCAAGTGCTGGGATCACAGGGGTGCACCACCAAACCTGGCTTCTTTATATTAACATAGTACCATATAATACCAAACATTTTTGTTTCATTTTCAACCACAAAGTACTGGGAAGAAACCCAAAATAATACTTCCCTCTTAATTTTGATAGTTTTATATTCACTCAGGACAATGTAGAAAATATATATGCACGTGATATTTTAGAATTTTATTTATTTATTTATTTTTATGTGGGTACCGGGAGTTGACCCCAGGACCTCTTGCCGGGCAAGCGCTTATGCTGCTGAGCGATATCACCAGCCCTTTTTTCGTATGTGTGTACTGGGAGTCGAACTCAGGACCTCGTGCTTGCCAGGCAGGTGATTATGCTGCTGAGCTATCTCACTGGTCCTGTTTTTTAAATTTTTTAAAATTTGTTTTATTATTATTTTTTGGTCAAAGTGTTCAGCAGTTATGAGATAAAGACTTTGAGCCCTTCTGAAGAAAGGCAAGGTGGAGTATTTAGAAGCAGAAGAGGGAAAAATATTTTTCTTGTTTTGTGATGCAGGAGAGCTCCCGTTGTTGCAGTTTGTCATAAACCTCTCAGTTTTAAGACACTGTGACTGCACTGTCTGGCTGGAACACTGTCATTTGCTCTGCCTCCCTTCAATCCCGGTCCCACCCCCTGCTAACTGAACGACCCTAGGTAAATCACCAGTGTCCTGTGCCACAGGGCTCATGTGGAGACGGCGATTGTATGGTACTTACCTGTGGGATGGCTGGGAGCTAATAGGTGTATGGGTTTGAAACAGTACCTGGTGGGCCCAGTAATATTAGCGGTTGCATGGTAGACCCTTGAGTCCCTTGTGTGTGCTAGTCGGGGGCTGTGTGCACTGGGTAGAGGCAAAGACATTGCTTTTGGCCTAGAGCTAGTGGAGATCAGTTTTTCCCTTCTATGCCTTTCTCTTAAGAAAAAATAATTATAATTATCATCATAATAGTACACCTGTTTATTTCTGTTGGATGATGGATAAAAAGAACTAGGAGGACCTGAACTTTGTCTGCTAAAAATATCTAATCTAATCTAAACTTTATACATATGCAATACATACAACAGGAAGAAACAGCTATGGTGTGGCTAGGTTATAGGTTTTTTATGGGAGTTGTAATTGTTAGGTTTTTATAGTTCTTTCTCTTTGGTTAGCTGACAGCTAGGTGCGACAACATTCTTCACCCTTTTCTTGTCATACGTAGTAGTAGAAACTGAATGCCAGAATTTAAAAGGGGAAAAGCGCTCGTGTACTTATTTAGAATATACATTGCTTTAGAAATTTATTTGAATAGTAAAGCTTAAGTGGCAGGGTAACATTTGGGGAAGGAACAAAGCATTGGCAGGGAGGAGATTCTTTGCAGCCTACTTTTATGCTGGTGGGGCTGAGGGCTGCTGAGAAGCTTGGCGAGGGGTGAAACAGCGCTGGGTGGGGTGGGTGTGCTTTTGAGTAATTTGCCATGATCTGCTTAGAAGAGCTGCCTGTGGGTTTCCATACAAGCTCAGTAGAGACCGTGCTATAATTGTGGCTTTTAAATTTGTTTATTACCTTAGATTAATAAAACTTCACTTTTCCAAGTATAGCTAAGACTTTCTTTTTTTTTTTTTTTTTTTAATCTTTTTGAGACATGGTCTTGCTAAGTTGCCCAGGCTGGGCCCAAACTTTTGATCTTCCTGGCTCAGCCTCCCCAGTAGCTGGGATTACAGGCATCACTGCACCTGGCTGACTTTGTGTCTTAATTTCCTTCCCATATAGAAGCAGCATACAGTGCTCAAAAGCAAGTCTAAACATTTACTTATCAACCGTGCGACTTGGGCAAGTTACTTAACCTATTTGAGTCGTGGGTTCTTGTATAAAATAGGAATGACACACAGTACCATAAATTGTGATTTTGTCTGTATGAGACACCCAAAATAGGCACATTCCTAGAGATAGAAAATAGACTGGTGGTTGACAGGGAACGTGGGGAGAGGAAAGTCAGGAGTAGCTTGCTAGTAGGCATAGGGTTTCCTTTAGGTGGTTGAAAATGCTCTGGAATTAGACAGTAATGATGGTTGTACAGATTTGTGAACATAGTAAAACTCACTGAAGTGTACACATAAAAGCGGTTAATTATGTCTCAGTAAACAGAATGGAAGTGACAATGCCTACATGACAAAGCTGTGACATGTGAGGCAATGTACATGAAAGCTAAGGTATGAAGTTAGGGTTAAGTATATGTGTCTGTGTGTGTACAGTTGGTGAATACTTGAGAAGGACGCTGAAACGTGGGGTTGGAGGAGAATGAGAGGCAGCAAGGAGGAATGTGGGTCAGAATAATTTTGAGTTGGAGCCAGATTAGGCCCAGGTCTGCAGGCTTCGAGTCCTGTTCTGTTTCTGTGGCTCGTTGTTCTCTACTGACCTGGCCATAGGAAAACAAAATGCACCCTGCAGCAGAGAGACTTGTTACAATGAGTCATAGCACAGACTCCATAGCTCGCCAGGGAACCCTAATCTCCTTCAGGAGAGGCTATGGGATTCATTGAATAGAAGCGCATAGCAGCCTGTGCAGGCCCCTTATTCCAGTTTCCACGCCCCACACGCAAGGCATTAGGCCCCTCAGTGCTGATTAGGACTGGGAGGAAACGGCCTTCCAAGCACAATGGCTCTTTGCACCCTATCCCTGTTAGTCTTTCCCCTTCCTAATCTTCCTTTCCTGGGAAAATCTGTTTCCCATGGCACAGGGCAGCTTGCTATTAAAAAGGGTTGTCAAATTCTGCCTGGTCCTAAAAGAAAAAAAAAAGCCTTAAGTTTATCATCAGTTGCAATATGTTTGATCTTTAAAGTCATTACTTATTTCAGTATGGCTAGTTCTTTCAGCCTTGCAAATAGTTTTTAAAGAAAGCATGGATTTAATTAAAAATCAACTGTGGTTGTTCAATTCTGTTTTGCTCTGCCAACCTTTTCCTTGGTTTTCCTTTTTTTGTGCTTTGTTCTGTTTCACTAGACTGAGAGAACAAGGAATCTTCCCATGATGAGTGCACTTCAAGGATGGTCTTTTGAAATCAAAATCTCAGAAAGTATGTCATTGAATTAGAAATATGCATTTCACTTTATACTGGTTACCTAGTTTCTATAGCCTCTGGTCATTCAGATTGTGTACTTATTTATTGGTAAGAGAGCTATGAGTATATTTGTCTTACCCTGCTGACTGGATTTTGAACCCCTAGGGATAAACACTGTTACAGTCATCTTTGTATTCCCTGAAGTGCCTAACCTTTGCGATTTGTACATAATAGGCAAATAAATATCTATTAAATTATTTCTGTGGCTGGTAGATATTGGAATAATATTTTGAAATTAAATGCAATATAATTCCCACATCAGAAGGGTATTTTTCCCCTGTAGAAGATAAGGATTTTGTAGAAATCACCTATATTTTTATTATTTGGGACCCTAAAAAAAGAACAATAATAGAAGATTAGTTAGACTGGAATTGTTCATTTATTTATTTAGAGATGGGGTCTTACCATGTTGCCCAGGCTGGCCTCAAACTTCTGGCCTTAAGGGAGGCTCCTGCCTAAGCCTCCTGAGTAGCTGGGACTATAAGCATGTGCCACTGTGCCCAGAGAGGCTACAGTTACATCCTATGTCAGTATCCCAAGGAATTATTTTCATGTTCCAAAGAATGAGTTACATGCAGTACCAGTCGACCAGAGTTTCGCTATGATGTAGGAAATAAATCCTTAATATTTATTCACTCAACGTATCTTTAGTGCCTGATTCTTTGTGTTACCCAGAGGTGAACCCAACTGTCCAACTGAGATTATTAATTCCAAACTGATGTTATGAAAGGATTAATATTTTATCATCCCTGCCCCCCCTTTGGATTGAGACACGGTCTCACTATGCAGTTCAGGCTGGCCTTGAACTCATTATGTAGCACAAGCTGCGTTGAACTCACAGAGTTCCTCCTGCTTCAGGCTCCTGAGTGCTGGGATTATAGGTGTGTGCCACCACACCTGGCTCCATGTTCCCTTTAGAGGATTGTCTACAAATTGATTACCTACTTAACTATTAGCTGTCTTTGGGGGGGAGCTATCTTTTTTTGGGCAGTAGTTGGTATTGAACTCAGGGCCTTATGCATACTAGGCAAGCACTCTACCACTGAGCTACATCCTACCAGCTGTCTTTCAGGGAGTAGGAGTGGGTGTCTGGCAAATTGTATGATTAAATAGCATTGGTAAGAATAGGAGTTGAGGATTGGTCGTGATGGTGCACACCTGTAATCCCAGCACTTGGGAGGCTGAGGCAGGAGGATTGCCTTGAGTTTGAGGCCAGCCTGGGCTACACAGTGAGACCCTATCTCAAAAATGAAACAAAACAAAACAAAACACCAAGAATAAGAGTTGAGAGCTAGGTAGAGTGCTTGTCTAGCATTTATGAGACCCTGCGGGAAAAGTAGGAATTGAGGTAATTTGCTCACTTTCTGAACAAGTACAAGAAAATTAGCTCTATTCCTCTACCCCACCCAACCCTCTTTTTGGAGACAGGATCTTGCAGTATTGCCCAGGCTGGCCTTAAATTTGTGATCCTCCAACCTCAACCTCCTGAGTTACAAGTTACAGGAGGGCCACTGTGCCAGCTTTGACCTCTCTGTTCCATGAAGTACGGTAATTGTGTTGTTTGTGTGGCTAAAATGCAGAATGCATTCATAAGGCTTATTGTTAGAGCTTCTTTCATCTCCCTGCTGTCCTTAGAGAAGCCAGTAGCAAGAGCGTGAGGTGTGTGGCTGGGTGGTGTTTGCCCCTGATACATAGTTGTAAGACCTAAGGTGAATCTGCTCCTTCTTGTAGGAAAAAAAATGGCCTTTAGGAGTGATGGGTTTTGCTTTCCGCACAGCCTGGGGAATGAGTGGTGTCACTGATAAGAGTAGAGAGGATGTGTCCGTGTGGAAGATGCAGGTTTTCTTTCTCACCTCTTAGAGGTCTGACCAGTCTCAGTTTAGGCCATTCAGAGGCTTGAGGGTTGATTCAGTTCTTTGCCATGCATCCTAAAGTTGACCTGTGAACAGAAAGCACATGTGGCAGTGGTTGAGATAGGTGCCTTTTTGCTTTGAGCTAGGAAGCAGGTTGAAACGCAGTGTGTTTTCCTGTCCTTTTCCTAGGCAGTGTGAATGGTTTGGATCCATTCCCCGGAGCTGTGTGCATTGTGGCTGTGGGAACCTTTTGCCCACCACTGTCTTTGGAGGTGGCTTTCTCACAGTGTACTTCCATTCCCTGGGGTGCTGTTCTCTGGGCAGGAAGACGGGCGGTCCGAGTTGAGGATTGTTTCGCTTTCCACTTGTCTAATGAAAGGATGCATCACAGTTGCCCCAAAGAATGATGTCTTGGTTGTGTATTCAGAAAAGCCTTCAATTTTGAAAATTGACTTTAAAAAAATAAAGTGCTTTTTTCCCTTTTACTTGTGTATAAAAAGTTTCTAACTTTAGCTTTATCAGATTAAGAACTTTAGGCCAGATAAGATTTCAGGTTAGTGTTTTTTTTACCCTTGCCAGTCCATATAATGGGGAGAGAATTTCCCAGGATTTTTAAAAAAAATAAAACCAGCCTGTTTGGTGGCATGCACCTGTAATCCTAGCATTCTGGAAGGTTGAGACAGGAGGATTGCAAATTTTAGCCCAGCCCGGGCACTTAGTGACTTGGTGAGAACCTGTCTCAAAAATAGAAAATTCAAAAAGGACTGGGGTTGTAGCTCAGTGAGATGTCCCTGGGTTTATGGGGGGAAAACTTTTTTTTTCTAGTACAAGGACTAAGGCCATATCACAAATGCAGCTAGGTTACAAGACTAGTTTCAGCAAATACTCGGTTCATCCAGACTAGAGGAACAGTGACTGAACCAATGTTGAGTTTATGTTTTAGGAATATTCCATAAAATATACTGTAGCCTTAGTGTTTAATATTATGGAGATGTATGAATACAAAGAGGAATGTGGGGGAAAATAATTAGTAGAAGAAAAGTCATTCTTATTTTTTGGCATACAAAAACTCTGATAGGGAAGCCTATTTTAGTTTTTCCTCATTGAACAGGTGGCCTGATCTGTGGAGAGAATTGGAGAAGTTCTGCTGTTCTCACTTGGAAAACCGGTTTGCTAGTGTAGAGTCAGATTCCGGATGGTAAGGAGCAGCCTGCACTCTTCCAGAGACGGCCGTGTGTTCTCTGCTCCTGCATACACAAGGGGGCCACTGTAGGCACTGCGAGGTCATGCTTCCTCCTGGGGCTTCTCGGTTAAGGCACTGGGTGGTAATAGGTGATTTTTATCAGTGTCCTGTGCTGAAGCATGATGTTGGTCTGTGGTGCTTAGCCTGTGGCTTTGGATTCTAAATCTGATCCTCTGTTGGGGGTACCGCTCAGGGGTGGGTACCTGCGTAGTATATCCAAGGTTCAACCCTCAGTACCACAATAAAGCAGGAACCCAAACCAAACTCTATTCATTCAACCCTAACTACTTATCTAAATGAGTGGCCCAAATTCTCCAGACTCTGAGCAGTGGCAGTATAGCTGAAAAGGAAATGCATGGGGCAAAAGTGGTAGCAATGAAGAAATTGTTATTTTTCAGATTCTATTATCACTGTATATTTGATGTATTTTTTTCCTGCTGTCTTTCCTTGTCTAGTAAAATTCTGTCTGTTCATCTTTCTTCTGAGTCCAGAGTTGCATGTACTTTCCTAGATACGACTTTGGATCATCAAGGTTTTTTTTTGAAATAATTTCACACATATAGAAATGTTGCTAGAACAAACTAAAGAGCTCTTATACCTGCTTCATTCAGACTTCCCAGTTAACACTTTAATGCATTTGATCCATAAGCAGCCCCCTCTTTCCCTCATATATATTGTTTTGTCTTTTTCAGAACCTTTTTTTTTTTTTAAACTTGGGGATGGAACCTAAGTGCTTGCGCATGCTAGGAAGCACTCTAGCACTGAGCTGGAGTCCTTTTTTCATAACCTTTCACACCAAGATGCAGATAGGTTCTCTCGTCTCTAAACACACTAAACATAGGGACATGGTCCTCCATCTCAGCATATACTCTCTAAATCAGGAAATTAACATGGATTCAATATTCAGACCTCATTCAAGTTTTGCTAGCAGTCCCATCAATGACTTTTCTTTGTCTAGGATTCTTCAGGAATACATATAGTGTTTAGGTGTTATGTATCTCCAGACTGCCTCTATATGGAACGGTTCCTTGGCCTTTCCCTGGAATTTACATCTTGGACACGTTTAAAGAACAGCCCTTAAGTTTGCCATGCTGACCCTCAGCCCTAGTCTGTAGGCTGTTTCCTCCTGACCAGACCCAGGTCCTGAGCAGGAGCAGGTAGAGAAGTGCTGAGATGCACACTGCCCATGAGGGGCATGCCACTCCCCAGCTCCCTGAGATGTTATGCTCGATTGCTAACCGTGTGTGTCTTCTAGGTTTCGCCATTTTAAATTCGCCATTTTCTTCTTCACACGTGACTAGTCTTTTGTGGGAAGGTGTTCTGAGATTTCACTGATACCCGTTTATCTTTCACTAGACCTAGCATCCATTGACAACTCCCACTGCCTCAGTGGTGGTTTTTATATCTGTCATTCTTTCTACATTTATTAGTTCATGTTCTGCCATAAAGGACAGCTTTCTTCTTCCTTTGTGTATATCAGTGTGGACTTAGGAATTTTTTCAATGGATTGTAACTCCTATAATTTTTTTTTTTTTTTTTTTGTGGGTACCGGGGGGTCGACCTCAGGACCTCGCGCGCCAACAGGCACCCGTGCCGCTGAGCGATATCACCGGCCCCTTTTTCATATGTGGGTTCTCCTATAATTTTAAGATTTTAATGCATGTATCATCCCCAGTTTGGTCTGTGAGCCCCCATTTAGGCTGGTTCCGGTGTCCGGTGGACACATCCTCACCTTTGAAGCATGCTTAATGGTTATAAGCTACTTTATGTTGCCTTCTACACATCAAAATAAGCCTTCTGTGAAGCATGGGCTTGGCATCCTTCGAGGAACTGCTTCCATCTCCACATTCTGTAAATTACCACTTTAGCTGCCAGCTCTGTTTCTGTTCCCTCTGTAGCATGACCAGCCTCAGGAGCAGTTTCATCCAGAAAGGAACTTGTCAGCAGGCTGCCTCATGCCATCTAATTTCACATGGCTCCCGGTGTGTGTGTGCATGAGTGTGTGTGTGTGTGTGTGTGTGTGTGTGTGTGTGTGTGTGCTTGTCATTGGGGAGGCTGTTTCCATCTTCCCTGGTAACAGAACATTCTGTTTCTTAAAAACTGGTAACAATCTTACCATGGCCACCAGATGGGATAACTTTAGGGACACTTCTGTCAGCTTGACTTTCAGCTTCCAATAAGAGCTTTGGCTATGTGAGTGCATTTCAAGTCTCTGATTTTCAAATGGCATTCATGAAAGTACATTGTACTACTTGGTTCTGAAACCCAGACTATGTAAACATATGGTTTCCTTAAACTGAGTTCTTCCTGTGTCATTCAGAATTTTATGGGCTGGGCATGTAGCTTAGTGGTAGAGCACTTGCCTAGTATGTGCAAGGCCCTGGGTTCAATCTCCAGCACTGCAAAAAAATCCCAGAATTTTATAAATTTAGCTGAAGTTAGACTACGTTTTTGGAAGTGATAAATAAATGTTTCTTGTCTGGATTTTTTTTTTTCTCTCAGCTCCTGGGATTTTTGTAGCTCCATAGTTTGAAGCTTGTAGTAGAACTGATTTTAGTAGAAAGACTATATAATATTCCATTCTCATCTTAGAATTTGTCCTTTTCTCTACTTTTGGTATGCTGTTAATATGAGAGGCTAGGGTATAGTGTAGCTCAGTGGTAGAGCACTTGCCTAGCATGCACAAGGCCCTGGGTTCCGTCTTTAGCACAACATAAACAAATAAACAAATGTAAATATTGAATACAAAATAAAACACTGCTTATTTGTGGGAATGTATATTTGTGTCACTGGTTGCTTCAATTAATTATAAAAGCCTTTATATTCATTTGCTTATAGAGAGGACTTAAAGTCCTCACATAAAAGCTCATATTATATATAGAGAAGATCAATATTAACAGTGAGATAAAAAACCAAAAAACAAAAGGCAGCTACTGAAGGAGGGAAAGCCTTGGATACTAGGAACTAGAGTGGCGGTAGTTTCTCTGTTGAGACCTGAATTAATACTGAAGTCCTTGTCAGCCCTCTGGATTTGTAGAGGAAAAGGTGTGATGTCTTTCCTCACCCATCATAATGTCACAACTCACAGTCTTATAACAAAAGATGGTTAACAAGAGCAAAGCATAACAGATTTATTTATTTTTTGTGGTGCTGAGGATTGAACCCAGGGCCTCACACATGCAAAGCAAATGAATGCTGTAGCACTGAGCCATATCCCTAGCCAATAACAAATTTATTCAGTCATAATTTTTATGCACAGGCCTTCAGAAATGAAGACCCAAAGATCCAGGGAAAACTTATTTTAGTGCTTAGGTTCAGAGAACAGACAGCCATATAGAAATGTGATTAGACAAAGGGTGTGATCTGATAGTAATACCGTTTCCTTTGGTCACTTCATGAGTATCGGGATGGAAAACAGGCAAGAAGTGGGGTGTATTGATTAAAATCCATTGCTGTTACTGCAAAAGCAATTTAAAATATCTATCCTGACAGTCACTACTGACATAAATAGTTTATTAGCATTCCTTCTCTTGACCTTCCTTTTTTTTTTTTTTAATGTGGGTACCGGGAGTCGAACTCAGGACCTCGCGCTTGCCGGGCAGGTGCTTATGCCACTGAGCCATATCACTGGCCCTTGACCTTTTATAGACTAATCTTGCTAGGTGTGGTGGCACACGCCTGTAATCCCAGCACTCGGGAGGTTGAGGCAGGAGGATTGTCATGAATTTGAGGCCTGCCTGGACTACAAAGTAAGTTCAAGGCCTGGCTGAACTACATAGCAAGATCCTGCCTCAAAAAAAAAAGAAAAGAAAAAAAAAAAAAAAAAAAGAATAATCTTAACTTCAAATCCAAACAGTAACATACACTGACTGATAAGAAGAGCGTTAAGAATTTCTCTGAAAAGTGCTTAACGTTTCTTTTAGAAAAGGGATTCTAGGGGCCGGTGAGATGGCTCAGCGGTTTAAGCGCCTGCCCGGCAAGCGCGAGGGCCCGAGTTCGACTCCCGGAACCCACATACAAAAAAAGGGGCTGGTGATATTGCTCAGTGGCACGGGCGCCTGCTGGCGCGCGAGGTCCTGAGGTCGACCCCCCGGTACCCACAAAAAAAAAAAAAAGGGATTCTAGAGGTCTTAACTAGAATAATGGTAACAGTTTTGAAAGTGTACACCAGCTGTCCTCATGGTTTGGGGCAACTTTCAGGATTATGTCAGTCTGCTTTAAATGTGGGTCCTATAATTAGGAATTTTGTGTGTTTGGTCCAAGATTAAGAAGCTTGTGGTAGGGGCACTGCCCAATATTAACCTGGCACCAGGTTGTAGGTGCAGCTTCTGCACAGACCTGGTTCTACCTTTCATCTATTTAGATGAAACCTGGGATTTTTGTTTCAGTTTTAAGCTTCTGTTTCCTTATTTATAAATGAAGATAATAATAGACCTTGTCTGTTGAATTGTGAATGGTTAAATAAGATGAAGCAAATAAAGTGATGAGTACCTAGAAAGGGCTCAGTAGTGTTATCTAGAACAAATAAACAAGATAGTGTGCTCCTTCAGTTGCTCTTCTGTTTCTCCTTCTAACTTGCAACCTTTATTTAGAAATAACTCCAGTCAAGATAATCCGTATTTAAGAACAACTACCAAGAAAAGAAAAGAAAAAGAAAAGCCTTGGTTTGCACTTAAGACAATTTGATATGAATCTTCCTGCAGCCAGAGTTGGCAGGGTTAATTTGCACAGGCTGAGAAGCCCATGCTGTTACCTTCTGGCAGCTCATATGCAGATGCTGTTGTATTAATTACCAAAGAAAGCCCGATTAACTCAGAAGTCCTTTAACTGTCAGTGAGGCAGCTGCTCCAGCTCCGAAAAAGGTTTCCTTCCTCCCTCCTACTGCCAGACTGCTAAGACTGCACTCAGAGCCCCTGGCTAGTTCAGTCAACTTTTTGATGTGCAGTAATCCTGGGGGGAGCCTGCATAATTAATTTCACATATACTTTAAAGTAAAATAACAAAACAACCAGATCAACCTGCCATCTCCCTTACATCCTTACTCTTTCAACAGTTAAAACAGATAGTAGCCTAGAATTTTAGAGCTGTAAAGGATGTCAAATATGTACTATCCAACTCTCTCTGTTTACAGATGAACAGTTCAAGGCCCAGAAAGAGCAAGCAGGCTGCCAGGGTCACAGAGCTAGTCGGTGGTGAACCCCGGGGTCAGAATACCTGCCCTCACTCTAGTGCTCTTCCCGCTTCCATGTTGCATGCCTCGTCAGTGAGCTAGCTGTGTGCCAGAGGAGCAAGCTGGAAAACCATCTTCTTTCAGCAGCATTTCTATCTGTGTCTTGGTTCAAATCTTATAGACATGTTAGAGATTAATGAAAAAGCAAATGATTTGTGGGAGAAACAAAAGGCTTGGATAGTGATGTGTGGAAAAACAGATAGCCAGGTATGGTAGCACATACCTGGAATCCCAGCTACTTGGGAGGCCAACACAGGAAGATCAAAAGTTCAAGGCCAGCCTGGGCAACTTAGCAAGACCCTGCCTCAAAATAAATAATAATAAAAGGCTGGGGATGTATCTCAGTGTGAAGGCCCTGGGTTTAATCTCCAGTGCCACCACAAAAACAACAACAACAACAACAACAAAAAGAAAAGTTTGCGGATGTAGCCCAGTGCTAAAGCACTTGCCTAGCATCCGTAAGGCCCTGGGTTCAACCCCCAGCACCACGAAACGAGACAAACCAGAGATAGATATAGCAATGTCCATCTTGAGGAGCTGTCTTCAGGGCAGTAGCCTCCATGAGAAGCCTTTGGAGAGTGCTTGGAAACAGAACTGGGCTCAGCATCAGCCCCATTTCCCACCGCACTGGTCTGTATTGTTTTGACAGTAGCAGGTTTATTTGTAGTGACTGTTTTTTAGGGGAGATGTGGCAGGGGAGGTAATAATTTGGGTCAGATGAATAATGGGGTGTGTCTGCTATGGTTCAGGCTGATGCAGCATGTTTTATTGGCTTTCCTTAGCCGAAACTTAGCCTTAGAGGGGTTTGGCCTCTCCTTCTGGTCCTGGAAAGTGGTGCAGTTGCTTTTCTTCCCTGTTATGCATACTCTTGTAGTAGCAGTAACAAAGTTCATTTAGCTCTGCCACTTTTTTTTTTTTTTTTTTTTTTTTAATTATGAAACAACTTTTAGTACAGGAATGTTGTCAGTGTGAATTGAGAATCTGGGAGGACTGGGAGAAGAGGAAAGCTAGGGAGGAGTAGATGAAAGTCTGGCTGGACTTCTCACTGTCCCAGCTGAGAAGAGGTGGTTGCATTCTGCAAGGTGAGTGGAGGAGACCCTGCTGTTCGTCCACATCTTCTCTCCATGTTGAGCTAGTTCCCCTTAAACAATTCATCATTATACTGTGCTTTTTGAAATACCTTGTGGACTCACTTGTAGCTTTCTGTAGACAGTTCTTCACCGTAAGTGGGTTCTTACACAGAACAAACAGATGTATAACTTTAAGCATGTACTGTGTGTCAGTCATTGTATTGGGTGTTAAGGATACAGAGAGCAGTAGGATGGTTCTTTGTGCTTTTAATGATTATAAATAGATAATGAGAATGAACTGTGGTAATCTATAATTGTGAACAAGGTACAAAGCTTTGATAACCTATTGGTACTTGTTAAGTGGTCACACAGACAACTGACTACGCACCTGTGCTTTTAGATGGTAGGCTAGAGATTAGACCAGTAGCCTGGTGTTTTACTTTTTTTGAGGGGGGTACTAGGGATTGAACCCAGGGGCTTCACACCGAGTTACATCCCCAGCCTTTATTTTTTATTTGGAGATGGGGGTATTGCTGAATTGCTAAGTTGCCCAGGCTAGCCTCAAACTTGTGATCCTCCTGCCTTAGTCTCCCACAGTGCTGGGATTATAGGCATGCACCACCACACCTGGCTTGGTGATTTACTTTTGTACTTAGTAAAGAGAGAATTAGGCACTCATCAAATACTCTATATTCACTTTTTCAAAGGAGATTCTTCCCCAGGAGATTCCCTTGGTTCAGTGTGTGTTTTGCCTGTATATGAGTGTGGGCCAGGGTGATGTACTTAAAGGCAGACATGAAAACAAGGGGCTTACTGAAACGCAGAGAGGAGCCTGGGGAAACACAGACCTCTTTAAACCCTTTTGGTGGTGCCATTTGTGAAAGAGAAGGAAGCCTGAGGATTTGAGATAGTAGCAAGTACATTATGAAGTAGAGCCACCTTTTAGTGAATCAGACTTCTTGTTTCAATTACATGAGCAAAATAGTCAACATAAAAGTGCTTTATTGTGGTTTATGGTGTAGTGACTAAAGCAAATACTATTTCAGTAGTACCCCCCCAAACTTCAATTATGATGTAGTGTTTGGTTTAAAGATTGGCCTTTCTAAATCTTAGATGGAGGCAACTCTGGTGCTGAAGAAGTGGGAAACGATTGAATTGAAATGATAAGTTTCAGGATAACCTCACATGGAGGTTATCATATTTTGGGACACTTTTTGTTCTTTCTTCAGTACTGTTTAAATCTGTTTGGGGAAGCTAGCCAGTTAGATTAGTGGTGGTTGTCTTGAAAGGACAGTATTTTTTGAGATAGATCACATCTCTTTCTAGATTTCCCTCGATTTTATCCCAGCAGGAGTTAAAGACCTTTGTCTTCCTCAGGGACTTGTCATCCATAAGTGGAAGGAATGTGACTTAATTAGGAAATATTGATCCTAATTGAGCACCCGATGATTTAAGAAAGCAGAGAGATGAACTGAAAATACTCTAGAACTCATGAAATCTTGCAAACCTTTTCATTTCAGTGTACGTACATACGTACAGATCAGCTGAGGCATTTAGTTACAAAATACGCTGTAAGTGAGGAGCGTAAGCTAAAACTGCATATGGTAGAGACATTTAAAAGGGTCGTAAACGTTCACGTGTTAGGTCTTCTGTCAGAAGGGAGGTTTTAATTTTGACACATTCAGGTGTAGTTTTTCTTTGGACTCGTGTCCCAGTTACTGTCATTTTAATGTTCTTGTGTTTGCGACAGTCCTATAACTCTGTAGGCCATCCTCCAGTGGATGAAAAAGGAGGGTGTAGGCAGGGAAGATCAGGTCACTGCCACCTTTCTGGGTAGAAATAACTTCTTGTTCCTTGGGGATAGCTGGGGAGAACAGCTCTGTTTGATATTTGAGGAATTTTTTCTGACTGGGATGTTTTCCTAATATCTCCTTTAACCGAGAGTTTCCTGGAGATGTTTCCTCTAGGACAGTGATGAGAAGTCTTTTAGAACTTTCAATAACAAACAGCCCGCTGCGGTACACGTGCCATAAGTTTGCCACCACTGCTCTAGGACCCTGACATCCTAATGGATTCTCTGTGTGAGTCTCTCTAACTCTTCCTCACTCTTTTCTCTCTACTCCTTTTTCCCCCTACTCTCCCCTTCTTCAACCAGGCCAGCTGAGCTGCATTTCCTTCCCACCTAAGGAAGAGAAGTACCTCCAGCAGATTGTGGACTGCCTCCCCTGCATACTGATCCTCGGCCAGGATTGTAATGTCAAGTGCCAGCTGTTGAACCTGCTGTTGGGGGTGCAGGTGCTTCCTACCACCAGGCTGGGCACTGAAGACAGCTGTAAGCTGCGGCGACTCCGCTTCACCTATGGGACTCAGACTCGGGTCAGCCTGGCGCTCCCTGGACAGTATGAACTAGTGCATACACTGGCCGCTCACCAGGGCAACTGGGAGACCATTCCTGAGGAGGACTTGGAGGTCCAAGGGGACAGTAAGGATGCTGCTCATGTTTTAGCCGAGCTGGAGGTGACAGTGCACCATGCCCTCTTAAAGGTACCAATCTCGTACTCATATACCAATTGTACACGTATGTGCCAGCTTTGCTTTTATTCTGACTTTATGAAAAGATAGTTTGGTGATGTTTACGCTGAACTCTAGCAGCAGCTTCTGGAATCAGAGGAATATAACCTTGAAAGTTGAAAAGAGACAATATCCCTGCCTCTGCTTACATCCTTCAAGGCCCTGAGTAATTTGCTTGTCTCCTCACCTCTTAGCCTCCTGTTCTGAAAGAAAAAGAATGTGTAACAACTACATCTTGACAAGCTTTTACAGAATAGTTATCATCAAAATAAATAACTCCTTTTCATTTCTTAGTAGGAAGATGTTGCTGGAATCGTCTCTAGCCATCCTTTTGTGAAAGAACAAGAAGACAATGGATAATTAATGTTCTTATTAGAAGTGAGATCAAGTGGAAATTTGTGTGGCTTTGCCTTAGATCTAGCTGCGAATTTACTGAGCTGGGCAGCTCACTGTCTGTCTCAGTGTGAGGAGCCATGTGTGGCCTGGTCATCTTGGTTTCTCTTTTGAAGTAAACTCCCAAAGAGAATGCAGGAGCTGCAGCATCTCCTCGGAGATCATATTGTCTGTCTCGTGTCCTGTGTCCACTTAGGATGGAGTGCTCTGTCTTCGGGGCTTCCTTTGCTACTGGATAGGTTTAGGCCACCTGACTAGACCAAATGGGAATCCGCAAAGGATGCACCTGTGTCGGGTCAGGAACAGGAAGGGATAAAAGAGTGGTCCTGCTTAGAATGGAAAGTTCATCATCTTGGGCAGCCATGCCAGGAAGGATGGGCTAGTTTGGCAGTGCTTGAGAGGGCATTTACTTCTTCCCTATCACCTCTTTATCTGCCCCTCTCCTAAGAGAGTGGTCTCTCAGGCAGCGAATGGGTCTTTTGGTTGCGGCACGGTCCATGAGACTCTAGAAGTAGAAACTGCCTTCTCATTTCCTTCCACAGCCCTTATTTCTTTCATCTTGACATGCTAGAGGGGGCTGTGCAAAAAGCACCCTTTTTCTCTCAGCTGAGTTTTAGGGCTGGGTTTCCTCTGTGTTGAGACTGAGAACTTATACTCTGGGCTCCAGGACAGTGTGAGAATTCTTGGGAAACTCTAGCAGTAATTCTTGTTTATTAACTGAGCCCTGGTAAGTTGACCCATGAACTCCTTCACAATGCGTCAGTATTTGATTCATCTACAGTCTCTCTGTACTATACTGCTGCACTCCAGTTCCTTCAAGGTTCCAGTTGCTTAGTTTTCAGAAGTTTTAGATTTTAATTCACTGCCATTTGCTACAACATGGATTGACCTGGAGGATATTATGTTAAGTGAAATTACCCAGACAGAGAAAGAAAAATACTAAAAATACTGTATGGTCTCACTAATATGTGGGATCTTAAAAAAAGAAAGAATGAAAATAGTGGTTCAGGGGACAGGGAAGAGGGTGGAGGCTGGGAGGAGGAAATGGGGAGATGGAGGTTAAAGGATACAAAGTAGCAGGTATTTAGGCCATAACAAACCTAGAGATCTAAAGTTCAAGGTGTGCACTAGAGTAAATCAAATTGTGAATAAAACTGTGTTAGGCAGTTTTGTTGAATGACTAGATTTTAGCTGCTCTTACCACAGAAAAACTGTGAGATGATAGATGTATCGATTAGCTTCACTATATAACCATTTCATTATCTTTATGTATCCCATTATCTTTATGTATCCCATTTCATTATCTTTATGTATCCCATCACATACTCTAAACTTCAAATATACATAATAAAATTTCCTAAAAAAGGTAAAAAAGAAAGACATATATGTACCTACTACACATATGCATATACATCTATAATAAGTTTCATGAAGCAACTTTTACTTCCTGCAGTGCACACTGAGATTTTCTTTTCTTTTTGACTTAATTTAAAAAAAAATGATGGCAGCAATCCACTAAATTGATGCTATGACCTGATCACTGTGACCTGCTGCTTAAAAAACACTATCACGGAGTGATAGTGTCTGCTATAAGCTGGATGGTGATTTTTCCTGTTCTTGACTTACAATCGTGAAAGAACAAAGCCATCTGTAGCAAATTACTTGACTGATTTCTTAGTGTCCCTTTATTTTACTGATTTAAATTCCTTTCCTTCCTTCCCTCTTTTCTTCCCCTCTTTTTTCCTTCTCTCCCTACCCCCTCCCTTGCCTTGATTCCCTCCCTCCCTTGGCTTCATTTTCTTCTGCCTGCCTGCCTGCCTCCCTTTCTTTGGTGGTGCTGGGGATCTAATCCAGGACTTCATGTATGCTAACTGCCACTGAGCTACACCCAAACCCTGTATGACTTAAATTGCTTGTTTGCTTGCTTTCTCTCACACGCAAGCTTTTTTTTTTTTTTTTTTGTGCTACTGGGGTTTGAATGCAGGTCTTTTGCACTGAGCAATATCCCCGACCCTTTTTTATTTTTTATTTGGAGACAGGGTCACAGTAAGTCACTAAGTTGCCCAGCTGGGCTCGAACTTGCAGTCAAACCTCCCAGAATGCTGGTGTTACAGGTGTGTGCCACCATGCCTTTACTGGTTTAAATTTCTAATGCTCATTTATTTTATAAGTGGGAGTGATACAAGAAAGTGACAGCAAAGAAAGGCCAAGCTGTTCCCCAAGTGCATATCTGAGCACACATTTTACTACTAAGAGCTCCTGAGCCTGCTCTCAATATGTGTGTGTGCTAAGAATGCAGACTTGAGGTCACAATTCAGGAGGCCACTCGGAGTTGTGATATCAAATCGCTTTTCTTGGCACAGTTGTCATAAGGATTCTTGCTCTTCTTGAATTCTCCAGCCTCTCATGTTGTTTCATGTGGTTGGTGAGGCTTCCTTTGCCGGTGTGTCGCTGGATCTGCTTTATGAAGTAGAACTGGTAACAGACCCTACTGGTCTAAGTTTAGAACCCCTTGATGCTAAGCCACAGAGGGCCTTGCCACCTTTGTGGGATTCAGGTCCTTTTGCTACATTTGGTCTGTTGTCTGTGAAGCAGATCAGAGGTGCTCAGCTCACTCCAGGGAGCAGTGCACAGCTACCTGGAAGATCGTTTATGCCAGGGAGAAAGATCTTTTCATTTAGCTCCAGTTAAATTTAGGACCAGTGAGTTCATGCTAAACAGCCCTTCTGTTTGGTCTGTAGAGGGGGTGGCAAAGAAAGGAAACCTTTGGCTAAAGGAAATCAAGATTGAATTAGGGGAAATAGGATGTTCATTTTGAACTGTCAAATTATCAAAGCAGAATTTCCCCCTGCCCTCTTATACAATGTTTATTCTTCTAAAACATTAAAGTCCTCATAAATTAGCTGTTTTCACTTTGTTCCAGAACAGGCCAACGCAGAGGGACCCACACTGCTTGGTAGTTCCAGATTTTTAGTTGTGGATCCCTTCGGATTCCCAGGTTTTTATTCAGTAATAGAGGAACACTATCAAGCTGTTTGTACCTGAAACTCACTTAGTGTTAAAACACAGTACTTTTCCAATTGGCAGCACATTTCACCACTGCTCATATTCACTAGCTCTGTCCTGGTGCATGGAAGTGTACTTCACCTTCACTCCTCTTCCTAGACCTGCATCTACCACCTCTTTTGTACTTCTTCTTACAGATCTCATGGAACCATTGTCAGCCTGATAGTTGCTCAGTCTGGTGTGTGGGGGGGGGTGTGTTTCCTGTGAGCATCCGTAAGAGAAGGATTAAAAAGCAGCAGCGGTGATTACACTTGCTGAACTTGAGGTGGGGCTCCTGGAGCCTCATAGTGGTGTTTCATTTACTTTGACAGTTGTGCAGTTTCAGGTGTTTTGCTCTTATCCATAGATTGTTTATCCCACCAGGTGCTTTCTGGCCCTTTGGACAAATATGCATGTCCTCTGGCAGCCAGACTGCCACACAACTGATATGGGTTATTGGTTTATGGTGCTGTCTGGTGGGGTATATTTCAGGAAACTGAGGGAGGTTAATATTTCTAGGCAAAGTTAATGACTTGCAAACAAATGTATTTTTAAAATACTTTTAAACTGTAGTTATAGTAATGAAATTTTCTCTTTATAACCCTCAATTAATAGCAGAACTTGGTGTGATGGTGCACACTTGTAATCTCAACTACTTGAGGATCACAAATTTGAGGCCAGCCTGGGTAACTTAGCAAGATCCTGTCTAAGGAAGGAAAGGAGGGAGGGAGGGAGAGAGGGAGGAGGGGAAGAGAAGGAGGAAGGAAGGAAGGAGGGTAGAGGGGTGGGTAAGGGAGGAAAGGAGGGAAGTTTCTTACTCTATCACCCATCCCATTCCACACTGGAAGCCCTTTCTTTTATCCAACTTAAGCCCTTCCTGTTCCATCCAGCTAACTTGTAGTTATTATTTTGTCTTATCAGGGACAATATTGTTTATAATTCCTTATGGTACTTTTATAATAAAATGAAAGAAGGAAGGTATTATAAGAAGTAATACAGGTGTGTTATGCACATGTACCAGTTCCCCATAATGAATGTAATCATTATGTACTGTAAACATGTACTAACAAAAATTAAAAATTTTAAAAAGTACAGAAGTATATAAAAGCTAAAAGGTAAAATCTTTCCTCCTTTCTCTCTATTCTATTGTCTCTTCTCTTCTTTCTGTCTCTCTCTCCCTCCATGAATCTAGTAAGTGGTAAGAGAATAAAGCTTTAGATCCCTACTTTTATTTGCAGCTGCGGATACCTGGATGTTTGACTGTCCCTAAGGTAGATGCATAGAGGCTTCAGTACATTCCGGTCATCTTGTCTGTTACCTAACTCATTGCAGTCTGAGATATGGAGACGATAATTTAGATCCTTAAAGTCTTTGGGTGTTTGGGACTGTAAATATATTTCCACTTTTACCATGATGGTCTTGTGTTTTCTGTGGCAATTTTAGGACTGTTTGTAATTATTTTTTTTCAAGTCTTGTGTCTGGCCTCTGAGTTACCACATGATGTTTTACTAGGTAGAGAGATGAGCTTGTACCCATTCTATGTTGACTGATGGAGCAAAGTTCTGGGTTAGCTCCATATTATCCCAATTTTTTCCTTTCCTGTTATTTTATTTTATTTAATTTATTTTATTTACGGTACTTGGGATCAAATCCAGGGTCTCATGGATTTCATCCCACTTTCTTATGAGGCATTTTATAGCCTAGAAACCCATTCAGTTGCAGCTCCCCCTTAGAAAATGTTCGTATCCAGGAGGGAGTCAAGGTGTTGTATTTTCTACAACATAACAAGAGTAGAGAGGTATTTTCAGTAACATGTAACTTATATTTAAGGGTGAGTTCAGGAAACTATATATAAAAATACAATAGAACCAATCCTGTTGAAAACAAACAGGGAAAACTTGTCAAGTGCCCTGTGACAATGGAAGGAGAGGAGAGAACGGGAAGTACAAGGATATGAGGCCTGTGACTGAGCTCCAGGGCAGGAAAATTGCAGAGCAGTTATTTAGTTACGCGCTTCTTCGCTGTGTGACGTCAATCTGAGGCTGCAGAATGTCGGAGAAAACAAAGATATCTGCTACCTTTCAAGTTTAGCCTGAGTGCGTAACTGTTTTTTGTCTGAATCATCAGTTAATATAATCACCCTTCACTATAACTGAGCTTTAGTAATGTGCTGCGAGCTATAGAGTCAGGAGTCCTTATCTGTAAGAGCTGATATTCTTAGGAAGCCATCAGCTTTTTTCAGTGATTGATTGCTATTTGGGATTTAAAGTAGTGTCATTTATATAAAACACAAAACAAAATTTGTGTTATTCTGGTGTTTGGAGAGTAGCAAGCACCCTTCTATTGCATTCACTTAATCCCGCCAGGAAAATCCTAACAGATCAACTTCTGTAAATTCCATGGATTTGTACAGAATACATTTTTTAAGAATCTTGTGCAGAAAGCATTCTATAAGAGAAATCACTTTAGAAATTTCTGTGGTTCACAGTGGAAATTGAGGCATACTCTCATACTCCGAGATTTTTTTCTCCTTGATTGAGTTAGGACCAAAATGCTTACTGCTCATTCTTGGAGTAGAGGCAAACAGCAATTTCAGATAAATGTGTGGGATAAAATGTGTGGAATGTGGGTTGAAAGAGAAATTTTTGCATATGATTAAATGTGGTTATGAGCAAGTAGGGAAGGTATCACTTCCTCATTAATTCATTCTCTATTTGTGCTCACTGCATTAGGTTCTGGGAAGAAGTACAGATTTCCATGTAACAGAGTCAGGTTGGACTTTGGTCTCAGGCAGCCAATATAGGTTCCTGGCCATGGCTCATCCTCTTCGTATTAGTTTTTTCACTCCTTGTCTCCAAGAGACAGTGCTGGCTTCCCTTTATGTTTATAACCGTCAGCCGTGAGTCACTGTGAATATTGCAGAGTTGCAAATCTTATTCCAGTCTGATGTATACTGCTGTGGGGTCTTAGCCTGCAACTCTTTGCCTGTCTTCTGACGGTCATGGTAGAGCAGTGAGACCAACTGCATATGTGAATTAACCGGACAGGGAGAAGACAGAGCACAATACCTGTTTTCTATCCATTTTTGTTTAGTACAAGATATATTTAGGAGTAGATAACTTCTCCCTAGTTGCCAATATATTAGGCTATATTTTATGATTAGAAACCGCTGAATCTACTTTTTGTGAAAAATGAATTTGCACCTATGAGCAAATAAAGCCAACCATTTCTTTCTTTCTTTCTTTTTTTTTTTTGGTACCGGGACTTGAACTCACAACCTCATGCTTGTCAGGCAGGTGCTGTGCTGCTGAGCTAATATCCCTGGCCCAAGCCAACCATTGCTTTTTTTTTTTTTTTTTTTGTGGGTACCGGGGGGTCGACCTCAGGACCTCGCATGCCAACAGGCGCCCGTGCTGCTGAGCGATATCACCGGCCCCTTTTCTGTATGTGGGATCCGGGAGTTGAACTCGGGCCCTCGCGCTTGCAAGGCAGGCGCTTACGCCACTGAGCCATCTCACCGGCCCCCAAGCCAACCATTTCTTAAAAGAGGTATTGGTCTTACAAGTGGACTTAGCAGCTCGGCACACACAAATGGTCCTTTGAAGAAAACCTCAAAATTTATTGTAGAATTTAAAAAAAAAAAAAACTATACCAAATAAATAAGCAAACAAAATTCTTCCTGAAAATTTTAAAATAATACTTTGTTTTTGAATATTTAGGCTTTAGTCCCATAATAATTTGATTGATTGATTTATATATTTTTAAAATTATATATTTAGGGGAGTTTTGGAACATAAAAATTTTTCTAGCTAGATGAGGTGCTGTATCTCTGTACTAGGGGAAGCTGAGGCAGAAGGATTGCAAATTTAAGGCCAGTCTGGGCTACACAGCTAGTTCAAGGATGGCCTCGGCTACATAGTGAGACCCTGCCTCAAAAAACAAAACAACAAAAAATTTCTACCTGTAATTCTCTACTATTTTCATTTTTGGGGATCCTTTTTAGTCTTTATCTAATTATTATATGTGATTATTTATGCAATTTTATGTTTCATTCTAAACCTGAAATTTCTTACCAGCTTTTTGAAGAGCTGCTCTGAAGTTGTTCCTACCTTAGCACGTGTGACTCAGGGCCTTGAAAGAGGTTATTGGGGACAGCAAGATGAGTGTCAGGCTAGTTTTTTTTTAACCAGAACGCATTCTCTGCAATTTGAGGCACAGACGAAACAGCAAATTCCTCTTGGCCTGGGTTTTGGTGAGGAGAAGGTAGATTTATGCAGGGTTTGCTCCAATTACAAATGAGGGGATAATAAAATTGGTTTAGCTTTTGGGAGTTCAAAGTGGCCAGCCAAACGGACACCATGTGACCTACCTGCAAATAAAGCTTAGTTCTTTGTTGGAAAGGTGAGACCTTTGTGTTTTGCTGAGAATGGAAAAGATGAAGAAAACAAAAAACAGTACATGTACAACAAGTGTCAATATCCATGGAAAACACTGCTAGACATAATAGGCTGGCATTTCCCAGTCCTTTCCTATCAAGAGAAGGATATCAAAAAGGAAAAGGTTTCAGGATTTTATTTTTTTAAATCTTTCATCAAAAATACCTGTTGCATAAATAATGTAAGGATTGAAAGTAGATATCAGTCTGAAAGAAAATAAAATTATGTATCTTCTAGATTTCAAATCAACTGTATTGAGTTCTTTTATAACTCTGTGAGGCACACTCAAGTGCTGTGGAGGGTTTGGGTTTGCAGACCTCTGAAGACGTTAAGAGTTTTGTGTGCCCATGCTAGGTGACACAGGCCCAAGTCCCTGGTCCCCTTTACATGGACAGTTTCAGAGATCTGGGGAGCAGCCTCTGCAGTGGATAGAAATATATGCTCTTAAGTGCTTTGCAGCTCCTCTGGAAAGATGTAGAAAACAAAAGCAGAAACTATAGGTGAGAAAGTGGACCTAGGGAAGGTTTGTTTCTAAAGCAACTGTCATTCTGGAAACTTTAGGAATTTGAGAATATAAGACAAGATTGGGTTCAGTCATGTGTAATACAGATCATTGCAGAAAAGAGCTTTATTTGGCAGAGGTAAATTTTTCTTCCCTCATTTAAAGAGTCTGCAACTTGGCAGTTGAGAGCTGGTGTGACAGCTCTGTAGTTGGCATGGACCTAGGCTCCTTCTCCTTTAGTGGTGGCCCCACTGTCAGGTTTGTAAGACACTGCTTCTGCAGCTGTGACATCTGCGCTCCAGGCAGGAAGACGGGCAGAGTCAAAGGGCATACTTCCTGGTAGAACCCCTACCCCCGCCTCTATCCCAGAAAGCTCTTCTGGAAGCCCCACCCCATCTATAAACAGCATTGCTTTTCCAAAAATATAGAGGCTAAATACTGGCTAGGCAAACCTTAGTTTCTGCCATACCAAGTGATCATATTCTTAAGGATATTACCAAGACTTAGATGGCTGGACTTTGGGATACCTGCAAAATTCTAGAGTAGAAAAGTAGTTATGTTTGGTGAACTTGGCTTTTAGTTTGCTGATAACTGATTGGTTCAACAGTATTGAGGACGTATGTGCTAGGCACTGGGGTTATAATAGTAAGTCAAACACGGTCCCTCCCCTCACAGGGTTTATAGGCTAATGGGAAACAAAATGGGTTTTAAATAAGTAAATTTTAAATATGTTGAGTAATAATAAAGGGAAATAAAGAGTGCTTGGGTTCTGTGACAGGAAAGACTGTTAAGAATATGAGAAGACCTACACATTGAGATTTAAAGGATGCTTGGGAACCAGGTCAGAAAGTTGGGGATGGGGGTATAGGAGGAGGAGGGCATGAGGGGAAGGCATATTCTAGGCAGACCAATTTCATATTATTTCCCCTTTCTGCATTATTTTTCTTGTTTCTTCATCAGAGGGAATCAGTGAGAATTTCCAAGCAACAAAGATAGGGACTAAATATTCTTTTTATCTGAAATGGCTAAAGGGACGACCTCTTTTCTATTTGCTTTTTACTCTCTCTAGATGAGTGCCTGCCTCCACAGGCTGCACAGGAGTGTTAGTCACTGAGGAAGGAGGTGGACAGGTGATTGGGCACACTGAAGTCCATTGCTCCAGCACAGATCTGGAGTTTGGTCTTACTGTGGGATTTGGGAAGGCAAGGATTGGTTCTGACCATGAGGTGCTGATATGATCCCATTCCCCTTCCAGGAAGTGGACATTGTGGTGGCACCGTGCCAAGGCCTCCGGCCCACAGTAGACGTTCTGGGTGACTTGGTGAATGATTTCTTGCCTGTGATAACCTATGCACTCCACAAAGATGAATTGTCTGAGAGGGATGAGCAAGAGCTTCAGGAAATCCGAAAGTATTTCTCCTTCCCCATATTCTTTTTCAAAGTGCCGAAGATGGAGATAATAGACTCCACTACCAGAACGGAGAATGAAAGATCACCTTTGTATCGCCAGCTAATTGACCTGGGCTATCTGAGCGCCACTCCCTGGAACTGTGGAGCCCCTGGCCAGGACACCAAAGCTCACAGCATGTTGGTGGAACAGAGTGAGAGGCTGAGACACCTGAGCACTTTTTCTCACCAGCTGCTGCAGGCTCAGCTGGTGGATGTGGCCACGGCCCTGAACCTGGTGCACTGCCACTGCCTTGACATCTTCATTAACCAGGCCTTTGATATGCAACGGGACCTGCAGATTACTCCCAAACGGCTGGAATATACACGAAAAAAAGAGAACGAGCTGTATGAATCACTGATGAATATTGCTAACCGCAAGCAGGAGGAAATGAAGGATATGATTGTGGAGACGCTTAACACCATGAAGGAAGAACTTCTGGAAGATGCTACCAACATGGAGTTTAAAGGTAGGTTCTGGACAGTTTGATGGGGCAGTGTGACTTTAGGAGCCTCCAACTCTATCCTAACTGGAAATTGGTTACACTGATTCTTCAGGTTACAGTAGGAGCCCACTTTAAGTCAGTTAGCCAAGGCAGCCTGTCTTGCTTTCAGTGACCTTCCTGGAAGATTGCACTGTCATTTTCCTTACTTAGCAGTAACTTTTGGTAAATTCATCCTAGTAACTCTCTAATCTCCACTTTCTTTCTGTATTCCTGGACACCAGTGAAGCTGGGGAACAGCTGCTTGAAGAGTTTTACTATGTCATGCTTTAACCTTTGTTCTGTCAGCATGGCCCAGGTGCCCTTATCATTTATGTGTTTAGCAGTGTGAGGCATCAAACCCAGGGCCTCACACATGCTAGGCAAGCACTCTACCACTGAGCCACCCTCATCTCCATCTTTTTATTTTCAGGGTCTTATTTTCTTCTCAGACTGCTCCTGAAATGCAACTCAAGAGCATTCCCCAAAGTAGCATCTTAGTTCTTCTGGCAGTTCTGTTCTTCACAAATGGCTATTTAATGGATTTGGGCAAAAACAATCGGTCAGGTCTTTTGGTGTCTGAGGCTTAGATGCTGCTGAGTTTGTATACTGACTGCTGTTTAAACCTCCATGCATGGATATAACTGTACTACCTATTGATTAAAATGGCACAGTTTGCAAGTTATATGGGCATACATCCAAATCACCTGGGAGGCCTCCTGAAAATACTGGTGCTCAAGACCACTAAAGACTTAATCAGGGGCTGGTGAGATAGCTCAGTGGCATAAGCGCCTGCCCAGCAAGTGAGAGGTCCTGAGTTCGACTCCTGGTAACCCACATAAAGGAAAAAAGGGGCTGGTGATATCACTCAGCGGCACAAGCGCTTGCTAGCAAGTGCGAGGTCCTGAGTTTGACTCCCGGAACCCACATTAAAAAAAAAAAAAAAAAGACTTAGGATTGCTGACACAGGACCTAACATCAATGTTTTTCAGAATCCTCCTTAGGTGGATTTTGCTTATTTTCATTTTTTATTTTATTTTTTAATTTTTATTTATTTTTTTGTGGGTACTGGGGGTCGACCTCAGGACCTTGTGTATTTTCATTTTTTAGATGATAGAATTAAGGCTTAAAAGGGTTAAGTAATTTGCCCAAGGCCCCACACTTAGTAAGTGGTAGAGGCAGGGTTAATCCAGACAGCCTGGTTCCTTAGCTTGTAGTTTTAATTTCCATGTTTTACTGTCTTTCCCCCCTCCCCCAGCCACCATACTGGGAATTGCACCCAGGGGCTTCTCACTGAGCTTCATCCCCAGCCCTTTTTAAAGAAAAAAAAAAATTTTTTTTAAATTTTGACACGGTCTTGCTGAATTGCTAAATTGCTCAGACTGGGCTCAAACTTGGCTGTCCTGCCTCAGCCTCCCAGAGTGTGGGATTACAGGTGTTCACCACCAAGCCCAGCTTTTACTGCTTCTTAATCTGTTCCCAGTTCCTGATGCTACTTCTTCTGGTACCGAGTTTCAGAACCTTCACATATCTTTAACTGTCTTTTTTCCTGTGTCCCCATGTCTAATCAGGTGCCAAGTACTGCTGAGTCTTCTGCATTTAGTAGTTCGTGTGCACTTGTGCTTTTCCATCTCATCTTCTTTAACTGAACTTCTGCTTCCTATCAATCCCCCTGACTTCTCTTCTTTCTGCACTTTATTAGCTTCATGTTCCTTCGGATAAGTTTAAACTCCTCAGCCTAGTATCCAAAATCTTCCAAAGCTTAGCTCTTGCCAACTTTGCCAGTCTTATTTCCTATTATGCACCTTCCTACAATTTTTATTTGGGTTGGTCTTAAATTCTTGCTGTCTTCCATACACTCCCTTCCCCTTTTCTTTGCTCATTCCCTGTCTTAAGCTTGAAAGTCTTTTATTTTTGAATTTCCAAATCCTACCTATCCTTCAGGGCCTCTCAAAAAGCCATCTTTTGCAGTCATCTTTTAAGTTTTTAGCTACTAACAGTTGCACTTATCTGAACTACAGCATTATCTGTATCAGGCAAACACAGATTGTGTGTGTGTGTGTGTGTGTGTGTGTGTTTTGCACTGCTGGGGATCAAACCCAGTGCTTCATGCATGCTAGGCAAGTGCTCTACTACTGAGCTTCAGTGATGAGGGCACCGGGGCCATGCCGACAGACTCTTGGTGAATGAATAAGCTGGGAATACCAGCTATCTAGTTATGTTATACTTATAAATACGAAGGCAATGCAGTTGACTTTAGCAAAGATAAGATGCCTGATTTCTTATAAATCTTTCTAAAGATGAACAAGATATGCCTCTGGTAAATTCCCATTACAGGGAGGAGTGGCTAAGAAACACTCACTTGCAGTGAAATTCTAGGAGATCCTCTCATATTTAGGTAAGGACACTGGAGCATTAATGCTGGCATCACAGTACACATGATGTAGGGAAGTCAGGGCAGCTAGGTTGGCAGACAAGGAAATATTCGTCTGTATCATATCACGCATACCATTTGGTGCCTCGGATAAGGCAGTTAGCTAAAGAGACATGAGGGTACCTGGGAACAAGTAGACCAAGTGCGTGACTGCCAACTACATTGTGGATTTGTGTTTCTGCTTACCTAGGTGGCTACATGTTAGATACAGCTTGCATGTCTCGTTCTACCTTGTTCTGAATCTGTTTGAGGACTCTTGGGGCAATGATAAGTAGACTTAAAAGAGAGCGACCACATATCCTTTGGAGCCAGATTTCTATTGCTGTTATTTATCTTTAAGTAAAGGTAAATGCATGCAACCTGGGTAAATTATAAACATACTTTGTAAAATACTGATTTTTAAAACAATGATAAAACATGGATACATAGTACTTAATTCAAAGGTACAAAGACTCTTCCCCCCACCATCTAGTTCTCATATGTTCTTTCACTTCCTCCTTTTTCACTTTTTCAGTATGTATCTTAGAGCATTTTCCAAAAAGGTACATAAAGTCTGTTTTCTTGCAATGGACATACCTTAATTAATATATTTGACTGTTCTCTCACTGATGGACATTTAGGCTTTTTTTTTTTTGTGTGTGGGTACCGGGGGGTTGACCTCAGGACCTCGCGCGCCAACAGGCACCCGTGCCGCTGAGCGATATCACCGGCCCCTTTTTCGTATGTGGGATCTGGGAGTCGAACTCGGGCCCTCGCACTTGCAAGGCAGGCGCTTACGCCGCTGAGCCATCTCATGGGCCCTAGGCTTTTTTTTTTTTTTTTGCTGTTACAAAGTGTATATATTGATCATCATAGTAGATACATGTCTGAGATTTGTAAGGATATATTTCTAGAAAGAGAATTCCTAGAAGCAGATAGTTCAAAGGGGGTGTGAATTTTTCACTGTTGGTCTAAAATTTTGATAGGTAACTGCCAATTTTCCTCTGAAGAGGTAGTATCAATTTAAGTTTCCACCAGTGAACTTGAGAGTGCCTTTGTAGGGGTGATCATTTTTGACTTAAATGCTTCTGTCCTAGTTACTTTTCTCTCATTGCTGAGACAAAATACCCAATGTCCAAAATTAAGGAAGGAAAGGTTTATTTAGCTCACAGTTTGTGGAGGTTTCCATCCATAATCAGCTGGCTCTAAGGCAGGGTGGCATGGCACAGGGGCAACAGTTCAAGACAACAGAAGACAGCAAAAGCAATAAGAGCAAAAAAGGGAGAGAACTAGCCTCTTTTCCTGCCTTATATTGTATGCAGGCTATCTGCGGGGTGGGTGTAGCACTCACACCATCTGCTGCCCTTTTCTTTTTTTTTTTTTGTGGGTACCAGGGGGTCGACCTCAGGACCTCGCGCGCCAACAGGCACCCGTGCTGCTGAGTGATGTCACCGGCCCCTTTTTCATATGTGGGAGCCGGGAGTCGAACTTGGGCCCTCGCACTTGCAAGGCAGGCGCTTATGCCACTGAGCCATCTGACCGGCCCCTGCTGCCCTTTTCTTGCACATGCGCAGGATGTTTACAAAGTGAAGACCCTGGCCCCCTGCTGAGTCACTTAGTTAAACTTCTAAACTTCTCAAATTGATACAATGAACATCCTAGAGCAGTAAGGGCTGTCCTCTACACCCTAGAATGTAGAACTGCTGAGTTACTTAGTTAAGCTTCTAGACTTCTCAAGTTGACACAATGTATCAATCATTACAGCTTCTGTCAGGCTTACAAAGTAGAGCTTTTTTTAATTCTGAGAGGTAGTGGCATGGTAGGGCCAAAAAATGAGTTTTGCTTTTTATCTAGTAATTGATTAGGGTAAAATTCTGACTCTTGGATTCTTCTCATTCATATGCTAGGCAGTATGATAGTTTACAAAGCTTTGGGTTCAAATGCTAGCTGTATTACTTCCTAACTACACATCCCCTTTCCTTTATTTTGTCTCTGAGACTATTTCCTAATCTATAAAATACAACCAGTAACATACACCTGGCAAAGTTATTGTGAGGATAAAATTAGTTACATATGTAAAGTGTTTATTATGTGTGCCTTTCAAATAGTTTACATTCAATTAATGTTTTCCTCCCTTCCATAAATGTGACTTAAAACTAACAAAATCAACATCTCATTTTAGACATAATTGTTTCTCTTAGGATCTTATCTGCCACAAGTAGTTGTTTTTGTTTTTTTGGAGACAGGGTCTTACTCTGTAGTCCAGGCTGGCTTTGAACCCACTATGTAGCCAGACTGGCCTTGAACTCGTGATCCTCCTGCCTCAGCCTCCCGAATGCTGGGATTACGGGCATGCGCCACCATGCCCAACTTGCCACAAGTTGTTGAACATTACATGGTCTCTGGTCATGCTAAGGGTCAGCATTCATCAACCACCCATGTCTTTTTGTAGTCATCCTCATGGCAGTTCAGTGGCTGTATCTCAGGAGATGCTGCCCCTTTCCTTCACAACCAGCCAACTCATTTCTCTGCTTCCACAGATGTCATTATCCCTGAGAATGGAGAACCAGTGGGCACCAGAGAGATCAAATGCTGCATCCGACAGATCCAGGAACTCATTATCTCTCGGCTTAATCAGGCAGTGGCTAACAAGCTGATCAGCTCAGTGGATTACTTACGTGAGAGCTTTGTCGGAACCTTGGAGCGGTGTCTGCAGAGCCTGGAGAAGTCACAGGATGTCTCAGTTCACATCACCAGTAATTATCTCAAACAGGTATGCAAAGAATGGTTGCTAAGATACCTTGTCACAGATAGCAGTGGAACAGTTTACACATAATCTCTACTTCGAATTAGCCAAAAATTTCCCTTCTAACTTTTTGCCTGTCCAGTCTGAATTTTATTTGTGCCTATCAAATGACCACTGCCTGTGGAAGGTGCTGGTGAGCTATAAAACGTGACAGTTGAGAAACAAAGAAGTAAAAAAGGCCTAATTAGTCATAAAATAGATGATCAACTTGAGTTGACTCTGTAATACACTGAAGGATAAATTTGGAAACATTGCGACTGCTCTAAATTTTTTTTTTTTTTTTTTTTTTTTTTTTTTGTGGGTACCGGGGGTCGACCTCAGGACCTCGTGCACCAGCAGGCGCCCGTGCCTCTGAGCGATATCACCGGCCCTTTTTTTGTATGTGGGTTCCAGGAGTTGAACTCAGGACCTCGCGCTTGCTAGGCAGGCGCTTATGCCACTGAGCTATCTCACCAGCCCAGAGACTGCTCTAAATTCTTGAAGTAAATATTTGTTGCATTTTTAAATAGCCACTCTACTCAGGGCATATTCCTTTTATGTGTTCTCTTTCAGATCTTAAATGCTGCCTATCATGTTGAAGTCACGTTTCACTCAGGGTCCTCAGTTACAAGGATGCTCTGGGAGCAAATCAAGCAGGTAGGAATTAGCAAAAGAAAAACTTTTCCATTCCTAGTTGGCCCACGTGTATCCTAGTTACTCTAGTAGAGAACAGAGACCTAGGAGCTGCTGTTAAGGGAGGGTGTCCGTGGGTGCTGGTTTGCCTGCCTGGAAGAATTATGGTTTATGTGTATTCTCAAATAATTATTAACAGTGCTCCTTTAACTTTAAAGAGTGGTGGGTTTAAATGATAGTTCATGCAGCCATGGGACTCCGCTTCCCTCACTCCTTCATATTCCTTTTTTCCAGGCTAAATATCTCAGAATTAGATGTTGTCATTGCCAGAGGCCAAGAGTGTGGTTCTGGTCTGGAATTGGACCTGAATCTTATGCAGTTGGTTACTGATTTCAGATTCAGGCCCTTCCTGACACTGAGTTTAACTTACCGAAGTTTTGTGAGCAGGTATAGTAGCTCTAGTGTTCTTGCTCTGGGCTGAGCCCTGGACTGGAGAGGAACCTGAGCTTCATTCAGCACCTGTCCCAGGAGCCTGCTCCAATGAGCACGTAGCCTGGAAGACAAGGACACTGTTGGGCCTTCCAGTAGCTCCTTTCTCCATCCCTCAGCGATCCCACTGTCCGCATCTTGACAGATCATCCAGCGTATTGCATGGGTGAGCCCACCTGCCATCACTCTGGAGTGGAAGAGGAAGGTGGCCCAGGACGCCATCGAGAGCCTCAGTGCCTCCAAGCTGGCCAAGAGCATTTGCAGCCAATTCCGGACTCGGCTCAATAGTTCTCATGAGGCTTTTGCAGCCTCCTTGAGGCAGGTTGGTATATAGGAAGAGATGCAGCTGGAATATGCAGAAAAGAGCCTCAGCCTTAGGCAGATGTTATACTTTCTATATAATTTTTTTTTAAAATGCCTGTAATCCCAGCATTCTAGGAGGCTGAGACAGGAGGATCACAAGTTTGAGCCTGGCCTAGTCAACAGCGAGACCATGTCTTGAAATAAAAAAATTTTTTTTAGGGCCGGTGAGATGGCTCAGCGGTGTAAGCGCCTGCCTTGCAAGCGCAAGGGCCCGAGTTCGACTCCCGGATCCCACATACGAAAAAGGGGCCGGTGATATCGCTCAGCGGCACGGGTGCCTGTTGGCGCACGAGGTCCTGAGGTCGACCCCCCGGTACCCACAAAAAAAAAAAAAAAAAAAAAATTTTTTTTAAAGGGCTGAGGATATAGCTCAGTGCAAAGGCCCTAGGTTGAAAAATAAGTGTATTGTCTTTCTACTCTGTTAAAGCATAATGTTATGTTACAGGAAATTTCATCAGTAGGTTTTCATGTGGATATTTTTCTACTTCTAGGGAGTGTGAGGGAACTCAGTTAATTCCCTCCTCCCCTTTCACTAAGTGAGAAAAAAATAGAGGAGGAGGAACTTAGTTTATATAATATTTTAGACATGAATGGCAGAAAAGGATGATTTTCTAATTTCTATTTTAGTTCACAGTTATATGATGTTTTATTTGCTTGTCTTTTGTGGGGATGAATAGATGTGATTATGAATCCAAGAGGCAAAATTCTTATTTATTGACAGTGTATGTGCCAGTCCCGGTGCTAAACATGTCACATACATGTGTAATTTAGTTCTTATAATTACCCCATAAGTTTAGATTTCTATATAACAGGTGAGGAGGCTGAGGCTAGGGTAAGTAGTCTGACTTTTTCTTTTCCCTCTCAGCTGGAAGCCGGCCACTCAGGCCGGCTGGAGAAGACGGAAGATCTGTGGCTGAAGGTTCGGAAAGATCATGCCCCGCGCCTGGCCCGCCTTTCTCTGGAGAGCCGGTCTTTACAGGATGTCTTGCTGCATGGTGAGTCCTTAATTTTTTCCAAGTAAATTGAAGGGAGCTTTGGGATCCCTGAACCTTATGTCTGGCCTCCAAGGATCCCACTGTCCCACACTGCTTCCTTGCAGATCTCCCTCAGCACTTACTGATGTGTGTGTGAATTCCTGAAGTCTGTCTGGCCCTGATATTTATACAGTTTAAATAACATGACCAAAGTGTGAAGTAACCAGCTAGGCTACTTTCTACTGGTTTAGAGTGACTGCACTAGAATTTCTTCCCTTGGCATGATTATGACTTCCTGGCCTCTAAGCAGAGTTTGCCCAGTAAGCTCCCATCCCTCATGCCTTAACTCTGTCTTTGCACCTTACAGGTAAACCTAAACTGGGACAGGAACTGGGCCGGGGACAGTATGGTGTGGTGTACCTGTGTGACAACTGGGGAGGACACTTCCCTTGTGCCCTCAAGTCAGTTGTCCCTCCTGATGAGAAGCACTGGAATGATCTGGCTTTGGAGTTTCACTACATGAGGTGGGTGCTGGTTTCATTCATCTTTATGGGAAAAGTCCAGAAAAGAAGCTTGAAGGCTGAAATAAGTTTTGTACCAAGAGCTACAGTATGCTGTGTCTCTCCATACCTAGGTTTCAAAATGTGTAGGCTAGTGTTTGCCGGACTAGCTCTCTTTCAGGCCATCACTGTCTTTGCTTCCTCTTTCCCCACCATCTTCAGACTCCTTGTTCTGTTATCTTTCTTCCTTAGTTATTAAGGCTCGTTGGTTTTTAGCTTCCATGCTGCTTTGCCCTGGGTGAAGAGGCCTTTCTCTTTGTGCAGAGTCCAGGTCCTGAGGGCCATTCCCTCTAAACCTGGACTAAGTGTGGCCTTGGGCTTATTCCTTCCTTATCCTGGCCATCATGTAGCCTAACCTCTGTCATTCCCACAGATCTCTGCCAAAGCATGAGCGGTTGGTGGACCTCCATGGGTCAGTCATTGACTACAGCTATGGTGGTGGCTCCAGCATCGCTGTGCTGCTCATCATGGAGCGGCTGCATCGGGACCTCTACACAGGGCTGAAGGTGAGGTGAGGCAAGAGGGGGCGTGAGACCCAGCCAGACCTATCACTTTCTTTCCGGCCTTTTATCCTTTCCCACTTATTCAGAGCCTCTCGCTTTCATAAGCAGTTGTTGGAGTATCAGGCTTTGTTACACTTATTTCTGAAAAAGCTAACCTATTTATTGCCCCAGTATATATCCACAATACTGCCATTCACCACTTTGGCCTCTGATGGTGGTGGTCAAAATTTAGACTCCTTAGAAGAAGCTTCCCATAACTATTCTTCTTTCTCGCTTTTTGTTTTCCCTGGAGAAAGCCAGTTTCATTTAATCAACAAATATTTTATTAGTGACTACTTTGTGTTAAGCACCGGTAGATGATAGCAAAAAGCATAATTTTTAGGATCTTTTAAGAGAATTATAGTTAGTGACTATTTCATGATGATGTGGCGTTTGATTTTGACACGTATACCTCGATGGACAGGATCTGGACAGATGGAAAAAGAGGCCATACTGGGGAAGGAGCAGCATAACACCAGAGCGTTCAAAAGCCAATAAAGACACTAAGCACACTGGAGCATCTGCTTCTTTTGGGGAATGGGGGGAGATAATGTGCAAAGACATTAGGAGTAAATTATACAGGACCCAACATGTTAAGAATTCACACAGAATTTAAGTTTATTGTAGACAAATGAGAAGCTACACGATCTTTACATTCTAACACAAGCCCTAGTGAGGAGCAGAGCAGACAGAAATCACTTTTACGGCCTTGATTTTAATAACTTGAAATATGCAACTGAAAAACTGGGTGTAGGTGGAACCCTCAGTTGGATGTTGAGTTTCCCTCACCCAAAACAACCACCAAAAGGGAAATAGAGAAGTTTCTTTTGTTTGTTCCCTCCCCTGGGGCTGAGTAGAAGAGAAAAGCTGACCTCAGTGTATCTAGGTAGGTCCCATCTCCCGGATACCCCTTGTATAGGTTTATAAAGAGCTTCCAGAAGTAGGGCAGAGAAAACAGAAATGCTCCTAGGAGGTGTATTGAAGGAGATTACTGTCCAGGTGATTTTCCCTTTTTATCTCAGAGGAGTTAAGCTTAGCAGTGTCTGACGCTTTTCATAAGTGTGCTAGAGAACCCCAGTCAGTCTTTTGGATAAGTGACATGACATTTTCTAGGAATTCAAGAGACCCTAAATTAAAGTTGTATGAGTAATTTTGGTATTTGAATCCATAAAACCAAACCTGGGCTAACAAGGCCTGTCAAGAATGGAAGTAAATCTGCCTGAGGGACCTAAACCCTCACTTTGAGCTTTGGCAGTTCCAGAGTTGTTTACGTGTTAGAAATGACCTCATGCTTCAGCCATGCAGTTGCACCTCTCTTTGTCATATCTGGGGATTGCCCAGCTGGCCCATCTGCAGCTTGCAGGGAATTTTATCTGGCTTTGGCTTTGTGTTCTTTCTCTCTACTTCCTTTTTTACCTGCTTTCCTCTTCCCCTTTTTCCCCATGAATTTTTCTGTCCTCATGTGCCCTGGTGAAGTCTTTTAGTCCCTCACAGAAGGAAGTCTCAGTTGGTTCAAGCAAGTTGGACTGAGATGTTGCTTGCTTTGTGGTAAGCAAGCTCTTTTGTCTCCCCAAGGCTGGGCTGACCCTGGAGACACGTTTGCAGATAGCAGTAGATGTGGTGGAGGGGATCCGCTTCCTGCACAGCCAGGGACTTGTTCATCGTGATATCAAACTGAAAAATGTGCTGGTAAGTAAGAGCTGTTTCCAAAGAAGATAGCCTACTTCTGTGGGCTGAGTGACCTTTTGGAGGGTGCACAGAAATGTAGTTTGGTCCTAGTAAAAGTCTAGGTGGAAAATAGTAGAGTTCATAGCATATCGGATAGATGGTGTTTGGGCTTGAAGCTTACAGAGGTGTTTCAGCATAGACCTGCCTTATACTGTAAAGGTTTCCCCCCTCTCCTGTTGAATATTTTTTTTTTTTTTTTTTTTTTTTTGTGGGTACCGGGGGGTCGACCTCAGGACCTCACATGCCAGCAGGCGCCCGTGCCGCTGAGCGATATCACCGGCCCCTTTTTCGTATGTGGGATCCGGGAGTCAAACTCGGGCCCTCGCGCTTGCCGGGCAGGCGCTTAAGCCGCTGAGCCATCTCACCGGCCCTGAATATTTTTTAATCTTACAGAAAAGTTAAAAGAATTGTACAGTGAGAACCCATATACCTTTCACCAAGATCATATGCGCTGTTTCTTCTGGTATGTTCACTCACTTTCTTGCTCTTTCTCTCCGTACATTCACATGCACACACAGACACACACTTTTTTATTGTGCTTATATGAAAGTAAATTGCAGGTAAAATGTCATTCTTAAATACTTCACCATTATCTCCTAAGAAGAAAGATAGTCTTCTATGTAAAGTGTCATTATCACATCCAAGAAATTTAACATTAATATAATACTATTATTTAATATGTAATCTAGCCTGGCATGGTGGCTTATGCTTGGAATTCCGGCACTATGGGAGGCTGAGGCAGGAAGACTGGATGTTCAAGCCCACCCTGAGCAATTTAACAGCTTAATGAGTCCCTGTCTCAAAATAAAAAACAAAAAAAGGGCTGGGATGTAGCTCAGCATGAAGGCCCTAGGTTCAATCCTCAGTGTCACAACACACACACACACACACACACACACACACACACACACACACACAGTCTACATTAACTTGTTCTAATCTCTCCTCCCCCCCCATATATTCAGTTGCTCCAGAAATGGTCTGTTAATTTGATCCAGGATCTAGGCCAAAGATCATGAGTAAATCTTGCTGTCATGCTTCTTCAGTCTCCTCTAATCTACAGTAGTCTTTCTGCCTGTTTTGGCTTTTGTTACACTGATATTTTTTGAGGAGTCCAGGTCTTTGTTATTGCTTAGGGTTTGATCACAGATGCTGGACGAGAGCTGAGTAAAGCCACCTTAAAAGGTAAGATAGTCATGAGCTCACCAGTTCTGTTATCTAAATTATAAAGAATCTTTTGATACATTCTTCTTGAAGGAATTTTAGAGTATCATTAAGGTATTTCTGATATCATTTCAATGACATATAAAATGACAGCAGTTTGGGGGAAGGAAAGATGCCCCTAAAATTGTCGGCTGAAACCTAATAGCTAAATGAGATAGATTTACTCTCATGGATTTTTGGAGGCTTTTGTTTGTTTTTTGTTTTTCGTAGTGCTGGGGATCAAGCCCAGGGTTTTGCACAGGGGTAGAGCTAGGCAGGTATTCTTCACTGAGCTGCACCCCTAGGTCTCTCTTGGATCCTTAGGAAAGGAAACAACAGGAATTTCAGGAATCTCCTCAACTGACCAGAAGACCTCAATTTTCTGCCCTGGGGTCAGGAGAAGAACCAAGAGCTGAAAAATTTTCCTCAGTATACAGTGTTTCTGTGGACCTTCACTTATTTATTCTTCTAAGATTTATGAAAATCCTGATATATGCCAACTACTATGCCAAGTGTCAGGGATACAAAAATGAAAGAGGCAGCCCCAGCCTTCAGATTGTTATGGGGAGGAGGACAGCAATGGGAATGGATCTGGGGATAGGGAGACTGCAGAAAGAGTTTATTAATTACAGTACCTTGAGGGACCTATTTTGAGCTTAGGTATATAACTAAGAGCCGTGTGCAGGATCAGAGACAAGGTGACTGTCATCCTGTTTTGTTGGCAGCTGGACAAACAGAACCGTGCCAAGATCACTGACTTAGGATTCTGCAAGCCAGAGGCCATGATGTCAGGCAGCATTGTGGGGACACCAATCCATATGGCCCCTGAACTTTTCACAGGTACAGCAGGGGGGCATGGAGTGTGTTTGGGCAGGGCTCAGTACTCTAACGCTCAGCACTATCCCTAGGCTGAGTAGTAGGCACAGGTACTCTTGGCAGGTCTGACACAGGCAAGGATGAAACCATAACAGGGAAACCTAAGGCAGATGGGGGGAAAGCGCAGAGATAAAGGAATGAGAAAGAGAAGTGCAAATGGGAGTCACCCAGTAGTCTTTTGGATGTCTCTCTGGGTAACTATGCCGTACTTCCCTAAATCAGCCCATTATTTGATCATAAAGAATTGAGTAATTCTTATATAATAAAATTGTCCTCTATCATTAAATAATTTACAATTGACATGGATATATTTTGAGAGTAAAGCAATTTGGAAGCAGCTTGAGGCAGTATGTGATTAAGTGCTAAAGTAATGGCTATATAATATACTGTTGGTGTTCAGCAAAGGTTGAAACGTTTGATGGTTTTGTGGTAGAACTTGAATCAGATCTGGGAAAATTGGTGGGTAGAAAGGGAACTTACACTGTAGACTTTGAGGCAGGCAGTGTAGCCATGTTTTTATATGTTCTGTTTTGTTTAATCCTTCCAATAATTCTGTGATGACATTGAGGCACTTTTATGTCCATTTCATGGATAGAATTGAGACCAGATTGATGAAGTAACTCACTCCAAAAACACTGAGCTAGAAGGCAGTGGTCCTAGGATATGAATCTAGATCTTTCTGTCTCCGGAGTCCAAGCACTTGTAATGAACGAAAGAAACTTCTAGGGGTTAGAGAAGGGAAATACTGAGAAAAACTGCAGAATACAAAAAAACATGACAGGAAAAAAAAACCCTATTTGGGAACAATGTCAAACAAGGTTGGAGATAAATACATTGAGCTTGTAGAGGAGTTAGGTTTATTGTTCAAAAAGTCAGGAGCTATTGAGCTTTTGCCCAGGGAAGAGATGAAAAGAAAATGTGTATGGCACATTAGCTCAGTGGGGATTTGCACAACAAGTACCAATGGAAGGAGACCAGTTAGGTACTGGTTGTCTCCAGGATTAGTGTGGTGTTAATGCTGATACAAAAAAGTGACTTTTTTGAGATGAATTCAGAGGAAGAATAAGCAAGATTTTGTTATTAACTTGCTGAGTGATTAACAGAAAAGAATAATTAAAAGACTGTAAACTTCTGAGCCTGAGTGGATGGGCAGTGGTTGTACTTTGCCAGGGAAGACAGAAAGGTAATCACAGGTCAATTGTGAGTATTTTTACCAGCTAAAATTAGCAGTATGTTTGAATTTATTTCATTTTGTACATGTCTTCCCCCGACTGTTCATTAAGTGATACACTTATATAATAAGCATTAGGAGGTAGATAGACAACTGTTATTCTGCCCACATCTGAACCAAGTAGACAGTCATCAGTTTTCTTTGCCTAGATTTATGCTGTTTTTGTTTTTAAATTTCTGTTCCCACTACTGTTACTCTATTTTGGCTATTATTCATATTTAAAGTCCTTTGATTATTTCTATTGCAGTCCACTTTGTTATCAGAAGAATCTTTCTAAAATATTATAGTTGCTGGGTGTAGTGACACATGCCCGTAATCCCAGCTACTCAGGAGCCTGAGTACAGCAAGTTTAAGGCCAGTCTGGGCAACTTAGCAATACTTGTCTCAAAAATTAAAAAGGGTTGGGGATGTAGCTTAATGGTCCATCCCCTGGGACCATCCCCAGTACTGTAAAAAAATAAAATAAGAGAAAATAAAATAGGTTAAAACAGGTTACCTCTTGCTGTAAAACATGTGACTTCCTGCTGCCCATTGGATCCAGACTCTTCTCTCTGCCTTCAAAAATTGTTATATACTGGTTCCCACATACTCCATCATCACCCACCTGTATTTTCCCGTGACCCAATATTAATTATGTAGATGCCCATGAAGCCAAAAAGCATGACTCTTCTTCTCCTTTGTCAAGTTCTGGTCTTGACGCTCTTCGTGTCTAGCTTTGACCTCTCACTACCGTAGCGTTCTGTGGTGAAATGGGATTGTAAGTGTGCCCTGCTGCATGGCAGGGTTGTTATGAAAGGCAGTAGGTGTTAAAAGCCTTAGAAGAAAACGTGTAGTGACTTGCAGGTGCAGTGTGGTGCGATGCTGCTGCCTTTCTCTCCTTGGCTCACTCTTTCTCATCCCTTCTTGCCATAGGGAAGTACGACAATTCCGTGGATGTCTATGCTTTTGGGATTCTCTTCTGGTATATCTGCTCAGGCTCTGTCAAGCTCCCTGAAGCATTTGAGAGGTGCGCTAGCAAAGACCACCTCTGGAACAATGTGCGGAAAGGTAAGAGCCACAAGCCCCACTCTGCCCTGACTCCCCTGGTGAGAGCAGACTGAGCGCAGGCACCGCAGCAGGGGCCGCATCACCCTCTGGCCACTCCACAGCTGGACCCATGCACATTTAAACCATCATGGGATCCCAGAAAGACACTTCTAAGTCAAACCTTTGCTTCCAGGCAACACTGTATTGAACTAACTCAAAAGTGCTTTCTCTTTTCTTTAAACTTTCAATACTCCAATTTCCTATGCCAGCGCATTCCAATTTTCCATCACTGTTCTTATCAGGTTCTAACCTTGATGTGCGCAGTGGAAGCCAAAGCTTGCATTCCTTAGCATTCTGCACCCCGGCTTGGGTGATCAGCTCTTTGTATTGGGCCCACCTCACTGACCAGTCTATTTTTTGGTGGTGGTGGTACTGGGAATTGAATCCGGAGCCTTCACACTGAGCTATATCCCCAACCCTTTTTTATTTTTTGAGAGAAGGTCTTGCAAAGTCACTGAGTTGCCCAGGCTGAACTCAAACTTGTAATGCTCCTGCCTCAACCTCCAGGAGTGCTGGGATTACAGGTGTGCGCCACTGTGCCCTCCTCACTCACTGGTCTTATCTTTGTGCTCCTTTCTCTAGGGGCCCGCCCAGAACGTCTGCCTGTATTTGATGAAGAGTGCTGGCAGTTGATGGAAGCCTGTTGGGATGGTGACCCCTCTAAGAGGCCTCTCTTGGGCATTGTCCAGCCCATGCTCCGGGGCATCATGGACCGTCTCTGCAAGTCAAGTTTCGAACAGCCGAATAGAGGACTAGATGATTCTATTTGAAAGCAAAAACCTTTCTCCTCCACTGTTCCTTTCTTTCCCCTCACGTTTTGGCTATGGGGAGAATTTGACATTTATTCATTATAGGGAGCTCCTGGGGGACTTGGTGCTTGCTGGGCAGCTTGAGACCTTGCCAGACAGAGATGGCTCCTGGGCAGTGAGGAGCTGGATGGCTGCTGAGCGGTTGGGGCAGTCACTGACGCCTCACACTATCCCTTCAGCAAAAGATTGTCTTAAGATGTCCAGAAGTGGAACATGGGATGTTCTGGCCTCAAAACAGAAAAGGAGGCAAATGTTACCATTGTCTGTTCACTGTATTATGTTTCTAAGACAAGAAGTAGGGCACTGCAGTGGCATTAGTATTAAAAACATCATTTTCATGATGTCATCTCCAGCTAGGAATAGTGTGATTCTACTCAGTGGTTAGGACCACTTAGAAAATTTGAGCTTAGTTCAGGATTCTGTGAACATAGGGACAAAAAAGAAAACATTGTGGCTGCCTGGTTCCTGCTATCTATAACTAGGGATCTCAGGTTGTAACAGTCCAGCGAAGAAGCTAGAAACTAGGCTGTCTGTTCCTCACTGTGCCAGTGTGTTTACATTTATAGGGCCACGCATCCCTAATTTCTAGGGGAGGGATTTACTGTTACATCACCAAGAGGCAAAAAAAAGAGCATGTGCATACGTATGTATGTATGTATATATGTATATAACCTGCTGGATTTGAGTTACTGCAACCCCGGAAGAATCTGTTCTTCTGCCTGTGGGTCCTCCCTCCCACAGCCCTCTGCTGGTCTCAGGTGGGACAGCTCCAGACTCCAGAGCACATGGTACTCAGTGTCTGAGCAGAACTGACCCAGTGTGAAACGTGTGGGTGGGGCCCGCGAGCGGGGAAGGGTCATGCCCATGGCCTGCATACAAACCTCCTAGAAGGGTACCAGCTGATTTTCACAGAAACGCTTCTTTTTGTGTTTGAAACTAACACACCAATGTTTTTAAAGCTTAACCAATGGTTAAAAAGCCAAGGCTTCTTCTATACCTTCCTATTACCTTATTTTAAATATAATCTGTTAGAAGAAAAAAGAACCAGACTCCCCCCCCCCCAAAAAAAAGAGAAGACCAGTTCTGTGTGTTAGCATCTGGGAAGCACCCTGCCGCTGTGTCTGAGGAGAGAAACTGACTCCTGGCCGAGGATGGGGAGCAGTTGAAACACTGGTGCATCTCAGGTCTTGATTTCAAGCCTTCCTCCACAAAACTGTCCCTGAGCTGTAGAAACACAGGTAGATGAAGGAACAGACAGGGAGGTGGGCAGCCTCCATGCATCTGTCCAATCTCAAGGGCTGTGGGCGGGCCCTCTGCCCAGCTCCTAATGTGAAGTAGGTCCCTGAGTAGCTGTTTAAGATGAGTGTTACCTTAGCGCTGGGGTTCTCTAGGGTTGTTTGTAACTGACCAGCTCTTACATACTAACAAAGTATAAGTGGAGTATATAATACATTTGTATATAACTTTTTTTTTTGTGTGGGTACCGGGGTGTCGACCTCAGGACCTTGCGCGCCAGCAGGCGCCCGTGCTGCTGAGCGATATCACCGGTCCTTTATTCGTATGTGGGTTCCGGGAGTCGAACTCGGGCCCTCGCGCTTGCCAGGCAGGCGCTTATGCCGCTGAGCCATCTCACCGGCCCCTGTATATAACTTTTAAAGTTCAGTTTTAAAACTTCAGCCATCCTAGGCTCTGATTATGATACGTTTGAGCACAGTAGCAGTCTCAGCGCCTGCAGCCCTTCGGGAACTTCACGTAGTGCTGTGCACCTGTTTACCTGCAAACGGTAAAGTGAGGGACTGACCAGTGTCTCTGGGGCATCGGCTCCCACTTCGTTTTGGCAGAATGTTCCGCGTATCTCTCAGAATCTTAACAGCTATTTAGCTGTACTTCAGGCACTCTGTTCTCCTCGGCATTAACTTGTTGCCCTTCTGGGGATGATGATGGGGCTTCAGGAAGCCACGTGTCAAGAAGTAGTCTCTGCTGGCCAAAGAATCCTTGTACATCTGTTCTGTGTGAACTTTCAAGAAAAGTCTTACATAGTTAGTTCCCTTTCCCAGTCCATGCTCTTAAATCTAGTATAATCAGGAGTCTGTACCTCTGTCGTGAAGACCACATTCCTAATGTTCTTTGGAAATCTTAGCTCAAACTCCCATTCACACATGGGAAGTTATATTTTTTTCCAACCAGAGTCCCTTTTCAGTTCATCCAGGGGCCACGGATATAGTTCAGCGGCACGGCGCCTGCCTGGCAAGCACAAGGTCCTGAGTTCAATTGATTCCTGTTTCCCCCACAAAAAAAATCAGTTCATCTCCTGTGGCTTAGTCCACTCTCAGATACCAGTTTTCTAGCAGATTGCCTACATTTTTGCCTAGTGGAAAGGGCAAGGGGACTCATACTAGGTAAGGAGATGAGTAGTTATTTTCATTATAAAAAAGTATTCTGAGAAAAGGTGCAAGATATGCCTGGAAGTGTCCAGGCCAACCAAAGTCCACATAAGGATATTTGGGGCTGTTATTTAAATACTCAGCAGGCTGAGTGCAGTAATACATACCCACGTGTGTATAATGTATGTGTACTTTTGTTCTATAACATTGTTAGCTAATTGTGGATTTCTTGTTCCTTGGCACCCATTATAATTAAAATTATGGAATGCCATGAAAAGTACTGTATTGTATACTACTTGAGAAGACACTAGATATTCTGAGAAGTGTGGCAGTACTTGGGCAGGACGCGGCACATCACAGCCAATACCCTGAGGCTCTTACCTCCGAGCTTTGGTTGTGTTCCCAAGTGGTGAGGTGAGATTGTGGCTGAGGGAGGAAGAAGGCTGGCCTGACAAATTACCCTTACTGTGTTCAATGCTTCTAAAAAAACTTAATGAGGGCAGTTTGCCCCACCCCAAAATGATCACCTGGCCTTTTTTCATGAGCTCGAAGTCTGGTCACTCATTTGGCTTCAGAACCAAGTGAGAGGCCTTCCTACAGAGCAATCAGAAGAAACAGCGGTGAAGCCGGGGCCCCTGGACTAGTGACCCTGTACCTAGAGCTTGCAACAATGCAGGTGAGCAGTGCTGGTCCAGAGGAGGTGCCCACAGGCAGACCTTGCTTCCTGCTCCCCTGCTCCTCTGCAGAGGGGATTCTTGGCTCAGCAAGCCTTCCACGGCTATAGGCAGGAGGACTCTGCTGTTGTTCCCAGACCAAAAAGTGTCATATCTGACTCCATCGTCTTTAAGGGGACAGAGTCTAGGCAGCAGCTGCTTGTATTTTATATTTTAAACACTAAAGCTCAAAGAAGTAGTAGGGGGAAAGATATGTTACTACCACAGATAGAAATAGAATGGTAGAACTCTTGACCAGTATCTGTCAGCTCCCAAATGGATTTTTGTAACTTTGCTTGAGCTGCCAAAAGAGGCTTAGAGGGCTGAGGGGTAGCGCAGTGGTAGAGTGCAGCCTTGCCTGTGCTTGGCCTTGGCTTCCATCCCCAGTACCAAAAAACCAAACCAAAAGAGAGGAGTTGGGAAATGTTTCTCCTGATAGGAGAATGGCTGGAGTGTCAGGGCTGGAAGGTGACAGCTACACTGAATGACACTTTATTTTTTGGCTTACTATTTAGCACTGGGGGGGGTGTTGGTGATTACAGAAGCACCTTGAGATACTGAGGCACCCTCTGGCCTTGATTTGCAGAGATGCCGTGCTTGGTACTCCACTGGGCCAATGAGGAAGCCTCAAGTCCGCACTGCATCAGAGCAGGATGTACAGCCCTGGAAATGTCCATTGCCAAAGAGGAGTTGCTTTCTTTGAACTTTTGAAGCTTACTTTTTGGATTTGCTGGATCAAATAACTCTTTTTTCTTTAAAAGAAAATGAAGGGTGTATTCTTGCGAATATAGGGGTGGGTGGGGTAGAGCTAGCTTGGTAAAGGGGTAAGAAAGGAGTGGCCTTGAGGTGTTTATATCACAAGCTCCCCTGGAGTCAGAGAGCACTATTGTTCTTTACTTGTTTCATGTTTAACTTCTGCTTTGTGAACATCTAGTCCGGCTGAGGTGACAGCAGAGACAGTGTGCAGACACCTGTCATTGGGAAGCCAGCTTGCTGAGAAAAGTGTCACCAACAGCTTGTCTTTTGTCTTTATGTAATTTTTTTTGTGTTAAAGGACTAATGTTTGTTACAGTGTTATATAAAAGTGTAACATACTAAGTGTGTAGACTAAAAGTGCAATAACAAAAGAAAAATACTTTGGCACAAATTCTCTGTGCTCCCTCCTTCCTTGTGCTACCTGGCTCTGTCCACATTGTTACAGGAGGACCATGTTAACTGTATTTTTAAGATACGCAACTATGGGTTAAGTCTTTGCTTAGCGTAATTTTGAATGGTGGGGTTTGTTTTTTATAGAGTATTCTATATAATTGTTAGGATGCACAAATACAGGATGTGCTGTATAATAAAGATCACATTAATGTTTTAGTTTTACATCTGTTTGGCTTTGGCTTTCCTTTAACCTGTGTTACCAGGATGCCCCCAATCCATTCCATTTTCACTGACCTGCAGTCAGGTGACTTTCAATTTGCCTTAGGGGAGACTGGTGAAACTGTTGCTCCCTGAGCAAGGTCTTCTGCAGTCCTTGTAATGTTTTGTTTTGTTTTGTTTTGTTTTTACAGTACTGGGGATCACACTCAGGGCCTTTGTACTGAGCTACATCTCCAGCCCTTCTTTATTGGTTTTCGAGGCAGGGTTTCACTAAGTGGGCAAGTTTGCCAGGCTAGGCTTAAACTTGTGACCCTCCTACCTCAGCCTCCTCAAGTGTTGGGATTCTAGGCAGCACCATTACACCTGGCTCCATGGACCCTCTAACTGCGTACACCTTGTATTACCACCACTGGAGGATGGGTCAGGGAAATGAGAGACGGGGTTGCGGGGAAGTGGGGACAAAGTGAGATGACAGCATTTATTTCACAGCCTATCCTGAGGTGACATCCTTTTCTCCAACTTGCTTTTAGCATGAACCGGCAGCATTTCAAGTTCATGCATGAGCCTAGCTATTCTGTTACACTGTGAGAGGGTGGGGCTGCAATCTATACACTAGCCTATCCGCGTTTAGAATATTTTGAGTCTTTTCTTTGGGCTCGCCCAGCTGATCAGATTTGCTGGCTTAGCAGTGTCTGACAGGCCCCAGCAGCAGGGCAACCATGTCTGGTCCCTGGGGAGGCCAGTGTACAGCAGGGCTCTTCTCCTATGGGCTGCGTTTATTTTGGTTTGTTTTAATTTACCTCATATCATGTTGGGCTTGTGTTTTTGTGTCACTTTTGCTCTATTGTGATGTGATGGGAACACAAGCCTGGCCAGGAGACTGAGGCCCATCTTACACAGGTGTGTGTGTGTTTCTTAAGGGAAAAGCTGAAGTTGGGGCCCAGCGGTTCTCAGCTTCCACCTCCACAGTCGTCCTGTGACGCAGGACAGCCTTGTGTTACGGCTTGTGTCCAGATGTCCCCTCCAAGTCTCATGCAGTCATAGGTGGGGCTTCTCAGAGGTGGCTGGATCTAAGTGTGTGATGCTGAGATGAAGGGTGTGTGACGGCTAAATTAGTCCACTGACTGCTTCGGCACAGTTCCGAGTGTGGATAACAGAAAGGCCCACGCTGGGTGTGTGTGCTGCCTGCCCTAAGGATGTGTAGCCTGGAGAGAATATAAGGGACAGAAAGAGGGCTGCTATTGTCACTTGTCATCTGCTGCTTTTGCTGCTTTCTGCCTGCCATGAACAGTTTCTCCTCTGTGATGCCCCTCTGCCACGCCACCCTGCCTCGGAACCAGCCAGTTATGGACTGAAACTTGTACAGACTGTGAGCTGAAATAAACCTTTCCTCCTTTAACTTGGGTGTTGGGTATTTTGTCTCAGCAATGAAAAAAAGTAACTAAGATACCTTAAAAGCTTATGAGACTTCCCCCTGGCTCAAGCCACTTTTCACAGTTAAACTTGCTATCTTGTATGCATATATTCTCTATTTGCATAGCATAAAGTTCAGTGTAATTGAGTTCTAACCTTTTCCCTTCCCACTGTTACTGTTATTCTGGAAAAAAATATCTTGTGGTATACACATTTTGAGCATGCTTTTTCAAGAACACATCCCTCAAAGCTGAAAGCCTTCCCTCTAATATCAGGAACAAGACAAGGACGTCCATTATCACCACTCCTGTTCAACATAGTCCTCGAAACATTAGCCAGAGCAATCAGGCAAGAGAAAGAAAAGGAATATATATATGAAAGGACAACGTCAAAGTATTATTTGCAGATGATATGACCCCTTACTTACAAGACCCAAAAAACTCCACCAAGAGACCCCTAAATTGATAACCAAATTCAGCAATGTAGCAGGATACAAAATAAACAACAATCAATAACATTTCTATACACTAAAAGAATTCACTGAAAAACCAATTAGGAAAACAATACCATTCACAATAGTATCAAAAAAATTAAATACTTAGGTATATTAAATCCCTGACTTAGGAACAAGTTCTGGGAGAATGTTCATAAGTTGGATTCGTTCATAATCCAACAAAGTGAGTCTTACGCAGTACACCTGTGAAAGTGTACTCAAATATTTGTAAGTCAAGGACTTACTGTATTAATCTAACTAAGGAAGTAAAGGACCTCTACAATGAAAATTACCTCAGACAAAGGAAATCAAGGAGGACATCAGAAAATGGCAAAATATTCCCTGTTCCTGGATAGGCAGAACAAATATAGTCATAATGGCTATGCTTCCAAAACTGATATACGGATTTAATGCAGTCCCTATCAAAATACCAATGTCATTTCTCACAGAGCTAGAGAAAACGATCCTAAAATTTATATGGAATCAGAAGGGACCCAGAATAGCAAAAGCAATCTGGGTAACAAAAGCAAAACAGGGGCTGGGGACATAGCTCAGTGGCACAGCGCCTGCCCGGCAAGTGCAAGGTCCTGAGTTCGATTCCCGGTACCAAAAAAAAAAAAAAAAAGGGTGGCATCACAATCCCAGACCTGAAGTTATACTATAAAGCTACAGTGATTAAAACGGGCCGGTGATATAGCTCAGCGGCATAAGCGCCTGCCTGGCAAGTGTGAGGTCCTGAGTTAGACTCCCAGTACCCGCATAAAAAAAATTGAAAACAAAACAGCATGATACTAGTGTAAAAGCAGGCATGTGGGTCAATGGAACAGAACAGAAACAACCCCAGGCACTTACAGCTATTTGATCTTTGACAAAGGAACCAAAAAACACGCTGGAGAAAAGATAGCCTCTTTAGTAAATGGTGCTGGGAAAATTGGATATCCACATGCAGAAAATTGAGTCTGGACCTATATATCTCACCATATACTAAACTAAAATCAAAATGGATCAAAGATCTAAATGTTAAACAGAAACACTTAATCTGCTGGAAGATAAAATAGGTACAACTCTTGAAGACATAGGTATTGGCAAGGATCAACAAATGGGACCATATCAAATGAAAAAGCTGCACAGAAAAGGAAACAAACAACAAAGAGAAGAGACAATCTACGAAATGGGGAAAAATTTTTTGCTAACTGTTCTACAGACAGAGGAATAATATCAAGAATATATAAAGAACTCAAAAAAAATTAGATCCCTCCCAAAATAAAAGATGCAACTAAAAAAAGGGCAACCAAAATCAATATACACTTTTCAGAAGAAGTACAAATGGCCAATGAACACCGTACATGAAAAAAATGCTTGTCATTGCTGGCTATTACAGAAATGCAAATTAAAACTACACTGAGATACCATCGTAACCCAGAAAGAATGGCTATCATTAAAAAAAAATCTAATAATAACAAAGGCTGGCAAAGATGTTGGGAATTCTTCTACAATGTTGGTGGGAATGTAAACTAGTATTATCACTATGGAAATTAGTGTAGAGATGCCTCAAAAAACTAGAAGTAGAAGTTCCATTTGATCCAGCTATCCCCCTCTTAAAATCATCATATTACAGGGATACATGCATACCCATCTTTATAGCAGCACAACTTATAATAGTTAGATCTTAGAAATAGCATACATGTCCAGCAAAGACTTGAGCCATTTGTAGGTAAATGGATATAACTCAAGAACATGTTAAGTGAAATAAGTCAGGCACACAAGCTCAAATATCACATGGTTTCTCTTATATGAGAAACACTATATATACTCATATATTCTCTTATATGAGAAACACTATATTTACAAATAAAGAGCAAAATAGAAGAGAGATAAATACAAAGTAGGGAGAAGTACAAATATTTCCCCAAATTACATGTTCCATAGTTTTAAAAATATTTCAATATATAATTTGTTTCATTTATACTAATAATTTATCTTAGTTCATTAAAGAAAGTTTGTGTTATTATCTGTTTATTTCTTTCTTGTAAGAATCTTTTGGTTTATGTCTTTCCTGAGTAATTACTTTGAAGATAATGATACAGAGTGTAATAACTTGTTATTCTCATTATTTGATTATGAACATGTTCTTTTTCATAAAATAAAAAGTTAAGACTTTCTAAAACTAAAAAACCATACATTATAGGACAGAGCAGACTACAATTAAGTATTAGCAAAATACTTTCACAAAAAATAAAAACAACAACAACCCACACCCCTCAGCAGGCGTGTCCCTTGGGTAGGGCAACCTGGGTGGCCTTCCCAACCCTATGTTTGGGAAAGGCTCAGAGAGCAGAGGCCACCAAGTTTCTGAACATTTTAAAATTCAACTTCAAATTCTCTATCTTTAGCAGGATTCCTAGGATTCCACAAAATGCTATTCAAACAGCTACCTTTCAAAACAGTGCAGTTATCACGGGGGCCATGTACTGCCTGAGGCCTGGTCTTGGTTACTTTCTCATTGCTGAGACAAAATACCAGATACCCAAAGTTAAAGGAGGAAAGGTATTTTGTTTTGTTTTGGTTCACAGTTTGTAGAGGTTTCAGTCCATAGTTGGCTGGATCCAAGGCAGAGTAGCATGGCAGAGGGGCCTGGCAGAAGAGCATGGCAGAGGAGAAACAGTCCATGGCAGGATAGGTAGGAAAACAGCAGCCTGCTTCCAGCTTTCCCTTTATATTCCATCCAGGCTACAAGCCTATAGGTTGGTGCCACCTACACCAAGGGTGGGGCTTCCCATTACCCATACCCAGAACAATGCTAAATGAATAATCAGTGGACTAATCCAGTTATCACACCTTTAATCCATATTCACACCTTTGATCCATACTCATACACCCTTAATCCACATTCACACACCCCAGATCCAGACACTTGTGAAAAGCTCCATCTATGAGCGTATGAGGCTTTGGGAGTACATCTAGATACAAGCCATAACAGCCTCTTAAAGCTCTTCTAGGAATAGCCTGTTCCTTAGATATTCGGAAGGCAGCATATCAAATCAGTGGAAAAAACAGACTACTTAATAAAACTGGCTATCAACCTGTCTTTGTCCATACCTGTTGCTATAACAAAGTACCACAACCTGAATGATTTATAAATAATATAAACATTTCTCATAGTTTTGGAGGCTAGCTCAAGGTACTGTCAGGGAAATTGAAAATGTAAAGAAAATCTTAAAACTTTTAAAACTTATAAGTTTGTCGCTATACTCAAAGACAAGGAAAGGCAGGCACAGACTGCTTCCTTAATTAGAAAGTGGCAAAGCTCAGCTGGCCTTGGCATTCCAACGCCAGCTGCAGCATGTAAGATAAAATGTACCTCAAACAAAGTGCATCTTGCTGTGTTAACCTGTTTCAAGGTATCAAGGAGTTATCACTCCAAGACAGCTCAGTTCAGTCTAAGACAGTGATTGATTCCTCCTGCTCACCCTAGCCTTGACCTCCCTGTTATAGGATAAAAAGCCCCCGATTAACTTGCCTGAACCAAACCTGCCTAGCAACATATGATGAGACAATATGTAGCCAACTATAGAGTATCTTGTTATCAGCCTTTTGTAGTCACTACTAACAACCTATATAAGTGACTGTTTAACCTCGAGACAGGGCTGGTGATTTGGACCCCATGGTCCCTCAGCCCACCGGCGTTAATAAAGATTGCCTTCCAAGTTCCTTGGTGCTAAGTGTCTTCCATCTGGCTCGGTCCTGTTTATTTTTCCCCAACAGTACTATAGCAGAAAATGCTCCCCCCAGCCAATATACTTCCATTTCTGTTAGTTGCCCCGAAAACCTTCAGTTTACTTCAATTCCTGTTACAGTTCCTGTTACTTCTGTTTCCCAGAAACGGTCACTATGATATACATTGTAAGAACCAAGCCCCAATTGACAAGCCATTCTGCCTCTGTACTTCCCTTTGTAACCCCATAAAAACCTCCATTTCCTGAGCCTTTGGGGCCTGATACTTTGAGAATGAATCCCTATCAGTGCCCATTGACATTAAATAAATCTGCCTTCAAATCCTGGGTGGTGTTTTGGTGTTTCTGTTTGCTGCTGCAGTACCAGTAGGTTTGGTGCCAGGTAAGGGGTGCTCTGCTTCCAAAATGGCACCATGTTGCTGCATCTTTCAGATGCTGTGTCCTCATAATGGAAGAGCACAAAGGAACAAAGGGACAAACATTGTGTCCTCATAAGACGGAAGAGATGGAAAGACCAGGCAGCTCTTGGAAGTCTCTTTTAGCTGACTTATGAGGGCAGAGCCCTCATAATCCAATCACCTCCAGTGCCACTCAGCTTTCAGTTACTCTAACAAATGTCTTAAGATAATACTTAGAAAAGGTTTGTTTTGGCTCACAGTTCGATGTTTTTTCAGTCCATAACTGGTTGGCCCCTTGCTTTGAGTAAAAAGCACACCATGGCAGGAGCATGTGGCAGAGAGCAAAATCACTCATTCCTTGGCCAGGAGCAAAGAGAGGAAGAGGAAGGGGCAGAGATCCCACTAACCCCTCCAAGGCAAGCCGCCAATGGTTTAAGGGCTCCCATTAAGAGGTGGGGCTTAAAGGCTCTATCACTGCCCAGTAGTGCTACCCCAGGTGTGGGAGACCACCGAGCCACGTTTTCCTGAGAAATGAAGCCCTTTGCCTTCATCTTTCCCTGACCTTTACTTCAACCCTATTCACTGAGATATGCAGAGCTGGCTATATTGAATCAGATGGTCCCTTAATTGGCTAAAAGAATGTGATCGAGTCTGGCCGAGAAGCTAAGGTGTCTCATTGCAGCACATAGGTGAAAGTTGCCCCCTCTGCTGATGGCTGGAATGGGGGCTCAGGTAAGAGCCTGTGAGATTCCAGGGCTGAGACATTAAATAACATCTCAGCTGAGGCCACGGGACTCAGAAAGAATTATACCTTCCTGGCAGTAAAGGTGCCAGCCTTGCATACATCAAGCTATCTGTTGCATTGCTAATTGGAGAGCCTCTGTGGTTGGTAGGAAACTGCTGTTTCTCCTTACAGCCAATGCCTGCAAAGTTTCTCTTCCCTAGCACTCTGCCACGACCCCCACCCACCTCCCTGATTGAAACCAATAAAAGCCATGAGCTTTTGGACTTGTGGCTTTTTGTTCCACAGAGGAAACTGGCCATCCCAGAGCTCCTCAACTGCAGCACTTTCTCTTTTTGTCTTTCTTTTGCATCTGTGTGTCATATTGCCGGCTGGGAAAGCTGAACGCTCGCTGGGGGTTTCGGTACCAGGGGTCCAAGTCTACCCTACAGTGTAGAATTTCTGAGCCAATTTAGTTAAGCTTCTAAATTTCTCAAGTTGACACAATCAATCAACCATTACACCTACCATACCTCTAGACCTTAGGAATGTGAGAATTAAATCCTCTATGTTAAAAATCTACACATGGACTTTTGGGAAACACTCAAGATCCAAACTGTAGCACCTCCCAAAGGCTACAGTACTATTACCTTGAGGTTTAAATTCCAATATATGAACATTGGAGGGACACAGTCAAACCACAGTATCACCTGACCAAAAAAAAAAAAAAAAAAAAAAAAAAAAAAATATATATATATATATATATATATATATATATATATATGCATTGAATATTTACTATGTGCTGGGCACCATTCCAATTGGTTTATATACAGTAAGTCACTGAATCCTCACCACAGCCCCATTTTACTGGTGAGATTAACCAAGGTCATACAACTAATGAATGCCAGAGCTGGGACCTAAGGAGTCCAGAGACCATGGAGTCTTAAGCTGGGTAAGGTGAGAAGAGAGGACACATGAGTACTGGTAGACTGCATAACTGGACTGGTGTTCTTGGGGCTCTTGATGAGACTAAAGAATTTTTGATTGGGAGGCCAGAGTAAGTGAGCCACAAAAATAGGGCATGGGGGGCGGTGAAGGAGATGCTTGCTTGAATCTCAGATTTCAAAGGCGGTACAGTTACTGAGGATGACAAGCACATGACTCTGGGAGTTCAGTGGAGGTGAGAGGGCAAAAAACCCAGGAGGTCAAGGCATTGGAGGAAGCTGCCTGGATACGGAGGTCAGCAGGAGTGATGAAAGGAATAAGGATAGAATGGAAGCCCAGGAGCCAGGCGCTGAAACAGTCACCACCTGGGGGGTGGTGTAGGGGGTCTGCAGATGGCAGCAACATGGAGGATGAGAGGGTAGAGCTGTGCGATGGCAGGGCCTTCAAATGATTGGGGTTTCTTATAGGAAGAGGAAGAAGAAATGGTTTGGAAGAGGCATGGCAGGGGGTCCTACTGTATCAGTCAGTGTTTTACTAGAGAAACAGATACAACACAAGATATAAAAACGTATAAGAAATTACAAGATTGGCTTACGATGGTCAGCCACAGAGTCCAATGAGGAAGAATGCAGAGGATGTCTGCACACTGGAGACTGAAGGTTTCAGTCCAAGGTCTGGAGCTCACTGCAGTGTCCCGAGCAAGTCCGCATCAGGAGGCCAAAGCGTCTGCAACATCTCAGCTGAGGAGGCTGAAGAGTCTACACCGGAAGGTTGAAGGATCCAAGATGGAAGCCAAAGAGTCTGCGCTAGAAGCCAGGAGACGGTGTCCAACCTGAAGGGGAAGACTGCAGCTCCTCTGAAGTACAGAAGGAAGTCTGTCCTTCCTCATTTCCCCTTTATACCCTCCAGGTGATGAGCCACCCTAGGGTGTAGAATTGCTGAGCCAATTTAGCTAAGTTAAATTTCTCAAGTTGACACAATCAATCAACCATTACACCTAGCAAACCTCCAGACCTTAGGAACGTGAGAATTACATCCTCTATGTTAAAAATCTACAGGAAGGGACAGGATGTATAGCTCAGAGGTACAGCACTTGCTTAGCAGGTATAAGTTCCTGGGTTCACTCCCACCCTGCAACACACACACACACACACACACACACACACACACACACACACACCCTACAGGAAAGATAATGTCATCAGGAAACTATTCATGTTTCAGTTAGGGGAAGAAAAAGGGAACAAAAAATTTATCAAGGAAAAGGCTGGGCGTGGAGGTGCACACCTGTAATCCCTGCACTTGGGACGCTGAGGCAGGAGGATCGTAGTGAGTTTGAGGCCAACCTGGGCTACATAGTGAGTTCAAAGCCTAGCCTGAACTGCATAGCGAGACCCTGTCACAAAACAAAACAAAACAAAAAAAACAAAACAAGAATTTATCAAGGAATGTGCTCAACAGAAAGGCCTGGGTGTGGACCACTGAAGCTATTTCTAGCTTTTTGCTGCTAGGACTAAACACGGTTGCTGGGAGCATCTTTCAGCATGGAACTTTATGCCTCTGTGGGATCATTTCTTCAGGGATGGATTCATTTGGCAAAGAGAAGAAACCTTTTGATTTTGATCTCATCTGCCTCCTTTATGTATTAACCACCAGGAACTGAAAAAAATTGGAGGATAATGTAAACAACAAAAATACAATACATTATCTAAGCAAATCTGTATTTGATAAATGTAGCCAACTACTCCTTAAAAATTCCATGTAAAAATAATAAAGATTTATTAGTTTGTCTGAAATTAATATGTATATATTACATATTGTATATACTAGTGAATTTATTTATTTACTCTTTTTTTTTCTGGTACCAGGAATTGAACTCAGGGCCTTGCTCTTGCCAGGCAGGCACTGTGCCGCTGAGCTACATCCCTGGCCATTATTTACTCTTTTATGGTGCTGGGAACCCAGGGTCTTGTGCATGCCAAGGCAAGTGCTCAACTACTGAGCTACATTTTCCAGCCCTATATTAATGGATTTAATTCTCAGAAAATCTTATGTCGTAACACTTTAATTATGCCATTTGTAGATGAACAAACAGAGACACAAAGAATCTTTCCCAAGATGACACAGATAATAAATGGTGGATCTGTTGATCTAGAGCTTGTGCCTTTATCCTCTGTAATGTCCTAGGTCTGAGGCAAGTGATTTAAATATGATAAAGTCTATTCACCAGAAATCAAGAGTTTTTGTACATTATCCATATGGATATATCATCTTCCCGTGGTTGGAAGTAGCTTCTCAGATGGTGCAGGAACAAGGCTTTTATTATTATGCTCCAGCTCAAGAGGGGGCGGAAGCCCAGGCCGATCCAAACAAAGGACAAAGGTGTACAACTTTTATGGCATCTTTGCGGTAGGCAGAGACCTGGTCTCTTGGTGCCATCACACAAAATGGAGCTTCAGTTCCGCCTGTGCTCTTTCTCATCCTGCCTCTTCCTGTGGCACATATGTCATTACCACCTTAAATCTCCACCTTGGGGTGTGACTTTTACTATGCTAACAAAGTAAAAATAACTATGGGTTACTTTAGGGACTCATCTACACATGCATTTGTCCCTTACCACCTGGGATTTGCCCATTATCACTGGGAAAGTCCCTAATTGGGTGAAGCAGAGCAGAACACCCTCCTGTCTGAGTGGGTTTGATTTTAACGATCTTGTTTTTCTTAGCTCTGGCTTTTGGTATCTCTGATGATCACACAGTCTTTGAAGGCTGAACTGACTTCCCATCCTCCCATCTCTTGGTGTGTTATCTTCATTTTATAGCCTTGAATACTGGCCTACTTTTTAACAACCCTCAACTCCCTGGTATGTTTGTTAACCCATAAGACTGAGGGCTAGCCTAGCTGTCTTGAGACTACTGTTTGTCTTTTTAGCTAAAGGGGTATCTTGCTATACACAAGTTTTATCGGTTATGTAACCATATTTGTCATTTTAAAACGACCTCTCTACTTTTTTTTCAATTTAAGACCTGTTTCCCTAATCCCATATTCTATCCCGGAGACTTAATACTGGTAAGTCTCTTCCCTCCTCATCTTCTTTCCTAGGACCAACTTGGGAAGAACCATGCACCGTGATCCTGTCAACTCCATCAGCTGTCAAGGTAGCAGGCCTGGACTCCTGGATACATCACACCTGACGCAAGTCCTGGGAACCAGAGACTGTCGCTGAGTGTGAGCAACCAATGTCGGAATACTCCTACGAAGCCATAGAAGCCATAGAAGACCTACGATTCTTGTTCAAGAAAAGAACAAAGTCTTTAGATAAGTAATCTAAGATGTTACTTTCAGCCTTTTTACTAATCACTTTACCACTTAAGAGAGAATGCAATTCCTTTCTAAGGTGGACACAAGAATATGCAGAGTCATAACAACAAGGATCTTGCTGGATATGTGGCCTGCTCCCCTTGTCCAGTACATCTGGACTTCCCTGGTGGGTGTCCCTGCTCCAAGGAGATGATTGGAATAAACTACAAGACTATATTGATGAGTTACGAAAGAGTTCAGTGGTTCATAGTTTAGCCCACCATTACAAGGTGGCTGAGCGGCCTATAAACTATATCCTCAACGATCCTGGACATAATAGAATTTTTTCTGACAGTGCCACTGAAGCTTCTTTAAAGGCTCCAGTAGGACCCCTATTAAGTAAAAAAAGTAAGGGTCCTATCCTGAGGGCCAACAACCATAGATATCAAATGGCTATTTTCAGATATGGGATGATAATCTGTGGTTGACCTCACTCTAAGGCACCTTAGTAGAAAGGCCCCCTTATGTTGGGAACAGAAAAATCACTCCCATTCTCATTGGCCTAACTCTACTAAATAGTTGGGATGGACACCCCCCCAAAAAATGTATACACACAATAACTTTACAGGCTGAAGATTAATTTGCAATGAACTGGTTTACTCACCCTGGAATTAGATGGGAAGCCCCCAGTGGCACTCACTGGTCCTGTGGAACCAATTTGTGGCCCTGGCTGCCCTCTGGATGGATAGGAAGATGCACGCTGGGATTTGCATAGTTACAAGGCAGAAGTGTCAAAAGTATTGACAAACCTGCAAACTTGCCCCATCTACCGCATCGATGGTCTAGAAGTGTGTTTCACTGGTATGATCATTTGGCTTCTATCTTCATCCCTTCCCTAGGTTTAGAGGATGTCATGCAACACATCGAGGCCTTAACTAACTATACTCAGCAGGCCTTAAATGACACCATGGCTGGTCTCTCTCTCCTGAATGAAGTAAAATTAATGAGACAAGCCGTCCTCCAAAATTGGATGGCATTAGACATTGTAATAGCAGCACAAGGGGGTACTTGTGCAATTATAAAAGTCAAATGTTGTGTGTACAGTCCTGATCCTTTCGCTAGTATCTCAATAGCTGTTCAACATATTAGACAGGTTAATGACATGTCAGATTCTGAAATTCCCTGGACCTTCTCCTTATCCTCTTTATGGAAAGCTATTACTGGCTCCTCCTGGTGGGAAACTTTCTTGGCTATATTCATAATTATCCTGTTTATTTTATTATTTGGCCCATGCATACTTAACTGTTTCTGTGGGCTTGTCTCCTCTGTACTTAAAGCTGTACATCTACCCAAGACAAGAACACCTGGCGCCTATCGAGGGCCTTTAGACAGACCCTCTGCAGAGTATCTCTGACTGCTGATCACAGCAACGACCCTCTTCACCTGGAAGTAGCCAGATTGGTCTTCGACCCTTGCCCCCTCATGGCAGTTAGGGGTACTTCCTCAGCAGGGAAATATTTTAGAGAGTTAAGTTAGGTAGAAATACTGTAGGCAGTCAGATGGGGCTAGGCCCTTGAGAGGTCAGTGCAGAAGAGACAACTGTGGCTGGAGGCGCATTCCCTGAAGGCCAGGCTTCAAGAAAAAGAACTACTCACCCATACACTTCCCCTAGGGATGAACAGCCGTGACTGATATTCTAAGTAGGCATCAATCACCTTGGGGTGGAGACCAAACCTCCTTAACCCACCCTTTCCAGGAAAGTCCTTGTCTGCTCAAGTGCGCTTGCTCGTGACTTGTTTCCCCGTTTGATCCCTATTTAATCAATATTACCCCAGCGACTACACTTGTTGTATACTTACTGGTTCACCATAATTTTGTCCCACCTCACACCCATCCTATGATTTGCCAGTGGATCAACATTACCTAAGTGACTATACTTGTAATCTTATTGATTGATTATAGTTTTGTCCCACCTTAAGCCCGCCTCACCTCGTGGCTTTGCTCCATAAAATACCCTTGAGAAGTGGGGTTGGTGGGTAACCCACTTTCCAGGCCCCCTTCTGTCCCTCTCAGACAGAAGCTTTCTTTCTCTCAATAAGTTCTTCCTACTCTTTAAGAAAAAAAAAAAAAAAAAAAAAAAAAAAAGACCTGTTTCCCTGACCCTCCCCGACACCTAATCCCACACTCAACATGCCTGTAAATTCCTGGATACTGTTCAGCACTATAGTTGATAGGAAATGAAGGGAATATTGAATCCTTTGTTGCTCATTCATTGGTCCTTGAAATTAAAAATTATTTCTTTGAAATTAAAAAATAAGACTAATGGATAAAAATGATGTGGTATTTTTATACACTGAAGTACTATTCAGCCATAAAGAAGGATAAACTGGAGACTTTTATAGGTAAATGGATGCAACTTGAGAAAATACTCATAAGTGAAATAAACCAGATGCACATGTGTAAACATCGTATTGTCTCCCTAGTGTGAGAAACTGAAAGAGTAAATAAGATCCAAAATGCACAATAGATACGGTAAAACAGGAAGAAACTGGTCAAAAAGAAAGAGAAACTGGGATGGGGGAAGGGGGCAAAGAAAGAAGGGAAAAGAAAAAAAAATTATATATATATATATATATATACACATAAGATAGTTAAGATAGAAACACTACCAATTTTGCTTAGTTCATTGAGAAGAAAGGTTTGTGCTAATATTGTTTGGACAATTGAATGCTGATATCTTGTACCCTGAGTAACTAATTTAGAGATAACAATACGTAATGTATTAACCATCGTTATCCTCCTATTATGTTGTTTTGAAATTTTGTTCTATTTTTTTTTCTCTTTAAAATAAAAAAAAAAAAAGACTAAGAGTGGTGTGGACATAAAAGGGGTAGCACCCAAAATCTTTCAGATTATAGGACAGATAAAACAAATCTTTAGTTAATAGAAAGCCATACTTAATTTAAAATCCTAATTCTCTAATGATTAATTAAAGCATTAATGTCCGATGTAATGGGATCCTAGAAGACATACTGACATAAATATGACATAGTCAGAGACCACCATAGGGACAGAAGACAAATATACTCCTTGGCCCTTAAATGTTACTCATTAAAAGCATGATTTTTGTCTTCTCCTAAGATAGGATTTAAAAATGTTTTTGCTGAAAACGTGACTCTTCACTTGGGTCTACAAATGCCCAGTAGGTAACTAAAGCTTGACCATTTTGTAAAACTCTGGGTGAAAGCCTTCTCAGCTTTGCAGATAGGCATGTTAGTTATGTTACTCTGTATAAAGATCGGCAAAATGAGGTTTATTAAGTCCAAATTAACCTAGTCTATCTGCTCATCCTTCAAGACTGAGAACATCTGTGCCAATAATTCTACATTGCCCTAAACCTATAGTCATCTGGATTCCAGCAGAGCCTCACGTGATTGAGATTACCCTTCAAGCTGTGAGAATTCCTCCCAGGGGAATCAAGTTGCTCCCCCCTCAAAGTCAAGAACGTTTCTCCCATGGGAACTGAATTAGCCCATCAAGTCACAAGGACTCACCTGAGCCAGGAGTGACTTTGAACAAATGGATTTAATAAATATCTACAGAGTGTTCCACCCAACAATAGAATACACATTTTTCTCAGCAGCACATGGAACTTTCTCCAAAAATGGATCACATGCTAGCTAATAAAGCAAGTTTAAGTAAATGAAAAAGAATCAAAATTATACCATGCATACTGTCAGATCATAACACAATGAAACTAGAAATCAATGGCAAAAGAAAACACAGAAATTATGCAAAAATACAGAAACTAAACAATAATTCTTTTTTTTTTTTTTTTTTTGTGGGTACCGGGGGGTCGACCTCAGGACCTCGCGCGCCAACAGGCACCCGTGCTGCTGAGCGATATCACCGGCCCCTTTTTCGTATGTGGGATCCGGGAGTCGAACTCGGGCCCTTGCGCTTGCAAGGCAGGCGCTTATGCCGCTGAGCCATCTCACCGGCCCTAAACAATAATTCTTAAATAATCAATGGGTTACAGAAGAAATGAAGAAATAAGATGGTTTCTAGAACTAAATAATAATGCCAATACAACATACCAGAACTTATGGGACACAATGAAAGCAGTCCTAAGAGGGAGGTTCACAGCTGTGAATGCCCACATCACAAAAACAGAGTGAGCCTAAATAAATAACCTAATGATGCACCTCCGGGCCCTAGAAAGACAAGAACAATCCACATCCAAAACTAGTACAAAAAAGGAAATTACAAAGACCAGAGCAGAAATCAATGAAATTGAGGCAAAAACAAAAACCAGGGAATCAATGAATTGAAGAGTTGGTTCTTTGAAAGAATAAACAAAATAGAAAAACCCTTAGTCAATTTTACCAAAAAATGAAGCCCCAAATCAATACAATTAGAAATGAAAAAGGTGAAATCACAACAGACACTGCTGAAATCAAGATTATTAATAACTACTTCACAAATATATGCCAATAAATTAGAGAATTTCAAATAAATGGATAGATTCCTAGATACATATGAATTACCAAAACTGAACCAAGAAGATTTAAAATCCCAAATAATCCAATAATAGGCAATGAAATTGAAGCAGGAATAAAAAAAACCTACCAAGAAAAGCCCAGGTCCAGGTGGATTCACTGCTGAGTTCTACAAAATCTGCAGGGAAGATCTAACATCAATAGTCCTCAAGCTCTTTAATGAAATAGAAAGGGAAGGAATACTTTCAAAGTCATTCCTGTAATTACCCTACTTCTGAAACAGGACAAGGATCCAACAGATAAAGAACTACAGACTAATCTCTTTATGAAGATAGATATAAAAATCCTCAACAAGATGCAAACATAATGCAATGAATTGTCACAAAGATCATACACTATGACCAAGGAGGCTTCATCCCACAGATGCAAGGTTGGTTCAGTACACACAAATAAATAAAATACATCACATAAATAGAAGGAAGGACAAAAATCCATGATCATCTCAATAGATGCAGAAAAAGACTGACAAAATCCAACATTCTTTCATGATTAAAAAACTGAAGAAAATAGGTCTAGAAGGACCTTATCTCAACCTGATAAAAGCCACTTATGACGAACCTACAAATGGAGGAAAAACTGAAAGCCTTCCCTCTAAAATCAGGAATAAGACAAGGATGTCCACTATCACCACTCCTGTTCAACACAGTACTTGAGACATTAGCAAGAACAACTAGGCAAGAAAAAGAGATAAAAGGAATATATATATATATATATATATATATATATATATAGGAAAGGAAGAAGTCAAATTGTTATTTGCAGATGATATTATCCTCTACATAGGAAATTCCAAAAAAATCCACCAAAAGACTCCTAGAACTAATAAGCAAATTTGGCAGTGTAGCAGGTTACAAAACCAACCCACCACTGGGCATGATGGCACACGCCTGTAACCCCAGCACTCAGGAGGCTAAGGCAGGAAGATTGTGGCAAGTTCTAGGCCAGCCTGTGCTACATAGGGAGTTCAAGGCCAGCCTGAACTATATAGCGAGACCCTGTCTCAAAAACAAAACAAAACGAAATAAAACAAAACAAAACAATAAAAAAAAACCAACCTGAAAAATCAATAGTGTTCCTGACCAATAATGAGCCCTGAGAAAGAAATTAAGAAAAATACCATTCACAATAGCATCAAGAAAAATTAAATACTTAGGAATTAACCTAAATAAGGAAGTGAAAGACCTCTACAATGAAAACTACAGTACTCTGAAAAAAGAAATTAAAGAGGACATCAGAAAATGGGACGATATCCCCTATTCCTGGGTCAGCAGAACCAATATAGTCAAAATGGCCATACTTCCAAAATTGTTATACAGATTTAATGCAATCCCAATTAAAATACCAATAGCATTCATCACAGAACTGCAGAAAACAATCCTAAAATTCATATGGAACCAGAAAAGACCCAGAATACCAAAAGCAATGCCAGGCAACAAGATCAAAGAGAGAGGCATCACTATCCTGGACTTGAAGTTATATTACAAAACTACAGTGATAAAAACAGCATGGTACTGGCACAAAAACAGACATGAGGATCAGTGGAACAGAACAGAGGATGCAGAAACAACCCCAAGGACATTCAACTACTTTATGTTTGACAAAGGGACCAAAAACATATCCTGGAGGAAAGATAGCCTCTTTAATAAATGGTGCTGGGAAAACTCACTACTCACATGCAGAAGATTGAATCTAGACCTATATCTCTCACCAGGTACTAAACTAAAATCAAAATGGATCGAAGATCTAAATGTTAAAACAGAAGCATTTAGCCTGCTGGAAGATAAAATAGGTAAAACTCTTGAAGTCAGAGCCATAGGCAAGGACTTTCTAAACAGGACCCTGGTTACACAGGAAATAGTACCAAGAATCAACAAATGAGATCATAACAAATTAAAAAGCTTCTGGACAGTAAAAAACAAAACAAAACACAAAAACAAACAAACAAACAAAAACAACCAACACAGTGAAAAAACAACCTACAGAACAGGAAAATTTTTTTGCCAGCTATTCCTCAGATGAGTAATATCTAGAATATATAAAGAACTAAAAAATTCGGCCCTCCCAAATAAAAGACCCGCTCAAAAAATGGGCAAGTGAAATGAATAGACACTTCACAAATGAAGAAGTATAAATGGCCAATAAATATATAAAGAAATGTTCAGCATTGCTGGCCATTAGAGAAATGCAAATTAAAACAACACTGAAATTCCATCTCACCCCAGAAAGAATGGCTATCATCATGAAATTAAATAATAACAAATGCTGGTAAGGCTGTAGGGGGAAAGGAACCTTTCTGTACTGGTGGGAATGTAAACTAGTATAACCACTATGGAAATCAGTATGAAGATTCCTCAAAACACTAAAAACAGAAATTCTATTAGACCCAGCTATTCCCCTTCTAGGTACCTTCCCCAAAAGAGTTAAAGACATTGTATTATAGTGATATGGGCATACCCACGTTTATAGCACCACAATTCATAATGGTTAAATCTTGGAAGCAGCTTATATATCCCTAGATAGATGAATGGATAAGGAAAATGTGGCATTTACACACAATGAAGTACTATTCTGGCTTAACAAAGGATAACGGCATTGTAGGAAGATGGATGCACCTCGAAGTGCACTATAGTCTCAAGACCGTAATACTAAGTGAAATAAATCAGGCATATGAGCTTAAATATCACATGGTTTCTCTTATGTGATAAACCCAAAATATAAATAAAGAGGAAAATAGAAGATAGATAATAGGAACTAGGGAGATAAGATCTTTCTCAAAGGGGAAGAGAATCAAGAGAGGGAGGGCAGGGGAAGGAAGAGGAGAGGGGGTGAAAAAAGATCAGGATGTGTTATGTACATGTACCAACTCCCCACAAAGAATGTGAACATTATGTACTACAAACTTGTACTAATAAAAAAATGAAAAAAAAAAAAAAGAAAAAAAGAAACCAGGACTGAGATAATAACTGACCAGATCCTGGTCCACTTCAGCTAATCCTTGAAAGCTGACCTCCTGCTTTTGTGTGTGGGGAGCAGTCTGACCCTCTTCCTCAGAGCATGCCCCCTCCAGCTACTGCTCATGCTGGAGTCCTTACATTCCCTTGTTTTTCAGTTAAAGCTTTTACCTGTACATTCACACTATTGCTTTAGTTTCCATTTTCATCATTGCAAGAGGAAGGACCTATGTAGCTGGTGGCAATGCTAACTAGTATTAGAAGAGGAATCCAGAAACAGCTTATTCTGAAGTTCACAAGGTGAAATAAATATATGAGAAAAGACAAAAATGTATTTTAAAAAACTACAAGATTATATAGGTTTTGGCACCAAAATCAAAACAACAACAAAAAAGAAGACTACTCAAGCATGGTTGCGTATGTCTGTAATCTGAACTACTCAGTAGGCTGAGGCAGAAGGATTATAGCTGGAGGCTTGCTTGGGCAACTTAGTGATACCCTGTCTCAAAAAATAAAAAGTAGCAGGGACACAGCTCAGTGGTAGAGCACTGCCAGCTTAAACCCAGTCCTGCAAAAACAACAAACAAGAAAATGACAAATGTTAAAAAGGATCTAATTCTTTTTTTTTTTTTTTTTTTGGTGGGTACCGGGGGGACGACCTCAGGACCTCGCGCGCCAACAGGCACCCGTGCCACTGAGCGATATCACCGGCCCCTTTTTCGTATGTGGGTTCCGGGAGTCGAACTCCGGCCTTCGCGCTTGCAAGGCAGGCGCTTACGCCACTGAGCCATCTCACCGGCCCTAAAAAGGATCTAATTCTAACAGATGCCAAACAATTTAAAATTAAGATAATGGAAATTAAGATTCACTGACATATGTGTGGACACGAGAGAGGGACAGGAATTCAGTATATCATAAAGATGGCATTTCAAGCACTAGGGGAAATTGAGAGTTGAGTTGCTAAATTATGTGGAGACAACAGGCTGCTCATTTGTACATAATTACACTGGATCTCCAACGTATTCCTTGTAATAAAAACACTTCACTTCTTACAAAATGATTAAGCGATATTATCTAATAAGGTAATTCTTTCGAAAACATGGGAAGAGACAAATAATCTTTTTTTTTTTTTTTTTTTTTTTTTTTGTGGGTACCGGGGGTCGACCTCAGGACCTCGCGCGCCAGGAGGCGCCCGTGCCGCTGAGCGATATCACCGGCCCTTTTTTCGTATGTGGGTTTCGGGAGTTGAACTTGGGCCCTCGCGCTTGCCGGGCAGGTGCTTGTGCCGCTGAGCCATCTCACCAGCCCGAGACAAATAATCTTGGAGTAAGGAAGCTTTTTGCTAAAATTATGAAAAGTCACAAAGACCCATCTGATGGCCCACATAACAGAAAAGGACTCAAGATTTGTTGTTTGGTCGACACATATTTTTATAACTTTTCATAACAAGCCACTAGACTTTAAAAATGGAGAGACTTTACATAGAAATCAGTGTCCAGCTTCTCTTGAAAAATGGGAGGATGTGGCCACAGTAGTCCCATTCCAGCTTGAGAACAACCAGCTGTCTCTGCCCAGGAACTTTTCCTGCCCTCCCTTTGCTGGGGCTCTTGCTCTCTGGGTCATTCCAATCTCCACCCAGTGTGCTTACCTCTTCGACCTCCTTCACCGCCTCTTCCCCAGGCATGAAGCTGGTGACCCCTGACAAAGACATGTGATCACATAAAGGTTCTAAATGTCTGAGACACTATCTCAATCACTTTTCAGGTGCCAGAAAATTTTTAAAAATCTTAGATGCATAGATGGCCCAGGAATCTACAATGGATTTTTTTTTTTAAACTTCAATATCCCCTGTAGCTATGTTTGGTTCCTTCCCCTCTTTGGGGTTAGCTTTCCAAGTATATAAATATTTCCAGAAAACCAAAAATTTCCTCTAACTTTTTGAAGTTTCTTGTCATGAAATTGCACAAAGAGGTCTTTTGTTTTTGTTTTTGAGATGCTGGAGATGGAACTCCAGGTCTTTATGAAGTTAGGCAAATGATCTGCCACTGGGCTATATCCCCAGCCCTAAAGTGGAGTCTTTTACACTTATTCTCATCTCTCTGCTATCTTTCTTAAGTGGTAGGGTTCTCTATTATGGTTTTCTATCTTATAATATAAGGGATAAAGGTTTCTTACTGGAAAATGGTTTTATTACTGTCTTGTTTACTTTTTTCTCATTGCTGAGACAAAATACCCGACTCCCAAAATTAAGGAAGGAAAGGTTTGTTTAGCTCACGGTTTGTGGAGGTTTCAGTCTATAAACAGCTGGCTCTAAGGCAGGGTGGCGTGGCAGAGGGGCAACAGTTCAAGGTGGCAGAAGACAGCAAAAGCAACAAGAGCAAAAGGGTGGGGAGGGCAAACCTCTTTTCCTCCCCTATATTGTATGCAGGCTACCCGCCCTAGGGTGGGTATAGTGCTCACACCATCTCCCTGCCCTCCTCTTGCACAGGATGAGGATGTTTACAAAGTGAGGACCCTGGCCGCTTGTTAAACTTCTAAACTTCTCAAGTTGACACAATGTATCAACCATTACAGTTACCCATCTATAACACATGCCTTTTTATTTATTAAGAGTCATGGGGCCAGTGAGATAGCTCAGGGGTGTAAGCGCCTGCCCTGCAAGCGCAAGGGCCCGAGTTCGACGCCCGGTACCCACATACAAAAAAAGGGCCGGTGATATTGCTCAGGGGCATGGGCGCCTGCTGGCGCGCGAGGTCCTGAGTTTGACCCCCGGTACCCACACACACACAAAAAAAATCATAAAACACCTTGAAAATAAAGCTTAGTGTGAGAGATAACGGTGGCTCATAAGCTGTATTGCTGTTGATATTCTGAGACCGCAATGAGCTATTGTGGATTTTCTACAAAGAATTTAGCTTTTATCTACAAGTAAATATAAAAGCTAGAACAGTTTTTAGGTTCTGAGAAAACCATCTCGATTGTTTATTTTCTACAGAATGAGTAAAAATAAAAATTTCAAAATTGCTTCCAATATTTTGCAATTATAAACAATACTTTAATAAATGACTATGTATATTTTTCACATTGTTGGAAGTATGTATCATATATATATTATATATATAAGAGAGATACATATAGGAGATATATATATAGGAGATATATATATAGGAGATAGGAGACATATATAGGAGATATATATATATATAGGAGATATATGTGAAGAGAGAAGAAATATATATAGGAGACATATATATAGGTGATCTATATAGGAGATACATATATAGGAGAGATATATATATACAAGAGATATATATAATACAGGAGAGTTTTACATAGGGCATATATACATAGGAGATATATACATATATGAGGTATATATAGGAGATACAGATGTATGAGATATACATGTAGAAGATATAGATATACACATAGGAAATATATATAGGAGTTACATATATAGGAGATATAGACGTAGGAAAGATATATATACAGGAGATATACAGAGAGGAGATACAAATATAGGGTATATATATATATATATATGAGACACAAATAAGGTATATATAGGAGATAATATATATATAGAAGATATATCTAGGAGATAAATATATATGGAAGATATATATATAGGACATATATAGGAGATATATAGAGAAGATACATATAGGATATATATAGGAGACAGTATATACAGGAGATATATAGATAGGAGATATAGATATAGGAGATATATACATAATATATTTATATAGGAGACATAGATATATAGGAGATATAGATAGATATAGGCAATATATATGGGAGATATATATATAGGAGTTATATATACAGGAGATGTATTTGCAGGAGAGAGACATATACAGGATATATATATATATAGGAGATATATATAGGGTATATATATAGGATATATGTGGTCTATATATATAGGACATGACATATATAGGAGATACATATAGAATATATAAATTATGTAGGAGATATACATAGGAGAAAAATATATACATGGAAGATATATATAGGACATATATATAGGAGACATAGATATATAGAAGATATATATATATACACCCATATATGTATATATCTCCGATGGATATATACATTCATATATGTATATATCTATATAAATACATCGCCTATGTATATATAGGAGACAAAGGGCCAGGGATACAGCTTAGCAGCACAAGCACCTGCCTGGCAAGCACAAGGTCCTGCTTTGATTCCTTGTACCAAAAAAAAGAATTTATATATATATATATATATATATACATATATACATATATATAGGATATATATATATATATATATATATGAGATATGTATGTAGGAGAGATGTATATGTGTGTGTATGTATCGGATATATGTAGGTATACATATAGGAGATATATAAGAGATATATATGTATGGAATATGTATAGGGCATATAATTGGAGAGATATAGAGAGAGACAGCATATATACAGGATATATAGGAAATATAGATATATATAGGAGATATATAGGTGATACATATATAGGAGTTATATATAGGAGAAATATATATAGCAGAATATATATATATAGGATATATATAAGAGATATACACAGGAGATATATAAAGGAGATATACTTATATAGGATATATATAAGAGATATATAGCAGACATAGATATATGAGAAATATAGGAGAGAGATATATACAAGGTGTATATATAGGAGATATATATTATATAGGAGATATATGTAGGGGATATTTATATAGGAGATACATATAGAAGATACATATATACATTGGAGATATACATAGTAGATCTATATGTAGGGGATATGTACATATATACAATATATATATACAGGATGTATATATAGCATATATATATATAGGAGATATAGATATATAGGAGATATATATAGAAGAGGTATATGTAGGAGATACATACATACAGGAGAGATATATATATAGGGTATATATATAGGTTATAGATAGGAGATACATATTATATAGGATATATATATATAGGACATGTATATATATGGAAGATATATAGGAGGTATATATATATATATATATAGAAGATATATATAGGATATATATAGGAGAGATATATATAGGGGATACATATACATATATAGGAGATATATATTATTTAGGAGATACATATATATAGGAGATATATATATATATACACATAGGAGATATATACATATATAGGAGATATATATATAGGAAATAAATACATATATAGGATATATATATATAAGATACATTTATATAGGCGATACATATATGAGATATTACATAGAAGATAAATATATATGGAAATATATGGGAGATATATATACAAGATACATATTATACAGGAGATATATACATATATATACATAGAGAGAAGATATATATAGATAGAGATATATATGCCTTGGTTCGTGAACTTGATTCTTTCCATGATTCTGGTCACAAAGCAAACTGGACAAGAACTGAATCAAATTTCCCCATCATAAAGTCAACACTGAATGTAACTATTGAACTTGATTCCATTCTCTTCCAACTCAGTTTGTGACCAGAATTCCTATTTCAGCCAATCACTTTGGTGGCACCACCAGCTTGTACCGTAGGAGTTCTCCACCTTGTCTGCACATCAGTCACCTGGGAGCTTTTAAACATTTCCATGTTATTCCAGTAAACTGCCCGGAGCATATCCCAGCTGAGTGGGAAGTGCTCTACCCAGAGAAGTCCTGATTTTCTTTTGCAATGTTGGGGATCAATCCCAGACCCTGTACATGCTAAGCAAGACCTCTAACACTGAGCTACATCCCCACCCCAGATTGCTGATTTTTCACCTGAAGGTGATATAAGTTAGTTGGCCTAATTCAGTGAGGGGATATGGTATCTTTTTGTTGTTATTGTTGTTGTTTTGAGACAGGATCTCACTATGTTGCTCAGGCTGGCCTTGAACTCACTACATAACCGAAGCTGGTTTTGAACTCACAGCAATCCGCCTGCCTCAGCCTCACGAGTGCTGGGATTACACGTATGTGCCATCACACCTGGCTGGACATGTAATATCTTAATGAGATGGAACTTCAGCCTCAATATGAACCAAGTTCTTCTTTTTCACATAAAGGCAGAATGACAGGTGCAAGTTGCTCCAGGCCAAGATGGAAGATTTACTATATTTCTTGTCATCTTCAACATAAATCTGGTCCTTCCTTTCACAGTTGGTAGTATTAATAAGCTCCAACTAACACTTGCAAAGTAAAGCCCATCAATTAGAGTTTTTCATCAAACCAAAGATATAATGAGTTGGGCCGGTGAGATGGCTCAGCCGCTTAAGCGCCTGCCCGGCAAGCGCGAGGGCCCGAGTTCGACTCCCGGATCCCACATACAAAAAAGGGGCCGGTGATATCGCTCAGCGGCACGGGCGCCTGCTGGCGCGCAAGGTCCTGAGGTCGACCCCCCGGTACCCACAAAAAAAAAAAAAGAAAAAAAATAAAAATAAAAAGGGATAATAATTAAAAAAAAAAAAAAAAAAAAAGATATAATGAGTTATAAGACACACAGATCTCATGCTGCACTAAGAAAAAAAAAATCCTACCGCTATGAGATATAATCAAATGTAAGATCTATATTTCAGAGACTTTAAAATATGAAAATGTACATATTAGAATTGATGAGCTAAGCAAGTAGCACCATATTCATGCCTATGATCTCAAGGTTGGGTCTGGACCATGCCCAGCACCTAACTGGATGCCATGAAACCCCCAACATCACAATTTTTCTGCAGGTGTAGCCAACCACAGTGCCAGTGTCCACACTCCCTAAGCTATCAGCCAGCAGAAGAAGGGTTACTTGAAGACCTCACCCTTCTGCCAACTGTGACCCCTTTGCTGTGACAGAAGCCCTCATCTGCACATGCCTTCTCTATGAGACATGATGAGCCCTTCAAGTGCAAAAACAAACTGGACTAGACTTCCAGCCATCAAGTCCCTCCTAGTTCTTTACCCTATTCCAACTTTGCCCTGTCTCCCAGTTGTCCTAATTGTCCCTCTTGTAACTCAAAGGGTGTAATATCAAACACTTTTTTATTCCTCAAAAAAGTTTGATGAAATATGGTAATCTGTATTCTAGACCTCTTCTTTGAATTCCAAGCCTGTGTGGTCACTTGGATTTCTCATGCACTCCTTCAACCTAACATGTCTGAACTTGGATGTTTCCTTTTCCTATATTCTATGCCCTGGCAAATGGAGCCATCCAAACTAGAAACACAGGAGTATATCAGACTGATGAGTCTCTATTAACTTCCACATACAAAAGGTCTTTCCCATGCATCAATTCTGTCTCCTACATCACTCGTGAACACATTGCCTTTCATCTCCTCTAATGTGGCTTTTATTCAGGTCTTCCTCCTTTATCCACAGGCCTACTGCAGTAAACTCCTGAAGACTTTCTACCTTTCAAATCAATTTGTATTTGGAACTGTCTTTAAAAATTCCATTTCTTGGAGACTAAGGGTGCAGCTCAGTACACAAGGGTCTGGGTTCAATGCCCAGCAAAAAAAAGTTTATATATCATTTACTTTGCATACTAGGGATGGAACCCAGGGCCTTCACACTCAGCTGTACCTTCAGCCCTTTATTTATTTATTTTTAAAATTTTGAGACAGGGTCTTGCTAAACTACCCAGGCAGGGCTCAAACTTGCAATTCTCCTACCTCAGCCTCCCGGATGCTGGGATTACAGACATGCGCCACTGTGCTGGGCTAAAAAGTTTTACTTCTTAAACAACAATCTGATTCCTTGCTTAAAAAATGTGTACGAGCCTGGTGTGCAGGTGCATGCCTATAATTCCAGCTCTCTGGGAGGCAGGCAAATCACAAGTTGAAGTCCCTCCTGGGCCATTTAGAAACTTAGTGAGACCCAGTCTCAAAATAAAAAGTAAAAAAGGGCTGGGGATACGGCTCAGGGCAAAGGCCCTGGGTTCCAGGACTGCACACTAAAACAAAACAAAAATCGTACAAGATGAGAGCCAGGCATGGTGGCACATGCCTGTAATCCCCGCACTTGGGAGGCTGAGGCAGTATAGTAATTTTCAGGGCAGCCTGAGCTACATAGCAAGATCCTATCTCAAAAAAAAAAAAAAAAAATCTACATGATAAATATCCTCACCCAAAAAATAGGCAAAGGATACCAAAGGGTCACCTAAGTGAAAAGATCTTCATCCTCATTAGGAAATAAATGTAAGCATGCCATTTTTTCACTTATCCAATAGGCAGAGTTTAAGAGTGTTATTATGATACTGGACAATGGGATGTTTTGACCCTGAGAGCAGAAACAAGACTGGGCCAAATACTGCAAGCATACACATTCTTGCACAGGCAAAGCTTTATGTGGGGGAGGGCTTCAGTCAACCTGGGGTTTTGGCTGAAGGGAGAAAGCAACTGGTTGACAGAGTAACCAAACTGCTGCTTGCAGAACAAAGAAACCAGCAGGTTTTTATTGATTTTTATGGGAATGGGCAAAAGTCTAGTAATTTTCATTGGCCAGGGGCATGGTTTTAAAAGATGTTTCTTATTGTGATGGATTTGGATCACTGAGTGGTTATGGTCAACTCATCCTACAAGCTGTTGAGATTTCCTCTATCTGGTGTGATCATTCTGAGCAGAACGTCCTGGCTTTGTACTTGGCGGGCTAACAGGTGGCCAATTTTGTTCAGCAATTGCTGAGTTACTCCTGTAGCTGGCATCATCATCTTACATAAATGTCCTGGACTTATGAAAGAGCTAAAGGACTTTTAGTGCTGAAAGAGGACAAGGGTGGGGCAGAAAAACACGTACCAATTCCAATGGGCGATAGGCCAAATGAACCCTGTGTCACAGTCCTGGACAAAACATATCTTAAATGACCAGCATGTCTATGTGCAGATTGAGTGGAATCTGACTCACCTGTTATTATAGCAAGGGGGACTAAAACAATATGAAGGCAGAGATGCCAAACATTTTATCCCATTTTAGTCACCCATCAGACCCTTAGTGAAGAATCAGTGTTCTCAAGGAAAGTGGCTTTCAGGTCCCTGAGAAGCAACTTAGGCAACTATTACCATAACTCTTAATTCAGAGGCATTACTTACAGCAAAGCTAGTGGGAAATTAATAAGTCACCCGTGTGACTTCCAAAATTAATAATTGTAAGTTGACTAAGAGCAAGCAAAGCTAGAGGGCTTACTTAGCGTTTTCCTTGGTAACAACTTCTCATACATTCTGCTTTTCTGGTTTTATCAGGGCCTCATAAAATGTCTGTTGAAACACGCCAGGCTACATAGGGTAATAGTTTGCACTCAGCAGTTTTTTTAATCGTCCCAGCCTGCTGTCCACCACTTTCCATGGTTCTTAACTGTTTCATTAATAAATGATGGCAAGAGTGTGCAGAAATACTCCTATTGCTATAAGTACAGCATTTTAGATACTTTAGCAATATTATGGATATGCAGAGGAGCACAAACTGAGACTAGTATCTGAAACTCAATGACTGTATTTTGTCAAATGGGGCTAATATCCACCCTAATGGGCTGAAGGAAATGACATACAGTAATGGAAGGTGATTTGTAATAGTTACTATTTGCTGGGCACTTGCCATTTAAAGTGTTTATAATCCAGTAAGTACTATTATTATCATCCCTATTTTACATATAAGAAAAGCGAGGCGCAGAGGATTCAATACTGCTCAAAGAGTGGAGTGAGTTAGGGTAGAGCTGGGATTACCGGCATTATATCTACACAGTGGGTTCTAACCTGCGTCCCACTTTCTGCAGCGAGCCTTAGCCACAGTCATGACTTTGTTTACATAAAACTTGCTCCCCTGTGCCCTCGTTATTTGCCATCCGTTGGTCTTTTCTAATTGCTTTGTGTATCTCATCACTGTTTTGCCTCATTGAACTTCCCCGGGGAACTCAATTCACCTCTCACTCCTATTCTTTTTCACAGAATCCTAATTAATGTTGGGTACACGATAAAACCTTAGGTAAAGGGTTAAGAAATGTCATCGTACCTTTCTGTGCGATCAATGGCATAGCTTTACAAATGTGAAATAACTTTCACGAAACCTCCACATACAGGGTGCTAAGAACGCGCCTTGACATCAGCTGCGCCCCAATACTGGCACTAGAGGACGACCTTTCCCGCTCTTCTACGTCCGTAGGAACTTCCCGGAACCTTTCCTGCGAACTCTGAGGCGGTCCGCCCGGACAATACCGCTGAACACACAACATACCACGGGTTAGTAGGCTAACATTATGCCTGAAATTTCTTTCTCACCTGTGTGTATGTTCCCGGCAAGAAAACCTTAAACTCTTGCATATTTTAAAGTCCTAAGTGATGGTAACATTGTTAAACCTTCAAAAGATAATAATCAATTGTCTCCAAGAGAGTTTATTCTTTCTTTCGGTTAGGCATATATATGGAAAGCCCCTTGAGACGAACATGGAAGGCGGGGGAGGAAAGCGGAAGCCGCGGGGCCTTCTAAGTCTGAAAGTCTCCGGAGCTTGCGCCAGGGTATTTGCGGTGCCCCACACTTAGACGCGGGTCTTAGAAGCCGGCGGGGACTAAGGAGTTGTTGCCGGAGCTAAGTAGAGGCGGCTGAAGTCCGCAGGGATGAACCTCGAGTTGCTGGGTGAGGAGGGCTATGGTTGCGTCTTAGACAATCTTTTGGTACTGGAAAGGAGGGAACCCAGGAGGGAGGGGCTTCAGGCTGTAACCTTAGGGACACGGTTCTGCGATGGATCATTGGGCGCTTATTGAGATGGTGCTGCAGCATCAAGAGGAAACCCAGCTTATCCCCGAGTAGAACGTTCTCCTTTTTTGAAGCCTTTTCCAGATCAGTTGTGCAGTGATAGGGACAGTTACTTTGTGACTTAGCTGTGATTACATGGATCGCAGGTGCTAAAGTAGCCCAGAGCAGACAAGACCAGAGTTGTTGGGGTTGGAATATGAGGAAGTGAGCCCTGGGGCAAAGCTGTAAAGACCTGTCAGGGGACTGGGTGCCTGGGCAGTTTAACTCTCTTTATAGAAACTCTAGCTGCCTAAGGAGGGGACTTGGAGAGTTTCTAGTAGAAGTGCCTCACTAAACATAGTTAAAAAAAAAAAAAAAGGCTCAGAGGGTTGTGACTAGGCACTAAGCAAGTAAGCGACGTAGTTGGTTCTGGAGTCCAGTTATTTTGGCCTCTAATTTGAGGTCCTTAACTGCCAGGGACAGTGTAATGCACGAAAATGTGAACTACAGAGACAGTTGCTTTTTGCCAGCCTCTCTGTCATTTCCTTTCTACCCCTCCCCCAAGTTGGACCTTTCTTCTGGGCTTTTATTAGGACTGTTAGCGTGGAAGTCTTGGGATGTCTGGGATTTTGGAGAACTTTTACACGATTGTCTGTCATTAATAGGTTACTCATAAAAAGAGAAAGATTCAGAAGATTTGTTGACCAAAGGGCTGCAAAGATAATTTAAGAAATGGTCTTTGCCTTTAAGGAGTCTTTTCTTAAGCAGGGAGTTCAAAGTGATTATGTGAATAGCCACTATATATTGCAGAATGTAGGCCTGTAAGAGTCTTTATCACATGCTAAGAACATTTAGAAGATGGAGCTAATGTCTTTGGGACGAGGGAACTAAGACAATCAGGAAAAATACCCCCCCCCCCGCAGATCTGTGGAGGAGTTGGGTTCTAAGTGGATATTTAAGGTTGGTATGATAAAATAGAAGATATGGGGAGGAATGCCCACAAGTAATATGTTTCAGTTAAGATATAAGTGAGAGAAGACCTAAAGAATTTTCCGGTTTGGCCAAGATGTGGGTGCTGTAATAAAGGGAATGCCAAGAGATGGTGTTGATGCCGTGTTTTGTGGACTTTTTTTTTTTTTTTTTTTAAACCTCAGCCCTGTTTTGTGGACATTGTTGAAGACAGCCTGAAAAGTTTGTGTGTGTGTGGGTGTGTGTGGTTTTTGTTTTGTTTTGTTTTTTTGTTTTTTTGTTACAGGGTCTTGCTAAGTAGTTCAAACTGACCTTGAACTCTCATGTAGCCCAGGCTGGCCTTGAACTTGTGGGGATCCTCCTGCTTCAGCCTCCCAAGTGCTGGGATTACAGAGCTGTGCCACCATGCCCAGCTCAAAGTTTGCGTTTTTAAAGGAAGGTTGGGTAGATCCATTGAAGGGTTTTGACCTAAGTAGCTCAACTGGAGCTCTGATTTGTAAGATTTATCTGACAGTAATGAGCAGTTGAGTCTTGGAGGGGTGTAAAACTAGTTTGGAGAACTCCAGAAGATGAGTGATAAGGAAGGCTGGAGCTGGGAAATGGAAAGAAAGGGAGTGAAGAGGAAGAGTTGACAGAATTTGAGAATTGATTGCATATAGTGATGGTACAGGAAGAAAATGAAGGGAGAAATGATGAGACTAAATAATGGCGTTATTTATAAGATTTAAGGACATTTGGAAAAGAGAGTTAGCTTTGGATCTCTTTAATGGGCCTAGAGTTCAGGAGACAGGTTTGGATTTATGACAGAGATTTGTACTAGTCCTATAGGTGGGCTAATTGAAACTTTGTGAGTAGATGACTAAGAGAGAAAGTGGGGGGACAGAAAAGGAGATTTTGAAACACAAAATCTCGGATAATTATCTCTATTTAGGAGATAAGAAGAAGAACGAATAGTAAATTAGCTACCGCTTGTATAGTACTTACCTAGGCACATTTTCAAGTGCCTCGTATTTTTCCACATAGAGGTAGCAGAGAAAACAGGTTGGTATAGGGCCTTTCCATAGAAGCCAGTTGTAGAGCAGTTGAGACTGAGGGTTGACAAAGGGGTGCTACATTTAGTGTGTAGGCAGCTTGGGCCCCTCAGCATCCTGAGCTGAAGGCCAATTACTGTACTGTGATTTTAGGAAGGTGTGGGATACGAAATAGACAAAAAGAGTTGACTTTTATTTTTAAAAAGTATGAAGAAAGGATGATAGGCTAGTCCTTTGAAGGAGATAGCAGGGTCATAGGTAAGTTTTGTTTGTTTGTTTGTTTTTGATGCTTGTTATTTTTGATGTTTGTTTTATTTTTGAACACAGGGCCTTGCGCATGCTAAGCACACATTCTGCCACTGAGCTACGCTCCCAGGCTGGGAAAGATTTTTCTTGAATGATACAGAAGATTCATGAGAGTAAAACTTAGGGAGGAATATGTAGCACTGGAAGGTTACACAATTTAAAAGAAGTCTGGGTCCAAAAGATAAAAATCTCTACAGAAATGATTGCATTTTTTTTATGACTCTGAATTTTAAATCCAGAAAGTTAATGCTTGCATATAAAAAGGAAAAAACACAAAGAACATGATTGTTAGAGCATACTAAAAGCCACCTGGCCAGATAAAGGAAATGAATGATAATGTGTTTCTGATGTGGACACTAGGTGGTCCGTAGGTAAGATACTGCTAACTTTTCTTCTGCAACCACTTTGATGTGTATCAGCCAGTATGTACTGGAGATATAAAGTTAGTAAGACAGAGTTTCAAACTTATTTTTACCACAACTCATAGTAAGAAATACATTTTCTGTCACATCTTACGTATGTACAAGTCCATATAACTAAATTTTTCAGAATTAGATTTAATACTTGTTATGCTTAGTCCCCTTTGATATTTCCTATTTTTTTTTTTTTTTTTTTTTTTTTGTGGGTACCGGGGGGTTGACCTCAGGACCTCGCGCGCCAGCAGGCGCCCGTGCCGCTGAGCGATATCACCGGCCCCTTTTTCGTATGTGGGATCCGGGAGTCGAACTCGGGTCCTCGCGCTTGCCGGGCAGGCGCTTAAGCCGCTGAGCCATCTCACCGGCCCGATATTTCCTATTTTAATCTATTAAAAAAAAATCTTGGTGCAGGGCTGGTGATAGAGCTCAGCAGCATAAGCGCCTGCCTGGCAAGCGCAAGGTCCTGAGTTTGACTCCTGGTACCCGCATATAAAAAAAAAAAAAAGCAACAAAAAACTTGGTGCAACTCACTAAATTCACTTATCTATTTATGGCAGGTTGAATCCTGCCATTTGAAAAACATTGAAATAAGATACCACCTTTGCTCTGGATAAATAACAGTAGGAGGAGAGAGAAACATAAGTAAATAACTGTAACATGGCATCATAATAAATTTGCGTATTATGAAAATCCAGCTGAAAGAGCAGTTAATTTTGCAATATTGCTGGAAATGGCTGTAGAATTTGGGGAGATTTTACAGAGGAGGTGCTACATAGACATTAAAAATGAGGTAGAGGGCTGGGGCTATAGCTGACTAGTAAAGTGTTTGTCCTGCATGTACAAGGCCCTGGGTTCAGACCTCAGCACCAATGTTGAGGGGAGGGCGGTTTCCTTGGGACGCGTTGGAGAAGGTAACTGAGTGGAGAGAACGTGGCAAACAAAGGTATGAATGGGTGTGGTATGTCAGGAATGGTCAGTAGTTTGCAGCTGGCATGTAAGATGGGCTAATCCAGGTTCTGTTCTAGGTGCTGATGGAAAATTAGCCAGAATTCAACTGGAAAATACAGCTTGTGGCCAGATTGAAATTACCTTTTAAATTAGATTTAGGAGTTCTATGCATTTTATAGCAAGGAAGGTTTTTAGCAGGTTGAAAAATGTGATACATTCCAGAGCTCAGAAAGCTGCCTTTGGAGCTTTGTGAAAGATGGCAGAAGGCAAGACTGGAGCCATGGAGAAGCAGGAACTGTGGTAGTTTGGGTCGAGGATAGAGTGAGATCAGTTATCTACACCTGCAAGTTGCATTTCTCTACAAGAAATACTGACAGAGTCATCACCTGTTAGATAGAGGAAGTGGAATAGAAACTGCAACTCAGGTCCTAAACTGTTAAAATAGGAGGAAATGGTTGGTAAATAGAAAAAATAGGACTCTTGGGAGAAAGGGTCATGAAATTTTAAAGCTCATGATAATTAAGTCTTTAAGGAGCTGCATGTTAAATAATTCAGAGCATAGACATTATTTCATGGGACAAGACTGGAGGAAAAAAGCTTGAGAGGCCTGGAATGTCACAAGGCAGTTTAGGGAAAGAAACTTGACATGAAAAGGAAGATCTGAAGAGATCCCTGAAAACGCTAGTGTGATTTCACTGAAAGCTGTCTGAACTCAGATTCCAGAAAGGCACACACAAAAGGGCATATAGCCAAAGGTGGACATATAGGGTGATGCTGGCTTTTAAGAACAGTGGTTGAGAGGTAGTATGATTGAAGGCGAAGGCTGTAAAAACGGGGCAATAAGAAAGGGTTTTTATTACTTGGAGAGTGAAGAACAAGGACGTCTTGGACTGGGTGGTGTAACACCAGGTATCTTTTGTATGCCTAGCATGAGCATTATAGGTAAGGACAAATGGAATGCTGAAATTCTTATTTTTCTTTTGCTTCTATGGCAAAAAGGATTTTTTTTGGGGCAAATAGAATAAACTGGTGAAAAAAAGCCCTCAGTAGAGGGTCAAGGTTTTAGGTAGGTTGCTTAGTTCCCATTGCTTGTTTGAATCACATTCCTTGGCCCTGATGGAGCTGGTGCACCAAGCCACACTGTTGATTTCTGAGGAGAAAAGATGTGCGGAAAAGGTGTGCGCACATGTTTTGTAAGTTATACAGTAGTAATCTTGACATCGAATTTGGGCAGCGTTCTAGGATTTTTAGTGTAGTTACAGTGGAGCGAAAAGTATGGATTTTGGGTCGGATCATAGTTTTAACAGCTGTTGACTATGTGAACTTGAGAAACGATTTAACCTTTATACCTAGTTTTACGCATCAGTAAAAAGGGGTGTAATAATACCCATTTAATAGTTGACAGGATCCAGTAAGATAAAATGTAGATGCTCTAGCGTAGGATTGGACATAACACATTCAACAAGTGTAACTGTTAATGACAAATGGAAGTTTGAGCACTTCAAAGAAATGATCAGCAGATAGAGTTTATATCTGGAAAGGCCTATGGGTCTTTGACCTGTTAATGGTGTTTCCTTTGATGTTTTCCAGGTTAACAAATATAGGACATATTTGTTAAAATAGCAGAAACAGTACAAATACACTTGTAGGCAGAAGTATTTTTCTCTTCCACCCCAAATTTTTTAATGTTTTTCCTCGCTTACATAAATATATTTACATGTAAATTTATGAAGACTTGGTTTTTGCTTTCTACTGTTGTTCGGGCTGGCCTCAAACCCTTGGGCTCAAGTGATCACTATCTCCTGCCTCAGCCTCATGAGTTGCTAGGATTACAGGTGCACACTGATGTGCCTGGCTAGCACTATTTGTAACACATTATTTGCAATTTGTTTTTCAAGTAGGAGATAATAGATCTAACAATTCTTTTTTATTTATTTATTTATTATTATTATTATTATTATTATTATTATTATTATTATTATTGAGACAGGGTCGTGCTGTGTAATTCAGGCTGGCCTTAAAGTCACTGTAGTCCAGGCTGGCCTTGAACTCATGACAATCTTCCTGCCTCAGCCTCCCGAGTGCTGGGATTACAGGCGTGTGCCACCACACCTGGCTAATAGTCTAACAATTCTTAATGCATTCACACAGACTCATATAATTTTAACTGTATTTTTTAAAAAGTGTGATTTTTTTTTCCTATCTCTTCTCTTCTTTGTTGTTAATCACATATATCTCCTTCCATATTTTTCTCCATGCTCATATACTTGTTTATTCATGTACAGATGTTTACAAAAATGAGATCCCATTTTATACATCTGGTGTCTTAAAAACTAATGGTAATTTTTGAGAGAATTATTATAACAGCTGGGTTCACTCTTCTACTAAGCAGTAGTGCTCTCGTTCTTAAATTTTCCTGTCTGATGCATGAAAGTGGCATTTCACTTTAATATGATTACTTTTCTTTGTTATGACTGAATTTGGTCGTGTTTTTCTCTGTTTAAAGGCCATCTGACTTTTTTTCCTAGTATGACTTGTTTATTCTACTGTTTTCTTTTTGGTTGTCTTTCCTTATCAAGGTGAACATTGCTTTATAATATAGGTAGTGATTCTTTGGTGCTGTCTAAATTGTGTATTTTTTCTAAATCTTTTGACTGTGTGAACTTTTGCCATGCCAAGTGTTCTGATTTTTATATAATCAAATATATTTCTGTCTTTTAGAGCTTTTGGTTTTCTTCTCTTGATCAGGGTCTTCCCTGCTGTAGATTGTGTATGTGATTTCCTAGCTCTTTCTCCTAAGATTTAAAAAGAATTTTTTTTTTTTTTTTTTTTTTGGTGGGTACCAGGGGTCGACCTCAGGACCTCGCACGCCAGCAGGCGCCTGTGCTGCTAAGCGATATCACCGGCCCTTTTTTCATATGTGGGATCCAGGAGTTGAATTCGGGCCCTCACGCTTGCCAGGCAGGCGCTTATGCCACTGAGCCATCTCACCGGCCCTAAAAAGAATTTTTAAATTAAATTTATCTAGAATTTATTTTTATGTGTTATATGAGAGAGGAATATAACTTTTTTCTTTCTACTTGAAGAGTCATTTTCCTGTATATTAAATACATCCTCCACTAAATTGAAATGTCACCTTTATACATCAGTGGTCTTATTTACCTTAAAATTTTTTTGGTATGACTTTAATTTATCTGGAATTGCATAAAATTTATTAACTTTTGAAGAAAGCCATTAGGCTTTCCCACCTAGGAATGTAGAAATGCTTTTCATTTGTTCAGATTTTGTGGCCTTAACTAAGATGTCATAATTTTCTTGACATGTCATGTGTCTTATTTTTCGTTAAGCATTTTCCTTCCTTCCCTCCTCCCTCCTTCCCTCCCTCCCTTCCTCCTGTGCTTGACATTATTACTGTCTTCGTGTGTGTGTGTGTGTGTGTGAAATGATGGTGCTGGGGATCTTTCACAGGGCCCCATGCATGCTAGGCTAGTGCTTTACCACTGAGCTACATCCTCCAGCCCCTCCCTTAAATAGTTTATGTTCGTCCTGTTGTGTATGGACTTTTCTCCTCCATTTCTATGTCTCGGTACTAATTGCCTCTGTATAAAAAGAAACTATTGATGTTTGAACTTTTAAAAAGTTGAAGTTTTTAAAAGTTTTTTTTGGGGGCTGGACACTGAGCCCAGGGCCATGCACATGCTAGGCAAGCAGTCTACCCACAAGCCCTCATTTTTCTTGTATTAAATCACTTTACCTTATTGTGTTATTAATTTGGGTAGCTTTTCATTTGAATTTCTTGTGTTTCCTAGATATTCAGTGATATCAACAAAAGAACAATAGTTTTATTGCTTCATAGTTGATGTTTAACTCAATTATTTTATTTTCTTACCTTGTTTCATTGAGTAGAACCTTCAAGATGATACTAATGTTAACACATCCCTCTCTAATTGTTGATATGAATTGAAATGGCTTTAATATTTTACTCTTTGGAATGACACTGTTTTTTTTTTTTTTTTTTTGTGGGTACCGGGGGGTCGACCTCAGGACCTCGCGCGCCAACAGGCACCCGTGCCGCTGAGCGATATCACCAGCCCCTTTTTCGTATGTGGGATCCGGGAGTCGAACTCGGGCCCTCGCGCTTGCAAGGCAGGCGCTTACGCCGCTGAGCCATCTCACCGGCCCCTGTTTGGCTTTTTTTAGTAAGTTTTTTTAAAAAAAGTATTTCTGTAGCTTTCAGTTTCTTTTATTAGAAATGGCTATGTGGTGGCACAAGCCTGTAATCCCAGCACTTTGGGAGGCTGAGGCAAGAGGATTACAGTTCCTACATGTCTCAACATAAAAAATGAAAAGGACTGGGAATGTAGCTCACTCATAGAGCGCCTCTGGGTTCAGTCCCCAGTACCTCCATCAAAATAAAAAATTTTTTTAAAAAGTCGAGTTTTAACAAATGTTTTTTAGCATTTACCAGTAGGATTATATGGCTTTTTAACTTTCTTAACTAAGAATTTATATGAGAATGTATTATGCTGTGAAGATGTTTGGAGTGATTTTGCTATAATCCTGCTTTGTTCAGTTGTCCCTGCTATAGCATAATGAGTTCTTATGTAGTAGAATAACAAACTCCAGAGCAGGACCTGGTGGTCTCTGCCTGTAATTCCAGCACTTGAGAGGCTGAGGCAGGAGGATTTTGAGATTGAGGCCGGCTTGATTGACATCCTCAACCCTTTTCGTTTTTTGTTTTTGAGACAGGATTTCTCTCACATTGCCCAGGCTGGCCTCCAACTTTCAGTCCAGTCTCCCTAGTAGCTGGGATTCCTTGCATATGCCCCACACCTGGCTAAATGTGGTCTTTATTAATTTAGTCAATAATTTTTCTTTTGTAATCAATTTGGAAATACATATTTTGCTATAAAAGGTATTCATGTTTTTGAATTTTCAAGTGTATTAGAAAGTTAAATCTTTCTTACAGTTTAATTGACCAAGGATTGTTTCTTTTTGTCATCCACATCTTTGGTCAACCCCCCCCATACTTAATGGTCTTGAAAACAAGCAGAGTTCATCTAATGATAACGCAGAATGGAGGGGCAGGAGGACAGGAGTGTGAAACTGGTCCTGGGTGTGCTTTGAGGAAGTGGCCTTGTCAGCTTGCTTGTCTTGGGCACTCGGTTGGCTTAGTCTTTCTTGGGTGTCACCTTCTTTATGTTCCTTTAAAGTCCTTATTGTAATCTCGTAACTAGAATGTCTTCCCCAAGCCCAAACATAAAACCAAAACCAGATAATTTAACCATAAAAGGTCGCTGAATCCAGGGCTCTCTCAGAACCTTACGTGTGATTTCCCTTCTCCCAATGCAGCAAGTCACGTGCTGCTCCTTCCCGAGTACTTTTTTCTTTTTAGGTTGTGGTTTTTGTTTATTTTGTCTTTATGTTTCTCAACCATGTGAGTATAGTCTATCATATTGATTTGGAAAGAAATATGTGATATATTGTTAAAGAAGGAAGTTGTATGTGTAGTATTTTATTTTTAAAAAACCTTAAATATGTGACTGTTTGTATAAACATGCAAAAACATATGGAAGTTTTTATATTAGTGAGTGGTGGAGGGAGGAACCTGCATTTTTTTTTTTTTTTTTCCAGTGCTGGGGATCGAACCCAGGGCCTTCATACTGAGCTACATCCCAAGACCTTTTCATTTATTTAAAATGATCATGCCAAGTTGCTCGGGCTGGGCTCATACTTGTGATCCTCCTGCTTGAGCCTCCCAGAGTGTTGGAATTACAGGCATGGGCCACTATGCCCAGCTGGAAGCTATCATTTTTTAATTATACTACACTTCTCTATTACATGTTTTACTTTAATAACTTTAAAAACTTTTTACAAAAAATTCCTAACTTGATAATGATTTCTGCATTTCCTTTCATTCTTTTCTTTTTCTTTTTTTTTTTTTTTAAATATATGGGTACCGGGAGTCGAACTCAGGAACTCACGCTTGCCAGGCAGGCACTTATGCCACTGAGCTGTATCACTGGCCCTCATTCTTTTCTTTCATAATTGAATGTAGTCATCCATCTTAAGTCCGGCACATAGAAGATAAATAAAATTATTTACCTTTTCTTGCAATTATTTACCTTTATTTTCATCTTTCATGTTTCTCAATCGTAGAGCCTGTTTTTCTTTTGATTACTTTTAATGCTTTCACTCTTTAGTTTTCTGTTAATTTTTTTTTTTTTTTTTTTTTTTTTTTTGTGAGTACCGGGGGGTCGACCTCAGGACCTCGAGCGCCAGCAGGCGCCCGTGCCGCTGAGCGATATCACCGGCCCCTTTTTCGTATGTGGGATCCGGGAGTCGAACTCCGGCCCTCGCGCTTGCCGGGCAGGCGCTTAAGCTGCTGAGCCATCTCACCGGCCCTGTTAATTTTTATAAAGGATAAAATGCAATAAAACTGGCTTTCAAACTTTAAAGCAGTAGACTTCTTTTTTAAATGAAATCTTATTTGGACACTGTGTTGGTCAGGACTCTTTAGAGGAACAGAACCACTAGAATATATGTTGTAAAAGGGCATTTATTAGATTGCCTTATAGGATCAGAAGCTAGTCGCACAGTGGTCGTCTGCATTCCAGCTGGCTAGAGAATTCAGTACCTGCTCAGTTTGAGGAGCTAGAAATTCCTGAGCCAAAAGAACCAAGGTTGTAGTGCTGGTCCAAGGCTGACGTCCTGGAAGCTGCCTGGAGAGTTGCTTGTGTCAATCTAGGTCACAGCTGAAGAAGCTGGAGTCTGATGTCTGTAAGCAATGGCAGCAGCAAAAGATGCACCCACTCAAGCAGAGTGCAGCTTGCAGGCAACGGCTGGCTTCTTCCTCCTTCCACTTTGTTCCATCCTGGCCCCACCCTATTGGACAGTGCTGCTCACAGGCCAGGCCAGGTCTTCCCCGCTCAGTTGGATGGCCCACATGCCAGTCATCTCTGGAACTCTCCTCACAGACATGCCCACACACACCTAGATGAGTGCTTTACTAATCTAGGTGACACTCAGTCCAGTGAAGTTGACAATCAGATTATCAGACACCCTACAGTAAAACCATTTCCTTGATGTTGTAATTCTCAAAATATAGTTTAAAAATCCACTGTAATAAAGTTTTTAGGTAATTACTTAACTACAAATATGAGTTGCTGCTGCGAAAATTAAACTTCAGACAAGTGGATAGTGTTATACCATATAATCTCTCAAAATGTTTATTACTAATGTGCAAATACCAAATTTAACAAAGGAAACACATTGAGAGACGTCAGTACCAAAGTGGTGTTTGGATAAGGGAGGAGTGTAGAGAATTATGTCTTTAATCAATTACCAGATTATGTTACAACCCAGTTCTGTAGTCTATCCATATGGGTGGGAAATAGGTTCCAAGACCTCCAGTGGGAATCTGAAACCACTGCTAATACCAAACACTGTACGCACTATGTTTTTCTCCTGCACATAATGATGCTTTGGAGCCATTATTAAGTAATATAAGGTTTTACTTGAACACGACCACTGTGATGCTTAATTGATCTGATAACGAAGATGGCTGCTAAGTAACAGTGGGTAGTGGAAATGTAGATACATAAGGCAAAGGGATGACTGACAGCTTGGCCTGTCGGGATGGAGTGAGGTGATGGGAAGTGTCATGTTACTCAGAACAGCGTGCAAGTTTTAAACTTACAAATTGTTTATCTGAAATTTTGCATTTAATGTTTCTGGACCACGAGTTAGCTGAAATCACAGAAAAGGAGGGACCTCTGGATGAGGACCTCAGGAACAGAAGTGATCTCTGCTGATTGGCTGTTGTTTTTTTTTTTTTTTTTTTTAAAGACAACAAGTAAATATTCTCATGTATTAACAAACTCAAGCATTAGAGAATGTACAAATACCTTTTGGAGAAAAATATTACTCAGTATAAGATTAAGCCATGTAAAAGCTAGGTAAAAATAGAAGACTAAGGAATGGAATAGTCACAGTGAAAATTGCACTAGGGAGACAATACGATGTTTACAAATGTGCGTCCAGTTTATTTTGCTTGCGAGTATTTTCTCGAGTTGCATCCATTTACCTATAAAAGTTTCCAGTTTATCTTTCTTTATGGCTGAGTAGTACTCCATTGTATGGAAATACCACATCTTTTTTATCCATTCTGTGGTTAATGGGCATTTGGGTTGTTTCCACAATCTAGCTATTACAAATTGTGTTGCTGTAAACATGGGTGCACATATATCGCTGTGGTACGATGTTTTTAATTCCTCTGGGAAGATGCCCAGAAGGGGAATAGCTGGGTCAAATGGGACCTCCAATCCTAGTTTTTTGAGGAGTCTCCACACTGATTTCCACAGTGGCTGCACCAGTCGACACTCCCACCAACAGTGGAGAAGGGTTCCTTTTTCCCCACAGCCCCTCCAGCATTTGTTATTAGTTAACTTCTTGATAATAGCCATTCTTTCTGGGGTGAGATGGAATCTCAGTGTTGTTTTAATTTGCATCTCTCTAGTGACTAGTGATGTTGAACATTTTTTTGTATATTTATTTGCCATTTGTATTTCTTCATCTGAGAAGTGTTTATTCATCTCAGATGCCCATTTTTGGATTGGGTCTTTAAATTTGGGAGGTCTGATTTTTTTGAGTTCTTTGTATGTTCTCGATAATAATCCTTTGTCTGAGGAATAGCTGGCAAACATTTTTTCCCACGTTGTGGGTTGTCTCTTCACTCTGTTGGTGGTTTCTTTTGCTGTGCAAAAGCTTTTTAATAAGATGAGATCCCAGTTGTTGATTCTTTGTGACACTTCCTGTGTGATGGGGGTTTTATTCATAAAGTCTTTGCCTACACCAATGTCAAGAGTTTTACCTATTCTATTTTCCAGGAGATTGAATGTTTCTGTTTTAATATTTAGTTCTTTGATCCATTTTGAATTTAGTTTAGTGTACGGTGAAAGATATGGGTCTAATTTTAATCTTCGGCATGTGTAGAGCCAATTTTTCCAGCACCATTTATTAAAGAGGCTTTCTTCCAGTGAATGTGTTTGGCACCTTTGTCAAAGATAAGGTGGCTTAGTATGTCTGGAGTTGTTTCTGCATCTTCTAATCTATTCCATTGATCTTCGGGTCTGTTTTTTTGCCAATACCACGCTGTTTTTATCACAGTAGCTTTATAGTATAATTTCAAATCAGGAATTGTGATGCCCCCTGCCTTGCTTTTGTTGCCCAGAATTGCCTTTGCTATTCTAGGTCTCTTCTGGCTCCAGATAAATTTTAGGATTGTTTTCTCTAATTCTGTGAGATATATTCTTGGAATTTTGATTGGAATTGCATTAAATCTGTAGGCTGTTGTGTTAATACAGGTTTCAGAGAGTAGTTGAGACTTAGGATAAGTCTGACTGAGTTGATTTGATTCTTGCCCTTTCTTTCTCTTTATTTTAGTAAATAAGGAAATAAACTGTGAAATGCCTAGAAAACATGTTGGGGGAAAACTAGACCTGGATATGTCATCATTTCCAAGCTTTTATCTTAGGAGCCTTTATATTTTTAAGAAATGGAGGATCTTCAAAGATGCTTTTGTCTTTGTGGGATATATCTTATGGATATTTACTAATTTAAAAGTTAAAGCATAGTTCTAAAGCTTATTTTAAAATACTAATACATTTATTATATATTTATGTGAATGTTTTGTTTTAAAAAACCAAAATATTTAGAAGAATGGCATTGTTTTATATGCTTTACAAATCTTTTTAATGTTTGCCTAAACAGAAATTGGCTGGATTCTCATACCTGCTTCTGCATTCCCTTTGTTGCAGTAACCACAGGTTATACAGCCTCAGGAAAACTCAGATAATGAAAATAAAAAAGACAAAAACCATCTGTGTATGATAATGAAATGAAAATGAGTATGACCTCATGGAAACCCTGAAAGGGCATCAGTTCCCCCCTTCACCCCTTCACTTGCCCAACTACTGATGTATTTTTTGTTTGTGGTGCTGGGGATGAAACCTAGGGCCTGGCACATGGTAGAAAATAATCATTCATTCATTTGTATATATTCATGTATCTATCTGTCTATCTCACATTTATGAACTGTACAGTCCCTGATATGTGGCACGTTTTCCATCAACTCTTTCTTTGCTTTGTTGCAGAGTCATTTGGGCAGAACTATCCAGAGGTAAGAGTATAGTTTTCTCATGATTTCAAGGTAACAAAGAAGTATTAGGTGTGATATAATGTATCTTTTTGCAGTGGAATAAGATGTTTAACTTTGAGCAGGGGGAAAGAGATATTGGCTGGAAAGCTTATGACAGAGCTGTAAATCTTACAGTTCATTTCCTTTATATTAAAAACATTAATTAGGGCCGGTAAGATGATTCAGCAGCGTAAGCGCCTGCCTGGCAAGTGCGAGGGCCTGAGTTCGACTCCCTGAACTCACATACGAAAAAAGGGCCGGTGATATTGCTCAGCGGCACGGGTGCCTGCTGGCGCACGAGGTCCTGAGGTCGACCCCCGGTACCCACCAAAAAAAAAAAAACAAAAACATTAATTAAAGAGTTTTCCACAAATGGTAAAATCACCTGTAAGTAGATTTTTTTTTTTTTTTGGTGTGCTTTTCAAGTTTTGATTAATATTTTTTACATATAATAATTTATGTAAGTATGCTTTATGACATTTGAAGATGTTTCACTGCAGTCATTGTGGTTATTTTAAATGGCTTAATAGTGATACAAAAAATTTGATTTCTCTATATAGGCTATTCTTTGTCTTTTGTATTATATTCTTTTGGGGGGGATAAATTCCCAGAACTGTACTTAGTAGGCTAATATGTATGACTTTTTTTTTTTTCTTTTATGGACCATCTCACTGGCCCATATGTATGACTTTTTAAGTGACTTTTATTATATATTGTACATTTGTTTTTTTTTTTTTTTTTTTTTTTTTTTTTTGTGGGTACCGGGGGGTCGACCTCAGGACCTCGCGTGCCAACAGGCACCCGTGCCGCTGAGCGATATCACCGGCCCCTTTTTCGTATGTGGGATCCGGGAGTCGAACTCGGGCCCTCGCGCTTGCAAGGCAGGCGCTTACGCTGCTGAGCCATCTCACCGGCCCCTATATTGTACATTTGACCTCCAGAAGATTTGTACAGAGTGAAGTGATAATTTAAGGGATTGACCACGTCTGTTTCCAGAATTCTTTAGTTTTTATAAATATGTCTTCATTTTAGCTAATTTAAAAGGTATATGAAGACATGTAGATGTTATTGTGGTATGCATTATAATTTAGATTGAAGAGAAATGTCATAAGTGATAGAAACTTTTAAGAAATAATTTAGATACCTGGCCATTATTGTCTGTATATCTCTTTGTTTCTTTTACTTTTTAGGAAGCTGATGGCACTTTGGATTGCATCAGTATGGCCCTGACTTGCACCTTTAACAGGTGGGGCACACTGCTTGCAGTTGGCTGTAATGATGGCAGAATTGTCATCTGGGATTTTTTGACACGAGGCATTGCTAAAATAATTAGTGCACATATCCATCCAGTCTGTTCTTTATGGTAAGGAAGTTTTATTTTTATTCTATTTCTTTTTTTTTTTTTTTTTTTTTTTTTTGCAACGTTAGGGACTAAAACCCTGGGCGTTGTGCATCCTAGGCAAAGCCCTATATTGCACCATACCCTCAACCTCAGGAATTTTTAAATTAATATATTAAAATGAGTTAAGATAGGAGAATTAATGTGTACTGTGTATTTGCCAATCTCAATGTAGATATTTGAATATTTGGAGCCTTAAATATTCAACTATTAGTAATAGAATTTGTCGTAGTTTATGTAGATCCGGGGCCCATACTATCCTTGAAGTACCTTTGAAGAGAAAAGTTCATTGCAATACTGGATTTATATCAGGCTCTGTCTGGAACCATTTCAATACTGAATGTTTACAGATTGCAGTTGTAGCATGACTGTGCTATTGACCTTTCATTTAGAGGTCTTGGTTAGGAGGGAAGCTTGGAAATCATCTAGCTCCATCTTGTCTAAGTTCTTGAATTCCAGCAACTTTAGCAATCATGAGCATGCTTATTCCTTCATTGAAATACAGTTAATAAGGCTTTTGCTCAAATACATGGAGCTGAAATCTGCTGTTGCATAAGTTCCTGTTGATTTCACTCACTCTATAACTATTTGCTTCATAGAATTTTATGTGGAGGCAGCATTTGTTTTTTGAAATGAACTTGAGGGCATAAAATAGCATTTGTAAGATCAAGGTTAATTAAATCATAACTTTTCTGTTGTCTGAATGGAAGCAGCAGTGTAGTATAAAGGATTGGATAGAGAGGAGGGTTGAATGTCAGTTTACTTTTGGCCACTAATGAACTGGTAGCTTGGGCCCAGACTTTTCTTTGATGCATAAAATGGAAGCACTAGTCTGGATGATCTCTTAGGTCCTCTCCAGGCCTAAGCTTTTTTTTTTTTTTTTTTTTTTTTTTGAGACAGGATCTCTCTGTGTAGTCCAGGTTGGCCTTGAACTCACAGCGATCATCCTGCCTCAGCCTCCCAAGTGATGGGATCACAGGTGTGCACCACCACGCCTGGTAGCATTTCTTTTTTATTATTCTTTCAGTAAAGATTTAAATAGACATGTATTTTTAACAACATTATTCAGGTAGGAATAATTCATATAAGATCAAATGCACCCATTTGAGTGTACAATTCACTGTTTTTTATAAGTTCTGAGTTGTGCATTCATCATCACAATCTGATTCTAGAACTTGTACCTATGGAAATATGTATATATTTTTATTAAGTTATATATATTCATAACTTTAGAAAATTATAGAAAAGAAAATGAAGTGGAATACCATTTCCCATTGTCCTACCACCCAGATGTTACTTCTATAAATATTTTGACACATTTCTATACATAGTTTTTTAAAACCATAGCTTGTAATTGTGTTAGATTTCATTTTATGTTTTGTTTCTTTTCTCCCTAACACTGTCCAGACATTTTCTTGCTTACCAACTCTTTTATGACCAATGTATTAAATAAACTAAAAATTCTTTTTTTAATGTCCTGGGGATTACACCCAGGATCTCATACACTTAACCATTTTCTGGGTTTTTCCCCACTCAGTGGATAGTGTTTAGTGGGTGTCTGCCTTAAGTTTTGCTCTCAATATAATCATTTGTTCAGCAAACATTGAACATGAATTATGTACCAGGTACTATGTTCAGCACTGGGAACACAAAAACAAATGAGAAGAATTTGTGTGTTTGTATGGGTGCATTTGTGTGTGTTGCTGGGAATTGAACCCAGAGAAGAAATTCTTGATTATTAGAAGAGATGGATGTGCAGTTAGGTACATGTTACAAAGCTTTATAGATGTTTTTTGTTTGTCTTTTTGTTTGTTTGTGGTACTGGGGATTGAATCCAGGGTTTCCTACTTGCTAGGCAAGCACTCTACCACTGAGCTACATACCCAGCCCTTTTGTGTAAATTTTAGTTTGAAACAAGCCTTGAGAAATTGCCCAGGATGGCCTTGAACTTGCTATCTTCCTATCTAAACCTCCTGAGTGGCTGGAATTACAGCTGTGTCTGAGGGGAGCAGTGGTCAGAAAAGGCTTCATAGATGAGATAGTTTCTAAGTCCTACTTGTAGTGTGACAAGGTGTTTGCCAGGTGTATTCCAAGCGAAGGTGCTGCACAGGCAAAGGCACTTCAGGTGAAACAAGTGTGGTAGGATGGGGAACCGCAGGTACTTCAGGAGAACTGCATGGTGGGTTGGGAGATGTGATACAATAGGAATTGGAGGGGAGGGGAATGGGAATAAAAGAAGCAAGATATATCATGTCCAGGTACAAATTCCCTATGATGAATGTGATCATAATGTATATCTCAAATGTACCAAGAAAAAAAAAATCACAGAATCTATATATGATTGTTAAATTTTTGAATCAAACAGTACATGAATATGCAAAGTAAAAAACAAAAGTCCTTTGTCTATTCCTTGGGGTAACCATTATTAAACAGTACAGAATAGATCTCTATAAGACAGAGCTTATCTTTTTCTCTGTATGTAAAAAATACATATAACCACATGCATGCTTTTAAACAAAATTGTAGACATACTGTATATTTTGCTCTGTAACTTGCTTTTCTGCTTAATATATAAGGCTGGTTTTTCTGTCTCATTTTAAATAATTGTGCCCATATAGTATTGCATAGTATATTTGCGTTATTGTTTAACTCTTTCCTAATTTTTTGTGTATATGAGTATACCTAGATATCATAATTATAATCAGTAGTTACATACATTTTTTTCTTCGATTCAGCCTCATTTAGAATGTACCTTTATATGACTTTAATTGTTGTATAAATATTTGAACATATTAGGAATTTAGGAAATTTACCAAGGGAAGTTTGGGGTAGCCATGATATCTGTCTTCAATTATAAAGACAGAAAAAATAGCTCAGGGAGCAGAAGCAGAGCTGGTAGGTAGTGAACAGAAGTTACAGGGAAGCAATTGTTAGCAGTCTTTCTCAGCAGAGATGTCACGCGCGGGACAGACTGCCCAGGAGAGAACTGTCGGAGACATTCTGCTCCTTCTTGAGGATACTACAGAAGAAGGTCAGGCACTGAGTGGGGCCATACGTCGAACTAAGTGATTTTTAAAATTAAATGATTTGGGGCTTGGGTATAGCCCAATGGTAGACGTAGCAAGCTTAAGACCCTGAGTTGAATCTTTAGCACCACACACACACAAAAAAAATGCCTAAATGATTTGTAAACTCTTAACAGTAATGACACATCTGTCTTGGAAAGAGACAAAACTTTCAAATGTGAGAAAGTATGATAATCTCTAATTCTTGAGTGTATAGAATTTGAAATGAAAGATTTTATTTTATTTTGGTGCTCAGGATTGAACCCATGGTAATCATGTGCTCTACCATCGAACTACACTCCCTGCCAATTATTATTTTTTAAAATGGGGAATCTCTCAGTTTTTGATTGTTAGTAACTTAATTTTAACAATTAGATTTCCTTCCATTATTACAGAAATACAAGCTTACTGTGAAAGAAAAAAAAATGCTGCAGTGCATAAGAGCTTAAAGGGAAAATGGGATTGTACACTGGTCTGCGGTCACACTGTGCTTGAAAGGCTTACAAGAATAACAGTGACAGCCGTCCTTTGTTTCTCCTCACTCCCAGCCCTCTGCTATTCTCAGCTGCTTCCTTTTGCTGTGGAGCTGCATCTCTAGTAGTTGGTCTTCATATTTCTTTTTTTTTTTTTTTTTTGTGGGTACCGGGGGGTCGACCTCAGGACCTCGCGCGCCAACAGGCACCCGTGCCACTGAGCGATATCACCGGCCCCTTTTTCGTATGTGGGATCCAGGAGTCGAACTCGGGCCCTCGCGCTTGCAAGGCAGGTGCTAACACCGCTGAGCCATCTCACCGGCCCTGGTCTTCATATTTCTAAATAACACGTGCAGCCCTCTTTCTTGGTTTTTGAGTCACCTTTCACAGGCTTCCTGTTAGAGGGGGGTCTGAGTATCAGCTCACCCTCCTACCTTCCCGTCCTCTCTGGAAGTGGGATGGGCTGCCGGCTCTTTTTGTTGTGAATCTTCACGTTTTATCCTTGTTTGACCTCTTAGGATTCACTTTGCCTTTCTTTAGAGTTATCCAGAACTGCAGATGTTCGAGGGCCGCTGGACAAGACTCCCAGTCCTCTTCTGTGCAGATGTGAACTTAACTCCTCACACTCACTTCCTCAGCTTACCCCTGCCGGCCTCCGTCCCTGGAGTCCTGAGGCAGGGAATACAGCATAGTTATCTTATCTCTGATAATAATTATTGATGTTTTTTGAGCACTTATTATGTGCCAGGCATTAGACTAAGAATTTTATATATTAACTTTCTTTCTCAATTTTACATATATTAATTTTAATTATATATATTGACTATATTAATTTAATTCTCAGTAGGGAGATAATATTATCGTTTCTGTGTCACAGATGAAGAAATTGGAGTTGGAAGTATTATGTTACTTGACTAAGATCACACAGCTAAGGGTGGTAATGTCTAGGTCTGAGCAGATTTTGCTTCTTAAACTGTGTTCTTAACCAAAGTCGTATGCCTGCCCGAGCGCCTCGACAGCTACCACTCTGCATCTCACAGTTTGTGTTAATGTTAGCTTGGGGTTTCTTTTTCTGTTTATTCCTTCTGTTTTTTGTTTCTCTGGTTCTTGCTTTCCTGTGGGTTACTTGAACAGCTTTTTAGAATTCCATTTTGATTTATCTGTAATGTTTTTTTTTTTCCTCTATGTGGGTACCAGGAGTCGAACTCAGGACCTCGTGCTTGCCAGCCAGGTGCTTATGCCACTGAGCCATATCACCGGCCCTATGATGTTTTTAAGAGTATTTCTTTGTATAGCTTTTTAGTGGTTACTAGGTATAATATGACATATGCATAATTTTATCACAGTGTACTGTTACTGACATTTTACCAGTTCAAATGAAGTGTGGAAACTTTACCTTCCTTTTGTCCCTTTTCCTTCCCTTGTATATAATTGTCTCAAATACGTCTTCTAAATAAATACATTGTAATCCACACAAGACAAATATATGTGTGTGTGTATAAATATATATAATTTATTTTATTTATAGCTGGGAAACAGTTATGTGCCACCATGCCCAGCTGCCACTATTATAACTTTTGCTTCACATACCAAAACTTGAGAGAAAAGTGTACTACTTGCTCATATTTTGATTCTCTTCATTATGCTTTCTTCCTTCCTGACTTTCTAAGATTCCTTCTCCTCTTTCTTTCCATTTAGAGAAATTGTTTTAGTCTTTTAGGTTAGGTCTGCTGGCAACAGATGTCTTAATCTACCCCTTTGTTCTGGGTTTCAGCAAGTGTTCTTTTTTTTTTTTGTGGGTACCAGGGGTCGACCTCAGGACCTCGCGCGCTAGCAGGTGCCTGTGCCGCTGAGTGATTATCACCGGCCCTTTTTACGTATGTGGGTTCTGGGAGTCGAACTCGGGCCCTCGCACTTGCCAGGCAGGCACTTATGCCACTGAGCCATCTCACCAGCCCTCAGCAAGTATTCTTAAGTCCCACTCTTTATTCTTTCTGTGACTGATGACATGAATATTAGATCTTTTGTTATAGTCTCACATGTCCCTGAGGCTCTTCTTCAGTTCTATTCTTTTATTGTTTAGTTTGTTTTCTGTTGTTCAGACTGAGTCATTTTTATTATTCTGTCCTTCGGTTTACCGATTCTTTTTTTTTATATGCAGGTACTGGGAGTTGAACTCAGGACCTTGTGTTTGCCAGGCAGGCACTTATACCACTGAGCTATATCACCGGCCCCCCTGGTTTACCAGTTCTTTACTCTTATTTTCCTCCATTGGCTTCTGATTCATCTGTATCAGTTATTACATTTTTCAGTTGTAGAATGACCATTTGGTTTTCTGTGTATCTTTGCTGCTGGGTGGGATTGGAGGTGTAGGCTGTCCCCTAGGTTTCCACAGATAGCACCCTGTTTGGAAGGACATGGATGCCTTGTTCCATCTCCCCTGTGGCCCCACTGATTCAGCGCAGGAGGGACCTCATCCCTACTGGTGGTAGCGAAGGTCTCGACCTCCACTCAGCCTTCCCCGACAGCGCCCCAGCAAGGGGATGAGGGTGCCCTCTTTAGCTGGGTGAGGGCGGAAGTGTGGGCTGTCCAGGTCTTGCTGACTCGAGCAGGATTTTTCTGTGATGTTTGGCTGGCATAGAGTGATTTTCTCTAAATGTTTTCTGCCTCACTTGCTGTCCTTCAGCGAGAGGAAACAGTATCTTCTTGGGGGTTTCTGTGTGTGCCTGTTGGCATTGCCAGCTTGTTGGCTTCCTTCGCCCAGTCCAGACCTTGTGAGGCAAAAAGAACCCACAGAGAACTCGCCCTTGCGTCGTCGCTCAGGTTCTGTGGTCCGGCTGTCTTTGCTCTACCTTTCAGAGTCGTTTTGTGTTTGTTTTATAGAATGTCCAAGATGTTTGGCTGTAGTTAGCGGGAGGGATACTTCCTTCTTTTCTTATTTTTAAATAACAGATTCTTATCTTTTTTTGTTTTGTTCATGCTGTGATGGTGCTACTTTTGGGACACCTTCAGAATATTAAGATACTCTTTACCCTCAAGCCCTCCCACCCCAACCACTTTTGTGTGTGTGATTTCAGCTCTTAAAGGCTAGCTGATTTGGGGGTTTTCTAAGATTTTTGAGTCTCTCTTATTTCACTGAGCCACTTGAAATATTAACTACTACATGTAAAGATATCATGAAAACATTCTTATTTATTGGTTACTGGAGAAAGTTTATTGTAGATTTTTTTTTTTTTAATGGTGCCAGAAGACCAGGTGTGGTGGTATATACCTGTAATCTCAGCATTCAGGAGGCTGAGGCAGGAGGATTGCCACAAGTTCAAGGCCAGCCTGGCCTACATAATAAGCTCAAGGCCACCCTGAGCTACATAGCAAGACCCTGTCTCCCCCCTCCTTAAAAGAGGTATACCTGAGATATACCTCTATCCCTTTATTTTTTATTTTGAGATAGGGTCTCACTAAATTTCCCAGGTGGGACTCACACTTGTGATCCTCTTGCCTCAGCCTCCCAAATGCTGGATTTAACACGTATGTGCCACTCTGCCTAGCTATTGTAGATTTGAGTATATAGTACTTAAAAAAGAATTCTTGCCCTGTGCAATAAGGAGAATGCATGTAACTCCTGCATTTTATCCATAATAATTACATGATATACTGTACTTTAACTTTGAATACATACTAATAAACTACCCTTTTATTTTTCCTAGTTGGAGTCGAGATGGGCATAAGCTTGTGAGTGCTTCCACCGATAACATAGTGTCACAATGGGATGTTCTGTCAGGCGACTGTGACCAGAGGTTTCGATTCCCTTCACCCATCTTAAAAGTCCAGTATCATCCAAGAGATCAGTATGTTTACGCTATTCCTTTCCTGGGGTGGGGTCTAATTCTAAATGGATTAGCTCTGGGCTCATGACAGCTTCAGTTTAAGGCTTTAAGAGGCAAACAGTACACATTTCTAAGACCTATATAAAATAATCTTTCTAGGTTGGCTATACTGAATACATTTTCAAGGAGATTATTATTGTATTTATATATAATATACATATAATGTGTATATTATAACTCTTTACTTAACTATATGTAATAGTTAAAAACTGGCCAAATTAAGACTTTGAAAATGAGCAAAGATAGAAATAAGTATAATGATTGGGCCTTGACTTGGGGCTTTTCCTTCCTTAATTTTTTGAATTTCTTTCATATGAGTAAACAGCTCAATATTAAAGCTACATTTAAGAAAAATAGTTATTCACCATTCCATTACCCAGACATAGCTGTTTCATTTCTCTGGGATCTCTCGTAGTCATCTTCTCTGTAAGTATGAAACTTCTTATATAGCGCCTCCTACTCAGTCCGTATTAGATATATTTCAATATGCATTTTTTACATAGCTGTAATCAGTTATTTTGGTATTTACTTTATTTCATATTTTGCTAGTTTAATTATATCTTCATATTTATTTTCAATGGTCACATTTTATTTTGTCAAGATAGGATCCCCATAATTTTACTCAGTCTTTTCCCTGTTATTAGACATGAAGATTTTAGGCTTTTTTATGATTTCAGATTTGCTTGGGTTGGGAGGGTTGATGAGGGTAGTGGACGGAGATCAGGGATCAGCCTGCTGATACCAAAGCAATAGCCAATGTGCTGTTCATATTTTTAAACAGGAACAAGGTTCTCGTGTGTCCCATGAAATCTGCTCCTGTCATGTTGACCCTTTCAGATTCCAAACATGTTGTTCTGCCGGTAGACGATGACTCCGATTTGAACGTGGTGGCGTCTTTTGATAGGCGAGGGGAGTATATCTATACAGGAAATGCAAAAGGCAAGGTAAGCCAAGGAGCCTGGAAGTTGATAAAGTAAGGACCAGGCACGTCATGCGTTGAACTCATTTCATATGTGTGCTTGTTGTACTTCTCTTGAAGTTTCTTTTATTCTTGGTCTAAGCACAGCTCCTACCTATAGCAAATTTAGCTTATTTTTCTTTCATGCCTCAATTATAATTTCTCTTTGAATTTAAAGTGGGCAGAGATTATTTGACATAGAAAAGGATAGAAAGTCCTCTAACAAATGCTAGTAATGAAGGGCCATTACTACATTAACTAACTAACCTTAGAAGTCATGTTTAACAACTGGAACACTTCTGATGAAAATGTCTTGATATATAGTTGCATACAACATTGCGTAATTCAGGCTGGCTTAACCTATAGTACCAAGAGTTTGTCATTTTTCTTTTTTCTTTCCTGTTAAAGTTCTCACTTTGCCTTTTGGAATGTTTGGAAGGTAGAGACCCTTCTCCCTGGGATGCATTAGTGTTTTTTCTGTGGAATATGAGGGGTGCGTAGGTGAGCTTTAAGGCTCTTTTCATGCTTAGTGTTTACAATTCCATTAGCGACCTTGATTTTGTTGTTTTGCTTTTGATTGGCGCATATGGGCTAGTATAATTTCATGGCTACCTCATTTATTTATTTATTTTCTTTGCAGTACTGGAGATTGAACTCCAGGCCTCGCACATGTCAGACAGGTCCTCTCTGCTACTGAGCCACATCCTCAGCCCTCTTGGCTGTTTTAGAAGGTGGCAGTTAGCCAGGTGTGGTGGCACATGCCTGTAATCCCAGCACTTGGGCTCAGGCAGGAGGATCGCTGTGAGTTCAAGGCCAGCCTGAACTACATAGCAAGACCCTGTCTCAAAAAAACAGACAAACAAACAAAAAAAGGGCAATTAAAAACTAGTAAAATGAAATTTACCATTTTAAGCATTTTTAAATGTGAAGTTCAATGGTATTAAGTACATTAAACCCGCACCACCATCCTCTTCAGAACTCTTTTCATCTTGCAAAACTGAAACACTGTGCCTGTTAAACAATAAATTTCCCAGTCTTTGGCAACCGCCATTTCACTTTGTCTCTATGACTTTGACGACTCCATGTACCTCTTATAAGTGGACTCATACCATATTTTCCCATTTGCACCTGGCTTTTTTGCTTAATGTAATGACCTCAAGGTTCATTCATGTTGTAGTGTGTCAGAATTTCCCTCTTTCCAAAGTTCAACAATATTGTAGGCGTATACCAAGTATTGTTTAACTGTTCATCTGTTGATGAATACTTGGGTTGCTCCCACTACTTGACTATTGCAAATAATGTTGAATATCATATTTTAAGAATGGATTGTGAAGACCACTCCCTCTGCCCCCCGTGCTGGCGTTTGAACCCCGGGGTTCTGCTGCCATTACAATACAGGGGCTTCACACTGAGCTACATTTCCAGCCCTTTTTTGTTTGTTTTTTATTTTAAGACAGAGTCTTGCTAAGTTTCCCAGGCTGGGCTTGAACTTCTGATCCTCCTGGCTCTGCATCTCAGAGTGCTGGAATTACAGGTGTGAGCAGTTGCCCAACTAAGACTGTATAGTTTATTTGAAAAAGTAAAAAGCAGTATCATTAATCAGGTTCAGTAAATAGAAATAGCAGTGTTTGTATTTTTACTCACTTTCTGCTCAGTTTCAGATAGAGAAGCCAGATCTAATTACTGTTAGTTATCAGAATATTTACTTTTTCTTTTTCCATAAACTTTAGATTTTGGTCCTAAAAACAGATTCTCAGGATCTTGTTGCTTCCTTCAGAGTAACAACTGGGACAAGCAATACCACAGCCATTAAGTCAATTGAGTTTGCTCGGAAGGGAAGGTAAGTGACACCTTGTCTTTTTAGGGATAGTTTTAAAAGGAGAAGAATGCAAAACTGCATTGAAATGTACAGTTTTTGTGTATCTTACACTTTTAAAATTTATTGAAATTGGTAGAAACTCTTCATATCTGGTTCTTGGGTTTACAAAATTTCCCTCATTGAACCAGTAGTCACATTTTCCTTATTTGAAGGCTGTCCTCTTTACTGAAAAGATATTTGAATGGTCAGTACTTAGAACCAAAATGCTTGGCACATTGTAAGCATTGGGTAAAGATTAAATATTTTATTTTACTTTTCATAGTGGTGCTGAGAATTGTACCCAGGATCTCATGCATACCAGACAAGTATTCTACCCCTGAGTTACACCCCTTGGGCCTAAATATTTTCATAAGCAGAACTGTGTCATAAAATTGACACAGTAATTAAATGTGTATTTACATAAAGTCTATTTACCCTTTTAATTTCAGATGTTATTCTGGTTAGTTTGGTTATCTAGATAGAAGTAGATATATCAATAAAAACAAGAAGGAAAAGGTTGTCAGTCAGAAGTAACAATCATGTTCTGGTTGGGAACACCCATATGTACCTAGAGGATATTCATGTTCAAAATGCTCTTGTGCATGTGTGCGTGTGTGTGTTCACGTGTGGGGGGTGGGGCGGTGCTAGGGATGAATCCAAGTGGCTCACGCATGCTGGGTGAGCACTTTACCATGAGATACACTCTCAGCCCCTCAGAATGCTCTCGAATTAAGATCAGTGGGGTCTAAGGGTTCTGCTGCCATTACAGTAAAAAGTCAGACATTTTAAAGTGTTGTATTTAGATTATTAACTCATGAAGAAGAATATATTGTTTATAAAACTGGCCAGCAAAATGAAGTATTTATGTACATGCAGCATAACCTTGTAAATTTAGCAAGCTGGCTTCACGTTAGAGGTCTCGGGGCTCAGTTAAATAGTGACAGTTTGAACAGTTTGGGTTTAAGGATACACAGGAAGGACAGAGTGTATACATTCTCCTGGACTTGGTTTTGGAAGGTGCCAGGATGTGGAAGCATTCTAGTCTTAGCACTTTACTCAGGTTCTCCCTGGTTCATTGGTTGTTTGTATCACTGTTCTTGGGAACTCTAGTAACAGAAAATGTTGACAGGAACAGATCCTTGACCTCTGTTGCTATTTTTCTTCTTTCTCTAGTTGCTTTTTAATTAATACAGCAGATCGAATAATCCGAGTTTATGATGGCAGAGAAATCTTAACCTGTGGAAGAGATGGAGAGCCTGAACCCATGCAGAAACTGCAGGACCTGGTGAATAGGTACATGTCACAGCCCAGAAGGGTGTGGGGTGCTTCTGCACTGGGGCTCAACTTCCAGTTCTCCTTGGGGACTTTTTTTGTCCTTTAGGACCCCATGGAAGAAATGTTGCTTCTCTGGGGATGGGGAATACATTGTGGCAGGCTCTGCCCGGCAGCATGCCCTGTACATCTGGGAGAAGAGCATTGGCAACCTGGTGAAGATTCTCCATGGAACGAGAGGAGAACTCCTCCTGGATGTGGCAGTGAGTTGAGCAGGCGTTGCTGCCATTACTCACACAATCTAGACCATCTTGATTCTGTTCTGACTTACCCGAATTTTCTTTCCTTCATTCAAATTTAGTGGCATCCTGTTCGACCCATCATAGCATCCATTTCTAGTGGAGTAGTATCCATCTGGGCACAAAATCAAGTAGTAAGTATTTTTCCAGTTGACTTGCTTTGAAACTAAATACCCCTTTTTGTCAAAGAACCTTACAAAGAACCTTAAATGTAATAAGCTAAAAACTACCTTAATTACTTCCTTTTGCATAAGAATCTTGTAGTCTAAATAAATAGGTTCAGTGTGTCTAGTGTTACTTTATTTTGGTGGGATGATCTTGGTCCTAAGTTGGTTTACTTGGAGAAAGTTTTCATGGAGAAAGTCTAGTATACTTTCTGTTACATTTTTCTGTTACTTGAGCTATATTTTTCTTTTGCTTTTCTTATTTTCAGCTCAGTTTCTATTTTACATTTGATTTTACTTTCAACTCTTTTAAACTATATTTGTAATCGGACTAACACAGTCACACAATTTAATGTAGATTGGCTCTGTTTAGGGATTTCTGTTTGGAAATAAAGTTGATTAACAAAGAATCAAAAATAGAAAATTTAACATTTTACCTCAGAATTACATCTTAAAAGATTAAAGCAAGCAGTTATTTATTAGAGAGCTACAGTTAATAACTTGAAGTGTTTAAATAGAAAATACCTTAAGATGGTAAATCCTATAGATAACTAATTTTTACCTCCAAATTTAATCTGAGTTATTTGCTCTTTCACTTATATCATCAGTGTCTAGGGTTAGATTTTTGTGTTCTTAAGGAGTTAAGTAGTGTATTTTGTTTGTGGTATAGGAAAATTGGAGTGCATTTGCACCAGATTTCAAAGAGTTGGATGAAAATGTTGAATACGAGGAAAGGGAATCAGAGTTTGATATTGAAGATGAAGATAAGAGTGAGCCTGAGCAGACAGGTAACGTTTCCCAATTGCAGGTGGGATTTCTAAAGGGAAAATGATAGCTTTACTGAATATTTGAAATTTGTGTTGTAAATTTATTTCAGAGTTTAAGATGCCCTGTTTTTCTTTAAGTATACATAACTTCTGCAGTGGTTGGGAGTCTTAACTCAGGGCTTAAGGCACTCTCTTGACATTTCTCTTGTATTTGCTTATTAGCTGCAGATAACTAAATGGGGATTTATGGGTAGCACCTAGCAAAGCACCCAGATGTACTGAGTGCAGCTGTGTCATGTGTTCTTTCACCTCTTTGTCAGTAAGAGAAAGGCCAAGAGCATGGGCTCTGGAGTCAGTTTTGGGCAAAATACTTAACCTTAATGTGTAAATCTGCATTGGATAGAGATAATAATAGTACCCGTCTTTTGGGGCTGTTGGGAATAAACAAAACAAATCATGTAAACCACTTAGTGTATTTCTAGACCATAGTAAGCACCCCTGGGAGTGGGGATTTAGCTCAGTAGCGCAGTGCCTGCCTGGCAAGCATGAGGTCCTGAGTTCAATTCCCAGTACCTCCCAAAAAAACAAAATAAAAAATGTAGTAAACACCCAAATGTTATTTTCTATTATGATTATGTCTATGATCATTGTTATTTTTATCTCATCTTCTGAACTTGTAGATAGGACCCCCTTGAAAATAAAGATTTTATTATTTTTTTTTTACCTTCATGATGTCTAACACAGAGCTTTACGTGCAGGAGGGATTTGTGTGTGCGAATACTTTATTTTATTTTATTTTTTTTTTTCAAAAGAAGAACAAATTTTCAAACCAACATAATAGGAGGGTAACAATGGTTAATACATTACGTATTACTATCTTTAAGTTAGTTATTCAGGACACCAGACATTAGCATTCAATTGTCCAAACATTATTGGCACAAACCTTACTCTTCAATGAACTAAGTAAAAATGGTAGTGTATCTATCTTAACCATCATATATATATATATATATATATATATATATATATATATATATATATACACAATTTTTTTTTTCCCTTTCCCTTCTTTCTTTTCCCTATTCCAGTCTCTCTTTCCTTTTGACCAGTTTCTTTTTGATTCACCATGTCTATTGTACATTTTGGATCTTATTTACTCTTTCAGTTTCTCATACTAGAGAGATAATACGATGCTTACACATGTGCTTCTGGTTTATTTCACTTATGAGTATTTTCTCGAGTTGCATCCATTTACCTATAAAAGTCTCCAGTTTATCCTTCTTTATGGCTGAATAGTACTCCATTGTATAAAAATACCACATCTTTCTTATCCATTCCTCAGTTGATGGGCATTTGGGTTGTTTCCAAGATCTGGCTATTACAAATTGTGCTGCTATAAACATGGGTGCACATATATCGCTGTGGTACGATGTTTTTAATTCTTCTGGGAAGATACCCAGAAGGGGAATAGCTGGGTCAAATGGGACCTCCAACTCTAGTTTTTTGAGGAATCTCCACACTGACTTCCACAGTGGCTGTACCAGTCGACACTCCCACCAACAGTGAAGAAGTGTTCCTTTTTCCCCACAACCCCTCCAGCATTTGTTATTAGTTGATTTCTTAATAATAGCCATTCTTTCTGGGGTGAGATGGTATCTCAGTGTTGTTTTAATTTGCATCTCTCGAATGACTAGTGATGTTGCACATTTTTTTGTATATTTGTTTGCCATTAGTATTTCTTCATCTGAGAAATGTGTATTCATCTCAGATGCCCATTTTTGGAGTGGGTCTTTAAATTTGGGAGGTCTGATTTTTTTGAGTTCTTTATATGTTCTCGATAGTAATCCTTTGTCTGAGGAACAGCTGGCAAACATTTTTTCCCACATTGTGGGTTGTCTCTTCACTCTGTTGGTGGTTTCTCTTGCTGTGCAAAAGCTTTTTAATAAGATGAGATCCCAGTTATTGATTCTTTGGGATAGTTCCCGTGCGGTTGAGTTTTTATTCATAAAGTCTTTGCCTACACCAATGTCTCCAAGGGTTTTACCTATCCTACCTTCCAGCAGATTTAATGTTTCTGTTTTAATATTTAGATCTCTGATCCATTTTGAATTTAGTTTAGTGCATGGTGAAAGATATGGATCTAGTTTTAATCTTCGGCATGTGTAGAGCCAGTTTTTCCAGCACCATTTATTAAAGAGGCTATCTTTCTTCCAGCGAATGTGTTTGGCACCTTTGTCAAAGATAAGGTGGCTTAGTATGTCTGGGGTTGTTTCAGCATCTTCTAATCTGTTCCATTGATCTTCAGGTCTGTTTTTTTGCCAGTACCACACTGTTTTTATCACAGTAGCTTTATAGTATAATTTCAAGTCGGGGATTGTGATGCCCCCTGCCTTACCTTTGTTGCCCAGAATTGCCTTTGCTATTCTAGGTCTCTTCTGATTCCAAATGAATTTTAGGATTGTTTTCTCTAATTCTGTGAGATATGCTGTTGGAATTTTGATTGGAATTGCATTAAATCTGTATAACAATTTTGGAAGTATGGCCATTTTCACTATATTGGTTCTTCCTATCCAGGAGCAAGGGATATCTTTCCATTTTCTGATATCCTCTTCAATCTCCTTTTTCAGAGTACTGTAGTTTTCAGTATAGAGGTCTTTTACATCCTTCGTGAGGTTGATTCCTAGGTATTTCATTTTTTTGGATGTTATTGTGAAAGGTATTGTTTCCCTAATTTCTCTTTCAGTAAGTTTGTTATTTGTGTACAGGAAGGCTATTGACTTTTGAGTATTGACTTTGTATCCAGCTACACTACTGAATTTGCTTATTAAATCTAGCAGTTTTTTAGTGGAGTTTTTGGGGTCTTCTGTGTAGAGTATCATGTCATCTGCAAATAATGATAATTTAACTTCTTCCTTTCCAATCATTATTCCTTTTATTTCTTTCTCTTGTCTAATCGCTCTGGCTAAAGTTTCCAGAACTATGTTGAATAAGAGTGGGGACAGTGGACATCCTTGTCTTGTTCCTGATTTTAGAGGGAAGGCTTTCAGTTTTTGGCCATTTAGTATAATATTGGCTGTTGGTTTGTCATAGATAGCTTTTACCAGATTGAGATAAAGACCCTCTATTCCAATTTTCTGTAGGGTTTTTATCATGAAAAGGTGCTGGACTTTGTCAAAAGCTTTTTCTGCATCTATTGAGATGATCATGTGATTTTTGTCTTTGGTTCTGTTAATATGCTGTATTACATTTATTGATTTACGTATGTTGAACCATCCCTGCATCCCTGGGATGAATCCAACTTGGTCATGGTGTATAATCTTCTTGATGATTTGTTGGATTCTGTTTGCCAGTATCTTATTAAGGATTTTTGCATCTATGTTCATTAGGGAGATTGGCCTGTAGTTCTCTTTCTTAGTTGGGTCCTTCTCTGGTTTTGGTATCAGGGTAATGCTTGCTTCCAGGAATGAATTTGGGAGTATTGCTTCCCTTTCAATTTCATTGAAAAGTTTGAGAAGTAGGGGCGTTAGGTCTTCTCTAAATTTCTTGTAGAATTCGGCAGTGAATCCATCAGGGCCTGGGCTTTTCTTTGTTGGGAGGTTTTTAATTACATCTTCAATTTCATTGGCTGATATTGGTTTATTTAGGATTTTTAAATCTTCTTGATTCAGCTTTGGTAATTCATACGAATCTAGGAATCTGTCCATTTCTTCTGCATTTTCCATCTTAGTAGAATATAAATTTTCAAAATAGGTATAGATGATCTTCTGGATTTCTGCAGGGTCCGTCGTGATATCACCCTTTTCATTTTCAATTGCATGGATTTGAGTCTTTTCTTTTCTTTTTTTAATAAGGTTGGATAAGGGTTTGTCAATCTTATTTATTCTTTCAAAGAACCAACTTTTTGCTTCATTGATTCTTTGTATTGTTTTTTTATTCTCCAATACGTTAATTTCTGCTCTGATCTTTATAATTTCCTCCCTTGTACGGGCTTTTGGCTTAACCTGCTCTTCTTTTTCTAGAAGCTCGAGGTTCACCCTTAAGTTGTTTATTTGCGCTTGCTCTATTTTCCTGATATAAGTGTTTAATGCTATAAATTTCCCTCTTAGGACTGCTTTCATTGTATCCCATAAGTTCCGGTATGTTGTACTGTCATTATCATTCAGTTGTAGAAAGTGACTAATTTCTTCTTTAATTTCATCTGTGACCCATTGGTTGTTCAGGAGGATGCTGTTTAATTTCCATGTGTTTAGGGAGTTTTTGTGGGATCTTTTGCCATTGATTTCCAATTTCATTGCACTATGGTCTGATAATATGCATGGGATAATTTCAATTCCTTTGCATTTACTTAAGCAGGTTTTATGAGCTAGTATGTGGTCTATTTTGGAGAACGTCCCATGTGCAGCTGAGAAAAATGTGTATTCTGATGTTGTGGGATGGAACACTCTGTAGACATCTACTAAGTCCATTTGTTCAAAAGTTTGGTTCAGTTCTACTATTTCATTATTGATTTTCTGTCCAGTTGATCTATCTTTTTGTGACAGTGGAGTATTGAGATCTCCCAATATAATTGTATTAGTGCTTATTTGATTTTTCATGTCCTTTAGTACTTGTTTTATATAGCTGGGTGCATTGGTATTTGACGCATATATATTTATGATGGTTATCTCTTCCTCTTGGATTGTTCCCTTTACAAGGATGTAATGACCGTCTTTATCTCTCTGAATCCTTCTTGGCTTGAAGTTCACTTTGTCTGCAAAAAGAATAGCTACCCCTGCTTTTTTCTGGGTTCCTGTGGCATGGAGTATTGTTTTCCATCCTTTGACTTTCAGTCTATGAATTTCTTTCTGAATTAAATGTGTTTCTTGTATACAGCATATTGTTGGATCTTGCTTCTTGATCCATTTCGCCAGTCTGTGCCTTTTGATTGGTGAATTGAGACCGTTAACATTGATGGTTAAAACTGATATGTATTGACTTGTCATGATATTTTCCTGTTGTTGGTTCCCACTCTTTGTTTTTCTGCTTTCCGGCTATTTAATTATTTGCCCTGCCTGGTGGATTCCTTCTGTTGGGGTTCCTATCTCTTTCTAGAATGTCCTTCAGAACGTTTTGGAGTGCTGGTTTGGTGGTCATAAATTTTCTCAGATGTTCTTTGTCATGAAAGTATTTTATTTCTCCATCAATTTTGAAAGATAGTTTTGCAGGGTACATCAATCTGGGCTGAAAATTATTTTCCTTTAGAGCTTGCAATACATCATTCCAAGCTCTTCTTGAATTGAGGGTTTGTGCTGAAAAGTCAGCTGTGATTCTGATGGGTTTTCCTTCATAGGTGATTTGTCTCTTCTCCCTAACAGCTTTTAAGATTCTGCCCTTCTGTTGAATTTCTGGGATCTTGACTATAATATGTCTGGCTGAAGTTTTTTTTTGATCATGTCTAGTTGGTGTTCTAAAAGCTTCATTTATAGGGGTGTCAAATTCCTTTTCTCTTCCAGGAAAGTTCTCCCTGATTATGTCTTTGAACAAGGTTTTAATGTCGTTGATGCTATCTCCTGCTTTTTCATTTATTCCAATTATTCTTAAGTTGTTTATCTTTGAGTCATCTAGCAGCTGCTGAATTGATTTTTCATGGTCCCTTGCTATTTTTAAGAATTTTTCCATTTCATGATCACTAATTGCAAGCCTGTCTTCTATATCTGAGATCCTGTCCTCGCATTGGCTTATTCTGCTACAAATACTTTCAATGGAATTTTTTATCTCTTGGATATCTGCTTGAATCTGCCTTATGGATTCCATTTCTTTCCTATGCTGAGCATTCATGGTTTCTATAGTTTTCTTAAGTTCATCTATTTTTTTGTCTGTATCAGCTATAGTGTCCTTAAGCATGGTCTTCATTGTAGACATTATCTCTGCAGTTATCTGTGAGATTATTTCTGTTTTAATTTTTTCCAGAACCTCATTCAGTTGCTTTGTTGTTACCACTTCAGATAGGCCAGGTGGGTGGCTTTCGGATTGTCCCACCTCGTTGCTCCCTAGGTTTGCCTTTGGTGAATTGGATGTGTGTGGTTGCATCTTGTTTAAGTGTCGTCTCATTTTTTCTTTCTTTAATTCCTGGGGTGATGTTTGCAAATTACCTATAGTAGGTTACTTTATTGCTAGTGTTTAAGATCTTTAGAAGATGACTACTTCTCTGCAGTATCTTCCAAGTGGAGCTTGCTTTTAGGTTTTGAGCTTTCTGCCAGATCCTACCTCTTCAATTCGTTGGGTATGCGAAGTTGCTACCTGTTTGGCCCAGTCCTTGATTCTTTGGTACTGTGCCACTGTATTTTCTGTGTCCCTTAGTCAATCTCAATCATGAAATATCAGGAAGGAAAGATGTTTAGAACAATTATTTCACATTTGGCTATAATGTTAACTAAAGCATCAAACACAGCCTAAAAAATGACAGACTGAGCTAACCAGTTATTTACCACTTTTAGCTGTATAGAGTTGCGGTTATATAACAAAATCTAAAACACACCAGAAAAATTATATGCAGTATACAAGTCCTATGTATGTCAATTTTTCCTTGAGGAGTTTAAATTTAAAATGAGTTAAGGAGGAAATAGAGTATTGGGAGAAGAGGAAGGAATTAGATGTAAGGTTAGAGGACCAAGAGGGATCCCACTAAAATTGGGACACTAGTGCAGAGCACAGGTGGTAAAAAGAGAAGGAAGGGATAAAAGGAAGAACAGATCACAACCACAATCACAAAGAAGTTAGAGGCGCTGTTTACACTCATATAAAAAACCAGAGAGAATAATGAAGGAAAGAGCAAATACACATACAGAAACAAAAACAAAGATAAAAACAATAAAACAGACAGATCAAAAATAAAACCCCACCAAAAAACAAAACAAAACAAAACAAAAACAAAAAAACCCTTCGCCAGAACAAAAAACAAATCAGTGAGAAAATAAAAATAAAAATAAAAATAAAAATAAAAAAAATAAAAAGAATCAGTTCCAGGTGTTGACTCTGTTGTAGGCAGGTACCTTGTGACAGAGTCCTGTTCTGTGCAGGTCCGTCCCAGTAAGCCAGGAGCGCCCTCTGGCGGGCGGTGAGCAGAGGCGCGTACTTTCAGGCAGAGACCAGTCTAGCTCGCCTCCGCTCTCAGCGCCCTTTCACGATCCCTGGGCCTGAGAGGCTCAGCGTGCTGTCCGGAGCGCGGGTTCCCTGCACTGGTTCCCGCCGCTCTGGTTTTTCGCCACGCCCCCCACAATGGCGCCAGGCCAGTCGCTCTCTGGCGCGGGACGGGTGTGGCTGAGAGTCCAGTCTCGTTCACCTGCTGACCTCAGCACACTTTCGTGGGCCTGAGAGGCCCCGTGCTGCCCTGTCCGGAGCACAAGTTCCCAGAGCAGTTTCCCAGCCGCTCTGAGTTTCGCCACACCCCCCACAATGGCGCCCGGCCGGTCGCTCTCTGGCGCGGGGCAGCTGTGGCTGAGAGACACTCACCGCTGGTCAGCGCCGTTCTCCGCCGCTCCCCTGCCCCGCCGCTGTCTCAGGATCCTCCGTGGGGGCTCCCTGGGCGCCAGCTGCCACCGTGTGTCTGTAGAATTGAGCCTCCGCGGCGCTGCAACTCCCGGGATAGTAGAAGGTGCGCACGTGCGGTCTGCTCCTTCTTTCCTTCTTCTTTGTTGGAAGTCACCCGTCACTGGTGCCGGGGGTCCCAGATTGCGCTTCAGAACTTTTCTGGGTTTTGGGGAGGCATCTCCCCCCCTCCTGCGCTTTCCGGGTCGCTATATTCCCGTGTTCCAATGGTAACTTTTAGAGAGAGTTTCGCTGCCTGCTTCTTACTCATCCGCCATCTTGAGGTTCCCTCTCGCGAATACTTTAGAATGCCCAGTTGCACTCTAATTAGTGCCACAGATCTTCCATTACAGGACCATTTTATGGTGCAGGAACCAGGGAATCAAGACTAAGGTTAATCTGTCCAGCTTGAAAGTACTGTTCCTTACTTTTGAGTATTAGATAACTTGCATGCCTCACATGTTTCAGGAACATCTCTGGGGATACAGAACGTTCTGGATTGTTTTGGCATTCTAGGATCATGTTCTGTGAGCCTTCCCAGACTTTCACATAAATTGTTCTTCTTTCCTGTCTCCCATGATCATTGCACATACCTTATTGTAGCATTTACTGTGTTAAATTGAAATTGTCCATTTGTGTCTGTTTACCCAAAGCTTTTACTGATTGAAAAGCCCTTCTCAGCTTCCTTGATCATCATTATTCCCCTAGCATATGGTTGAAATTCAGCTCTTACTTGTTAAATAGACTGTTTGGTTTCCTCCTTTATATTTCCTGAATTTCAGTTTGTAAAAACCATTAAGCTACATGTAAAAAGCAGTTTTCACTTCATTTCAAGCCTGTCCTGTGCTTCTGTCCTGCAGGCGCTGATGCTGCTGAAGATGAGGAAGTTGATGTCACCAGTGTGGACCCCATTGCTGCCTTCTGTAGCAGGTGAGTGGCCTGGAGGGCTGGGGGCTGGGATGCGCCTCCTGTCTCTGGTGGGTATTGCTCAGTTCCCCGACTGTTCCTTCAGTCCCATCTGCTTATTAACTGAGAAAGTGATCACCCTTGGTGTATAAAAGAAACAATTTAGTCTTTCTTCTCTAGTCCTACTTTCCCTTCCCTTCTCCTTGATACAGAATTTAAGAAATAGAAATAATTCATTTATTTGGTTTACAATGATGGATTTCTGATTTCTGTTTATTCATCTTGGCTTTCTTAAAGTTCTAGATTCATGCCTGGTGTGTATGCTTAATAGAGGTGCTAGAGGAAGGGCTCATGGTTTAAGCAACTATCTCCTCTTTTTTCCAATCCCTTGTCTGATCCTGTTCCAAATAGTGATGAAGAGCTGGAAGATTCAAAGGCTCTGTTGTATTTACCCATTGCCCCTGAGGTAGAAGACCCAGAAGAAAATCCTTATGGCCCTCCACCAGATGCGGTCCAAACCTCCTTGATGGACGAAGGGGCTAGTTCAGAGAAGAAGAGGCAGTCTTCGGCAGATGGGTCCCAGCCACCGAAGAAGAAACCCAAAACAACCAACATAGAGCTTCAGGGAGTGCCAAATGATGGTGAGAGCTACAGCTCCCTGATGACTGGCAGGCACCGCTTCTTCTCTTCTGGCATTTCTTAATTTCCTGTTTGAGGGATTTTTACCCTCAAGGAATTTTCCCCATGAGTCTTTTTAATAGTGCTTGACAGCTTTATGAGGATTCCATCTGTATTCACTTTTCTTTTAAAGTGAGGAAATTCTGCTCTTTAATGCCTTACCTAAGAAAACACCCCTTGTCTTCTGACACATAGCTCAGAATTCTTTTCCCATAGAGGGTTTTCTTAGTGGGTAGAGTACTAGTCAGACCTGGACAATCATTTCCTTCTTCCTGTCTGCTTTTACGGTCTGACTCTAGGAGCCTTTTATGTGTTGCGATAGGTAGGGATGTGTTTATTACCGGGCATCTTCCTTTTTCTTGTAGCTTACTGCAGGCCAATTAATGATGCAACTGCACATTTCCCTGATGCTATTGATTGCATGTCTGCTCTGTCCCAAGCACTGTTGAGTGGTTTGTATACCATTGCTGACTTCTACATAAACCCTGCAAGTTGTTTTATTATTCCTGCTTTCCAAAGGACAAAATTAGGTCGAAGTTATATGTTAAGAGGTTGTATAACTTGCCCAAGATCTTACAGAAAGTGGTGTGGTCAGGATTCTTCTCCCTGGTTATCTAGTTACAAAGCCTATTCCATTTCTGCTCCCTCGTGCCTCTGTGTGTGTGCGCGTGCGCCTGTGTGTGTGCGTGCTCAGGCGCATACACACACACACACCTTTTCTATCTTGCTTTGATACAGTATCTTTCGTTGCTTTTTCAGTTTAGAGTTGTGGCTTGGTATGAGCCATATAGGCTGTTCGTGCCTTTTTGTCAGTCAACTATCATTTAATGGCCACTCTTACAGTTTTTAAATAATACACAGGCAGACTTCTCTGCTTGTATTAGCGGACCTGGGACACAGAAGCAGTGTTCTTTGCTCAGAGATCTGGTGGGGTGCTGGCGCTGGTGGTGTGTAACCTCCTCCCGATGTCTCTCTGTCCTTCTGCAGAAGTCCATCCATTACTGGGTGTGAAGGGGGATGGCAAATCCAAGAAGAAGCAAGCAGGCCGGCCTAAAGGATCAAAAGGTAAAGAGAAAGATTCTCCATTTAAACCGAAACTCTACAAAGGGGACAGAGGTTTACCTCTGGAAGGATCAACGAAGGGTAAAGTGCAGGCGGAACTCAGCCAGCCCTTGACAGGTAAGGACACATTGGGAGCACTGTCTGGCTTGCTTTGTGGCCTTGCTTTGTACAGCCCCTGACCTTCTTTAACTGCAGCATTTTTTTCCTTCCCTTCTTTTTCCCAGCAGCAGATAATCTTTGTATTTTAAGCTGCTAAGGGCAGGCTAAACCAGAATTGGCTTAATTCAGTGGCTCTTAATCTTGGGTCCATAAATAGATTTCAGGGGGCCTACATTCCCCCGATATCATTTGCAAAATATGTGAATATTTTTCTGAGGAAGATGCCCGTAGCTTTCATCAGATTCCTATCAGGAAGTCCATGACCTTAAAATATCAGAACCCCTGGTTTAATTAATTTCTTCCTCTGTATTTGCTGTAGGTTTTTTGTTGGTTGAGGTTTTGGTGGTGGTGGTGGTGGTGGTTTTTTTCTTCAAATTCAAGTGCCATAGGCAGAAACGTCAGCTTATTTTATATAGCCCCTGACTGTTGAACTGTGGTGTCTTTTCTTTCCATATTGTTCAAATCCTGTTAAGAGGTAGTTTTCTCTCTCCCAGTAGCCTAGAAGAAACAATGAAATTCTTAGTAGTACCAACGTGTTAAGGAAGAAAATGATGCTTTTGGGTTTTTCCTCCCAGTATCTGGAAGCAATTACCAAAAAGACAAACTATACTATCTGTGTAGCTTCTTAACAGCTCAATTTTTTAAAACTTAATATTTGGGTTTTCTCACTTTTATATCATGGAGGAATTTTTACTGAGAGATGGAGAACCAATCCAGTTTCCTATCCAGTACTTGTGAACCTAGCTAAATGGTCTTTTGTTTAGAAAGTATTTCCATTTCTATTGAAACATTGTTAGGATTTGGAAGTTTTTTGTTTCATATATAAATGCTGCTTTAACTAATAAAATATTCTCAGTATTTTGCTTCTAACTGAGCAGACTGCAGGCAGGATTCATGAAACATCAGAGGTTATATTTAAGTTTTTTCTCTCTTGCTTTAAAATTTTAATCTAAATGCGTTAATTCAAATATTATAAACATTGGAGTGTAAAACAGTCCCTTGTTTAATTTATATGTCAGTTAATCATTATCTATGAATATGAATTTTTTTCTACAGAGAAGCTCAAAACAGAGTCTGTTATTTTGAATATTCTACCTTAATTTTGCTACATTTAGACTGTAGTTTTTCATAGCTCAACACCATACACTGAACTGCATATTTTTTCCCAGTATTTATGGTACTTCACTGATCATCAGGTACCACTCATACATTCAGTGCTCCTGAGGCTGTGTCTGTCTGTGTTTTATTTATTTATTTATTTTTATTTTTATTTTTTTTTGTGGGTACCGGGGTCGACCTCAGGACCTCGCGCGCCAGCAGGTTCCCGTGCCGCTGAGCGATATCACCGGCCCCTTTCTCGTATGTGGGTTCCAGGAGTCAAACTCGGGACCTTGCACTTGCCAGGCAGGTGCTTATGCCACTGAGCCATCTCACCTGCCCTGTCTGTGTTTTAAAACAGCCCAGAACGGTTATATGGGCCTTGCTGACAAACACTGCAGATCGATAATTGACTGGACTTAGATAGACATGGTCCTGCCATGGCCTGCTTTGTGTGCAAGCTGATGACATGAAGAAGAAACACGAATTAAAATTTAAATGGATTTCCCTAGCCCGAAGAGCTCAGATGCTTTTAGGGTGATTTAAAATGTCGCCTAATATATTCAGTTAATTAAAATCCTTTAGGACATGCAATCTCTTAGTTTCTTTACAACCTATCTATAATTAATCTTGTGCTTTTCAATAAAAAGTGTGTGGTAAAATTTTTTTTTAAATTTTAAACTCATATTTTCCTCAATAATACAATGACTTCATCTTTGAATTATAATTGAGATGGTCACTAACAGTAACTCAATGTCTATTGAGAGTCAAAATAAAAATGGAAAGTTTCCTCATCCCCAAAGGAATGGACCTTTGTACTCCCTAAAATTCTCTACTACTAAGTATGTATGTCGGTGTTATTATCTTAGCGGCAGAGGAAGGTTTTTGCAGTAAAAGTTAAAACTGTATGTGGGATGCGTATTTTAGTATTTGTATAAGTCAGGATTTTTAAATCCCTTCTAGTAAAAGTAGACACTACTATCAATGGCCTATTAGATTATCCACATTCACTTTGTTGACAAGGTTAAATTATGTACTGACCTCACTAAAGGCTGGAGCTCGTGTCTTGGAATAGCGGGGTGCTTCAGCCTGGACTCCTGTTTTCTAATTACTTTTGTTAGGGCTGAAGTAGGTCAACCTTAAGTGGAAGCAACCATTTTAACAGCTTTGTGGGTGCAAGGACAAGAGGAGCCTTTCCCATGACAGGCCAGAGTGATGAGACAGTAACACAGAAGCAGAGCAACTGTGCAGGTCACTGTGCACATTTGCCCAGCTCCTCATGATGGCATGAGTTGTGTACTTCCCTGTGTAATCTATCTGTCCTTATTTTCTCCTTCCTTCTGTAGTCTTGCTTCCCTGACTTTTTCCTGAATAGAACTTTCCAGAACAGAGATGGTCACATTGAACCTCAGAGCACTGAGGAGTGGGAGTGTCCAAAACAAAAACAACCTCAACAGCGGCTAAGGCATGGTTCCAAGACCCTCAGAAGGGCCGCGTGTAGCTTTACTGACTGTCTGCAGAGTAGTTTGGAACTTTGTGGAGGCTGCAAGTTTGAGACAGAGTGGTGACACTGGCTGTCGCAGACAACTCCGTCAGAAGCCTCAGTTTCAGGACAAGCAAGCGTACCTTCCGTGTGGAATTCCTTGGGTGAGGAGGGCTGCAGCCAGTACTGTGGCTGTCTTGGAGGTCACCCAAGAGGCAGAGGCTGAGCAGCACCTGCTGCTGATTAGCACAGCACCCTCCAAGGCCGCTGAGGGACATGCTGGCAGGTGGATCTCGTGTTCTTCAGCACCTTGGAGATTTTCAGTCAAAAGTAGGAAGCGGTTATTATAGTTTTCCACCAGATATTATAGTTATATCCACTCTATCCACTGGTGGATATAGTTTTATCCACCAGATATTGAGAAATGAAACCTGATTCAGAATGCCTAGAGCTAAACCACTTTCAATAATTAATTCATTCTGAGGAGTGTGTTGTAGATTCAAGGTTTTGTGGACCTTCCTTTAGACTGGACAGCTTTGGTGTCAGAGCCTAATTGTTTGAAAGCAGGATTATAGCTATAGGCTGTGTTATTACTGAAGCTGGGTGAATGATAACTGTGTGTTAATGTCTGCAACTGGCCAGTTACAGCAAAACCCATTTCATAAGCTTAGTTTAGCCTTAACAAAGCTGCCGTAATCTCTTGTGTGTTGTGACTGGAGATTGATTATACATTCCAAGAGAAAAATAGAAGACAAATAGATCACCATATAAATAATCTGGAGGTAAGGGAAAGTCTTTCCTATCAAACAGCTGCTCAGCCCCAAAGGTGTGGCTTGTCATATGCATAGTCTAAAGGCCTCGTGGGATGGTGGGCATGAAGGGGTCAGTGTGAACCTGGTTCTGGGGGTGACGAAGGCTGAAGAGAGCAGAGGTACCGTGTCTGGCGGCAGATAGGTACTGTGCAGATTTGCCTGCCTTGTGCTGCTTGCACAACTACCTGGTGTTGGCCCACCACCCTGGGGTTTGAACCACCTACACGGCACCTGCTGCACCCGTGATTATTTTCAGTGCTTGGTAGTGAGTGCGGTATTTCCTTCCTCCGTCCCTCCCTCCCTCCCTCCCTTCCTTCCTTCCTTCCTTCCTCCTTTCTTAAATAAACAGCTCTTGCAGACTAACTTATGAATTCCTGCTGAAATGAAACAGTCGCGTATTCTTTCGTACTCAGTGTGACTGTATTAGCCAGCCCAGGTAGAGTCATGACCTGGTGTTTCCTTAGGGCCTAAGGGTCAGCATGAATTGGGCTGCTGTTGGGAGGTACCAAAGATAGCTGTCATCTTAAACTGAATTTCCTAATACTGTGTTACTGGAAATTTCCTTTATGTTGCAACTAAATAACATGTTTCCTTGGGGCAGTTGCAGGTCTTCTGTGTTGCTGTTTCCGTGTATGTTACCTCACTCACAGTAGTGCTTGCTGGGGTTTCAGTGTGTTGGCTAATGCCTCAGTATACAGTATGTTTGCATGTGTGTGTACATACATGTGTGGCCATTCACAAGAATGAGGATGAACTGCTCAGATAATGAGGTACTCATTAGTCAGCTTGAGCGCTGATTATTAAGGCCGTTGGTTTATGGTGAAAACAATTCTACCTGAGCTGGGTGTGGCGGCACCTGCCTGTACTCCCAGCACTTGGGAGACTGAGGCAGGAGGATGGTGAGTTTGGACTACGTAATGGTGAGACCCAGTCTCAAAAAACAAAATAAAAACAAATAACCAAACTTCTTTTTCCTGTCATCATTTAGGCTCAAAATTGCCATGTTGTGTTCATTTTTTAACTGTTAAAACTAAATCGGTCAGGATACCTGTGGGAACAATCCGTGAGAACAAAGGCTGTAGTGTATTCTTTTACCTGGAGATTTTTTTTTTTTAATCAACTCAAGAAGTTTATTACTATGTTTTGTGTTGGGTGTGATCTGAAAAACAGATGCTGAATGATTTTTTTTTTTTTTTAATGTGAGTACCAGGAGTCGACCTCAGGACCTCGCGCTTGCCAGCAAGCGCTTGTGCCGCTGAGCGATATCACCGGCCCTTTTTTCCTTTATGTGGGTTCCGGGAGTCGAACTCAGGACCTCCCGCTTGCCGGGCAGGCGCTTATGCTGCTGAGCTATCTTACCAGCCCCGATTTTTTTTTTTTAACCTTACTGAACTATAAAGAGTTCAAATTTGATTTTTACCAATGTAGAGTTTGTATCTTGCCCTAATTTCAGACTGTTCTCAGGAAAATGTGAATATATTTTTACTCATTTTTATTTGTAGTGTATTTTGCTCATTTTTATTTGTAGTGAAACTTTAAAAAATCAGGTTCAAAGCAGTTTTAGAAGTAGGTAATTTTCTTTCATAACTTGAGGAATTATTTTGTCTCCATTTTATGTTCAAGCAGCATGTTATTCCCCATTCCAGATGACATCCAGCAGGATTTTCTTCACCTTGTTCTCTTTTTACACTTCCTAATTAATATTCCATAGCAGGTCACTTAACGATGGCCCTCAGAGGTTGAACAGCTTCTATGGGATAACCAGGGAAGTGGTCATTTGATTCTACTTTTCAGGGCTTTATTTATGGATCAGTCATTGATATATAGAAAGGTGGGCAATGACTTTCATTAACATTTCACCTTATTTGGGATTCTAGAGTGAAAGGATGTCACTTAAGGAACTTGGAAGGGGTTTCTTGCTCAGTTAATCATTCAGGACTAGTTATAATACATGAAAGGTTTGGCACCCTAGAATTTCCTTCCGTTTGTTGCTCTTTTTAGATTGTTAAGCATCATTTGTTAACACCTTAGAGAATGGTTAGTAGTTTAGCAAATGTGTCACCATTTTGTAACACCCCCCCACCCCCCGCAACCTTTGGGGCCGATCTGAGAAAAGTGTTGAGGTGGGGATTTGGGACTTGGACTATTTGTTGATTCAGTAAAGAGCAACTGGGAATTAGAGTTGATTAGAACTTTTCCTTAAAAGAAGGAATTTTTTGACCATGTATGTTTGTGATGTATCATCCAGATCTGTCTGTATTTCTGTTCTTAGAAGTAACTGGTCCAAGGTGATGCTGAAAGAAATCCTTATTTTATCTGATCTCTTAGCAGGAGGAGCCATCTCCGAACTGTTGTGAAGGCCTTGAAGCTCTTCGTTCTTCCCCACCACGCCATCAGGTAGTCTCTGGACAGTGTGGTCAGTCATTTGAGATTGACTTTAATTTAAAACAAAGGCCTCTGCCTCCACCCAGGAGGTGGAAGGAGTGAATTTTATGACTGAATGAAGAAGTGGATTATGGAAGAAATGCATATGTCCCTGATCTTCCCTTTCAAGCATAAGTCCAAATAGGCTCTCAGGAATGAGGATTTGTAAAGACATCAAATAGGAGATTTGACTCATTTATACTTTAACACTTGGTTGTGTTGCTGGAGAAAAGATACCTGTGTTTTGCTCATCCAACTTTTGCACCCAGCATCATTTTGACACGTCATTTCCTATCTCCTGTTTGCCTTCTCTCCTCGATGCATGTCCTCAAGTGACTTGTTCTAATCTCAGATTTTGCTACCAGTGTCCTAGGAAAACTTCTGTTGCATATTCTCTTTCTTTGATTTTTAGACTTACCTTCTCCCAAATAGCTCCTGTATTTCTGTATTATATACAAAGGTGGGCAGAAAAAAGTGCTTGAAAGATTTCAGATATGCAGAAAAAGAAGATAAGAAGGCTCCCTCTTCCTGTCATACTGCATTTTGCTCAACAAGCTGGACTGTAAGAGAGTCAGAGTTTTTCCTTGCATTGCATGTTTTCTTCCAGTATTGATTCAGTCTCATTAATCATGGTTTTTGAAGATAACTAGTTTTATCCAACTCCAGCAAAGAATCATCAGCAGTTTTTATTACTTTACCTGTGCTGACTTCTAGAGTTGGAAACAAACCAAGGTGTTTCTCAACGAGGTTCTTTTTCATTGGGCTGGGGGAACCTGTGCAAGGACTAAAGTACCCCCACAATCAAAGCAGGAACAACATAGTTCGAATCAAAGATCAAGGTAAAATTTTTATCATTGCCTGTGGAAACCTGTCCTCATCAGTCATTAGAGCTTTCTTTCCTGTGTCCATGCTCTTTTGTCTTACTCTATTTTCAGTCACTTCCTTTCTGTGAAAGGTTGCTTAGCTTTTTTATCTTTTCTTTTTTTTTGGTTTTGCTGTTCTTTAAATAAAAAGTAGCAGATTGGATGGATGTGTATATTAGGTGTTTGAAATTTTCTGAAAATCCAGAGTCAGGAAACCAGCTGTGGAAAGAGCTTAGTAGCCTCTCTGAGTGGTTTTTAGCTGATCAGAATTGCTTATCTTGGATCATCATTTTCTCAGTATTTTCAAGGGGAGTTTCAATGCTGTGCTTATTGTGAAATCTATTGGTTGGTGGATGCTCCTTCGGGTAGCCAAACGTGTTGATTGCTTTTTAGATTGTAGGCTAGAAATCAAAGTAGAACACATCAATAAGAGCCCGTTTGTCCCAGTCCATCTTTCATAACACACACACACACACACACACACACACACGATCAGAAGTTGGAGAAAGAGCTCTCCTGGAGTCAGTTGCATAACTTTCGCCATTTTTAGTTGCCATTGCTGCTTCCTAAGCAGTCATTTTGTGAATTTTGTGTGAATTAGACCAGTGGCTGAGGTTGGTAGATGGCTCCCTAGATGCGTTTCTGTTTTGCAGACACTATTCCCATTCCAGTTCTCGGCACTGAACACCAGTCGTGTGCAGCTGTGGCGCACGGGGTGTCTGCCTGACCGCCATGTGGGAAGTGGCTGGTTTCTTCCACTGTACATTTCAGCGTTCATGCTATGTCTAGCTCCTCAACTGGCTACTGAGAAAATCGGCATAAGCCCTGTCAGATTGTCTCTGGCAGCAGCTCCTAATAGTTATTTATGCTCTGGGGATGTTTTTTTCTGCTCCTAAAACCTTCTATCCACTTCATTTCTTAATTTGTGTAATATATGTATATTCTCTTTTTCACCTTTCTTATTTTCCCAGCCGCCATTTTGTTTTTTTAAACGTTCTGTAGTTTTGTACAAGATGAAACTTAGCCTTGGGTATTTCTTGCTGAAGCTTTAATGCTTTGTAAATAAAATCGGATGTTTATTAAAAGAACAGGTGTAGATGTTTGTTTGTAAACACGGATCACTTCTGGAACTCACCAGCCATGGAAAATGCAGCTTACTGGATTGACATTAGATCTTTCTTTGTGGGAATGCAGAGCCGGAAGGGGTAAGGGGTGGTCAGAGTGTCTAGATTTCTGCCTCTAGACAGGAATATAAATAAATGATTTGAATCAAAAGTTGGTGTTAATCAAAAAATCATCTAGGAATGATGTCTCTTCAGATTCTTAAGTATAAATTTGTGTAATTAAAGAGACTATAGTGCTGGGCATTCCAGAGGTTATAAAAGTGCCTATCAGGAGGATAGTCCATCTAAAAACAGTAAAAACGGGCCGGTGAGATGGCTCAGTGGCGTAAGCACCTGCCTTGCAAGCGCGAGGGCCCGAGTTCGACTCCCGGATCCCACATACGAAAAAGGGGCCGGTGATATCGCTCAGCGGCACGGGCGCCTGTTGGCACACGAGGTCCTGAGGTCGACCCCCCGGTACCCACAAAAAAAACAAAAAAACAAAAAAACAAAAAAACAGTAAAAACTAGTTTGTTTGTTTTTTCTAGATTAAATTAGCTTTAAAGCCCATTGAATACTCATTGTCTCCTAAAGAATAAGGTACTTCATAAAGTTTATTGGTTTGATTTTAACCAATGCCAAAAATGAGTGTCTGCTTACTAATTTTTTGTCACGTGACTGAGAACCCATCTTTGACATCATAGCTGTTTCATAGCAACCTCACCGACCTAAGCAGACAAGCCCGTCTGCTTCTCTGTTCTGTAGGGCAGAGGGTACAGGCTGAAGAGTCAGGCAGCATTGTACTTCTGCCCACCTAGCAGATGTCTTCAGTCCCCTTGGGAAAGAAGAATATCTGCAGCAGGGAGAGGAGCTGCTCTGAGGTAGTCTCTCTTGCTAATCTGAATGGGTGTCTTGACCCTTGTCTTTCGGAATTTTCACTTCTTTTTAAAATTCCTCACATACTGTGTTTGACACTTTACAAAGTGTCTTCATGTGCATTGTATCATTTGATGCTCAAGGTGACCTTCCTAAAAAATGCAAGGTCTTCACTTACAAAGGAGGAAATAGAAATTCCGGAAGTCACTTACCTTCCGGTCTAGAATTAATCATTTTTATAGAAGGCTTAGAAACATTACCAGTAAATAAGGTATTGAACTTTAAGTTTCACTCAGGTTTTTTTAGACTGCAGTGTTTGTTTTCTTATTTGGTCAGATTTAACTTGGGATTTTGAAACCCTTCATTTAGATTCCACAATTTGGAAGGAAGGGAAAAGGGTGAGAAAGAGTGTAACCTCACCATGCTTTTGGGCTAATTTGGAAATTCACTTCCCCTTCTGAAGTCTTTTCATCTTTGTCTTCTCAAGAGGTGGCTTTAAATTCATTAAGAGGCTATGAAAAGAGTATAGATAGTAAAGCAACAATTGATTCTTTTTGCTTTCTGCTTTTTGTTTTTTCTGCCTTGGGGCCTTACCTGTGAATAAGAACTTTAGTGTACTCGGTAGCATTGTTTCATTGACATGCATGCATCTCTTGATATTGGAGGAGGTAAGCCATGACACTGGACCATTGACCTGGAATACCTGGAGGGTGCTGTCCAAGGTGGTGTAGTGCCCACCAGACATGAAGACTTTGGCCACGAGTTTCATCACTGGGAGCCTGGTGTTGTCTGTCTACCTGCCTTTGGTCGCAACTTCTCCTAAAACTCTGGCCATTCCTAAGAAGCTGCAAGAAGCTGTGGGGAAGGTTATTGTCAATGCCACAACCTGTACTGTCACCTGTGGCCTTGGCTATAAGGAGGAGACTGTCTGCGAGGTGGGCCCTGATGGGGTGAGGAGGCAGTGTACATCCCAGCGCTTGGAGTGTCTGACCAATTGGATCTGTGGAATGCTCCATTTCACTGTTCTGGCCGGGGAAAAGTTTGAGCTTAGCTGTCTCAGCTCTGACATCCTGGAGATCGGGAAGGAAGCATTCCGCTTCACCTGGAGACTTGCTCGGGGTATCATCTCAACAAACGATGAAGTCTTCAGACCCTTCCGAGCCAACTCCCATTTGGTGAGGTTCAGATCTGCTCAGGAGTATGACTCTGGGACATACCGCTGTGATGTGCAGCTGCTCAAAAACTTGAGACTAGTCAAGAGGCTCTACTTTGGGCTGAGGGTACTTCCTCCAAAGTTGGTGAACCTGAATTTCTATCAGTCCCTTACTGAGGAGCAGAAGTTAGTAGATGAGGGCCTGGAAGTTAATCTGGACAACTACTCCAAGCCTCACCGCCCCAAGTGGCAGAAGAAGGTGGCATCGGCCTTGGGGGTAGGAATTGTAGGTGGAGTGATAGGTGGCGTGTTGGTGAGCATTGCCCTCTGCAGGGTGCTGAGGGAGACCTACAGCAGTGACAGCCTCAAGAGCTTACAATCCTTGTTCCTGAGGGACTGGCTGCCCAGGAAGCCAGGCTAGCTTTTTAGCGAGTGTTTTGGCTGCCTGATAGTGGATTAGTCGAAAGACTGCATGAGGGATGGGGAGGTGTAGCCTCACAGTAGCCCTGGCAACAGTCTCCAGCTTCTTTGTGTCCCGGATGGATCTCTTCCTGATTTCCTTGCTGCTAGGTGCTCTAGCATTGCCCTGGCTCCTGGGAAGAGAGCTATCTTCCAAACTTGCATTCATCTCCTACCCTTTATAACTTGTGTACCTCCCACCTCCATTTCCCTCTTTTGGGCAGTGTATTCATATAGAAGGATGTAATAATAGCTTTTCTAGTGAAAACTTATTTTTCCCTCTTCAATAAAAGTAATTTGCAATAGCTATATGGAAACCTAACCTTTTCTCTTTCTTGCTCTTTATCTTAAAATTTCTTGTATTTGTTTACATTGTCTTATAACCAGTCTGGCTTTCATTTTCCTTGGGTTTCTTAGACTAGACATTGGGCAAATGGTCTGCTTTGTGTAGGACATGTGCCCATATGTGGCAGAGGCGATAATGACACCTGACTCGGGTATATAATAGCCAGTCACTGAACGTGAATGGATTGTTCGCCCTCCCTGTCCTCCCCCGGTGAACCCTGTGTTCACTGTTAAATTGAATTTCCTGGCAAAACACAAGATCCTTCACCTGATGATGAAACAGTCCACTGGCTTGCTCTCTGCTCCTTTTCTTTTCACGCTTTCAGTGCCCTGAAGTTTGTTTGCCTGGAAAGGTCAAGTGTACTGGTTTCTTGTAGTAGCCAAGGCCCCCAAGGAGGACTAGTTCGTTCATTCTTCTGCGGGCGATCCAGTCTTAAGACCCTTGGCAGCCATTCAGACATTGTCTGAGATGATTGGCTTGTGGAGCCATGGGGGAAAAGCTCTTGGCCACCAGCTGAGCTAATTCTACTGAGAGCGACGGTATTTCTTCCCTCACCTCTCTCTAGCTCAAGAGGGACAGCAGACACCAAAGAGCAGTGGTCTCTTTTCCAGCCCTGTGTCCAAATCACCTGGATGATGTTGAAAAACATTCCTGAGCCCCAACCCTGAAGATGCGAATTCAGTTTACATTGTGGTCAAAGAAATTCTGTTGTTTACTTTTTTTTTTCCTGTTTCTTTTTTTTTTTTTTTTTTTTGTGGGTACCAGAGTTCGACCTCAGGACCTTGCGTGCCAGCAGGCACCCGTGCCACTGAGCGATATCACCGGCCCCTTTTTCGTATGTGGGTTCCGGGAGTTGAACTCGGGCCCTCGCACTTGCCAGGCAGGTGTGTACGCCTCTGAGCCATCTCACTGGCCCTATGTTGTTTACTTTTAACTTTAAAAAATTTCAGGGCTGGTGAGATAGCTCAGCAGCACAAGTGCCTGCCTGGCAAGCGCAAGGTCCTGAGTCTGACTCCCGGTACCCACATAAAAAAAAAAAAAAAAAAAAATTCAAACCCAGAGAAAAGTTGAAAGGTCTGGTGACCACCCATAGACCCTTGGGTGAGATTCCTTTGTATTTTTTTTCAATTATCTTTCTAAATATATGTTGATTTTGCTGCACCATTGAAAGCTAGTCACAGACGTTGTGATCCTTTATTCTTTTTTTTTTTTTGCAATGCCAGGGTTGAACCCAGAGCTTTTGTACTAAGTGAAATCCTCAGGCCTTTTTACTTATTTTTTGTTGTTTGTTTGTTTGTTTTTGACAGGGTCTCGCTAAGTCTCCCAAGCTGAGCTTGGACTTGAACTCCTGATTCAGCCTTCCATCACATATGTGTGTCCTAATAAAAATGTTCTCCTATATAACAATACCTTTATCACACCTAAAAGATGAGCAATTCCCAATCTTACATAGAGCTTATATCCAGTTTCCGCAGTTTTCAAACTTTTAAAGCTTACCTATCGGCAGTACTACAGAGCCTTCACACTGAGCTAAAGTCCCAGCCCCTTTTTATTTTCATTGATTGATTGATTGACAGGCTAAATAGCTAAGTTGCCCAGGTTGGGTTCAAACTTGTGATCCTCTTGCCTCAGCATCCCTGAGTGCTGGGATTACAGGTGTGCATCACCCTGTCCAGCTTGATTTAATTTTTGATCCAAATTGAAAAAAAGGTTCATATATTGCATTCAATTTTTCTGGGCTAGTGAGATGGCTCAGTGGCGTAAGCGCCTGCCTGCCAAGCGCAAGGGCCCAAGTTTGACTCACAGAACCCACATAAGAAAAAAGGGCCGGTGATATCGCTCAGCAGCATGGGTGCCTGCTGGCGCGTGAGGTCGTGAGGTCGACCCCCGGTACCCACACACACCAAAAAAAATTTTCCCCTTCTTATTTTCAGCAGACTGTTTACATTATATTTACTTCTCACAACTTTGTTTTGTTGAAGTGTCTGACTAGTCTGGTTGTCTTGAATGGCATCCTACAATCTAGAGCTGTCATGTCCTCACAATTAGATTCCTGAGAAATAAATCATAAGCCCTTGACAACAGCCCTGCCTAGATGTATACTGCACCCCATCAGAAAGCATATAATATTTGATGGACCCGCTATTGATGATATGCTACGTATGTAGAGATCATGAGTTCAAAGCATCTTTGTCTTTTAAAAGTTTTAGAGGTGGCTTTGATACATAGCTACAGTTGAGAACCAAAAGCTTAGGCCCATGCATAGAGAGTCATTTTTAATATTACTGTTATTTTGAAAAGATCTTAAACTTTACACACTCTTGTCCCCCACTCTGGTTTCAGAAGTCCTGGTTCTGAAGACCTTGTTGTTGAAACAAGTGATTGTGAGGGCCAGTGAGACCCCGGGAAGAAAACTGCTTTGTAAACTGACATACCTGAGTTCAGGAGCGTTGTTAATGATGCCCTTTACTTCAGCACTGGACAGATTGCTGAAGATGCCCATAAAACAGTGTCATACTTCAGATGTAATGAACTCAGTATTAAACTGCTGAGGAATACTGCTTCCCATTTTGCAGATGGAGAGACTGAGACCTAGTAAGAGGTAAATAACTTGCACCATTCTGTTGAAAGCCAGCCATCAGGTGTGGGATGCATTATTGCGCACTTGGTTAATAACCTCTGTTCTTTTTTTTTTTTATGTGGGTACCAGGAGTTGAACTCAGGACCTCATGCTTGCCAGGCAGGCACTTACACCACTGAGCTATCTCACCGGCCCAATAACTTCTGTTCTTGAACTTTGACTCAGGATGTGAAAGGGTTGAGCAGGCAAGAGAACAAAAGACCTCCAGATATGTTAGTAAAGAAACAAAACCCAGTTCAGTTCATGGAGTTCTGTGCATATAATCTGCCTCTGAAAAGCTGACTGGACTAGAATTTGGGTTCCATGGTGGCTGGTGCTCCCAAAACCCCCTTTCAGTGCCAAGTAGAAGAGATGACCCCGCTGTGGCATCACACTGGTGTCTGTCTGGGCCCCTTCTCGTGCTGAACAGGTCCTGGGCAGGACGCTAAGCACTGAGTAGAGGCTCTGCTCACCTTCATTTCCCTCCTCCTCAGAAATCCTGTGGGACCTAGTCTGGCGCCCCATCCACTTTGCACTGAAAACATCAAACCCAGGGCTGCCTGAGTGTATCCCTGTGCACGTTTCACCTGGCATAGAAGCTTGGCGAAAGGTGTTGCGCGTATGAGAGCATTGAGGCTGGAAACCGAGCAATAAATCCAGTGTTTTGGCAGCAGAGGCAGGAGACCTGTTCTCACCATCTGGAAGCCACTAATCTCCCTAGGGGTCCCTTCTCTGGGACCATCGAGTCAACACCTCAAATGTCTTAAGAAGCAGTTATGTGACTCAAGAATTGTTTGTTTGGTGCCACTGTGTTAGGTAGAGCCTGCCCAGCCTACCAGAATGCGTGCTGTGCTCCATGACCTGCCTGGGTCTGCTGGCCTGGTGAATCTTCCCCCCAGGACGAGTGCAGCAGTATGGAGTGTGTGTTGTAACTTCCTGAGAGGGGACCACATGAAGGGGGAAAGCATTAGATAGAGGGTCACAGAGCAACACGAGGAGGTGCCCTTCAGCGCGGGTGAGAAAACAGCTGCTGGCAGCCGCCTCAGTAGGTTGAGAAACTATCTTTATTTAAGAACCGCCTGCTACCAAAGTCAGTAAATAGCTACCATTACAAGAAGTACAAGAGCAAAATCGGGCCAGTGGGTGGGTCCATCTGAACAGAACCCTTCAAGTCAGTGGTCTGCGAAGGCCTAGTATTTGCCACGCCCTGAGCTCTAGGCTGTGCACGGTGGTAAGTTGGCGTCTTGGGCCATGACAGGATGGATCCCATCTAAGGGCACAAAATGCCTTAGGCCTCTGAGGCTCCTGGGACTCTGGACAAAGCCATCTGACCCTTTTTGTTCCTCTTCAGTTGTCCTTTATGCCCTGTCTTCCCAAAGCCTATGGCTGTATGTACAAATCCATGGGGCGCCCCCACCCCACCTGATGCCTGTTTCTGCAGAACTCTCCAAGTCCCTTAGAAAAATGCCCTCTGCTCCCTCCTACTCTTTGGCCCAGGTTCAGTCCAAGTTAGGGAAACAGCACCACACCTATGCTGGTGACACAGGTGTGAGGGTACTGCTGTCCCCTCTGACACATGGGACCCCCACCGGCAGTCTCAGTTTGACAAGGGAAAGAGATGAGGGGAATCCAACCTCAGCCACCTTACCTTTTGGGCTCTTGCCCTGAGTGCAGGAGGATGGCTCTTGGGACTGCCCAGGGGCAGTGCCCACTGGGGAAGGCACTGGCTGGTAACCACAATCCCTGGGGTGAGCCTTTCCCCCCTTTATGGCTTCCTCTAAGGTGCAGGGACCACAGCAGATGGCCTCCCCAAAATTCCTGTGTTCAACACTTGATTCTAAGAATCTCAGCTCTGGAACAACTTCAGGCATTTCCTACCCACTCATGTCACAACTTCATGTGGCCCAGACCCCTCAATGACACTCAAAAATTCCTAAAGGTCCCTAGACAAGAGGCCACTGAACTTATTCCAGGGTCTCATTGCAGAAGCTTTCCTTGATACCTAATTCCTGTCTCTCCTGTTTCTTTATCAAATAAAGAAGAAGAGCCCCACCCCTGCCCCCATGGCCTGCCACTACCTGACACCATCTGTGTTAGTCCTGCCCTGAATGAAAGTAGAAACGGCCTTGAAGGCCTGGAGACTCCTTCTGGAGAGAGCTGCCCTGCCCTAAACCACAAGAACCCGACAGCCAAGCCGAGGGCCAGCCCTAGTGTGTGCAGATGGGCACCTGTCTCCCTGGCCCCTGAACAGGTGTCTGCTAGCTGGCCATCCCGTCTTCCGGCATTCGCTGGCCACTAAGCTCTCAAGTGGAGTACTTGTTTGTGGTTATCTCCCTTGTCACCTCCTCTGGGCTTGGTGTGGAGAACTAGAACTGAGTCATGACTCTGGGGATAGGGGCCGAACTCCTCTCAGCTCCCCTAGCGTGTCTCAGCAGAGAAGACAAATCAGCAGACCCTCAGGCAGGAAGACACTGAGAAGCCGTGTGGTCTAGTCTGCTCCTCCAAGCAAGCATATGTCCAAGCCACCCGGCAAGAGGGTTTTGCAAGCGTGCATGTCCTCAAGTCACCTGCTGTCTCACCAAACCTATCTAGCATCTCAGGCTGCAGGATCATCTGCCTTTGGTATAGTTCTACATCCCAAACAAATTCTACCTGCACAGTGGTCAGAGTTTCCTGGTTAAATATGTCCCCTGGGTCTCCAGCAGATCTGCCTTCCTCTGCCTCATGGACCTCACTAGAAGGAAGTACTTGGCTGTATTTCTTCTAGCAAGCTTAGGTCCTGTGCCAAGCCAGATCATCCCCCAGTCCGGCAACTAGACACCTGCCCCCTGCCTCCCTGCTGAAGCTGAGGAGTGAGGAGAGAATCCGACAAAGCTTAGAAGCTTGCTTTCTTTCACTGTCCCCTTTCTAACAGACAGCCAAGCACAGGTCAGATCCCAGCCAGCAGGGGACAGAAAGATGCTAGGCTGTCTGGAGTCTCTGCAAAGAAGAATGGCCAGGAGCTGAGCCCCTGCGCCCTCATGCGTGGGGGTGGGGAGCAGGTGAGGGGGCTCGGGGCAGGTGGGGTTGGGAGTAGAGGAGAAGGTGTGTGAGCTTACGTTTTTAAAAAATTGTAGTGGGTGAACATAAACCTGCCCAAGAAAATAGAGCAGGGCTTAGAAGTTTAAAAAACCATAACAAAATAGAGCTCTAACTGTAAACTACAGAAAACAGGCTCAGGGTGCTTTGGGGGGCAGATGCCCTTCCAGATGCCCGTTGCGTTGCTCCCGAACGTGAGTAGCCCACTGTCACAGTGCAGGCTTTGGGGATTCCGGTTGTACTGCCACTGTGGCCTCCATCTGAGGACTCTGTCCTTGCTTTGGCCTCTTTCTGCAGCAAGGGTGAGGGGGACAGGTGCTTCAAGCCAGCACAGCACGTTGAGTTCCCAGCAGAAGCCAGGATTAGAAGGCAAAGAGGGCCTGGATGTCTCCAGGAATCTGTCTGCACTGGGAGCTGGGCCAGGCCAGGCAGATACCCGCAGTCACCAAGCTGAACCCTCAAGGAGGATGCTCATGCCCTGGTGGCCTCAGCCACCTTCCCAGCCAGGCTGAGGTCCATCAGCACTACCTCCTTCCTCTGCATACACACAGCCGCTAACAGCCAGGTAGGAGACTCAGGTCTCCCAGCCCTCCCGCTTACAGGCTGTGTGATATGGAGGAGTCCCTAACCCTTGCTGGCCCTCCATTTCGTCATCTGTGAAGTGCAGGCTATGGGCCAATCAAGCTCTCAGGCCTCTTCCAGCCCTGGTGCTCTGTGACTGGCAATACACCCTGAGTTCAAGGTAGGCCGTCCCTTTATTAACCCCCTTTTCTTCTGGGAATGTGGAAGAGTGGTCTGAGTAGTCTGAGCAGGTCTCACCAGGTGGTCCAGAGAATTCCTGGGAGCAGGCAGGGCCATGTTGTTCCTTGCCTTCTCAGAAGCCTCCCAACCTCAGGACGAGCAAGGACAGAGTGCATGTTGCACTGCGCCTGGTGGCTGGGTCTGCTGGGAGGCGGAGGCAGAGCTGGAGGAAGGAGGGGCTGTGCAGAATGGGTCTTGGTGGGGGGGATCCCCAAGACAACCCCTTTAGTCACCCAGCCACCTGAAGTGTCTGTCACCCTTGGGGTGACAGGGTTGGGTTGGCAGTGTTGGCTGGGAAGGCAGTGTCACCTGGATGGCGACCATGCCTCAGGCCTGGGCAGGTGCCCCTTTCTACCAGGGGTCCCAGTCTCTCAACACTTTGCAGCTACCACCTGCAGCAGCCTGGAGTCTCATCCCTTCACCCCAGAGGAGCTTGGGCTCCTGGCCTCAGGCATCAGGGCTCTGGATCTCAGCCACCAGGGCAGGCAGGGCTGCTTAGAGTCATTGAGGACAAAGCCAGGTCTTGTCATACCACTCCTCGGGGGACCAGGGGAAGCTATGGTCCCAGGGTTTGCCCTCTCAGTTGAGGGAGGATGATGTTTATGCTTTGTCCCACTTCTTTAGCCTGTTCCTGCCCAGTGTCCTGCTCGGCCCAGGACTCCACTGTCAGGTGGCGGAGCCACATGTGGTCTCAGAAGGCCATCTCCGCTGCTTTGAAGATGCATAATAAAACCCCTTTGCCCAATAGGCCTGTTCCTTCCATCCAGGACCCCAAGGGGCCCAGGCATTGGGCTCAGCATCATCATGGAAGTCATTGCCCAGTGCCTCAATTTAAAGAAAATATCCTTGCATGGTTCTGTCCTGTGGCAGAATATGAAATATCCTGCTTCCATCAAAAGGGTACTATTTAAAGCAGGCGTTTCAAACCAACCCCTCTCAGCACAGCGTCGGGCCATCTTGGCATCAGGAAGGGGCCAGGGCCAGCTGGCTGTGTCCATGGGAGGTGAGTGTCTGGCTGTGGTGCGGAGGGAGGGGCTCTGAGATCAGAGCTCCAGGTAGCCTATGAGGACGAGCATCACCATGGAGCGGGAGAGGATGGCACCGGGATATGGGGCCTGGCAGCCCGCTGCATTCTCCACCATCATGCTTGTGCCTGAAACCAGCAGCAGGAATGTGGGGCTGGGTCAGTGTGGCCTGGGACCACCCCAGCCCTACCCTCAAGACAGGATCCAGACCTTTCCTAAGACTGGAGACCAGGGGCAGCCTGGGAGTGCGGTGGTATCCTCAGGTCTATGCCTACGGCATTGGCCAGGGCCTTGCCTGGTCTTCAGCCTCCCACTGTACCCAGTAGAAGAGGTGGCCTCACTTCCCTGGCCCACAGGGAGGGAGGGCAAAGGACAGTGGGATGGGCAAGTCTGGGTCAGAATACTACTTTGGTTCCTGCTTGCCTTCTCCTTTCCCTTTGGAATTTGGGCTGGAATTGGCTTGGGTGGTCTGGTGGGACCCTCATACCCCTGGGAGATAAGGCTGGGGAAGAGTCAGCACCTCCATTCCTCACAATGTGGACTTCTGCCGGGATCCCGTCCCCTCCAGGCCCTGTGGTCCGAATCTGTACCAGGGCATGGCCAATGTCTTCCAGCATGGGGATTTCTATCCAGTTCTTGCTGGTGAGGTGCAGCGTGGGAGTTGGGTGTAAGTCATTCTGGTACAGCATCTGTGGAAAGATGTTCCTTACAGCAGGGAGGAGCCTTCCACCTGGCTCAGCTCTGGTCACTGAGAAGAGCCCACAAAGTTCTGATTTTCAGGTCCTGCCTGCCACCCTTCCTTTGGTTTTGCAGATCCCTGAGGCTGGAAGGACTCACCCCAGCCCATCGATGCCCCCTCACCCCATCTTGTCTTTCCACAGGGACCCTGTTATTGTTTGTGTCTGGATGTCCCCTCAAAGCCTCATGCAGTCATGGGGGAGCAGGCTTTTCAGAGGTTGGTGAATCTAGAGTTTGTGACTGATTCATAGTCCAATGCTGGGATTAAGGGTGTGAGTGCTACATCCGCACTAGAGCAGGTAGCCTGCATACAATATAGGGACAGAAAGAGGCTTGTCCCCTCTTCTCCCTTCTTGTTGCCTTTGGCCATGAATGGCTGCCCTTCTACCATGTGTCACCCTGCCTTGGAGCCCATGGATTATGGACTGAAACCTCTACAAATGGTGAGCTAAATAAACCTTTCCCCCTTTAACTTTGGGTGTCGGGTATTTTGTCTCAGCAACAAGAAAAGTAACAAAGACAGACCCCATCTGCCCATTTTTATAGTTTCTCCTACAAGCCACCATCTTTGCTTTGGCCTCACTCAGATTCCTCTTGCTATGAATTGCAGCTCCACTGTTCCTCGCCGTTCCTCACCTTATAGCCAGTGACTGCAGACTCGTTTCTCAGAGCAACCACAGGGTCCCACTGAATGCTGAGGCTGGAGCTTGAGAAAGTCCAGGAGATGTTGCTGGGAGGTCGCCGAGGAGCTGCAGGGGAGGGAAAGTCGAAGAGATTTCCACACCGTTCCCTGTGCCCCGCTCCCCTTAGCCAGCCCTTCCTCAGTGTCTACCTACAGCAGCTTTACCCAGAACATTCTGTCGCCACTGCCTAAGGAACAAAGCCCATAAAAATGCAGGGTTGGGGGCCGGTGATATGGCTCAGTGGCGTAAGTGCCTGCCAGGCAAGCGTGAGGTCCTGAGTTTGACTCCTGGTACCCACATTAAAAAAAAAAAAAAATCCAGGGTTGGAGGAGAGAGAGGCTGTGAATTCTATACCCCTTTTCTTCTATCGACTCATAGCCTTGCTTTTGTCTAGCCCAGAGCTGGTGGGCCACAGCGTGTGTCTTGTCTTTGGCTGAAGTCAATCCTGGAGGCCCCCCGCACCCCTTCCCTCCCCTCGCACAGACTCACGGGGCTTCATTGTCGCTGCGCTGGTGGAAGGGCTGGCGGGCCCAGTGCCTGCCCGGTTGTAGGCCCGCACAGTCACGTGGTACTCAGTGTTGGGGTGCAGACTGGTGACACAGGCAGTGGTCTCCAGCCCCGCTGTCCTCACTCGGTCAGCAGCTGCTTCTTTGTCCCCAGCTTTCCAGTAGCGGATCTGAGGGGGTCAGGGGTGCCCTAGGGCCAGTGCCAAGGCCAGGTTCCAGGGCCGCCCTGCCCCCAACCTGTGACTCCGTCCCGGGTATCAGAACATTGATGCTAGATTATGAGCACCCAGACAGCAGGGCCACATGGGTGTGAGTCCCCAGGACTGGCAGCCCAGCAGGGTACCCAGTCTCAGAATATTGCACAAGACACGGGCAGGTGGGTGGGTGAGCAGGGGTGGGCACAGGCTCAGCCTAGCTGTGGCTTGCTGGAGCCCAGTGCATCGCACTAATCGGGCTGGTGATGGAGGGGATTCTGCTGGGGATAAAATACATATTTGTACTTATAGAGTAGCTCCCTGGCCCCTAGTAAGCTTCTAATGACTGACCAATAAATGCAAGCCTAGTTTAATAGTAGTTGTAATACTAAGACCGCTTCCAAATCAAGGCAGACTTTGGACTTATCTTCTCCCCGTGGCTGCCTGGCTGTCTGAGGTCTGAGCTGATTCTACTGCTGGGAATCTACACCTTTTCTTGGAGGCCCAACCCAAAGGTTCTCGCCCAGGCAATGATGTGCCTTGTTTTCCTCCCTTCCTGCCCTGATCCCTTGCAACTCTGCAGTCAGGAGAGGGCCCAGGGCTCAGGCCAGACACTGCTGGGCCCAGAGTTCCCTAGGGACAGGCTGATCAATGGGTACACAGGATCATGCTGTCCTCTGTGCTGCCTGGAGATGCCAGGCTGGGTGGGCCCTGGCATGAAAGGAGCAGGCCGTGCCCCTTCCCAGGCCCACTTCTCCCCAGGCCTCCCAGCTCCCAGCACTGGCTCTGCCAGGCATTTCCTTGCAGGCTGTTTACACATCTGTCCTCCCCCAGGATGTCAGCCAGGGCGTCCTTCTGACATTCGCATCCACAGTGCTGCAGAGACTGGGTGCACAGTTTGCCATCTCGGTGCCTGGGTGATTCCCGGAGGGACGACCAGGCCCCAGCTTGTGCTTACCTCGTACCCCAGAAGGATCCCATTCACGTCCTGCTGCACAGGTTCCCAGGTCACATTCATCTCTGATGATGAGACCCCCTTGGCCCAGACCTTGGCAGGGGCCACCCTGGGTTCTGGGGACCGATACAGAATGGGTTTGAATTCCCTGGGGCACCCCTGTGTCTTATAGAACAGTGCCCCAGCCAGGACTGTATCTGCTTAGGATTTGGGAGGAGAGCCCTGAGGGGAGACAAGGTAGCCAGGGCCAGAAGTGAGGCCACCCACTGCTCCTGCATAGAGCTGGGGTGCGAGTAGCACCCCCACCCTCCACCTCTGAGGACAAGCGGCTGGGCACGAGGGTGGCCAGGGCACCCACCTTCCTCGGCAGAGTACACGATTGCCGTGAGGCTCTCGGGCCCATCCCCGCGCCGGTTGTAGCTGCGGATCTTGACCTCGAAGGGCGTGTAGGGCCAGATACTCTCGTTGCGGTAGACGAAGTACTGGGCATCGGCGCCAGGCACTCGGGCGGTCTGCCAGCTGCTGCTGCCCTGCCTGCGGAAGGACAGCAGGTAGCCGAAGCCGTCTCCGTTCTGGTACTCCCGTGACATGGGCTGAGGGCAAGAGCGTGGCATGGGCGAGGGGTCGCGGGTGCTTTCCCTGCCCATCCTCTGGCTCCACCCAACCTTCCCCAAGAGGGGCAGCCCCAGGATGCCTGTGCCCGCTGTGGTTTTAGCTTAGCCTGCAGTGGATCTGGGAAAGGGGCAGCAAAAGAAAGGGGAAGAGGAAGTTGTCAGCCTTTAAATCAGAGCTGTGTGGTGGTCCTTTCTGCACACTGATCAAAGGGGGCATGAGTCAAGTGGGGGGGGAGGGGAACAAGGCCTGTCCCCCTGTGAAGCGAAGGCACATTTCTGCTTCTGTCCCTGCCAGCTTACAGTCCAGTTGACGATGAGCTCTCCAGGGGCTCCACCTCCTCCGCTGAGTCCTGAGGGTGCCACTGAAGGGACTGTCAGGGGCCAAGGGACATAGATGTGGCTTGTTAATGGGCAACAAACAAACAAAAGCCCTGAGCCTGTGGCTGTAGAGCATCCCAGGATGAGGCACCTTTCAGATGTGCCCTGTTTGTGCAGGGGCCCTGGGGTCAGACAGACCTGGAATCAAATCCCATCTCTGCCATTTACTAGCTGTGCCTCCTTGGTTGAGTAACTTAACCTCTCCGCACCCCTGCTTCTCTTCCCCTTAAGACAAAGATAATGTTTCTCGAAAAGGCTGTAATGAGAATGAAACTGACCAAAAGAACCGCTAGCATACAGTAGGTGTTGCATAAACGGTCCTGTTGGCTTAAACTAAAACACTGAAACCAGCTCCAGTTTGCTTTAAATGAAGGAGTAAATTACCAAGAACTGTAGTTGATGGGGAAAAAAAACCCAACCAAATAACAAAACAAGAAAAAATAACCTCATTTGTTTTGGGCTCTAGGGTGTTTTATTACTATTTTTCTTTTTGTGGAAGATTTCATTTTCTAATTTCTCTAGTATTAAACAATTCTGTATTTGTTTTGTTTTTCTGTATTTCTATACTAAAACAAGGGTATATTTTTCAGCTCCTGCAGGTTGGCAGGGAGTAACTTAGCTGGGGCTCTAAATATTCCTGCAGAAATGTCACTTGGTTCTGGTGGTGACATCTTCAGGCCTTGTACTTTGCAAGGGACACTTAAACTCGAAGCCATTTGATCCTGCAAGGCGGGTATCATTAGCAGGCTTGCCTGTGCCCACACAGTTGATGTGCAGCCCAGCTAGACTTTAAAGCCCATTATGGTTCCTTCGCAGCATAATTATCCTTGGGCTCATCAACTCCTGGGATGCTACAATAAAGGAAGCCCCTCATCTCCAAGTTGTTCAGGGTCGAGGAAGGTGCCCTGTCTGGAATTTCCTCCTTAGGAGAGAGATGAGTTAAAAATGTCCAGTGACTCCAGAAAGAGCCTGGAAAGCCAGCCTGGAACACGGAGGAACAAGGCAAAGGGCACAGGTCCATGCTGAGGCCTGGGCAGGTGGGAGGAAGTGGCAGGGTCCCGATCCCTGGCTGTGGGCCCGGAACCCCCAGCTCTCATGGCCTGTGCCTGCCCCTCCTCCTAGTTCTCACCCCTGCCTCCTGCCCCACTCTGGTCCATACACCCACATGCCTTTCCTGATTATTCCTTCCTCCTACTCCAAAGAAGCCATCTAAACAAGGATGTGGAGACTCTGGCTGCTTCCTCAGCCCCCTGCACAACAACAACAACAACAACAACAACAACAACAAACACACACACACACACACACACACCCCTTCTAATTAACTGATTTCTGCTGCATATGCTTGTCTAGGTGGACATCTCCCTACCTCCCCGGGTCCTGGGTTCAAGACTAGACTCTGCCAGTATGACCCTTCCCTTCTCCAAATTTTGGTTTTTCCATTTTTAAAAAATTAAACTTAAAAAATGATAGATTCACATCAGATGTCAGGTTGGCTCCATTTTTAAATGAGGGATTTGCCCCAGGCGGTTCATCCATGCAGCAGCTCTTGTCCCAACTGGGTGCCCTTTCCCGACTGTTTTGTTAGGACCTGAAGCCTGGTGAACAGGGTTGGGACTTCACAATGGCTGCTCTGTTGGGGTTCGTATGGGGGGCCAGGGTCTCTGCCCTGCTGAGAGCTCTGTATGGACCCCCGGACCCCTGACCTGCTTCCTTGGTCCGAATTCTGCTGGAGGGCCCACTGGGCTCGCCGGTACCCAGGATGTTGCTGGCTAAGACCCGGAACTCATAGTCCATCCAGGGCGTGAGGCCCAGCACCTGGGCAGTCTCGGCGTTGCCCTCGATGTTGGCAGGATCTGTAAGGCACCGGGGAACGCAGGGCAGCCTGCGTTTATTCTTCTGCATGTAGCTGTCAGGCGCTGCTGGAAATTCCTCTTGGTACCCAGACTTTGTTGAGGAGTGGGTGATATACTAAACACTCAGCACCTCTTTCATTAATTATTGAGAAACTAGTAAACACTGCTGCCTTGGTGCCCTTGCTAATGCTGTGTGCAACCCCACACCCCATGACTATTATCCCTGCTCCAGTGATAACCATTCAAGTCTCAAGGGCGCCCACCGAGCACCTCCTCCCAACTCTCTGGCCCTTCTGCTTCTATGTGAGTCTCCACTCCAGCCTGGGCATTCCCTGCCTGCCGAGGGAAACGTGTCCCTCTTGAAGCTCCAGGCTCGGCCCTGGCCCTCTGATCTCTGACCCCTGCCCTCGGGCCCCGCCCTCAGCCAGCTTTCTCAGTTCTGAGAGGTGGGGCCTCACACTTACTAGTCCGGACCTGCTTCCACTTCCCCGCAGGTGGGGTGCGCGCTTGCAGGGTGTACTTGGCAATGGGGCTGTGGTTGTCAAAGCCACGGCTCCAGCTAAGCTGGACAGTAGTGTCACCGATGTCCCTCACCACCACGCCTCCCGGGGGACCTGGTGGACCTGTACCAAGAGGCAGAGCGCAGTGGGTCAGAAATGGGCAGCTTTCAATTTGATTCAGGCCTAGCTTGGGCTGGTGAAGTACCAAAACAGGGCAGCAGAGGGCGCGGCAAACACACCCGCTGAGGGGATCACAGTGGGGTGTGGTGGGAGGGATGTGTCTCAGGCTGGGGATGCTCACAGTGGCTGCCCTTATAAAGGGATGGGCAGTAGAGCTTTTCCAGCACTAAGTTTGAAAACTGAGCTCGACAAAGTACTGTCTTGGGATGTTTTAAGAGTGGATTTTTTTTTTCTTCAATATTGGGGGATTGAACCTGGAGCCTTTGCACTGAGCTACATCCCTGGGCTCTTTTTAATTCTTTATTTTGAGACAGGGCCTCACTAAGTCACCTAGGCCAGGCTTGGATTTGCAGTTCTTCTACCTCAGCCTCCCACAGTGCTGGGATTACAAGTGTGTACTCCCATTCTCGGCTTGGGTGAATTGTTTTTTCTTTAAATTTGGCTTTGGAAGAAAATACACCAGTCACTTAAGGCCTGCAAAGACCACGCAGGTACTAATGAGGTGGCTGTGTCCAGCTCTGGGGGCCTCTGTCAGAAGCCTTCCCCACCACTTTCAGGGCGTGGAGCACAGCCAGGGCGAGCAAGTCAGGACAGCACAGCTGGCCACAAAGTGAGCCCGGGACAGGGACTGGTGGGAAACCACATCACCTCGGACCAGGACGGTGGCCTCTTTCGCTGCGCTGTCCACCACCGTCTGGGCCATGCACGTGTACTTCCCTCCGTGGCGCAGCTGTGCATTCAGGATGGTCAGGTCCCCGACGGTCTCCTTCTGCACAGGGGAAACAGCAGGTCAGGGAAAGCGGCCCAGTTGGCATGAGACACAGAGCAGAGCTTGGGAGTCTCCTGCTCTTTGCTGTCTGAGGCCCCTCACACTCAGTTCTCCTGTCTGGCCAGTGGGAGGAAGCAGCTGGTCCCACTTAGTACCACCAGGGCCTGAGCAGCTGGGTGTGCTCCAGAACAGTCAGGGACACCCAGGTTAATATCCACCTTTGCACGGGGGGATGGGGTACAAGAGCAATAGTGGGAGGGCCTTCCCAGTGCTCAGAATCCTAAGTTTGTCTCTAACCCTCTCCTGAATGCACGGTCTTTGGCTGGTCCAGGAAGGCTGGTCATTAGCCCAAGAGTGAGCTTGCCATGGAGGGGCCTTGGGTAGCATGGCTGAGGACACAGTGTGTCCCCTGTCTGTCAGGAAGGAGGGAGGGGCCTCACCACATTGGCCCTCTGATAGTGCCCCCCAGGCTTATCAAAGTCAATGGGGAAGTCATCCAGGGTCCAGGTGAAGGTGAGGTCCATGGTGGGGTCATGGGAGGCATGGCATTGTAGGGTCAGGTTGTCGCCTAGGTTGATATCGGCACTGGAGGGGGCCAAGGTGATCTTGGTTGCATCTGCAAAAAATAAAAAGAATATAAACAAGGCCTCTGGGTGGTCGTGGGGAGGAGAAAGCCCAGGGAGGGGTACATAGTAGGACAAGAGGCTCTGTCCTGCACCTCAGGTACAGGCAGAGCATTGTGTCCGACCGATGTCCCGACCCTCAGCATCCCTGTGAGCATAGGCTGGGCAGCAAGGCAGGGCCAGACTGGAGAGGGGCGAGGGCATGGTCCCAAGTGATCCTGAATCTGGGGGTGACTCAAAACCAGAGCAGGACAGTGGGGAGGGTGGCACCTGCTGGCTGAGGCCCCAGCCCTTACCGCGCACAGACAGGACCCCCGTGCTGTTGGCCTTGCCCATGAAGTTCTCAGCAAAGCAGGTGTATTTGCCTTCATCTGAGCGGCTGATGTTCCTTATAATCAAGGTGCCGTCCAGAGTCACTGTCACTCTGCAGCAAGGACAAAGCAGATCTGACCCAGCTGGGGACACACCATTGTCATGGCATGTGGAGACCAGGGAAGAGAGGCAGGGGCAGCTCAGGGAGGGGGTTTAGTGGCACCTGCTGCTGTTGACCAGAATCTCAGTGCCTTTGCTCCAGAGCACCGTGGCCTTGGGCGCTGCCCGCGGCTGGCAGGCGATGCTGATCTCTCCCCCTCGGGCTGCCGGGATCAGACGCCTGACAGGGCTCTGCCTGAAGTCCGGGGCCAGTGCTGGAAGAAAAGGGAACAGCCACCCATGGAGTGGTAGCAGCACCTGTCGCCCTCCATGATGGTGTCACATGGCCATGTGCTAAGCACTGTAAATACCTCCAGAGACCAGCCCAGAGCTCCTAGAGCCCCACATCCACGGCACCTCCAGACAGTGCAACCCCTTCCTGGCACCCCACTGCCATCATTTTGCTCCTGGCCACTACATCTCCTGCTTGGATGGTGGTGGTGGTGATGATGATGATGATGATGATGATGATGATGATGATGATTTTTTTTGGGACAGGGTCACACTTGTAGTTCAGGCTGGCCTTGAACTCACAGTGATTCTCCCACCTCAGCCTCCCAAGGTCTGGGATTGCAGGCATGCACCACCATGACTGGCCCGCCTGGATTATTGAAAAGTCTTCCTGTTTGTGTTTCTCTCCTACAATCTCATCCTATCCAGCAGCTGGGAACACCTTGTTAAAAGTATAAATCAGAATGAAGTCCAGGACCTCACAGTGCCTCAAACGTGAGTCCCCTGCCTCTCCCATCACAAACTGCTTCAGTCTGTCTCTCATTCATTCTCTTCTAACCTTCTGGATTTTGTTGTTGTTCTTTGAAGTTGCCGAGGCTCTTCCTGCCTCAGGACCTTTGCACTTGCTATCAAGTTTGCCAGAAAATTCCCCAGAGAGTCAGAAGACTGGCTTCTTCTTAACACTCAGCTCCCAAATGTGAGAAGTCTTTCCCGAGCACCCTATCTAACTGCCCACCTCACCACAGTCACACTACTGAATTTTCTTTATGCTGCATTTTTATGGCTATCTGAAATTATTTATTTGATTTTGTGTTTATTTATCCCTCTCCCTCTACTGGATTGTAAGCCACCTGAAGGTAGAGTCATGGTCTTTTGTTTGCATTCTCTAGGAGGTGTTAAATAAGTATTGGTTGAATGAATGAATGAATGAATGAGTCTTAGTGAAGCCTCACTATAACTTAAAGTCATAGCTGTATGCCCATTTTACAGATGGAGAAACTGAGGCTCAACAGCTTTGAGTTACACAACTAAACATTAGCATTTGCTGTCATGAGCCAGGCACCTGTCATACAAAGGACAGGCCCTTGATGCCTCCCCTCTCTCATCTCACTCCTTGTGGAAGCAGGATGCAGACAGGGTGGTTACGCTTCATGTTTTATAAACTGAGGAACTAAGGCAGAAAAATTAAATAACTGGCCAAAGGTCAAGTGCTGGAGGCACTGCATTAAACATAAACCTGATCAGTGAGGTTGCCAATGCCTTTTGCCATCTTTTTTTCCGCTGTGGCAAACATTGGCTTTGGGGGTGGCCGGCATGGGGTGAGTCAGAGGCCTTGTCCCGGGGCAGCTCACCTCCTACCTGAGCTTTCTCAGTTCTTTTTTTTTTTTTTTTTTTTTTTGTGGGTACCGGAGGGTTGACCTCAGGACTTCGCACCTGCAAGCAGGCGCTTTGTGCTTTGAGCAATATCGCCGGCCCTTTTTTCCTTTGTATGTGGGTACCGGGAGTTGAACTCAGGACCTCGCACTTGCCAGGCAGGCGCTTATGTTGCTGAGCTATCTCACTGGCCCCGCTTTCTTAGTTCTTCTTAGAGGCAGCTGGCAAACTGAGGCAATCTACCCGTGAGTGCACATGCGTATGTGAGTGTGTTTGAGTGTGCGTGTGTGTGTGTGTGTGTGTGGTGTTAGAGATGCTGAACTCAGAACTCACTGAGTCCCCTCCCTAGGCCCTGTACCTTGCACGGTGAGCTCAGCGCTGGCGTAGATGGTGCCGTGCTTGTTTTCTGCCACACACTGGTACATGCCTGAGTCTTCCAGGCTCAGCTTGGAGAACCGCAGGTCCCCGGCCAACACTTCCACCCGGTTCTGTGCGGGAGAGCCAGCCCAGGGCGTGGCGGGGCGGGGCAGGGCAGGGGGTCAGGCTCCACGAGGACAGGGAGCAGGATGGAAAGCACACAGTGGAGGTGCTAGGCTTACAGACCCTTGGGATGGGACTCACAGATCCAGTCCTATCTCAGGGACCCCTGGAGCCTCAGGATCTGAGATTACCAGGCCTCCCTGAAGTTAGAGGGGCCAGGCGACCCACTGAGGATCACACCCTGTTCTGGGGGACTGGGTTGTGCCTGCACACAGGTCTCTGGGATTCTATCCAGTTGACCAGCCTGTGGCCATGTGACTCTGATGGAAAAGAGCACCCAGAGCCACCCCATGGCACCCCATTGGCCCAGAGAGGCTGCTAGGGTGCGGGGGGGCACTAGGGTGCATAGGGAACCAGCTGAGCAGAGGAGGGGGTTGTGCAGGAGGAGGCCCCAGGGGTTACCTGGGAGGCCAGGGGCTCCCCGTTCCGCAGCCAGCGCACCGTGGGCCGGGGCTTGCCGGCGGCCGCGCAGCCCCAACGCAGGTTGGCACCTATGTCGGCCTCTGTGTCTGAGATCACCTTGAGCCACTCGGGCTGAGCTGTAGGGAGCAAGGGAGAGAAACCTGGGATGAGCCAGAGCAGCCAGATGCTCACAGAATGGAAATAATCGCAAGGCTGCAGTACTTGTTCCAGACAGCAGAGGGCGCTGCCTGCCTCCTGGGACGGGGAAGACAAAGTGGAGAAGGGGGAAAAGGCGAGAGAGGAAAGTTGTACTCCATGGTTGTCCCAGAGGCTGTTTTAGGGACTGAAGTCGCCCTGAAGCCTCCTGTGTGCTTTCTGCACTCTTGGCGGAAGCTCTGAGCTGGTCACAGCAGCAGCAGCCTCTTTGATCCCATACGCCGGGGCAACCCTGGCGCAAGAGGGAGCCTCCCAGTTTTGGGGCTTTTGCTCAGAGGTGAGGCAGGCCCGAAGGGTCCCCGCCCTGTACCCTGCACAAGGATGCGGCCCTGGACGGTGTCGCGGCCCTTGGAGTTCTCCGCCTCGCACTCATAGGTGCCCTCATCCTCGAAGCTCACGCTGGGGATCTGCAGGGTGGGCTCGGCGGTGGCCCACTGCGGGGACAAGGCACCGTCCACTTTGCGCCACTTGATCCTGGGGACGGGGCTGGCGGGGGCGACAAAGTAGGAGGGGTGGGCTGAGCTGGCGCTCCCCGCTCCTCGGACACAGAGGGCTGCTAGCACCCAAATTCCCAAGCCCTCTGGGGCTGCTGGGCAGCCGGACAGGGGACCACAGGCCTGGGAGGGGACAGAGGCTCCTGGAGACCCATTCAATTCTCACGCTCTTCCCCTAGGTACAAGTGCAAAATAAACAAGAGCCAGGGCTCCTGCTTGCCCTGTCCTCTGCCTCAGCAGTGAAGCCAGCAAAGCTGGGCAGCCACGAGGCTGGCTTGCCTTCACTGCACTGAGGCCTGTGACTTGTGTCTGTAGGAGTCCCCTGTCCTTCCACCCCACTTTTGAAAGGTTCTTTAGCTATTAGTGATCTGTGCATTAAAATGGACTGCAAATCAGTATTTTTTTGTTTTTTTTGTGTGTTTTTTTTCCCCCTGGTGATCTAACCTAGGGATGCTACATCCCCAGCCCCTTATTTTAAGGATTTTTTTTTTTTTTTTTTTTTTTTTTTTTTTTAAGTTTTGAGGCAGTATATCACTAAGTTGATCAGGCTGGGCTGGAATTTGTGATATTCCTGCCTGGGCCTCCTTAAGCCCTGGGATTACAGGGGCAAGCCACCGTGCCCAATTGGGAATCAGAGAGTCTTAAAGGGCCAATGTTGCCCTCTATGTACTTTTCCTGGAGGCCTAATAGCTTTTCACAAAGCAGCAGCCCCATATTTGAGGAATGAAGGGACTGCAGTACAAGTCACATTTTTCACTCATCCCACAAACATTTATTGAGCATCTGCTATTGCTCAGACTAATTCCAGTGACTCTTTTTCCTGAGAGAGCAAGAAAGATAGCACTTTCTGTTATAATTTTTAAAATAGGTAGCTGTTAACATTCATAGAATATTTACTAAATGCCAGGCACTGTTTTAAAGACCGTATGTATATTAACTCTTTTAACCTGCATGAGGATGCTATTATCACCCTCCTCTTATCACCTTTTACAAATGAGGAAACTGCGGCACGGAGAAGTTAGATAGTTTACCTAAGGTCTCCTAACCAGCAGGTGGCAGAGGTGGAATTTGAACCAGACAGGCTGGGTTGGGGTTCACACTGCAGCCTGGTGTTTCTCAAGCTATCTGAGCCTACATGTGGGGCCGCAGGACCGCGTGACACATACACATAAGAACCCTGGTGAGAGGTGCCTCATCACAGAGAGTGTCCAGCACCCATAGGCCCTGCAAGGGGCCAAGGTGACTGTGCATGACCTTGCCCAACCTTACCCTATGTCCCTGGGAAGCTGTGTCCCACCCTGGGGACCCTCACCCCCATCACTCACTTCCCAAAGGCGAAGCATTCCAGGGTGACCTGCTGTCCCACCAGCGCATAGGTCTCTGCGGGGAACCGGGCCTTGATGCTAGGCGCAAAGAGCCGGGGATCTGGGGAGAGAGGGATCTTGCAAATCACATGCAGTGACTCCAGGGAGGTGTGGCTCCGGCATTCAGGACCCCAAGACCGCAGCACCTGTTGGAGCTTGTGCTGCTGGGCAGTTGGTGGGATCTCAGGAGACTCCTGTCCCTATTCTCTGGCCTGGCACAGGGTCTGAGGCCTTGCTGCAGGAGGACCAGGGTCCAGGCCCCGGATCCCATGCCCTGTGAGCTGCTCTTCACCATCTCCAAGGGGAACCCCATTTTCCCTCTCGGCTCCCCCTCCTGCTGCGCCCGCCCAGAGACCCTGACCTTCCGCAGCCAGGTTGAGCTGCGCGAACTTGCTGAAGACGCTCTTGGTGGAGAAGTCCATGTGGCTGGTGGCCAGGCAGGAGTAGTTGCCCAGGTCGGAAGCATTGGTCCGGGCGATGTACAGATTCCCTGTGGTCTGGGACACGAAGTGACGTCCATCCGTCGGGATGAAGTTGGGGAACTCGTTGAGGAGCCAGCGGTAGGACAAGCCTAGGATGTGAGGCGTTTGAGGAAACCAGGGAGTTCTGGGCTCAGGGGCAATCTGGGTGGGACCCCAACAGGCTGGCAGTGATCTTTGCACCCTGCCCTGAGTCCCCAAGCTCTGAGCTGGGGGTGCAGGGAGATGTGACTCTAATCTGTCCTCAGGGAGCACTACATGCTTGGGACCTACAATCAGGGGCAGCTAGAAAATGACAGACACACAACAGAAACAGGTCACTTAAAGTTAAGGTCACCTGCCTGCCTACTCTATCCTTCCTCCACTGAGCATCCAGAAGCCTTTTCCATGTCCCCTGTCCCCAGAGTCCCCACTCACCAGGGTAGTGCGCAGGTGGGTTACAGGGCAGCATTACCCCCCAGCCTTCGTGGGCTTTCACTGGGTCTCGCTCTTCTTTGGAGAATTCCTGCAGAACTGGGGACAGAGACGGGGCTCAGGCACTGTACTCCAGGCCTGGTCCCCTCCCCGCCTCATCCTCCACAGGGAAGCCACAGTTCATTAGTGAGAGTGGGAAAGCCTAGCTTGAGGGTGTCACCTGTCCTTCCAGGCGCCTTTCCTGCCCTCTCTTGCCCTCCCTCCAGGGTCTCAGCCCCACCCTGAGTCTCACAGCCAAAGCGGAGGATGGCCTCCCTGCTGACGACGGTGCCCACGGGGTTTGAGGCCAAGCACTGGTAGACACCGGCATCCTGTGCTTTCGTGGGGTTCATGATGACCAAGTTTCCCCCCACCAACTGGTGACGGGAACCTGGTTCCAGCTTCATCTCTGTGCCATTCATCTTCCACCTGCCACAGAAGACAGAGGAGAGGACCTCAGCCCTGTGGTGGCAGGGCCGTTATGAGGGAAAACCATGGCTTCCAAGGGCCTTCCAGCACCCACTGCAGGTACCTCACCTGTAGGTGGCAGGAGGGCTGGCCCGGGCCCGGCATGCCAGTGTCACCTGCTCCTCTGTGGACTCCTCTGGGAACAGCAGGCCGAGAGGCTGGTCTTCAAAGACAGGCCCAAAGGTGGCTGGGGATCCCTGGGCCAGACTCCAAGCTGCAGATGGGGATACCGCCAGAGTCCTCAGGGCCTGGGGCTAGCTGGAGCCTGGGCTCTGGGGCTGTGCCATCGAGCAACAGTCTCCACGACAATGGGAATGTTCCATTTTCTGCACTGTCCAATATGGCGGCCACTGGTCATCTGTGGCTGTTGAGAACTGAAGATGTGGCTACTGTGGCAGAGGAACTGAGTTCTTAATATAATTTAATCTTATTTAACATAAAATTGAATTTAAATAGGCTGGGCAGGCCCCATTGAGTCGGGTTAGCACAATGAATCACCCATAGTACCCTCAGGTATTAAGCACCTGCTGTATACGTGGCACTGAGCTGTGAAAATGAGTCAGATGCAGACCTTCCCCTGAGGAAGCTTGAAGACTGGAAGTGGACAGAAAACTGACAGTGCAAGGTGGCATATGACATAATAATGATTTAGGAACAAGGTGCTGGGAAGCCGTTGCTACAGCCCTGGGAGACTCATAGGGGAACCTCAGAGAATTCATCTGAGGTGGGCATGGTAGTGCTGGCTGGTAATCCCAGCTTCTTGGGAGGCCAAGGCAAGAAATCCCAAGTTCAAAGCCAGGCTGGGTGACTAAGCAAGAACTTGTCTCAAAATAAAAAGTAAAAAGGGCTGGGGGATTGAGCTCAATGGTACAGCACTTGCCCTAGCATGGGTTCAATACTCAGTACTACAGAAAAGGAAAGGGGAGAGAGGATGTGTGTCCCTAGAATCTATGCCATTTTGGGGCTGTGCAGCCCAGTGCAAAACCCTCTGGTTGGAGGCTAGGCCGGGCCTCGTAGGGCAAGTTATGGTAGGCTTCTGAGCCTTAGCGTCTTCACCTATGGAAAGGAATGAGTACGAATCCACCTCCCGGGCCCCATGGGAGTATTCAGACAGAACCCTGTGCAGGTAGCTGGTGCAGGGCGCGTGCGCTCGGCAAATGTCTGCTGGTCCCACGTGTGCGTGGGCGGGGGCTGGGGGAGAAGGAAGGGCTGACGGCGGGTGGATGGTGGGCAGGTTGATTGGTGGCCGTCATAAAATCTCAGTGTCACAACTCAAGAGTCTCAGAAAAGGGAATGACTTGCCTGTCACGGTCACACAGCAAGCCTGTGACACAGACGGGTCTAGACCTCAGGCCTCCTGAAATTGCTGAACAGATGGGTGTCACACATGAAGATGGGAGTCGGCACGGCAGCCTTGTCCTGGGGCAGATGCCTCTCTCTCAATACCACGGTCCTGCCTCACCAGTGTGGAGGGGACAGTCCCTCACACTCCTTCCACAACATAGGGCCAGTCAGATTGGCCACCGTGGTGTCAGGGGGAAGCCAGCTCCCTAACTGGCCCCTATCTCTCAGTGCAGCTGACTTCAGCCCTTGGTGAATCACGGAGGGGAGGGACCCCATTAACCAATTAGTGCCTCCTTTCTGGGTGCATCCAGCTGTCATTCTCTTCCGAGGATGGGCCCAATGCTGCAGCTGAGGCCCAGCCTGTTCCCCTGGGGGGTGGTGCAGCTGTTCAGCAGCTCTCAGAATGAGGGAGGAGGCAGGGCTCCCAGGAAGCGCAGATCAGGCAGGCGTTCCACCCCCCCAACGCTCCAGGCAGTCGCTCTCCCTCACTGCCACCCCAGGCCTCGGAGAGGGCCTCAACATCTTCTCGGCTGGAAAGCCCAGCTTAATCCCCAGTTAATGATGGTGGTGGAGGGTAGGGACCGCTGCTCCAGCTGGGACCACTGGGAGGGGAGGGGAAGGAAGGATGGGAGCAGCCGGGATGCTGGAAAGCACCTCGGACAACAGCGGCTCTCAGGAGCTCTGTCTGGGTGGTGGGGGCAGCCAAGGGGGCCCAGGCACGCGGATGCTTTGAGACCGTCTTCCTGTAAAACCTTTCTCTTCTGCACTCAGCCATGTGCACACCCTTATGCTCACCCAAATACCAGCATGCACACACATTGCTCACCTGCACACTTGTGTCACACATTTGTGCGTGATACACACGTGCCACTCTAAGCTCCTCACATGACCAGATACATGCGTTTGTTTCTGTGCACAAGCAGCAGCACCCGGCCACGTAGACTTATTTATATATGTGTGATTTCACAGATAGGTGTATTTATTGATAATAAATACATAAATTAAAGAAATAATGCAAATTGGTGTTACTGGTCAATCTCTTGCTACTTATCTGTTACCACACTCCCATATCTCCTTCTTATAAACTCTCAACAGGATAGGAGCTGCATTTTCTTATTTCACCAGTGTGGAAACTGAGATTTAGAAAAGTTTAATAACTTGCCCCACACAGCAAGAAGCAGATCAGGAGATTTTGCCCTTGGGCAGCATTCTTCTTTTTTTTCTTTCTTTTCTCCTCCCCTCCTTCTCCTCTTTCCCTCTCCCTGTCCTTCTCCCTCTCCCTCTTCTTCTTCTTGTGGTATCGGGTATTGAACCCAGGGCCTTCTCACTGAGCTACATCCCCAGCCCTTTTTAATATTTTATTTTGAGACAGGGTCTCACTAAGTCTCTAAGTTGCTCGGGCTGGGCTTGAACTTGCTATCCCCCTGCCTCAGCCTCCTAGAGTGCTGGGATACACACTTGCACCCCCACACCATGGTGTCCATGATTCTTGACCCATTTTCCATCAGAACCATCAGGGGCCCTGTTCCTCCCCAGAGGTCAGGAATCAGGGTCAGCAGCAGCTCCTGGGAATCCATCTGGGTGGTGGTGGCTGCTGAGTGGGCCTGAGCTGTACAGAAGGCCTTGTACATCCTGAAGGGTGGTGGTGGAGAGCCCAGCTCTGTGTTAGGAGGCTTCCAGACACCTCCAAATCATTGTGCCCCTCCATGCTGCACCCCACTTATGCCTCCAGCCTCACAGCATCCACATCCACAGACACCATCACACACCCCCACTTTCCCCACAACTGCATACACACCCACCCACACATGCAGCTTCCCACACATGTGTGCTTGCACACACACACACGCACACACGCTCCCAGGCAAAGCCAGCTCTCCCTGCTGTCCTTGTTCCTGGTGCTCACAGCTTCACTCTTTTTTTTTTTTGTGGGTACCGGGGGGTCGACCTCAGGACCTCGCGCGCCAACAGGCACCCGTGCCGCTGAGCGATATCACCAGCCCCTTTTTCGTATGTGGGATCCGGGAGTCGAACTAGGGCCCTCGCGCTTGCAAGGCAGGCGCTTATGCCGCTGAGCCATCTCACCGGCCCACAGCTTCACTCTTGGTTCCCTGTCCTGGTAACTTTCCTTGGATCCAAGGGAGGAGGCGCCTCACCGATCTCCCTGGTTTTCCTTGATTGGGGCGCCAGGAACCCAGAGCTCTACCCCAAGAGCAGGGCAGCAAGAAAGCCAAGGGCTGAGGCACCTTCCTGGCAGGGGTGGGGACCAGCAATGACATTTGCCACCTTTCTATCTCTCTCTCTCAAAGTGCAGGTCCTGACCCCTTGGCAATGGGCCTGAGGCCCCTGGATTCCGCCCACACTCCTTGCTTAGGATGGGGCAGGTCCAGCACCAAGTCGTCCAAGGGAGGGGACGCTGAGGAGCCAGGCACCTCTCCTCTGGCCTCTGTAGGCCCAGTGTCTCCTGTTCTGTGAGGGCTCCCATGCTCAGGATTGGTAGGCAGCAAGGGCATAATGAGAACATCTGGAAGTGTGCCAGTGGGCACAAGGGACTAAAGGATACTGGCTTGATCTTGTAGGTGCTGTGTATGGGGAGGTGCGGTCTGAGACCTGAGAACCCCAGGATGGTGGAGGGTGGGTACTGAGTGTTATAGTTTGTATCTAGATGTCTCCCCAAAGCCTCATGTGGTCATAGGGCTTTTTCAGTGGTGGCTGGATCTAGAGTGTGTGATGCAGGGATTAAGGGCGTGTGATTAGTAAATCAGTCCACTGATGGATTTGGTATAGTTCTGGCTGGGATTAAGGGTGTGAATGCTACACCCACCCTAGGGCAGGTAGCCTGCATACAATATAAGGGACACAAAGAGTCTTGTCTCTGAACCTTGTCGCTTTTGCTGTCTTGTTGCAGCTATGAATGGTTGCCCCTCAGCTGTGTGTCACCCTGCCTTGGAGCCAGCTAATTGTGGACTGAAACCTCTACAAACTGTGAGCTAAATAAACGTTTCACCTTCAACTTTGGGTGTTAGGTATTTTGTTTCAACAAGAAAAATAACTAAGACACTGGGTCTCCCCGCTGTGAACCTCTCTGGGGGAGAAGAAACACCTGCTCATCCAGGCAGGGAGCAGGGGATGGTGGAGCAGTGCAGGGGCCCAGCAGTGAGTGGCCCCCAGCCCTGAGCAGCAGGCCCTGGACAACTCCCCAGCTCTAGCAGGGTGGATCTCAGCCCTGTGTCTCATCTCCCTCCCTTCTCCGTCCTCCTCCTCCCTCCTCCAGGCTGAGTACAGGGATAAGAGCAGGACTCCTCTACTCGGCCTCAGCTCCACCCACGTCCTTCCCTCCATTGGTGCCTCTGCGGGGGCACTGTCCCCTGGAGGGAACCTCCCAGAGTTCTGGGGTGTCATTGCTGTCTCATGTGCCAGAGACTCTGGAGAAGTCCAAGGTGACTACTAGGCACTTGAAATGAGCTGGGGACATCAGAGTTAAAGTGAACTGAACCTTAGCTTTGTAGTCCTGTGGGGGGACAGTGAAGCTAAGGGTTCCAGCTCCAGGGGCTGGGTCATAGCACAGTGGTAGTGCACTTGCTTAGCATGTTCGAGGACCAGGGTTTGACCCCCAGTACCACAAAACACAAAAACAAAAATGGTACAGCTCCAGGCTGAGAGCATGGAGATCTGGTTGTGCTGTAATCTTGCTGTGTGACCCAGAATAAGCCACTTGCCCTCTCTGGGTCGTTCTTCCTTTATCTATAGCATAACGAAGATTCATTTCCTCTCCTAACCTTAAAGGTCAGGTAAGATCCACAAATGAGTAATTTTTAGCAACGATACGGAGGCAATTATTTGCATAATCATCACCAAATCATAGCAATGATTTGACAATATAATCATCCCTTCGGAGCCCACATGAACCCTCTTACCCGGGGAGGAGATGAGGGCTGCGGTGGCCAGCAGCAGCAGCAGCAGGTGTGGCTTTGTCCTGGGTGGTGTCCCCATGGTGGGCTGTCCAGGTTGGGGGGAATTCAAGGAGAGGAACTTCAGGCCAGCTGGGGGCACGCTGGGCTGGAGGCCGAGAAGCACCTGGGAGGAGACGGAGCTCTGAGTGAGGCTGAGGCTGCCCCTCCAGCCCAGGCCCATCTGGTCAGCGATGCTTTTACTGACTGCCCTGGCTGCTGCCCGAATCGCCGAGACACTCATTCTCCTGGGCCCCAGGGGAAGGGTCTTGGCTATTACCATGGAGCTCTTCCGGGGCTGAGTGCCTTCTACTGCCCCTCTGGGAGTCTGGGTCTGCCCTGTTTCCTGGCTGCCCCCTCCAGCCAGCAAGGTGCAGCTCAGGAAGTGAAAGCAGGGACTAATTGGGAGGCAAGACTCTTCCTGCCTGCTCATGTGATGGCTCTTGATGTAGGGTCCAGAGGAGAAGAGGGCCCATGCCTGGGTTGGGGATCAGTGACATCGTGCTCTGGATATTGGGGTTCAGGACAGACTCCTCCCTCTACATCTCTCCCACAGCCACCTGCATGGGGTTAAATGGTGCCTCTGGGAGCTGAATTAAATCTCTTGGGGCCACCTCACTTTTCTAGCAGTGAGAAGGGGTCTCATGAATTATCCATAGCCTCTGGCCAGAGTCCCCAGATAAGGCATTTAAATGCTTGGCATGATGGAGTCCTGACCTTGGCCCCATTAGCCATGCTTGGACCAGATGGGCTAAAGGCCCAGCAGACCTTCTATGCTGAGGGTTAATGCAGGCCCCAAAGAAGCCTCCCTCTTTCTGTGCAGCAGAGGCTTGGTTAGACGCGGAGCTCCCAGAGCCTGTATCCTGTCTGTGCAGGGACTAAGATGGACAGAGCCCAGGATGCTCCATGCCTCCTTCTCACTCTGCCCTCTGCGAGCGCTTCGCATGGACAGGGGATCACCCACAGCCTCTGCCACTTCCTCAACAGCACAGCTGGTGCCTGCATGTTCTGGGTGTGGAGGGAGAAGGGGCCTCAGGGCCTACCAGGGAGGATGTGGCAAGGGAGGCTGGGTAGAGCCAAGAAGCGGGGAGTTAGGGTGGCAGTGGTGAGCAGGTGGCCCTCCCTGCCCACCCAGACTCCAGCCTCATGTGCCTGGAAGGGCGCCCTGGGTCACCTCCCCCAGTGATCTGCTCCTACCTGTCCTTGCCATTGTTACTTCCAGACTTGGTGCTGCCAGCCCCTCCAAATCTTCTGACACACTACCCTCTTCCCCTGTGATGCCCTTCCTAGGAAGGGCAACCTCTCCCTGCAGGGTCTTGTTCACATCTCACCCCTGCTGGGAAGTGCCCAACATCATCTGCACATAGAGTTCTGCTCTGATCTGTTTTAAATTTTTCTGTTTTAAATTTCAGACAATGTCTCACAAAGGTGCTCAGGCTGGCTTCCAACTTGCAATCCTCTTGCCTCAGCCCCTTCTGCCCCCAGTTGTGGGGATTATATGGGTGTGCCACCACATCCAACTTCTAGGTCTGATCTTTTTTTTTTTTTTTTTTTTTGTACTGGGAATAGAACTCATGACCTCATGCTTGTCAGTCAGGCCCTGTGCCGCTGAGCTATATCCCCGGCCCTCCAGGTCTGATCTTGATGACGCTCTTGGTGCCCTGCCCATGAAGCTGATGTCTCCACTAGAAGGTTGTGATCTCCCCAAGGGGAGAGACCATGCCATGTACATCTTGGTATCCCTATTTCTAGCAAAGTGCCTGGCACAGAGGAAGTGTTACTTGTGTGTCACATTTAACTGATTGAGAACATCTGTGGTTCTATGCTTCTAGGAGCTGGTAGGCGTGTGCAAATACACACACACACACGCGCGCACACACACACACACACACACACACTCTCAGCTCCCTAGGGTCATCAGGGAAGTCTCAAAAGTGTGCCCCCAGATGCCACAAGATGCAGGAGTCCTCCTCAGAATAGGGAGGCACGGGGAAGGATGGAACCTTCCAGGGTCTGGATGGACAGGGATGGGTAATACGACCTCATCTCTTTACAGCTCTGTGAGCTTGGACAAGTTGATCCCCCTGTGGAGCCTCAGTTTCTCTCATCTGTCATGTGGAGATCATAAAGTGCACTTGGGAGTGGAGCCCCAGAATGGTTCTCAAGCTGCTGTGAAGCCTGAGGCTGCTTAGACTTGCTCTGGGACCACAACTGGGAGAGAGGGAGAGAGGACTGGGCTCCAGACTCCTCCCTACTGCTGTGGGAGCAGCTCCACGTATCTCTGCTTTGTCTACTGGACTTTGCAGGAGGTTGCCTGGTAGACAATCTCTCCAAGGAGCTTGAAAACCACCCCCTTGGCACCAGTGTGCCACAAACTGGTGCCTGGCACAGAGAAGCCGCTCCATCATCATTTGCTCCGGCCCTCTGTCAGTCTGCCAGTGCCAGGAGCTCCGTGCAGAGCAGGAGCCAGCCTGGGAGGAGCCTGGGAGGAGCCTGGGCTGTGGGCACTTTTCCCGAATGTGCCAAAGCAAGGCGGAGATGGACCTCACAGTGGTCACCTCCACCCTGCAGTGGTCACAATTATCCATTGTTTCTATCATCATAGATAATTACTATTGATCATAGATAATCCAACCCCAGCTCATCTTAAGCTTCAGTTTAATCCAGACTTTTATCAGCCATCTCCCCAGCCTTAAGGCCCTGGGGACCCTCTGGGGACCAAGATCTGCACCCTTAGAGGAGACATGTGTGGGATCGAGAAGGACCTTGGGTGACCTTGGGGGGGCACTGGAGACCAGTCAGCCTGATCAGATGTACACTGAGCCAAGGCCTTGCATGAATGAACACACACACACACACATACACACGTGCACACATGCACGTGCACACACGGTGCACCTGAAGGTGAGGGAGTTGGCATATGGCCTTGCCCCGTATCCATTTCACTGTCATGTGTATTAACCATGTACCAGGCTCCATACTGGGCACAGGGGAGCTGGTGGTGAAGACACACCATTTTGGGGGGGGTCCCTGACCAACTGAGAGTGCCGTAAAATGTGCTCACAAGCTCGAAGAGCACTCATCTCCCCTCACCATCTGCCCTATGACACATTCTAGAATGCCCAGGCTGGAGGAGGCTTTTTGTCAGGATCAAGGCTGAGTGGAGCTGTGCCAGGCCCAGAGCTGCCCCCCTAGCCCTGAGCCAGCCCAGCCTCACCCAGGCCAGCTGCCCTGGCACAGGGGTGCAGGCACAGACTGGCACAGTCGCGGGCACAGGCTGTCGCCATTGGAAGCAGTCCTGTGAGGTTCCAGCGCATGGGAGCACAGGTCACTTGGGGACTCGGGGATGCTGGGGGAGCTGGCTGAAGTTCTGAGCTCAGGAAACAAAGGACCTGGGGACAGTTGGGGACAGCAGGCTGTGAGCTAGACTCCAGCACACGACAGGCTTCCCTCGGCTAAGGACCCCTGCATGGAGCCACTCAGAAGAGAAAAGATACGCTCCTCCAAGTGCTGCCTCTTGGGATGCCAGGCCTGGCCCTGAGTTTACCTCTCTTCCTCCAATAATGAAGATTGGAGCTTTAAGGGATCTGTCAACTTTTGGAAGGGTGATGGAGGAAAAGGGGTAGTTTAGAGCCCAGTTGAAGGCAGAGGTGATTTATTCCCAGCCTTCAAAGAATTGCAGAAGCTCCTGGGGTCACCACCTTGGCTTCTATCCTGTACAGAGCACAGGATATTAACATAAGGCAGGATAAGTCAACGGGTCTGGTGTTTACTAGCTAGTGTGACCCTAGGATATAACTGAGCCTCAGTCTCCCATCTGCAAAATGAGGAGGTGCTGGGTAGGATCCACTTTAAGGAACTATGGTATTATGTGGTTAGAGTCATACCTGGCCCATTGCAAATGCTCAGGAAAAGCAGATTTTATAGTTGGGGATGCTCCCAGCCTCACATGTCCCCAGAAACCTTGCTCATCCACAAGTCAGGCCTACTGACACTGTCACATCACTGCTGTATTCACATGAGCTTAGGACACTGACAACCCCACCCTCCTAGGCAGGTGCCTTCCTCCTCTAACGTCCCACAGGTGGGAGGACCTAGGCGAAGACCAGCAGCCACACCAGGCTGGGGCACATGGACACTCCCACGGGAGTGTTGTCCCCTACACAATGTGCTCGGGAGGGACCCAGCTGGGACATGATCATGGGCTCTCGGGGACAGATTCTCCTTCCCAACCCCTGACCACCTTGCAGGACGTAACAGCAGAGCGCGGCACCCCGTCCTCTGTGTAGGATAGGGATTGCCACCTAGGACAGCACCATCATCCTCCAGGAAGGCCTCAGTCATCCCCATGTCCCTGTAGGAGGACAGGGCTCTGTGTGGCCTGGGTGGGGGCTGCCAGGGTGCTCGGCGTGTCAGGCCAGGCAGCAGCTGGAGGGGGAGGACTGTGGCTGAGAGGTCTCTACAATGCCTGATGCTGCTGCTGAGCCAGAGAGGTCCTTAGGACAGATATGGGTGAGATAGGGGCCTTCTCAGCCCCAAATGGGGGACAGAGGAACTGCGGGGCACTGAGTCCCTTCTCAGCCCCCTTTGCACACTCCCCCTCTGCTCCTTAGTTTCTCTGCAGGTTCTTTGGATTTGCAGCTCCCTCTCTGTGGCCCCAGCGCTGTGGTCCCAGCCCTGTGGTCCCAGCCCTGTGGTCCCAGCTGTGTCCTCTCAGAGATGGTGGCTCCAGACTCATGCATCTGTCTGAGTGTTCAGCTTGGTTATGGGGAGTCTGGCCCTTAGCTGCAGCCTGGAGTTGCTGACCCTCTGGCGCTGGCCTCTCCAGTGGAGACACCGCTAGAGCAGGGAGTAGAAGAAGGGGAGAGAATTAAGTTCCCCCAGGGGGCAGCCATCCCTAGCCTTTCAGTTTTCCTACCTGCCTGTCTTGTTCCATGTGTGACATCGGGCAGTGAGTGAGGGCTTTGAAAGAAGGGTCCCCTCTTTTTTGTGATGCTGGGGATCAATCTCTGGGCCTCACACATGCTAGACAGACACCTGGCCGCTGAGCTACACCCTCAGCCCCAGAAGGATCCCTTTTCAACATGCCAGGAGCAAAGATAATTGTTTCAAGTTGTTACTGAAGAACCAAATCAAGAAGAAAATTTCCTCACGCACCAGCACAACAATGTCTGCATGTCCCCCATCTCTGCTGAGAGGAGACTCCTCCCCAGGCCTCAGTTTCCTGCAGGCGGGTTCAGGGCAGAAGCCTGGACTGCAGGGCAGGAAGGCTGCTCTCTGGCTGGCGGGGGAACCTGAGGTCTTTGTGTTGGCAGACATGGAGAGGGTATGGGTTCCGGCTGGAGGAGACCTGGAAGGCCTTGCCTGGGTGGGTGCCTCTTGGGAGGGGCGGGGTTGGCTTTCACATCTAAGTAGGGGACCCAGCGGCTCCTGAGATGAGAAGGATGCTGAGGTGCACTTGGAGCTGTTATCGTAGGTAGGGAGGTGCTCGGGTTTGGGGTGAGAGCATTATATGCTTTTGCTTTTGTTTGTATCCTCTTTGGTAAACAAAGAAACCGGGCATAATTCTGTAGCAAGGACTCACTAAATCATAGAAAGGACCCTCTTCACTCCAGGATGGTAATAACCAGGACACTGGGCCCACAGAAGTCCCAGGAATCCTCCAGGGTAGCAACAGCCCTGGGAGTTTGGTCTAAATTGGGGGAAGTGGTCCTCCTGAAGGATGAGAAACATCCGGCAAGCAGGAAGAAATGAAAGCAAGGCTGTCTTACGGGTTCCACAGTCAGGAACTGTTTGAAAGAGGATGACTGGAGGCTGGAAGGAATTTACAGGGTCACCATCTAACCTCTGCCTCTAGGGTGACTAAACTTGGACCAGACCTCAGGCCTCCATGCCATCTTTAGAGTCATCATCCCACAGGAGATTGCCCCATGGCTCACCTTCCTGCTTGGGAGGTATGGCCCTCAGTCTGACCTAAATCCCTTCTGCTTCACTGGGGTGTACTTTGCTCCAGTTTTTCCCTCTTTCCTGACACCCTGGTCCTGCCCTAGGAATCCATCCAAAAAGTATGAACACCACTCACACTTAGGCTTAGAGGTTGTCTTTGGAATGTACGTTTGGTTTGAAAATTTTCTGGCAGATGGACCATGCATCTTCCAAACCACCCCAAAAGGTAGCACTGATGGGCTCTGAGCAGAGGATACCGTGCGGGTGACTGTTCCTCAGAGGAAGTCCCATTGGACAGAGGCAGTGTGTGCGCGGTCTTGTTGCATTTGCTCAGAGCCCATCCCACAGTGTCTCCATATGACAAGTGCTAGCAGAGAAGGTGCTAGTGTGGAGTTAATAAAGAATGAGGTCTGGCGGCCGGGGAGTAGGGCAGGGTGGGCTGAGGGCTGAAGCCTGAGGAGTTGGTGTGAGCAGAGAAAGGGTGTGAGGGAAGGAGTTGGCCAGATGGGGAGTTGGAGGGAGCAGTCAGGCGCCGTAGCCCCACCCATCTCTGGGGGCATCGTGCCCTGCTCCCCTGCCCCTCTGCTCCCTTGACACTTAGGGGCGGGGTGAGCGTGAGACGGCAGTGGTTTCCACAGAAGGCAGGTGCACCTTCGTGACTTTGACAGCATCAGCTCAGGGGCCTTGATCTGTCTGCCTGATCTCTTGCCTCCCTGCTACTGGGGAGGACTCCTGTGGGACATTTGGAGGGATTTTGACCTTGTGGCACAAGCCTCATGAATGGTTCTGCCTGGGCCTGGCTAGGAAGCGGTTAATGGGCAGCCCAGGTCAGGAGAGAGGGGACATGTGCTGACCTCCAGGCCATTGACCTACCCCAGCCCCAGGAGTCTCGTCACTCCCACACATAGCCTATTCTTTGCTGCCCTTGATCTCTGGGCCTTGTCATGTCCCTTTGAGTGGGACATGGGACCAGGTACCAGAGAGACTGAGGGGCTAAGGAACTGAGGGTCCCTCTGGCCGGAGGCTGGGGAGAGGGACTGGGCACTTGGGCTCTTCTTTCCCCTGCTTCCTCTTGGGCAGAGGGAAAAGGTGCTCCAAAACCACCTTGTCCAGGGCTGGGGCTGTGCTGCGTGCAGCCTATCCCCTCTGTTCATGCCGGATTTCCAAACCTCCAGACCACCTTGACTGACAGCTCTTCCCTGGGGACACAGATCTAGCCCCCTGTACGAGGGGGCAGCAGGGTGCCCAGCGCTGCCTGGTGCAGCACAGGACACTCTCCTCGCACAGGCCCTGCCTCATTAGATCTCCTTACTTCCTGGACCAGGCAGCTCCTGTTGGAGAAGGTGACAGGATTCAGCTCTGGTCACTCGCAGCGTCGCTCACTGCTTCCTCGCCTCTGGCCCATTATGTAGGCCCATAGTGCTGGACATTGGGCTTGCCTACTCCCTCTAGAACCCCCTGGAAAGCCAAACTTTGAGAAAATCCTTCCTCCTTTCAGTGAAGCTGAGGGGGAGAGATCCGTGGAGAAGACAAGGTTGAGGAGGGGGAAGGGGAAGAGAAGGAATCGCAGCCCCAGTGTTCCAGGCTCTCACACCTGAGAATGGCTTGCCTCAGTTTCTCCTCCCTGGACCCCAGCTCCTGGACAGGCCTTGGCCCAAACTTGTGCTCCACGCTCTCTTCTCTCTTCCACTGCCTCCCCCTCTGTCCAACTGAAGCAAGACTTTGCAAAGAGGTCACCCTGCAGAAGCAGCCCCCAGTGACCTCAAATTTGAGAACCTAGTCTCCATTCTATCCAGGGCTTCTCGGGGTGGGCCAGGGCCCAGGGCCTGGCCTTCCAGACCGGCCCGGCCCTGGACTGGGGGCCCAGGGTGGGCCCAGGAGCCTGTGCCCTGTCCTCAGGCAGGTGCCAAGGCCAGCCGGCCAGCTGAATTCCTGGACACACTCCCAGGGGCCAGCTTCCTGGGCAGGCTCAGCCTAGAGAATGCCACCCACGGAGACAGGGTGGAGGAGGGCTGTCAGGTCCGGTGGCCAGGTTGAGGCTGGGGTGAGAAGTCAGACTGGCCCCTGCCAGTGGGCGTCCCTGTCTGCCTCTGCCCCCTCCCAAGTTACAAGTGGGGTATTTAGGGGCTGGGCACGGAGCCCCTGTCCTCCCAGCACCCAGGAAACCCCTGGGATGGAGAAACAAAAGCACTTGGCACCTACCTGCAGTGAAGGAAGGGGTTGACTGGGTAGGTGAATGCTGTCTGGGTCAGTGAGCTGCGACAGCCCTGCCGCCAGCTCTTGGGCAGCTGTTTGGGCCCTGCCGGCCTCAGTCGCTGGCTGTCCTGGTGCGGCGGCGGCCACAGCGGCGGCGATGGCAGTGAGGGCGCGTGTGTGTGCGCTCCCAGAGCCACTGCAGCATCTCTGCATCAAGATCTGCTCCTCCCTCTCCCAGCCTCCGCTCACTGGCTGGCTCCGTGCTCAGCCAACGCTTGGGGCCCTGGAGATGGCTTCCTCGGCCCCCCTCCCACCCCCTTCCGTCTCCACCCTCCTGGCTCTACCTCATTTGCTGTCATTTAAGGACCAGGGAGCGAGTGCAGCGCCTGTCTTCCATAATGCATGGGCAGCTGCTGGGTTGCCGGCCGCGGGGCGCTGTCTGGCCCTCCGCTTCCCTCCCCGCCCAGCCCGGAGCTAGGGAGCTGCAGAGGGGTGACTGAGGAGGGACAAAGAAAGTGGCTCTTGCTCCTCAAACCCTGGAGACCCGTGGAGCCCAAACTTCTTGTTTCCCCCAGGAATCCCCTATTGGAGGGAGGGGTCCCAATCAGAAATCCCCAGTTTGCTGGGGGAAGGAGAGGGTGCCTGTATGCACCCCCCATGTTCATCTTCGTTGTTTTCTTTGCTCAAAAGCAACTCGAGCTTTTGGTCAAAATATCCAAGCCTTAAAGGAAATTTAAAAATTGATAGTATAAGTCCCTTGCCCACCACCCTTACCAAATTCAAATACGGTACCTGTCTCCAGATTTGTTATTTTCCTGTGTACAAGTTACAGTTAGCATTGTTTTATGAAAATAGGATCACTTAGTACATCATGATTTGCAAAATATTTTAAAACTGTGTAATTGGCTTGGACAGCTCTGCACACCAGTGCATGTGGATCCAAGCCCATTTTTATCAACCAGCAGTGTGATGTCATGAACATCTCACTGGATTCAGGGTGTGAATGCCTGAAGGGCTCTCTGGGCTCTGCTACTGATTGGCTGTGTGTATCTGGCTAAATGCCTTGCCCTCTCTGAGGCTCACTGGTGACTGGTGAGGGGTTCAACGTGGCCAAGGCCTCCGCCAGCTCTGAGATTGTGTTGCATCTCACAGTGCTGGTCATCCGCAATGTCTCTCCTGGGCTGCTCTTGTCATGCGGGGCTGAGCCCAGAATGGCCAGGGCCTGGGGGCAGAGGGACCAGCCATCTGCAGCACCAGTCAGTCCTGTCAGGCTGTCACTGCCGTCTCACCCCCCTCTGGTCTGCCTGCTGTCCAGTGTGCATGGCAAGCCTGGCAGGCAGTCCAGATGCAGCAACAGCTGGCAGGGCTGGCTGGCCCCTGAGTTTAAATGCCTTACCTGTCAAGCATGGAGCAGGGCACCATGTCTTTCTGAGTCAGATGGCCTAGAAAAGGAGAAGGGGGGGCTCTACCACCTAAGTGGCTGCTCCCCTCCCATCTTTCAACTCCCCCTCCCACGGGCTCGAGAAACTTGGGAGCTCATCTCCTTTGCTCCCGATGCGGAGATATCTGATTTTGCCAAGGATAACTCTTGGATACCTTTGAATGCTGCTTTGGAAAGACAGGCACATTAACCTCCTTCCAGGATGTCCTTCCCTTTCCTGCCCCTTCCCTCATGGTCCTGTCTGTCTGTCTGTCCGTCGCTCTGGGGGCTGGCATACTGGCCCTGGGCTCCTGCTGACTCCCCAGGTCAGCCCTGCTCTGCAGAGAGGATCTGCGTGGGCTCCCCCTGTGGGATGTAGTAGGGCCCTTGTCTGCTACTGGGAGCAACAGGCCTGGAGATCAGCTGGCCCAAGAGCCAAGGGTCTGGCGACAGCTGTCAATGCGACTCTATCTAAAGACTGCAGCTGGTCTTGTGGTGTGGCCAGGTCCTTGGGGAAGGCCATTAGCACATAGATTTTGGTCTCAGAGACTCAGATCCCAATGCCACCAGGCTATTCCATTCCGAGTGGACCTCAGCAGGCACAATAAGTAAAAACAAGAATACTCACTAAGCTGGACCTGAATCTGGGAGGACAGTTCCCGGAGTTTTGTCTTCTCAGTGGAGCTTGATCCAGATGCGTGTGCGTGTGTGCACGGGGTGTTGGGGATCCTCAGTGCCAGCCTCAGAGATGCTCTCGTTTTGAGGAGAGCATGGGGTGAGTGCTGGGGGTCCAGGCTGAGTTTTTTTTTTTTTTTATATGCGGGTACCGGGAGTCAAACTCAGGACCTCGCGCTTGCCAGGCAGGCGCTTATGTCGCTGAGCTATATCACCAGCCCCAGGCTGAATTTTGTTGTGGGGTCCATTAGTTTGATAACAACACAGGTAACACCTGTTTTGAATGTCTCTCCAACTTCAGGACGTGTGCCTTGGCTTTACCTGAAGTGCTTGCCCCAGAGGTACATGTAATCATTACTGTTACTGCCCACATTCTGCAGCTGACACGCAGTGACAGTCAGGAACCTGCTCGCAGTGAGCAGTGAGCTGGTGTGGCAGTGCTGGAAGGTCCAGCAGAAGTCAGCCGCTCCACTGTTCCCTCTCCTGGGGGAGGTGGGACAGAATGGGGGACAGGACCCTCTCCTCTTTTTCAGAGTCTGGGATCCTCATTGTGGTTGGGCCTCAGGGCAATTTTCCTCTGTGGTGAGTCAATCCAACTCCATATTGTCCACACCCCATCTCCAAGTTGAGTCCCAAACGGGGCAAAGAAGGGCCAGCTGAAGATGACCAGGGGGCTGAACAAATGACCTGTAAACATGGGTTGTCCATGATGAGGTTCAGAGGGCATCTGTAGGACCACCCAGCCCACCCAGGCTATCTGCTGCTCTCTGCCGCAGCCTTCGCAGATCAATAGCGGTGCAGTGCATAGGACCTATAAGGAGTCAACAGGGACCTCTGGCCCAGTCCCAGGGGACGAGTGGGGAGAGAGGGGAGACCCTGACATAGTCTCTTTCTTCACTGGTGCCCATCTGCACACCTCCTCCCCTGGCCTCTCTGGGCACCAGCATGGCACCTCTGGTTTTGGGCTTCACACACTTTTCCAGAGCTGCCAGGAGGCCGCATGTTTATGGAGCAGCATCTCTGCCTAGAATGGGGAGGGATTTGAGAGCCAGAGAAAGAGGTCCATCTTCAAAGTACGTGTAACCTTTCTGGAAGCAGTCTGATAGCAGGAAAGGACTGTCCATTGGCAGCTTTGGGGAGGAGGGCCGAAAAAGCAGAAAGGGTCCTGTTCTCCATTCTGCCCTGCCTCCCCCAGAAGAGGAAAGCAAAGCTCTGAGACAGACAAGCGTGGCACTCGGTCCTGCTACTGCAGAGCTATGTGGTCAGGGGTGGGTGACTCTGCTCCTCATTCCGGATGTGGGGATTGAGACACCTTGCTGAGCTGACGTGAGCATAGAATTCCACGGGAAGGATCCAGCACAGCAGCTGCCCAGTAAGTGTTGGCACTTGTCCCTTGGCCTTTTTGGGATTCAGCCTCCTCTTTTGTAAAATAAGGATGTGGGCCTCCATTTGTGCAATGGTTGGGGTGGCTCTGGGACCTGTCATCAAGAGACCAGACTCTGTCCCAGCTCTGCCACTCCTGCCTGGATGACACTGGGAAGGTACCGAGCGACACTTCATTGCTTTGAGAATCCATTTCCTCATCAGTAAAATGGGAACGATCCTACTCCTACTTAGGATAGTAGTGAGGATATTTGAGTTCAATATAATGATTTTTAAAAGAACTTTGTGACTCATAGGTGCCATGTGAAATCCAGATCATCACTCCCTGGACTCTGCTGCCTCTGGAGGTGGGGTCACTGCAGCAAGGTCTGTATTTTCCAGCCCCTTCCCTCCTGCTTAGCACAGAGCCTGGTCCGTGGGAAGGACCTAGGAGGTGTTTGTCACCTACTCAGGGAGAGGAAGACAGTGAGGATGGGGAGGCAGGGGACGAGCAGGGGGGTGAGGTTTCAGTGAGGTGAGGTGGGGTGCACCTTGGCTTGGGCCTGGATAGACAGAGGGGAGTGGGGAATGCAGGAGCCAGGACCTGGAGTCTGGGAAGAGCATGATTCGTGCAGGGTCTGGAGGAGCCACACTGACGGAGCAGGGTGCCAGAAGGACTCTGTCTGCATTGGGCTTTCTCATTTTGCTTAAGGGCCTGGAGGGGTCTGTGGCCCGGAGGGGCCTAATTATTCTCTTTGCCATTTCAACCCAGGGCTCTTGGAGCCTTTTTTTTTTTTCAGACTTATAATAGACAATGCTAATGTCATTATTAATATTTAATAGTAATGATGCTAATAATGCCCTGCATTTATGTGGTCTTTCCAAAGAGCTCAAAGAACACTGAGTTCTTTTTTATGAAACAATTTGGCTGGTGTAGGCAGTGGGAGGGTGGAGGGCTGGGCAGTGGAGAGGGCCGGAGGTGTGGGGTACGCAAACCTGGGCAAGGTGAAATGATCCAGCCAAGGTCACAGGGTAGGGGAGGTGGCGCTTGGACTGGGATTGGCTACTCGGGTTTCCTGTCTGGAGTTCTGCCTTCCACTCCCCAGGGCATCTGGGTCTGAGGAAGATGTCCTGGTAGGGGAATCTTTTGGTACTGGCAAGAGTCATGCCATCCAGGGGGCAGGAAGGCACAGTCTTGTGGGGGGCAGCTGTGACCCTGGAAGTGGGCTGGGCTCCAGAGCAGATGACCACTGGGTGTTCTTGACTAAGCCCACCTTGGGTGGCTAACGGGCAGCCACGGAACATGGGCTCCAGAAGGGGCCAGTGGGGACCCTGGAATCCTTGACTAGATTCCGCAGGCCTCTCTCAGTCTTGGGCAAGCACTTGTTTTCCAGAATCCCAAAACATCTGGTCTACCATCCCTAGGAAGTAGCTTTAGTCCACACGCATCAGGGCATGACCTCACCACGGATGTGCAGCATCACCCAGGAAGCTCCGCTGTCACAGGAAGAAAGGCAGCGGTCCCCTACAAAGAGACTGCAGGGGAGCTGGAAGGCTGAGGAGTCAGGAGGACCTTGGTTCTTACTCCAACCACTCTATTCATTGGCTGTGTGACCTTAGGCTTCTAAGCCTCAGTTTCCTCATCTGTAAAATGCAGAGGAGACTCAGAGTCACAAGGGTCTGACGAGGCGATGTATTCGTGTTGAACACTCTGGAGGGGCAGTGGGAACTTTGGGCCTCTGTATCAGCAGGTAGAGAGTCCAGTGTGGGTAATGCTAGTGGTGGCAACCTTACCAGCCTGTTCCTGAGATATGACCTCCATGAGTCTTCTGGCTCGGCTTTCTTGGTTCCTGCCCATTTCGGAGTCATTTCTTTGCCCTTCACTTTGATTCTATGAGCCCCCTGATGACCTTCTGGTGAATTCCTTTTCTGCTTATCATGGTCAACGTCTTTCTGCTGCCTGCAACTGAGAACCTGGGTAGATTTAGGACTTAAATTTCCTAGCACAGTGCCTAGAATAAAAAGAGTGTTCAATAAATGATAGCCAGAAATTGTTAGAAAATAATGTATTCATCTATCCATCCATCCATCCATCCTTCCATCCATCTGTCCATCTGTCTGAACATTTATCCACTTAACAGGCAAATGTTGACATCTCTTGTATCAGGTTTTGTACCAAGTGCTGGGGGTACCAAGGAGAATAAGACATGGTGTGTGTTCTTGGGAAGCTCACAATCTAATGGTAAGACTGACATATAAAAATAAATACAATCTGATAAATAATATCAGCCAAATTTGCACAGAGTATAATAGAGAGGTCCCTACTCTGGCCGAGTGAGGCTTGGGAACAGAGAAAGTATTTTCAGTGAGTCTTAAAGGAGGGCTCCGAGGTCACTGGAGCTCAGATGTGGGATGGGCTGGGAGGAGGCAGGAAGGGGTGGGGCCAGGAGGAAGCAGCTGCTGGTGCAAAGGTGGCGGTGTGGAGTTTCAGGAGGGGTTTGCTGTGGGCCTTGAGTTGAGGATGCAAAGAAGGGCTAGGTTGGAAGGGGGACTGGGCCTTTATCTGAGAACAACTGGAATTGTTGCGGGGCTCTGAGGCTGTGAGAGGTGGGTTGAGGAGTGTGCTTTGAAAGTCTCCTCAGGGGCCAGGGGAAGGTGGAGTGTGCAGGAGAGACACAGGCCTGGAGGCAGAGGCTGGCTAGGTTGGCATCCTCTTAGGTCACAGGCAAGGTGATGAAGGTCTGGAAATGTTCTTAGCATTGAACTCAAACCTGTGCTGGTCAGCCAGAAGCCTACAGTTGGGTGCCCAAGGGCTCCTTACATCCCCACAGGTGCCCCATCACATCCACCTGTGATGGTCAGACTTAGGGGCCGACACGGCCCAGCTGCTGCTGTGAAAGTGTTTCATAGAAGTGGTTAACTGTACAATCATTGACTTTAAGTAAGGATATTACACTTGATAATATGGGTGAGCTTTATCCAATCAATTGGAAGGCCTTAAGAGCAATAAGAAATTCTGCCCCAAGCCTGAAGCATTAGTTCTTGCCTGAACGTTTCCAGACTGCAGAAAGCTGACAACCCAGCCCCCATGGTTGTACAAGCCAATTCCTTGAAATACATCCAACATATGTGCAATGCATATAATGTATATATTCTACATGCACATACACACACGGTCCCCAACTTACGATTTGTCACCTTACACTGGTCATACACATTCAATAAAAACTGCTTTGAATTTTTAATTTTGATCTTTTCCTAGGCTGGCATTGTGTGGCATTGCACTCTTTTTCAGTGCTGGGCAGTGGCTGCGATCGTGAGGGTAAACAACTGATACTCTACAACAGACTCCGTTGCTAAGTGATAATGTTCAGTAGGTTGGGTGTATTGAATGTGATTTGGACTTAATGATATCTTCAGTTTACAAAGGATTTTTGGGGTCATAACCATTGTAGGTCTGGGAACATCTGTATATCTTACGAGTTCTGTTTTTCTGGAGAACCAGGCTGAAATGTTGCCTTTTTCCCACTCTATCTGCTGCTCTTCTTGGTGTCCTGCTGTCTCAGTCAGCTGGGGCTGCTGTAACAAAATACCCTAGGCTGGCTGGTTTAAGCTGCAGACATTTATTTCTTATAGTTCTGGATGTAAAGTTCAAAATTAAGACACTGGCAGATCCAGTGTCTGGTGAGGGCTGGCTTCCTGGTTTGCATTTGGCCATTTTCTCATGGCAGAGAGCAGAGGAAGCCCTCATGTCTCCTCTTAGAAGAGCACTAATACCATTTCTGGGGTTCCTGTCTCATGACCAAATTACTTCCCGAAGGCCCCCCTCTAAACACCTTCACACTGGGGGTTTAGACTTCAGCTTATGAATCAGGGTGGGAAGAGACACAAACATTCGGACCATAGCATTCCACCTCTGAGGATGGCATGCTCTAGACTTTCTTAGCATCTCTGTCTCCTCCCTGTCTGCAGCCCCACCCTGCATCCTGCCAAACACTTAGTCCTGCCATCTTGCCCCTACCCTAGGCCTCGCCTATGCATGCCCTCCTCCTGCCTCCTCTCACAGTCTTAGCTATGGCCCTCCATCCTCAGCCCTTGTATGCCACCCTGACTGTGGTCAGAGTGAGCTAACCCGCATGCGAATCAGATCATGTCACTCTCCTGCTAAAAATTCCCCAGCTTCTCTTGCCTCTTGGTTAAATTCCACGCTCCTTCTCTATTTATTTTTATTTATTTATTTTTTTGTGGGTACCGGGGGTCGACCTCAGGACCTCGCACGCCAGCAGGCGCCCGTGCCGCTGAGTGATATCACCGGCCCTTTTCTTGTCTGTGGGTTCTGGGAGTCAAACTTGGGCCCTCGCGCTTGCCAGGCAGGCACTTACACCGCTGAGCCATCTCACCGGCCCGGGGCTCCTTCTCTAGCACGCAGGGCTCATGGTGATGTTGTGATCTGGCCCACTCTGCTTTCTTAACCTTCCCCTACTCATTCCAGTCATATCTATCCACTTGACCCTTCTGGAAAGGGCTTCCTTGTTTGAAATAGAGATCTTTTCCTTCATCTATACCTGGCTAAGTCCCCCTCTCTCCCTCAAGAATTAGGCCATCAGTAGCCACCGCTGGCTGTGCTCTGGACTCTCTGTGCGCCTTACGTGTCCTCTGCAGTGGCCTTACATGTCACTGGATGCCCGCTTTCTAATCTATGTGGTGATGGTTGTCTCTACCACTGCAATTTATACCTTTGCTCCCGGCTTGGTATCGGTGCCCAGTGTCTATGTTTGTCCTCTCTTCCTTTCTAGAGGTTCAGGATAGGGCTAGATGGGACATATTGTGGCACACATGGCTACTTCTGGGTGCCCTGTTTGTGTAGTGCAAATGCTTCCAAGCAGGTGCAGCATTGCACCAGGGCTTGCAGCCTGGCAAGGAAAGCAATGGGTAGGTTTAACATCCTGCTCATCACCTCAGCCTGGCACTGTATGTGGCACCTAGGCTGAAGGCCTCTTGGGATAAGCTGGCCACCATGGTCTGAGGAGCAGCCTGAGGTACCCTGGTTGTTAGAGGCTGCGAGTGGGTGCAGACCTCCCTGGGAGGAAAGTGAGGTTCAGCGCAGCTTCACAGGGGCGCACAACCTGCACTCAGAGGGCCTGTGCATTAGTTCTCTTCTGCTGTCGTCTGGGACTTAAATATAAATTTTAAACGAGAGACCCAGAGTTCTATTTTGTACCATGAGCTACTAATTCTGTTGTTGATCTGGTTGCCTTATTAAAAACAGCTTCCAAAGTAACTGGTTCAAAGGGAATCGGGGGGGAGGAGCCCACTCCCACCTCTAAAGGAGCGGGGCTCCATTCACAACTCCAGCCTCGCCTTTGCTTTGTGAATCTCATGGAAGCATCAGTGGTTTGATCTCTCTGAGGTCCCTACAGCCAGGGGCATGGCCTGTGGGGGTAAGAATGCATTTTATATTTTTATTTATTTATTTTTTTTGTGGGTACCGGGGGGTCGACCTCAGGACCTCGCGCGCCAGCAGCTGAGCGATATCACTGGCTCCTTTTTTTTTGTATGTGAGATCCGGGAGTCGAACTCGGGTCCTCGCACTTGCGGGGCAGGCGCTTAAGCCGCTGAGCCATCTCACCGGCGCATTTTATATTTTTAAATGGTTAAAAAAAATCAGAAGAAGGGCCGGTGAGATGGCTCAGCGGCATAAGCGCCTGCCTGGCAAGCGCGAGGGCCCGAGTTCGACTCCCGGATCCCACATACGAAAAAGGGGCCGGTGATATCGCTCAGCGGCACGGGCGCCTGCTGGCGCACGAGGTCCTGAGGTCGACCCCCCAGTACCCACACAAAAAAAAAAAAAATCAGAAGAATATTTCATGACACATAAAAATAACATGAAATTCAAATTTCTGTGTTCATAAATAAAGATCGATTGGAACATAGCCACACTTGCTCATTTGTGTATTTCCTATGGCTGCTTTCATGCCACGCTGGCAGCTGAGTAGTTGCAACGGAGACTGTTCGGCCACCCGGGGGAAAACGTTGACGAGCTGGTCCTTTGCAGAAAGTGCTTGCCAAGCCTGGTTTAGGCCATGCCTCTGTCACCTGGAGCCTAGAATCCGAAATGAAACGGTTGTCACTCACTGACACTCAGGTGTTGGGTTTCTTTTCTGCTTTAGCTCAGTGATTCTCAACCAGGAGACGTTTGGCAAAGCCTGAAGATGTTTGCGGTTATCATGATGGGGCTGTATATGGGGTGGGGAGGAGGGTATGCATTGGCATCTAGTGTGTGGAGGTCAGGATGCTGCTAAGCATCCCACAATGCTCACGACAGTCCCCTACATCTAAGGATTCCTCAGCCCCAATTATCCATAGTGCTGGGCTTGAGAAGCCCTGTGTTGAAGAAGGGGAGGGGCAGCCAGACTCCCGAAGGTCTTCTGGACTAGGGAGCAGTCAGAACTTCCACTGGCCTGGAACCAAGCAGCTGGAAGATGGAGTGCACAGAGGGAGGGAGTGATGGGAAGGGCCAGATGAGGCTCCCCTTTCCCAGTGGCCTGTGGCTTCTATACCTGCTCGGGCCCTGGGCAGACCTCAAATGGGAGGACAGCATCTTTCCCAGCATCCTCAAGGACCAGGATAAGTGCTCATCTGGTGGCCAGGTAAACTTGGACCTGGAGAGAGAGGTGGTTATCAAGGCCACCAGCCATGACCAGGGGAGTGGTGCCAGGGGCCAGGGATGCAGCGAGGGGCCTGGAGATGCTCCCAGGGGACCAGGGGTGCAGGGTGCCTGGACTCAGGTGGAAGGAGTGCGAGGCTGGGTGCCTTGGAGAAGTGCCTGGCACCACTCCCATCAGCCTTCTGGAGAGTGCGAGGAACAGATGCCGTGGCTATCAGATGAGAGGCTCCTGGCACTTTGGGAAATTGTAGAATTAACAAAAGGATGGTTGCTTTCAGGAAACACAAGCAGGGGCTCAGTGTGCACAGCTGGGCTTGCCTCTGGGGACTCTTTCCTGGAAGGGCGAGGAGCAGGGTCCTCCTGCCTGGCCTCTGGGCTGGGTTGGGTGGAAGGAGGGCAGAAGTGGCTGTGCATCAGCCTGGGAGCAGAACAGGATCAGGTTAGAGCCAGAGTGAGGGCCGAGGCTGTCCCGAGCTTGGAGTCTCAAATGCGGCAGGCTGTCTGGGGGTCAAGTCATCCATCCTCCTGCCTCTGGGTCCAGCCCGGCAGATGGCGTCTTGCGAGCCAAGGTCCCAAGAAGAGGGGCCCTCAGCAGGAATGAGAATTCACCAGCTGTTACTTGCAAAGACCCCAGAAGCAGCAGCCGGCTCTCTTTGGAAGCTTCCGGAACAAAGAGGAGTGTATCTGAGGCTCTGCGGGGAACATGCACTGAGCGGGCAGCTGGAGCAGCCTCATCCCGGATGCTTACCTGGCCTGCAGGACAGGCAGGAGGCTGGGATTAGCGCTGCATGGTGCAGGCCCTAGACAAGTTTTAGGGTACTGTATGTTACTTGGGTGCTGCTTACAGCAGGAGGATTGGACCCCATGTTCATAAAATCTAAAAGAATAAATAAAGAGAAGGGCGATAAGCATTTTCTCAAGTGTGGGTGGTTTTAATTGTAAGGTAGAGTTAATTTAGATTGAAAGAAAGTACTTTCTAATGCTGAGGTGTGAGGTGACAGATCAGTGACCCAGGAGCTCTGGAATCTCTCCCAGGTGCAGGGACCTGGTCTGGTGGCTGAGTGATGGCTACAGGGCTCGCAACCAGGTGGTCCAGCATAGCTCTGTCCTTCTGCTTCTTTGTCCTGGGAGCTCTGGTGGCTGAAGAATGGGAGGTTGGGGGGGACTTGACACTCTGAGGGCCCCTGGACATTGGCTCAGAGAGACCCCAACTGAGTGCAACCCCACCCATCCGGGAAGTGAACTAGACATCGGCTACGCCCATGACTGGAAGGGTAAGCAGGGCCAGAGGGCAAGGAGCAGCGACAGATGCGGGGGTTGTGCTCCTCATTTGCCAGAGTGCCATCCCTCTCCCTGTCACATCTCTCCCGGGGCCAGCCGACAGATGAGCCTTGGAGGAGGCCAAGGGGGCTCCTTCCCATTGGCCAGCGTCCTGGCTTCTTCCCCGTTTCCTGCCAGGTTTCCCCGGAGCCAGCTCCATTGTTAGCTGGAGGCCTCGGGGGACAGACTTCAGACGGAGGGAAGTGGGTTTGTGTTTGGTTTTGTGGGAGGGACTCTCTGAACTAAGAACCTATTTGGCTAATGAAGTCATAATTACTCCTGGACTCACTAATAGGATGAAAGCCCGGGGTTCAGTTAAAAGCCACTGATGGACCCTCGAGAGCTCGAGAGCTCGGCTGATAGTCTGAAGAGGGGCTGGAGAATGGGAAATGGACAGGGTTGAATGTGGGGGTGGGGGAGAGGGAAGGAAGGAGGTGTAGGGGGCCTCCACCCTGGTCTGGGTTCTGCCTGCCCCTGGGAACCAACGTTGCACCTATGTCTGCCTCAGTTTAGCATAGGACAAAACTCTGGAGAAGAAGTTGTTTCTTCCTTCCCCAAAATTCCCCCAACATAGCACAGCTCATAGCTGTCTGTTTGGAAGGAAGCTAGAGGACTAGGGGGTGTTCCAAGCAGCTAAAAATCCCTGGTGATTTCTATTTGACTTTGCAATGAGTGTATTTCAAAATATGTATCACTCCCCTACATGGTCCTGAAAGCCCCTCATTCTTTTGCAGCACAGTTTGGCCCTAGTTCAAAATGGGAGTCTGAGCCGGGCATGGTGGTGCACTCCTGTAATCCTAGCACTTGGCAGGCTGAGGCAGGAGGATGCCGCGAGTTCAAGGCCAGTCTGGGCTATGTAGTGAGTTTGAGGCCAGACCAGAAAAAAAAAAAAAAAAAAAAGGGAATCTGCTTTCCCCAAGGACACATTAGCATTCTGAAGAGGCGCAGTGAACTTGCTGTGCATGTGTGTGTGTGGGGTGGTTCTGGACAAACAATTGATGTGGGGTATCTATAAAACAAGGGAGTGAACCGGGCATGGTGGCATACACCTGTAATCCCAGCACTCTGGGAGGCTGAGGCAGGAGGGTTGAAATTTTGAGCCCAGCTTGAACCACTTAGCAACTTAGTGAGGCCTTGTATCAAATAAAAAAAATTTTTTTTTTTTGTGGGTACTGGGGGTCAACCTCAGGACCTCACGTGCCAGCAGGCGCCCGTGCTGCTGAGTGATATCACTGGCCCTTTTTTCGTATGTGGGTACCAGGAGTTGAACTCAGGACCTTGTGCTTGCTAGGCAGGCGCTTATGTCGCTGAGCCATCTCACCAGCCCTAAAAATTTTTTTTTAAAAAGGGGTAGAGATAAATTTAGTGAGAAGGCCCTGGGTTCAATCCTCAGTACCACAAAAACAAAACAAAAAACAAGGAAGTAGCCAGGGCTCAATCTAACCCAGTTACTCTGTGACAGACTCTGTGATGGTCCTGGGCGTGTCCAACCAGTGTCTCCCATCACTTAGTCTTGCTGACCAGAGGCACAGTGGAAGGCCCTTCTATTTCTGTTTTTCCTGGAGGTTGTTGCTCGGTAGGGATGGTTTGGCCAAGAGTGGCTCTGCTGGCCCTCAGAGCCGATTGTTTTGGTGATGGTCTTGACAGTCCCTTTCCCTGGGAACCCTGACTCTTACGTCCAAAGACTGGAAGTTAAGCTCTTAAGTCTCAGTACAAAATGATCCCGGGGAGGTGACTCTATCTGATTCCCTCGAGACCAGTGTTGTAAAAGCTCACGGAAGGGACATTGGCTGAGTCCTGTCCTGTGGTCATTCTGTCTCAGGACAAATCCAGGCCTTCTAAGTGTCTGGCTTTACCCTCTCCTGCCACGTGGGCCGTCTGTGCTGTCCCAGCAGCCAGGCTGGAGCTGGAGAGAGCAAGAGGAGGGTCAGGAAAGATGGACAGACTGATAAATGAGCATGGCAAGTTCCTAGGCTTGAAAGACAGACAAGAGCACTTAGGGGACCTTGGGCAAGTTAATTAAAGGGGCTATATAATGGACCTCACGCTCTGGACTCTTATCACTGGCCCTTCCGCCTAGCCAGGAGCCTGCTAAACTTGCTTTTAGGAAGGTAAATCTTGCCTGCCCCACCCCCACCCCTTGACCCAGCACCAGGAGGGCTAAACCACAAGCTGGAGCAGTGCACACCACCAGGCATGCAGCTCCTACACACATGCGATCCGGCTCTACAGCAGGGACCGCTGGTGCCCAGGATCAGTCAACATGTATTTATGGGTCACTCCCTGCGCGTGAGGGGCAGGCTGGTGCCACAAAGTGCAGGAGGCTTGAGTCACTGACCCTGCCCTGCAGACATAGAGGAGTCAAATCCCTGTAGGTCCAGGGAGCTGAGGCTGGAGGCCAAAGGGCAGGAGGAGCGAGATATGGGGAAAGGCTCAGAGAGAGGCCAGCCCGTGGGGGGCATCGTGACACATAGGACTTGGGCCTGGCGGGAGGGTGGCAGGGCTTGCGAAAGCAGACTGGGAGGAACATTTTGGTGGGCAGAAGAGGGGAAGGGGTAAGGTTATTTCTTTCTTTCTTTCTTTCTTTCTTTCTTTCTTTCTTTCTTTCTTTATATTAAAACAATGATTATAGAGACACTGTTCATAGAATTTTTTACATTTGAACCAATTAGATCCTTTCGATGATCTAGAAGGGAGCTACGATTACAATCCCAGTTTTGTAGATGAGGAAACTCAGGCAAGGAGAGGTGAAGTAACTTGCCTGAGGTCACGGCTAGTGTGTGACCTGTCTACAGAATCCAGCTCTTCCTTGGGGCTCAAGGCAGACCGGGAGAAGGATGAGCCCCTATTGCTTCCCTGCCTCTCATGGCCTGAGCACAGGGCTCGCAGCCCCTCCTGAGCCCTCCTGCCAGTGCAGAGGGGAGGGGAGAGGAGCAGGTCATGGCTGGAGTGTGTTCAAGGCTGGCAGGTGCGGCTCTGGCATGATGCCTTTGAAGCCCAAATGTAATTCTTCATAGAGACGCCCATTCATACTCTAAGTGTAGTAATGAAGGGTTGTTTTTGTTTGTGTTTGTTTGCTTGTTTTTGGTGGTCCTGGGGATTGGACTCTGGGCCTTTGCATGGAGCTATGTCCCCAGCCCTTTCTATTCATTTATTTTGGAGACAGGGTCTCACTAAGCCACTGAGTTGTCTAGGTTGGTCTCAAACTCATGATCCTGCTGCCTCAGCTTCCCACACTGCTGCAATTACAGGCATGTACCACCGCGCCTGGCTGTAGCCCAAGGTTTTAGAGTCAGATAGACCTGGGAGCTAGTTCTGGCTTCGTCATTGCCTCGGGCGAGTTATCCTGCCATTCAGAGTTAGTTTCCTCAAGTGTAACAGGATACGCATCTACCAGGCGCCAAGGGCTGTGTGCCGGTGAGCAGAGAGGGTTTGCATAAAGTACCGATCACCGTGCCTCCTGCGGTTGGTGTCAACATTATTAGCTTACCTTCTCCTCTTAAGTGCCTTAATGTAAATGTATTGTGCACCAAATACCATCTGGTGCCCTCTTGCCTCCCAGACATCAGCATTATAAATGGCTCAGTTCCCTGCCAATTCCACAGTCTAAGAAAAACAAAGCCCTCCCCTCAATTTTTGCTAATTCCTGTGGGCTCATGCTCTGACCCCTACATTCCCACGAAGCCTCTGTTTCACCCAGCATCCATTTAGATGTAGAATTCACTAACTTTGCTAGTTGGCATAAAACAGCCACTCACAGGAGGCGGATTAATGAACTGAGGGTGGCCTGACTGCCAGTTGTCAGCATGAGGGCACATGGCTTTCTCACGGTGTCCCTGTGGCCTCAGGGTCCTCCAGCATTAGCCTGCATCAGAATCACCTGGAAGGCCTGTTAAAACAGCTACCAGAGTTTCTGATATAGTAGACCTGGGGTGGGCCCAAGAATCTATTTCAGCCAATTCCTAGGTGATTGTGATTCTGCTGGAGTAGGAGACAGACTCTGACACCTGCTGCTTTAACCATGCTGCTTGTCTCTGCCCCTCCAGTTCCCCCCACTGGAGTTCCCAAGTCACCTCGTCTCTTACACAAAACTCTCCCCAGCTTCCATTTGCAAACTCTCTGCCCAGATCAATCCTGGACCCTTTGTTTCATAGGATTCTGCCTTTGAGAGGACAGCTGGGATTTTAAAAATCCATAAGGTGTAACTTTGTTTCTGTTTCGGTGCCTTCCCTGGCCACAGCTGGCTCTCTGCTGTGGCCTCCACTGCCTGGCCTCTGGTGGGGAAGGTGAGTCAGGACGCAGGGTCTCTGTGTGGCCCCTGACCCGGTGGAGTCCTGGTCTATACAATGCCACGCTTCTCTGCCATGAGGCCTGGGCTAATCAGCAGCAAGTTCTGGGGCTGGGATGGGACGGGGCTGGGGGCTGGGCTGCTGGGCCGCAGCTGTGGCTCCAAATTGCTGTGAGGCCCACTGCCTGGTCCATGCTCCGGCAGGGACTGACATCAAACAAATGGGCTCTGATGCATTAAGTGGAGAGGGGGCGAGTGGAATAGCCCCCCTCATCCCCCCACTGTATATAATGTGGAAGAGCGAGGGTGCCTTGATGAGGGGGGCTCTAATGAAGTCCCCGTCCTAGCCCTTTGGGGGCAGCTGGGCAGAGCGGGTACAGCCTTCGCTCTTAATAAAGATTGGAAGATGACTTGTCCCCTCCCTACTGGGTCTGTTAATCCAGCTCCAAGCTGGAGATTAGCATTTCTAATGGGCTGGGAGGTGCAGCCTTCAGGAGACAGGGATGAGGGATGACAGATATTCCAGGGGTCCCCATGGCCCTGCAGAGAGCGGTTGCTTTGTTTGGCCTCAGTTGAATTGAGGTGGGCTTTCTTCAAACAAGATGCTCACTTCACTTCTACTCTGTCCCCTTAGTGGAGGCTCTTGTTCTAAAAACTTTGTTCATTGAACCCCAAAATGTCATATACATGCTAAATATCCAAATAGCCCATATCTACAGAGGATGATACAAAGAACTTGAATTCACCCAGCTACTTCTTTCAAAGGAACAGCTGCCTCATTCATTCACAGTCATTTATTTTGTCTGTGGCACTTGTCGTGTGCTAGACATTAGACTGTGGAAGCAGAAGTGAAAAAAAAAAAAAGATTATACTCAGGATATTCGAAATTTAGTGAAAGAAATAGATAGTAGGTATCGTATACCAAACCCTATGACATATGCTCTAGGGGATCTAAACCAGACCACAAAGGTGTGAGGACACAGGGGTGTCCAGGGAGACCTCCTCACAGTGTCACCTGAGCCGACTGTTAAAGTGTGGCAAGTCAGGTGAGGTACACACCTGTAGATCCAGCTACCTGGGAGACTGGAACTACACCCAGGAGTTTGAGGCCAGCCTGGGCAACATAGCGAGACCCTGTCTCAACAAAACAAAACAAAGCAAACCAAAACAAAACAACCCAGAAAGAGGTGTGATCCAGCGCACAGGCCACAGCTTGCCTTCAAGGAGTTGGGAAGGGGCAGTCTACATGGAGATGGGGGCTTGGGGGGATTGGAACTGAAAAGAGGCAAGAGTCTGAAATCTGTTGCAAATTTTATGAGCATCAACCCCAGTAATTAAGAATTGTCCAGGAGATGGGGTGTGGGAGGTCAAGGTGAGTCGTCCAAGCAGACCAAACGTTGGGCCATAATTTGTTCACTGAACCCACATTTACTGAGTCCTTTGCCCAGGACTTGCTTACATCACTTTTCCTACCCTATCTTCCAGGGCAGACTGAGCTCCCTGAGGACTGGACCGCTCTCTTACTTATCTTACACCATTAACTGGTGCCGAGTGGGTGACTGGCACATGCTTTTGAACTGATTGCCAACCTGGGAAGAATAAGGAGTTTCTGCCTTTCAGGGGGAGCTGGAAATGGTTGGAATTTAAGGTATGGGGGGCAGGGAGAGGTGACAAATGAGGCGGGAGAGGAAAGGGTCATGGCACCGAAAGTTTAACACGCCAAACCAAGGAGTTCAGCTTTTATCCTATTGGAGTCAGCGAAGAGAACAATGTGACTGTATTTTAGAAGATCCCTGGGCTACAGTTTCCTGGGGAAGTAGTCAATATAGGAGGCAGGGACGCTGTTACTAAGGGCGAGACAGCGCAAATGAACAGGATTTCAGACCCAGCCTGTGAACTTGAGCAGGATGAGAAAGGATGAGGAAGGTTCTCATATTCCAGGGAGTGAACAGAGGTTCCGAGGGGCTGCAGGACATCCCCCGCGAGTTACCCAACAGTGCAGCAGGACCCAGACCTGGAAACAAAGGGCTCCCTTGAATCTAATGAAAAGATAATGCCTCAAGTCAATGATGTGTCTTGAGGACTTTTGAAGGGAGAGTAAACAGAGTTGGAGAGTTACTTGGTGATTTTTTATCCAAGACAGTTGGGTCTACATTTCCCGAGGAGTCCTTTTGCCCTGATTGCCCAGTACTGCCCAGGCCCTGCCTTCTCTGCAACCTCCATACCCTGAGCACCGGGAGGGAGGTGACAGCACCTGGAGTTCCTCTGCAATGATCCCACCTGGGTGATGCTCTTGGACCACTCCTTAGTGAGACACAGCATGATGACAGGCCAGTGTCAAGAAAGGAGGCAGGCAGAGGCTGAGTACCGTCCCCCTCCCCACAGCCCCCCGTCTCTGCCTTCACGGTCTGGTTGTTGATTGAGAGTTCTCTGAGTCTATGAAGAGGGGTTTTGGTTTGTAGTAAGCAGTTGTATTCAGTCTTTCAGGAATATTAAATGTCTGTTCTGTGCCAGGGACAATGCTGGGCAGACCCTAGTGCTCCTCTTCCATCAAAGTGCAAGGGGTGCGAAGAGGAGAGGCCAGGAGACAGTGCGCCACTGCAATTTTCTCTCCTTCTCCCAACTTCCCCAGCATGGCACTTTGGAAATGGTGTGTGCACACACAGCCATGTGAATCAGGGTGTCTCTCCCCGCCTGTACACATTCCTGTACCAGCCACTCTATGTTTACAACACAAATCGTGCAAATGGGTTTTCCAAAATAAGACCAACTTCTAGATGGCCAGTACAACAGAATTCCAATACCAGAGTGTACTGTCTGGTGCATATGAAAAATCCTTTTGTATACTTCTACCACTAACTCCTTGACACTCTCTCCACCCAAAGATGAACAAATCACATGGCTAGAATCCATTTTGAACAACTTTTATTATACGTTTAGTGTTTTCTATACAAAAGAAATCAGTTTTTTTTTACAGTGATTCAAAGAAAATTCTGAATAATTTGGCCTTTTCATTGTTCATGCAGTCAGTTTATAAGTCCATGTATTAGACGGTCCTCCATGGCCCAGAAGTCTTCCCTGCTGCAGGTCATGCGTGACAACCTCAGATAACCCATCTGTCGCCAACAAAGTTGGTTAATGCAAGGTCACTCGCAAAAAGGAAAGGACACGAAGTAAGAGGGGTTAACACAAGTTGTAGCATCAGAGTTAAATGTTTAACCAACAGAAAAAGAGGTCAGACCAATTTGTGGGTGGGTGGAAATGGGGGAAAGTATGGAAACATAGGGAAAAAATTTCCCCACTGAAAAGAACAAAAGGGGATGGTAGGGACAGAGCAAAAGGTCCTCCAGGGTCCAGCGTGGTTGGGGGTGGGACCAGGACAGAAGGTGGCCGTGTCACAGGCGACTGATGGTCAGCTCGAAAGGAGCGAGACGTTGGCAAAGAGCTAGGGAGCCGGGCAGAGGGACAACACTGACTGAGGACACCGCATTTGGGAATCAGAAAAAAGAGAGCAGTCAGGGTCATCTGAGCTGCATCACATTTGAAAAAGAAACACAGTAGTGCACAAAATTCTGGATCTCTTCTCCCAGACTTTTGTGTTTATTGCTTCACTGCAGTCTTTAAATCTGTTGAATTCCAGCCCGGCAAATGCCAGTGTGGCTAGCTTGCCTGAGCCCCGCTGCCCTTCAGCACCCTGTGGCCAAGGGCAGAATGGACAGGGGACCCCGCCACAACCCTACTTCCAAGGAACACAGTGTGCTCAGGGCCTGATGTGCGACACAGCAAGAGACACTGCTCCGGGAGTACCATCTAGGTTTCAGTCACAAACAGTAATCAGCTCGTCATTCTAGGCTACCGACCTGGGGGCTGCCCGTAACTGCACCACTGGGTTAAACACAGGCTGTCACACACAGACTGATCTCGGACTCAGAAAAATCCTTTCTATCTTTCATTTGGGAGCTGTTGTGTGATGTAGGAGAAATGGTAGAGAGGTTCAGCAGGGTGGAGCATGGGACAGTAATACCTGTTTCCAAGGAGGCAGCTGTGGGGAGATGAACGGCACTGGGCAAGGAATCAGAAGGCCCAAGGTCAAGCCCTAGTCCTACCTTGACTTACCAGCTCTGCCCTCTCCAGCCCATCCCTGCGTTTTCATTTCCTTGTCTGCACAATGAGTCACTTCAATTAGATCAGCGCTGAGATTCCCTCACAAGCTGAAATCTGAATCTGTCCTAGGCTAGACGCCATTGTATCTGTTTCATTTCCATCCTATCATCGTGAAACATCCATTTAATACTAATGGATGGATAAGAGGAGCACTGGCTTCGGGTGTGGCTGGGGACACTGGTGGGTGGCATGGCTTCCCTGGGTGGTTCCCTCCTTCCCCTGGGGTCCTCTCCTGAAGGTGTCACAGAAAGGTCCTTTCTTAGAAGAGGAGGAAAAGAAAGGGCACCTACTTCCCTGGGTTGCCCAGGGTGGGGACAACCACAACCCTGTTCCAACTCACACTGGGTGACCCCTGTCTAGTTTAAGGGAAGGGGCTGCCCAGGAGTCTGGCTCTGCCCAATTGGCCTGTGCCTCCCGGCACACAGAGCCTCCTCCTGCCACTTCAAGCTCTTTGCTTCACTGGCTCCAGTCCTATTTTTCTTTTTCAAGTGAGGGACCTCTTACATGCTGCTCCTAAGCCATCATGCAAAGCTCATGCAGGGTCCTTGGCTTCACTAAAACAATATCACCCTGTGTGCCGAACTAGGTGGACCTCACCACAGCTGTGGGCTTGTGTTTGGTAGAGGCTGGTTACACTGGTGCCTACCCCCAAAGTGTCACGGGTGGAGAGAGGGCTCTGGGAATCCGGCACCCTGGGAACCTGCTGTCCTCCGAGCCCCAGACCCACAGAAGGCTGGAGGAGCTTCACCTCTTTTCAGTGTCAGCAAAGCAGCCTCACAAAGGCTGAGACACAAGTGTCCCTCCTGCTTCCATCAACCGGCAGTTAGAGATGCTCTAAGACTCAGCCTGGCTCAGTACAACGTTCCAGGAGGAACCACAAAGAGCTGCAGCCCGTGCCACTTTTGGGGAGCATTTCCTGCTCCTTCAGATTGTTCTCTCTCTCTAGGTTCTGCCACAGGAATCACCCCAACAGGGCCCAGTACTGGTGACCTCTCCTCTTCCCCCAGCTGTGCATCATGCCCACACACAGTCCTTTGCATCACATCTCTCGAATCCAGATATGGACTCACCCTTTGCAAGATGCTGTCCCAGTCTGGACTGTTCCCTGCTGCAAGCGTGGCTCTGCAACTGGGCTGTGGTCTGCTGTATGCACATGCGCATGTGTGGGTGCTTGGCATGACGGGGGAGCCTGTTCCTTAGCTGGAAACCCACACACACCTATGGGTCCATCTCCATCCTTTCCCAAGTTGACTGTGGTCAGGGACACTGGGCATGCACTCTCGGGGCCCACGCTGCTGATGTACCTTGCTGGGGAACAAGGTGGCGCTGCATGGCTCTTGGCTGTGTGGTCACTTTTCCAGACCTCAGGACTTGCCAGGCAGGGAGTGGACCAGATGTCTCCAACCTCTCAGGGCAGAGGAGATGGGCAAGGGAGAGGGTTGGCCTTGCTCTCCCTTTAAAGTCAGCTATCTCCACAATAGCAAGGAAGGGAAGGGTGAGTCCTGTTCACCATAACTAAGGCAAAGTGGGGGACAGCTGGTTCCAACCTGGCTCCCCTGCTCTTCAGTGGCCCATGCCCTCTGTGCAGGAAAGTAGTCAAAGGAGGGACTGAATGGGTACCAGAACACAGAGAGATTAAGCAGCTTGCCCCAGGGGGGCACGACTATTCCTCAACCCACCCAGCAAGTCATGACATCCTGGTCCTGCCAGAGATGCTGAGCAGATGGACCAAGTTCTCCCTGGAAAGCCTCTTCCTTCCAGCTTGGAGCCATCAGTAGCTTAAACAACAGAGGCCAGAATGCTCCCAACTCAATGGCCACTGCGTCCCAAGAGTCAGTGACGGTAATGTCAGCCCTGCATGGGCAGGCACCACATCATACCTTGGTCACCAAGGTATTCAGGGAACAGACCTCAGCCCAGACTAGATGTTCACTGAGTATTTGATGGATGGATGGACGAGAGTGCAGGCAGCCACCACGCTTAGGGCTCAGCACGCAGGTGGAATGGCAGCCTAGAGTCACTGCATGGTGACCTACACCTTTTCCCCCACTCCCAGCCAGACAGGCCAAAGCACCAATGGCATTGCCCACTCCTGGCATTGTTGTTGGTAATGTTTTGGGATGTTTGCTTGAGAGAGCCATCTGGCAGGAGTGCTGGGCAACACTGGTGTCCTGCTGAGCTGGGGTGGACTCGGACAGCGCCTCCCCAGTCCTGCAGCCCTCACACCTCAGAATCTGACCCCTCTGAGAATCTGCCATCTTTGCCTGGGGAAACCTTGGTTCTTCAGGCCCAGATGTGCTCCTGCCTGGAGGACTGTGATCATGTGGTGACGGGGGGGCAGCTGTCAGAAAGCACAAAACAACACCCCAAGAGGATGGTACAGCTCATGGCAGGACTCTGGGATGGGATGCAAAGACAACCTGTCAACTCACCTCTCCCCAAGACCCCTAAGACAGAGCCCTTTCCAATTATCAGTCTACCTGGCAGACTTTCCTGAGACGGGGGGGTAGATATGATGACATCTGGGCCGGTGAGATGGCTCAGCGGCTTAAGCGCCTGCCCGGCAAGCGCGAGGGCCCGAGTTCGACTCCCGGATCCCACATACGAAAAAGGGGCCGGTGATATCGCTCAGCGGCACGGGCGCCTGTTGGCGCGCGAGGTCCTGAGGTCGACCCCCCGGTACCCACAAAAAAAAAAAAAAAAAAAAAAAAAAAGATATGATGACATCTAACATCCCTTCCTGCCCTAGGAGCCTGCTCTTGGTGCCACGGGCTCACTAGCATGGATGATGCAGTGCAGAATGGGGGCCCGAGAAATTTTCCACTCTGCTCAGGTCTAGGGCATTTTCTGGAAATACCTGGTCCTTTAATTCAGCTCACAGGCACACTTCCCCAACACTCCCTTCAGGGACAGTGGGCCTAGGTTGCAGGAATGCCCACCTGCATCCCTACAAGTGTGGGGAGAGAGCTGGGGGAGGGGACCCTGAGCTCACTCCCCAGCCCTCTCTTTACCCTGTCCCCTTTCATCACAAGAGAGCTGCCCCTCGGGCTCCCAGCCAGCACACCTGGGCCACAGCTTGGGCCAAGGAACCATTACACACCCTTGGGGTCAAGCAACATTATTGGCTCAGCTTTGGCCTATGATTTCTTACCCGCGGACAGAGTGTGTGTCTATGGGCTTGAACTTCAACTGAATGATTATTAAGTGATGCAAGCATTGCTAATACCTCTGTGGCTTAAACATGTGGCAAATGATGGTTTAATAAAGTCTCTGAAGGACACAGCCCTGGTCCTGCCCAGGCCCCTGGCTGTAGCTGGAGGCTCAAATCAGTGGCAGGTGATCCATACTTGGGGATGAGCCTAACCCTCCTGAAACTGACTTCCGGTGCAAGAGCAGCTGCAGGGACATGCTCGGGCTCAAGCTCTCCCCCTCTCTGCATTGCTGAGGCTAGGTACCTTTGGTTTCAAAAATGGATTAGGTGGGAAGGATGAAGGCAGCACCTTCGGTCTGAGAACTGCAGGTCTGCAAGAGTCTCCATTTGGGCAATGGGGTGAGGGGATGTGCGGAGAGGCTGCTTCTGGTCTTGCAGGGACACTTGCATAGGCTGCCCTGATCCTGAGACAGACATCACTGGAGGCTCAAGGCTTGCAGGGACGGGCTGGGAATGTGGGAACTCCAGGGACAGATCAGAGCTGCATAAGGCATACGAAGAGCATCGAGTCCTCCTCAGGCAGGGGCGGCACAGCACTGTTAGTACGATGTCACGTCAAGGTCCTCCAATGGGTATACACCCTAAAAAAGGACAGATGGGGCAGCAGTCCCCATCTACACACAAGGTCAAGCACAAGTTTCAACGTCACACAGAACTGACTGGGGGATAACTGCTAGGGATGGAAGAGAAGCAGTGCTTCACACCCCCAAACTCACCAGCCAGGCTTCTGCACACGGGGTTCTATCTCCTTGAGGGTGGCAGCATAGACCCCAGCCAGGTGGGCAGGTGCCCCTACTCCAGACACAGCAGGTGTGGTCTTATCTCCTGCATCCTGGGTTTCACTGATGTCCAAACCCAGCCCGTCGCTTCTCTCCAGAGGCACACAGCTCCCGAGTGACCAGGCCCCAGACTTTCTTCTGCTTGAGGTCCAGTTACCGCGGTCCTGCCCATCAGTACCTACTCTGTTCCCCCACCTTCGCCTTTAGTCAGTGCAGCTCATTCGCAGACACTCCAGAGGCAGGGGCAGGGTAAGAGTGAGGAGCAAGAGGTAAACTTACTAACTGAACCAAGAGAGAGGCAAGGAGGCCTGCCCATCCTCTCCCTGCCCAAAATACTGTCACTTTCCAGAAAGAAGCCAAGCCCAGCTCAGCAGCCGACAAGGCCAAGGCAGATGGGTTGGGAGCGAGGGGAGGCATATGGCGAGAAAGGCATCCTTCGGAAACATGTTGGCCCGGTGGCAGTTTGAATACTACGGCTTTTCTCTCTGTCCTGTTTTGGATCATTCCTCTTTGTCTATCATCGTGGTTTCTTGGGGGAGAAGCCACCTATCCTTTCTTTTCCAGGGACACTTCTTACAAAACAGAAAGAAAGAGAATGGAGACACTGGGTCTAGAGGGAAAGATGCACAAGAAAAAAAATGGAGACAATGAAAAGTACCATAACCAGCAGAAACAGGTCAGCATGTATGCCCAGGTCGAGGGGGCAGTATGGTGGGGCACGGCGAGGGACGGGGTCCCTCCAGTGAGCACTGCCATGGCTCTAGCTCTCCCGTACTGGTGGCACACAGTGGGGTGGGGGATCATTGGAAGGGGGCTTGTGGGTGGCTGGGTGCTTGCTGGTCCTCACGGTGTGGCAGACCCCCATATTGTACCCTTGTCCCTGAAGGTGGTGGCGGCTTTGTGGTAGGTCTGCGGTGGCTTCATCTCCCTCTCTCCCCTTCTCCCACTTGCAAAGTAGTGGCTGTGCCTGGTGGCCTCCATTAGGCCAGAGAGTAGATGGCATTGACGGGTGATGTGGCCTCTGAGCTCTCATTGCCCTCTGTCTCCTCCTTGTCCTTTTTCACTGTGTATTGGCCAATGAAGGAACCATCTTCATTGAACTGACCCTCCCCGCCTTCGCCATAGTCCACCAGGCTGTCGTCACTCTCCTGCTGCTTGATGGTGCCGTCCAGAGACGTCTGGCTGCCCTGCAGGGGCTTGTTGTCCTCGTCACTGGTCACAGAGAGAGACAGAGAATCAGGGCCCTGCCCTGCCCCACCCAGCTGGCTTCTCACCATATATCGGCCCTGCACAGCTCCGAGGACGTGGACCCTGGGAATCTCCCAGTTCCTACCCCCCTAGTGCAGCAGCATCCATTAAAGGAAATCTGAGACCCAGGGAGGACAGATGTCTCCTCTCAGGTGCGGTGGCATACCAGCACAGAGCAGGGACTGGAGTCCCCACCTCTGGACTCCCAGTCTGGGGTTCCTTCCACGAGATAGGGCCATTGTGCAGGAGGAGCAGCAGAGGATGGCCAGTCCATGAGGCAAAGCCATAGCTCGTTGGACTACGTGGGGTGGCAGGAGTCAGGACGGGGCATTCTGGTCCTGACTGTGTCACCCTGTGGCCATAGTCTAGCCTTCCACGACTTGTGCCTCTTTAAGGGTTTTAAGAGAACAGACCTCTCCCCTCCTCTCTACTTCCCTGTCTCAGTGCTGTCTCTTTGGATATGTAGTTTATCTGCAAACAGCTGCTATGGTTTGGGACCTAGCAAGTAAGAAGTGGGACGACACAAGGGAGGGGCATACAGAGAAGCACAAAAGGCCAGCACACTTGAGAAAACAGCAAGGCCTGGAGGACCTGCTGGCCCCCTTGGAGGGAGGAGCTGGTGGGTAAAGTGGCTGGCTGGGCGCTGATGCCCAGTCTGGGTATCTGCTGTGCTCCTGAGGATGCAAAGGCCCTGCATCCCTCCCCTGGCTGGGAAACTCTCTCTGCCCTTTAGGCTCAGAGGGGGGACCAGGTGCTCCTGGCTGCACTTCAGAGGTGAGATGGCACCCAGGCAGGAGGCTGCTGTGGGCCAGCAGTGGGGGCCTGGGAGGTGGGCCACAGCGATGCCATACGGTCTGAGCAGACACACGACATCCCCTCCCCCAGCTCCCAGCCCAGTCTCAGTGGCTCCTAGGTATGGGGAAAATGCCCAGCTGAGCTGCCACTACAGCAGGCAAGCACCTTCTAACAGCAGTATTGGGCAGACAGCTGCTGGGGAGGCTTTACGTGAGCAAGTGTTAGTAGATGGAAAGCCATTTGCCCATTCCCTCACACACTGAGTGCTGATGGCAGTGCTTGGGAGGACAGTGGCAGAGAGAGGCATGTGGGTCTCCAAGTTGCATTGCTGGACCCCTCATCCTACTTGCACCCTTCCTGGGGCCCTCTGCCCACCACAGGGCACAAAGGCTGTATTGTGTGGTTTGAGGGAATTCTTGTCTGGTTCCAGGCACCTCAGCTAACTTCTCCCAGTGTAGGCTGCTGGCCCTGTCCTCACCCCTCTGCTCTGGCTGCACCGAGGGTCTGGGGGTGAGAAAGGCCTATGTCCTTTAGAACTGAAGGCCAGGGCATGGCTCTCAGCCTGTGGGAGGCTGGGCCTTGCCAGGGCTGCTGAGGACAGCCAGGGAAGAGGGAGGGGCCTCTCATGCTGGCCCTCTTGGGGGTGCTGGGGCTGGCTGGATGGGTGTGGTTCAAAAACTGCCAGACGGGTCCTGGGTGGGCAGCAGCTCCCCATACCCCAACAGTGATCTGATCCTGCTTGCCAGGCTGCTGATGGGCAGGATGGCAGAAGCCCAGAAAGGAAGAGGAGAGGTCAGAGGGGGACAAGGGTGACCCGGGCCTGGATAGTAACCGGGTAGGGGTGGGGGAGGAGGGCTCTGACCAGGCAGACGTTTCCTCCCAGCCCACTTGGTCTGGAGTGAGATTCCGCTTGCCATCCAATGGACGGCTGATGATGTTGTTAAGCCCAGATGCAGAGGCCTGCAGAGATCTGAGTTGGGGCACGGGCAGAGGACAGCAGCTGTAACCGGCAATCAGCCCCTGTCCTCTCCAGTTCTGCCACTAGGTCCCTGGGGGTGGGCATGGCAGTTTGGGCAAATGTCCTCTCAGTGTGGCCTCAGTCCTCTCATCAAGGACATGGGTGCTTCTCCAAGGCCTATTCTAGCTGAGAGCCCAGAGATACTGCAAGGTTCATGAGGAAAGGACCTAGAATCCACATTTCCTTTCACTCCTCGAGGCTTTAGGACAATGGCCTCTCTGGGTTACTCTATTTGGGACTGGGAGTGGGGTGCAGGCAGGGAGGAGGTCTGGAGCTGAGCTCGCTTTGCAGTAAAAAGGTGGGAAGATACAAACAGGAGCCCAGAACATATCTGAGTTTTGTACCTCAATGGATGAAGGCGCGTGTGTCGGGGAGCAGCCTCAGCTGGCACGATCAGGATGCACATGCCCCCTGCTCCGAGGGAGAGGCAGAGGCGACATCCCAGTGGGTGAGGACATGGATTCAGAGGCCTTGTGGCCAGGCCAAGCTGCTCTGAGGTGAGGGGCTCGGGGTAGTGAGGACAGCCACACACGGGAGGAGGTAGGTCACATACCTGTAGTCAAAGGAGCCATCCTCTTCCTTGGGGTCTTCTGGGCCCAGAGGGACATCCTTCTTTTCTCGAACTTGGTCATCAAGAGAGGTAGACACAGACAGGATGATTAAGAAGCAGGTTCCTCTCCCCAGGGGTCTGCTGGGTGCAGTGCCAGAAGACACTGCCCTGGGCGCAGTGACGCTCTCCCTTTTAATAAGTCACCATTGTGTCCCCCTAGTTCCTGCTTCCTGAGCTCAATCAATTGCAAAGTTGATTCTGCCACCTCCTCCTCACTCCTGGGAGGCTTCACACATCCCTGTAGATAACCTGACTCTCCTTCTACCCAGCTCCCCGTTACTTCTTCCCAGAAAGTCTTCCCAAGGGAAATACTCCACCGTTCACCCCTCTCTTATGATGCTGGGTATTATAATCATTTGTGCACATTTCTTATGCCCATAACACAGTGCTGGTTCTTTCCTCAGGAGTGGGGGCTGTGTTTCTTCAAAGCTCCTGGCAGAGCGCCCTGTTTAGGGAGGACGCTCCTTGCTCCTGAGGGATGAAATGTTCTCCTACCCGTCCTCACTCGCTGGCTGCTCTCTTTCCTTGAACCTCCCCTGGGTGTGCGCACATTGGCCAAGGCCTGTGGCGTGTGCCATGTCGTGCCTCTGAGCCAGCTACGATGTTGAGGAGAGACATCTTTTCCTCTGCTATGCCTGGCACCTGGGGACTCTTTAGGTGTCCTTTTTGAGGAACAAGGCTGGGTTATCACCCTACTTTTAAGCAAGGGAAACTGAGGCCTTACAAGGTGAAGAATAGTCATACCACTAATTAGTAGACTAGAGTGAAGCCCAGAGTCCAGGTCCTGTGGCTCCTGGGTCACTCATCTTTTCAATGTACGACAGAGCTGCTCTGAAGCTGGAGGAAAGGTGGGTAGCCTTAAAGAGCTTTCCGGGATGGGGCATTTTCTAAATGGGCAAAGGCTCAGTTTATCTGGTGAATCCCTCAGGTATCCAGGTCCACCCGGGACAGGGAATAACTCAGTGTGTCTGCCCAAGTTTTAATGTCAAACAAAAGGCTAAACCTCTCCCTAATTCTGGCTTTCTTGCTTATGGAAGGAAAATAGATCCAAAGCATAAAATCAAAGTGAAAGAAAACATCATCATTAAGGAACTGCAGATAGTTTCCTGCCTTTGCTCTCTCAAGATCCCAGGGTCTGTGGGTGCTTGGCAGAGGGAAGGAAATAAGAAAGGATCTCTTCTCCCTTCTGTTTCCTCTGTGTTGAGGTTGGGGCTGTTCATAGAATCGGGGAGGAGGAGCATCTGGGGAGCGTGTAGCATGTCTGGTGACAGGGCTCTGGGACAGGGAGCAATTTCATTCTGCAGTCCAGCAAGATGTTTGCTCTCAGGGTCATCCATTACCCTGTCTCCTGTCACCCTACCCACCCCATCACGGACAGATGGCTCTCTTGCCCATTTGGAAAACAATCAATATTTTCAGAAAGAAGAAGGCCAGAGGTCCTTGTCTTTGACCTTGGTTTGTCTGGGCTGGAGGATCTTGAAGAGATCAGAAGAGAAATGCTTCTGTAGAAATTTGGGGAAGCCCAAAGCCCTTTAAGGGCCATGAGGAGCAAGTGCTGCAGATCCTCCGTTACAGGTGCCTGAGATTACTCCTTGTCCCGCCGAGGGCCATGTCTCTGCAGTCGCTCTCCTGAGTATGATGTTCTGTCCAGACCCCTCTTCTCCCCAGCCTCTCTGACCTGGTCAGAGAAAATTCTTCTCTTCCTTCCTCCTTCCCTGGGACTCAGGATCCTAATGAGATTTGGGCTAAAAAAAGCCAACTGACCAAGCAGATGGGTGGTGAGTCAAGGGCAGGGAAGGTCATTCTCAGTGAGAGCCAAGGATCCTTCCATCCTCTCTGGAGCTGCCTGGACCAAGCCATCTGCCCGCCCTGGGCCAACTTAATTAACTTAAGGGCTTGCTGGCAGTTCTAAAGTGCCCAGAGCAGGCAAGAGGACCATAGTTCCAAGCCCCCAGCTCTGGCTGGGGACCTGGTGACTCACGGGAAGGACTGCTTGCCCATGCCACCCACATGGCTCACCTGGGTACTTGCCACCTCGACTCCTCTTGATGAAGCAGACGATGAGCAGGATTAGCACAAGGAGGGCGATGGCGCACATGAGCCCAATGAACCAGCCCTGGGTGGCGATGTCTGCCTGGTTGTTGGTGTAAGCTGCAGGGGAGAGTGGGAAGCAAAGCCATGAGTAATGGCATGGGGAGAAGGTGAGGGGAGGAGATGGGAGGAGCACAGCTGTTTCCAGTAGCTGCTTCTCCTGAAGCCTAATACAACCACCTAACAACCCTCTGGCCCTAACTACCCCACTAGAGGAACAAAAAGAAAACAGTTAAAGAGCCAAGGTCAAAAGGTCAGAAAACAGGCAAAGAAAAGGGGTGCAGGGAGCAGAGAAGCAGCAGAAGGCCAGACGGGTTCTGTAGGCAGGGAGGTTTCCTGAGACTGAGGCAGCCCGAGCGCTGGCCACAGTGGAGAGGAGCTGAGGGAAGGCCAGGGCTCCCCCCACCCCCAGTCAGATTCCCCTGCAGGGAGCCTACACATGACCTACCAGGGGGCGGCGCTGTGGTCACACTGCACACTTGCTGTAAGAATGCCCTGCAGGCCCGCGCAGGAGCAGAGTGGCGACCCTGCTCACCAGCGTGGCCCCAGAGCCGTCCAGGCTTTGGCAGTGAGTCCTGGGTCAGGTGGAGGTCTAGGGCAGCCTGTGCATTTTCACACCTCCACAGCTGGATTGTGTGCTCTCTGTCAGCAAAGACGATCCAGCCATGGATGCCCCCAGTTAGGTCAGCCACAATGCTGGGCCCTTCCTGGTCACTTCCACCCAGGAAACAGCCCCAGTGGTCTGTGACAGGCCCACTCGCACCTTCCCAGCCCCTGAGACGGCAAGGTGCTCTTGGTTGGTGCCTGGAGACCTGTCTCTAAGGGCACAGGGTAGGGGAGGAACAGGAGCTCAAGATCTTTGGATGGTGTCCCCGATGGCCCAGGCCTGGATTTGAGCCTGTCACATAAACCATGACTCGAAGAGGGGGAGGGCCCGAGGGACAGAACACAGCCAAAACAGCTGGGAGCCGGCCCAGCCCTGAGCAGCCTTGGGAGGGCCATACAACAGCAGGACCACGGGGGAGGAACACAGGGACAGTGTGGGGACCCCAGGGTCCTTGCAGGGCTCCAGGTCCTTATCACCACTTTGTGGGCAGGGATCTGGATGCAATCCCATCCTCTGTCCTTCCTGGGGGCAGACATGGTGAAGACTCACAAGCACGCGCTTCTGTGCTGTCCAAGCTCTGCCTGCCCAGCGCAGCCCGGGCTGCAAAGCAGTCGAATGCGTAAGAACATGGCCTGTGGTTACCCTGATCTACGCAAGCTGTGGAGAGAAGTCCATCCCTGCTTCTGCTTGCTCCTGGCAAGCCATTCCCCAGACAGCATCGGAGGATCCTCCCCAAACCGCAGGCAGGACCAAATTGCTTCCTGCTTCCACCCTCTAGAGCTTCTCACTGCTGCTGCAGAAAACTCGACCTTCCTCATTCTGACGTGTCAGAGCTGGCCCTGGCCACCTCTCTAGTTTTCCATTCCACCTTCTGGTTACTCGTCATGATCCAGTGGCACTGGCCACTTTCATTCCTGCCTCAGGGCCTCCGTGCCTGCTGCTCTTGCTTTTGCACTTCTTTGTGTTTGCTGCCTTGGAAGGCCCTCAGAAACGCTTTCCTGGACCTTCCCAGCTTAAGCAAAGGCCCTCTCACCTACTCCTACCCAGCCACTCTTGATCAGAGAGATCTAATTCATCTTCCTCACAGCACTTATAACCATTTGATAGACTACTACTACTACTACTAATTTATACTTATCAGCATTTCCGTAGGCCAGGCACTGCTGTAAGTACTCCCCACACATTACCTACTTCAGTCCTCACCACAACCTCATAAGGCACAGAGAGGCTGCGTGACTTTCTCTAGGTCACAGAGTGAGTAGATGGCAGAGCAGGGATGTGACCACAGGCTGTGTGGCTCCAGAGTCTGCTCGTTATCACCCGGACTCTGGGGCCACTCGGCCCGTGAGCTCCTGTGTTGGGTTTACTGTTCGCTCCCCAGGGCTGGAGCAGAGCTGTGCAAGGCTGGGAGGTGAGCCCTTGACTCCCTGCTTTTCCTTCCATCCCACCCTCTCTCAGCAGCCTCCCTTAAACTCGCCCTGCCTTCCTTTTGGCAGTAAGAAACTCGCCCTTCTGTCCTCAGCTCAGTGCCCACTGTGGGTCTCCTGGTGATGGCCACGTGGTAGGGCACTGTGGGAAGGAGACGCAGACCCAGGTGATACAGGTGTCCCTCACCTGCACTTTGCTGCCACCCAGCCATCTGCCACTGCCCCTCTAGCCAGCCCTGCAGCTGCACAGACAGCACTGCCCCAACTCCACACTTCTCTGATTCTTCCCTTTCCACACCTCTATGGGCCTCACTGTCCATGGATGCTCTGGAGACCCCGGCCACACACAGCCCCTACAGTTGTCCCCACCTGTGTTGGAGAACTCTCCTCCCCTCCCTCGCTCCAAAGCGGATCCTCCTGTATAAGAGGGGCCCAACACCTGCCTTCCTGGGTCTCTTGTTCCCATAAGGACCTCTGAACTCCCCATCACGGTACATTTCTTCCTCTCTGCTGTCTCCTTCCCTGCTGCTGTTAAACACATTAGGTTTCTTGTGGTTTTCTTTAAACAAAAATCCTCATGGAATGGCCCACACCTGAGCTGCAGCTCATGAACCAGGCAGATGCTTCACCTCCCTTGGCTCCCCCTCTCCGCCTGTTTTTTGCCCTAGCAAGCTGACTTCAAGCCTCTCCACACTGAGTGCTTCAGCTATGACTGCCCAGTAGACCTCTCCCAAACCCACCTCTGCGCCCTGACTCGGCCACAGTACTCCTGCCCTGACTTTCCGGCCGGCAATCCTTTTGTTCACCTCTATTGTCCCCGCAGCCGACTCCACAGCTGTGGGGCCAGTGCTGCCTCCTGCTAGCTCTCTGCTTGCATTCAGCATGTGCACCTTCCTGTTTCCTTCTGTGGCTCCCCCAGCTCCGTGGCTCTGCCAGTGGCCTTGCCACTCTCCCTGTTTTTAAGGACTGCTATTGCTCCCTCCAAAACATTTCACCTCAATGCTGCATTCTAGAGGAGTCCTCTCATCTCATGCTTCCTGGCGCCCACAGACACAGTGAGATTTGTTATGATGTTCCTAGCATCGTGCTGCCAAGTGCTGCCTGCAGATCACGCTGCTCTTTCTTTTTCCTGTCACACCGGGCATGACTACTCAGCCCAGACTTCAGGGCGCTCTGCAGGCTTCCAAACCGGGCACCTTTCCCACCCTACCTGCACCAGCCTGGACTGCTGTCCCTCCCACATTCCTCTGCACCCTAAGCTTCCCATCACTCCAACTCTCACCATCTCTGCACTCTGATTTCACTCCTGAATATTCCGCACAAGTGCAACACTGAGTTGTTCTGTTTCCCGGGTCCTGGTTTCCAGGGGATCTATTCAGTCTCGAGAACAGGGATCTTTTTGAGGCCCCTAGAACTTGGTATGATGCCGGTCACGTAGCAAGCAGTCGGGATCAATTCAACCCTGATGTAATGTGGTTATCCTGGGATCCTGCTGTGGGTGTTCCCCGATAACAGCTAGCGGTCACAGGGATCGGATCCTGGCTTGTTCAGGCATGACACTGGGGCACTGGTGAGGGAACTGCTTCCTTTGTGTTTGGACAGTGGTGCCTGACCTTAGCAGAGAAGAGCCTGCACCACCGTTTCCTGGTGCTTCTTCTGACATTCCCCACAGCATTCCCTTCTTTTGTGAAACAAAGTCATGGATTCCCTGGGAAAATGGCTACATGGGAAATTTACAAAGCACAAGGAGTTTTCCACTCTGACAGTACCAGGTGAAGTCCTTACTGAAAATGTCAAAGAATTTCCTGTGAAGTTTGGACACAAAGGGCTGTTAAAGAGCAAGTGCTGAGATAGCTCAGCGGCATAAGCGCCTGCCCGGCAAGCGCAAGGTCCTGAGTTCAACTCCCGGTACCCACATATGAAAAAAGGGCTCAGTGGTGCGGGCGCCTGCTGGCACGCAAGGTCCTGAGTTTGACACCTGGTACCCACAAAAAAAAAAAAAAAAAAAAAGAGCAAGTGGGCTCAGCCACATCCCATCAAAGCAACTGTGTTTCTCAAGAAGCGAAAGAAATTTAGGAGACAATGATCTCACTTCTAATGTGACCCTGCATCCAGGACTCTGGGAGAAAGGCATTTTAGTAAGGCCCCAAGACAAGTGTACTGACTGCTAGTGCCACACGCAATTGATATGCTAAACTGGTGTCCAGATTCCTAGTGGGCCCAACGCTACCAATATTCAGTGACCAGGTGCATTTACCCTCACCATCTGCAGATGGAAGTGACAGGAGCCAGAGCAGCATACTGTCATTGGACCCCAGGCCTGGCATGCTCAGGTCTGAATGCCTCTCGCACTGCACTAGAAGCCTTAGCACGTAAGCCTCCACACCACACCCTACCACGCACAGTCCCCCTGCCAAGCACACAGTTCCATCAACTCTTGTACCTAACTGGGAGGAATTTGGCTTGGCCACAGAAGACAGGCCCATCACTCAAAGTCAGCGGAACTATATTCTGGAAATAGGGATGGAGTAACAAATACAAGAGAGATGCTTGTCTTCACATACATTTGCCTTGCCTGGTCTCGCATAAGCACCACTGTAAACTCCCCCGCTCCCCGTATCTTGCCCCATCCTGCAGTCCCTCCTGCCTTCCTGAGGTCTGAGCAGGCCGCTGCCCCATCGCTGGTCCACCATCAACATCCCCCGGGCTGCTGCCCCAGCCCAGCCCACATACCCAGTGGGGAAGAGCACGTGGGCCTCTGACGGTCCAGGTTATGTATCTGTAGCCTCTCAGGTCTCTTTGGCTCCAAAAGCTTCAAGAAGGCGATTAACTTCCCGATGGGCTCTTTCTTGTGAGGGCTAGGGAACCTGATAGCATCCCCAGTGGTTTCCTTCCTTTTCTGAACCACTGCAGCCTGCTGCATCTGCAGACTAAAGTGAGGGCCTGTGGTTGCCTAAATGACCAGTGGCTGGGCCCAGAGAGGCTCACAGATTCTTGCTTTGATGAAACAGGGATCTGCGGGATCATGTGGACTTGGCTCTGGAGTCCACCCACAGGTAACAGTGTGCAGTTTTGAAGGATTTGACACTCGTTCACAGCCACACATGGACTTCAAAAAGTGCAAACATTTTCTATCCCCAGGTGGCTCGTGCATAGTAATTTCCAGCCAGCCTGGGAGGGAAGTGATGATACGAACTCAGAGCTCCCACCATCAGCCTGCCTTTTCCTGCCTGCATGGGGAGGAGTCTGGGAGGACTTTTCCGTGCTTCATGCCTTAGTTTCTCCAAAGGCAGGTGATCAGAATGATCCTCTGCAGGAAAAGTGAAATGAGTACTGAAACCCAAATTGAGAGGCATATATCAGTCATTGTTATTTTCTTCTGCATTGCCTGCTTAATGCCTGGAAGCAGATTGGGATATCCCTGAGGGTAAAGATTACCCTTTTCTCTCCGGCTCTTTCTAACCTTCCTCTGCAGCTGCAGGGCTGAGCACCTGGAGAGGTGGAACCCAGACAGGAGGCTGAAGTGGCCTTTCAGAATTCCCCAGGGTGGACCCCTACCCTCACGTATATCATCTTTCATTACTGCCTCTGTGCTGGACACAGGTTTATAACAAAGCAAAATCAAATGCATGCACGAGTGAGCAAGAGCTTAGGCCCCCAACTGTGTCAGAGCCCAGCCACCTGCTCTGCTTGATCAACTGTCCCACTGCCTGGCTCCTCTTGGAGCACGATAGCCTGGCTGCTCACTCAGACGTCCGCCCGAGTCGGCCTAGCTAGGCTCTAGCAGGGAGGCAGACTCCCTGAGCCTTGATGGCATGCAAATATGCAGGACAGGCGGGGGCGCAGGGAGGAGGACAGTCAGGAGGGACCAGGCTAGCAAGGCTGGGGTGAGAAGTGGTACAGATGGGGTTGACTCCCAGGATGCCAGGATCAGCCTTGGCAGGCCAGGCTCACGAGGAGTAATGAATATGCAAGTCAACATTCAGAAATTCATATAAATCACTGTGTTGGTTTTTTTTCCCCCTTTCTATCCCATGTGTCTAATAACCTGCATCTGATTAGGACATCCCTAGAGGCAGGGACCAATCCTTTCCTCTCTTAATCTCTTTTCCCTCCCCTTATCCTTTGCCCCGGGGCTTAGCACACAACCCACTTGGCTGTTGCTCTGGCCAATTTTAAAGCTATAGTCCCGAAGATAAGCAAGAGCCCATACAATCTCCAGACGCCCCAGCAGCGGAGAGATTTCTAAACCTTGTCTCCTCTCCTGAGCCCCAGACAGCGTGTTCATCTGACATAATGAAGATGCTTCTCCATCCACAGCAAAAGCCTCTAGAAAGCCCGAACTTCTTCCCCAATCCTAGCGCAACAAAATGCCAGCTTTTAGGCAAGACAAACTTGGGACAAAATTTAAATTAAAATAAAGCCCTTAACAAGTTGTGTCTCTCACTGGATTTTTTTTGAATCAGATGATGGTGGCAAGGCAGTACCAAATGTGCTGACCCTGTTTGGTTCTTGGCTCAAGACCCCAGGATGGTGCTATCTCCAATCCCACATGCAGAAGCAAGACCCTGAACACACGGGGACAGGCTGCACAACCCTCCAGCAGCCCCCCGACCCACACACAGTGACCAAGTTCACACGCACACCAAGCCCCTTTGTTTCGGGTGTAGCAGGGGACAAGGCTTCCTGCTCTCATTGTACAATCCTTTGTTTCCTTCTGACCCCTGCCCAGCCCCCTGGCTCGGAATCGGCTGGCTCTCCACTGTGCATCACACCTGGCTCCTCTGGCTTCCCAGGGGCCTCGGACACGCCATGCAAGGTGGGAATGGAGTGGAGATGAGTCTTCTTTCCAAGGAGAAGAGACAGGCAGGAAGCTGGGAATGACGATGAGTTGCCCCATGCTTGCAGGGGATGGCCAGGCCAGATCCCCTCTCACCTGTACTGGTCATAAAGGTGATGACGGTACTGCTGATGCCCTCGTTGTCCCGGGGATAAATCCGCAACGTGTATGTCATCCCGGGATAGAGGTCTGTCAGCTGTATAGGCTGGGCCTGAGCCTTAACAGGGACAGTTTTTTTTGTATGGTTGCCTGGGGAACAGAAATCTCTGTCAGCCTCGAGCCAGACACCAGGAGCTCAAGAGACAGTGCTGAGGTTCCTGCCAGAGGCAGAAAGGGTGGGGAAAGGGACGAGGGGACCATGAGTCCAGTCTGCTGTACAGACCAGGAGGTTACTAGGCAGTTCCCCATGCTGGTCCATGCAACGATCACTCATACGATGTCCTTCTGCTGGGACGCTGTTTCCTCCTTAACGGTCTTCCTCACCACAGTCTTTGCACTAAACATACACGACCTACTTCCTCAAACTCTCAGTATGTCAGCCAATGCCCAGTTGCCCCGGAAGTGATTCACTCCCCATGTGGGATCTTCCTGCTGAGGGTCAGAGAGCCAGTTAGTTACTGCACGGTAACTAACATGCGGATGAGCCATGTTAGCTCCTTGGCTCTCACTCCTGGTTTTAGCTCTCGTTTCTTGCCCAGTGACAAATTCTTATACCAAGAAAAATGTGTGCCTGTGTCTGGCTGCGAGAAGCTAAAAAGTCTGAACCAAACTAGGGAGTCCAGATCCTGTGGACATGAACCTTTCCTCCAACCATGAAGAACGCAGTGTTGGCTTAGAATTTCCTAAGGGATCTCTGGCTGGGCTAGCCCAGGTGGATTTTCTGGCTGGATTATTGGCTTCATTGCTTAGAGTACATGCCAGAGAGGCCAAGAGGGTGGGCTTGACCTCAGAGGACCAGGGGCCTTTGCCCATAGGAGACAGATGTCCTGACTGCATTCTGCAGTGTAACAAATCTGTACCCTTGGTTCCAAGATCTGGTAAGGTGAATGGCTCAGCTCAAGCTACCAGCTCTTTGGGACAAATGGCTCTGGTCGCCTCTGACCGTGGCCCATCTGTGAACTGGCCCAGCCTGATCAGAGGAGACATCAGGACACACGGAGCCTGAGTTAGGAGATAACACAGAGGGGAGCTTTGACTCATTTGGGGACTATTCAGAACCCTCATCCAGGCAGGAAATAGACAGAAGCATCTTGTTCCACAGGTCCTCCAAGCACATGCAACTCGACGGCTTCACTAATGGTTTCAAAAACCCGTCCTTCTCCTTGGGCCTGCTCCTCCCACCTCTGCAGCCTGACCGCACATCGATTTCATCAAGCTATAATTAAGCCAGGCTAAAAGGCCTCTCTGAGCCTGGGGGAGTGCACAGGACCCATGTAATGGCATCTACCACTCCCCGCTGCCACCACCCCACACAGCAATGCTTACTGTCGGTGTACTCAACCACAAAGTCGGTTCCGGGCCCGAAGTTGTGCTTCCACGTGATGTTGGCCCATTTACTGTTGGACAGCACTGTGACATTCCATATGAACTGGTCATCGGGGGCTGGGGGTGGATGGGTTTGAAAGGAGTTAGTGAGGAGGGGGCAGCATGGGTGACACAGAGAGGGCACGTGCACGAGTGTGCAAACACACACACACACACACACACACACACACACACACACAGAGCCAGCTGGGAAAAGGTAGAGTCAGAAATGGCTGTGCACATGGCCTGACAGAACTCTAAGCTGCAGTCTTGGTGGCCAGGCCAGAGGTAGCCATCCAGGGACGTGCAGGAGCAGTCAGGAGGACGGAGATGTGAAGGAGAGCTGGAAACTGTCCATGTGTCTCCATGGGTCAGGGCAGGGATGCAAGAATGGGTTTGGATCCATGCCATTTGAGGCTCTAACCTGGCTTGTTTCCTTCTTATATCCTTTATCATAGATTTGAACAGTGCAAGGAAATGGGTTAGTAAAAGGTGCCATGGTCAGGACACTGACAGAGGGGGAAATGTATAGCTCTTCCTCTTTAGCCACGGAAGTTCTACAGGAAGGAGAGGGGTTGTCTTTGGAAATCAAGCAAGCGGGCTGGGGGTACAGCTCAGTGCTAGAGTGCTTGTCTACTATGTGGGTTTGATTGCTCCTGGGTTTCAACCCTAGCACCACCAAGAAAGAAGATCAAGCCAGAATTGTGATGAGATGTGTAGGAAGGACAGGACCAAATGTGTCTGGGCTCCTGAAGCTGGAAGAGGAGAATAAGAATCCAGGTGTGTGACTCTGGTCTGAGCACCCTGCGGTTGTTCTTGGCCAGTGAAAGCCTGGAAGATGTGTAGAGCAATGACTTGAGATTCCCTACAGAGGGCAGGGGCCTAGAACCTTGGAGACCCAAGTACATAAAGACAGTGCGAACTCTTCCTGTGCCTGTCACAGGCACTACCTGAAACCATAGCCCATGTACGGGAGAATGGTGCTAATCTTCAAATATAATCACTTTTCAAGAGCCCAGTAGTCTGATTACCCAGCAAAGATCTCACAGTGTAGGGCTAGCACGAGACCTTGTATTTCAAAGACTTCACAAGTGTGGCTCCTGTATATTTTATTAGCCTGCAAGGGGGCACTGTCATCAACTCATTTGTCAAAAATAAATGAACAGAGTGCACCGGTGATGCATTTATTCATTATCTACTTGACATGTGACTGAGTCTGCACGGCTGGGGCAGTGATAAAAAAATTTCCTCATTTTCACTTCAAAGAAATGTCTTTTCTACTACACCTTGTCAAGTGCTCGTTGCCCCAGGTGAACATGAGGCATGTTAGGTGAGCGCCACGCAAGAGCTTTATGATGGCACTGTAGGGCATTCTGCATGGGGAGGCAGAAGCCAGGCTTCTTCAATTATCTGCCAGATGTTTCAATTGGATTGGTTGTTTAAACCCCTCCAATCCTGGCACCTTAAAATTTCACAGCTCTCGCTAAAGAATGAACGATGATTAGCTATGATTTGGGGATCTGAGTTACTTCCTCCTTAGCCCTGGACCCTATAAACTAGAGAATTTATGTTTAAGCAGTTTGGTTCCCAAGGTACTAATGGCCCAAATCTGGCTCTTTTAAAGGGAAGCGCTTTCAGAAAAGGACAAACAGTGGGAAATCGAAATGATTTAGAGGTGGGAATTGGAGGAAGGCATCACCTTCAGAGGGGGCAAGGCGATGGCCACTTTTTCGAAGAAGGAAAACAAGAGCGAGTGATCAGTAACTATAAAACAAAAAGGGCCAATGAGGGGAGGTATGTGTTGTTCCACCGAGTCCTGGCATGTAAGAGGTGTGGAATATCCTTGAAATCTAAAAAAAGACACTTTGAAGGCAAATAAAAAGGCCCACGTCACTCCCTGAAAGATAAATTATGAAACATTTTGTTCTAAGATGTAAGATGTGGTAAAGATGAAAATTCATTTAAAAAGTCCTGGGTGGCAGTGCTATGCTGCCTTGTCAAGGGAAGTGGGGATGCCTGAGGAATGTCCCCAAGCTCTTGAAAAGATTAGGACCATGACCAGGCCCTCTGCAGTGTCTCAGACATGGTAGAAACTTGGAGTGAGGGTCATACACCAGCCCCATGTGGCAACAAGGCCGATCTTTCCAGAAACAAGTAAGTGTTTCCCAGGGAGTAAGATTCCATTACTCCATTCTTGGAGATTTTCTGCCAACTCCAAGTTCTCTTAGGACACAAAGTCCCGCTTAATGACACAGATGCCTCACTACGGCCCCAGAGAACACCAGTCACCAGGTCACTGCTGACGGCAGCCTCTAACAGTCTAGAAAGCTCCTCCTCAGCCAGCTTTTCCCGAAGTGCGTGTTGCTTAAATCCTAGACACTGCACCTCTAAAGCAAATTGGTGTTTTCAAGATTTGAGGTCAGCTGTGAATCTCCCCTCTTCTTACTAACCATGCAACTGAATTAAATCAAATACTCCCAGGAAGCTGGGCGAGTAAAGGGTGGGGGCTACAAGTCTGCGGGAAGGTGTGCTGGGGGCCTCTGCTGGCCTTGAAGGCTGCCTCCTGCGGACTGTACAGCTGGCCTGGGCCTTGGGAAGCCAGACATGCTCCCCTCTGTGGCAGTAAGACTGTTTGATGTTGGGTGCTCAGAAGTATGGCTGAATTCCCCAGATCTCTTCACACCGGAAAGGCAGGGCTTCCTCGCCTGGCTGTGCGATGCACATCCTCCTAGTTCCACAGGGCAGGGGTCCCTGGAAAGATTGTGGTTTTCTCTCCCCGAGTGCATTTGGGAGCACAGGGAACACAGGTTGGAAGAGACGGAGCACCTCTGGGGTCTGCGGGATGACCTGGTAACACCATTTCCACACTGTATCCTGGAAGCTCAGTCTTTGTCTTTCCTTTTATTCTTTTTTTTTTTGCGGGGTGGGGGGAAGTGCTGGAGATGGAACCTAGGGCTTTATGCATGCTAGGCAAGTACCCTACCACTGAGCTACATCCCTAACCCTTTAAACACCTTTTTTTTTTTTTTTTTAATTTTGAGAAGATCTCACTCAGTTGCCTTAAATTTGTGATCCTCCTCTCTCAGTCTCCCACATAGCAGGGATTATAGGCATGCACCACCATCCCCATCCTGACTTTTTAAAAGGAAAGTCTGTAAGAATTCCTTGGGGAAGAGGGACAAGAAAGGAGCGGGGCTTCCAGGAACAGAGCTGCTGATCCTAATGGCTGGATAGGGACACGGCTGAAGCCCAAAGTTTTCTCAGGCCGGCTGTAGAGCATCAGTCCTTTCCCTTCCCATCACTTGTTCCCTTCTGGAGTGCTCAGCCCTACGCTGCTTGTGACACATATTTAAAGCCAGTGCTACCATCTGGGGCCCAGGGGTCCCGTTGGAACAGCCTGTGTTTGAGTGCAGGGATCGGAGGCTGGGGTGCAGGGTACTGAATGGCGGAGCCCTGGGCCTCTGGCTACCAGAGAGTTAGCAAAGAACATAAAAGAAGGTGCTGGTAACACCACTGCAGACCCCACCTCCCAGCTGGGGAAGGCTGGGGCTTGTCTCTGGGACAACTGGGAGGTGGGCCGAGGGGCAGGGAGTGGGGGAATACCGGATTCCTGCATCTTACTCCTGGTGCCGGTGGTGGGAGGACTCTCCGTGGTGGTGATGGTGGCGGCAGTGGCTGTAGTAGTTGTGGCGACGATGGTGATGGTGGCCATGGTGGTAGGTGCGACAGTTGGGATGATGGGGACTGTTGTGGCTTCGGTGGTGGCAGCAGCGGCAGTAGCATCAGTACTGCTCACAGTGCCTATCGCACCCTCGGTAGTCGGGGGCAACGTGGGAGGTGCTGAGAGGGAAATGTAAAACAGCCAAGTCCGGTTGGTTTGGCTGTGCCCTGCCTGCACACTCGGCCCCCGAGTGCAAAGCAGGCAGCCCAGGAAGAGGGCACTGGAAATCGGAAGCCTCCACAAGCATCACGGACTAACCGGCTGAGACGGATGCAGCCGACGCAGACACAACCATGGGAAAGGAAGAGAATGAAGCCCGCTATGCAGTTCATTTTCTTCTCATGGTCCATGCGGTTCAAAGCACCCACATGCACCCAGCTGAGGATGGGGGTGGCACACGCTGAAATCACTCAGAGCCCAGGGATGGTATGGAGTCCCAGCCAAATGCCACCCAGACACAGGCCCCAGCAGCACCAGTTGGGTCCAGCCCTGGAGCCCTGGCCTCAGAGGTGGGGAGCCCCAGCCTGCAGGGGTTCGGGGAGCCCACCATTCCCAACCTTCGCTCAAAGTCACTTTTGTCTGTTTTTGTTCTGCCAGTCACCCAGACCAACGGCACAGAGAGAACAGTACCCGCTTGGGAGGGTGTGGTCTCGCAAGGCACCTGGTCGCAGCTGAGCTCCCGGCTTTCCCTTCCTGCAATCACCCCCTTCCACCCTGACCTCTGGTAACTGCCTTTCTCTCTGGGAAATTTGAGGTCCAAGCACCCCAAGTCCTTTCTGCTTGCATTAGAACCTGGGAAAAGGGGCACTGGTGGCCTCACAGTATAGCTGTGCTTGGTGACATTCTCTTCCACAGATGACAAAGAAATCCCAGTTGCAAGATGAGCCATGTGCTGGGCTTCTTTGCTGCCTAAATCATCACCTGGGGCACAGGGCAGTTCAGACCTGGGCTCCCTCTCACAGCATCTCCCACCCATTGTTACTCTCTGATGCCAGTCAGTACTGGGAGGCTAGGTGTGTACACGTGACAGCCTTTTCACAGGCCCTCCTTCCTTCTCTAGAAGGGACGTGGACACTAACGAAGGACTGTTCTGTCCTTACCTCCAGTTCAATATTTGCTGAAGCTGAGAATGATGAAGAAGATGGGGTATATCAGTGAGAGGCAGAGCTACCTCTCCTCCTTGTACTCTATCTCCTGTGATTTGACCAGAGTCTACTTTCCAGTATTAATGTTAATGGGGCAGTAAGTAGTCAGGAATCTCAGACATAAACAGGCAACTCTAACTCTCAAGGAATAGTGACATCCCACCCTGTCTCAAATCTTCAGAAGCTCAGAAAAAAAAAAAAAAAAAAAAAAAATCCCCTGTCCCTTCCCATGCCTATAGAAAGAGGTTAGGCCAGGGAGGGAAGCCAGAGAGAGTGAATTGCCAGAGAGCTTTCCACAGGGGAGAACCAAGTGATCCTAAGCCTAACCAACAAAAGCCCTTTCATTCCCCTGGGCCTCTGATATTACAAGTCCCCCAGAGAGGAGGAGGGGTCCCTGGCCCTCCCTACTGATAAGATCAGAGATCTACTGGGCCCCCGAGGGTGGTGACCACAGAAGTCACACTGGGGGGCTGACTGTGCCCCACACATTCCAGAGATTCCTGGGCAAGTTCAAAGCCAACAAAGCAGCATTTCCCAAACCCCTGACAATTCTCAGACACCAGGAAGGCCAGTGTGGGGGCCCTGTCTCTCTCATAGTCTTCATTTATATTTAGTCCCAAGGGGGCCCCAAGCCTGGAATGGATGCTCAGTGTTGAACACACTCAGCACAAAGGGCTGCACAGGTCCCAGCCGCCAAGGCGCTTGAGTGAATGTCCCTCCCACCCCAGAAAGCTGGAGACCCCCAGGGCAAAGGTCAGATCCTCAGGCCTGGACCATGCTGCACACCCAGGGCTCCTCCTGCTGCTCAGTGTTGCTGGAATGAATGGGGAGAGGCTGTTTGTCCATCTGGGCAGGACTGCTCCAATTTAGTCCCTTATCTGTAATATATTTCTAATAATTCCTGGCAGATGAAATGCTTGCCGGGGCCCTTCCTATGACTGTCTAGAGGCATCATTAGAAATCACTCCTTGGTAACTGGAATCACCCATAATGTGGGGTTCAGGCCCTGGGCTTCTTTTCTCTCATTTCCAGGGGCTGTACATTCCCAGGGCCCCGAATCCAACAATCACCTGCAAAGCAACACACACTCTCACACGGCCCTTGGCCCTCACCCAAGCAGAGATGCACACGTCCACACCTCCCCACTCGCACAGGGTCCAGGTGCTTCCCAGAGATGCGGAGAGAAGCGAGACACAGCGGTGGCGAACCTACAGCATGTGTGCTGCAGTGGGCATGCACAGCCTTCTCCTTGGGCACGCCAGCCGAGACACCCCAGCACCACCCCAGCGGCCGAGCATCAGATAACAGCACACACAGGGGCAGTGTTGCCATTTGCAATAAATAAGTGGGTTTGGGGGTGCGGTTTGGGCGCTCAGTCTCTAAAAGGTTCACTGACACCAGGCTACAGTGTGTTCCTCACTGGCGATGCTCATCAGAGGCGAGGAGGAGAAGCGAGTCTGGCTATGCTTCCAGACCACCTTGTCCCCACCACTCACGGCCACTTCTGCCAAGTGTGCAGGAAGAAAGCGTTCTTTCTGGTGACGGCTGCCTAGCTACTCTCCCTCCAGCTCAATGGCAAAAGTCAGAGCGACAGCGAAAGGGAAGAGAGGAAAGGAGTCACTGTCTAGGTGGCCTCCCGGGTGCTCACCATCAGTTACTGTGGAGGATACACCTCAGCTGGCTGAGGCACAGCTGGCGAATTAATGTGCCTCTGACCCAGGGTGGACAGCGGCACCAACACAGGGAGCGCAGAGGCAAGAAGGAAAGGCCCGAGAGAAAGCACAGCAGGGTCAGGAGTGGAAGCTGTCAAAGGACAGGTGGGAAAAAGGCAAGCTTTCCCCAGGGAGAACCACCCCCTGCTTGGGCCCAAGGACACGGAGACCATTTCAGCCCCTGGGCTGAGCCGGGGGAATGGAAAGAAGGTCAGTAAGGCCCAGAGGGGGCCATGTCCCTGGGCGAGGGTGTCATTTCCAGCCACAGTAGGACCTCCAGGCTTGGCAACAACCCTGGTCAGTGCTCAGAGGAGACCACTGGCCTGACAACAGAGAAGACGGAGCAGGGCCCTCACTACCTAAGGGAGCATCTAGGGCAACCCAGAGCTTGATGCACAGGGCCCTGCCATAGCTAAGGCACTGCCAGCCCCATGGGAGGCCACATGCTCACTGGAAGGCATCCCAGCCTCGGCCAAGGATTCTCAACCAGAGTTTCAGAGAGTATCATGTAGGAGATGGAGAAAACTGTGGAGATGACATGTCTCATTCATTTCTGTCCCCAAAACTTGCCATGGAGCTGAGGACCCATCAGGAGCCCATCAAGAATTTGCAGATCTGAGCTGAGTCAAAGCCGAGGACGGAAGTTTCCAGACATTCCAAGGTGGAACGCTCAGTCCAAAAACGTCTACATGGTGTGTGATCCACCCTGGCCAAATCACAGATTGTCAGACAGATGGGCAGCAATCTGAACAGACTGCAGATACAGGTGGATGTGAGGGATTATCTTCATTGGGAAGATACGAACAGATCAGTTTTGGGGAAAAGGGCCCAGGTTTGGAAAGGATGAGCGGGAGGCAAGTGGTGGGCTGGACGCCGGGCCCACGTCAAAAACGTACAACCTCAGCTCCACTGCTGGCACCTACGGACTGCACAGAAGGTTCTTACGTATGCAAAGCCAACAACAGCTGATGTTATCAGCACATCTCCTGTCCAAAAAAGTGCAATCTGCCTCGACCAGCCTGGCACGTGGGAGCTGGAGCCTTGCAAACACACTTGATTGACGGACAGAGACCCTGAGCTCATTCTGCGTAACGTGATGAGTTTGGATCTTTTCTAAACGGAAGTAGGAAGTGGGGTGTTTGGAATGACACCTCTCATCTCTCTCACAATTGCCACTCCTGAGAGGGCAGCACAGGCTGGCACAGATGCCCACTGGCCAAGGCAGACTCCCTGCTGCTGGACCCACCTGTCTTGGGTCCCACGGTGCCAGAATGGGGGAGGTGGACAGGGAGCTGCTTGACCAATGAGCTTTGAGCTGACGTGCCTGGTGCCCTCCCTGGGTCTCCCTTAGGCTGCCCTGAGCACCTGCTATAACAGTCGCAGGACAGACTCATAGGAACTTGAATCAGAAAATCAGGAGAGCCCCCAGCATGGCAAGGATTGCTTTCTCCCTGGTTCCCTAGCCCTGGACAACCTCTTGGGCTCGAGCAGAGGTGTGCAGACCCATGAGGGGTCCCAGGGCCCCGGCTATCCCGGGTTATTGGGGGCAGAGGTGGTGAAGAGGACTGCAGGAGGGAAAGACAAGGGCTGCTTACCACCCACAGATCTGGCAAAACATATGCAAACTCAGGCAAGCAGGGTGCGCAACAGAAATGGAATCAAACCTAGAAAGGGGTGGGGAGACAAATGAGCGAAGGTGGGGAGGAAACCAAACTAGGCAAGGTGGCATCTTTCTCTATGTCAAGCCTCAGGTCCTTGGCTGGTGCTCAGCTCTCCCCCTGCCTGCGGCTTATTTAGGGAGGCAGTGGTGAGCCCCTGTTCACTCCCCCTGCACTGCCAGCAAACCCTGGTTTCATTTCCCACCTGAAACAATTCAACTCAGAGGAGGGCCAGGAAAGGAACCTGGCAGTTACTGCCTAGCTTTTCTAGATTAGGGACAAGTTTTCTGTGGTGACAAGTCCTGTGATGGTCCTTAAACCCAGAACACAAGGACTAAAGGAAGAACATGGTAAGCAGGTCAGCTCCTAAGCCAGAACCTGCCTGCCCAGCCCCTGGTTTCTGCTGTAGCTCTACTCAGACCCGGAGAGTAGAGACTGTTCTTAAAGCTAAAGACTGAGAACCGGAGGGGCGAGAGGACCGTCAGCCCACAATGCCCCGAGACTCCAGGTTCTAGAGCACCTGGGCCTACCCAAGGACGTGCGTGCTTGTTCTCAGTGGCCAGAACCCACGACAGCTGGCAGATCTGGTGCCGGGGCCCCCATGCAGCATGCACAGCCGGCATGCATAGCGCGCTCACCCTTTCAGGGCACGGCAGCCTGACCTGGAGCCAGCTGCCCCCGCTCCAGCAGACCTCCTAGGGCCAGCTCTGTGCTCTGGGCTGGCAAGCCCAGGAGGGCTCAGGCTGTGCACAGGAAGTAACCACTCAGCCTCAGGGAAAGCTGCAGCACCAGAGAGCAGGCCAGGAGCCCAAGGTGGAGGGGCGGGGACTTCTTCCAAGCCACTCTCTTCAAGAGGTGGCAAACATTAAGCAAATGGGGACAGCACGCTTGCTCTCCTCTGGACTGTGCTGCACACGCCCACTCCATGCAGGTCTGGCTTCCCCACCACTGAAAGGGTGAGTCTGGAGCATGCTTGCGGCCCAAGCCTCTCCCTCCTGCTCCGCCCTGGCTGGTCTCCACCTGTGCTGCCCCATGCCATGCCCATTACCTCTGCTGTTGGTACGGTACCTGCAGTTGGAGTAGCTTCAGACACAGCACCCAAGATGACCAGAGAGAGAGACGGAGGATGAGAGAAGGAAGAGAAAACAGAGCAGAGGTGAAACCACAGGACAAGCAAGCAGAGAAGGTCTGGCTCGCACCTGACCCAGATGTGTGGCCAGGTGCTGGCTGCTGCCTTGGGGGTGCCAACTGGCACTCAGGGTGATGGTCAACCCTCCTGGGGTCAGGCAGGAACCTACCTTTCCACCTAGGTCTTGCAGACCTTTCTAATGTACCCTGTGTCTACCCCTATTCAAGGAGTAGTCGCCTAAGAGGTAGCAGCAGGGACAGTCCACCCAGAATGCTGTGTGCCCAGCTCTTCTCCAAGGGTGTGTCCTGCCTTGGCTGGGTTGGGTTGCCCTCTGGATGCCAAGAATAAAATGTGCAAGGTGTAGGTGATGGAGGACAACCCCAGTCAAGAGGGTGGGTCCTGAATTTTTGCCAGAAGGTCCTGAATAGTGTTGGAGCAGATAGGCAAGGGGGACCACACTTGGCTGGCAACCCCTGCCCCCTGAACTCCATGTCAGTCTTGCAAAGCACGGGGACTGACCTGGCCTTCCAGTGCTCCAGTATTTCCTACCAATTGTTCTTTATGAAATTAGAAACCCGACTGTGGACAGAGAGCCCAAAAACAAATCCCTGAATTTGCTGCAGATCCCTAGGTTGAGAAGAAAATCTCTCTTTGTTCTTTTGTCCTCTGGGGCTGCAGAACTTTCCCTCTGGTGGGCACTGGAGCTGGACAATGGGGTTTTGTTTGCTGTCCTGTATAGGCTGGGAAGAGGCCCTCTGTTGAGAAAGTGCCTCAGGGCCTGGCCTTTGGGAAAAGCCTGTATCAGTCACTTACCTAAAGTTCCTCAGCCCTAATGAACTTCTCGAGTGCTTGGTGTAGGTGTGTGTGTGTCTGTGTGTGTCTGTGTGTGTGTGCGTATGTGTGTAAGAGTACACCAGGAGGGGAGCTCGTGACTCCTGATTTATAAGACCAGAGAGGGACACAGAGAAGATGACGGCCCTTCTTTAGCTTCTGCCCAGCACCTCTCCCCTGCCTTGGCACTAGAGGGTGCGGGGTGGTGGCTACAGCTGCATGGGGAGCCTTGGCCGGGGCAGCAGAGCAGGAGGCACCATGCTCTCCTGGGATGGGAGTGGGGAGGTGCCCAGGAGATGCCCTCCAGGCCGGGGTCAGGCTGTGAAACCTGAGCCTTCATGGGAAAGTAGTAGACACGATAACTTGTCAGCCCTGGGATGCCTAAGTACATCACCTGTTCTTTGGGGTCCCTCCTTGCAGAACGAATGCATTCCTCTGCCTGGCCGCTGCACTCCCTTCACTCAGCAGACAATTAGATGTTCTTTTGGCTGTCTCTGCACTGTGTGAACCTTTGTGTCCCTTGTTTCCGGTGCACGGCACCATGTGAGTACCCAAGAAATGGGTGTGGCATAGATCACTACACCTCTGGAGAGGCAGAGGGGTCCCCACCTTTTCACAGGGGTCTGTCAATATTGAGGCTTTTGCAGTCAATCTTGCATGCCATGGGAGGTCCCCAAGGAAGCCTGTGTGTGGGTGAGCCTGGAGCGCCTTCTAGTGGAGTCCTAGGGTGGGCGCAACTCTGTCGGGGGACACTGCTGCAGGAACACACCAGGACCCAGGAGATGAGCCCACTTGTTCTTTCTAAACCTGGCTTGGCAAAGGGCTGTTTCCCAGCCCCTTTCCTCTCTGCAGCATGACAGCTCATCCAATTCAGGGTGCAAGGAGAAACACTCCCTGCCCCACTCATGATCTGGGCAAGCAGCTTCAATGGTGGCCCTTTCCCCTACCTCCTGGCCCCACACGCCCTTGGGAGAAGAAGGGTCATCCCCCGAGTCCTCACAAGGCATTCCCAGTCATATTCCTGCCTCCCTCGCTGGGTGAGAAGTTTCACTACTCTTTGGGGGTTACCAGCATATGTACTTCTGACAAACTTTCCCTCGCCTCCTTCTCTCTCCTGCTCTCTTCCTTACTCTTCCGCAGAAGGTAGGAAGGTCGACGGTAAGCAGCTGAGCATTTCAAGGTAACACGGGCGCCCAGGTCTGGCAAGATCCAAGCTCTCCAGATACAGCACGGCATTTCTCTTTCAGTACTGGGACAGGCTGGCTCCCGTCAGGGGCTTGAGAACCTACAGTCTCGCACCCTCTCCGTCCTGGAAGGGCAGGCCCAGTTCTCAGTGTGCTTCTCTGGCAACTAAATGAGCTGGGGCCTTTCAGCCCAGGGTCCCCCCGTGGACCTACCTTCATTGGGAGGTGCTGGAGACTCCTCTGTGGCTGCTTCCCCGGAGCCCACCTGTGTCCTGGCACTGAGGGTAAAGCGGTAGCGTGACACAGGGTCTGATCTCTGCAAGGAGAACTTGGTCTGGTTGGGAGAGAAGTTTTCCACTATCTGTTTTCCCAACTTGGTTCCATTAACTGGAGAGAGAGAGGGAAGTGGAATGGAAACTTAGCAGTGTTTGCCCGATGGGTTCTTTAATCTGGAGCTGGAAGAACACCTTCCTGACTTTCTGCAAAGGGAATGGTGGCCCCTGCCGGTGACCTTTCAGGCTGGGTGGGAAGGCAGGGTGCTGGGTTCCGGCTCCCTCCCTGCTCCTTGCTCACCACCTCCAGGTTAGTGCTTCTTCATGAGCCCATTGTCTCCAGCTCGCTACAAAGTCATGGGGTTGATTTGGAAAGATTCAGTGCACCATTCCCAAGCCCTTTGGACAAGGATGAATCTTTTCTCTCCTTCCATTCAAACAAGTGGGGCAAACCCACCAGGGCTTCTGCTTGTTAATGCCTCTTGCAAAAAGCATATTCAGTATGCCTCAAAGGTGGAGGGGCCAGGCCCAGAAACAGATTCAGAATAGCACAGGAACACACGGTTGGCTATCGAAACTGTTAATAGTACAGCGCCTGGCCCTTTGAGTTCCTCAGTGAGGTACAACACTGCATACACTAGAAGCCTTGATGATTTTCATGTGTAACGACACGCCTGTCCCTGTACGGTGACACTGAGATCCCAAGGCGAGGTCTTTCTACCCCAGTCTCCTGATTTGAGTCACTCCAAAGTTGCTTGGCTGTTCCACATACAGCCGCCTTACGCAAATGACACTTTCCTAAGGTGTCCCCTGGGTGTCTGCACACACACTGACTGCTCCACTGGATGAGGAATTTTCTTCTCTCCCAGACCTGGACCCACTGGGGACTATAAGATCCCTAAGGCCAGGTTGTCACCCTCATTGGACAAGCATTTCCTGCACCCCACTGTCAGACTAGGAGCTCCCTGCCATTTGGGCTCTGTACAGAGAGCAGGGACTGGGTTGCATCTGGCTCCGGTAACCCTGTGGTCAGCTTTTCCTTTTCCCCTCCATCCCTCCACAACGCTCTCTGCCTTTCTACCTCACTTCCTTGGGAGGGGTGGTGAGAACGCGGGGTTTCTCAGATCGTCTCAGGGAAAACGAGGGGCAGAACATACAGGCCACGTATTTGAGGGTGTATCCAGTCAGGATCCCGTTGGGGTGTTCCGGATGGTCCCACTCCAGGTTGATTGTCTCCAGGTTGGGCTGGCGGACTCGGAAACGCCTGGGGGCACTGGGTACTTGGGGAAGGAGGAGAGAGCAGGGGACATGGTGGGGCAGGAAGGCAGGGAGGATAAGGAAAACACAAAAAACAAAGCACAGGATGAAGGCATTGACCTCGCACTGGACGGCTGCTGAAGCAGAATCTGGAAGAAGACGAGGGGCAGAGCCCACTGTCCCACCCTGGGAATCACCTTGCTTAGTTGTTACGCTTGGTCTAGCTTAGACTTTGCTATTTAAATGGGGGAAGAAGTAGACCAAGTTTTCCTCCAACAATGACCCTGGCAGATGTTAGGCTCCAATCCTGCAAAGGTGCCTCCAGCCTAACAGAGCATTCCCTGGTGGGAACCCATCGCAGCTGTCTTCCAAATCCTCAAAGATTTCACTCCTGGGTCCAGGCAGCTGGCCCAGGCTTTTGAGCGGAACACGCTGAGTTCAGGGGAGCAGGAAGAAATCAGAGGGGAGCACCTGGAATGGGGAGCAGGAGTGACGGTTGAGAGGCTGATGATGAAAATCAAATCGAGGAGCAGGGAAAGATGGGAATAAAGTAAACAAGAGAAAGAACACAGGAGCAGAGAAGGGAGGCTGGAGAAAAGAAGAAACAGAGAAATAATGATTAAAGAGGGAGGAGGAGAAACAGAAGACAAAGCAAATGGAAAGTGGGTAAGAGAGGCCTGGCAAGAGCAGAAACGACCCGAACTTTGCAGATGTCTGCACCCCAGGACTGGGTCAAGCCACATGCTTGCAGGGGAGAGGGAAGTAGAGCCTCCCACGCAGGCCGACTCCACGGGTGCTGCTTGGTGATATGGGGAGAGAACTGGCTGAGGTCTTAGGAGCTGGCAGACAAGTCATCCGGGAGGTTGGGACAGGAGGTGCTGGGGCAGCCCGGGCTCTGCAGTCTCTTGGGGTCAGTCTGCGTAGCCCATCTGGAATCACACCAGCAGACCGCACATGGCTTCTCCAGATACAACCTCCCGTCAGGACAGGGCACCTTGGTGATGGAGAACTCTGTGACAATGGCGGGCTGCTCAGCCTGCAGGTCATCAGCTCCTTGAGGCCACACAGAGGTCACTGTGTGCTGTCCGTGCCAAGCCACGCTGGGGCTGTTCCAGGGCCACCGGCATGTGCTACCCTTGTCCTGCCCACCCGACAGAGCTGCAGGTCACACCTACCTCCTTCTGGGGTGGTGAACTCCTTGGTCTCACTGCGGGGCCCATCACCTCTCCCATTGACCACAACCATCTCCAGCTTGTAGTTACTGTAGGGGAAGAGGCGGCCCACCACGCCCCGGGTGCGGTCACTGGGGAAACTGGCTTGCTGTCTCTTCTGAGACACCCACAGGTTCTTCAGCAAGCTGCTCTCCCTCCAGTAGTAGGCCTTCGGGAAGAGGCAGGCCGGTGAGGGGTCGGGCGGCACACTGGGTTAGTGGTTAGTGGTGGTGGCAGTGACCAGTCTTCCTTTTGTTCACTACAGGCTCCAAGTCTCAAATGGCCTCATGGGTTCCACACAGAGCTGGGGGAGCAGCCTTGGAGTCCCCCCTCATTAGCCACTGGTGAGTATGAATTTATGCTGAATGAGAAAAAGGGCTGCGGTTTCACTCATTTTCAGAGCCATGGCCACCTCCTTGGGGAATGGGTGAACTGGCCACACTTAGATCGAAGCTGCCCCATGCATCGTAAGATTTATTTCCAAGCTGGATAACATGCTGCTCAAGGAGTCCAGGCTGGAACCACAAATAGGAGCCAGGGGGTCCAGCATGGAAAGCTCTGCTCTAGGCTCAAAGACCGCATCGCCTTGAGTTGATTAGTACGGTTTAGATTGGCGGCAGGCAGGAGTTGACAAGGAGCAGGTTACCCCCGGAAGGATGGATGTGAGCAAAGGCTGATTTAATCCTTTGAAGCCAAACATTTTCTTTTCCTATTGTTTGAAGACCTTTAGAGATGAGACAGACACATATCCAAGGGACAGTCACATGTCCAAGTCAGTGGGGTGCGGGGCCGCATGGTGGCGGAGTTTGGGTGGGACAGGATGGCTATGGAAGGTGGTAGTATCACAGGGTGCAGTACAGGTCGGATTAGCGGTGGGAAGGAAGCCACAGGTCAAGCTGTCACAGCAGTGTCACCCATGCTGCCCAGAGCAAAGTAAGGAGGAAGTCCAGACTAAGGGGACCCGATGGGGGCTTTAGCCAGAAAAAGATCCAAGCAATAGGTGAAGGGCGCAAGTCAGGTGCTGGGAAGGAGCTCACTCGAGCGCCTTCCTTCTCTTTGCCAAAGTCATTTTCCAAGAGGAGACGGACCCTTTCCACCATCAGCCAACTCTTGATGACCTCTGAGGCCAGAGACTCAGCATTAACCCCAGGTATAGCTTCTCGTACTTCCCAGCCCACTTGAAGTAGCCGGAGAGCTTTGTAAACCCTGGGTTTTCTCTCCCATCTCTGCCCACCCTTCCAAGGACAGGAGCCTGGGCAGAACTAGGAGAAGCCAAGGGCCTTGACACCTCTCCTGCTGCAGAACCCCGACTTGGCTGTGGCAACAGGGCAGATGCTTGCACCCTTTCAGTGGCTTTGCCTGTTAGTGGTGGCTTTCTGGAGCCACTGGGGAGGTGAACAGCCCAGCAGGGGCCGTGGGGGTAGGGATGGAGCTCATTGGAGTCTTAACACTGCACATGAAGATACACATGTGTCCACTCACACATGTGTGACGAATGCATGTGCTGTGCCATATCAGCACAAACCCACCACCCTTCTCAGGGTTTTCTGCTGAGCAGAATCTCCCAGCAGCTCCTCTGCAAGACTCATCTGGGTGTGAGCGTATGTACACAGTCATGAGCCGCACAAGGGTACCATCAGCGAAGGACCACACAGGTGATGGTGGCCCCAGAAGATTACAGTGGGGTTGAAAAAGTCCTATCACCTGGTGACATCATAGCCATCAAAACGTCGCATTGCAATGCACTACTCGCATCTGTGACGGTGCCAGCATAAACAAACCCACTGTGTGGCCAGGCCTTCAACAGTATGGCACTTACTGCTATGTGCAGCCCATAGTATTTGGTAATGGCAATAAACCACCATTGAGTGGGGCTATGTATTTACTACAGTGCACTTCTAAATCATTATTTTATACTTTTCAATCCTTCTCTAAAAAGCGCTTCCTGTACCACAGTATGCTGTGTTGCACTGGCAGCAGCTGCACATAACTTGTGTTTACTGTGTTCTCTGACTGCATCAAGAGGCCACCCCGAGTGACAGATTTACACCAGGGAGGTTTGTACCAGCACACTCAATGCTGGCGCAATGACAAGACTGCCTAATGATGCATTTCTCAGGACATGCCCCTGTTATTAAGTGATTCATGACTGTATACATATTTTCTTCTGGGTAATTTTTGAACAGCTCATCCTAGACATCATCTTGAATCAACTGTGGATTCAATAAATTTCCCTAGTGCCCTGTGCCCCATCTCTGCTACCCCTTGTCCTGGTTAGCATGCCAGGCTGTTAGGGGATCAGGAGTGGCCTCCTCACTCGGTACTCCCGGAGCTGGCCCTGGACCGTGTCGGAGTACACTCGGTTCCACTGCAGGCCGATGGCTGTGCTGTTCATGACTCGGACCTTAACGTCGGTGGGCGCAGCCCGGGGATCTGCAATGTGTTGGCAGGGAGTGGGTTAAACGGGCAGGGCTGGCTCTTGGCTCCTACGTCCCATCCGAGGTGTTCTCTGCTGGCCTGTCTCCACCCCACTGGACACTGGGGGCTCCTGGAGGGCAGGGCTGTGTCTCCTCCATCAGGCTACACTTAGAGGAGTGGAGGAAGGCTCAGGGCAAGAGGGGAACAGTCCAGGCAAGAGAGCCTGCCTAGGGCAATTAGTCGTGTCCTGTTCCACTCCCTACCCTCCTCTGCCTGCCCTGTGACCTGGTCAGCTACTCTCTCTAGACCTCATCTGCTGGACTCCCTTGTTCTCGGGCTCCTGGGTGAGTCTGGCCAATACGAGGTGCCAACATGAGGCCCAGGGCAGGAGGGGAGGTGTCTCTTCCCCTGGCTTTCTCTTTGCTGGGCTGCAGATTGACAGCTCAGCACTCTTCTATCCAAGGCAGTGTCTCCTTAGAGTGATCCTCATGGGTCAGGGTGATGCCTCCCTCCCTGGCAGTCCAGGCTCAGAGTGGCATAAGGGCTGCCAGCCTTGAGGAGGTTCATGAGCCTTGCTGTGCACCCTCTAACCCTGTCCACACACTGTTCACGGTCCCTTTTGAGTGTTACCTGTTTCCTGTCAGCAGGAAGCCTTACTCACAGACTGGAAATGCTCTAACCTCACTCAGAAGTGAGTCTGATCCTGCAACCCCCTGGGAAGGGAGGACCATTCCCTCCTCTCTGTTCTCTGCTCTGCTACAGAAGTGTGGCTGCCCTGCCCCTCTAATCCACAAGAGCACAGGCCCCGCGGTAGATGGGAAACGGGTGGTCCAGGAAGCCCATGGCCAGAGACCGCCCTGTCCACACTTACCACCCAGCATTCCCACTAGACTCTGTCCGGAAGTGGAGGTGAGCAGTGGGATGGACAGAACGCTTGCCGACCCCTCATCTCCAGTGGGTCCAACCCATAGTCACCTCCGGGGCTCAGCCCTCATATCTGCTACCTCTCTGGCTCTACTCTGGGCCCAGCATTGCCCCTTCTGAGTCCGTTTTCCTCAGGCCACTCCTTCTTCCCTTCCTTCTGCTCCCTTCCACCGCCATGCTCTCGTCTTGGATTAGGCACGGACCCAATGGGGCGAGGGTCGTCCTGAGCCAGGAGGGGACTCCACTGATCTGCTTTGCTCAGGAGCCTGCAGAACTGAGGGCTGGGCGCAGAGAAGCCACCACCCTCTGGTCAGCCAGGCACGCTGCCACAGACATGTCTAAAACCTTGCTTTATCCCTGCCACCTCCAAAGAACTCTTTTTATGCTCAGTTCCAAGGGCTGGGAGCAGCACTGGAATGCTGGCAGGTGGCCGGTCTGGTGTTCTGTAGACTTCTGCGTCGCTCAAGGCTTGTGCTGCCCGCAGGAGGAGTCCAGCTTCTTTGAGGTGCTGAACGATAGCTTTTTGGGGGTGGATAGAAAGAGGCTTTCTAAAGGGGATCTAGAGACCTGGGCACTGTTTTCAAGCCTGATGTATGCTATTATATCTACGGATCAGGGCTTTCTCTTTGGGCTTCAGTTTTCACAACTGCAGAGCATGAGCGCTGGGCTGCAATAATATTCGGCGCTCCTAACTGGTGTCAGGTGATCCTCCCTCCCCTGCACGCTCCAGGTCATTGTAGGGTGTTTCTTCCTATGAACCAGCTGCCCTCCCTCGACCCTCCTCGAGGTTCCTGGCCTGAGAGTGGCCTTGTGTGGCCTGGCCACAGGGTCCTGCTGGGGAGGAGGGGAGGGGCGGGTACTCACAATCTTCCCCCGAGTAGCCGATGACAGTGTCGGGCTCTGGGCCCTTCCCAAAGTCGTTCTCCGCCTGGACGCGGATCTCATAGGGCACATAGACAGGGGTCTGCCCCACCACGTAGCGAGAGCCCCACACTGTCACGTTGCTCCACGTCTCTCGAGTCTCTCGTCGCCTCCACTTGACGATGTAGCGTAGGTTGGGTCCAAAGGCGGAAGTGGCATTCATGGGCTGCACAGGGACAGACAGACAAACAGGCAGGGTAAAGGGTGCAGGTGAGGAGCTGAGTCCACCATCGCTTGTCCTCTCTTTCTGTGCTAAGCCCCATTCCTACCCTAGGCCTGTACAACACTGGCCAGCCCTCCGTTCAGGGAGAGGACAGCACGCCCCTCCTCTGCTGAGTCCCCCAAAGCCCAGAGCTCTACGAACTCTGTAGCATGGAGAGATTTTTTTTTTCTTTTTTTGAGACAGGGTCTAGCTATGCAGTTCAGGTTGGCCTTGAACCCACTCTATGGAACCCAGGCTGGCCTCAAACTCATGGTGATCCTCCTGCCTCAGCCTCCCAGCATGTAGAGTTTCTATAACTAAAGCTTTACCCAAGACACCCACATTTGTCAGTACAAAGGGAGTAAAGGCTTTATTTTCAACGGTGCCCTCTCTTAAGACAGGAGCAGCACAACAAAAGCCAGACAGTGAGCCAGTCTTCTCCGAAGTCAACAAAGATGAGTTTTGGCTTCATCATAGCATGCTGCCTGCTGATAAGCTCAAAATTCCAGAACTGACATTAGTTCTACCCAATCCATGTGGGTCTGTCCTGCCCTTCCCAAAAGATCAGAGTCCTTTAAAGCGTGCAAGCCTTTCCCTTGTGCTCTAAGGACCTGGCCCAGGAGTCACACCCCTGGAGCCCACCAGGCAGAGACGTAGGCCCTGTGGCCTGAACCTGGGCTCAGCCTGGAGCTGTTGCCGTGTTTGGCCACAGTGGCTGGAGACCAGGCCCTCGGAGGCAGGGATGATGGTGACTCCCAGCACTCTCTGTGTCTCCTGATTTCTACTCCTTGGAGCTGCAGCTTAGCAACGCTGATATGTCTTGGCTGCATTTGTATCTCCCAGACTTGGAAGCAGTTTGGAAAAGTCATTTGAAGATCACGTATCCCAATTTTGGTTTGGAAAATGTAGCCAAGGAAAGGATTTGACCATCCTGGCTGGGAGGCGGCCCTTCATGTCATGTAGCCACGCTGTGACTAAAAGAAGGGCCTGTGCTGAACACGTCCCAGATGCTCCCAACAACTCCACTGCAAAGACCATAGGACACACCAGAGCACGTGCTGGGGTTTCTCCCAACTCTTCCCTAAAGTCTAACCCGAGTCCCTCTTTTTCGAAAGAAGTTCCTTTTATTTTACTGGCATTCTCTATGTGCTCTGCTAGACTGGCAGTCTATAAAATTTGGTTACCTCCATTTCTGTCTTCCCTGATACCCGGCTCCGAAACACACGCCCTGTTTGGTTTCAGGATGCCCAACTCAGCGAGGAGCTTGTCTCAGAGAAGGGCGGCTACCAAAAGCAGCTACATAGCCTGACCCCACTGTGGCCTCAGGGTGTAAGGAGAGAGGACTCTTGGTCTGTAGGCTGGGTGGGGAGCACCTCCTACCGTCCATGTAATCTCCATGTTGTTCTTCCTGGTCCCCTCTCCCTTCACATCGCTGGGGTTGGACTCCGGGGCTGGAACCCAAACAGACCCAAAGTTGAAGTCCAGTGTGTGCCTTTCCAGGGGACAGTAAGCAACCCACCTCCCTCCCCGTGGCCGGTCCTTCCTATGCTCTGGCTTTTCTTAGCGTTTATACACCCTGAACTCCCTGTCTTTTTCTCATGTGCATGATATGCCTTGCTAGCTAAGACTTAAACTCCCAAAGTAGAGCTAATTTCCTTTCAGTTTTAATCCCTTACCAGAGAGCATTTATCATGAGGCTTTCCACACTATGGGTGGTCAATAAGCCAACTCAATGGGGATTATCCCCTCACAGATTATCCACTAAATATGTTTCATACCAGACTGCTTTATCCCTGGCATTGCATATCTTTTTTGGGAGCATCACCATCCTGTACGAGTTGCTGGGATTTCAGAAATCTAAACACTCACCAAGTACATCAGGAGAAGAAATCCGCTATAACACCAGATTATACATTTCTGCTGCACATCTTTGCCACAGCCTCCCCCTTTCAGCAGACAATCAAGTATCAATAATAATACCAATACTAATAAAAGTGGCAGTTAATATTTACTGTGTGCTTACAACATGCCGGGCATCACAGTAAGCACCCACCATGCATTTTCAAATGGAGTCCTCACAGTAGCCCTGTGACGTAGACGTCATGATTACTGTCCTGTCTCAAGATGAGGAGCCGAGCTTTGGGGGAGCACCTTGCCCAAGTTCACATGGCTGGGAACTGGGCAAACCTAGCAGGAACTCAGGGTGCCTGGCTCCGAGCCTTCTCTGGTGCCCCCAAGTACTCACGTGCTCCGCTGGTTCGGTAGCGCTCGGACGGGAGGCTGGGGTGGCTGCTCCCGACCTCATTGATGGCAATGACCCGAAACTGGTAGTTGACATAGGGGGACAGCTGGAGGACAGCTGAGTTAACGCTGCCTGGGAACTTGGAATGGTCATGCCAGACCCCTGGTTGGAATTGGTCCTCTTCAAACTGGACGACGTAGTCTGCACGGGCAAGGGAGACAGAATTGCTTTGGGGCTGGGCTAGCCGTATCCCACTTTAAGGCACTTCCTCCTTGGTGTCCCTTCATCTGCCTTCAACGCCAGGCAGGGCAGAGGTGGGGCAAGACAGCAGGGAAGGCCCGTGCTCCGGCCGCCGTTACCAGCCCTCCTTTCTGGCTTTGGAGCACAGGCCCCAGCTGACCTGTGATGGGGCTGTTGTTATCGTCTCCTGGAATCCAGGTGAGCCTCACGCTCCGCTCGGCCAGGTCGGTGAGCTCCAGGTCTCGGGGTCGGTCTGGCCGTCCTGGCAGCAGTTGGAGAAGACATCACACAGGACTCCCTAGTTGGAGCCGAGCTCTCCACATAGTGGCCCAGCCCTCGACAGCTCCCTGGTAGGTTTATGTCCCCACTGCCAGCAGAATCCAATCCCAGCCTGCCCTGAAGGCTGGCACCGGGATCACTCCCTTCCCTCCAGGGGACCCCCAAATTCCACCCCCACCCAAAAGAACATCACAGGACGTAGAGCAAGGGCATGAGGAGAGAACAGGGAGCACCATCCTGCGTCTGTGGACGTCCTTAGAGCAGTGTTTGGAAAAGGCTGCCTTCTTCATCAGAAAAGCTGTGGCGGAAGTGCGGGAGTTTTTCTCCTTTTCTCCTGATAGTCACCTTCTGCTCTGTGTACCAGGGCTGAGTAAGGGGACCACAGCCCAGGACAGGCCTGCAGTGCTGAGCAGGGCAGAAGGCCAAGGAAATGGGGAGAAGACCCAGATCACCCAGCCAGGGAGGAGATGCAGACTTAGAGGGGCCCAGCAGGCTTCCACATGGGGGTGAGAGCAGCGCCTTCCTGGAGCTCTGATCCCCTGGGACTGCTTCAGTGAGGACAGTCGCCATCATGGCCTGGGCATAAAGCCATCCAACCACTGACTGTTGGTGTAGGCAAGATGCTTTTCTATATCTCGGCTCCCTGAACAGCTATTTCCATATTCTGGCTGGTTATGGAGGGATATGAAGGTGAGAATATGTTAGTCTGTGTGTATGTGTGTGCGCACATGTGTGTGCACATGTGTGTGCATGTGTGTGGGCAGACGCTAAATGGATATAGAGTAGTAGATGTGGGGAGGCTGCAAACAATGGCCCTACAGATCCCAGGGAGGGAGTGGACTTTCCTGAGCTCTGAGGCCAAGCAGGGGGTGAACAGCCCTGCTAAGGGAGAGGTGATGTGGCCGAGGTAAGGGAAGAGGACAAAAAGTCAGCTAAGGACTTCTGGGCTCAGCCTAGAGAAGAAGTCCAGAGCAGGGTGTGCCACTGGCTCAAGGAGAAGGTGGATGCAGGCACCCATAAGGGGGTCCCACATGGCGGGGTGTGCGGAGTGTTGCCAGGAGCCCACAGACCACAGTCCTTTCCTGCTGCACCTTCTTCCTCTGGCTCCACCCCCAGGTGCCTGGAGAGGCCACTGGCCAGGGCCTGGGATTAGTAGGAATTACCTTTGGGCAGGGCAGCCAAACGGTTAGTTGGAGTGGCCTGATCAGCTGCAAAGGGAAGACAGTTTATACAGGTTAGCGGATTATAAGGGTAGAGGTGTGCTGGAAGGATGGGGATGGGCGGCTGGGACCGGACAGCTGCCCCTGGCCAAGGCAGTCCTGGCATGGCATCCCCCTCCCTTCTGCAGAGAGCCTCCCATCTCATAGAGGCCGTCTCATGCCTCTTCCACGGCTGTTTCCTTCCCATCCTAATGTGCCTGGGTCCACCAACTGCCACCACCTCTGTCCTCCACTGCAGGAGGGACAAAGGCTCACATTCTCATGGCAGTAGGATGCCCAGAAAGAGGTCAGGGTGGGGCAGGGACAGCAGGGGCTCTGCTGCCCTGGAAGGGACAGACCACCTTCCTCTTGGTATGGGACAACTTCGTGTTTGCAGTCCAGCCTGGACACAGGACAGGAAAAGGTGGCATCAGCTTGGTCAGTGCACGCGTGGCACACTGAAGTGCCACCATGAAGGAGGAGCAGCATGGGAGGGGAGAAGGGTTTGCAAGGGCTGCTGGGAACACAGACAGAAAACTCAGCCCAGCTTTAGTGCTGAGTCATGTTAATTGACTTAGTGGAGTTAGCTGTAAGGGAGGTAAAGAGGATCACAGTAAGAAGCCCCTCCCCTTCTCTCTGTTACTCTGGTGTGCTTCCGCTGGGGTTTGGGGAATTAATAATTATACACCAGAGAAGGGACCACTGAGCTGCTGCACAGTTTGTCCTGAAAGTGGCAGCTCCCAAACCCAGAGACCGGAAGGCAGGAGGTCACCATGCCAGGTCAGTTGCTGACCACAGGCACTGCCCTTGGGACCATGTGGGGCTCACTGCTGGTCTGGCTGCTGGGCAGCAGGGAGGAGTGGACATCAGTGCTTGGTGTGGGTGGTGGCAGTTACCTAGCACGGTGAGGTAGGCCTTGGCCAGGTCTTGGTCCAGCTCAGTGCTAGCCACACATGTGTAGCTGCCCTGGTCTCGCTCTGCCACACCGAAGATGGTCAGGGAGTCCTCTTCCTTCTTCATTCTGCAGAAGCACATACAGGGGATGGGTGGGGAGCTGGGCACTGCCCACTGCTTCTTCCCCCATGGGGACATGGGAAAAGGAAGGAAGAGGGAAGTAGCAGGGCCCAGATGGGAAGCTCCTCCTAGGGGAAGCCCTCCTGATGCTCTGAGAGATGCAAGGTCTGAAGGGTCCCTGGGAGCTCTCTCCCCAACAGGTGCACAGCATGCAGGGGAAAGAAAGGGGCTTTGAACTGGCTCCACCTCCCCTGGGAGGGAGGCTCGGCCAGTGGTCCTCAAGTCTGACTGCTCATCAGAAACCTTCAGAGGGGCTTTGAAAAACTATCACTACCTGAGCCTCACCCCTAGGCCAATGAAATCAGAGTCTGGGTGAAGGGAACCCCAGGCCGAGGTGGAGGGAGGGCTGAGACCACACGTGGCACACTGTAGTGGGTAAGGTGGGCTGGGGTCAACTTTGCCCTCTACTGGAGAACAGCGGCACTACAAGGGAGGTAGCACAGGAGGAAAAGGGAGACGAAAACGAAGAAAAGAAGGAAATGAAGAGAGGGAAAGAAGGAGCGAAGAGCGAAAGACTGGAGAAGAGAGGAGAAAATTGAGAGAAGCGAGGTGGAGGAGACAGCAGCAGGGAGCTGAGAGGAGAGAGAAAGGGAGAAGGATATAGGGTGAGGACAGTCTGCCCTGAGGAGGGGAAGTCACTATGGCTGTCACCCCATCCTTAGTAGTTTCTTGGGGACATGCATGAGCAAGGAGCAAGGGAAATCAAAGTGCCCCAATGCTAGCACCACAGAGAGGGAAGGGAGGGGCAGGAACCTATTTCCAATGTAGAGCGGCTCGTCATCCTTCAGCCAGGAGACGGTGAGTCTTAGCGAGGGGTCGTGCTTCACGCGACACTCCAGCTGCACTGTGGTGCCCCTCTTGGCAACCTGGTCCTCGGGCATCCGGAAGATCCTGGTGGGGTCTGTGCAGACATCCAGGGAGCTCGCCACTGGCCCGTTCTCTGCCCTCCACCCTCATGTGGCCACACCGTGTGACACGCCTGACCTTGAGGCTGTGGGTCTGCCACAGAAGGTGGCAGAAATAGTACGTGGGGTAACGGTGTGGGTGACCAAACATAGTAAATACTTCTCAAATGCTTCCTCCTGGCTTGGGGGTAGGATATCATTTTGGGGGTGGTAGTGGGAGCTGGTGTAGACAGCGGCTTCCTCGGGCCCTCTGGATCGGGCTGATAATAAGCTGCCTCAGTGTCCCCAGCACCCGGCAGCCCCAGGGGACAGGCAAATGCACACGGAGGAGCCCTCCCGGGATGAAGGATTGGGTCGGGCATTTTCAAAGGGGACACATAACTGTGAACGCAGCCGTTGGCCCCACCACAGCTCCTATCTATGAACCCTGTCCTTTACCTTTGACCTCCAGGCGGACCTGGTTTTCAGCCTTGCCTAGGATGTTGGTGGCAACACAGGTGTAGATGCCTTGGTCCTCTTTGCGGATCATCTTGATTTCCAGGCTGCCATTCTCATAGACATGGTAGTTGCCACCATCCAGGTTGCTTCCTTGTCCATTCTTAAACCTCACAACAGAGCAGCAGAACACAGCATACTGAGAAAGGACCAGCCCAAGGGAGACCGCAGGGGCCACGGAAGGAGCCTCAGGTTGGGAGCTGGAGTCCTAAGCCCTGCACGGTCTGCCTCTGACCACTAGGTGGCCCTGGCACCTCTCTGGGCCCTGGTTTCCTTCTCTGTAAAATGACGGGGTTGACACAGACCACCAGCCACTTTCCCTCCAGGTTTGATGCTTTAAGGATCCCAGGTCTTGGTGAGTACTACTACAGGCCGGATGGGAACCAGAAAGGTGAGACAGATGACCCCCGTGGAGGAGGATCTGTCTCCCGGGACTTACCATCGGAGGGTAGGAATAGGAGACCCAAAGAATGGGCAGTCCAGCCTTGTCCGGTTGTAAAGGATCACCCGAATGAGCTGGTTCCGGGGCGACAGCATCCGAGGCGGGACATCTGAAATTCCCAGAGTGCCAATAGTGGGTGTGGAGTTCAGTTCTTCCATTCTTTACTCCTCTGCCTAATTTCTGCACATGCTACCCTAACAGCAGCTTTCCAGACACACAGACACCTCCCCCATCAACCTTCCCTCCTAGAAGCCTCTATGGGTTAAGTGAGGAGGGAGGAAGTTTACCCTTCTGTCTGCCCTACACCTATTTACACGCACTCCAGCCTTGCAAAGGTTTTCCCACAATTACCCTGCAGGTTCATTAGCTGCCCCCCAACAGCCCTCTTCACGCTTAGGGAGTGCGGCGAACATGCTCACAGCCATTTCCCACGGGAGATACCGTGGGACCCCATGAAGTCAACGTGGGGACACCAAGCACATAAGCCAGACTTGCGCTCTCTCACCAGGGGAGGGAAGGGACCGAGACTGGCTTCTCTGATGCAATTAATGCTGCTCATCTGGCTTTGAGGAGTCCAAGTCCTCCATCCTTCCCATGAGCCTCACCTTCAGTGTCCACGCTTCCCCCATCCCGATACCCTTGCACCTGCCCGGTCTTTCTAATCTTCAGAGGACGAACTGCACCTGGGATGAAGCCAAGACCCTGGGGAGACCACACTGCAGGAGAGCGGAGGGGCAGTGGGAGGGCTCACCCAGCACGCTGACGAAGGCGTTGGCCAGCAGGTAGCCGTGCTCATTGGAGGTGTTGCACTGGTACACGGCCCTGCTGCTGATCTGTGTGTCCCGGAAGATGATGGTGTCGCCGGCCACCTCACGGTTTGGGTTGGGTGGTGCCGCTAGAGAGAAGGAGACACTCCTCATGAGAAACAGAGCTTGGCACAGTGAAGGGCACTTGGGGCTCTGGCTAGGACCCAGAGTGTGCTGGGGAAAAGGCAGAACTGGGTGGATCCTGGCTTCCGGTCTCACCACTGGTCAAACTGTGTGACCCTTGACCTTACTGGTGTCCATTTCTCAATCTGTCCAGTGGAAACATGAATCTGTGCTCAACCCAGCTGGGCAGCTGTGGTTGAGAATATAAGATCTGGAAACAGAAACGTAAGCTTCGGAAACAAAAATCTAACCACACCACCTAGAGCATTATTCAGACCCTCTAAGCTTCAGTTTCTTGGTGAGCAGACTGGGAATAATGCATCACGCCATGGGGATTTCGTGACAACAGCCTGAGATTTACACATTTATAAAATAATTAGCATAGATCCAGCAACAGCATTGTATTATTGTGGCTATTATCATTTTAATCCAGTGTTCATATACTTAAATGTGTTTTGAAAAGGATAAAGCAACATAAAATGGACAGAACCCACCACCTTGCCATCCTCAGAACAGGGCTTTTCCCAAACACGCACAAAGTTAAACCCATAAGCTAATGCCCCATGCAAACTGCAAGTCCTGTTTGCAAAGCTCCCAGTCTTCCCTAGAAATCTGTTCCAGGCAGGCAAAGGGCAGTCCCCACCCGCAGCTCTCTGTGTGCTCCTGGACGGGGATGCAGAGAACATAGGCTGGGCACAGTGTGGGGACTTGGTCCTGTCCACGTGTCACTCTGGGGCAAATCAATAAATCTTCCTGCTCATTTTCCCCACCTATAAAATGGGTAAGCATCATTTCCACCTTCCCCTAGTCTAAGGAAAAGCAATATCAGTGATAATGAGCTGTAAAAATAAACATTTTCTGGAAAACTCAAGGAAGGCCACTTTTCTCTTGAACCACTAGAGATTTCTGTCCCTGAGCTCAGAGAAGATCACTGAATCCTACCAGGGGCATGGACAGAGGAGAAAGTAGGAGTCTGGCACCACACGCACCACTCCACAGATACCAAATCTGGGCCCAGAATTGGGGAATCGGCAGAAGGTAAATGAAGACGTGGTGAGCATCCTTATCACCTAGCCTCAGGTCCCCACTCAGCAAAAGGCATGAGGACAGCAACGCCAGCAACTGGACTGCCCACCGGCCTGCCTGGCAATCTCAAGCAACCAGCTTTCCTGTGAGTCACTCCCGTCAGATGCTCCCTGGAAAAGGTGCCCTTTCCAGGGCCGATCCTGCAGGACTGCACATATCTAACCGTGCTGTGAAGCTAAGCAAGCCCTGCTTTACCTGCAAAGTCCTGTGAGGATGGAGAGACCCGTGGGCGGCAGGGCAGGCCATGCCTACGTCTCTGTTCGTGGCCAGGGTAAGGAGGTCTCGTGCTGGGCCAGGCGAGGGCCTCTAAGTCTCATGATCTCGGCCACTCACTGCACCAATCAGAGCCTCCTCTCCCTAGCTTTCACGTTTGAGATTGGAGAGATAACAGGGTGCAGTAGCTAGCACAGTGCCTGGCACACAAGAAATGTCTAAAAAGGTGCGAGCTCCTCTACCTCCCCTGCCTCACTATCTGCTTCGATCAGCTGTTGCTCAGGTCAGATTCTGAGTTCTCACCTATGTTTTGTCCCATTTAGTTGAGCTCACTGCTTATACTTCCTCTGACTCTTTACAGAAAGTAATGACTGGACATTAAAAAAAAAATAAATGCAAGTGGAGAGAATATGATGTGAAAACCTGACCAAGTCCATGAGCTGGAAGAGGCTGTGGAATCCCCTATTCTGACCATCTGGGCAGGAGTATAATTTCCCAAAGTCTGTGTCTACTTTGTGCCTGCATCATTGTACCTCTGCTCTTGTGGGAAAATTCTTCACATCCAGCCATAATCTTTCACATTGTAACGTAACCCTGCCTCTTATTTTGTCCTTATCAGAGAGTATAGCTTCATGAACCAATGACAAGGGGTTAGTAAGAGCTCTCTAAGCACCAGCCATTGTTCAGAGCCCAAACTCCCAGAGAGGCAGCCGCAGGCCCAGACCTACAGCTGGGCTCTGTAGTTGTTATGGGGCAAGGAGCAAAGACTGAAGAAAAAGCCAAGGGGTCAGAAATCCCCTAAACATGGAAACAGAACCACAGGGTGCCAGGCCTCCTGCTTTCTCTTGTACAAAGGTGAGGCAGGTTCCCCACCTCTTGTGACATCTAAAGAGATGAGCTGCTGGCAGGCAGCAGACCATGGGCTCCTCTCTTCCTTCACCCTTAGTATACACAGGCAGTGATGGGGATCTGGAGCCTTTGACAGGACAGAGAGGAGAGTCAGGTAGGACAGCAGCTTGTTACTTACACTGCAAAGGTTCCCCATTCACCATCCACTGAACAGTGGGTTTGGGGTTCCCATTGGCTCTGCACACCAGCCTGCCATCTTCTCCAGGAGCCAAGATCAGGTTCTTGGGTTCATCCAGCCAGTAGGGAGCAGCTGGAAGACAAGTCAGGCACAGGCAGGGAGTCAGCTGGCATGGGACAGGCAGGGGAACTCAGACAGGCTCCCTGGAGGGAGGCAGGAGCCCAAGTGTAGCATCACTCTCAGCACCTGCCTAGGGCTCATCCTCATGGCAATGGCTCAGCCCGGCCTGCACATGGCTGGTGTGGTTGGGAAGATGCCCATCAGACTACCAAATTCACAGACCTGTAGTTCTAAAGCGGGGCCACTCATGAGGACCCTCTGAAGGATTTTTAAAAACCAAGCACAGCACCATGAGGTGGGGCTCATCTCCAACCTACTATATCAGCTTCCAGTGGGGGGCAGGGGAGTGGCTAATGCCTTTAGAGGTCATGGGCGTTTATTACGTGCACCTGATGGTTCCACTCAAGGCATTGGGTTGCTCCTTCTGGATTTCCACTGTTGCAAGACCAGACCATCTAGAAAAGGCCTTATGTTCATCCTTTAAGGCACTGAACTTTGGTTAGGGCAGTTGTGAGCTGGCTACCCCTCTTAATTATTTTGTGGATATGTGGATTTTTCTGAGGAAAGGATCTTTTGGATCAGATTCTCAAACGTCTTGTTACCTGACTTCCCCAAAAGGCTAGAAACCCTGAAATGTGTGTGTGGTGCTGAAACCAGGATCACAAGACCAATCGACTGCGCTAAGAAAGTTCTTGTGCTCTGGTCCCAGACATCATTGTTCCAATCATCCATGCGGCCCTGGGTTGAGAAGTGACTCGAGTTGCCCACATGGCCGGCACCCATGAAGACATTGTTGCCTGCAATAGCTCAGGCGGGTTGTCTCTGCTTTGGGGGAAGGAAGTGATTTAAAAAAAAAGTTGGGGCCATGATGACTCCCCATCCTTCAAAAGAAGCACACCATGCACACACACACAGACAGCACAAGGCTAGGACAACAGGTCACAGACAGGGATGCAAAATGAAAGAAAGAAAAGGCTCTGAGAATGATCCAGATGGGCCATGGGAGGAAATATACCTGCTGAGGGAGCCCTGGCACCAAGGAGAATCAGGTGATGGTCAAGGCAGAACAACATCACCCGCCCCCTCACGCACACAGGTGTGTGCGCACACAGAGTCTCACGTCCAGGGTGATACCACCTGTGGCAGGTCACTGTTCCCACCAACCACTGCATTGCAATTAGCCTTGTTCAGTCTACCCCCCAACCACGCTCAGAGGGAAGGGTGGTCATGGTGTTTAGGGTTGGCAAAATAATCATAATGAGAAATACACACAACGTACCCTTTACTCTCACCGAGATCGTGTGCCGGATACTGCCCATCTTGTTGGAGGCCAGACAGAAATACTCCCCAGAGTCTTCCTCCGAGACATTGGTGATACGCAGAGCCTTGTTAAAGTTCTCAAACTTGGCTTTGTCAGATGGGAGGTCCCCACCTTTCTTGTACCATGCGATGTCTGGTGTTGGGCTGGTAGAGAGACCAAGCAGGAGGCAAAGGACTCATCACTAAATGTGGCCTTTGGCTTCTAGAGAGCCTGGGACACCAGGTGTCCTGAAAGTACTTCGGCCCGGAAGGACAAAGGTCCTCAGAGAGTCTGTCTTTCCGATTCAGAGGAGGATGCTCAGCCACAGAGGGCCCAAGGGACTAAGCTCCCAGGAGATCCTACTGCACACATCAGATGCCCAACCACCTCCTTTCCCCATTTTCTAAAACAGATGGCTAGAATGGGAGGGAGATGACTATGATTTGCAGAAGTCTGCTTATTAGGGGCTTCCCTGCTTATTAGTCAGCTTCCCTTCCTGCTGTACTACGGGTATGCCCCTAAAGGCAGCAAGAACAAGCACAGACAAACTCCCACCCCATCCTCATGGAGGGTGTCTAGAAGTGGGGTGCAAACCATACATACACCCCAGAAGCAATGCACTCCAGCAGAAGGTCCATGCCACGAAGCACCATCTGACTGCTTGAGGTACCCTGGGGATACATGAAGCTGGGTGTTCTTTCTGCAACTCCTCGCGCTGAAACAGGATAGAAGAAGCTCTTGTGAGTCTCTTGCCTGGAGGGCTGACCTAGATAGGCCAAAGCTGTCCAGCCACAGAAGTGTCTTCATGCCCCCTGCTGGACCCTCCCAGCTCAAACCACCCCAGGACATCAGTAAGAGAGGTGTGTTAGGAAGCCTGGGCTCCTCAGCCCCACCAGCACACGAGTGTGACCAGCGCTAAGATCTGAAAGGTCCTGCAGAGAGGAGTCCAGCAAATCTCCCCTTCTCTGGGATAGGGGAGGGGACTTCTGAGCAGCGAGAGGTCAGTTCCCTGAGCATCTTATGTTGGGGTCCCACAGGCCACTATGGTGGCCCCCAGGTAGGGATATGGAAGACAGAGAGGGCATGGATTGGGGCCACAGGACAGGCAATCCACTCTTTGGGACCCTGAAGGCAGGAGCTGGGATGAAGTCATGAAACCCCAGATAAACAGTAAGACATGCGAGGAGAGTTATTAATGGCTTAGCAAAGAAATGACGAGAATTAATGAGCAGAGATGACAGGAAATCACTCTGGGCCCAAGACCATTCTGCTTCCTCACTAACGACTTTGGGAGGGGGCTGGGAGGAAGGTGTTAACGGCATGGAGATACTGTGGGAGGGGTGAGAGGAAAGTGGGAGCCAAGATGGATGGGGTGATCTACAATTCAACTAGGCAGGAGCAGCTGCAGGGCTGGAATCCATGAAGTTCGTGCAGGTTTTAAAGGCCAGGTGGCTCCTGATAGACAATGTCAGGATGGCCACTGTCATGCCGGTCTGGGTGCATCTGCAGAGTGGAGCCCACCGTAGCAGAGCCTCATCTCTCCCCCAGAGCTCTTTGTATGGCTCTATGGAAATGGAAAAGATGAATGAGAAAATGAATGGAGAAAAGCACGATACTTCCAACCAGAAAATGCAAGGAAAAATGGAGGTGGCACCCTCTGCCCAGGAGGGTATGATTATAAAGAAGACTTAAAGCTATAAACATGAGTGGAGCCTACCCATGGGTTTAATGCATCTTAGACTCAGCTGGTCAAGTGTGAGGTCAGGGGAAGGCAGAGCTGCCAGGAGCTGGGGGCCCTCAGCGATGCCTGGAGTTAGAACAAAGCATTTGTTCCGGGGGTTAATTGGTCCTGGCGGTGCAAGGAGAGAGTGGCAGGGACTTTTTCTCTGTAATTGGTGCTTCCTAACAGAGCTTGCTGGGTTAACTGGTGCCTGGCTGGACCAGGGTAGCTCCTGTCCAAGGGACACTCAATTTCTTTCCCTTAGTCATCCTGGAGTGCATCTCACAGACTTTGCTTCTATTTTGCCCTTTGTCCAGGGAAAAATGCTGAAACATATGCTGGGGGATTTGAGCTGCTGGCACAAAACATGGGACAACAATAGATGTTTGGAGGATGAATGAATTAAAGGGGGAAAACAGAACAAAAATAGATGACCACAGTTTACCCCACACATTAATCTTTTTGTGCAGGTCTTCATCTGCCCCACCAGCACGCACATCCACAGCAGTGACTACTGAAGGGTTAATGCATTATGTGGTTAATTGGTTACCGCCTATGCATACAGCGCTCACAACATTCAGATCCCAGTGTCAAGACAGCACTCCTCCCACCCTTCATCGCAGTCACCAGAACAGTCAAGCAGCACAAGGTCAAGGATACTATGAGGCGGAGGATGAGATCCCAGGGCAGGAGGCTCTCATGTCAGGTTGGTGAGTCGTTGAGAGCTGGGAACCCTGCGACGATATGGAAGAGTCCCAGCTCAGCGGTCATGCTCATTCCAAGCAGGGACTAATCTGCAGAAACCAATCTGTGAGCCTGTGGACACTTAATTTACACCATAGCATGCAGCGCCACAAGCACAGACGACCGGCAAAGCAGTGAGGAGGGGGAGGAGGCAAATCGGCTCGGAGTCCCACTGCGGTGCTGTGTCACATGGTCACTGTGACCAGAACGAGGCTGTAGCCATACTGCATTTCGGGGATGAGGGCTAGCAAGCTGAGTTATCTCAAGGACAGAGAAGCAACTGGGAATGAGCCAAGTTCAAAGAAAAGGAAAAAACAGCCTAAAAATCGGAGGTAATGGTCAAGGCTCCCAGTTGGGAGCATTTATTAAGGGCCAAGCAGTCATTGAGCGGACAGCTCTATCTGTGTCACCATGATGTTTAACACAACAAACTTGTGGGGGGTGCCACCCTAGTTTTAGCAGAAAAAACTGAGGCTCTGTGAGGTCAACAGAGATGTTCTGGTCACAAACCCATTAAGTTTTAGATTCTAGGCTATTTGGTACCAAAACTTGTGTTCTACACCTACTTTAAATTGCCTGTGTAAAGATGGAGGCCTTGCTTGTCCCTGCTTCTGACAGTCAATTTTGTGAGTATCTTTTTTTTTTTTTTCTCTTTAAATCTAAACCAATGAAAGTCAAAATCCAAAGACAAAAGAGGTGAAGGAGAAAGATATCTTCTCTTAGTGAGCTGCTTGGTGAAACCGCCATGATGCTTTACTCTTCTATTCTCAGCTACGATTTCGCCTGTCCTCCGTGGCTCTTAGATAAACTCAGACCTAAGCTGTCGAAAAAGCAGCTGCTGTGGGTCTGAAGAGGCTCAGAGGCAGATTGACTGGGTTCTTTTTTTTTTTTTTTTCTTCAGTACTGGATATTGAACCCAGGGCCCTCTGGGCTATGTCCCCAGCCCTTTTGTATCATCATCATCATCATCATCATCATCATCATCAATAACTTAAGTTCCCAAGGCTGGGTTTGAACTTGAGACCCTCTTTCCTTAGTCTCCCAAAGTACTGGGTTTATAGGTGTGTGTCACTATGCTTGGCTCAATTGGATTCTTAAGAGCATGGAGAGTTTGCAAGAGTCAGGGTGACACACGACATCATTAAGGAACGAGGAGGCTGGTACGAAAGGGTAGGTTATGAAGAAATGTGGTCAGTTGCAGCAGTGGGAATTTACATGAAAATTTCGGCAGGATGATCCAGCTGGTGGCTTTGGGAGCCACTGTTCTTTTTTTTTTTTTTTTTTTTTTGGTGGGTACCGGGGGGTCGACCTCAGGACCTCGCGCGCCAACAGGCACCCGTGCTGCTGAGCGATATCACCGGCCCCTTTTTCGTATGTGGGTTCCGGGAGTCGAACTCGGGCCCTCGCGCTTGCAAGGCAGGCGCTTACGCCACTGAGCCATCTCACCGGCCCGGGAGCCACTGTTCTTGAGAGAGTGTGCCTGATTGCCTTCCCCGGAAAAGCAGGCACAGGAATTGCCAAGACGCAGCTAGCTACTGTATGAAACTCTACATGGTAGAAGACGTATGTCTCTCCCTGTGTGTCAGAGGGCAGCCTCTTTCACCACAAAGGCAGGGGTCCCTGGAGAGCCTGTCCACACTGAGGATGTTCTGTCACTCTTCCTGATCTGCAAGGCGGGGGTCTGACTTACTATCCGACCAATCCCAGAATCCAGTTGCTAGAGCTCATGTCTGTGTGGGTACAGCAGAGCTGCCTGGATGGACCCAACCAACCTATATCATCTTTCTCCCGTTCTCACAAGCTGTGGCTGAGTGGGTCCACGTGGTCCACCAGAGAATGTCACGAGACGTGTGACACCACCTCAGCTGTGTTGGCTTTAGAAGTCCAGTGCAGAATGCCTCCTGCTCGCCTCCCGCTGGAGGGAAGGTTAAGAGTACTGAGAATCTTAGCTGCTTCCTTCTGCCAAGCGCTGCGCATCAGCAGCACAAGAGCTCAGTGAATCAGATGTATCTCAAGCGCTTTGCCAAAACCAGCTTTTAGGGGCAGCTCAGCTCTTACATCCAGATTGCTTTGCTGCCTTTGATTCTCAGAATAGAGAACCAGAGACCCACGGGGCTGGATTCCTGGCATCCCATCCACCTCTTCAGCTCTAAGAATGGCTGACCAGAGGCACCCAGAAGATGAGGAAAACTCTTTGTACAAGAACATCTGATTCCTCTTACTGCCAGGAAATTTCTTCTGCAAGTGTAGCTCAAATCCCTCATGCGGTATTTGGAGATTTTTTCTTACCTAGTTTCTCAGCTGAGGATCTGGACAGCTTTTTTTTTTCTAGTCCACCCAAAATCTCTCTGCATAGTACTTTCCCCCTGTAAGTGTGCCTTTCTCCCCTTGGCTTCTCTTCAAGTTCTGTGTCTCTCTTAATTTCAGAAACAGATCAACTATGATACAGTCAACACAAAATCCTTCCTTCTAAAGCCAGTAATGTATCACATTTACCAAGCATTGATAATGTGTCTAACACCTTACTAGGAACCACAGCACTTTATCCTGTTTAAACTCCACAACCATCCTATGAGGCTGGCAATGTACCCATTTGGCAGATGAAGAAACTGAAGGTTGAAGCATTAAGTGACTTGTCTGGGGTCTGCTTTGTCCTGAAGCCTGGACTTGACCTGAGGCAGTCTGCCTCCAAGTGCCCACCCTGCACCACCTGCTCTCCTGCCTGGGAGAACCCACATGGCCTCCCTTGCCACTCAGCTGGTCAGGGTGAATTTGTCCATGTTCAGAGGACACCAGCCCACATCAGAATAAAATAGAAGTATGGGGCAGTCCAACTGTTACAAAAGGGACAGGTCATGTTTCAGAGCAAAGCAGAGAGACGTCTGCCATTGATGGAGCCTCTCTGCCTTGTTTCCTGTACTTGGGAAGGAATTTTTATTTCCTCCCTTTTTAACTTTCTGTTTCTTCCTAGAACGATCAGCCTAGCTGTTCGTTGTTCAGTGTGTGGCTCCTTTTGAGTTTATGTCCTTTCTAGCAGCTTCCTTCTTGGGCCAGCCCTGTCTTACCTTGGTTCAAAGACCAGGGCTCAGTTTCTGTGGAAGTTTTGTTGGTTTTGCAGTCCTGGGTGGTTCTCATAACACTCGCTCATTTTCTTGTGATATGAAAAACTGGTTACAAACTGGTGTAAGTGGCTGGAATCACTCAATATAATTCAGTTGATAAAAAACAAAAACAAAAACATGTGCACATTTCCTTGGCCGGTTTATCTTATATAAAGCAAGGAGCTTGGGCCAGATGGTCTCTGAGGACCTTCTGGCTCTGACATATTCTGGCTTTCAGAATACTTTCTATAATAGATTATTTGGAATCCAATTTAGAGAAAGGCACATTCCACACCAGTGCTCTGGGGCTCTTGACACAATAGTAATTGGCCCCATTATCTTGAAAACAAACAATGCCCAGACTCCAGCAAGGGTCCTGTTTTCTCGAGCAGTAAATCTCTTTGGCAGAATCTCAGTGCGGTCCTAGCTGCTCAGTGCCAAGCTGGAATCTTTGCCTCTTTGCCTGGCTCGCACTCCCTCGTCCCATCCCCCACTCTAGACACCCGCACTGTTTCTATTAGCACATCAGAGTCTGGACACTTCCTAATTATTTGAGTCCACAATGGTCCCCTTGAGGACCTGCAGCCTCCATTTCCACGACATAACTGATGATGGGGGCCAGCTGCCTCACCAGAGCCCGCAAATGACCATTCTTCTGGTTGCTTGAGGAAAACAAGACATTCTGGATCCATGGTGAGGGGTAACTCAGGTGTGGAAGCAGCCAATGCCCCTCTGAATCAGGCTAAACTGCTGCTTGTAGGGAGACTTAGGAGTATAACCCATTGTAATTGTTCCGTCACTTGCAAGTGTGAACTGGTGGGCACTGGAGGCCCAGGAGAGGGAGAAGCACAGATGGTCCTACATCACTTTTACTCACCTGAAAAGAGTACTTTTCAAGAGCTGAACTCTTCCTCCCATTTTGCATGTGGGTTTTAAGGAGACCTGGGGCCCATAGCTGTGAAGCTGTACTGTCAGGAATCGAAACTATGCTACACAGCAGGCAATTCTTATCCAGGCCCTAAGGAGTTAACTAAACTAAAAGCTGAGTGTGGTCTTTAAACATCAGCAGGAGCCAGAGTGTGGGCATCACCTATTCTCAGAGCCTCTCCATCCACCCACTGCTGATGCCTACGCTTCCACTGAGGTCCTCCTTGGTGGGAATGACCAATGACCTCCCAGGAGCTCAGCAAATTGAGGCTCGCATGTTTGGGGAGACCACACCACCAAGTGAACCACCTCAAACTCCCACATCAGCCACCTTCCTCTCGGTGGGCAGTGTCCTGAGGTGTCACCTATCAGCCCTGCCACCCAGCAGGAGTTAACGACATGGTATCAGTCAAGTTAGGCAAACTGGGGTTAGCACAGGCAAGGTTACTCCCAAGGTCACCGCGGCGACTCACCACTGTACATGTCAGGGTGGTTTCTTAAGGACGAGTCATTATAGGGGTGGTCTGCAATAAACAAAAGAGGGTGAGCAAACAGAAGGCCCTGGAGAGTCATGGAGGCAAACACAGGGAGAGAAAAAACAGAAACGCAAAGCCACAAAACAACTGAGGAGAGCACCAGCGGTGTTGGGCAAAGGAAAGACGTGGCACGCTAGGCAAGGGGAACGCGCTCGGTGAAGAACAAGCAACACAAAATAGCCCCAAAAGGAACCAAAAGGTTAAATCCTGCAAAAGAAAAGGGGTAAGAATAAAATAAGTTTCTTTTGAAATGGAAGAAGTTAGGCTTGAACTTTGTTTGGTCCTAGTATGTTCTGATTGAATGAGATAAAGGATCAGTGGTGTCCTGCAGCGTCTTAGGACCAACTTCTCATCAGAGTCCTCAGTTCCCAGGACTCCGGGACAGGCCAGCTCTCAGGGGCAGCTGAAGAAAAAGGGGTGTTAGTGAGCTTGGGGGCAAAAAGCCACATCCTGTGGGAGCAGAAGCTAAGCTGCAGGGGGTGGGTGGGAGGTAAAGGGGAGAAGAGAGTCACTGACAAAGGGAGGGGACGGAGGGACCCCTGGAGTGCCCAGCAACATCTGTCCCCCAAATATGTGACCAGGTGAGGACCTTGGTGGTCTCTGACCCATCTATGGGGAGTGCTCCAGTGAGGCAGGGAGGGAGGGTGGAGGTTCTGGCTCTAGAATTAGATGTGGAGCTGGGGACAGGAGAGCACGGTCACGAGCAATGAGTGCCACACCTAGTTCCAGGAGGAGCCTGATGACAATGCTGGAGATCAGTGATCTGCAGACTGTTGGGATAATGACATTCCTTAAGTGTGGTGGCTTTGGTTCCAATAGGAGGGTTATTAAAACCCCTGGGTCTTTATTCCTCAGTGAAAAGACATTTTGGAATAGAACATGCAAACATGCCAATGTCCTCAAGTAGCTTTTCACTCGCCACACCACCACCGTCCCCGTCCAGGGTTTGAGTTTTGACAGTAGCAATGGGGCGTGGGGGTTGACAGTCAAATGGAAGCCAAGCAGACAGCTCTGAGCAACCTAGGACATGGTCCAACTGCCGGGGGTGGGGGAGGGGGCTGGGAGCACAGGTGCTGTGCCAAAACATTTGCATATTTGAAGACAGATCAAATCCTGTTACAACTAATTATGAGGGTATGTGAGTTCTTTTCTGGGACTGGCATTGCGCTGCATCCCCAATCTGCTCAACAGCCGGTAGGAGGATTTTCGTTGTTCAGCACTGCCTCTTCGGATGGGGCGTGTTGAGCCAGACCTACCCCATTTTGGGCAACAGGCGTGCGCATATCTGGAGCTAAAGGCAGGAACTGATCCTCAACGGGATGAAGGGGCAGGTGGCACTAGGGTAGAGGGGGGCATTCCCTGCCTCTCTAGTGGCCCCCACAGATGAAAGGGCCCTTCTTTCATGCTGTCATGCCACCGGGGGAAAGGGAGCCTCCTGCTCACAACTGACCTCCGGAGCCCACAGAAGAGAAGCAGGGAGACTTTCTGACTCCTCCAGGAAGGTCCCTTAGTGATCAGAAGGGAGCGCAGAGCATACTCTTGCTCATGAACACTGCCTCTTAGTACAGCAGGAGGGACTTGGAACCTGGTGCGGGGCACCACTGGGCAGGAGGGACAAGGTACATCTCTGTGAGTCTGGCTCCACTGTCTATCTTTGAGTGCACCCCAGACAGGTTTAAAAATGATTTGATTTGATTTTTGTAGTGCTGGGGATCAAACTCGTGCTAGGCAAGCACTCCACCACTAAGCTGCATCCCTAGGTGTAAAAAAATTATTTTTTAGATTACTCAATATTTGCCATTTTATACCTTTTCCTGTGTCTTTTAACACAGTTAATAAAAAATTGTGATGAGATTTCTTTCTTCCAGAAGGGCAAACTGTGGGCAGACTGTTTTGCCTCCCACCCCCAGCCCTGGTTTTGAAGGTAGAAGAAAAAGCCTATGTCCTTTCCAGACAGGAAAGTCGAGAGCCCAACTATGCTATTTTAAGCAACTGTGCCCAATTCTGGGCTGGCTCTGCTGCCCAGGGCTTGCTTCCAGTCAGAGCTGTCTTGGGAGAGCTCCAGGAAGCTGGCAGGGTTTTGTTCCAGGCACTAGAGGGTTCCCATCATTTGAAGTTTTCAGTGGAATAGGGGACCCAGAAATGAGGCAGAAGCAAACATCCTTCACACCCCCTGCATAAGAAAAGGGAATTTCTGGAAAGTTCAATTTCTAAACGTTGCTTAAACTTTTATGCGTTTAATTTTACAGAGGAAGTGTTCTCAATGCCTTGGTCTCCAAGCCAGGATGGCAGAAGGTCGCCTGACTTGGGCAGGAGCAGCAGGCTGATTTCCAGCCTCCCCCTAGGCATGGAAAAGGGGTCCAGGCATTAAGCTGCAGAACCCTCCTGCTCCTCTCACTGGCTCCTCCTCACTGCTGGCCCTGTCTTGGCTATTGAGGTCCTGGGCAGACCACACTGTCCCCCCAGCTCAGCCAGCTGGCAGCCAGTCACCCGGGGCGCACCAAGAAGATGCTGCGGACAAACCCAACTTTCTTCTCCAGGGGCTGCCCGGGCCTGCATCAGAAACAAGAAAGGTAGGGTCGGGGGCAAGCAGAGCAGATCGGGGTCACCCTGCAGGAGCACATGCGGTTTGGGCGATCCTGAGGGCTGTCACGCTGCAGGCAGTAACACACCTTGGAACAGTGTGTGGGGACACAGGTGACCAGAGGAGGGAGGTGCAGTTCAAAGAGAAAAATAGAGAGGGAAAAGAAAACAAAAAAGAGGAAGAACAGAGAGTAAGGAAATGGAACAGAAAAACCAAGATAAAGGGAAAAAAGGAAAAAACCCCATGAGAAGTGGAACATAAAAGCAAACTGCTTCCTTATGGGTCCCCCTCTCTGTCACGGGGAAAGGGATGTGGGCTTCGTTGACCTTCAGTGCACCTCTCCTGTCATCAGCAGGAAGTGACGAGGGAAGAAAGGGAAGGGCTCGAGGCCCTGCCGCCCCATGCCTTACCCACCAGCACCACCCAGGCGTCGCCAGCACCTCCAGGTGGCTCTCTGATGAGGAGCTGCCAGCACCCATGCGGTGCTCTAGGCCCAACCTCCCCAGAACCCTCACCACCCGCAGCACTGACAGCAATGTCCACAGCATGTGTCAGACAGACTGAGGTCTCTTTTTAGGGGTGAGGCTCTTCTATAGAAGGCGTGTAACGTATCCATGGTGAAAACCAACTGGGACAACTTTCAATGTCACGGGCAAGCTGAGGAGTTGTTTTTTTCCAGTGCTGAGGATCAAACCCAGGGTATTCTACCACTGAGTTATATCAACAGCCCTTTAACAATTTTTTAAAAAAATTTCAGACAGAGTCTTGCTAAGTTGCCAGATTGGGTTCAAACTTGCTATTCTCCTGCCTCAGCCTCCCGCATAGCTGAGATTACAGGCACACATTACTGCACCTGGCAAGCTGAGGACTTTGAAGCAAAAGCTCCAGGCTGGTCTGTCCTTGCATTTCTGACTAAACTTTCCTCATGACTCCAGGGAGGCCACCAACACTATACTGGGTCAGGAAATGTGACTTGCTTTTGCATCAAAGAAAATCAAGGAATAAAAACTAAAACAAATCAAGTCAAAAGATGAATGTGCAACTTCTAAACAGCGATTCCACATGGTTCAGCAAATAGCTACTACAGAATCAAATAAAATTTATTTTGGTGTGTCCACTAGTTTGTTTTTGTTTGTTTGTTTGTTTGCTTGCTTTTTTTTTTCCAGACAGGGTCTCACAATGTAGTGCAGGCTGGCCTTGAACTCACTATGTAGCCCAGGCTGGTCTTGAACTCATGGCGATCCTCCTGCCTCAGCCTCTCGAGTGCTGTATTACAGACATGTGCCACCATGCCTGGCTTGTCCACAAATTTTAATACATTATGTTCTGGCTTTCTTCTAGAAATAAAGATAACCAGGCATTAACTAGAAATAAATAAGCTAAATGCGGGATGAAGATGACTGATGACACTTAAAGCAGTGGTTCTCAAACTCTGGGTATCAAGTCTCACAGATGCCCAGCCTGCCCAGTGAGAGCAGGGCTGGGCCTTGGTGTGTGATTCTGATTCCCACAGTTGGAGAAGCGCCAGCCGAGAGTAGGACCAAGTTCAACCCAAGGCTTTAGAATTAAGTGACACTGTTTACAGGTAGCTGTGACAGCTCAGGCTCAGTGAGCAAGAAGGATTTCTAGGATAAGTTTCCCAGGGACACAGGTGCCGAGGGCTGCAGTGCTCCTCCGGCCACAGCCCCAGGCAGGGGCCTGCACTTACTGGTGAGAACCTTGAGGGTGAAGGGGTTCTTCTGCTGGATGGTGTGGGTGAAATGGAAGCGGGCATTGCAGCTGTAGTCGGTCTGCATGTCCTGCAGCATCACGTTGGAGAAGTACAGGTCTCCGTTATGGCCCTGGGAGACGCGTTTGTCCTGGGTGATGGGCTCCATGGCTGTAAGGAGGAACAGGGGCGAGGGGAAGTTAGAAGGAATGATCATCGTCAAGAGTCCGACCACTGAACATTACAGAAGCAGGCCCGGGGGTACTGGGAGATTGACATTACTTGTTCTAACCCTCCCAACTCTAAAGCAGAGCCTGTTTCCATCGTACAGATAAGAATCCAGGGTACTGGGCCGGTGATATAGCTCAGCGGCACAAGCACCTGCCTGGCAAGCGAGAGCTCCTGAGTTTGAACCCCGGTATTCGCAGTGAAAAAAAAAAAAAAAAAAAGAATCCAGGGGATCAAGCAGCAAAGGAGGAGCAGGAGTTTAGATCCAGCCCAGCCTGCGCACCACACCCATGCAGTGACCACACGCTGCAAACCCCTGTTCACACCACAAAAGATCTGACTGTCCCAAGGCCGAAGGGAGGGAACACAGGCCTTCAGATGCTCCTCAGATTGGGACGCGAATTCTCCCGGTAGCAGAGGCAGCACTGTGAAGGCAGGGTCCATGGCTTGTTTATGCCCCAGCCCCTGCCGTAGGGCTGGGCACAGGAGGGCTCTCAACAAGTTGCTGAATTAAATGAAGTTTAACTTGGCCTTGTTGCACTTAATCAAAATTTAGCCACCAGCCATTGTAAGACACTTAATTTTTTCCCCTAAGAAGCAACTCTTGATTATAATTGTAAGATGTACACCAATCACTGAAGCACGCCACCAATTTTAAGAGGTCTTCCGATTTTAGAGCTGTTAAACTACAAAAACGTGTGCTGTTTAGAGGTAGTGACATCACAGGACTGGCTGAGGTTGCAGACTACATTATCGATGTTTTTTCCAGCATGGATGTGAAAGCAGAAGCCCAGGTCTTCGGGCTGTTAGGTCTGTTCACGTACGGTTACGGCTGACTACACACATCTGTCTCCTTCCTGTCCTCACAACTGTTTTCTAAATCACCACGTCTGAAAGCACAAGATCAACGATGCCAATGTTTCCACAACGGGCTCCTCGGAGATGTGCAGTAGGCCTACTACGCTCCAGCACTGAGCCAGGCACTGATGAATGGTGAACAAGAAAGACAGTTCCTGCCCTCAGCAAACTGCCCATCTAGCAGAAAGGACAGCAGGCAAATAGGTCACTGCAACAGAGTGTGGAGAGCGGAGTATACCAGGGAGGAATGAGAGGCTGCAGAGAAGGGGCCAGTCCACCTGGGGTCTGGGGCTGAACCCTGAAGGCTGCGTGTCTTATAGCAGCAGAAAAGACGGAGGGGCTACCGGGCTTCTCAGTGGCAGGAAGAGTGCTGCTGAAGGCTGACAGCACAGAGCCCACACGGGGCCTGGGGGTGCAGGCGGAGGGTGAGAGAGGCAGAGGCACTGGCCAGGAAGGGCACCGGATGCCAAGGAAAGGAGTCTGGACTGCTCCTGAGGTGAGGCGAGGGAGGAGCCAATGAAGGGCTTTAAGCATCTGACTAGAGCCTTGTTATGGATGTGAGATGGAGCACAGAGCCACCCTCGCCCCACAAGACAGCTTGCAACGCTGTCTCCCTGACGTGGCTGCCTCTCTTGGAAGTGAGCTGATGGCCAGGATGATGGGTGACGGGCAGGTGTGCAGGTGGATATACAGACCGATGGACAGATGGACAGGGAGGGGTGGAAGGAGGGATGGATGGATGGATGGATAGGGAGGGATGGATACAGAGGGATGAATAGGGAGGGAGGGAGGGAGGGATAGATAGGGATGGAAGAGGGATGGATGGAAGAATAGGGAGGAATGGAGGAGGGGTGGATGGATGATAGATAGGGAGGGATGGATAGAGAGGGATAGATAGGGAGGGACGGAAGGAGGGATGGATGGATGGATGAATGGATAGAGAGAGATGGTGGATGGAGGATGGGTGGATGGATGGATGGATAGGGAGGGATGGAAGGAGGGGTCGAGGAAACAGGTGGGCAGGAAGGGAGGGGAAGGAAAGCAGCAGGATGCAGAGAGACCATGGATCTCTAGTTACCACTGTACTCTCCCCCCCATTTTAATTGAAAATATGGGAAAACCTAGGCCCAGAGAGGTTAAATAAGCCTTATTCAAAACTGTGCTGAACATCTCTGAATGCCGTCACCCAGACCTCTGCTCCAAACGCCCTCTCTCCTCCACGCCCCTTCACCAACGACTTCACTCTTCTGTTCGCCCTCTGCCCCTCAAGGAGAAGTGGGTGGAGCAGGTCCAGACTGACCAAAGACCACGAGGAAGCTTGCGTCAACCGCCTTCCACTGGCCCACATTTTCCCCTCCTCCTCATTCTTTCTTCTTTGCAAGTCTTGACCTTTACCTTCACAAATAGTCCAAGAAATGTCTGTGTGTCTGGCCCAGTTCTCACCACTTTAGATGGATTAGCTCACTGACCTTCACAATAATATCATCAGATAAGTACATTGTTAGTTCTGTTTCTCCCAGAAGAAGAACGTAGGCCCAGGGAGGTTATGCAACTGCTTAAAATCACACAGCAAAAGCAGCCTCTCTGCAGAGCTGTGTTCTCAGCCACATGGCCAAGCTGTACCTGTATCTTCCAAGTCATGGTCTTCCAGCTTTGAGTACACCCTCCCACCTAACACATCCACCTCACTCCCCGGGACTAGACTCTCAACAAAACATGGGGCTCCCGAGACTTACAGCTGCTCATCCAGAAGATAACTGGGGACGGGAGGCCAGGAGGGGGGTTGCACTGCAGCGTCAAGGGGGCGCCTTCCTGAACCACAACAGGATCCAGGTTTTCTTTGGGCCACAGGGGAGATTCTGGGGAAGAAGAGACAAGGAGGGTAAGGTGAGGGTGAGGGTTGGAGCTGGGGCAGCCCTTGTGAGGCAGGAGGGCAGAGGCCTTTGTTGGGATGTATGCCAGTCTCCAGGGTCTCCCCTTCTTCTCCTCTGGTGCCCAGGGTGGCCTGTGACTTTGGGGCCAACTCTGGCTTGCAAGTTTCCTTTCCAGGGAATCTTTCTGAGTGGGGGCAGGGGTGGCCTTCCTGGAATGACCTTCCACACCCTGCCTCATGTTCCTGGCCCTGCCTCGCAGTACTCACTGGACACCTGCAGGCGGATCCTATTGGACAGGGCTGTGCCGAATTTGTTGCGGGCGAAGCACTGATATTCGCCCTCATACTCCTCAGGCCGCCCACCACTGCGGAAGTCAATCACCAGGGTCCCCGACCTCCTCCTCATGGATACCCGCGGGTCCTTGGCGATATTGAAGAATCTGCTGTTTCGAGTCCAGTGGAAGCTATGGACAATGGAGACAAATGACCGAACGTCCATGCTCAGTCCCATCCACACCCCTCCATGCTAATGGGCATAGCCCTTGTCGGGGCGGAACCATGGGGAGTGGATAGGATGCAAACCCCAGCTGCGCTCCCTGGGTCTCTTCAGGGCAGGGCATTTTTACCCAGCACGGGTGGGAATGGTGGCTCTGGGTGGTGGACCCTCAGCCAGCCCTTGGGAGATTCTGTCCTTTAGGTGCGCGATGGAGAGCAGGCAGTGATTTTGAGTTTTTTTTTTTTTTTGTGGGTACCGGGGGGTCAACCTCAGGACCTCACGCGCCAGCAGGCGCCCGTGCCGCTGAGCGATATCACCGGCCCCTTTTTCATATGTGGGTTCCGGGAGTCGAACTCGGGCCCTCGCGCTTGCCGGGCAGGCGCTTAAGCCACTGAGCCATCTCACCGGCCCTGATTTTGAGTTTTTAAAATCCAGAGTCAGCTGCTCCTTCTAGTCTCAGGACACTCCCAGTGTTCCACCAGGAAGGCAAACCCAGATTTGCATTTCACTAGGCCCCAACCGGTCAGGACTTGTGCTGCTCCTCCAGCACCCCCCAATCCAAAGGGAATTGGCTTGGCTGTTGCTCTGCTCTGCGAGAGTAGATGATGAGGCAGTAGCCACGCTGCAGCACTAGGGGGGCAGTTTTCATTTTTTAAATTTTATTATTGTGGTAAGTACATGTTTGCAGTACATAATGATCACAAATCATCGCAGGGAGTTGGTACATGTAAACAATGCATCTTAATTCTTTTCTTTCTCTTTTTCCATCCCCTACCCTTCCTGGCTTTTCATGGTGAATTCAGACAAACCACTTAAGTATTTCCAGCCCCTGGTTTCCTTATAAGGTAAGTTTACTGCTTCCTAAATTGTACCTCCTACTTGGTCTGTGGCTGAATTTAACTTCTTGGGCGCCTCATTTGCCTGCCATGTCATCAGGCCCAGAGGCGAGGGGGTGGTCTTCGCAGGCCCCTCCCTCCACTCACCTGGGGGCAGGGTTCCCCTTCGCCTCACACTCAATCAGGATGTTGTCACGGGGGTCCACAATGTGGTCCTTCACTGACTGCTTGGTGATGGTCGGAGGCTGGGTCACTGCAAAGGGAAGCCAGGGGGTGGTAGGGCTGCAGGGGCCCAGCCGGGTCCTGGCTTGGGGGACAGCTAAAATCATGGGGCATGCAGGCAAGTGGGTGTGCACAAGTCCCTACTCTAGAGACCTGGCTTCTCAAATGGGGCTGTAGGAAAGGGGGCGGGTGCTGAGGGCTAAACGAAGGATCCCTTTAAGAAGATTCCATTGTGTCTCGGAGAGCCTGAAAGCCAGGCTTTTGTTACATGCAGCCTTATACCCTAATACCTAGCACTTGGTGCACAACAGCCTCTGACAAGTGTGTGCAGGATGAATACAAGAATAAAAGCAGCTACCTTTTTAGAACTCAGGGCCCACGGTGGTTCTCAGCCCTAAGCCACACTGTGGTGAGGTAAGAGCTGAAAGAGGCATCAGTCCCAGAGCGTCCTAGGAGCTTGTCAGATCCTCCAGCCTAGGCTCCTGAGCCCTGGGGTTCTCTGCCAGGGTCCCATGCCAGCCACCAGAGGATAAAGCAGCCAGGGCTGTGGTGCACCTCGGCTTCCATCCAGGGACCCTCCTCTGACCACCTGCTCCTCTACCTTGCTCAGCAGTGGGAGCCCCCGGCTAAGTGAGCTCTTCCCTTCAGTGTGGTTGGGGACCTCGCCACAGGGCTGGCGGAGAGGCTGCTGATCCCAGGCATCTCCTCACCTGGCCTCATCTGGCCTTACCTGGCCTCTCCCGCCCCTCTGCCCTCCCTCCCACCTCAGAGGCACAATGGTGGGCAGGGCACGGGACTTACGCTCATTCTGAATGCTTGCTGTTAGTTCCAGTGTTAGCATTGTGTGAGGGGGAGAAAAGAAGAACATTGTTATCGCGCACACCTAAATGCCAGGTGTCCTCACGCCCACCATGCAGGGAGAGGGGTGAGGCGGCCTTGGGGACAGTGCTGTGTCCAGGCTTTCTCTTCCCCGCTGCAGAGCTCCGGGGAAGAGCCCAACAGGGGTTGAGAGCAGACCCGTCACGTGCTTTCTAGAGAAGGCGCTGCCTCCCTTGGAGCCCAAAGCCACACAGGGGAGCCTAGGGACAGATGAACTATTGTTGCCCTATTCTTGGCAGAAATACATTGCCCTGTGGAAATCCTGCTCTAGGAGAGACTCCGGGGATGCGGCAGATCCTACTGCTTCTTACTGTATTTTACACAAAGGGGGTGAAGAGGAAGTGGTTCAAGTCTTCCCCAGCCGTCCCTGGAAGGTGCACCTGCTGGAGTACAGGTGGCTCCTATACAGGTGTGTGTGTGTGTGTGCGCGCGTGTGTTGCTGGGGATCAAACCCAGGGCCTCGAGCATACTAGGCCAAGTGTTCTATCACTGAGCTACCCCCGGGCCCAAGTTCTGCATTTCTGACCAGTGGCCAGGTGATGCTGAGGCCTGTGGTCCGTGGGTGCAGCTTGGGTAGCAAGGGTTTGGCTGGTGTTCTTGTGGGGAGAAAGTCTTGGTTCAAATGTGTCTGCAGAAAACAGAATGTGAGCTGCTGTAACTTTGCAAAGTGTCTTTCCTTAGGATGGCATCGGAAAGCACCTCTGTGTTCTCACTGCATAAGGTGCAGACACTGGACGCCGCATCAGCTGCGGGCTGACTTTTTCAGTGAGTGCTGAGGGGGAGCAGGGGGAGGGGGAGGCTGCACCCACCAGGGCAGAGCCACGGGGACCTTGATGCCTTCGGATCTTCTGAGAGAGTGAGATGGGGAGGAAGAGGAGCAGGGCAGCTCAGAGGGGGGCCTGGAGGAGCTGGAGGTCATTAGGCCCAAGAGGTCACAGAAACAGAGGGACAAGAGACAGGAGAGGAGAGGCGAAGCATGCACACTGCTGACAAGTAAGTCCTGACAGTACAGCCTAGGAAAAGGTTCATGGTGGGCCAGGGGGTGTGGCCCGCATGGAAGAGGCGTTTCCCTTTCCTGTGTACCCGCGGCTGCCCGGGCAGGAAGCAGATGGGACGGAAGAAAAAGTCCAATTTCTGCACACACGCTCTGTGGAGCTCCTCACAGCAGCGTCGCCTGTCTGTGATTTTCCCACCAGGGGCACAGGAAAGGCGACTGTGCATGGGAGGGCCAGGAGGACAGAGGGGCCATTCTCAGGACTGGCAGGGCTGACACAGGAGCTGAGTCCTTCTGACCACCAGCCTGGGCCCAGCTTCTTCATTTCTAGGCATGGCTGGGATCTCTTGGGTCCTCATATACAGGCGGGGGCTCTGGCCTCACCCAGATGGGCTCTGAGCTGCTCTTTCACAGAGCAGAAGCTCGATCAATGGGAGGAGCCCTGGACATCATCCAGGAGCTCTCTCTTCAACAACAGGAAGTCACTCGGTTAAGACCCCATGGGGAGTCTGGCGCAGAGCCAGAGTGGACACCTGGAATGTCTGGCCAGTCTGCTTTCTTTGGTACTAGAGACTGGACCTAGGGCCTTCACACTGGGCTACATCCCTAGCCCTTTTTTTTTATTTTTTATTTTGAGACAGGGTCCCACTGAATTGCTAAGTTGCCCATGCTGGGTTCAGACTTTCTATCCTCCTGCCTCAGCCTCCGAGAGTGCTGGGATTGCAGGTGTGCGCCACTATTTCCAGCTCATAGCTCTTTTTATAAACCCGTCCTTGTCTGGGGAGGTGAGTTAGCCAGCGGGGGCCACAGCACTCTGTTCTCCTTTAGATGAATACTTTGGATGAGGTAAGAGGGGAAACCTTGACAAGTAGAGACGCTCAGGGCAGCTGGAACTGGCTGGTTGTTGTCCCTACCTCAACGAGGCCAATCTGGCCAGGAGCCTCTTGAAAATCTACTTACCTAAAGGGACAATGACACTTGTAGCCACCACTGTGCTCCTGAGAAATTTATTACAGAGACAGGATCTACCCGGAAGACAAGCTGCCAAGGGGAGAAGACAGTGGGGACAGGCTGTCTAGTGACAAGGAGTCAAGCTCTCACCCAGTGTCACACCACCTGCCCATCTCTCCATGGAACTCGCTGTCTGACGATGTCCAGTGAAGGATGACTTTGCTCTTTTTGTTCCCAGGAGGCCACAAAGCCCTTCCAGCCTGGGTCTGTAGGGAGTGGGCAGCGGCCTCCCTTTTTTGCCTCTGCTCCCTCCTGGGCTCTGGGACCTGAGAGCTCTGGTTCTCACCCTTCCCTTGGGCGACAGGTGGAGGGGTGTGCATGTCACAGTGCCCAACCCATAGTACAATTTGGGGTGAAGGTGGGACGGAAGTGCCTCTCCCACTCTGTGGATCTCCTCTGCAAATTCCTAGGATACAAGTGCCAAGTCCCCTTGGAGTGGGATGGACGGAGGGGCAAGCCTCCAGCAGACTTGGTTTTTGGCAAACCCACTCTGGCTCATGAGGTGACCCTTTGGTTGTTTCAAAGGTCACATTGTTCTCCTTGGGGCTGGAGGGGTAGGGGATGCGTGTGACTTCACTGTGGTCTGAATGAGGTATTGTGCGGTGGCCCAGGGCCCTCTTCCAGGGAACTGCTGGGCCAACACCCCAAAGCGGAGGCAGCGTCCCTGCCCTTGAGGCATAGAGAATGTCCCCAAAGGGGAAGCAGTAGGAGGACACCAAGGAGTCCTGGCAGCCTCAGGCCGGGAAAGTTAGGAAGGCAGATCCTTCCCCAGCCCAGAGACCGAAGGTGTACTTGGCTAATACCAGAGCAAGAGCCTGGGTGCTGGGCCCAGGAGAAGTGGCTGGGACCTCTTCAGCACAGCTGGGAAGGGCTGTTGTGTATGTGTGTGTGCACGCGCGCTCGCGTACACACACGCGCAGCCTCTGGAGATGCTGCAAAGGCGGGGGGCAGGGAAGGACCTTCAGGACATGGCTTGACAGCGTCGGCCACCTGGACCATTGTGGCAGGACTCACCTCTCCACCAGAGAGGCGAGGCCCTCATGTCCTGGCTCTGCTGCTTCCCTGTTTTCTAATCTGTCAGCTAAGGTGAATACTTGCTTCCTCGCTTCAGTGAGAGAACCTTGTGTGATGGGACAGCACTTTGTTCTCTGCCTGGCCCAGGACAGCGTGATTTCAGTGGGTCCAGTGAAGACTAAGAGGAGGCAGGATTACGAGGGGGGGGGCATGCTGAGTGCCAAATTGGGGGTGGAGAGATCAGGGCTCTTTTTTTTGTGTGTGTGTATGTGGGTACTGGGAATCGAACTCAGGAACTCACGCTTGCAGGCAGGTGCTGTGTGGATGAGCTATACCCCCAGCCCCCGGGCTCTTTTTTGACTCCACCACCATTTGTCATGTAACCCCAAGCAAGGGGTGGAGTTTCCATGAACACAACATGGAAGGGTGGCTTCCTTCTGGGCCCCCTCGGGGACCCTGGGATGGGGATGGGTGGTGGGTAGGTTAGGGCATTCCACTCTCTGACACAGTGGTAATTTGGAGAGACTGACTGCTCGGGTTCCTGGCTTTGTCTCTGTCTACAGTAGTATACAAATCCAGCTTCCTCTCGCCCCTGTACTAGGGATTAAACCCAGGGCCTTCACACTGAGCTGTATCCCCTGCCTTTTATATTTTTGAGACAGGGTCTTGCTAAGTTGCCCAGGCTGGGCTGGAACCTGCAATCCTCCCTTATCCTGCCAGAGTGCTGGATTACAGGCACGCACCTATCGGAAATCCACCAAAGCCATCTCTTCCTGAGTTCACAGCACAGGAACCCCCCTCCCCCCAGGCTCAGAGATCAGAGTGGCAGGTGAGGGAGTGAGAAGTGGCAGAAGAGAAATGAGCCTTCACCACTTTCTTGATAACCCAATTTCCTCTGCACCCCCTCCCTCTCCAGGGACGTGGTCTTTATCGCGCTCTTATTAGATTGTCTGCCTGGGACTGTTAATGAGAACTCTCCTGGAACAGGCCAGCTGCAGACAGTCGCCATGGGAACAGTTCCTCTCACAACTCTCCTCTCTGCCTGCCCTGTGTGTGGACCTGGATATGTGCACACACACGTGGGCTACTGTATGGGGCACCAGCAGCCTTGCTCATCCTGCTTTTGGGTCCAATTTACAGTTATTACTGCCCTCTGCCATCCCCAGTGCCCACTCCTCTGGGGCACTATTACTACAGGTGATGTGGGGTGGGAGGAGGGTCTGCCTTTGGAGAGCTCCAAGGGGGCTTCCTGCAGACTGCTTACTCTGCCACCCCCTCCCCAGACATCTGCCAACTAGGGAGAGCCCACATCAGCATTGGCATCATGCTGGTTCTACTTATTCCTTGAGGCAGGACCAAGAAGTGTGGCTGCCAACCAGCAGGCCATCTACGAATGCAGCGACACACAGGGCGCTGTCTTGACACTAAACTCCTTACTTTATGATTCTGATGGTCAGACAGTGCCCCCACCAGAGAAGCAGAATGGATTCACTCTCTAACATGACTGGGGAAAGCTGGACCCAGAAGGAAGACATGCCTGGTTCTCCCATTAGGATGGGGTTTCATTTTATTTAGCTAGGCCTTTTGCAAAGAGGATCGCCTTCCGAGCTCTCCCAGGCCATCTATCCTGACCTCTCCAGCCGAGGGAGCCAAGGCTTCAGCTTTGGAGACAGCATTAGAAAGGCAAGGAAGAGCCAACCCTACACTTCACCCTGGAACTGCTTTTAGGGGAAGGCCAAGAGCACAGAGGACCAAGAGAGGTGAGCAGAAGGAAGAATGCCAAGCGGCTCCCAGAATTCCATACTCTGCCATCCTGGGAAGCCTAAGCATCACCTTAGAGACCAGCCCTGCCACTTGCAGTATCAGATTTCCAAACATAAGCCTGTGTTGATTCACTGGGCAGAAAATCAGCTTTGAATCCCAGAATCACTCGCTGCTACCCTCTCCCCAACCTTCTTCAAGTGGTCTTAACTCTCCCTGATCTCCTGTTCCCTCCCACTCCTCTGCCAAAAACAGGAGGAAAGAGGATGGGGCAAGACTCACGATCCATAGGAATCTCGATGGCCCCGCCAAGACTGAGGAGGAGGAGGAGGAGGAAGGCTGCATGGACCCAGGGTGGCGGCTGCTGCCTGGCCATCCTCGGCACCAGGCCCCACTCCCTGCTCCCCAGCCCTCGGGGTCTCGCTGCCTCCAGCTGCTCCACGTGGGCTTTCGGGACAGGGCTCAGCTGTGGAAGGAAACACACAGCAAGTCAAGTTTTTCGTGAACTTGTGTCTGCTCTTGTACTCCTCTGCTCAGGGCCTTGGAGACTCTGGGTCTCTTGGTCCCCCTGGTCGCAGAGCAGAGGGGTGTCCTAGAACAGCATTTCTAACTTCAAAACTAATGACGCTTGGGACTGAACAATTCTGTGTGGGAACTGTGCTGGGCACTGGAGGATGTTTCGCAGCATCCTGGTCTCTACCTACCAGGTGCCAGCGGAGTCCACCCCTGCCTCCAACCAAAAATGGCTCCAGACATTGTCACCTGTGCTAGGACAGCAAAGCCACCCCCCAACTGAGAACTACTGTGGCACAAGGAAGGACAACTCTGCACAGATCAGCTATAAAAGCAAACACTGGCCCATTCTAGAGGATGCCATACACAGGTGTAGAAATGCAAGAGCCCACGGACTCCCTGAGTGAGTTTGGGGCAGGGGCAGAGAGACAAGATCACCGTGATTTCTTCTGACCTCAGGGTGAGGGGATGGGGTGACATCAACAGCTCTGGGGATCCTAGGTTGAATAGGTGGAACCCTGGTTGGCCACAGGATGTTTTGTTTTGAAAGAACAATTTCTTTAAATATTTTGTGCAGCTAAGGTGTGTTGTCCCTTTAAAGCTAATGGCAGTAGTGAGATGGTGACGCAGGAGAAGCGGGCTTTGGGGCAGTCAGGAGAACGAACGACATTTATAACAGCTCAAGCACAAGCTATCATCGTCATGGGCCTTCCAGGGAAACGGGTTAGAAATGTGTGTCCAGTCTCAAGCGCATCTCCTTAAGAGACCAGGCCTCCTCCCCTTGCTCCATCCCAAGATGGGACAAGAGTGGCCTGCAGCTGAGCTGCAATCAAACAGTGCGAAACTGCCCGAGGCTCTGAATCAGAGTCTGAAGCCATGGTCCAGTTGGCTCTTCTACCGTGGGGCCAAGTCACAGAGGAAGGCGGAGGTGGTACATCCAGCACTCAAGCTCTCCCGGGCTGACAGCTGTCCATCGTATGGACACTTGCTTCTTCTGCTTCCATTTCATCTGACGGCAGCCTGAAGCCCATGGTCAACTGCGCATGCCCACTGTCTCCCATCTGTCCCTACCAAGGGGACAAGAGGATAGTGCAGGGCAACAGCCCCTGGGGGACAAGGCCATCCTTCTGGAGACCTGGAGCAGGAAGCAGGTTACTGATCATCGCCTCCCCTGTGCAGGATGCAGAGCAAGCAGAAGGATTCTGGCTCACGTTTCAGCAATTTCCTCCCCAGCCTCATGTGTTTCTGGGCTCCATCACTTGCCCCCCTTCCACTGCTATCACCTCGGTTTCAGTCGCCATCATTTCATACAACAGCTTCCTGTGTGGCCTCTCAGCTTCCACCCTGTCCCTGATTCATTCTTCATCCATGGCCCAACTGTTGTTTCTGAAGTACAAATGTCAATATGCCACTCCCCTAGACTGACTCTAGCAGCTCACTGTTGCCTGAAAGTTAATGCCCACGTCCTTGACTGGCTCAGTGGCCCTGCACCTTGTGCCCCCTTTCAGGCTCCTCCCACCACAGTCACCTGCCATGCTGTGCTCCAGCCAAGGCTGCTCTTGCAGCAGGGATTTAAGCATCATATTGGGACTGGACCGCTGGCTTTTGCACAGATTAACCACATCCAGGGCACTCTGAGTCTGTCCTCCCTTGTTAGTATCTGTCAGTTCTGACTCCTGTGTTCTCACTGGGCTCCTACACACCCTTTACTCTCCTATGATGGCACTTTGTACTTTATGTTCATTCCAAATTCACTTAATTGTCTCCCCTATACAAATGACGCTCTACAAGGGAAGGTGCTCTGAGTTGTTTATGGTTCTGTTCCTAGAATCAATCATAGCACCAAAGACATAGCAGGCACTCAAAAAAATGTGTCAGATGGAAATATGGATGGATGAACAAAAGGAATGACTGAACGAAATGAGAAGCCACTTAAAAATGTTTTTTAAAATCTATTTTCCTAGAAAACCACTAGGTGGCATAAGAGAGCACCTGCGGGACTGGGCATTATACTAGGAAAGCTGTGAATTGATGGGGGAAAACTCCCCACACTTAAGACGCTGTATCCTGGCCAGGAAACCACCTAGCTGGATGAGTGTTAAGAGAGCAGACAAACCCCCAAGGAGGGACTCTTTGGGCAGAAGGCATCACAGGGGCCTTTGGTTCTTCCTTCTGACTAAGACGTCCTTACACTGTCTTTCCAAGAGCCCATGCATGCCTCCCTCTGGCTCACAGTGTGGAAGGGCTGCACCTGGGAAGGAGAAGGCACTGCTTACCCCCAGGAGGGCAGCAGGACGGGGCATTTGGGCTCTGCGACCACTGTAGTTCTCTCAGGACTTGCCAAGCAACAGGGAGCGATGAGGAGGGGTGTTTTATTTTGGGAATCTTGGTGGAACTAGGAAGCCAGAAGCTATGCATTAACCAGAAATGCGCTGGTAGGAAAAAAAAAAGTCCAATTGTTTGGGATGGTTTCTAACTCACAATTGAACAACAGAGGAAAAGAACATCAGGATAATCACATTTAGCAGTCCGGCAATTCTCTTCCCCTTTACTCTCTGAACCCCAGTTTTTCCAACCGAATCTTCAAAGAGGAAGAGAATGGAAAGATCAGTAGTAATATCACATAATACCTTGCTTTGCAGGTGAGGCAGCAAGAGCCCAGAGAGGGGAAGCGACTTGCTTAGCGACTTTGCCAGCTGGTTAGTGGCAAAGGTAGAAAGAACCTGTGCATCTCAAATCCTAGTGCAGGGCTTTTCCACCCAATTTCCTTGTCTTTTGATGTACAGGAAAGTCCCAGAGTGAAGTTAAAAGAAATGTATAGTTTGGCAGTTCCTCAAAAATTCAAACATGAGATTGCCATATGGCCCTGTGACTCTTCTACTCCTTGGCCTGTGCCCTGAAGGACTGAAAGCAGGCACCACGCAAGTTCACACAAACACCTGCTCACAGCAGCAGCATCGTAAGAGCCAGAGGTGGAGACAGCCCCAGCGTCCATCAGAGAGGAATGGGGAGAACCATTACGGAACACGTGTGGAGCAGTATGCTGCCACAGAAAAGAGGGACACTGTTACATGCTGCGCGCTGGACATAAAGAGGAAATCTAAAGCCTGAAGCCCCTAGACCCCTGTTTTACAAGTCTCTGCCTCCTGCCCCAAGTGCAGTAGGAAATGTTCTGTGCTTGTTGGGCAAGCCACAAAATGTATAACCACAAAATGTTCCTGCGAACTGCTCTGTACCTAAAACCCCCCCCTAACCACAAGATGCAACAACTCCTGTGCCTGCTGTGCCCAGACCTCTCCCCTTCCAAACCTCAGAGGACAACAGCACCTGCTACGCTCTGCCTCTGTAAAATGCTTCTGCAAAATTCCACTCTTGCCCTCCCCAACCAAAACAGAGATATAAAACCCTAGCTTCGCTGAGATGTGAAGCCCAGAATTCAAAGAACGTATCTCCTCTGGGTCAGAGACGGCTTAATAAAGAGCTTGGTTTTCTCCACCTCTTCGAGTGCCCACTGGGTTTCTTGTGCCATTAGAGGTCCACAATTCCTGCAACAGATGAACCCCCAAAACTTGCTCAGGGAAAGAACTCACGTGCCAAAATGGCTCCTTATATAATTTCATATAAGGAATATCCAGAATAGGTAAATACAGAGAGAACAGAGGCAGAGGGGATGAGGAGTGACTGTCTATTGGGTACGGGTTTGCTGGAAATGGTGAAAGTATTTTGGAAATAGAGGTGGTAGTGGAACGGTTTTCTTTTTCTTTTTTTTTTTTTTGTATCAGGGATTGAACAAACCTAGGTCCTTCTCACTGAGCTACATCCCCAGCCCTTTTTAAAAATTTGAGACCTACGTTGGTAATCTGCCCAGTTGCCCAGGCTTGGCTTGAACTTCTGACCCTCCTGCTTCAGTCTCCTAGAGTGCTGGGATTATAAGCATGTGCCACCACACCTGGGAGCACGCTTTCTGAATGTACTAAATGTCACTGAATTCTGCACATTAAAAGGGCTTATTTTATGCAAGTTGCGCCTCAATAAAAAAGAAAGGCATCATGTTGGCCTGTACTGTGTGCTCGTAGAGATGACGGGCAGAGGATGAGGAAGACAGGTTATGTGGTTCTGGGCCCAGGGGCTCTCAGCAGGGAAGGCAGGCCCACGGACTGCAACTTCCCTGACATGGTGAGGGAGTTTCCACCCAAGGCACAGGAAGGAGAGGTGTGGGGGTCTAATGGTGAGCTTAGAAAATCTGCTGCAGAGGGTGGCAACGCCAGCCATGGGTCCCCACATCAGCATGGCTTGCACCCTGAAAACCAGGGAGAAAGGGGTGAGGCCAAGGCTCCTGACCACCAGCAATGAAGTCCACAGGTCCAGCGCAACCTCAAAAGAATGACCGTGTCCTGGAGCGCAGCCACGGCCTCTACCAGGTTCCCCACCGGCCCTTCCAGCAGCAGAGGTTAGGGTTAGGGCTGGAGAGGTGCAGCACCAGGACAGACAGCTCGGGAGGAGGAACAGCCCACATCCTACGGGGAAGAGAGGGGCTAGCACAGCAGTCTTCAAATGCTGGGAGTGGGGGGAGGACTTTTTTTTATTTTTTGTGGGGGGGACCGGGAATCGAACTCATGACCTCATGTTTGCCAGGCAGGTGCTGTGCCACTGAGCTATAGCCCCTGCCCTTTGTTTAGCCTTTTAGAGGCCAAACTAGGATGAAGCAGGAGGAAGTTCCTGAGAGGAAGTACTTTCCTGAGACACTGGGGAATGGTCCAATGGATACAGCCACCCCAGCACACATTGCCTGATCTGTACACGTGACAGATGTGTGTGAGGGACCCTTTAATAGCTAATCAAACAGGGAAGAGGTGGATGGCAAGGCCATACAACACCTTGGAGGGGGCCCATTACAGGAGGCGGGGAGAGTAAAGAACAAAAATAAATAAATCCAAAGAGAAATCTTGTGTGACTGATGGTATACTATGAAATGGGGAACATGGTGACTTCAATTCTTGCGTACCTGAGGTCCCTGCAATCCCCTACACACACACTTACACATGAGACGAAAATAGGGACACTTGAAGAAGAAATGTTTTGCCACTAGGAGTGACCTCACCATCTCATAAAGAATCCAAAGGGCAGCCACATGTGGTAGCATCTTAGTGCTCTGGGAGGCTGAGGCAGGAGGATGGCAATTTAGTGACTTTGCAATCTCAAAATAAAAAATACAAAAGGGTTGGGGATATAGCTCAGTGTGAAGGCTTGAGTTCGATCCTTAGTGCTGGGGAAAACAAAAAGAATCCAAATGGCCTTTGGTAAGCTGTATGACTGACAATGTTCCCACAGAGGAAGGCAAAGAGATGCTTTATGAATTACCTGGGCATCATTTAGCCATGCAAATCCCCGGACTCTTAACCTTCTAGGCAGGGGCCACATTAGGCTGTAGATCTGTTTTTTTTAATTCTGAATTTGCATGCCCACAGTACCTCATCATCCTACACAGGGACGGTCCACACACTTGAAAACCTGCCCGAACTCAGGGCCTGGACATCCACAAGCCTTGTGAGAGACTCAGATCCAAAATGTCTGGGACGGGGCACAAGTGAAGTGGGCAGTGGTCACACCAGGGCAGATGCAGGGCATGACGGCCTCCTGGTCTAGTAGGAGGCCCGGCTGTGCAGTCGGGCTGCCTGGTTTGAAGCCACTCCCCACATACAAGGTTGGGGCCCTGGGCATGTCTGTAATCTTTGGCATTTGTACTTCTCATCCAGAACACGGGGGTGACGGCACACCTATCCCAGGGGCTGCTGTGCGGACTCAGTGCACAAACACACAGTGTGCACGGCACTCGGCAGAAGCTGCTGTCGGGTGGATCTGAGCAGACAGAGACGACTGACGGGCACCTCCTGGCTCCCTGCACGACAATGTCAATGTCGGGAGTAAGCAGTTACAAGAATGAGCCAGCTAGGACCACCATCTGCCTTTCTATTTTGCCTTTTGTCCAGGTCCTGGTTTGCTTTCTTTCCCCAGATTGGTGGCCCCCGGCATTGATTCCACAAGCTGTCCCTGGGAGACAGGCGAGATGCCCACAGCTCCCTCCCGCAAGCTGTCGCCATTGGGAGCTCCCTGCATTCCCACAGCCGCACTCTGGGCAGACTGTGCTGGTGGTCGCAACACATCAGAAGTGACGGAGAGAAGACTGTCAGCTCCGGGACACGGCTCGGCTGGCAGCTCTTCGTCTCCTGCAGCAGAAGCCACCGCACACTTTTGGGCAGCATTAGGCAGGCACTCATCCATGTCACAGACCGACCTGGTGACAGTGCTGGTCTAGAGAATACACGGGGGGGGTAGTGAACAAGATCTCCCTGCTCTCGTGGAGCCTATGTTTCACAATGGAAGACAGAAGATAAATGTGACGAAAACATCAGGTGGCATTAAGTGCAAGGAAGAAAACATAACCGGCCCTCATGCATGTTGACGGCAGCTTCACTGAGCATCGCCCAATCACAGAACCAACCAGGATGGCCGTCAGCAGGTGAATGGCTAAATCAGCTATGCCACATGCAGGCTATGGAGCATCACTCAGTGCTGCAAAGGAACGAGCTGCCAAGCCATGAAAAGACAGGGAGGAAACTTCACGCATATTCCTAAGTGAAAGACGCCAATCAGAAAAGGCTACAGAATGCAGGGCTCCGACTCTGCCGTGCTGGGAAGGGCACAGCTGGGAAACAGGAGAAAGATCAGTGGTTGCCGGCAGCTGGGGGAGGGAGGGATGAAACTATTCTGTAGGAGGCTGTAATCGTGGATTTCTGTCACCACAAAATTGTCCCAACCCAGGGAAGTACAGCACCAGGAGTGAGCCCCAGGTTAAGCTGGGGGCTCTGAATGACAACAATGTGTCCACGTAGGTTCATTAGTGTGACAGATGCAGAGGGAGGTGACAGAGAGGCTACGCAAGTTGGGGCAGGGAGTATATTAAAACTCTCTGTTCCTTCCCTGATTCTGTCACAATCCTGAAATTGCTCTAAAAAATAAAATCTATTTAAAAAGAAAAAAAAAAAAAAAGCCACAATAGTGTGATGTGATGAAGGAAAGTAAGTGGTTAAGGAAGATCTTCAGGAGAAGGTGGCATTTGGCCAAATGATAAGGAGCCAATCTTACAAAGATGGGTCAGGAAAGCATCCCAGTCAGGGAGAACTGCCTGTGCAAAGGCCCTGTGGCAGGAATCACATTGGCACAGGCAAGGAACTGAAAGAAGCCAGTGTGGCTGGAGCTAAGAGGGCACATGGAGAAGAACAAAACCAGTCGTAGTCAGAGAGGAGGGCAGGGTGTGCAGTCAGAGAGGAGGGCAGGGTGTGCGGTCAGAGAGGAGGGCAGGGTGTGCGGTCAGAGAGGAGGGCAGGGTGTGCGGTCAGAGAGGAGGGCAGGGTGTGCCGTCAGAGATGAGGGCAGGGTGTGCGGTCAGAGAGGAGGGCAGGGTGTGCGGTCAGAGAGGAGGGCAGGGTGTGCTCACTGAAGGATCTGAAGGCTAAAGTCAGGAGTTCAAATTATAAGGTAAGCCTAAGAGGTCATTACTGCAGGAGCGCAACGATGAGACCTGTTTGTAAGGACCACTCTGGCTATGGCGTGGAGGGAAGAGTATGGAGGGCAGGAGGAGAAGCACAGAGTCCACTTAGGAGGCTCTGCAGCCTGAGCAGGGGGTGGGGGAGCCCCTCAGCATCCACTCAACACATCACCACTGTCTTGGCCAAGCCACCCCGTGCGGCCAGCCCTGGCACTCGGGAGGGGGGTGAGGATCGAGCTACAGGCTCCTCAGACTCTTCATGCTGGGTTTCATGGTGGGTGCAGAGGAGCCGGTGGTGTCCCCGGCAAAGCCTCAGTGCCTGCTCCATGGCAGGCTTGGGAGGGAGGACAGCAGGTGGCACTCTGGTCCCTCCACCCTACTGTGGCCAGAGCTGCTTCCCAGGCACTGCTTTTACACTGAGGTTTGGCATAAGGTTTCGTCTGAGTAAAGGGTTCTGCTAATAAAACAAAGGACCAGAACCCCATGTGCAGCAGCCTGACTTTCCAGTGGCAGAACCCTTGCACCCCCAGCAATGATACACGGGTGTGACGGCCAGACACAGGTGTGAGGAAGGACGCACAGGCCGGGGTGGCCCTACTGGACTCGGACAATCTTCCGGGCTTTCACAGCAAGCCTTTGGTCTGTGTTGACGGGGTGCCGGCCCTCACCTTTCCTCACCCCAATCCTGCTCACCCTCAGTTGTATGGAAGTATTTTGAGTTTCATAAATAGTCCTTGCTCACACCCAGCCCCACTGACAGACTGAGTACAGGAACCGGTGATAGGCAGAGGCCAAACATGACACTCGAACCCCAGCCCACCTCTGAGCAGCACTGCTGTCCCTTGGTCAGGGACGATGGGCCTCCCCATGTCTTGCTGTATCATCCGAAGCAGCACCAAGCAGGCAAAGCCGAATGGGTTCCCCAACCACTCCCCAAAGACACCCTTCTCCTAGGTAGCTGCCTCCATCTGGCTTCCTGACATGGTCCACATCGTTCTTTTCTCTTGAAAGAGCCTGCCCATTCCTTGCCTGCACTGGGTCCCTGTCACGCATAAGGGATGGTGGCCAGCTCCCTCGCAGAGGCAGCTCTGAGTAAACAGCTTCTGCTTGTTCCAACTCTGCTGCGCTTTGTCTATTTCCACACGATCCTTACCTAAAGCCCTCTCTTCCCAGTCTGCTCTCCTCCACCTGACTCTGACATCGTCCCCGCTTAGGCGACCCCTTGCTGGGAAGCCTGCACAGACCCTTCCAATCAAGGCAACTGTGTGCTTTCAGCATTTTGGGATGTTCTCATCCCAGTGAGGGCTAGATCTCAGTGTCAACTGCCTGTTTCCCCAACTGCACTGAGGTCCTCGGGGCTGGAGACAGCATCTTATTCAATCTGCATGACGACTATCACATGACAGCCCAGTGGACAGCGACTGGACGCTTGGCCAGCTTCCATACTATCCTCCTCGCAGCCACAGGGCGGACACATTTCCTTGCAGAAGTCCCCTTACAGTCTCTTCGGAAGAGACCTGGTTTGGGCTGTCATTAGGGGGCAAGCTGAGCTGTTGGTGCAGGAACAGGCTGTCTCCGTGTGTGTAGCTGCCTACTTGATGACACGCCACACTGCTGACTACCTCCTTCCTGCACACTTGCCATTAAGACACTAAGTAGGGCCGGTGAGACGGCTCAGCGGCTTAAGCGCCTGCCTTGCAAGCGCGAAGGCCCGAGTTCGACTCCCGGAACCCACATACGAAAAAAGGGGCCGGTGATATCGCTCAGCGGCACGGGTGCCTGCTGGCGCGCGAGGTCCTGAGGTCGTCCCCCCGGTACCCACAAAAAAAAAAAAAAAAAAAAAAAAAAAAAAGACACTAAGTAAATGGGCACAGCCAGGTTCCAATAAAACTTTATTTTCAAAGACAAGCAGTGGGCTGGAGTTGGCCTAAGAGCTGAAGTTTGCTAATCTTTTGCTTAATCTTTTTCCTCTCTTTACAAATTCTTGAGGCTCAAACCATGTCCTCCTGTCCATTGTTGTATCCCTGGTGATTGGTAGGGAATATTTATGGGATCCAAGATTCAAGTAAAGGTCTTGATCCTGCCACTTACCCCCCCCCAGGTTCTTTTAAGTCTTTTTGTAAATCTCAAAGACAGAAATAAATCTTCCTGCTTTTCTAGGTTCCGATGACTACCCCAAGAACCAAATAAAGATAATGCAAGGGCTGTGAAGCGCAGCACACAGCACACATGTGAGCTGGGTTCACTTTCCAACCGCTCAAGTGACCACGAAAAGCAAGACTCCTGTTTGCTCTGAATGTGGGATGAGTCTCATCCAAGAGAGGACTGTGATCCCCCAGTCCCCGGCAGGTGGCTGGTCTGGGGCTTAACTGCAGACTGCCCTCTGCCCCACAGAATCCCCCTGCCCTGGGAGTGCAGCCCTGGGAGAGCTTGCTGAGACCACACCTCTGAGGAAGGGAGATCAAATGACAAAAGATGGCTCTGGAGTCTCCAAGGCCTCCTGAGGTGGATGACCTTAGGAGTTACTGAGTTACTTAGTTAGGAGTTACTGAGTTACAGTCAACAAGCTCTGAGTGGTGGGCATGAGGAGGACAGTATGAAGATTTCTAGGTTAGTGTGGTGGTTCATGTTTGTAATCCCAGCACCTTGGGAGACTGAGGCAGGAGGATCACAAATTCAAGCTCAGCCTAAACAACTCAATAGACCCAATTTCAAAATTAAAAATAAAGGGATAGGGATATAGCTCATCCTGGGGTTTAATCTCCAGTACCACCAAAAAAAAAAAAAAAAAAAAAGAAAAATTCTAGGTTGGGAAACTGGATGAGGATGATGGTGGTGATAATTGGCATCAAGAATATAGAAGGAAGAGTGAGTCTGGGGGCTGTTGGGGCAGGGAGACCAAGAGCTTGAAACAGAACACATCCAATGTGAAATGGCAGAAAGCCACAAATAAGCCAGTTCTGCCAGGTCCTCCCAGGCTTTGCGCCTGAATTAATGCCTAGGGATCCACCTTCAGATTAGCGCTTCCAAGGCCACATGCCAGCAATTAGTTCTTGGAATTAGCTAATCGAGTGACTAGAATAGTACTATAAGAACCAACTAAGGAACACGTTCACACATCACTGCCACAGGAAACTGTGGGAGAACAGAGAGATAATAAAAGCCCACAGAGCCAACGCAAAACCCAGCCACTCAGCTTTCGATTTTAAAACTACGCAGCAGGGTGTGCTACTATAGCTGCCTGGAAGCAGCCTGTCAGGAGACAGCCAGGAGCAGAAACAGCAGGCGTGTCCAGGTGAGCAGTGGGTACGCAAGGGTTCACTGGAATACGAATCGAATCAAGCTCGGACTCAGCACAGATCTGGCCGAGGGTTCCGTGTGGACAGGCAGGCAGTGCCCTCAGCGGGGACCCAGGACTCGGATGTAAGGTATCCTTTAAGAAATCTGTTCCTAACACAAACCAATGACATTCACGAATGGTTTATACATAACAATAAATGCAAGCAGCTTGGGTTATCACCACAATGATCACATTCTTACTCATGCTCCAATTTTCCTGAACAGGAAAAGAATCAGCGTGTGCCATGTCTGACCACCCCCCATCACATCTGTCTTGGCAGAAAAAGCCATCGAGAAGTCCTATGGCATAAAACACACATTCTTGTCTACCCTTGCATAGCACTGCAGCCTGTATGGCCTCTTCCCCACAGCATCTGTGCCTAAGTGTCCCTGTCCAGCCCCTAGGCTCACACCACTCCCCACAGGGGCTGGAAATCCCATCCCCTTGCTTCCGCCTCTGCCATGTAGATCCCCTTTACACCACGGGCCTCACTGGCCACTCCTTTGCACTGTCCCTACCTACGCACTGCAAATGAGAAGCAGCTTTCCTTGCTCCTTGCATGCCCTGGGCTGGTCCAGCGGTTATTTCCTCCTGCCTTGTGGCATCAGTGGTTCCTATGTTCATTTCCTGCATCAGACTGAATTTCTGTGCTCACAGTTTGCATTTTGTTGCCCTCTGAAACAAGCCAGTATAATAAATCCTTGTGGGCTGAGCGAACAGCCATCTCGCCAGACACTGCCCATTACTGGGAGTTTTTTGGCCCATTAACAAATAGGTCTGATGAATCCTTGGATAGAATAACGAATGATAGATCTGTTGGCACTGGGTAAGTCCAAGTAATAAAAGAAACAGCAATAACATAATAGTAAAAACAATTTGGTGGCCTTGGAAGCAGAGTCTTTTCCCCCCACTGCTTCTCAGCTTTCTGTCTGAACTCAGGTCACCCCCATTGCCACCCCAGTTTCTCTGCCCCGTAGACTCTCAGAATGTAGAGGTTCGGATGTCCCAGTCTGGGAACTGCCAGCACTGCCATCCCTGTCTCTCCACGTCCCCCAAGGGCCCTGGCTCAACAGTTCTCAGTTCTGAAATCTACCTTCAGCAGAGAGGTCAACCTGGGCACAAATGAGGGCCCCGGTGCCTGCTCCCCCTCCAGCCCTCTGATCCCCGCTGCCACCTCCCTTCTGTCTCTCTCATGCCAAGAAAGAGCAAAGCAACAGATGGCTGCCCGAGCCCACCCCGCTCCTTCCAGTTCACAGGCATCTGAAGACTGGAGGTGGGGGGCAGGGGTCCTAGGAAACCCAAAATGCCCATTACTGATGATGCCTAACCTGTTTCATGAAGACAACACCAGGAAGAGAAAGGCAGAGGGATCTTTGAAAGATGATAAGATTAGAAGGGGATGCAGCAGCTTCTGGAGCTCCTGACTTCCCCTCCTCAGAGGTACCTACCACTGAATTATAAATTACATTTCACTGTTACCTCTTTATTCACCTCAAACAGGAGGATGTACATCTCAGCATCTTCTAAGAAAGTCAGTGTGCTGCAGAGCCCCCACCTCCCTTCCTGAGGAGGGGGCAGAGCCCTTGGCAGCGAGCAGAGCACTCACCTGACTCTCCCCACTCCCAGGGGGAGAAGGGCCAGCCTCCTCGTCTGTGTAGGGTCGACCAGTCATCTTCTAGGACTTTCACACAGCCAAGGAAACCTTGATATGGGACTGACGCCCCCTTGCCCCTCCTCCCTTCTGGGGGATGGGGGGGGTCTCCATCTGCTCCGTGGCTGTGTTTCACGCTTGGCTCCCTCTCACTGTTGGGGGGAGGGAGGGCGAGGGTGGGGAGAGAGCGGCTGCGTTTAACCATTGCAGACACTGGGCAGACCGGGCCTCATCGCCACCTTGGGTAAATTCAGAGGTCAGAGGAGGGGGGAAATGGGAACAGGGGGTTCTGATTCCCTCCCAGGAGGGGCGGAGAAGGACACCTGGGTTTAGGATTAGGGATCTGGCCGAAAACAGCTGTTTCCTGCTCAACATCCAGAACTAATCTATAGGTTGAAACCTGAGCTGGTTGGCTTTTTATTAAGTTGAGAGAGAGGGAGGAGGATGGGAAAGAAGGAAACAGGAAGAGTCTTCTCTCCAGGTGTCCATAAGGATTTTGGGAATATCTAGTGTTCACACCATGCTTTCTAGGGGAGAAAGCATTCCACAGGGCATCCACTAAGTTATGCATAAGCCACAGCAGAACCAGAGCCCCATGGGAGAGCCACACTCACCAGACGTGCAGCCATCTCCGGGTGGGAGGGGCCGGCCTCTCACTTCCAGGTGTACCTGACGGGGTTGGGCCAGAGTCTGGACACACAGACTTCTTTGTTCTTTGCCACAACAAAATGGGGTGGGAATACCACAAATCTGTCTGCCCATTGTGGATCTTTAGGCTTATTTTTCTTTATTTTTTCCCCAGCATACAATGCTATCATGAGTATCCTTTACCTATCTCCCTATCTATGCAGAAAGCAGAGTTGCTGTCTCTCAAAGTCTCTTTGACCCAAGGGCAGCTGAAGCCCTGCACATCCCAGCCTGGCCTCGCAAAGAAGCCTGAGGTGTACAGGTGGCCTAGGTCTTCAGCCTGGCCTTGCTCAGGGCCCAGGCCAGCAGTGACTGGGTCACTGGGAAGGACATCATAGATGCTACAATCCAGCCACTCTCCAGGGCTCTTCAGGGGTGGTGCATTTCCCTCATTATTGCTAACCATTCATCTCCCAGGGCAGGACAAGGAAACATGCCCGGATGGAAAAGGTCCTCATGTGTGGACCATGTGTGGATCATAACTAGCTGGCCTGATACATGTGATGCATTGGCTTAACCAAGGCCTGCAGATGACCTGTGAATGACCACTATTCAGGCCCCACTCATCCCCTGCTAGTGGCTTGGTGAGCTCTGAGTGGTCACCTCCTGTATACAGACTAGCAGAACAGTAAAGGAAGCAGAAGTTAACATGTTAGACAGCTTGCCACGATGTGTACTGCTCTCACCTGACACCAGGTGGCGATGTCACTAGGTGGGTCACTGGCGCCTGGAGGAGCCTGAGACGGACAGAAGAAACCAATTCCCTCTGAGGAGCTCTGCCACCTCCAGGCAGAACAGCCCCACATCTCTATCCCTGGATTCTCCCTTGCCTTGGCTCCCTGTCTTCTGCCTACAGGGAGAAAGTTTTCACAGCAATTAGATGCTGCCTGTCTTCTCAGCTGGACAGAGAAGATGAGAAGTCCCCAGTCCACTCTCCAGTGGGGGAGGCACCCCAAGATGGGTATCAGCCAGGCAGCTGCTGTCAGTAAGGGGGAGTGGCTCAGAGGAAGACTGGAGGGGAGTGATGAGAACCCTGAGTGATAGGTCCCTGAGGGTGGGGTCCATGATTTAGAAAGGGTACGAAGGAGGGACCTCGGCAGAACAGAAGATGGAGACTGAAAGCAGAAGGCCAGGTAGGGAGCTTTGGGATTGCTATAAGACCCACAGCACCTCCAAAAAGTGAGACACACAGTTCCCACAGGTCCCAGTTATTCCATCAGATAAACAGATGAAAAGGGGTCTATCTGTGCCGCGGAGCATCATGCAGCCATGAAAGGAATGAAGTTCCGACACATGCTGCAACACAGAGGAACCCCAATGACGTCCAGCTAAGTCAAAGAAGCCAGACACAAAAGCCCACACGCGGTGTGATTCCGTTTATGTGAAATATCCAGAATAGGCAGATCCGTCAGAGACAGAAAGCAGAGCAGTGGTTGCTTAGGGCCGGTGGTGGAGGTGGGAAAGGGGAGAGATTCCGTATGGCTAGCACATGCCATCATATGATCGGGGGGTGAGGCTGGGAGTGGTTTGAAAACTCCTTAATTCACTGTGATGATGGCTGCCCAACTCTGGGGACTAACAGATTTAGTTATTGAGTTGTATACTTTACATAGGTAAACTTACGATGTATGAATTATGTCTCAAAAAGCTGTTACTTGAAATTATTAAGAAAAACAACTAAATAAGGACTTGGAAGGCTTTGTTAGAAAAAAATGGTGATACTCCGAAAGGGAAAATGAAAATTAAATTTACAAGTGAACCAGGTGTAGTGGCTCACAACTGTAATCCCAGCACTCTGTGAGGCTGAGGCAGGAGAATCACAAATTTGAACCCAGCCTGGGTAATTCAGCAACTTAATGACAGCCCGTCTCAAAACCAAAAAAAAAAGAAAGAAAAAAATCTGGGGATTTATCTCAGTGTGAATACCCTGAGTACAAAAACAAACAAACAAACAAAAAGTAACCTGGGGGCCGGTGAGATAGCTCAGCGGCATAAGCGCCTGCCTGGCTAGTGCGAGGTCCTGAGTTCAATCCCCGGTACCCAAAAAAAAAAAAAAAAAAAAAAAGGTAACCTGGGCACAGTAGCGGGAGCCTGTAGTCCCAGCTTCTCAGAAGGCAGAGACAAGGACAATCACTTGGGCCCAGCAGTTTGAGATCAGCCTGGGCAACACAATGAGACCTTGCCTCAAAAGAAAATTAAAAATGAAGTTTCAAAATATTCAAAGGAATGAAGTTATGTTTACTGATGGGATCAAACAAATGATTGTTAAAATCTGTAAGATTTAAGAAGAAATTATAAATTGAAAATAAAAGTTTAAGGAAGCATTAGGTTTTAAGATTTGTAACTTCAACACATGAGTACTGGCTAGTTAAAAATAAAATAAAAACACCTAGGGATAAGTTCTTGTGCGTCACCTTAAGTAAGTCATTGTCTAGCTACTATCTACACAGTGATTTACAAAGTGCTCTATAATGGGAAGGTAGCTCTAGAACCACCGTCTAATGAAACATCTCCCTCTCCCTCTCCTCTCTCCTTTCCTCTCTCCAGCTTTCCAAAAGGAAGACAGCTTTGCACACCCTACCAGCTGTCCTTATTGCAAATCTCAGCTTCTGCACATGCATCACTGTGTGCCTGGTGGGTCCCCAGCTCCCTGGGTGGGTGTCCATTTGGAATCCAGACCACCCTCCCATCTGAGGACCACCATCTAGGAACACCTACTCACCACATCCCTCCTGTGAAGCTGCTTACTCCTGCCTTGACTAGGGGATTCCAAGCCCAGCTTTAACACACCACAGCTCTAAAGCCAGTTAAAAACCACAGGCTGAGCTCTAGTGGAGGGAGAGGGAGAGGGAGGGAGGGTGGAAAGGAGGGAGAGAGAGAGAGAGAGAGAGAGACAGAGAGGGGTACACAAGACTACAGGAGACATTTGGGGTGGAGAAAAGAGAGGTGACCTTCAGTCTCATAACCATATTATGAGCTTCCTGAGGGCAAGGGCTGGGCTTAGTAAGCAGTGATGGTGCAGATAATCACACACTGGCCTCCCAGCTCTGCAACTACTGTCCACTCTTACAGCCGCTGAAGGTGACATGCACAGGACCTCGCCATCAAGAGGTAGCTGGGTCAGCTCTTCTGAAGTGACTTCTGTAAAGCTCGATTTGGACACGACTCTCCCAATACCCAACCCGTCTGCCAGCAGAGGCACTGTTCTCAGCTCAGCCCCAGTGTCCTCGGCAAACACAGGATGATGTAAAAGAGACAAGATGGAGCGTGGAATCTTCCAAACACCCAAGCATCTGAAGACAGCCAAACATTCTACACTGGACACCTCAAGGACTTTGCCCACTGAGACATGAGACACCCAGAGACCTCTGACCACTGATGTTTACTGAGATCTTCCCCTCCAATGTCCCTTGCCTTTTTTAAAGCCCTACGAGAAAAGCCCACTCCTCTTTGCTCCTTACAGAAGGTCTTTGCATCCTCTGTCCGCCTGCACCCAGGCACAATAAATTTCACGCCATGTTGCATTTACACAAGCCCGGTAGTCTCGGCTGGTCTCTGCCTCGTGCTGTTCCTCACAACTTCCATTCTGTCGATACCAGTTTAGCTGCTGATATTCTGAGGGCAGCACATCTCAGTTGCATTTTTAAAATTCCTGTTAGAAGCGACAAGCAGGGCAGGGGAGGAAAGGACGAAGCCAGCAGGAGGGCACGGCATCTGTTCCTTCCCTCCCTCCCCTGCCTTCTGCATTTACATCCCATACAGACAGCAGTCTGCATCCAACTGCTATCCCGAAGGCTTCCACAGGCTGGGGGACTGAGGAGGAAACACAGGAGGCTGAGGGGGAGGGGGCGACAATGTGTTAGGGGCAGGTGGGGTAGGTTTTGCCTGAGTTTCAAGATGCACCATTGGTCTAGAAGCCTGGTTGCAAAGTGCTGGCAGCTCCGTGTGCTGATGCCAAACAGTTCAGGAAGCCTGCAGACTTCCTTTGCTATAATCTTTGGTCCTCTTACTAGAAACAGGACACCAGAGGGTGGTATAGTGTGTCCAGCGTAGCAACCCAACCTCTGGGAGAAAGGTGGGTGTGGGTTCAGCAGAAAAGGCCAAGAGAGATGGGAAGCGATGGCGTCACTTCAGCAGAAAGGAAGCAGACACGAGCTCCTGAGGGAAAGCTTTCTCTGCTGCCACCCACGGCCCCACACCTGCCCTTGCTGGTCTCAGCACCCATGGGAAAAGGTGGCTAAGTGTAGGCGCTGCCTCAGAAGCCTGGAATCAGTTTGGGGGCAGGAGGTGGGGAAGCAAGACAGACAGTCCCCAGTGAACCAGCTGGCCCGCCCCCATCAGTGCATGTGTGTCCTGAGCCTGCACTGCGTAGCCACCACTGGTGACTGCGGTGATGTTTCTGGAAAGAAGTGGCCCAGCTTCTCGCTGACAGGCAGGGGGCTTAGGAGTGGGAAAGCAATTAACCAAATGGATCCATTTGTGAAACTGAAGGCCTGGGGGAGCTGGGCAGTCTCCCTGCCATGCGTCAGAGGGCAGGTGTCTGCTCCCAGTGATCTGAGCTGACAAGGAGCTGAAGCACTGGGGGTGGCAGGGGTGTGGGGGGCTCATGCTGAGGTGGGAGGAGACGGGGAAGGGCAAGGAGGTTTGGGAGCAGATACCTGGGGCTGCTGCAGATGGCAGTGGCCTGGGAACAAAGGGAGAAGAGCCAGAGAGAGAAAGGGCTCCTTTGGCGGCTTCCCAGCTGGAGCTACAAGGTCAGATTCGCAGCTGGAACCCGGTGGACACTTGCTCAGAAACACTCTGCAGTGCTTTGATGACACTTGGGACAAACCCCCACTTCACCACCAATGCAGTACAGCCCCAAACTCAAGGTCAACTGTGCAGGTCCCAGGCTGGACTGCTGGGATTCAATCCAGGTGCTGGCACTTTCTTAGAAGGGGTGGATGGGGGGACTTTAGACAAGCACATGAACCTTCATGTATGTCTATTCTGTCATCAGTAAAGTGAGGGTGACACAGGTCCCACCTTGTAGGGCTGCTGTGAGGAGGAATATAGGGCGCTACATGTGAGCACGGGGAACAGGTGTGCTTAAATGTTGATCATCATCATGGCTACTGTCACCAGCTAAAGCAACCCAGCTCACTCTCCTCTCTCAGGAATTAATATTGTTCCCACAAGAGCCGCATGTCCCTGCAGGCATGTGTTCTCTTTACTCTGTCCCTTTTTAAGTTCCTCTGTGTGTCTGAAAGCCTCCAACAGGTACCCCCTTTGCAATGTATGGCTGCCCCAGATGGAAGACTATGTGTATGGCAGGAGAACAGCCTTTAATGCAAGGCATCACTGTCTAGTAAGTCATTCTCTCTCTCTCTCTCCCCCCTTCTCTGCCTCTGTCTCTCTGTCTCTGTCTCTATCCAGTACTGAGGATTAAACCCAGGCCTCATGCATCCTAGGCAAGTGTTCTACCACTGAGTGATATTACCAGTCCTTTTCATTTTTTATTTTGAGACAGGGTCTCACTAAGTTGCCCAAGGTGGGCTTGAATTTGTGATCCTCCTGCCTCAGCCTCCCAAGTACCTGGGATTACATGTGTGTGCCACCATGCAGGGCTGGAAATAACTTCTTGGAGCTTCAGTTTACTCATCAATCAAATGGAAATGATGACAAGGTTCTGGTCATATCACATGGTTGTAGGGAGTCAAATGACACAACTGATGTAGAGACACACTACAAAAAGCAGGAAGCTCCTAGCCAACTGGGATTGCTGGTTACCCCAGAAGTGTGTGGAGGTGCAAGCTGGACCAGGGTGCTCTGGTCAGCAGGTAGCTCCCATGGGGACTTCCAGATCTGCTGCTGCACAAGGAGGTCGCTGTCATCAGAAATGGGAAGCTCCAGGTTCCCTAGGGTCTGGACGGGCAACCCAAGGTGTATGCACCCCAGGAGGCCTGGAGAAGATTTTGGGGCAGTAGGGATAGAGTGGGGAGGGTGCATGAAAAGTGGTGGGAGGAGGCACAGAGACCCGGAGGGGGAGTAGCTCCCCGATTCTGCTGCAAACCTGGCATCTGTTCACATGCAGTTAGTATGTTACACATACTACATGTCTATTGAACTAAATGGGCATAGCAGTTTCGTGATCAGAGTTCTGCATGTACAGTGAAAAAAAAAAACATGTTGTGGCACCCCCACCCCACTATCGTATATTCAAGTACTGTGTTTAGGAACAGTGAGGATGAAAAAGCCCTGCAGTCAGATGCATCTCCCAGGGGGTCCCTGGAACCTGACGCTGTGTTGTGGCCAGCCGGAGCTCTCAAAGGGCCCCACACAGACTATTTGATACAGGTATATCTGCACCTTCACTGATATGAGCAATAACCTTCACACCTATTGAACACCTACTGTATGCCAGGCACTGCGCATGTTTACTCTTTCATCTCCTCAGTAAGATGTTCATTACTATCCCCGTTGTATAAACTGAGAAAAGGCTCAGAGTAGTTAAAAACTTCCCAGAGATCACACAGCAGGTGGGGCTGGCCTAGCATCAGGTCTGTTCAGACCCCAAACCCACATTATCAGCGTGCTTTGTTTCTTCTTTTCTACCCTCTTCTTGTCTCCTCCCCAACTCTTTCTGGGGGGACACAAGACACCTGGGGAGGAACCTAGAGCCAGAGAGATGCTGCACTGAGGCAGAGATGGTCAAACCCAGAGAAAAAGGAGCCCAGGCCTTGGGGTCAGACCACCCCACTCTGCAGCCCCCAAGCAGCCAATTATTCCTCGGATAAAATCGCAGCTCTGGCGCCCTGCCTGAGGAAGCAGGAGAGGCCAGAGCAGCGGGAAACGAGCCAGAACGGAATGATGCGGATCCTGAACACGGGGTGTGGCTTCAGTGCTGCGGCTTCGCTGCTTTCTGCACCCGGACAGCTGTCCATCTGCCAGGGCCCCAGGGCCCCGGCCAGAGGAGGGGTTCTCAGCTGCCCCGCATATGCCAGGGCTGTCACTAAGAAGCCTCCCAGGTTGTGGGGGCCCAGGCTAAGGGGGAACTCAGGCCATAAGCAAAGCTGGTTCCCAACTTTCCAGTTCAGTGGACAGGGGGACAGTGGTGAGGCTGACGCCACTGACTGCACCTGCAGGGAAGAGGAAGCCAGTGCCCCCCGCCCCATGTGCCAGTCTCCATGCAGGGAGGCCCTTGGGATGAGGCTCTGTGGTGACTCTGGGCTTCTATCCCTGGGGAGAAGGAAGTGACCACCCCTGGGAAGATGCCTGGGGCAGGAGGCAAAAGGTCCACTCCCCGTTGAGGGTCCCACTCACCTCCTCCGCCTCATTCAGCCTCCTCCTCGAAGCGCCAGGGGCGGCTCCGCGGCAGTGTGCAGAGCACAGAAGTGCTCCAGGGCCCCAAACCGCACATAAGTCAATCAACCTGTCTCAAAGCAAGCACAAAGGAGAGCCCCGCCGTTACTCTAGGAAATGGGAAAGGCCTTGTGCTTTGCAGCGTGTTCATTCACTGGGGATAGGACATCTTTGTCCACATCCATTTGTAAAGTTTTGCATAGCGTAAGACCTCTTTTTCTGAAGCTCAGAGCCCTGTGAGACAGTGACAGAGTCTTCAAGGTGCTTAGCCACATTGGTCTTTGGGGAGGGGCGTCTGTCCCTGTCATCCTTCTGGTCATTTTTTAGTGCCCGACACCAGAGTCTAATTGCTGATTCTTTTCACCTGAAGGAGTTCAGCTAGAGCTCAAAGAATCACTCTTCTACTCTCATGGGAGAATTTACCCATAATTATTTCATTAATTTCTTATCTTCCTTAAGAGAATTACTATGTTTTTCTTCCCTGTCTATAGATAAACAAACTGAGTTCATTATAAATAAATCCATAACACATCGAAAGGAGATCTAACTTTACAATTTTCAGTTCTCATTTATTATGTCATTGAGGGCGGGGCTCTTGCCTATGTGAGTCTGAGTTTCTTCATCTGTGAAATGGGGATAAAATACAGTAGAGTAGATCAGTTGGACCACTGGGCCACTAGTTAGCATGTGGGGAACTCGATTCCCAGCTCCAGTTCCTTGGGGCAATTATTTTTAACTTTTCTCAGTAATTGTATCATTTAATTGTATGCTTTGCATTACAGTGTGTCTATAGGAAATGATAAAGCCCGCATAGTAAGAGAATGTGGCAATATGCATCAAAATAAGTATGCATTTACTCTTTGACTCAGCAATCTTAGATCTAGGAGTCTATTTGAAATATGTCCTATATGCCTATCTTGTGAGACTAGGTTATTAACCGGAAAAATATGACAGGAGAAAGTGTGTTTCACATGCTACTACTAAGAAAGGGGGAAGGAATGCTAAAGTATATGTGTATACTAGATTTTTAAAAAGACACTAAGAGGACAAAGCATAAACTGCATTTTAAAAGGTCCACGGGGGCCGGTGAGATGGCTCAGTGGCTTAAGCGCCTGCCCAGCAAGCGCGAGGGCCCGAGTTCAACTCCCGGAACCCACATATGAAAAAGGGGCCGGTGATATCACTCAGCGGCACGGGCGCCTGCTGGCGCGCGAGGTCCTGAGGTCGACCCCCCAGTACCCACAAAAAAAAAAAAAAGGTCCACGGGAGGGAAATGAGGCGGCGGGGACAGGGAGTCTACATTCAAAGCTGAGTGTGAATACAGTCAGTCTCCGACTTAAGAATGACCTCCATTCTGGGAGAACGTTCATAAATTGGATTTGTTTGTAAGTCTGACAAAGTGAGTCTTATACATGTTTGACACAAATATATATACAATGTAAAGCATAAAAACATCAAGTGCGAGGTCTGTTCAAATTTGTGAAAGTTCACAACTCAAATGTAAGTCAGAGACTTACTGTATACTTTGTTGTGTGGCTTTAACACAACTAAAAATGTTTAAAGACGTTCCTAAAAATGAAAATAAAATAAGATGAATGAACCTATGATGGCAGTGGTTGATATAACACACATAGAGAAATTAAAACATGGTAATTTGACTATACTTCATTTGATGGATATACCCCCAAGAATAAAGAGAACTGCCTCATTCCCTCTCAAGAAATCCTAGATTGGTTCAATAATTATATTATGGATGGTACTATGGTATTATTGTTGTTGTTGTTATTATTCTAAGACTTTTACACGTTTGTTATGGGATAAATCAAGTCATAATAATAATGTTGCTGAGAAATAAGATTTCCTGGTTAAGAGGCTCATGTAGGATTGATGGGATTGGGTGAAATTCTGTAGTCTTATTTTTTTAATAACGTCTCGCTATGCAGTTATCTTAGTTATTTTTCTCATTGCTGAGACAAAATATCTGACACCTGAAGTTAAAGGTGGAAAGCTTTAGTTAGCTCATAGTTTGTAGAAATTTCAGCACATAATCGGCTGGCTCCAAGGCAGGGTGGCACACGGCAGAGGGGTAACAGTTTATGGCGGCAGAAGACAGCAAAAGCAATAAGAGATAGAGAGCGAGACAAGCCTCTTTCTGTTCCTTACATTGTATCCAGTCTACTGGGATTAGAGTCGTGCCAATCCAATCATTGGACTGATCCAGCAATCACCCACCCTTAATTCCAACATTGCACTATGCACCCATCACACATCCCAGATTCAGCCACCTCTGAAAAAACCCTATGACAGTATGAGGCTTTTGGGGAACATCTAGACACAAACCGTAACAGCAGTTCAGGCTGGCCTTGAACTCAGTATGTAGCCCAGGCTGGCCTCGAACTTGCAGTGATCCTCCTGCCTCAGCCTCTCGAGTGCTGACATTACAGATGTGCACCACAATGCCCTGCTAAAATTCTGTAGTCCTGATTGAGACCAACAGTGTGAACTCCATATGTTTTACCTGAATCGTACCCATGCGTGTGTACATGCACACACATTTCTTAACTGTTCACTGCAAGGCTTAGAAATATAGAAACTATGGCCATCATGGTATAAATCAGATTCATACCATGAATCTCCCTACCAATCAGATTATGAACCCTAGTCAGGCTTCCTTGGAGAAATGGCTTTTTCCAAATTCAATACAGCAACTGTTGGAAATGAACCTGGCACATCTCATCATACCAAAAAAAAGCAAATGAAGTGTCAAAGACTACTAGAGTCACAGCAGGGGTCTGAGAAGCCGACCAGACAGCTTCCCTGGTGTCAAGTGGATCATCAATAAGGATAATAACTGTAATAAAGTGTGTGGTGGTTAAGTTTAATAGTGTCAACTTGATTGGCTTGGGAGCTGCCAGGGGGATTAGAAAAGCACACTACTGGATATGTATGGGTGGGTCATGGAGGTGTGGTCTTGGGTACTATATATGGTCCTGGGCCCCTTCTCTCTGGTGTTGTCTCCTGTTCTACTTCCCAGTTGCCATGAACTAAGCATCTATGCTCTGCCTTGTTTTTCTGCCATGATTTTCCCGGCTTAAATCAGCCTACCATGGACTGAACCTCCCGAAAATGTGTGCCAAACTAAACCTCTCCATCTTTAAGTTGTGGGTGCTGGGTACTGTGCTTCAGAAATGGGAAAGATAAGTAATACCGACTGAAACATAACAAATGTGTCTAAATCTGTGAATTCCTGACAACATATAAAAACAATCCTAAATAAACCTTTAGTCTACTTTGGAAGATGTTAGGAAAATATGTCACTATTTAAAAATCTGGTTAATAAAGGAAAAGAAAGGGGGGGGTTGGGTAGCAATATAGCTGGCCTGGTATTGAAAAATGTTGAAGCAGGGGATGGGTACATTGATTTTGTCATAGTATTCTCTCCTCTTTTGTAAAACATTTTCAAAATAAAAAAGTTTTTAAATGATAGGGTAAAAGAACAGGGCATCATTAGAATGTTAATTCTTTACATTATTTGGAACCACAGTCATTTAAACCTAATAATAATCCAGTATGACAGGTGATATAGATATAACTGTGTTCACTTCATACCTGAGGAAACAAGTGCAAAGAATCCATTGAGTCAGAGTTCAAATGCACATATTCTTATCTCCTGTTCCACAGCTGTGGCTGCAGTATTCTTATTTGCGTATCTGGGTTAATAAAGCTTTCCTTGCCTAGATGAGGGTATCAGGGAGCTGCAATGAGTATAGAAAAGTACTTGGAAAAAAAATCTTTGTACAAATATTTTACTGCCATTTGAAAGATGGAGAACAGATTTGTCCTAAGGCACTGTTATGAGACGTAAAGGAGACCTATGAGTTGAAGATAGACAGACAGACAGAATCCTTAAAGATGTGTGAGGTTACACTCGCCACCAACGCTTTTTATCATCATTCTTTGGGCTTTGGGGTTAAATGAGAAGTGAGACAGAGTTCAGGGAATAGATCTCCATGTGGTCCAGGGGCAGGAAAGTTCCAGGAGAGATACCTGAAGCTCAGGGAGGGAGTAATACAGACTGATATCCTGTAGGCTGCAAGAAGAGCAACTCTGGGTCACAGAAGGGTGGAGACCATGGCGAGTATGTTGGGTGCCTTGTACTCTACCCTGAGATCCCAGAGAGTGGATGCCACGTCCAGGAAGCAGACGCCTGCTGGGCTCCTGTGGGTGAGGGCAGGGCTGGAGGAGGTCACAGTGGATGTGGAAGATGCTCTCAGCAGGGAGAGGAGGACCTAGCGCTTCAAGGGAGCAGCGAAGGTGTATCTGCAGCTCCTTGCTAGCCAGCTCCCAAACTGCTCTCTCTGTGCTCATGTCTTCATGTCTGCCAGTGGATTCTTTTTTTTTTTTTTTTTTTTTTTGTGGGTACCGGGGGGACGACCTCAGGACCTCGCGCGCCAACAGGCACCCGTGCCGCTGAGCGATATCACCGGCCCCTTTTTCGTATGTGGGATCCGGGAGTCGAACTCGGGCCTTCGCGCTTGCAAGGCAGGCGCTTAAGCCGCTGAGCCGTCTCACCGGCCCTGCCAGTGGATTCTTTATAAATCTCTCCTCAGCAAATGTTTGTTCTCTGACTGGCTTTCCCTCCACCACAGACTAAAGCTGGTCTGGTGGATCTCCAGCAGTTTCTCACCGTGGAATTCCATGATTTCGTAAGTGCAAACTTCTCAAGAAGTACTAGACCAAAATTCTGCTGACTACTGGTTCACATGCCTCCTCCAGGATTTTTAGTCTGTGCTCAGGGAACAAAGACTAGTTTAGACACCTGTAATTCAAGCTACTGGGGAGGCTGAGTCAGGAGGATTGTATGCATGAGCCCAGCCTGGGCTACTTAGTGAGACCTTGTGCCAAAATAAAAAATAAAAAGGGCAGGGGATGTAACTCAGTGGCACAGTACCCTTGGGTTCCATCCCTAGCAACACACACTCATATACACATGTGCGCGCACACACACACATTCTCTTAAGACTCTCTCTCTTGGGGTTCTTAGGTATTTAAAAAATTACTTTGCTTTTTTATTTTATAAACAACAGACATTTATTTTGCACAGTTCTAGAGGCCAGAAATCCAAGGTCAAGGTACCAGAAGATGTGGTATCTGGTGAGGACATAATTACTATTAACTTACTGGTTCGATAGACACATGACTTAATCACTTACCCCGAAGCTTCATCTTAAGGGGTAGGATTTCAACATATGAATTGTGGAGGGACATAAACACTCAGTCTATTGAAGCACATCCTTCTCCCTTCAACACGCCTTCAAAGTCTGTCTCGTAGGTCATCAGGACTAGTTCCATCGCGTCCCCTGGTTAAGAATTCCTTTATCTCTATTTAGTCAATAACTACAAGTAGCCCAAGGACTTCAGACTTTTCCTCCATGCCTGTGCTCTATACAGCTTCACCGTTCCTCTACAACTCTACCTCCTTCTCCCTCTTCCCTGCGATCTCTGGGATTTAAGATCTGTCATTAACAACATCCACTCTGCCTCTCGTTCTCTTCTTTGAATCCTTCCTTCACCTGTTATTAACTTCCTGTGGCTGCTCTTACCGTTTGCTACAAACTTAGTGCTTTGAAACAGTAGAAACTCATTGTCTCACAACTCCCGCATCACAAGTCCAAGTCAGTAGCACTGGGCTGAAATTGAGGTGTTAGAGGAGTGTGCTTCGAGAGAGAGAATAATCCATCCTTTGCTTCTATGGCCTCTGGCGAACTCTGCTGTTCCTTGGTTTGTGTTTCTCTGATTCGTCTTCAAATCACCTTCTCTGTATGCCTCCTCCTCTCTATATGTGTCAAATCTCCCCTCTGGCTCTCCCAGTTCTTGATGACAATGCTCTTGCTTCTCTGTCCCTTAACTTTCTTTAATGATCGTGAGCTTCTGTGTGCCTCAGCCTTCGGGTCCACAATCATATCTTAGATCAGTCCGCAGAGGTTTCAATCCATAGTCAGCTGGCTCCAAGGTAGGGCAGCATGGCAGAGGGGCATGGCAGAGGAGAAACAGCTCATGGCCACTTTGCTTACTTTTTAAAATAGCTGATCCTTTCACGTGGTAGGAAACACAGATACAAAATAATATATAGTAAAAGTATATTTGTAAGTACATCTTCCTCCCAACCCTGCCCTCAAGCTTCCCAAGCTCCCCTCAGCCCCTGTACAAGGCCAACAATTGTTACCAGTTTCTTGTGTATCCTTCCCAAGATAATTGATGCATACAAAGGATTAAAAGAAAAAAATATACCATGCTATATCTATTTTTTCCTACTTTGTCTTTTCAGTAACAAATGTCTTAGATACCTTTCTGTATTAGCTCATATAAAACTACCTTCTTATTTGTAATAACTACACAGTATTTCAATGTATGAACATATCACAATTTATTTATTCAATCCCCTACTGATAGGCATTTAGGTTGCTTGTAATCATTTGATATGAAAAATTGCTGCAATACGTATCTTCGGGTAAATGTGATTTCTTAGATTTGCAAGACTATTTTTAGGATAAATATCTGGATGCAGAATTTTTGAGTCAAAGAGAATGTGGCCAAATTGCTTTCCATGAATAGTGTGACAATTTACGATCCCACAACAATGCATGAGAGTTCTTGTGTCTCCTTCTCCAATATGCTGTGTTCTTAGTTGTTGTTTGATTTCTGACAATTTGATACACAAATTGGTATCTCTTTTGTGGTTCTCTTACTCTGACTGAGGTTGCAATATTCTTGTTTTCTTTTAATTATTCCTGTTCTTTGCCCATTTCTTTACCGAACAGTTGGCTCTTTTTTTTTTTTTTTTGTGGGTACCTGGGGTCGACCTCAGGACCTCGCGCGCCAGCAGGCGTCCGTGCTGCTGAGCGATATCACCGGCCCTTTTTTCATATGTGGGTTCCAGGAGTTGAACTCGGGCCCTCGCGCTTGCCAGGCAGGCGCTTACACCGCTGAGCCATCTCACCAGCCCCAGTTGGCTCATTTTTATCGACTTGAAGGAACTCATTACTTGTTAGGAAAATTGCCTCTTTGTAAGGAGAGATGCAAATGCCCATATCCTGACTTTGTTTATGATGTTTTTGTTGTGCAAAAAACACACAACATTTTATCTAGTCAAATGGATCTTTTATTGCTATTTTGTGTCATAGTTAAGTCTTCTCTCAAGACCATTTTTAAATGTTCACATGTTTTCTTTAGTATTTTCATGGTTTAATTTCCTATGATTCAATCTTTTGAAATCACGTGAGAAACCAATCTAATGCTATACAAGATGGGTTTCCCAACACCGTTTACTGAAGGATTCATGTCTACCTTCTGGTTTTAAATGCCACCTGTATCATATACTAAACTCCCTTATTAGCTGGGTGTTGTGGCACACATCTGCAGTCCCATCACACAGGGAGCTGAGGCAGGAGGACTGTGAGTTTGAGGTTAGCCTGGCAACATAGTGAGACTCCAAATAAATAAAGACTCCAAAATAAATAAGTAAATAAATAAATAAATTCCCTTTTGTGTTTGGATCTATTTCTTGACATTCTCCTTCACTTATCTGTTTATTTCTTCGTGCTGGTACCACTCCATTTAATTGCTGTTGTTTTATAATTGTTTTTTTTTTTTTGTTTTTTTTTTTTTTTTTGTGGGTACCGGGGGTCGACCTCAGGACCTCGCGCGCCAGCAGGCGCCCGTGCCGCTGAGCGATATCACCAGCCCCTTTTTTCGTATGTGGGATCCGGGAGTCGAACTCGGGCCCTCGCGCTGCCAGGCAGATGCGTAGGCCGCTGAGCCATCTCACCGGCCCTATAATTGGTTTTATCTTAAGAATTTTCCTATTTATTCTTACTTTGTAATTTTTTTCCACAAGAACTCCAGAATCAGATTCTCTAATTCTTTAAAGAAAATCAGTGCCAGGCGTGGTGGCATATGCCTGTAATCCCAGCACTCGGGAGGCTGAAGCAGGAGGATCACCGCGAGTTTGAGGGCAGCCTGGAATATATGCTTAGTTCAAGGCCAGCCTAGATTATACAGGGAGACTCTGTCTCAAAGAAAAACCAAAAAGAAATTATACGGTGTTTTTAGTGGAATCATATTAAAATTTTAATTAACTTAAAATTAACATATTTATGATGTTATGGTGTAACATATTTATGATGATGATTTAAGAAGGTGACATGCAAATGGGGAGGCATAGATCAAAGGATGTGGAGTAGCAGACATGCAGGATGAGCAAGTCTAGAGAACCGAGGTACAACACGAGGGTTACAGGATTCAGGATTTTTGCAAAATGAGTAGATTTTGGCTCTTGTCATACATACAGATACACATTCACACACAAGGGTAACTATATAAGATGATGAATATGTTAATTTGTCTCCATAGTAACCAGTTACTATCTATAGGTATCTCATAATACGTTGTATATCTGAAAAAAAATATATATATATAATAAAATTTATTGAAAAAAGAATGTGACATGTGTTTTAATTTGTTCAAATTTTCTTTGGAATCTTCCAATTACATTTTTTTTTTGTGGGTACTGGGGATCAAACTCAGGACCTCGTGTGCCAGCAGGTGACCGTACTGCTGAGCGATATCACCGGCCCTTTTTTTTGTATGTGGGTTCCGGGAGTCAAACTCAGGACCTTGTGCTTGCCAGGCTGGGGCTTATACCGCTGAGCCATCTCACCGGCCCTTCCAATTGCATTTTAAAGTCTTCTCATGTAGAATATTCATATCTTATTATGTTTATTACTATGTACTTGGTCATACACTAAGCTACTTAGTTATTGCATATTAATTCTGACTATATTGAATGTTACTGTTCTAAATGTTACTGTTCTAAATAATCCAGGAGAAATTTTAAAAAACAACTTGATTGAATGAAAATGAAAATATAACATATCAAAAGCCGTAGGACACTGCTAAAGTGCTGCTGAGAGAAATCTGTAGTACTAAATCCATCCATTCAAAAATAGGAAAAGTCTCAAATTGACAATCTAAGGTCCCACACCTCAAGAAACTAGAAAGAGAAGAGCAAAATAAATTCAAACCAAGAAGGAAGAAAATAATAAAGTGCACAAATCAATGAAATGGAAAACAAAAATGGAGAAAATCAATAAAGTAATGAGCTGGTTCATTGAACAGATCAATACAATTGACAAAGCTCCAGCAAAACTGAAAAGGAAAAAAAGAAATATGATCAGGCATGAGAAAGGGGATGTCACTTCCAAACCTAGGACATCAACAGAATAATAAAGAAATACTATGAAAAATCCTGCACACACAAATTTAGAAACTTAGATGAAACGGACCAAGTCCTCAAAAACACAAATCATCACAACTGCCAATGTGTAATAAATAATGTAAATAGCTTAATAAGCTTTAATAACTTAATAATTACTAAGGGAATTGAATTTATAAGTTTAAAACTCTCCACAAAAGGAAACCCTCAGGCCCAGATAGTTTTGCTGAAGACTCTACCAAACTTGTAAAGAGGACTTAACACTATATCTATACAATCTCCTCCAGACCACAGAAAAGGAGGAACACTTCCCAATTCATTTTATGAAGTTAGTGTTATCATGATATCAAAACCAAAGAAAGTAAAAACAACACACACACACAAACAAAAAAGAAAAAGAAAACCACAGACCAAATAATATCTCCTATGAATATAGATTCAAAAATCTTAAAATATTAGCAAATAGAATTCAGCAATACATAAAAAGAATTACACCTCATGACTAAATGGAAGTCATATAGGGATGCAAATCTAGTTCAGTATTCTAAAATTAATCATTATAATCCACCATGTTAACAGGCTAAAGAAGAAAAAAAATCTGTATCGATCAGTACAGAAAAAGAATCTGATAAAATTCAATACCCATTTATGATAAAAACTTAGAAAAACAGATTTTGAGAGAAACTTATTCAATTTAATTTTTAAAGAAATTTTAAAAATTTACTTAAAAGTGAAAAACTGCTTTTTTTGAAATTGGAGACAAGGCAAGAATGTCTACTTTTATCACTCTTACTCAGATAGCGATGGAATTTCCAGCTGGCAGACTCAGGCAAGAACAAGAGTTAAAAGGAATGAAAATAAGAAGAGGAGAGATAAAACTGTTCCTATTTTCATACATGATGCCCAAGGACTCTACTTTTAAATTTCTTAATTTATCAAGGTTGAAAAGGTAAGATAAGCATACAAAAATCAACTGTAATTCTATGTATATAAGCCATGCACACATAGAAAGAAAAAATTACATAGAGTTCCATTTATAATCTCCCCCAAATCTTTAGGTATAAAATGGAAAACCAAACATGTATAAGACCCATATGCTGAAAATCACACAATATTGATGAAACATCAGAAATCTAAATTAATAGAGATATATCATGCTCATGGATTAGAAGACAATACAATAAAACTGCAAATTATCTCCAAATTGACACACTAGCAAATGAATTCTTTCTCAAAATCCCAGCAAAATTTTAGTAACTGTAGATTATTCTAAAATTCACAAAGAAAGGCAAGGAACACAGGAGGAAGAATCAGTCAACCCAATTTAAAGACTTATTTATAGCCACAGTAATCAAAACTAAGTAGTACTGGCAAAGTAACAGACATATAGATTAATGGAACATAAAGGAGAATCCAAAAATAGACCCACACAAATGTGCTCATCTGACTTTTAACAGAGACAAAGCAATGCAAGGAGAAAAGATGGTCTTTTCCACAAATGGTGCTAGAGCAATTTGACATCCACAGGCAAAAGAACAAAAAGAATGTGGAGGCCAGGGATTTAGCTCAGTGGTGCAGCACCTGCCTGGCAAGCATGAGGTCCTGAGTTCAATTCCCGGTACCCCCCCCCCAAATGCAAACAAACTCAAAAAGAATGTGGAGGGTGAGGAAGAGGTGGCAGAGGAGAATCTTAACACAAGTCCCTATATACAAGTAACTCAAAATAGAAGGCAGACTTAAATATAAAAGATATAACTATAAAACTTGTAGAATTAAAAATAGGAGAAAATCTTCAAGATTCAGGACGAGGCAAATGGTTCTTAGATTGACACCAAAAGCATGAGCCATAAAAGGAAAAATTGATAAACTAGACTCCTTCAAAATTAATAATTTTGTGATAAAGGATAAACAGTGGGAGAAACCATGCATATGACAAAGAACTAGTAATTCTAAAATATATAAAGAGCTCTCAAAACACAGCAGTAAAGACATAGCAGTCCCGTTAAAAAGAACATAGGTAAAAGACACAAAAAAAACAGTAGATATACAGGTGCAACGAGGCATCACATGAACACATGAAAAACTGTTCATCATTATCCATTAAGTGGAGAGCAAATTAAAAACATAATGAGAAGCGACAAAAACTAGTGAGAAATACTACACACCCATCAGCACAGCTAAACCAAAAAATACCACAGCACCAATGCAGGGGGGATGTGGATACAGTAGGTCACTTATCTGTCGCTAGTGGAGAGGTAAACTATTACAGCCAATCCAGAATACAATTTAGGAGTTTCTTAAATAACTAAACATGTAACTACAATATGACCCAGCAAGTACATCTGGGTATTCATCTCAGAGCTATGGAGACTTATGGCTGGGCGTGGTGACACATGCCTGTAATCCCAGCACTCGGGAGGCTGAGGCAGGAGGATCACTCTGAGTTCAAGGTCAGCCTGAGCTACATAGTGAGTTTAAGGCCAGTCTTCTGAACTACATGGCGAGACCCTGTCTCAAAACCCCTCCCCCAAAAAACAAAACAAATAATAATAGAGACATACAAAAATCTGTATGTGGATGTTTATAGCACAAAAATCTGTATGTGGCTGTTCATAGCAGTTTTATTAATGATAGCTAAAGACTGGAAACAATCCAGGTGTATTTGAATGGCTAAACAAATATGAGTACACTCACATCAGGAAATACTTTTCAGGAAACAAAAGAATGCATTTACCTACTTACTTATTTGCAATACTGGGGAATGAACCCAGGACTTTTGCACTAAGCTACATCCCCAGCCCTTTCGTATTTTTTTATTTTGAGACAAGGTCTCACTAAGTTGCTAAGTGGCCCAGGCTGGGCTCGAATTTGTGATCCTCCTGCCTCAGCTTCCCTAGGTGCTACTATTACAGGTTTGTGTTATCACTCTCGGTGCACTTTTGATACATACAATAGCTTAGGTGAATCTCCAGATAATTATGCTAAATGAAAAAAAGCCAACCAGAAAAGGACATGTACCGTGTGACTTCACTTATATAACACTCTGGAAATGACAGAACTGGAGAAGACATTAGTGGTTGCCTGTGCTTACAGAAGTGGGTGATGGGGGGAGAAAATGGCTGTTGCTAAAAAAGGGCAAGAAATGGGATCTTTGAGGTAGAGAAAATGTTTTACATCTTGATGGTACGATGTCAACATCTTGCTTATGACATTGTACAACAGTTCTGCAAGATGTTGCCTTTGGGGGAAACTGGGAAAATGTCACATGCTATGTGCTACAACTGCATGTGAGCTATAGCTGTCTCAAAATAAAATGTTGAATTAAAAATAGTTTGATTCTCTTTGTAGTTCATGTAATTATATCATCTGTAAATAATAACATCTTGTTTCCTATTTTTATATTTCATTTCTTTCTCTTGGCAGAATCAACTTAATGTTACTAAGTGCACAAACATTTTAGGTAAAAAATCTGCTACCACATAAAGTAATACATACTTAACACAAATAGCTTTAAAATATATTCTTATTAGAGGCTAGCATGGATTATAGGTTCTAAAACCTGAAATGCTCTCCCAGGTGTATTAAAAGCCATCCCTGTTAGAATACATTGTCTGATGCTACCAGTAGCCTGCATGCTCAGTGGTGACATTTAAAGAAAGGAGATTTGTTAACCTTCCTTGATACCTTTCACTAAGGGGACCTCAAATTCTAACTGTGCAAAATAATCAGCTAAAATAGGACATTGTTATTTTGGTACAGCTGGGCCTGCATTCTGAAGGATTAACAAGAGGAGAAAGGTTCTCTAAATGGAAGGTAGGCGATTCTCTCTGGAATGTTCAAGATGGATGTGAGTACTCTCACCTGTGGTTGAGTTCTGGGTGCTGGGAAGTCCAAGGTGGAAGGGCTGCATCCTGCTGCATCATTATGGGGTAAGAAATCAGTACAAAAGACAAAAGAGGAAACACCCCCTCTTATAACTACCCACTGATGAGGGTGAAGCCTGTGTGACCTGCACACCTCCATCAGCTCCACCTCCCAACACTGCTACATTGACAATTAAGTCTCAATGTGTTTTGATGGCGACAAACATTCAGACCATAGCAGTCACCAAGGACATCAATGTCCAGTGGTAGATAGATTCTTAGCTCTCATCTTTCTGATCTAACACAGGTGGTCACCTCGCCCCCTTGAAACACTTCTCTCAGAGACATCTGGAGGACTACAGTAGCAGGGCTGCACTTTGCCTATTTGTGATTTCTATCTGAATTAAGTAAAAGAACCCTCAACTGACCGGTGACATGGCTCTCCTCCCTCGTTTCCCTCTCGATCTCCTGTACGGGTTTCTCTTCTTCCACCAACTTCTGATGTCAGAGTGCTCAGCCTCCATCCCAGGCTCTCTCCTCCTTTTTATGCACTCCCTGCTCTGGCAAGCTCGGTGCTTTTCATGGTACTGAACCCCATCTCTGCACTGAAAACTTCCAATTCTAAATCTCTGGCTGGGACCTCTCCCCTGGCTTTCAGACACACATCCAACTGCCTACCTGCCACCTCCTGGTGTTTGTTTCTAACAAGTACCGCAGGACCAACAAATCCAAAGCTCACCTCCTCCTCTGTCCTTCCATACAGCCTGCCCCATTCCAGCTCATGACACACCCTGAGAGTCCTCTGACTCCTCTCTTTCCCTCTCACCTCACACCTGAATATCGGCAAACCTCGTTGCCTCTCCTAGAAGGGGACTCTGTTCTTGCCTCATTTTCTCTGCTGCTGCTGTCTGGGTCCAAGGTGCCCTGCTTGTCTGCTGCCTCATTTTTCTCCCTTGGGTTTTTGTTCCAATGTCCTCTTCTCAGTAAGGAATTCTCTGGCCACACTATCTGAAAATGAAAATCATTTCCCCAACATCCCCTATACCCCCTCTCTGCTTTATCTTATAACTCCTTAGCACTTACCTAATGTACCCTATATTATACTCATTTTCCTTATTTACTGCCTGTCTTTCCCCTGCTAAAATAGAAGATCCTTGAAAGCCAGGGATTTTATCTGTTTAATTTACTGCCCCAACATCTGCAATAGTGCTAAGCCTACAGAACGTAGTCCCAAAGTATCTGTTTAATAAATGAGCACATTTATATGTGTAGCTATAGTGAAAGGTGTTTGCTCTGTTCATGCTTCCCTTGTGCTTCTAGAGCTTCCCAGCAGAGTGTGCAACACAGCCACTAACACTGCATATTACTGTTACCATTCTAAGGCCTAATTTTTTTTTTACTTTTCTCTTTTTCCCCCTAAGGACTAATTTCTCCCCCCAGGATTTAAGTTCTCTGAGCCTCAACTCTGGTTTTCCATTTATTCTTTATACCCCTTCATCACAAGCACATTATTGATCATGAATCAGTTGTTTCTACTGCTTGGGCTCAAGTATAATGTTTATTTTGGCTAATATTAATTTCATAATTTATAAGTGTTTTGTTTTCACACCTGATCCTTTTTTCAATATCATCAACACCACACTGTGTGAGGAGGAAAGGGACAGGTATCTACCGCCTCTTCAAAAAACATTGGTTATTAAATGCTTTAAAAATTTGAAGGCATTTCAACATATTCACTATAATTGATCATGATAAGCACTCAGTGAGGTGTTGTCATTCTCATTTTACAAGTAAGAAAATGAAGCTCAAGCCAGGTGTTGTGGTGCACACCTGTAATTCCAGGTACTCAGCAGCAGGAGGATGGCAAGTTCAAGGCCAGCTCAGGCAACTTAAGGGGATTTTGTCTCAAAAAATAAAAAGGGCTGGGGATACAGTTCAGCTCAAGGCCCTGGGTTCCATCCCCAGTGTAGGATGGCCAGGTTGCGGGGAGAGAAACCTGAAACTCAAATAATTTTTAGAACTCCTTCCTTCCTCTAGAACCAGGAGCGGAACCTGACTCTCATGGCCTCAGATGACATGACCTTTTTTCTCTGCCATCCTTTTTAATTTAATACTGTTGGGGAAAAGGAAGACATGTTTAAGGTGACATGTAAGTCATTTGTGGGAGAAAAGCAAGAAATTTCTGGCAAGCCAAAGTCCCTTTCAGAGACGTCAAGTTCTCTTTCTTGCCTGGCTCAGTATCAGCAATCCTGGTCGCCAAGGGAGGTGCTGGGAAGGAAGGCAGGAGACAGAAGGAGTCTGTTTCTGCCAGGGCCAAATACACAGGGTGCCAGACAGTGCTCTGGAGGGCACAGCTGTTCCCAGAGGCAGGGAGGGCAGATGTGCCACCTACTCGTGCCAGGAGTGTGAGCTGCGAGCAAAGCGGTGGCTTGGGCGAGGTGGAGACAAGGAGAGAGACACCGGAGTGTGGCCTGGTACCTGCCTCAGCTCAGGAGCTTCTCCTTCACTGTGGCCAGGAATACGTACAAGCAGCCACCTAAAACACACGACAGGCAGAGAAACCACCTTCATTAAAAGAGTGTAGTCTGGGCCATTCCTGTCTTCGCTGGTTTCTCATTTTGCAGATGCAGTGGGCACTTCCTGCTTTTGCAGCTCACCAGGAAAAGGCAAGAAGCAGCGAGGGATCATGTTCCTCAGTTCTGTGCGGTGCAGAGTCAGGAGCGCTGTGAATATTTTTTTAAACACCTTGGTAACTTTGATACGCGTGCTCCCATTTATTCCATGTTGGTGCTTCTGTCTGTCCTGCCAGCCTAGGTGCTTCCTGGGGCAATTCCATCTCTCCCCTCTGTCCAGACCTCATGAAAACAGGAGCTGTGCCTCCCCCATCAAACCTGAAGCTGCCTGAAGGCAGGGGCTGTGCCTTTCCCCTTAGACTCGGACTTCCCCAAGGTCAAGGCTCCTGCCCTTCAATAGTTTTAGAATCTCCAGAGTGACAGGACACCTCTCTCCTCTTTTAACCAGGGACACAGGCGTGGTTCCATCTGCCCTCTGCAATGGCCACACTGGCCAATCTGACTTCTCTGAATCAGCAAGTCCCACGGGATCTGGTGAGCCTCCTGGGAAGGGATTAGCACAGGCAGCTCGGTCCAAGTGTCGGTGCAGGTGCCAGGGCCCAGGTCCCCCATATCTGCACTGAGATGCAAAGGACACAAGGCTGCACTGGGTCCCTATTTTTTCCCTGCCTTCTAGCCCATGGGCACTGCCTTCCATACCAAGAGCAGACAAAGGAAGGACAGCAGGGTCACCAGCCCAGCAGCACAGGGGAAGGAGGCAGCCCCGGATTAATCACAGAGCATTTTGCCCTCACAATTAATCATTTTGCACTTCCTCTTACAGTGCAGTGTTGGGAAAATAACAAGGATCTTGCGTAGAGAGAAGCCTGTTTTTCAGATAACAAGAGCTACCTATGTAACTTACAGTCTCTCCTTTCATATCAGATCTCCTGAGAAAGCTGGAGTGGGATGAAGGGGGAGGAATCTGTGCTTAAAAGGCACTTATATCTCCTTCCAGTGCATGGGGTTTATTATTTGACTCTGAATTTAGTAATCTTATTTAATCTTATTTTATTATAAGATTATTCAAATACTAAGTTTTAGAGATGCATTAAAATAATACATCATGCGTGTATTTTGTTTTCCCAATGACCTTAATGTAGTGATTCAGAAAATGGGCTTTGGAATTAGAGGCCCATACATGAATTCTAGATCTTATTCATTTATCTGTGAGTTACTAGCTGTGTGACTTTGAGCAAAGTGTTCAACCTGAGTTTTGTTTTCCTCGTCTATAAATAGAGGACAGCATTTCTCTTCAATCCATCCTCCACACACTGGATCTAACTTCTTCACGCTGGTTTACAAGGCCATCCCCCAGCTGGCTCTGCTTCTGCTGTGTTATCATACTGGACTTCAAAGCCCCAGTCTGTCCACAGAAATTCACTCTACCCCACCCTCCACGTATGTATTAATCACCTTTCAGGACACCACAACTTAAAGGAGGAGGGGGTTAGTTTGGCTCCTGGTTTCAGGGGATTCAGTCCAAGGCAGAAACATCATGGTGGAAGGTAACAGTGAAGCAAAGCTGCTTAGTTTATGGCAGCCAGGAAGCAGAGCAGGGGAACAGAACCACAGAGGAAGGGGTCAGGGACCAGAGATAGTCCTCAAGGTCACGCCTCCATGACCCACCCAGACACACCCAGAAGTATGCTTTACTAATCCCCTGTACAGCTCCCAAGCCAATCGAATTGACAATTAACTGTCACAACCCATCATCTCGTTTTCTGCTGGCCCCCAACTCATTCATCACATCTCAGCTTAGAAGTCGCTTCCTCAGAGAGGCTCCCTTTGACCCCTAGACCAGGTGGATCCCAGCCTGCTCACCAGCACTTCCCAGACTCCACCATGCAGACAAACAAATCAGCCGGTGGCCAGGTCAAAAGGTAGCAGGTTCTAATTCAGCATGACTGGGTGGGGTCCTCGGTGGGATGCTGCCTTTGGATTTTTAACAAGCTCCAGGTATCTGATGCTGCTGGGAGGAGCATCCCAGGAAGTGGAAGACCCCCCAGAAACCTCCAGTTACTTGGTTAGGGTCATCTGTCTTTCTTGCTCGATGTAAGGCCCTGGCAGGTCTTTGCCCTATCTCAGCCTCCAGCCCACCACTTGGAGAAGAAGCACTTGAGAAAGGTTTGAGGGGCCAACCAATCAACACCTACGTCTCTGGTCTGGTTTCTTTTTTTTTTTTTGTGGGTACCGGGGGTCGACCTCAGGACCTCGCGCGCCAGCAGGCGCCCGTGCTGCTGAGTGATATCACCGGCCCCTTTTTTCATATGTGGGACCCGGGAGTCGAACTCGGGCCCTCATGCTTGCCAGGCAGGCGCTTATGCTGCTGAGCCATCTCACCGGCCCCCTCTGTTCTGGTTTCTTGTCAAAGTAAAAGGGAGTCAAAAATGGTGTCAGTGGTCATTAATAATAATAATAATAATATTATTATTATTATTATATATGCTGATTATAGCTTCTTAAAGCAAGAACCATGTCTTCTTCTTTTCTACTCCAAACAATTCCTAAAATTTGATTGCCGTGTTTCAGTATCAGCTCCTGGACACTAAATCAAGGCCTAGAAAGTGTTTGCTGGATGGATGATGAGGGAACAAATGAATGAGAGGCTGATCCGCGACCCTTTAGGAGTATACGACATAGAATGGCAAAATTAATACATCCCTGTCCTTCCCTATAAACCCAAACCTCTCTTCTACCAAAAGCTGCCCTGCTGCTTGGGATGAGGAGCGCAGGAGTTTAGACACAAACGACAGAGACCAAAGACTTACTGTGCAGTCCCTGGAGCAAACAAACAGCGACACGCCAGGAAGGGGAGTTACTGTTTTAAAAATTATTTCCTTCGTTCTCAAAGAACTGGAACAAAGCAGGATTGTGCTGGCTGCCTCCCCTGCAAGAATTCACATTCTAGACCCATCAAAATGCCAGTCTAAAGGCTGCTCAGAGCACAATCACTAACCCCAGCAAGCAGCAGCCACGGCAGGGCCTGCACCGTCCCCCTCCCACCGATTCTACCACAGCCTCAGGCATGAGGCTCAGTTCTCCGCATTCAGCGTTTCTGACTGCCCCAGCCCTGCTTCCCTTCCTCTACGTTGTCCCCTTTGGCCTACTCTACGCCATCTCTTCCAGGCCCATGGGCAGAGCTGTATGCAGCTCAAAAAGCTCTAAACAAAATCATCTCAAAGAAAGCAACAGATTGGGATGGTTCCAGGAACCTATCCCACCTGCAGGGCCCATTCCCTTCCTTCTCAACCTCCAACAGCCTGGGGAGGAAAGAAGAAATGTGGAGAAGGTGCCCCAGATCCGGTGTCTCTTCTCTCCCCACGGTAACTTTGGGGTTGGAAGAGTCACTCACATAAAGAGGGTTGGAAATATCCATGCTCAAATTCCAAGGCTGGGTCTTAAGTATTTAAAAAATGAAAAATAACAATGTGGTATTGAAATGATGCCTCTAGGCTACAATATCAGAGATATTACCAGGAAGTAAACATCCAAAAGCCAAAATGAATAGCTCGGGTGTTCCAGTTTTCAAGTGGTACATTTCTGGGGAGTACACTTTACAGTCCACTTGGGTAAGCTGAAATCCTGACTGCCCACTGTCATGGTCACTCCAGTGTGTAAGTGTCACCGGCAAAAGTCAGGGTAAATGAACAAAGGCAGCAAGAATGAACACACGTCCTCTATTAGGCAGCTCTCAAAAAGCAGAGGTGAATGACACGAAGGGACAGAGCCCTGATGTAAAAGGATGGCAGCTCACAGGAGGAAGAGACTGGGAGGGGTGGGACTACTAGGTACAGGGTCAGATAGTCTCGGTCAGTGATGGCAAACCTTTCAGAACTTTCAATGGTAACAAACAGCTGGTGTGGCAAGCATGCCATAGGTTCGCCACCACTGGCCTAGGTCCTGGAAGCAGCAAAAACGACATAGGTCAGGAGGGAAAGGTACAGGTTGTTTGTCACTTGGTTGAGGTTTGAGCAATAACTCAAGGCTGGTCTTAGGGCAGGAAGGATGCCAGTTTAGATGGAGAGGGAAGTTCATGCAAAAAAGCAGTGGGAGAAAGACTGGAAAGAACTCGAGAAGCTGCACATGCTAAGCTAGAGGATTTTCTTTTTTTTAATTATGCAAATAACACAGAATGCATTCTTACAGGAAAAGTGTTCAGCAATACATATGAAGTTAGCCAATCCCTCCACACTCTCCTCTTTCACCTGAGTCCCCTGGAGAAGCAACACTGTCACTAGCTCCTGAAATAGTCTTCAGGCAAGTGACAGACTGCATGCAACAGTCCACGGGGAACCACTCGAACTTCCTGGGACAGCAACTGTGTTCAAATGGGGAAGGGTCAGCAGAGCCGAGCAGGTGACTACCGAGAATGGAGGACTGCAAGCCACCAGATGGAAGAGAGTGAATGGAGGAGGAAGAGACTGTACGAACGGGCTTGACCATGACACTGAGATTGACTGACAGAGACTGAGACTGAGGGGGATCGATTACAGGTAGAAGGGAGAATAGATGGGAAAGTCACTTAAGGGAACAGCTGAAGGGAGCAGGGCAGAAGGGCAGAAGCAGAGGCAAGGAACAGCTTCCATCACAAATGAACAGATTTTCAGAAGTCAGGCTTTGCTGCAGCAGCCGAGGTGGTTGGGAATTGGCCACGGTTATCAGTTTAGAATCCAGCAGAACCTAGAGTGTTGGTTCTGTACCCCAGAAGGAGAGAACTCCAAGGTCTCACAGGCCACCAAGAGGTCATGGCAAGAAGAAAGGTCTACTTCGTATTTTAAAATCTGAGCTCTTATCTGCCTCAGTAGTGAAAAAATTGTTCTTGATACACCGTAAGTGCTATGAATTGAAAGCTTTCAAGGACCCAAAAGAAAAACTAGGTCTGGAAGATACCTAACCGATCAACAGACCTTTCTTCCCAGTTTATAGAACTGCAGTTTGTTTTCCCTGATGCTAAGATGCCCAGGAAAGGGGTATCTTTCCCACACCCCCAGCCCCTGGCTACAAAGAATGAGTCATGATTTGGCCAGGCCAAGCCTGGCGTCTTAGTCACCAGTGCCTTAGTCACATTCCCATCACTGAGACAAAATACCCAGCACCTGCAGCTTCAAGGGGCAGAGGTTTATTCTGGCTCACGGTTTCAATCTATGGTGGCAGACTCCAGGGCAGGATGGCGGGACAAGGTGCTCGATCCACAGCAGCCAGGAAGCAGAAACCGAGGAGGAGCCTTGGATGAGACTACACCTTCCAAGGCACGCCCCCAGTGTCACGCCTCTTCTGACCAGGCCCTACCTCTGAAAGTGGACATAACACAGGGTATACCATTTCTATTTGCTTGCTGTTGGTTGAGGGATGAGAATATGGCTAAGTTGGCCAATGAGATATGTGAAAATCAGCTGGGGAAACTTCTGACAAATATTTTTATCTCCGTCAAAGATACATAGAAGGTAGACATTTTATTTCCACCAGGAACTTGAGTATTTTAAGACACAATGCTTGAAATATGGCAGCCATTTTGTAACTATGAGGTGATAAATCTGGGGGGTAAGCTGACAAGCTAAAGATAAGGCAGCAAAGCAAATAGAGGCTAGTTCCACTTATAACCTAAGTCCTGCCCCACACATGGAACCACCTACCTTCAGACTACTTTTTATAAGAGGTAATGTTCTTTTCATAAGAGGTAATAACTGGGCATTCTGGTAGTCGTTTAAGGCAAGCAAATAGGAATTGGTGAGATGACTTATACTAGCTTTTACTACTGTAACTGGTATGTTTAACTGGGCAACAAGTACAACGGACTTAGGGAACAACAGAGGGAAAGGGGGAGAAGTTGGACAGAGAGGGAGAAAGCCTAAAAGTGCTAGAGCATCCCAGGGAGCAGTGAAGCTCAGTCAGCTCTATTCAGGGCAGTGCGATGCAACACAACTTAATCCAATTAGCACTAACTGTGTATCTGCCATGTACAAAGCCCTCTGGGGTATACGATGGTGGACGATATATGGCCCACTGTGGAATCTCTCTTCCTCCTTTTCTTTGCAACCACAGACTGAGTACCAGGCCCTGCTGCTAGGTCACTTCTTGGTCTTCTTCACAGGTTCTATTTCTCTTCCTGCACTTCAAACAAGCCATTTCCCAGGGTCTCCCAGCAACGTTCTCTGCTTATTCTCTGCAACCCCCATGGAAAATCTTCCTTGCATTCACCCATGGTTCCAACCACCTCCTACTAATAATGATGCTCATATTGATTTCTTATGCCTTTCCTTTTCTCCCTCAATTAAATCCATCTCTTTACTAACCATTTCCACTTGGATCTCCCACAGAGACCCTAAAAGCAACATATTTCAAACCAGATTCATGATCTTCTCTACCAAAGCAGCTCCTCCTACTTATAGTCACATTATCAGTGAATAACACCTCCATCTAACGAGTTTACCAGCCAGACTTGAGAACCACACCCTTCTTTCTGAGCCTTCCACATCCAACTCCTATCCATTCTGGCTCCTAAATGTCTTGCTGCTACTGATACTTTAGTTCAAGCCTCAACTGGATCACTAAATAACTGGATAAACTGCTCCCTAACAGTATTCCCTCTGCAGATGTACGGTACAGTTTTGCTTTGCTGTAGCCACATGCTGCAGACTTCCTTAGGCCTTAGAGTATCCAGGTCAAAGGCGAGGTGGGTGTGCTTTAGCCCTGTCTGATAGAAATATGATAGTGCAAGCCACAAGTGTAATGTTACATTGTCTAATATTCATATTAATGAAGTAAAAGAGAAATAGCTAAGATTATTTAAGAATATAATTTATTTAACCAATTATTTAAACTATTAACATTTCAACATGTAACCAATACATAAAATTATTTAGATAGTTTATGTTAGACATAGTTACTGAGTCTTCAAAATCCAGTGGGTAGTTTACATTTATAGGATTCTTTTTCTTTTTGGTGGTGGTGGTGGGTGGTGGTACTGGGGGTTAAACAGAGGACTTTCACACTGAGATATATTTCAGCCCTTTTAAATTTAATTTTATTTATTTTTATTTTGAGACAGGGTCTCATTAAGTTGCTAAGTTGCCCAGGCTGGGCAATCCTCCTGCCTCAGCCTCCCAGAGTCTGGAATTATAGATGTGTGCCACCACACCTAGCTTCAGCACTTCTTATGGATGCAGTCTCATTTCAAGTGCTCACATGGCTAGTGGCTGCTGTACTGGACAGCACGGCCCTAGACAGACTAGCTGACAGCAGCAGGTGCCAGGGGGGGTCTTAGATTGTCCCCTGCACTTGGGCGGCCAGATCACAGTAGCTACATCAGTGCTTCTGGCATGACAATGAGAAGAAGCTCCCAACTGGGCCCCACTTGAGTTTCTGGCCCATGGAATTATGTAAAGATAATATGGTTGTTTTAAGCCACTAAGTTTAGGGGTAGCTTGATATGCATCAGTAGATACCTGATACAGTAGTAGAGAATATTTCTATTTGCTAAACAACAGGAAGTCCTAAGAGTTCAGGAAAAGAGAGGGTTAACTGTTCAAGGAGGGTAAAGAAGAGTGATGCTAGCCTAGTAAGAACAATCCTCAGAGCCATAGTCAGTGTCAGAGAATTCACTTTTATTCAACATATTTCTATTTTGCCAACCCTGAATTCTCCATGCTTACATATTATTTGCCATGGGGCTTATTCATTTACTCAAAGAAAAAATATCACTTGCCTACCACGTACAAGGCATATCCCTGGTGCCCAGTAATAGCAGAGAAGCCCACAGCTCTTCTGCCCTGGGCCAGGCCGGGTGCAGGGCTCCATGGAGGCCAGTACTAGATGCCCCTGATGGCTCCACATGTCCCAGTGGACTGGGTTGGGTTGGCCAGAGATTTGGCTGCGGCAGGTAGGTGGCTGCTGTTGTTTCTGGCCCTGGCGTTTGGCCTCTTCTCCTCCGTGTCCTTCTCCTGGGCTTGCCAGGTATCTATCAGGCCCGTAGAGCCCCCCACTAGAAAACCAAGAGTGGTCCTGGGCCAACCCACCCATGCCCACGTGGCACCCTGTACTCCTGTTGACAGAGTCCCTTCTGACTGCTGTAGGATCAGCTGTGTGGCCAAGTGTCACATCAGACTCCCTCAGCCACTTTGGCTCCCATGCTCCTGAGCCATTTCTTCCAGCCCCCAGACATCACTGCAGTGACCAGCCCTGTGGGAAGTGCCCACGTCACCTGGGTTCCACCCAGAGGTGCCTTTCTGCAGGAATGGATGCTCACTGGGATGAACCTTTAACCAGTGGGAAAGTGTGGTCCTTTCCCCCCAGTGGACTGTCTTGAGGGACAGTCACTTACACTGCCCTGAAAGCCACTGTCACTGGTCAGGCTTGATACCAAGTGGTTGCCAGGTCAGGGGTCACCATCACACTGGCCCGCGCTCCCCGCTTACCTCTCCTGCCTTTTCCTGCATAGTTCTCTGGGGGTGCACGTCCTAAGCCTATGCCTCAGCCTCTGCCTTCTAGGGGCCCCAGACCAAGATACCAAGTAACCCAGGAGCCCATCAGGGTAGAGATCTTTACATTCTACCCTCAAATAGGATTTTTGTCCTCTTCCATCTGGTTGCTTCAATGGTGACCTAAATTCCTGGTTCCTGATTGGAGCTATACCTTCTCTGCCCATCCCATTATCCTTGCTCAGAAGGCCTGGCCACCAGCAGGGCATGAGACAGTGCATCAGGGGTCACATGCCACCATCACGGCCTCTACCATCCCCCTAGGACAGTGCCCTCGCTTTCTAAGGACACAGGCATCATTTCCTAGAGTTGCTTTACTTAAACTACTTAAAGCGCTCCCCCTTTCCTCGCCTCTTGGCATCTCTTCACACCTAGTTTAGGAGCAAGAGCTTGAGGTCCAGGGTTCACTTCATTTACTTGTCAGGTGGAGGGCAGGTTGCTTGCCGGGAGGCCTGCCTGTGTTTCCCCAGTCCCCCTGGGCCCCTACAGAGGCGCACATAGGTCTCACAGCTCAGGGCTGGGGCGGCCCCGGCACAAGCCACAGGTGTCAGCACAGGCTCAGCGAACACTATTGAATGGACAGATGGAGAAAGGGATGGGTGTCGCCAGGGAGGCAGCTCATGGCCTCCACCCCAGGGTTTGAAAAGGATGCAAACTCTGCCTGGAGGTCTTACAGCAGGCAAGTGAGCCAGACTGCTTGGTGCTCTGCCTGTCTCTATGCAGCTCTCAGAGACAGAGAGGCTCACAAAGCCTTTTGTGGGCTCATTTGACAACTCTGTTACAGCCTTCAGGAAATTCGACATCCTCCCTTTTTTACACACAGAGCAGCAGGAAAGGGAAATCAGCTGCCAGAGGGGAGCTACCCTTTTAAGCAGTGCGAGCTGCTGAGATAAGGTGGGGTCTGGTTACAATTAGCAGCATGGCACTGATGTTAATGGATTCTCCGCGTTTGTACTCTGAAGACCTGATGACAGCTCCCAGCCACCAGATAAATATTGCCAATTACCTCCCAGCACAGTTGCCTCCTCTTCCTGTTCCTGGAATCGGAACTATGAGAAGCCTCCAGTTTAACCTGAGGAAGGAAACAGGCTTGAAGCACACTGGGGCAGAAATCCAGACCGCCTGCTTCAAAAAAAGGGGGCCTGGAGGCAGAGAAACTCAGAAGTCCCAGATGTGAGATGACACTGACTCACGTGGGAGACAATGTGGGTAAAAGTGAATTGTAAACTGTCAGGCTCGACTTTCCCAGCACCCAACCTGTTTGTCAGGAGCGGCATCATTCTCAGAGAAAACCGACTTCGGCACCGGGTGCTGCTGCCCTTGGCAAACACAGGACGTCATAAAGAAGGGATAAGACAGAACACAAAATCTTCCAAGCACCAGGACATCTGAAAATATCTATACATTTACACTGGATGCCCCGAGGACTCTGCCCACTGAGGCACCGGACATTCAGAGAACTCTGAACATGGATGTTTGCCTGGATCTCCTCACCTGAGGTCTCTGACCCCTTTGTCCCAGCCCTATAAAAAGGCTCCGTTTTTCTCTGTACCCTACAGGTGGTCTTTTCACCCTCTGTTTGTGGGCACCCAGGCACAATAAATTCCATGCCATATTGCCTTTATACAAGTCTTGTGGTCTCGGCTGGTCTCTGCCTCCCACTGTTCCTTACATAAACCACAGAACTATCCCGAAGGGTAGTATCATGTGCTGATGAAATAAAACATTTAGTCTGAAAAATGGAGCACTTGAACCAGACTAGAAGAGTAATTGCTCCTGATACCCACAATGAGCATCGGGCTGCTTAAAAGAAAAAAGTGGGTGATCTGTCCACTCCGTTAATTGATGGAGGGAAGGGTGGGAAGGTGATGCTGAGACAAGCCTTTTGGAAGCTCTCCCCATGGTTGCTATTGGTTTAATTTCATTGACAGGAAGATATTGTAAATCCACCAGGAAGAGAATGATGTATGTCTTAGTTTTCCTTAAACTTAAAAAATAATAATTTTGGGCTGGGCATGGTGGCACATGCCTGTGATCCCAGCTACATGGAAGACCGAGGCAGGCCTGCTTAGGCTGTTTACCCACTCATCTGTTAACAGCTAATCCATATTTCCAGGCTTAAACTTCCCGAGTCAAAAGCATATCAGATTCTTCAAAAAATTAACCCCTTTCTGCCCATAAAACCAAATTCCTCTGCTCATTAGAATACTCATGGTATTATAAAGAATGAGGTGTTGTCCCAATCTAAAACTACAGATAAAGCCAATTAGACCTTTAAACTAAATTTCTTGTAAATGTGTCTTTTGACATGTGTCATGAGATTGGACCTACTGGCTCCAGAAGTCATTCTGCATTGCAGGGAGGACAGTTTGGGAGCGGCTAGACCTCGTGGATAGGCATACTGAGGTAGGAAAGAAGAAACAAAGATAGAAAGGAGACAAGGAGATGTACCTTTAAGGCATGGTCAAAGGCATGGGTACCCCAAGTTACCCATCCTTCACTCTCTAGGCCCATCACCCCCAGATTGCTAAAGATTCCATAAATTCTAAGAGTTACATCAAAGACTTCCATTTTCAAAAGAAATAGTACATAAAGCTATTAAATAAGTACCACATCTCTAAACTTCAAGCACATATAAATGGTTTATATTTTAACCTAGTTGATAAATTGAGTTTTTGTTTTAACACACTGAAGAGCAACAATCTGACCTTAAGGTAAAGAAACAGATACAAGGCAAATGATGAATGATTAAAAGAATGCCTTTGGGCCAGTGAGATGGCTCAGCGGCATAAGCACCTGCCTGGCAAGCGAGAGGTCCTGAGTTCAACTCCCAGAACCCACATAAAGGAAAAAAAAAAGGGCCAGTGATAACGCTCAGTGGCACAAGCACTTGCTGGCAAGCACGAGGTCCTGAGTTCGACTCCCGGAACCCACATAAAGGAAAAAAAAGGGTCGGTGATATCGCTCAGCAGCACAAGCACTTGCCGGAAGTGCAAGGTCCTGAGTTCGACTCCCGGTACCCACATAAAAAAAAAAGAATGCCTTTAAGAAAAACATCTTAGATCATCCATCTTAAGGATACTCCCAGGATTTTAGATAGATAGATAGATAGATAGATAGATAGATAGATAATAGATAGATGATAGATAGACAATAGATACGTCGATCTCCCAGGCGATAGTGCTCCTCACCCTTGAGTTTCCGCACACCATCTCTTGTTGAGTGTGTGCTGCTGCAACTCTAATAGATATCAACGCACACCTCTCACTGATTTGTCCTGAAATTCCTTCCTGCCGTGAAACATCAAGAACCTGTCTGAGCTGAGGTTCCCGTCTCTTCAAAGGGACCTCCTTGGACTCCATCCGTCAACAACACAAACACCCAAAGGCAAAGAGGGAGACAAACATGAATGGAGACCCACCGGTGACAAAGGCCTCAGGAGAGAGCAAGCCCAAGAGACCATCTGTAACCGCTGGTGGTGAACTGTGAATAACAGCGTTGCTTTATTGCAAGGCCTGGGGACAGCCGATTGCCTTCTAACAGCAGCACCAGATGGGCAGGAGCCAAGACTGCTCGGGCTGTTTACCCACTCATTTATTAACAGCAGATACATATTTCCAGCCTTAAACTCCCAGAGTCAAAAGCAAATCAAGTTTCTCAAAAAGTGAAACATAGAATTACCAAATGACTCAGCAATTCAACTCTGGGTATACATCCAAAATAAGTGAGAGCAGAGATTTGGAGAGGTATTTCTACATCCACATCCACAACAGTGTTTTTCACAAGAACTCAAAGGTGGAAAAAACACAAATGTCCACTGCCAATGAATGAATAAACAAAATGTTGTGTATCCACACAGTTGCATGTGATTGAACAATAAAAAGAAATGAAGTACAGACCCAGGCTACAGCAGAGGTGAATCTGGAAGACATTACGCTAAGTGAAATAAACCAGTCATAAAAAGTACAAATACTATACGATTCCACTCACATGAAGTTCCTAGAGTTGCCAAATTCATAGAAACAGGAAGTAGAATGGTGGTTACCAGGGTTGGCGGAGGCAGGAATCAGGAGCTATTTTTTAATGGGTAGAGTGTCAGTTTGGGAAGATGGAAAAGATCTGGACAAGAAAGGTGGTGATGTAAAGATAAAGATATGTAATACAGTTAATGCACTATGATGCCATAGAAATGTATGCTTAGAAAGAGTTAAATGGTAAATTTTATATTATGTGTATTTTATCACAATTTTAAAACAAAGCAAATCAAACATAAGCTCTTCCGGTGGTAAAATAAAATCACAACCCAGTTTTATGATGGGGATAAAAATGGGCCAGATTATTTGAAATCAGGAAGAGTCTACAAAATCTTAACAACCTACAGCTGTGCTAACTTGTCTCCAACTAAGACATGGTAATTTTAGAAGCGCCAGAACGGGCACGAGGGACCGCTGGGTTCTGGTTCCAGCTTTGTTACGAGCATGACACTAGGCAAGGAAGTCACGTCTCCCTGGACGTCAGTTTACTGATCTATAGAAGGGGTTGAATGACATGACCGAAGCCCTTTTAGCTAGGCCAAGGGTTCTCAAAATACGGTCTTGGAGCAGCACCCGGGAACATGTTAAAAATGCACACAACTTGGCCGGTGAGATGGCTCAGCGGCATAAGCGCCTGCCTGGCAAGCGCGAGGTCCTGAGTTCGACTCCCGGAACCCACATACGAAAAAAGGGCCAGTGATATCGCTCAGCAGCACGGGTGCCTACTGGCGCGCGAGGTCCTGAGGTGGACCCCTGGTACCCACAAAAAAAAAAAAAAAAAAGGACACAACTAGCAGGGCATGGTGGTGCACGCCTGTAATCCCAGCACTCGGGCGGCTGAGGCAGGAGGATTACTATGAGCTCAAGGCCACCCTGGGCTACGTAGTGAGTTCAAGGCCAGCCTGAACTACATAGCGAGACCCTGTCTCCAAAAAAACCCCCCAAAAACAAGAAACAAAAAATGCACACACCTGAGCCCCACTCTAGAGCGAATCAGACTGTGTGGATAAGCCCAGCAAGCTGGGTTGCCACAAGCTAAGCTCTGTGTGAGAGCCGCTGACATAAGACATCTAATAATGATCTGCGTAAGCCATATTTTTAAGAAAATAAAAAGCACAAACATCCAAACACATAAAACAAATGCATTAGCAAATGAATAGGAATAAGGAGGATAATTACTTTTTTTTTAAAGAAATCAGGTGTAAAGTAGCAAATCAACTTAAAAAAAAAATCAACAAAGCCAGATACGTGCTGTCCTTAAAAGTTATAAGAGTTTACCCCTGGCTGTTCTAACGGCGCACTTATTGCTTGAAACATTTTTCTGCAACCTACTTAGGAATTTTGAAGCTGAAGGAAATCAGCTTCGTTTGTTTGGAACTGAAAGTCTCTTCATTCAGCTTGCTCCCCAACTGGCTGTCCTGATTAGGCTGTTTCCAGAACTCAGATTCCTTCTAAAAAGAAGAATATTGCCCAACGTTGAAGAGGTTTAAAAAAAATGTGTTGCAGGCCCAAAAGCATTTTCAAAGCATCACTCCAACAAGATTTGGGTAATGACAGTATTATCTGTGTGCCATCGCCGAGGCCCCACCTGGAAAGGGACAGCACTTGCCTCACTCATGCTCAGACCTGAGAATGGAGGGGACAACAGGAGCCCACCCTTGGGCACACGATCTCACGTTCCCACAGGAATGGAACTGTCTCACCATTTCACAGATGAAGCAACTAAGGCTTGGGCTGGCAGGAGGAATAGGGATTTGTCTAAGGCTATGGAACGCACACGTGGATCCAGAAACGAGCTTGCCGAAGGAATGCTGCCAGGACCAGGGGAAGGCCCCGCCCACCAGGTTGTGATGTCAAATCAGAAGAGGAGGGCCCTAGCCCAGCCGCTTTCTTCATAAAACAATAGATGCTTTTGAGTTGACTATTCAGGCCCTATCTGGTTAATTCTTTCTCCTTCGGTGGGTTGGAAAATATTTCTAACATCCCACAGAATCCACCAAGAGCAAAGGGGGTGGAAGATTCTTTCTCCATGGAGCCACACAGACTTTCTGGCCTTGGGGAAGGAGGTACCCAGTGGCCTGTGCCCAGGGCAAGGGCGGGGGGAAAGTGAAGGTGAAGATTCTATTCCCAGGGCCACCCGCCACTTGGAACTTGTGCTTGGCTCTGGCTGGAGGACTTTCTCCTTGTTTCCCATGTGATAATATATCAAGTTATTTTTCTAGAACCACCCTCAGTCCTCCAAAGGCCTTTAAAGGATTGTTTTGTGTTGTGTTTTGTTTTTGGTGGTATTGGAGATTGGATCCAGGGCCTTCGGACTGTTACATCCCCAGCTCTCTCTCTTTTTTTAAATTTTGTATTTTTGAGACAGGATCTTGCTAAGTCATTAAGTTGCCCAGGCTGAACTTGAACTTGCGATTTCCCTGCGTGAGCCTCCCAGAGTGCTGGGATTATAGGCCTACACCACCATGCCCAGCTACTTGGAGCTTTTAAACACTCCCATATTATTTCAGTGAGCTGCTCAGAGTATGTCCTGGCTGATTTGGAAGTGCTCCATTCAGAGAAGTCCTGGTTTTCCTTTGTAGCGCTAGGATCAATCCCAGGCCTCACACATGCTGAGCAAGTGCCCATGATAAGCAAAGGCTCTACCACTGAGCTATATCCCCACCCCAGAATTCCTGATTTTTCACCTGTAGGAAAGATACATACCAGCCAGCTTAATTCAAAGAGGACATGTACACTGTCTCAGTGAGCTGGAATTCAAGCCTCTCAGAATCAAGTTCTTCTTTTTCACAGGTTCTAAGACTAAGCCACTAAGTTGCCCAGGCTGGATTTAAGCTTACAGTCCTCCTGCCTCAGCCTCCCAAAGTGCTGGAATTATAGGAAGGTGCTATCACACCTTGCCCCAATACCCTTCTAGCCTATATCTGCATGCACATGTAAGTTTTGCACTGTACTCTTTCCTGTGTAATTAATTCTGAGTGAGAGTGGGTGCTCAATGACTGGAGTGTGAAATTCTCTTTATTTTCCAGGATCCAGCATAGCAGTGGGCACAGTGCAGGTGCTCACTTGGTCCTGAGGACGATGGCATTATCCGGTATACCTACTGTACGCTGGCACTCAGATAGGTGCTCTACTAAGACATACGATCTCAGTGAACTTCCTTACGGTGCTATGCATGATTAACTCTACTTTTGAAACTAAGGCTTAAAAAAAAGGTTAAATCAAGATCTATTCAAGGTCAAGGGGAGAAGTTCAGGCTAATCTAGTCTCCTGGATTCCACTAAGTAAGAGCTCTCACCACTTCATACTGCCCAAAGTTCAGGACTTAGAACATCTAACTTCAGCTCACCTCCCTTCCTAACCTCCAGGCAGAGAGCAGAAGGAAAGGACCTCAAAATCTAACGGGTGATTTTAAGAACCACCAATGAGATCACGGAGCCGGGAGGAAGCAGGAGGAGGTGGAGAGGAAGCCAGCAGAAAGGGGCAGAAGCTTGAGTGGCCTGGGCCTCCTCCCTGCACGGGTCTGGCTGTCTTTCCATCCCGGCTCGCTACACACACAGACATAGCCCTTGTGCTTGAAAGTCCCCATCACCCAGGGCTGCCTGAAGCCCATGCCTTCCACCACCCTAAAAGCACCCAAGGTCTTGATGGGGCAAGGGAGCCTTACAATAGCTACCGTCCAATTATAACTGTTACTTCTGCCCAGAGCAGAATGCATTTATTTCAACCTCCCAAACCAGAGCTTCATACTTCTAAGTGAGGTGCAGAGGAAGATGCCAAGGTGCTGAGGCACTGTTGCCTGTATCTCACTGCCAGCTGGGTTCTGGGTCCTGGCTAGCAGAAGACAGAAGGAATACCCAGCGAGGCATCAGGACACCCAGGCTCAAGTCCCAGCTCTTCCACTAACTTTAGGTCTCAGGCACCTCATCCCTGCAACAAGGAGGCCACTACATGGCTGGTAAAGGGCTTCCCAGCTGCTCAGATCTGTAGCTCCGTGACCAGGATACAGAAGCCGCTACACCAGTCACGTGCTGCTGGCACCAGCCAGGCTGCAGACAGTGGAGCACTGATGCCAGAGATAAGACCTCATCCCAGTCGTTCGGGGAATCTGACCCTGCTTCCCCTCGGCCACAGGCAAGCTCTGACAGCCTTCCAGGGAAAAAGCTGACCTCTGGCCTGCTGGGTCCCCAGCTAACAAAGGACTGCAAGCTGGCGAGCCTGGGACCATCGTCCCGAGGGCTGGGTCATCTTCCACCTGCCAGCTGACTCCCGCGCATACACATGCTCCACGCCCCAGCTGCACAGGCCATGGGAGGAGCCGGTGCTCCCCTACAGGGACTGTCATGCCAGTGTGACTTCAGTGACACACAAGCAACGGGGAGCGGACCAGAAAGCAGACCTCATGGGTCACTGCTCAGTGCATTCCCAAGTGCAGAGCTGTCACTCAAACTCAGGCTTTCAGGGCATGAAAGGCCCTCAACTTAATGGCTTCACCATGTCCTATCCTAGTTCAGACTCCATCTCCATAGGCAGACATAATCCCTCATGGCCCGTAAGGGGGACACATGGCTTCTCAGCATTTACACACAGCAGGCCCTCATTCCAACGCCTCCCATCTCAAAGATCCACCTTTTCCTTCTAACTACTGTTCAAGTTCTGGTTTCCAGAAAGGCCACCTCCAATGCTTCCTACCTTGAGCCCTTACATGCATCATTTCTAACCCCCTACACTGCTTTCTCAAATTTGACCAATACATAGGTATCTTCCAAAGGAAAAAAATATCCTCCAAACTCCCATGAGCACATGTGAGAGTCCCTGGGGTCTACTCCAGTGTGGGAGATACTGCCTTAACCCAAAATCTCCTTTTCTGAAAAATGTCTTTCAATTGCAAATGAGAAGTTTTGTCTTGATAATGGGGAAAACAATGGATGAGCACACTGCAAACATTCTCCCAGAATTCACTCATTCGTCAAATATCCAGTGCCTCACATGTGCCAACCAATGACCTTGGCAATGGGAGTCAGGGTTTAAGAAGGCATGGTCTCAGCATGCAGGGTGCTGACCTTCCAGGGACACAGGCAATGACACACTAAACAAATAAATGCAGGTAATGGAAAGCGCTGGGAAAAAACACAAAGCAGACAAAGAGAAGTAAGAAGCGTGCAGAGGAGGGAAGGTTCGGCTTTATATAGGGTCAACAATGATATCAAAGCAGAGACCTGAATAAAGCAAGGTGAAGGAGCGAGTTGGGAGGAAATGGAGAAAACAGCTCCAGGCAGAAGGAATAACAAGGAAAGGCCTCAACTCTGAAGAAAAGTCCAAAGACCAGTGTGGTGGAGAAGGGGAAGAGGTGGCAGATAAGGACAAATGGGTGGGAAGGGCCATGTCATATATGTATCACCTTGTGTATCACAGGATGAGTCTGATTTGATGAAAGTCACAATGGGAGGTCACTGGAGGACTTGAAACATTAAGGACAAAATTATTCAATGATACCCGTTAAAGCACAGGGAGGCAGACTTTAGGACTCGGATAGGCACAGGGACCATGTGCTGTGAGACTGGGCTCAACTCTAAGGCAGCGGGGCAAGCAGAATTTATAGCCGAATATTAAGAGTGGTCCGATACAGGGGTGCAGAAGGTGCTAAGCTGACTTATCCAGATGCCTGCTAAACCTGGATTTTCTAAGAAGAGCCCAGATGGGCCGAGAAGGCTTAGGAGTCTGATGCCTGACTAAGGTTTGGTTAAGCAATGAATCTTTGTCAGAAGTAAGAAGTGATGTTTCCCCTTCTCTGTCTCCTACCCTGTGTCCTCCAGGTGCCTTGGCTTTCCCATCAGACCAGGAGCTCCCAAGGCAGGGCTGTGTCCCCTCCCTGATGCCAGGGACTATGTCTTCCCTACCTTTGGATGCCTCCCTTTCAGTGCCCAGGACAGGCCCACTCATAGAGTGACCTGAGAGGCACTTCTAACCCAGAGACGAGCTCTGAAATCAGAAACACAGAAGAGCCATTCGGTACATTTGCCACCAATGGACGGGTCCCCATTCCCTGAACTGTGCCCTCCCCACAACCTAATACCCAGCAGCTCGGCAGAGGTGTGTCCAACCTCAGGGGCGCACAGCCCCAGGTGTGGTTCAGCTGAGGCACGGGCTGGTCAGTGGGAGGTCCCCAGGGCCAAAGCTGCAAAGGAGACACAGCTGGCCCCTGGCCACCCACCTCCTGTGCTGAGGCACTGTCATGGGGAGCACACAACACCAGGCCTTGTGTCACTGCCATAAACAGCCTGCCACCTCCACCTCCACCAACCACTGCCCCAGGGGACCCCCAGTTGCCCGTATCCATAGCAACCAGCATTTGTGAGTTGCAGTCCCAGGAGGGTGATGGAGGGCTGCTGCTCTTGTGTTGGCTTATTCTGAGAGGAGATATCGTTTCTCTGGCCTGTTCTTGAAGCCTGCAATTCCTGGTAGAGATGTCCTCATCCACTTTCATCTGGTTCCGTTCTCTGTCAGCAAGGAGCAAAATGGACACAATGCATGGATTCAAACACAGGACCTTCTCTTGGTTCTCTCCGAAGCTGATCCTGCGTAGATGCTTGCTTTTATAAAACCTGGGAACTCAGGGTGAGGATAACTAGGAAAGCAACAAAACCCCCAATCACAGAGCCGGCAAGAACTATGAGGTTCCCTATCTCTGAGCCAGAAAAAACCTCACCCCATCTCACAGTAAAACCTCAAGGCTTTATTTAAAAAAATTATTTAAAAAATAAATTAGAAATTAAAATAAGAAAAATAAAAAAATTTTAAAATTAAAATGCAAATAATAAACACTCCTTTTCTTCTGCTCCTTAGAGATCGCAGCCATTCCCAGAGCTCATTCCAATGGTTCACATCCCTCTGCAGCTCAAGTGAGGAGAGCCCCCAAAGTCTAACCCTGTGGTCTACACCTCAGGTTATGGCTTCAAGATGAACAGGGATGAGGGGCTTCTTGGAATGAGTGGAAAAGAGTTTCAGAGATTTCACTTTAAAATAAATAATTTACCTTTCCTGCTGGGTCTGTTTCTGACTCTAGAATACATGTTCAAACTCACAAAGCAGGCCTCCTGCAGGAACGGAGCCCGCTTCACAGAACTTCTTCCCCAGCATGACAGGGATGGGACCGCCTGTCCCCCCGAGACTAGGTGCTTGCCTTTCGAGACCCCAAACCATCAGGTTACTGGGCAAGGGCAAACCACACCAGAAGCTGCCTCTCTCTTATACTTGACACTTCCTGTTTATTCCTGCTACTCATCTCCCTTGAAAGATGCTAAATCTTTTTTAAAATAAACAGAGAACAAACAAGTGAACTCGAATGGATTTTCCATCCCTTTCTGCAGCCTCAGGAAAGAACATTTTCTCAAGTCCTTGTCTTCATTCCTTCTCTCTTCCAAAAGAAATAGCCTGTTTAGGAAATAAAAATAAATCCCACAGTTCTCTGTAATGTTAAGAGAAAAAATGTGCCATTTGGCTCCTTCTAGACACTATGAGAAAGCACAGCTGGCCGGGTTTTACAAAACCACATTGCTGCCCCCCATGACCTCTACCTCCAGCCCTAGGGCTTCCCTCTCTTCACTCCCCCTCATGTGCGGGTCATAGGATGCACAAAACCACGGGTCCCACCTCCGCCAGCTTCCCAAGAGCCCCCACGTCCTGGTTTCTCGCCTATGAGGAGGAGCTCACTATACCTGCCTCACAGATCGCTTTGCGGGAGAAGGAGGAATTCAAGACACATGGAGCCAGGCGTGGTGGGACACGCGTGTAATCCCAGCACTCTGGGAAGCCGAGGCTGAAGGATCAAAAGTTCAGACCAGCCTGGGCAGTGTAGCAACTTAGCGAAACCTGTTTCACAGTAAAAAAACATTTAAAAGGGCCTGGGAATGGGGCTCAGTGGGAAGGGCCTGGGTTCAATCCCCAGTAGTGAAAGGAAAAAGACAATGAACAAACATCATGAAGAACTCTGAGTCATTTGCAGGAAAGTGGATGCACCTTGAGACAATCACACTAAGTGAAATAAATCAGACATTTCCTTAAGTATCACATGGCTTCTCTTCTATTAGAAACCCAAAGTATAAATAAATGGAAGAGCAAAATAAAGGATAACTAATAGGAAACAGGGAGACAGAGCTTTTGCCAATGGGAAGAGGATCAAGAGATGCAGGAAAAAAAAAATATATGTATATATATATACAAAATAGTTAAGATAGATACACTAGTAATTTCACTTAGTTCATTGAAAAGAAAGGTTTGTGCTAATATTGTTTGAACAACTGAATGTCGATATCTTGTACTCTGAGTAACTAATTTAAAGATAACAATATGCAATGTATTAACCATTGTTACCCTCTTATTATGTTGTTTTGAAATTTTGTTCGATTTTTTTCTCTTTAAAATAAAAATTAAAAAAAAGAGAGATGGAGGGAGAGGGAGAGGGGGAGGGAAAGGGGCAGTAGAAAGAATTAAGGTATGTTTGAGCATGTACCAACTCCCCACGATGAATGTCATCACAATGTACTGCAAATATGTGCTAACAAAAAATTTTAAAGAAATGTTTTAAGTAAAAAAGAAGAGGAAGAAGAACTTTGGCATACAACCAACCTTGGTTGTTATTAGCTGTGATCTGTGGGGACCACAAACTTTTTCAGAGCTCATACCAGCCTGCGTTCTTAGCACTTAGTGCCTGGCACACTACAGCTATTTTAAATTTTCATTCAAAAAATAAGTTTAAGGGGCCGGTGAGATGGCTCAGCGGCTTAAGCGCCTGCCCGGCAAGCGCGAGGGCCCAAGTTTGACTCCCGGAACCCACATACGAAAAAGGGGCCGGTGATATCGCTCAGCGGCACGGGCGCCTGCTGGCGCGTGAGGTCCTGAGGTCGACCCCCCGGTACCCACAAAAAAAAAAAAGTTTAGAAATGTTTGTTGAACCTGCCTGGTTGAAGGGCCCACGGGCTTGTTTCCCACTGATCTGTTCCCACTCCTAACCTAAGACCAGTCCGCTGAGGATGCTCCCTGAGGGGAAGGTTATCCTCGAATGACCTTTTCTCTTTCCACTCAGACACTCCAATCAAATCAAACCACAGGGAGGCAGTGCTCTGGGACAAGGAAGCCTCTCTGAATAGCACCCCACCAGGTCTGGCCAGGCCTCTCAAAAGATTTGTCCCCCTCCCCTGCCTCCTGGATGGTGTTCAGTAACCAGACAAATAATGAACCAACACAGGGATTCCAACCCATGGCAATTAACACTCTTCCAGCTGGGAAGGATTTAGCTCCAGGATGCCCAGATCTGTGAGTCCCCTTCCCTCCTCCAGAAAGCACCAACTGCTGCCACAGAATTTGGGGAATCCACCCCCCAGATCAAAGAGAAGAACCTGGCAGATGAAAGAAGATAGGCCAAGCGATGATGGTTGTAGAAGCTGGGTGATGGGTACGTGGGGATTCATTCATTATACTGTTCTCTCTACTTTTACATATTTTGAAAAATAAAACAAAACCTTAATTATAATTTTATATTTTGTCAAAACTAGTACAAGGAATCTCCAAGGGTTTTTTCTTTTTAAATCATAAAGGGAACTCCAGACCTGGATATCCATTGTAAAAGAAAAGGTCTAGGAAATTTCCCTAGCTCATTTGCCTTTGAAATTCCAGGGAGTTACACTTAGGTGGGGTTGAGAAAGAGGGCTGGCCTGTGTGAGCTTGGGTGAGTAACTTGACCTCTCTGAGACCGGCCTCAGTTCCTCTACCCTTAAAACACAGGTTCTGTCCCTGCCTCACAGGGTTGCCATATGCTTGTACTGTGTGCACACCTCAAATTAACATAGTAGATGCTTGATAAAATTTAGTTCCCTTTCTTTCCTGGATGAAAGAAACAAAGATGCCCTGTTGTACTATTGTACTAAGAGGCTTACTGGGATGAAATGCCAAAAGTCAGCTGGTGGCCAAAAATAACTAAGACACACTGAAAAGAAAGCTTCTACAGCCAGGAGCTCAAAACTCCATTGCCTGGGAAACCTGAGTCCCGGGTACCCACCAAAGACTGAAATATTCAGAACACATCACTCGTGACAGGCACTAAGTTAGAGGACACAGGACAAAGGGCCAAGCGCAGGAATGCATACCACTCCGGGGCCTCGGCAACAGCAGGTTTAAGCAGAAGACATTGCTGGGCGGAGTGCTGTGCATTCGGATGAGCTGAGCAGATCTGTGTGCACCAGCATTCACAGTAGCAGCAGTATTCACTATGGCCAAAAGGCGGAAGTAACCTGAATGTCCATCAACCAATAATGGATAAATGAAATGTGAGATATATATATTATTCAGCCACAAAAAGAAATGAAATTCTGATTATATGCTGGAATATGGTGAAGCAAATATTGACATTATCCTTAGTGCAATAATCCACACACACAAAAAAACAAATGTTGTCTGATTCTACTCATCTGAGGTTCCTAAAGAAGCTGAATTCAGAGATAGAAAGAAGAATTGCCGTTACCAGGAATGGAAAGAGGGGAGCACGGGGAGTTAGTGTTTAAGGGCACAGTTTCAATTTGGGAGATAAGAAAGTTCTGGGAATGAGTGGTGGTGATGTTTGGGATTGTAATTAAAGTCACTTAACTGTATACTGAAGAGGGTCAATTGTATGTTGTATATTTTTATCACCACAAAATAAAACAAAAGAAAAATAGTTTATATTTCTTTTTCTCAAGAGATGAGAGCATCTTTAAAAACACCCCCTCATAGAGACAGGTCAACTAGGTCACACCAGGGTTAGGCAAACTGCAGCAGGTCTATAGCATGGTGTCCTTCTCTGCCAGGCGGCCACTGGGACCATCACTGCTACAGAAGAATTGGCCTTGCTTACTGCCCTCCCCACCTGCAGACCTGAGCCACTGGACACCAGGATGGCCACCTGTTAAGCTCCCTGCTGCCTGCTCTCCAGTACCTCCCTGCCGGGCAGGACACACTGCACAGCCTCAGCCCCATGGGCCAGATCCAACTGGGCTGTAAGGAGTTGGCCTTTTCAGGTTGCCCATCAGCTCCCGTACCCCGCCCAGGACTGCCCTTTGGAGCTGGGGTCCTCAAGAAGACCACAGAAGTCCAGGAAATACAGGGTGACTTGCTTCAGAAAGCAGCTCCCACACCTGCCTCCTTGCCGAGAATGGCAGTAGCAGTAGCAACAAAAGTTGTCTCTCGTCCTGATGTGATGATGCCTGCCTGTAATCCCAGCCTTCTGGGAGGCTGAGGCAGGAGGGTCACAAGTTTGAGCCCAGCCTGGGGAACTTAGTGAAACCTTATCTCAAAATTTAAAACATAAAATTAAATTTAAAAAAGGTCAGGAAATGTAGCTCAGTGCAAAGGCTCTGGATTCAGTCCCCAGTACTAAAAAAGCTGCCTCTCCACTCCCACAGGGAAACCAACCCACATGCACTGCACAGTTAACATAGCAATCCTCCACACCTCAAGTCCCTCAGCCATAGGCCGAAATCCCCTCAACTCTCCTCTCCCTTCTCCTTCCATCATCTCCTTGCTGAAGCAAGAGGAGGCAGGGATCTTCCCCCTGGATGCTATGCAGCATGGGCCAGAGGCTGCAGAGACAGGAGATCTGCTTGTAGAGGGCTTTTTAATGCGTGTTTCTCAAATCATTGCTATTCTCCTAGAACTGACTTAAAGGCCACACTGTATACTGTATGATTCCATTTATATGGAAAACCAAATCTACAGCGACTGAAAGCCATTCAGAGGTGGTCTGGGGCCAGGGCTGGGGAAGGGGGACTGACTGTGAATGGAATGAGGTCATTTTAGGGTGTGATAGAAATATATTTTGCCTTCGTTGCTGGTTATATGGGTGTATACATTTGTCAAAACTCACCTGATTGTACCCTTAAAATAAGTATATCTGAATGTAAATTATGCCTCAATACAGTTGATTTTAAGAGAAAAAAAGCCCTAAGAAATGGGGCAAGGGTGTCACGTGCCATACTAGTAGTTTAGGAGGCAGATCGTAAGGGCTCAGGAAACAGACAGCAGGCCCCTCGGCTGTGTAATACCAGGCAGTTCTGTGATGAGTCTAAGAGGCTGCAGACCCCTCCCCTCCATTTCTCCAAACCAACCCCAGAATTTCAGAGTGAGGCACACAAAGACCCATCAGACCCTGCTTCAAACCGATGAACGTTAAGTGTCCCAAATGTTCCTAAGCACTAGTTAATAACATCCTGTCTTGGTTGGGGATTTGTGGAGGGGGGACAGGGTGGCTGGTACCCCCACTGGCTCCTGGCATGTCTTAGGCCCATTACCAGTCACTTACATCTTCCTCTACAAAGAAGCCACAGCAGGGGCGCTGAAGGCAGGGGAGGGGGCTGGAGCAGGAGGCCTGGAGCAGTCCCTCCTTAGGATCCTGCAAGGCACCGGTCCTCTGGCCTCACAACCATCTGCGAACATTGTGCAGAAGGCTCCTCAGGGCCTGTTTTTAAGGAAAGAAACACTTCCACTTTGTACTACTGTATTACTCAGACACCTCCAGGTCCTCTACGCTGTTCTTTCCTCTTCCTCCAGTAAATACAGTCTCGTCTGAAGCACACATAACCTCTGGGGGTCTGACAGCCATTCCTCACACTCCTGGTCCACCGGAGAAGCTGGCAGAGAACGTGGAAGGCTGGGGTCTCGCCTCCCCCTTCAGGTTCTGCTATGAGAGAGGCCATGGCCGTAGGATGGAGCATTAGGAAGCAGGAACAGGAATGAGAGGCTTGGATTTGCTCACACTCAGTAATCCAGCTCAAGGGCAAAAGAAATTCAGAAGCAACTACATCCACACCCCATCCCCTACCCACCTTCTCCTAGAGGCTGAAAACAGACTCACTCAAATTCTGACTCTCCACCTAACGGCTGTGTAACTTACAGGACGGTGGGAGTTTCTGCCTCATCAGGTTATTGAGGGAATAAAGGAGGACCTAGTGGGTGAATGTTAAGATTTTTAAAAATTGTATTACAGTAAAAGACACACTGTCATTAATCCCCCTCAAAATACTCCCCCTCACTTTGAACATACTTATCCCATTGTTCTTGGCGATGTGCCTTTACTTTTTTTTTAAGTTTAAATAGTCACTGCATCTTTTGATAGCCCCTTGTATACAAAGAGTGTAGCAGTAAGTGGGGGCAGCACTGGCACCCCACACACACTACACCAACCCTCTCATTCTGACCCTACCCAGGGCAAAGTGGAAAGTTACTTCTTTTTAGAAATAAACATAAATGTGCATTTGATCCCATCACCCAGTCTCCTTTAAATTTTCTACAGCAGAGAGGATGCTGCATTCGCACCAGAAATCTACCAGTGTGTATGCTGTATTCAAACCAAAGTGCAAATGTGGGCTGGGAAGTATTTTTAAATGTCAGGAGAAGTTCGCTTCAGACCTGTAAAGGCTGCCTGAATCCCTGAGAAGTATAAACTGAGATGACATTCAGACCAGGCAGGAGGCAGAGGTGTAAGGGAAGAACGGTGCTGGCAGGGACAGGGTGGGATGTGCGGCAGATGCAATCAGGACCAGAGCAGGAGGTGGATCCAGGAATGGTGGGTTGCAGGTGCTAGGGCTGGGGCCTGGGGAGCGGGCCACAGAGCAGAGAGGGGTGGAACAGAGCCTGGCCCCCAAGCAGCTGGGTCCTGCTGAGCTTCGAGGAAGATAGACACAGGAAGTCAGAAACCTGGTATGACAGGGGAGAGGAGTCTCGCTTCAGAGACCCAAAACCAGGTTGAAGGCAGACCAGGGTGCAGAGCGGCACCTGCGCTTGCAGCCCAGCAACTAAAGGTCACAGCAGAGCACAGTGAGGAGGCTGCTGAGACACTAATCCTGAGCAGAGCAGAGCTGCGGGCCACAGCGCTAGTACACAGCAAGGACCCCTCCGCCAGGCGGATCTGCACCCTCCCGTAAAGTCTGGGACCAAGGGGAAGAGAGAACACAGTAGCCACACAGCCCCGGACAGAGGGCTCTCCCTCCTTCTTACTCCTATGCTAATGATTTCACAGATTAGTTCACTGTCACAAAAACCAAGAGGCAGGTGCTGTTACCATCACAGCTGACAGATGAGGAGACCCGAAGGTCACCCAGCTGGGGCTGGAACTGGGGTGGGAACCCAGGCAGCCTGGCTCCACGACCCACCTTCCCACCCCAAACCCAGCACACTCTCCTCAGGGCTGCTGCCATGGTATATACATCAGGTTGGCAGACGGGGAGGAAATCACTTGAGCAGCCCAGCTGGCTGCCAAAGAAGATGGCCCATGAATCCCAGGGAGGGCTCATTCCTCTGGGCTCAGTTTGGAGAGCCCCCGGCAGCTGTCCCTCGCACGTGGGGAGCCTAGAGCTTGTGTTTTCTGACAGAACAAAGGACACCCAGGCTAGGTGGTGGGAGGCCCAGGACCAAAAGCCCCAGCAGGAGCTGAGGGTGTCTTTCTGGGTGAACACGAATATCTGACTCAAGGGCAGAAATGAAATATCCATCAAACTGTAGGCTGCTCCAGAGCTCCAGGGCTGGTTCCTCTCCCTGGGACTTCTCTGAGCCTGGGGAATCCTCCAGCCTCCCTGGCCTTCTCCCAGGACCCCAGATCCCAGTCAGGCTCTCAGCGTGCCCAGAAGCTGCTGGCCAGTTAGTGTGTTCTGTGCTTACTGACGCGTGATCCGGCATCTTTCACAGGCAGGCTGCAGCTGGCCCAGGGTCCAGAAAACAGAGCTGTCCAAATCCCAAGGCAGAAAGTCCCTTGAGTGGTCATCAGCTCAGGGTTCAGCTTGCAGGAGCTCCCTCCGGAAGTGCAGGTGCCTCCCAAAGACCTCTAAGGGAGAACACTGAGCACAGCTCCTCTCTGGCAGCAAGTATTTGCTTGCACCTGACTCAGTCCTTCTTGTGGTCACCCAAAGAATCCACTCTGTCACCTCCCAGGAGGCCACAGCATAAAGGCACCAAGAGATCCTGTTCTAGGACCTGGGCAGAAGCTGGCCCAGACACTGGCAGTGTAACACTGGACAGCATGCTGACCTCTCTCGGTCTCAGTTTCCCTGGTTCTAATGTGAGGGAGGCACAGGACGCTGAGAGGTCTAGAATAGGACAGACATCCCGTGCTCAGTGCAGCGTCCATCATGGAGAAAGTCCTCAGTGAACAGTCGTCACTGGTTTATGGGCAACAGTTGTCATGGCTGTTGATGGCATTGCCATCATGGGCAAGGCCATCTTGCCTGTTCCTCGGGGGGTGACACGAGTGCCAGCCTCAGCGAGGGGACTGCCAAGGACAAATTGCTATCCTGCCTCTATGGGGAAGGCCCTCATCTCCATTCTTGGCCCTTCCAGGAACCACCCACAGCAGGAGACCACGGCATGACAGAGCCAGTACGGTCCCCAAAAGACTTGGTAGAGGATGCTGGTCACTCCACCAGGCTGGGTGCCTCGCTCACTCAGGCTGCCCCCACCCTGGCTGCATCACCACCCCCTATATTCTCTCTAGGTAAAGAAGCATGAAGCCCAGCAAACAAACCTCAGCTACAGCACACTTAGGGGCAGAGATACTTCTAGAGCAGCCACTGTTTCCTCAGTCAGTGGGAGGGGTGGGAAGCAGCTGGGGCATCCACAGGAGCAGGGACCGGGAAGGTGACTGCTCTGGGCAGAGCCTCCTCCTCACACAGTCGGGTTCACTGAGCTCAGGGAGACCCATGCCACCTGCTTTGTGCTCAGAGTTGGAGAAGCAGTCTTGAGTGCTCCCAGTTCTGAGACTCTGCCCTGGGGGAGGCCGAGCCCTCTGGTTTGAGCCAGGGAGAAAATATTCCTCCAGTAACCTGGGACCAGTCCATCCTGGTCCTAACGCAGCCTTCCTGGATCAAACAGGGTCACTGAGCCTTCAACCCGAACAAAACGTTAGTCACGGAGTCCAAACCTCTGCCTCAGGGAGCCCATAAGGAAGGCAGGACAGACTGTCCCCCGCTGCTGGCCTCTTGTTCCCTCCCATCCCATGACCAAAGCAGCACACAACCAGGGGACCCCGGTCTGTGTGGGCTCCTGCTTCCCCTGTCCTCTTGCAGCACTAAGTGACAGGAACTCAAAGTCCCCTGAACCAGAACCTGTTCTCATCCGCAGAAGATAGCTGAGAGCAAAAAGGACTATTCTCGCCTCCTCCCAACCAGCAGCTCCGGCATTCTTGGCTGAATCAGGCAGGCTGGGCTGGAGGGAGAGGCTGGCTTCAGGGAGTCCTGAGTCCAGGGCTGAAAGAGAGACAAAGAGGCTGACTCGGGAGAAGCCAAGCCACAGAGCAATGCAGGCTTGGCGATGAGATGCACACCCCAAGCTCACCCTCCCCTGTACTCTTAGCCCCTCACTTTTCCAGACACCCCAATTCCTCAGACCTCGGAATGCCACCATACCAGGGCTCTGCGAATGTTGTTGCCTGTCTGCCCTCCAGCCTGCCTGCTTCATATCCAGATCTGGACACCAAACCAGTCCACTCTGGGCCAGGAAGCTTTTCCAGACCTCATATACAATCCTCATGTGCTCAATCCTCATGCCACCACTTCAGAGTGAGGAAGGGGTGGGGACAGGAGGCCAAGTAGCAGGCACGAGCATCCCACCCTACCTCTCCCGAAGGGCTCATGGCCTGGCTTGTCCAGGGTCTTCAGGCACTCTCCTTGGGGACAGGCAGGGACAGAGAGCTGGCATTTCTGGGGCCCCAGGCCATCCTAGTGGGCAGACTCAGGCCTGAGCAAAGTCCCAGCTGAACCGTCTCCCCTGGATGCTGGCCCCAGAGCAGATGCAGTGACCCTGCCCAGGGTGGGATCACATCATTCCTGGTGTCCTGCTCCTGGCCAGCCCCCACTCACCACCTCCCCAGCCCTCCTGGCATAAACAGGGCTTTATTATCTCAAGCCCACCATGTCCTCTGAGAGTGCCATGAATGGAACTCCACACAATACACTTGTTTATTAATAACCACACGTCCCCTCCCTCTGCCCGGCTCACTCACTCGCTCACGGCTGGGTCCCCCTCATGCATAATGGAGGAGTTGTGTGGCCCATGACACAAGCCAGGCTGTGCTTCTCAAGCTATGAGGGGATAGACAGAGAGAGGTACCAGGCTGGGCCAGGCTCGCTGAGGTGGGGGTGGTGTGAGGAGCAGACCCCCTACACACAAGATTAGAGATGTCATGCTTTGAGGGGGAGCACAGCACAGTGGTACTGGTCCGCCCCCATTTGCGCATCCCTCAGGAGCCCAAGCCAGGGATGACAGCCAGTCTCACAACATTTATTAACACTCACTCCGTCCTGCCTGAGGCTGCGGGCTGTCCTTGCACAGGACAATGGCCGCAGCTTCAGTCCACTGAGGCATGGGGACAAATCTCTCTTCCACTTGACAGCCTATCCCACATTTGATTACCTCTCCACCCTTCCAAATTTGCTAAGTATCAGCAGGCCCTCAGAGGCTCCCAGGAAATGACCTCCCTTTGCTCCACCATCCTGCCTCCGCCCCATGGGCGGACAGTGGTTCCGGGCCCCTTCCTGCTGAGGCCAGCTCTCCTCCCCTCCTGCATCACTGCCTTCCCAAGGGAAGTCTGGAAGGACTTTAAAAGTCTTAAAATATTTTATGCACTTTATTCCATAAATTACATTTCTGGAAGTGGATCTTATAAATGCTCAAGGATAATTAGAATATTTAAATACCACACATGTTCATCAGAATTCTATGTCCCCAGAATCCTCAGGACTTTGGTTCCAGGGCCCCTGAGGGTACAGACAGCTGCGGATGCTTAAGTCTCCTGCTTAAAATGGTGTCACATTTGCAAATAACCTATAACCATCCTCCTGTAGACTTTAAATCATCTCTAGATTACTTACAATACCGAACACAGTGTAAATGCTGTGTAAATAGTTGTTATATGTATTACTGAGGGAATACTACAAGAAAAAAGCCTGTACATGTTCAGTACAGACACAATCTTTTCTCTCAATATTGGTTGAATCCACCAATGAGTAACCCACAGATATAGAGAGCTAACTATATTTTTATAATGGTAAAAAAAAAGAAAAAAAGAAACTGAAACAGCTGTCACTAAAGGGAAATGACATGGTCTGACAGCAAGAGAGTGTGGAAATTATGAGCTCTGGAGCTAGACAGCCTGGGTTCAAAATTTGGCTCTATTTTTTATTAGCTGTGTTACCCTGGGCAATTTACTTAGCCTTTCTGTGCCTCAGTTTCCTTATTTGTACAGTTGGGATAATCATAGTATCATTTCAAATTACAAAGGTTCAATAAATGTCAGTGCCTGCCATATATGGTAAACGCTTTTTTAAAAAGCCCAAATTCTTACTATCATAAGCATTGAAATGTAGTTATTACAATGATGAAATAATGCAGGAAAAATATTTTTGGTAATAATGGAGATTGAATCCAGGGTCTTCACACTGAGCTACGTTTCAGGCCTTTTATTTTATTTTTTTAAAATTTATTTATTATTATTATTTTTTTTTGTGGGTACCGGGGGTCGACCTCAGGACCTTGCGTACCAGCAGGCACCCACGCCGCTGAGCGATATCACCAGTCCTTTTTTTTGTATGTGGGTTCCGGGAGTCGAACTTGGGCCCTCGCGCTTGCAAGGCAGGCACTTATGCCGCTGAGCCATCTCACCGGCCCTTTTTTTTAAATTTTGAGACAGGGTCTAAATTGCTAAGTTGCCCAGTTGAACTTGTAATCCTCCTGCCTCAGCCTCCCAGAGTGCTGAGATTACAGGAGTATGCCACCATTCCTGATTTAGTAGAATATTTTTAAAAAATGAAAGTTAAGTGAAAAAGGATTACAAACTAGAATGACTGTCATTGAGTAGTGAAATTATGGATAGTCTGCATTTCTCCTTTGTGTTCACAGTTTCTAAATACGAACTGGAAAGACAGATTACTTTTGCTATCAAGCAGAGGGGTGCAGGGGTACAGTGCACAGTGTGCAGGGTGGCCACTAGCTTGGGATACAGTCCTCCCCAACACAGGCACATCTTTGTGGCCTCTTTGCTCATCCCCTCTGTGGCTTGCACTGAGCTTCAGGTCAGTGCCCAACCTCAGACCCTGGCTCCCTCCAGCCCCACATCTTGCCCCTGCCCGGCCTTTCCGCAGGGCTGCTATTGGGCCATTTCCATCCTACACTAAACGTGGGCTGGTGACATTCAGGGTGGTGGTGGAGAAGGACATGCCAGAGGGTGAGATGTTGGCCCTAAGATTCAGAGGTGGGACAGAGGGGCATTCCAGATGGGGGTGGAGTCCTGCCCAGGCAGAGGCAGCCCCTCTTCACATCAGCAGGGTAGAGTGCCATGAGGAGTAAGAGGAATTAGGACTTTGAGAGAGCCAGGTACGCATCCAGATGACCTCCGGCTGGGTTCCGGGGAGTAGGGAGACCCCACGGGTAGCTGCTCCTGCCACTCCCCCTCCTGTCCTTGCTTTCCCCTCCTGTCCTCCTGTCAGCTCCATGTTGGAGGGCATCGCTCTGCAGGTCCCCAGCTTTTCTCATCATGGAGGCAGCCACACCGGCCCATCTGCAGAGCCACCCATAGACACATCCCCTTTCTCCCTCCAGGGAGCCTGACTTCTCTGCAGGATAGGAAAGTAGAGGGGTGGCAGCCAAAAAGAGAGATGTGGTGGAGAGCAAGCTGCCGGGCAGGCCTGAATGTGGGTCACATTCGCAGAGGACAGCAGGCGCCATCGCAGTAGGGCTGCAGCAACAGCTGGCGAGCCTGGGGGAGCTCCATGCCATCCTAGCCAGGGCAGGGAGTCACAGTCACGCTCCTCACCACTGCCCAGCCCCAGGATCTGCCTGTGTGTGCTTCAGTCCCCGTGCATGTGCCCCAGCCCCAGCCCCCCCCCAAGGTCTATATGCCAAGCCAGCCCACTGCTCTTCCATACCAAACCAGGCAGTACAATGACTTGGGGGACTGCTGACCCTTGTGACCAAAGGCTCCCTGCCAGGACCAGGGGGACAGGTGTGCTGAGCAAGCTGAGGCCTTCTAACTGTGGCTACAACCCTCCTGCCCTTTGGGCTTATCTGGGACTAAGACCCAGGATGACACAGGGCTGGAAGCCATGGAAAAGCAACTCATTCCTAAGTGGTCCCGTAAGGACAGCATGAGGAGCCCCTAGCATGGCCGTGGGCGGTCTGTCTCTGCTTTGTTGTGACTGCTGTGCATGTCGTCTGTTGTGCCTACGTGTGGGCATGTGACTGTGAGCCTGTAGAAGGTGTGAGTGCGCATGCGCAGTGGTATCTTGGTTCACGAACGCTTTTGTTTGCCAACAATTTGGTTCACAAACACAAGTGTTTGGCAAGATTTTTTGTTGGCAAACTCTGCACTGGGTGACAAATGTGGTGGCCATCTTTCCCACACAAATGCAAACATGGCCATCATTTCCAAAATTGTAGAACAAATTAAGTTTGTGACCCGAGGTAGCACTGTATGTGTGTGAGTACGTACTGTGTCTTGGGAAAGGTTTCAGTCCCTGCGTGTGTGAACATGAGCACGCTCTGGCTGTGTGTGTGTGTGTGTGTGTGTGTGTGTGTGTGTGACTCAATGCACTTTTCTGGCTTGTGGGCATGTGTCTATCTGTCCCAACATGTCTGTCTGTCTGTCTGTCTGCCTCTTAGGTATGTACCTTTGTGTGTGACTCAGTCTATACCAGTATCTGTATGTCTTAGTACGTAAGCAGGTGTCTCAGTATGTGTGTGTGGTCGGCTTTCCAGATTGGCATCGTGTGTGTGTGTGTGTGCGTGTGTGTGTGTGTGTGCGTGTGTGTAGAAGCAGAAGCTGGGCAAAGTGCGCAGTCCCATGATCTCCTTGTTGTTACTGAAATGCTCTTCACTTGGGAATAACCCTGAATGAATCTTCCACATCCAACCCTGCCGTGGCTCCCTGTTCTGCAGAATACAACCTGGTCCTCCCAGGCTGATGTCTAAGGGGTTTCTTGTCAGCACCCAGTTATCTGACCACACTTGATTTTCTGAAGTCTGCTTTCTCTCATTCTTAGTCTGAGAACTCCCCTACCTCATCTCTCTCTCTGACAGATTCCATTCATCCCTCAAGACCCAGTGCCACACTTCTTCCTCCAAGAAGCTGATCCGGCCTTTCAGGTGGACGAGGAAACCATTCCCGTGGCTTCCAAAGCACACTGCATATACCCCTCACTGAGACTGGTTCTGCTTTCCTCTCACCAGTGATATGTGCAACCTTCCCTGCCCACAAGGCATTGACTAACTGCTGTCAGGGCGTCCATCCTGTCTTTGCGGTTTCCCAGTGCCTCACCTGATGTCTGGTACACAGGGGACCATAGGAAACATTTACTGACCTAGACACTTGTGTTTAGCTATGCAGCAAGAGGGAAATGCAAATAGCAGCCACTGCTTTGGCCTTTAGAGCTGGCAGGTGTGAGACACAGGGCTGACAGTGGCCAGCCTTGGTGTGCTCTAGGGCTGGAAATGGCCTTTCCCCTCTATGTACCAAAGATCTGTATCTGCAGGAGCCTCTTAAAGGTCAAACAGGAGAGCTCTGCCAGTCTTTGTCCTCATGCAGCATGGTTACCTAAGAACTGCCCTCTCTCAAGGGCTCAGCATGACTCCAAAGGCCCCATCCACACTGGAATTCATGTCCAGCTCCTGCAGCCAAGATGGCATCTACTTACCAATTTCCCTTTAGCTGTGACCATCCTCTCTGTCCAACTATGCACACATTCCAGGGTCTTGGTTCTCTTGGGTGGGCTGAGATTTAGCACTGTGAAGATACAGCTTATCCTGCCTCACCCACCAGCCAGCTCCCCAGCCTCAGAGCTGGCCAGACCCTGACTGCCACTGATGGGAAAGGAGGCAGGAAGCTCTCCCCCAGGCCTGGGGCCACCTTAACAAAGATGTGCATACTCACATTGCCCTTCAAGGGGTCAGCAGTGATGGACTCATAATTTGGGGACGATCTACCAGAAAGGTTTTACGAAAAGGCTGGCCTATCAAATGTTGATAAGGATATGGTGCCATTACCTGGAACTCTCATCTACTGCTAGTAGAAGAGTAAATTGGCACAATCACTTTGGAAAACAGTTTAACTGTGTGTACCAAAGCTGAACATACTTGTATCCTGTGGCCTAGTAGTTCTGCCTTTGGGAATTGGTTCAAGAGAAATCCCTACTTATATCTGCAAAGATTGGTTCAGGAAAGATTGCACTCTAATTCATATGAAACTGCAAGCAGCACAAATAGCCAAAATGATCTTGAAACAGAAGAACAAAGTCAGAGATTCACATTTCCCAATTTCAAAACTTAACTACAAAGCTATGGAAATCAAATCAGTGTGGCAGCAGCATAGAGATAGACATATAGACCAATGGTACAGAGTTAAGAATCCACAAAGAAACCCATACATCTATGGCCAATTGATTTTTGACCAGAGTGCCAAGATCATTCAATGGGCGAAGAACAGTTTCTTCCCTGACACTGGGACAACTGGATTTCTATGTGCAAAACAGTGAAGTTGAATCCCTCATCATATACCTCCACCATAAACAAAAATTAAGTAAAAATGGATCAACAACCTAAATACATGAGCTAGAACTACAAAGCTCTTATGATAAAACTAGATAAATATTTTCACGTACTTGGGTTTGGCAATGGATCCTTAGCTGTGCACCAAAACATGAGCAACAGAAGAAAATACATAAATGGGACTTCATCAAAATGTAAAACTTCTGTGCTTTAAAGGACATTAGCAAGTAAGTGAAAAGATAACCTATAAAATAGAAGAAAATATCTGCAAACCATATATTTGATAAGGGTTTAATACCCAGAATATAAAGGAACACATAAAACACAACCACAAAAAGACAAAAAAAAAAAAAATCCAATTTACAAATGGGCAAAATGGGCCGGTGAGATGGCTCAGCGGCATAAGCGCCTGCCTGGCAAGCGCAAGGGCCTAAGTTCGACTCCCAGAACCCACATATGAAAAAAGGGCCGGTGATATCACTCAGCGGCACGGGCGCCTGCCGGCACGCGAGGTCCTGAGGTCAACCCCCGGTACCCACAAAAGAAATAAATAAATAAATAAAATAAAAATGGGCAAAGGACTCAAGTACACATTTCTCCAAAGAAGATATGCAAATGGCCAATAAGCTCAGCACTGCTAATCATTAGGGAAATGCAAATCAAAACCACAATGAAGTACTGCTTCACACCTGCTGGGATGGCTATTACTAATAAAACGGAAAATAACAAATGTTGATGGGGATATAGAGAAACTGAAACACTCCTGCATTGCTGGCGGGAACATATAATGGTAAGCCACTGCAAAAGAGTTGGCAGTTCCTCAGCAGGTTAAGCACGGAGTTATCATATGACCCAACAATTTCATTCCAAGGCACACCCCCAGAAGAAGCAAAAACAGGGACCTGGAGACTTATATACCAATGTCTACTGCAGCATTATTCACAATAGCCAAAAGGCAGAAACAACACCGCTGTCCTCAATAAATGAATGACCATAATACTGTATATCCATATGATGGAATACTATTCCACCATAAACTGCAGTAATGAAGTCCTGATACATGCTACAATGTGGGAGAGTCTTAAGCACATTTTGCTAAGTGAAAGGAAGCCAGCCGCAAAGAGACTATGATAGTATGAAACAGCTGGAACAGGGGAATTCATAGACATAGGAATTAGATTCAAGGTTACTAAGGGCTGGGAAAGGACGGGAATGGAGAATTATTGCTTAGTGGTTACACAGTTTCTAGCTGCGGTGATGAAAACATTTTGGAATACCGAGTAGTGAGCGACGGCTGCACAATGTTGTGGGTGTACTAAATGCTACTGCACTATAAACTCAAAAATGGCTAAAATACATACATATATACGTATATATATAATTTTAGAATTCTAAAAAGCTGCAACATCCTTCCCTGCTTTGCTATCAAATCCATCCATAGCTGACCCCAAATAAATGACTCCTTGGATAAATGAGACAAAGACATAAAACAGTTTTCCGAAGCACTGTTTCCCCTGAGGGTGATGATACTCTTTGAACTCTGAGTCAGTTACTGTGGAGATGGAGTGGAGGGGATTCTATTCTTGGCCCTGAAACTCCCCTGACCTTGTCATCCACCTTCAGACCTGGTTGTGAAATGGGGACAGCCTCCAGCGTGCCTCAGAAGTCTCCTAAGAACCAGACCAAACTTCTCCCCCCACACCCCGTGTCCTTCCAGCCACCATCTAGATGTCTTTACTGCCACACTCATCACCGATGACGACGTTGGTTTCTTGAACAAAGATGAAAATCACAACAAAATCAAACACACCTGGCACATTGGCCCAGGTGCTCTTCCCAAAGCCTCTTTGCCAGACTTCCAAGGCTGGTGAAAATAGTTAACCCTCAAAGGGAAGCCCAAAATAGTCCAGGCTATAGCAAGAGACATGCTGTTTAAAAAATTTAAAGCTTAACTCCCAGTGTGCCCACCTATACTTCTCACCTGCCTCCCTTCTCCTCACACTGTCCCCTAAAGATGGAGACCAACAAAAATAGCAATGTTCTCTACCTGGTGCCTTCCCTGGCAGCCTAAGTGCCCTGCTAACTTCTACGAAGATGGGGACACTTGTTCTGAACCTGGGGGTTCTTCCCTGACCCTCCTCCTCCAGTGGCTGGGAAATGTCATTTTCTGTCACCATTGCCACACTTCCGGGTTATATTTTAGACTTATCTCCCTAAAACTCCTGAAATGAAAATCTTCCTTTGATTTCCTGGAGGTGTATATAATTCAATAACCATGTACATTAGCTTTTTATTGTGTGCCTATGAAGCCTTCTGTCTGATGTTTAAATGAACGCACCAGAATTTATACATTTAAATGAGTGCTCTCTCCTTCAGAGAGGTCCCCTCAGGAGGCTACATACATATTCCAACAATGCACCCGCCCGCCCGTGCCCAGGACATTTTTGTAGCTCCTCTTCAAAGCCTGCAGCACACTCTTTTGATGGGCTCCTGCAGTGGCACATTTTTATGCTATTGGGGTAGAAATGATCTTTTCTTTCTTAAGTTGAAAGATGAAGCTACGAATGAGAAAGATGGAAGTGGTGCAGTTGGGAATACTGCTTAGCATCAAAAGCAAAGAATGATAATCAGGGAAAGAGCTCTAGTAGCCACTCCCAGGGAGGATGAAACAAGGTTTTGAGCACTATGCAGCCCCCCCCAGTGGCACAGCTCTGGGGGACAACCCACATGGGGGTGAATAAGATCTGGTAACATCAGGAAAAATAATGAGAAGTCACTCCATTGTTATCACTAGAGTCCCTTGTATTCACACATACACTGTTTTGACTAGGGACTAAAAGCCAGAAACTTTCCAAAAGTGATTGCCCAAGGTCATGAGCTGGAAGGGGGAGCAGGCTGCCTACTCTCCAAAGATGACAGAGACTGGCACGTGTAACGAAGTGGCCAGATTACAGTGGTTCCTCGATACATAAAACACTGAATCACCATATGACCCAGACATTCCACTCCTAGGTATATTCCCCAAAGAACTGAAAACAGGTATTCACACAAAAACATGTACACGAATACGTTCACAGCAGCCTTTCATGATAGCCAGAAGGTATAAACAACTCAAACGGTCCATCAACCGACAACTGGAGAATAATGGTATACACAGCTAAATGCCGCTCAGTCAGAAAAAGGACTGAAGTACTGACACATCCTATAACATGGCTAGACCTTAGAAACATTGTAAGTGGAAGAAACTGGGCACAAAAGGCCACGTGCTGTATGATTCTGTTTATATGAAATGTCCAGCCCAGGCAAGCCCGTGGAGACAGAGCAGATCGGTGGTTGCTGGGGTTACTGAGAGAGGAGATAGCAGGGACTGCTTAATCCATGAGGGGTTTCCTTTGGGGGCAGTGAAAGTATCTTGGAACTAAATATGGCGGAGGTTGCACAACAGAATGAGTAAATGTCACCAAATTGTGCACCTCAAAACATTTTATGTTATGGGTGTTTTGCTATAAAAAAAGAAAGAAAAAAAAGAAAAAAGAAGAGATGAGAGTGTCCGTGCTAAATCCTGATAGGAGAGCTTTGGTATGGGAGGGTAGAGGCTGATGGCTCTGGTCGGCAGCTCTTATAGGTGGCGGCGCTGAGGTCCTCTCAAAATGGTGGAGTAGAGAAGGCAGTACGAGGACACCGGCCTGTGTACAATCAGCCCACGTACCTTGCCTCTTCTTCATACTGCGAAGACCGGTTATGAATGCATTTTGATGAGGACTAGAGAGGACATATGCGGAAAAGATCCCTGTGGGGACAGGAGCGACAGTTCCTGAGACACACCAGAGGGGGACATGTCCACTGCAGCTGGTGTTCCTGTCCATCCCTGCGGCACAATGGCCATCAGATTACAGCCCCACTGCCACCTCTTCTGGGCCATCATCGAGCAATCCTGTGGGCTGGGGAGGGCAGGGGAATGAGGCTCTTCTCTTTACCAGCAGCTGCTTGTCATGAGGCCCACCCAGCTCACTCGCCTGCAGCCCCCTCTTCCATTCCTTCTCCAACCCTGAAGGGTGCTCACAGATGCTCCCTGAGCATATCTGTATCCCCAGCACGAGGCTTTATCAGGAAATGAACACACCAGACAGGCAGCTGAGACTGGTCTCCAACCACCCAGCCCCCTTGGCAGCCTCTAGCTTAGGGTTATGTTTTCCTAATCTTTCTGCATGAGGATTTACCAACTCACAGAAGAGACAAGACCCTTAGCAGCAATTACAAGACTAATAACATTAAGTCTTAAATGGTTATTATACACCCAGATCCCTTATTAGTTGTGACAGCTAGTGAATCAGGGGAGCAGTGGATTTTAATGTGCGTGAAAAATAACTTTAAAAATTCAATGGTCTCAGTCAGTGCAGCTGTGGGACCCAAGACCCAGCCTCGGGAAAATACCGGAAGAGAGATCCAGGAGGGAGCCTTTCATTCATTTATCCCATGACATAGCACAAACGTTGACTGGGCCCCCATCGTGCAGCTCTAGGGACAGAACCCCTGCCTGTGTTGCCTACTGTGACATGATGGGGGACACAGGCTGTCTGGTTAGCAGCAGGCTCCTAGCATTTTCCCATCCAGAGTCCAGAAGGAAGTAAAGAAAGATCAGTTGCTACAGGCAACAATGGGCAGTCCCAGGGGTGACTCAAGGGTGACACCCCACTGGAGGGGACCCCTCTGAGCCCAGGAGCACCTACTGTAGCGAGCAGAACACGGTGAGATGTGTTCTTGTTGGAGGCCACCAGACAAATGTGAGAAAAAGAAGTGCCCTGTGTGCATGCTGTAAGGCAAAAGGCTGACTGGCTAGAAAGCCAACAAGAAACACCCTCATTGGGACCTCTCAGAAAAAGGTGGGGAAGGAGCTGCTATAGCTGTCAGGGGCCCCAGAGTCCCTGCACTGAGTAGGGTGCGGGCAGGCTCCACACCACAAAAGGACTCCTGAGACACACAAGAAAAATGAGGGGGAAGGGAAGTGTCAAATAAAAGGCAAGGAACGGGGAGAGAGGAAGAGCAGAGCCAGGCAAGGAAAGGCGTAACTGCCAGGCTGACCCATTGCCATGGCAACGCCCTCCTGCCTGGTACCCAGGAATAAATTATTGATCATGGACACTGCTTCTCCCGCCTCCTCATAGCCCCCAGTGCCCTCTTTGCTGCCATCATTATTCTCTCTCCCACTCCACCTATTTTGTATTTGCCAGAAAGAGTCACTCTGAGACTCAAGAGGGGCTCAGAAGAGTCACAAGGCCACCTCCACACACCCCCAGCCCCAGCCTCCCCGGCCATCACACAGCCTGGCTGTTCTCACCACCTGTCACAGATTGAACTATGTCCTCCTCAAACTCACACATCCTCTAAAGTGGTCGGGTCTTTCCAGTGTGACTGTATCTGGAGGTAGGGTCTCTAAAGAGATCACCTAGGAATATGAGGTCTTACGGGCGGGCTCCAGGGCAACATGACTGGTGCTACTGAAAGAAGAAGCAGTTGGGACACAGACTTGTGAAGAACCAGGGAGGAAACAGCCATTGGGAGAGGAGCCTCAGAGGAAACCTCCCCTGGCAACACTTTAATCTCGACTTCAGCCACCAGAATGGGGAGGAAATACATTTTTGTTGTTTAAGCCTCCTGGTCTATGGGACTTGGTTACAACAGCAATGGAAAACCACACACTACCCAAGTAGGACCCTCTTAAAACCAGCTATCACACTGGGGTGCTCTCACAGGACTGAAAACTGTCCCTGCAGCTGGGTCAGAGGACTGTGAGAGCCCACATGGCCCCACAATGGGCTTCTGGGGCAGGAGCTGGGGAGACAGAGAACACCTGGGTGGCAGGTGGCAGCCCGGGAAGCACAGCACACCTGGAGCCAGGTGGGTACACCCAGGCGGTGCTGCAGCCTGCCTCTATTCTGGCTTTCCCTGCTCAGATGTTAGTCATCTGGCTTCTCAATGTCCAGTCCCCTATCCTGGGAGAATGCAAGGCTGGAAGGTGGCAGAGCAAGCGTGAGGAAAGAGATGACGGGAGGCAAAAGCAGCCACGGTCCTTGGCCAGAGGTGAGTGGACTAAGGGCCCTGTTTCGAGGAAGAAGTTGCTTCTGTGGTACCAGCCAAGCATATTGAAGTGGGAGAGGCTAATCTTTAATTCAAAAGATAAGCACTACCGGGGAGGACATGGAGAAGCTAGAGTCCCATGTTCTGCTGGGGGGAATGTAAGAATGGCCTAAGTCTGGCAGTTCCTCCACTAGCTGAACGCAGAATCACCACAGGACCCTCCATTCCTCTCCCAGTGTATTCCCTCAAGAGCTGAAAATAGGTACTCAAACACATTTGCGCCCAGGTTCACAGCAGCAACGTTCACAACAGCTGGAAGTGCAGTGGCCCAAAAGTCCATGCACAGGTGAACAGGAAAACAAATTGAGGGGCAGACATTCAAGGAACTATGATTCACCCCTCAAGAGGAAGTACCAACACATGGGACAGCGTGGACAAAACTTGGTATTGGTAAACACCAAGGGAAAGATGCCAGACACAAAAGGCTGCGTGTGGTAGGATTCTTCTAGTTTGAAATAGCCAGAATAGGCAAGTGTTTGCAGGCCAAAAGCACAGTAGTGGCTGCAGGGGGCTGGGGAGAGGAGAGAAGGGGGACATCTCTGTACAATAGGTGGGAGATGTCCTTCGGGGGTGCTGGAAGTTTGGAAACTCAGGAGGGGTGGCAGTTGCACAACATTGTGAATCTACTAAATGTCACTGAATTATTCACTTTAAAACTGTTAATTTCATATTCTGAGAATTTCACTTCAGTAAATTATTATCATTTAAAGTTTAGCACTATGTGTGTGGGGGATCATTCTAGTCTATCTTTGTGTATGTTTGACATTTTATCACACACACGCAGACACACAATGCATCTTTTCCAATCTTCCCCTGTGCACCCTCCTCACTCATGTCCTCCTGCCCAGCTTCACCGGGGAGCGATGGCTGCCTCAGCTCTTGGTGCCTCTCCCATCTGTATGTACTCACCCCCTCACCCCAGGGGCCATTTAGAAATCTTGGACTTTTTAGCTCATTCTTTTGACTAGAAGATAAGCCTGCAAAGGAAGCGATCACATTTTTTCTTCCTTATTACAAGCAAGGAGCAGCAGAGTGTAGAAATGATGAGACAAATAAACTAAAGCCACATACAGAGTGAGCATCCCTTACCCAAAAATCCTAAACTAGAAAGGCTCTGAAATTTAAAACTTTTTGCATGCTGATCCGACACACCCTATCTGCACTAACACTGCAATGCTGGCAACAGAAAAAGGATTGTTGCTTGAGTCAGGTGGACTGGGAGAAGGTCCTGGCTCCGTCCCTCACTCACTGACTAAGCCTGAGTCCTAGGGGTCAGTCAGAATACCCTGTCATACTGTTCGGAAGCTCAATGAGAGCCTCCACTCGTGTAAAAGAATGCTGTACACAGTAAAGCACAAGGCAAAGAAGATACTATTAGTAAAGCACACGCTTACTTACTTGATGAGCTACTGGTCGTGCCTTGTACGCTGCCCCAGACTCCCTGAGAAGGTTCACTGGAAAACCACTTCTTATTAAGGACTTCCCTCCCAGGGGACCAAACAGTGTCTGCCTGATTAGGGTCAGGAAGGGACACTGGAGAAGCAAAGACAAGAGCCTCTAGCTAAACAGACCCTTCTCCTGACAAGAGAGAGGAGCAGAAAGACCCCAGGTCAGAGATGAATGCCCAGGGGAGGGCCAACTAGCCTGCAAGAACTCCAGAGTGTTTCTCTTCACACGAACAGATGGCAAAGTGAAAGGGGACACTTGTCCTAAGGAAGCAGCATTCAAAGAGTTAATCCCCGAGTGGAACCGCCCACCTGTCCAAAAGTCCCTCCCTCCTCAAACAGCAGCATCTGCTGGGAATCAATAGCTTTCCCTCCCTGCAGGTAATTAGGTCAGCTTAGAGGATTTCCCAGGTCAGGAGGGTGGCAGGAGGCAGCACAACAGGGCCCTTTTGTCATAGGCCAGGCTCCCAGTGCTGAGCTGGCCCCTCCTCCCATGTCAGGCACTCACTCATTTACTGGGTTAAGTGTCAGTCCCAAATGAAGGGCCCCTTATGGCAAAAAAAAAAAAAAAGGAAGCGGGTAAAGTTATCTACACACAGCCCCCACTCATTTGCTCCCTGGATGATCCCACTGTCCAAGGAACAGAACAAGTAAGAAACAGAGAGAGCAGGCCCAGGATTTCAGCTCTTGCTGTGTCTATGAACGGGTCAGACAGGAAGGCTGCTGGGTAGAATGGGCAGTGGGCAGCCTGATGACAGGAAAAAATCTAGCTGCAGTGTTGTGCTAGGGGTTAAGTTTAGGTTTGCAAGTCAGAAGCTCCCTTGGAGTCCCTCAGAAGAAAAAGAGAAAGCAGCTAAGGGGAGATCCCCACACTGGTTCTCTGGTGGCCCATCTCCTTCCTGTCTCTCTCCCTCCCCACAGGCAGGTTCCCCTTGCCAGGAGAGAAGTGCACCTTACTGGCCCCCATGGGTGGGAGCAGCAGACCGGAAGGGGGTGGGGTCTGAGAAGCCCAGCAAGAAACTCATTCACACCCTCGCCACCTGGCTCCCCACTCTACCTGTCAGGAGATGGGGGAGATGAAGAGGGGTTAACACGGGTTTGGCGTGATAGTAAGAGCAATGTGAACAGCTGTGCTCAGGACACACACACACACACACACACAGAGCAGAGGTCTCCTACTGGCAGGAACAGAACACAAAGGACTGGCTCAAGGTTCTAAACCCTCCGATCCAGTTTGCTTCATCTTAACTACACCCTAAAATACTACAAGGGCCAGTCTGAGGTCTGGGCATAGAGGGATGTAGGAAAAAAGCTCCAGGCCAGGGGTCTGGGACAGCACTCAAGTCGAGATGGACACACGCACACCAGGAGGAAATGGCCAAAGTTGAAGAGGATTGACATATAAAAATACAAGCTAATGTGATTACAAAAACTAAAAGCCACCCTCCAGTTATCTGCTTATTGCTGAGCCTGAACACATTCCAGGCCAGCCGCTTCTCATACAAACTCGAAGTACATAAAAGCATTTGTTTTCAGCCTCCACGAAAGAAAAATCAGGAAGGGTAATCTACGGATACTGCCATCAGGTAGGTCGTTCCTAAACCAGATATGGGCTGCAGATGATCTGGGGCTGGGGCTCCCCGCAGCACTGCTTTCCGTCTGTTAGTGTGGCCATAAGAGCATCAAGCCAGGCTGGGAGGATAGTGTCTAATGACAGTGCTGAAGATCCTTTGGCCAGGTGTGGTCCTGACTTCCCCAGGCCAGGTCATTAGTCCCTCTTTCAGAGGTCACTGCCCTCTTTCTCAAAACATGAACTTAAAATTCTGGTGCAACTGAAGAGAGACCAGCTCACTGAGACAAAGTTTGCCCGGGAAGCTACCGGGAGCCCCATGGTGCCACAGCAGTACTCCCAGGAGTCCCCGGACTGTGCGCCAAGTTCATCCGTCTATAGATGACATTTGCCAAAGATAATATGTAGCTGGTGAGAGAGGGGAGGGAGTACGGTGTATTTGGTTGTGCTTATTTCTGACCCCAATGGCAAGCTTCAGCCATGGACGCCGAAAGAGCTGTCCCAAGTGTGAGGCCAACCAGCTTCTGCTTAACTACCACACACGCAGAACCGACCTCTCACTTTCTATCTGCGTGAAGCTCTAGTAGATCCGATGACCTCTAATATCCCCTCTAATTCTAAGACCCAATGATTCCAATGGCTTGAAAGTTCTCGAGGAAGCTGGACAGAAAGCTGCTTTCTGATTATGGTTCTGACAAGTGGACTCCAAAGATGTGTCTGTTATGGTTTAGATCTAGAATGTCCCCCAAAGCCTCACGTGTTCAGAGGTTGGGCATTGGGAAGGTGACTGGATCAAGGGGCACTATGTGCTGTTAGGAGGTGGGGCCTGGTGGGAAGAGGCAGATCACTCAGGGCATGACCTAGAAGGGTATATCTCCCTCCCCAGCTCTCCACTCTGCTTCCTGTCTGCCATGACATGAGCAACTGTCCTCCACCTAGGCCTTTCTACCATGCTGTTTCTGCCTTAGAGCCTGCTGACCATGGACTGAAACTTCTGAAACCATGAGCCAATATAAACCTCACCTTTCATTGTGGGTGTCGGGTATTGTGCCTCAGGGACAAGAAAAGTGACTAAGGCAGTGTCCAATTCCATTCCGAAGAACAATCTGGGGGAACAATGTGTCCCCTCCCCCCAGTTAAACTACTATACTAGTCTGTTCTTTGCGGGTTGCAAACCCTGTACACCTTAGGATCCCAGAGCATCAGAGCCAGAAGGATCCTAGAGAGTATGTTCTCTAATGCTTCCCATCTTTTCATCTTATAACTGCTGCACAAAAATTTAAGAATATTTGGTTAATTTGGTTATTTTTAAAGCATGTTAATTAAGATCAGCTCATCATCGGAATTTTTATGGGTGTATTTTTAAACCAATAATTAACAATGATTTTTACATGAATAAAGGCAAATTTTACCTTTTTCCCCCCTTTAGCAACAGTGCACCATTATTCAATTTGTCTCGGATTAACTAGATAAGAAAAAGCATGACCTATTAATATATTTTAAGATGTTATGTCAGGCTCACAGGTCAAATTACATTCTAATAATTTCATCACAGTTAAGGTATAAAAATTCACAAAGTTGCTTGCATATCCTGAAATTGGAGATTCATGTACTTGGTATGTTCTATTTTTCAAATTGTGTTTCTAAAAAGAAAAGGCTTTCAGATCAATTAACATGTACTTCTCTGTTATAGATCTGATAGTATCTATTCACAGTAAATGAAAATCCACTTTAGATATAATTACCACTTTTTGAGTACTATAAACATCTTGATGTGTTATAAAAATTTCATCAGCTGAATACAATCTGGTAACCAGCATCTTCAAACAAATTTGTGGAATTATTATTATTGTGCTCTTCCTTAACTCTGTGAGGTGCCTTATGTTTCCTGTCTCCACTAATGGTTCATTATGGAATTTTTAAAAAAGACAATAGATGAATAAGAAGAAAAGCAAGTCACAACTATGAGGACAAAACTACCCCTGCAATAGGCAATGTACATCAGATAATACACCACCAAGGACATATGAGGGGAGTCACATCTCCTCCAGGTCCTCACACCTGACGATAGGAGAGTCTGTTTCATATTAAGGAGAAAAACAAGGAATAGAAGCGTTAATTGACTGATTAAAATGGAAATGAAGCCAGAGGCCATTACAAGCCGTTTGAGAACCCCCGGAATTTTAGAATCACAGGCTGGGGAAAAAAAGTCTTGTTCACCATTGTTTAACTCATTGCCTCATTGAATTTGCTAGAAGAAATTGAGGCCCAAAGAGGAGAATGAGCTACCTGAAGTCACCTGATGACTCAGAGCACAGCAAAGATTGGTCTCCAGTCTGCTGGCTGCTTCTCCCTTCCTTACAGGGGGCCCAACAGGGAAAGGATGGCTCTGAAGTCCAGGGTGGCATGAGACAGAGTCCAGTGGTCAGACAGGAAGACTGGGAAACAGCTGCTGTGGAACTCAGCTGCTGTCCTGTTTGCCTGGGTGCCCCTCACAATGCTAGGCATGGTCCTTAGGCATTTAGGTGGTGTTTGCTGGATAAAAGAAGGGATAAATGACTAAACATCACAGAAGAGAGATGGTACCAGGGTCAGGATTTGGACTCCGGCTCCCACAGTCATGCAGTGCCTGCTCTGATCCTTCAAGGGTTGGGACAATGTCAGTCTCAGGAAGGCAGTCCCAGCTGCTGGCACTTCCAGGATAGGTAACCAGAACATCATGGGATTGGAGCACTGGGGGAACTCGGGAGGTCTGAGTGTGGTCCTAGCTCTGAAACTAAATGGCACGAAGACCATTACTAAGCTGTTCTCCATGTGCCTCCTCTTGCAAAATGAAGGCCTGGATTCACAGTTCTCCAAATGTCCCTAGACCAGCAGCCTGTGCATCACAACAGGTATGTATATTCTTGTGGTAGGCCTGGGCTTACGGCCTCAGAAAACAGGCTGGGTCCAGGAATCTGTGCTCTAACAAGCGTCCAGGTGATTGGGATGCACGGTAAAGCTTAGGAGTCACAGATCAGCCCACTTTTAAGATCCCTTGCAGTTCTGAACGTTCCTATCTAAGCCTGGATAGTGAGATGATGACCACAATGAGGGTGCTCGTATTGGCAGTGGACACTTAACAGGGTTCTGTCAAGATGCTGAGCCCTCCTGGGATCCCTTCTGGCGGAAGCTAACTTTGGTAGGGAGATGCAGCCATGAACAGTAGTGGCTGATAAGCCCAAGAATAGGTCCACATCTTCCCTTTTGGGACTTCTACCCTCCATGCTTGGATTGTAAGCCCCAAAATGAGGCCTGAGAAGCAGGAGAAAGGCATGACACCAATGCAGATGTGTGGCTGCACCCAGTACCTGCCCAGATCACCTGGTCTCCTGGGGCACAAACCTGTCCCCAAGCCCCAGGGCTCTCCTCTCAACATGTCAAGCTTAATTTTCTCATTTTGATTACAGCAAGGCTGCTCAATAAATAGTGGCCTGCACAGTTTTACCACTAATTACTTCTCTTGTTAACAGTTGGGCAAGGATGACAGTGAATACTTGGCTATGAAGTTGCAGGTGGAGATTGAAACAGCTCAGAAACAACCCCAAAAAGGGGCAATGGACCCTTCCTGAACCCCTGTCCTCCTCTCTATCCCCAACAGCCAGTTGCTAGCAAGAGCTTTCAAATTAAAATAACACCAACAGAAAAAAAAAAGCACATCAGATCTGAAAGGTTATTATTTCCAAATGATTGAGGTTTTCTTTGTTTCTTCTTTAATTTTATGGCTTTACCTTTATAACCAGAGAAATAACATTTAAAAATAAAAAGAATGCTGTATGCTTTACTGCATGTTTTACTTTAATAAAATTTGTAAATAAAGGTAGTGACAAAGGGGATTGTGTCAAATCACAGCCTCTCTGACCTACTGAGGGCCCACTGAGGATCCACTGAGAGGCAGAGTCAGTGACTGAGAAAGAACTCACAGGAGACAGGGTGAGTTTCCCAGGTTTCCCTCTGTGGCTCCCTTTGAACCTTAGTGTGTTCCTCTGGGAAATGGGGAAATTACCACTGCTTCCAGTGTCCAAAGATGGGAAGAATAAGCTGGAGGCAAGTCCTCTACACCCACCCACACTGCCCTAGACCCTCTCTTTGCTTTCATGTTCTCGTCAACATCAGAACTGCGACTAACGCCCTTCAACTCCTCTGCCCCTGGATGGATCCTCTTCAGACCAGGACAGACAAGCCGGACAACTCCCCCACCTGCCACGCCACTGCCTGTCTACTGCCCATCGGGAAAGAGGCAAATATAAAGTGACCTGCCTCCAAATGAGACAGAGGTGCATCTACTCAAGGGCCAGGGAGGAATCGCTAACCAACTAGGTTTATAGAATTTTCTGGAAAGAAAAGTGGGGCCGGGTGTCAGAAAAGAGTCAAGTCCTTAACAGCACCCTGATTTCCCAAGTGCACAGCCAATGGGTGAGGAGACATAAAGGGAAGGTGGCTGGTGGCCTTTAGAGAGAAAGCTAGGAGAAACTTCCATTGCCTGCATAGTCCCAGGCAAGGCAGTGGTCAGTGGTATGAAGTGAACTAGGCCTACCCAGAACCTGGTCCTTTTTCAGGTTAGTATCTGTGATGGCCACAGTTCCCCAGCAGGAAGGGATACGAGTGGGTGGGTACACAGTCACCTTGGACCTCAGGCTGGGAAGGTCTTCTCAGCACTCACCATATATATTTAAATTACTTAGCACATTGCCCAGCACATGATAAGCTCTGAATATCCAGTAGCTGCCTTTATTTAGCTTATTATTATTACTACTACTGCTCTGGCTGTAACAATAGCTAGGGATGAGGAAGATCACAGGCCACATACCTGGAACCTGTGACCACAGCACACTCTTGTCCTCCTACTTGTGGTCAGGCCAGTAACCATGGTCAGTTCATGCACATCTGAGTTCTCTCAACCTGGAATCAGTCCCCCAGTGGAGACAAAGATCTTCAATCTTTTCGGACGCCTGCCACCTCCCTCTCCCCCTCTTTTCTTACACACACACACACAGAGCAGTCTTCCATGAGTACCACTGAGAATTCTATAGACTGGACAAAGGTTGGACAAGTGCCAGCTGCCCAGCTGCAGCTGAATGTAGGACTCAGAGTGGCCTCAAAGCAAAAGATGAACAAGCCATCCAGCCCAGCAACCACACAGCCATTGGTGATGCAAGAAGACAATGGGCTCTTCCCAGGCTTGGCCACCGAGTCCCGTGGCTGTTGAGGCCAGGCCTTGGAACCTTGCCAGGGCTTGGAGGGTGCAGTGCTGGTCACAGGATGTCCTCTGCCAGAGCGATTTTACTGGAAGAGGCTTTGCATCGGGTGGATTGCTCTCTTTCCCCGACCTAGGAACCCAGGGTTTGCCTTGTACGGATAGACAGGAAGCCAGAGGCCAAAGATGGACACGTAGGCCCGCTTCACTCTGATTCATGCTGCTTTCTCAACAGATGACCAACACTCTGTGCCTTGGTTTCCCCACATCTACAGTGGAAATCAGACATTAGCTCAGTGTACTAACATGGTGCAGCCAATGTAAAAAGATATAATTAGATCACAGGAAATGGTTTATTATGAGAAATGGACTCCAATTCCTTGCCCTGAAATGTACCTCTTTCTTCTCCCTGTGTTTTCTTGATCAATTCTGAGTTGGTTTCCTCATCCTTTCTGGGCCTCATTTTAAAATCAGAAAGTGGAGTGTGAACCATGGGAGGCTGCTGGTGGTAGGGCTCGGGTCTCTCGCCTGGCCCCACTCCGCTTCTGGCGTGCGCTGCTGCCTCCTCAGCAGCTCTGGAGAGGGGACGCCAGGGTCCTTTGCCCCCGGCCACGGCGCCCATGCCAGGGCTTTGCCGCCCACAGGGTCCGAGCTGGACCGTGTGGAGGCCTGGCTCCTCTGGAAGGCTCATGAGACAGCCTTCCTGGCCTGGTTCCACAATGGCCTCTTGGCTTCGGGCATCGTGGTCACCTCCTTCCTGCAAAGTGACGTGGGACCAGAAGCTGCCTGTAGCTCCTTCTGGCTGGGCAGCACCTCCTAGCCGGGGGCCTGGCTGCGCTGCGTGGACCCCTGCGTGTGCTGCTGGGGACACGGCGGCCAAAGCCGCCAGCCTGCTGCAGGCCTGCACCGTGGGCCTCTACCTGGGCCAGCTCGAGCTCGAAGTGGAACTCGTGTCCGACCACAACGACGACGGCAATGGGGCGGCCACCGCTGAAGGCCTTGACGGAGCCAGCTGCCCGCTGCCCAAGTGAGCAGCAGGACTGTGAGGACCGACTGGCCCGAGGGCTGGGACATTAAAACTGGGCTGCCTGCGCTCCAAAAAACAAAATGAAACAAAATCAGAAAGTCATCACTTCCTCCCCTCCATCCTTCTTCCTCTTTTTAGACAACCTAATGGGCCTCTGAGACGCACGGAGTCAGAGCTTTACCTTTCAAGGTGCCATGTTAAATTTGCCTGAAAGCTTTCCAGGTACCACAGATTAACATCTCTCTCTCTCTCCTCAAATCCAGCATCTCTTGTGGGCTGAACCCTCCATTTGCGTTTGTCCTTCTTCACCTGTACCATTTGTGGATGCCTGGGATGCTTCCTCGCGAGAGCACAAGGCTTTTGAGGCAAAACCTGCCTTTGTGTTCCCTCTGTAACTCTTGTAGTACCCAGCTCAGTTGTACTGAGCACCTATCGGGGTCTCAAAGATATTTTACAGTTGCTCACTGAAGCCATTAGGTGTGCTCAGGAAAAGCAGGGCTTGAAGCCACTATCAGGAAGGAGAGGTGGAGACACAACGATGACAGCTGACATTCATGAGCACTTCTTATTAGCCAGGTACTGTGCAAGGGGGCCCATGTACCTTATTTAACAAGTCCATGCAGAGAGTTGTTAATGGAGATGTAGCAAACAGCTTCAAGTGCTGTGGAGTTGGGCCCTGCTGGAAGGGTCTCGAAGGCTGGTGTGGGATTGGGTTTACAGATGAAAACCAGAGAAGATTTAAATCATTTGCCAAAGATCACACGAGTGAACAGAGAACCAGGTCTGAACCAGGCAGTCTAACTCCAAGTCCCTTGCTCTTGCACAATGTTCTACTTCTAAGACCAGATGCATGCACTCGGGTATTTCACAACACGAACTTACAAAAACAAATCTCAGGAGGAGAGAAAAAGGGAAAGGCAGACAAACAATCTGGAGCTAAATCAGTCCAAGAAATAAACTGAGAAGCAAGTATAAATAAAACTGGGGAAATCAGAATAAGAGTACAGGACTAGTTTAATGTCAATGTCCTAGTTGTGAGTGTGCACTATAGTTTTGCAAGATGTTACCATTAGGAAAAACACAGCCTCTCTCTGGATAATTCCTACCACTGTTTATGGATTGACTATCTCAGGAGAACTTTCAGTAACAGCCATAATAAAACAGTCACAGGAAGGAGAACATCTCTGTCCCTAACACACCAGCATCCAGGCAGACACCAGATAACATCACCAATCCACTGAGAAACAGAACATTCTTGGTCTCAAAGCCTCAACTGCAATGTTTTATGGTGTCCTCTAAAAGCCCCCTCTTAATTTTTTTTTAAGGTTTCAGGAATTTAGAGGAACCATAGAGCGTGTTTGGAAAAGATTTTCCCTGTCTGGATCAGAACGGGGCCTTAATTCAGCCCTGACCTAATCGCATTCCAGCTTTTCAGACCTTTCCAGGAAGTCTTGCCACATCTCCTTCAGTACTCCACTTCCCCTGCACCAACGGCAGACATCTCCAGCTCCCAGTATGTCCACCTCGCCTGTGCCCCCAACTGTCAGGACGGCGTGACAGTACACCGCTGGCCCCATGGCCAATGGCAGCCAGACGGAGGAGGAAATGGAGCAGAGTGTGGGGACCATCAGCCAAACCCATCCTAGTCCCAGCAGTTCATGAAGCCCAAGTCCCAGAAGCCCAGCAGGCTTCACACTGATTCCCACAGCATGCAGTGTGGGCCATGCAGGAACAGCTTAAGCACTGAAACCCCGAGCTCTGTGGTCAGATGGGCATTTTTTGGTGTTTCGGGAATGGATCCTGAGTGGCCAGGTTGTGGCTAACAGGAGTTTCATTTTTAGCTCAGGCTTAACTGGAAGTTTTTATTCCCATCAGAAGGGCACACTAACCACAGTCAGAGGTGCGGGGAGGGGCGTTTTCAGAAAACTTCAGGGTTGCTCAAAGAGAAAAAAAAAGTGAGAAATATAAAATGAGGATTTGGCACAATAAACGGGGATTGCCAGCATATGAAACAGTGTCTAGCAGCAAACACACTAAAGCCACCCAAGGTACAAAGCTCTCTGCATTTAAAAGTAAATTTGGAACAGTTCATAAAGCCTAATGCTAGCCCTGATATGAGAAACCAACAGCCAGCACAGGATTTTATGGAACACAAAGAAGAAAAATCAGCCAAATCAGAAGATGGCAAGAGAACAAATGTGGACCAGATATGACTGCAGAGCTGCTCAGACCTCAGTGCAGAGCGTTAGAAATTGATACCTGAGCCCCCTGTGTGGCATTTGCCCTTCTGTGTAGTGAGGCTCCAGTTTCCAATGCTCTCTTTCTCAGTGTGGATTCAGTCAGCCTCAGCTAATACCTGAGTGGGTGCTGAGTTAAACACTCTTCCAGGTACAGATAAGCACCTGGACTAGGTGGCTCCTGCTCCAGTTAATCAGCCATCCCCACTGCTCACATTCACCAGCTCGGCCCTGTAATCCTGGCATCACCGCTGAAGCAAGAAGGGTGGGCAATAGTAGAGCAGACCTCAGGGCCTCCTCTAATGCCAAAGCAATTGGAGGAGACATGAGCCCCGACCACCCACCCAGGATGGGGGCTCCGGCAACAGGTGACGAAAGCAGTCAGCAGATATCACACCTAGAAGCAAGGTGGATGAGGGCTGCCCCCCTTCTGTATTCCCATTTCCTTTTAGTACCAGCACACAAGGTAAACCAAGGCAAGCCAAAGAGATTGCATCTGGGTTCCATGGCTCTGTTGCACAGACAAGGGTCTACTCTTTTCTGGAGAGTCTTGGGCCTGAGGAGCAAGGGAGACTGATCAGTGTGGCTTGAAGTTACACTGTCACCGAGATCCAGACAGTGCCAGTGCTCTCGGACCCTAAGGAAAACTGGAGTTTCCACGATACCCAGACTCTCACGCTTCAGTACAAGTGACCCTCAGACCAGGACGCTTCTCAAACAAAGGGACCATCAGCCCATACTGGAACCCAGAACTGTGTGACAAGTAATGAGCCAGGTTCAGGAGACCCATGTCCAATCCCAGCTCCGAGACTCAGAACTGGGCCGTGTTGGGAGAGCTGCCCCTCACTCTGAGCTTCTGTCTTCTCTGTAAAGGAGATAACAGCATCCAGTTCACTGACTTGGTGGTATCGCAGGTTTATTTAAACAACCCTCTCAGGTGGACACTGGTGTCCCCACTTTACAACTGAGAAATTAAAGTAGCGAAGGTTAAATTCTTTGCCCTAATCTCACTGGCTCTGTCGGGTCCCTAATCAGTGCCCTTTCTGCCACCCCACACTAGACTCATCATCCATTCGGTATACATTTACTGCAAGTTGACCAAGTTTCTGGCGCTGGATACTCACTGCAAGTTATTCTTCCAAGAGTAGAACTGGCCTGCTCTAAACAGTCACATGCTTTGATCCTACTCTTAAGGTAACCAGCTGAGCAAAGCACCCGCAAGCTGACCGCAAGCTACATGGGGAAGGCGCTGGTTTATGATGCAAAACATCTCTGCTTCTGAGCCTCTTATGATCCCTGTGGTCAAGGAGGACACAGCCTGGTGCAAAGCACAGCTGAGGCTTGAGAACTCACATGTAGAGTCTTATCCATCCAAGTGTGGTTTGTGGACAGCCAGTCCTGGCATTCCCTGGGAGCCTCTTAGAAATGCAGAATCTCAGGCCCAACCCAGACATACTGATTCCGAATCTGCAGCCTCCCATGGTCCCAGGAGACCTGTGTGTGCAGGGAGGCTGAGAAGCACCGTGGTGAGGGACAGCCCCCTCCCTGAACCCAGCCAAAGAGGCCCTTCCCAGCTTCAGCTGGGAGACACAGTCCACCCGCTTCTTGCCAAGCAGAGCACATGCCTAGAGAGTAAAGCAGGGATCTGGGTGACCACGGGGAGCCATGCCACCACGCTCTACTTCTCCTGTCCTCCAGAGCTGCCCCTGGGCCAGCATCATGGGACTCCATGACCTGGAGCTGCTGGAGTCTTAACGAACTCTTCTGCGACTAAGTGGAAGTCTCAAAACAAAAAGACTCTGTCACCATTTAAGGGATAAGAAATAAAAGGAAGATGGGCGTGGTAATGTGTACCTATAATCCCAGCACTCTGGGAGGCTGAAGCAAGAGGATCACAAGTTCAACTTAGCAACTTAGCAACTCAGCAAGATCCTGCCTCAAAATAAAAAATGAAAAGGGCTAGAGATACAGCTCAGTGCAAAGGCCCTGGGTACAATCCCTAGTACTGCCAAAAAAAAAAAAAAAAAAAAAAAGTAAAAGGAGTTTCTTCCCCTTCCACACCATCCCTGCCCCCTCCAGGACTGTTCTTTACTACAGAAGAGGCGAGCTCAGAACAGCACGGCCTCAGCACAGCCCCGGAGACAGCGAGCTGCCTGACCACCCATAGAGACGGCACTGTCGCTGCAGGCACGGAGGTGGCTGGTACTGGCTGAGCCTTGTGAAGGAGGGAATCCTCAAGAGATGCCAGACAGAGGCACACACATCATCGGGCCCTCCAGTGTCCTGCACCCCACCCCGGCTCTGGAGCCCCACTACCACTCCGCCTTTGTTTCCATCTATCGTGTGCATGCGTGTGTGTGTGTGTGTGTGTGTGTGTGATTTTTCATATATGCCTGCCTATGGGCTCCCATCAGCCTGGAAACAATCATCCTCAGCTCCTCCTTTGTCACTTCCCACAGTACTAAGTGCAGAGACTTGCACCCAGCAGGAGCTCGACAAATATTATTTGTATTCACACGCACACATTTTCTAGGGGTCAGACCCACAGCTCCAGGCTAACAAAGAGCTACTCACAAGCAGGCATCTATTAAGGAGGACTAGCAGCACATTGAGATTCTATGGGAGAAAACAAGAAGGCCTCTCTTGCACAATCGCATGCTCTGGCTTGAGAAATCAGACAGCAAGCCTAAAATACCAGAGACTCGGGCACATCAACTGCCACGTGCCAACACAACGAGAAGTTTCAGCTCTAGTCCTCTGACTTGCTTACTGATTGGCACTTTAAAGTATTTCTCCCTCTGGAGTTTCTACTGTTCACCCATAGCCCCATCCTGGCCAGGTACACCAGGTAAACAGGATGAGAGCAAAAAAACCCCCAAAAACAAAAAACCAAACAAACCTAGAGTTAGAGCCAAACATAGCAGCACATGCCTTTAATCCTAACACTCTGGGGGGCTGAGGAAGAATGATTACAAGTTTGAGCCCAGCCTGGGCAATTTAGCAATTTAGTGAGATTCTATCTCACACTTTAAAAAAAATATTATTATTATTATTTTTTTGTGGATACCAGGGGTCAACCTCAGGACCTCGAGCACCAGCAGGCACCCATGCCACTGAGTGATATCACCGGCCCTTTTTTTGTATGTGGGTACCGGGAGTCAAACTCAGGACCTCGCGCTTGCCAGGCAGGCGCTTATGCCACTGAGCTATCTCACTGGCCCCCAAAAATTATTTTAAAGGCTGGGAAGGGATGGACAGAGGAGCGAGGGATAGAAGAGAAAGAGGACATATAAAGAATTAAGATGTGTTACGTATATGCACCAACTCCCCGTGATAAATGTAATCATTATCTACTGCAAATCTGTATTAATAAAAAGGGCTAAGGATGTACTCTAGTAAGAAGGCCCTAGTACTGCAAAAAATTAAAAAATAAAAAATAAGAAGAAGAAACCCAAAGTTAGAATGGGAGATGGATCAGGATCGGAAACCTTTCTCTAGTGGATACCTACGAGCATCTGACACAACAGTCTATCATTCATCCCCACCGTACCTCAGGGCCAGATTTCCAGCCCTAAATGCTACATAGCTTGCCCATTTGAGGCTCCAAAAAGTCTTGGATCAGGTCCCTAGGATCCCAGCCAGAATCCATGGGGACTTGTCTTTGCCCTTGAACAGAAAATTGCAGGGCATCCCATAAGGTTGTTTTCATTAGAAAAACAAGAAAAGGCAGGGTGAAACTCACAGCTGGATACAGATTGTGGTTTGGATTCAGCATGGGGCGCTCTCCAGCAATTTGTCCAACTTACCCTCATTCGAAAGTCTGCTTCACTCTGCATCAAGGAGGTATGAGGAACCCAGAAGCACCCGCAAGTGGCCAAGGTCAAGGATTCTGACTATACAGAGCTGTGCAGTCTAATACTGTACCCACTAGCCACATGTGGCTATTTAAATTTAAACTTCATTTAATTCAAAATTCAAATCTTTAGCCACACAAGCCACATTTCACGTGCTCAAGCCCCATGGAAATAGTGGCTACCATGCTGTACAATGCAGATATAGAATATTTCTATCAGCACAGAAAATTCTATTGAACAAAAAAAAATTTTTTTTTTTGGGTAGCGGGGCTTGAACTCAGGACCTCGTGCTTTTGAGCAGGCGCTTGTGCCGCTCAGTGACATCACTGGCCCTTTTTTCCTTTGTATGCAAGTACCGGGAGTCAAACTCAGGACCTCGCGCTTGCCAGGCAGGCGCTTATGCTGCTGAGCTATCTCACCGGCCCCTATTAAACAAAATTCACGTTGAGCATTTGATATTTTATTTGGAGTCATGAATGGGGTCTTCTGAGGACTTCTGCTGCTCTCTCCCAGTTTGCTGGAGAGGTCATAGGTGCTCTTTGGGATGCTGAGCAGAGGGGGTGCATTTTCACAACAAATGAAGCAATGTGCTAAAATTCTCATGGAAACACAAAGACCCTGAAGCAAGGTTGGGGGCGTGGCTAGACCATGGGCCCTCTGAGCATGCATACATGCACGCACAGAGGCTGTACTTTTAAGAGGCTCCATCCTTTGCTTTCATCACAGGGCTGTGAAGTCACGTGCTGTAACCAGCTTACTGCTAGAAAACCCACATGCTGCCTAGTTCTAGCCAGAATCATTTTCTGCGTCCCTCTGGATGATTTTTTTTTTTTTTTTTTTTTTGTGGGTACCGGGGGGTCGACCTCAAGACCTCGCGCGCCCGCAGGCGCCCGTGCCGCTGAGCGATATCACCGGCCCCTTTTTCGTATGTGGGATCCGGGAGTCGAACTCGGGCCCTCGCGCTTGCAAGGCAGGCGCTTACGCCGCTGAGCCATCTCACCGGCCCCCTCTGGATGATTTTAAGCATTGGGAGCCCTACTTTCCAACCTTTCAGAAGACAGGTCAGCACTCTGGACAGCGACAAGTTCCCTCCCAGGGCTCCTGAAAGTTTCCACATTCACGCGCTTCTCCCCACACACGCCTTCAGAAGGAGCCATCCCTTCAGAATCCACGAGGTCCCTGTGACCCAGCTGCCCTTTCACTTCTAATGCTACTTTTCCTTGTTGTCTTCAGAGCAAGAGCCAGTTCAGCTAAGAAGCTCCACGTGCTTCTTTTTCACTAACATCAAAACAAAGTCCAACTCCTCAGTCCAAAAACCATGGGCCTCTGCATTCTGGCCCAGCTCAACCCCTCCAGCTGCACCATCCCACTGCACCAGCCCAGCCAGTTCAGCCTGACTTTCCCTTCACCAAACCTTTGATTATGCTCCCTTTGCCCCAGCAGAAATATCCATTTCCTTCCTCTGCACATTCAAATCCTGCCTCCACCGCTCTTCAAAATTTTTGCCAAGACTTGAGACTTCAGTCTCATTGATTTCTTTCCTTCTCTGATATCCCAAAGCATTTCTAGTTTGGATTCTCCTTTAAGGAGCATTATCACATATCATCTTGTACAATTACTAGGTTCATACATGGTTTTTAAAGTTCCAGGTGGGCCAACATGCAGAAGAACTAGATTTTGCCAGCAAATAGCCATGCAACTACAAAAGTCATGCCACAAAAGTCTTCTGGGTCTCAGATTCTTGATCAATAAAATAATTATCTTGGACTAAAACATTTCTAACCTTCATGAATCAAGGATTCTCTCAAAACAAACTGCCACCTAGAAGAATGTGCACACAGTATGGATTTCAAAGAATAACTGCAAATGCAATAAATAGTTCATAAAATAAGGGCAGAGCCTAGGGCTGGGGTCAGCCAGAGAATCCTGGATTAGTTCCCAATGTGAGTTCCAAACGCTTTAGTTCCACTCAATGTGATGATCACAAAGAGATCTAGTTTCTGTCCTCTCCTGCATCAGCATAGGAAAACTGTGGCCTCAAAGTCATTTTCCTTCACTAAGAATGTGTCACCTCCAACACGTGGAAAAATACCACACAATGAGTATTACAAGAATGGCATGATAATAATGCCTCCCATATAAATTTCTCTCATATAGGTCAACTGACAGCCCACAGCAGTGTACTAACTTCATTACTAATTACACATAAACCCAAACAGACAATGGAAAATAACAAGAAGCACGAATGGTGGTAGTGACCCAAAATAAAACACTGGTTGGTCTCAAAAGTTAAGATGTTCTAAGAATAGTAGAGAAATTGACTTCCAGTTTCAGCTCAATACCATATTTCTTCTCAAAATTATTGTTATAATACTTCCTCATAATTAACATTCTATTCTCAAAGTATACACTTTATGTGTCTATATATTCACTTTATTCACTTTATGTATGTAAGATGGAGGAGTACACAGGTGTGTAGTGCACAGGTGTAATCCCAGCACTCCAGGAAGTGGAGGCAGGAGGCTCCCAAGTTCAAGCTCAACCTGGCAACTCAGCAAGACCTTGTCTCAAAATTTAAAGATAAGAAAAATTTAAAAAAGGGCTGAGATGTAGCTCAGTGCAAAGGCCTTGGATTCAACTGCTGGTACCACAAAAGAAGGATATCAGGGTGACTATCTGCTTTTGCACAGGGAAAAGTTGAGGCCAGGAATGTATAACTTTTGCATTGCAAGTGTGACAGGAATCTGGTCAGAATAATTTCACTAACGTAGGCAGCACACGTGTGCGTGCAGGTGAGTTCTTCGAAGAACTAATAGAAAGGGAAGAGTTATGAAATGCACTGATCCTGGAGCTTGAAGCCTCCACTAAATCCTTGTTTAAAAAGAAGTGCTACTGCCAAAGCCAATTGGCCAGCATCAGGAAAGAAGGAGGGAGCTCTCCTTACTGGGAAAAGTCCTTGGAATTGCCCTGCTAGACATTTACTCTCATCCCAGAAAATCACAAGATCCGAGAACAAAACTCAGCATTTGGTCAACCTGCTCCAGTTGGCCTACACTGGATCCAGGAAGGCTAGCTCAGCATGAAGGAAGGATTCCCCTGTCCCTAGGAAGCCCCTGTCCAAGCTGGCCATCCTAAGTGCTCAGAGAAGCAAAGCAGAAAGACACCAGCACTAGCAGGGAAGAGGAACAAGGACTCCAGCACTCGGAGCACACCTGCTCTTTCTCCAGCACTCCGATCATAAACTCTTCAAGTGCTGCTTCTCAAGACCCACCTCGGGTACTTCCTCTTGCAGGATGAAGCCCAATGTCTTATCACACTCACTGTCTGTCTTCTAACACTGTCTGGAATTAGCAAGTGTCCCTTATATCTGAACACACATCTCTTATCACCTGTAGGGCAGAGACAAGGTCACATAAACCTCCATGATGCTCCAGCAGATGGTATGATATCCCTGACCCAAACAGCAGGTGCTCCATAAATGTTTGGTACTGATGATGAGGATGATTAGACTTTCCAGAAAGTTCAACTGCCAACTAAGGGCAGAACTGTGTATGAAGCTAAATGTGTGGGGCTGGGTAGGGCACCCAGAAAAATGCACCAAAGGGAGCCCACTTGAAAGACAACAGCCTTCTTCCAACTCTCCGTGCATGCTCAAGACTTCCTTGCAGAGGACTGAGACAGAAATCCTCCTCCCAGCTCCTGAGAAGCTGATCCTGGGCTGTTTATCTCGTTAACTCTGTTTACTGTGATCCTGGTAAGAGGTTCTGAAGCCCTCCAAGCCCCTCTCTAATTAAATTCATTAGAACAGATTGGGGCTTTCTTTCTGGATCTCAGAAAATTAACACCATGATTAGCATCATAATGACAGGGAGGGGGCTGCCAGGGAGGCCTTGCAGGAGGGGCTCGGCCAGCGTGGGAGGGGAAGAGTGAGGAGGAGCAGGTGAAGGAGGAGAGGGCAGATGCCCAGGCAGCTGCTTCCCAGAGGAGGTGAGCTACAGGAGCTGAAGAGGATCATGAGGCCTGAGACGATGACCCCACTGTGGCCCAAGCACTCCAAATTTTTCCGAGGACTGCATTTGGGAGAGAAAGGAGTGGACAAGAAATTAATCAACAATATAAATCCTAGAGACATGGCTTCCAGGTCGCAGACTCGCAGAGACAGAGGTATGGGTTTCAAAGTCAAACAAATATTGGTTTAAATTCTAGTTCTGCAACTCACCTGCTCTGTGATCTTAAACAAGTAACAACCTCTCACAGTCTGTTTTATTACCTGTAAAACCAGAACCCTAACAGTGTCTCTTTTATAGAGTTAATGCTTATGATGATTATATGAGATGATGTGTTCGAACCACATAATGGGACGCCTAGCACATAGTAAGCACTCAATAACGACGACTGTTGGTATTATGCCACTTATATTTCCCTTGGCTTGAAAGAAGGGCAGCTCCAGAGATCTCAAGCTGGCTGGACAATCTGACCAATGCCCTGGGTCAGCAAAACTGCAGAAGTGCCTACCCAAGCACCCGGCACAGCCATTAGCTCTCACAGCTGTTCCCCTGCAGTCCCAGAGACCAGGCCTTACGCATCCAACATCTGGCCCTCCATCCAGTCCTGAGCCCTCCCTGGTCGCTCTGAGTCACTGCTCAAAGCTGCATCAAGCTGCCCCAGCCAAGGCAGGGGGCCGGCCAGACAGCTCGGGGACCACCCCAGGTCCTCTGCTCACTGTGACCCCTCTGCCATGCTCCTCTTATGCTAGGAACCCATCCAGCCTCTGTCAGAGCCTTTCTTGTCTTATTTTGTTTTCACTTTTTTCTCTCCAACTCAATTTATATGCCCAGCACCCAGCACAATTCCTGACACAGGCTCAAAGGCTGAGGACACAGGAATGAAATGGACTAAATCAAACATGTGGCATAGGGAGGGGCCGCTCAGATGAGGCTGGTAGTCTCCATCTCCACCTTTGGATTCTTCTCCTGGCTCGGCAATGGGTGTTCCAGGTAACCTGTGCTCGAGTGTTTAACTTCTGAGGGTTTCTTCTGCTCACCATCAATCTCCCCTCCCCTGCTTGGACTTCCCTGATGACTTTTCATAACCCTGAGATCCTGTCACACATAGCAGAGCTCACAATATTTGCTTCTGAGAATGACCCTCTTGCATGCACTTGCTATTCTCCCAGCAGTCGGGAGCTCTCTAAGGGCAGACAGGCCTCTTTCCTCTGACTTGCTCTGACATTCTAAGCATTTCCACATTCTGCCCTTAAAATACAAGTGCTTAAGAGACACAGTTGGGAGAGTTAAGTGGCCTTTATCTCACCCCGTAGTTCCCTACGGGGCTTCCCCACTGGGCTGCAGCAGTTTGGGAGCGGGGTTTGTTCAGCTACCCACAGAACATCCCCCTCTTTCCCTCAAGCTGGGGATCTGATACGCCATGAACCTCGCCTCCTGCTCCACCCTCTTCCTGACAGCCAACTTCAGAGCTATCGTTCCTTCCTGGATGGCACCAAACAAACCCTCTTCATGGCTGTGGGTGAGAGGAGCCCATACCATCAGAGCTTGGATCCAGCTGTCCAGCACCCCTGTCCGCGTACTCTCACTCAAGCTCACCTGCACCATGTCTGCTTGACCTGTCCCCCTCTCCCACCACACTGGGAGTGCTGAGGGACCTCACTGTTTTACTTTCCCTCTCTAGGATCTTGGCACTTAGCAGAAGAGCGCATAAAGCTTAATGAGTATCTGTGAAATGAGGAAGCTGTGTCCAGCCTTAAGTTCCTGCCAGAGGTGGGAAACTAGTTGCAACAGCATGATCAGAACCTTGGAATCCTGTCCCTCAGTCACTGCAGAAATAAGATCTTGCTCTGGTTAGGTCCCTGTCAGAATCCAAATCCAAAACCCAACCTCCAGCCACCTCCACAGCATGAAAGGACCAGCCATCACAGGCGCAGCCGGTTCAGCCCACAGGGTGCCGATGAAGCACAATTGCCAGGTCTTGCCCAGCTCCCTGGGGAACTGGCTCTTTTCTCTGTGTGCCTTGGTTTTGCCCTCCGTAGCCTTTGTGATGCCAAACAAGGGGACGAGGGGTGAGATGCAATGCACAGAACTGGGAAATAGGTATGCTGTTATCAGAATCCCCCACTTTACCCAAGCCCCAATCAAGTGATTCAACGTCAGAACCTTCACCCAATCAGCTCGCGACAACAGCTGCAGGTGATGCCTCCTCCCTGTACCAGGAAAAGCTGGCAGCCCAGAGACAAGGATGCCAAGGGAAGCTTCTGCCCCACCCCCACCAGTGATGGGGAGGGCACAGGTACCAGTGACAAAGCAGGGGTCAGCCAGTTGCCGGAATGCACGCCCCCTAGGCCCATACTGAGTCACCACACATCAGCTGGAGGTGTCCGACCACTCAGATTTCCCAAGCAAGGAAGCCCCCCAGAGAAGGGGCAGGGTCTGTCTGCAGTTGCTCTCAACCTCCCAGCTCAAGTGTTTGGGTTTCAGCTGAGGTCCCCAGGGCAGGAAATGGACTGTCATTGCCTGTCTCATGGTGACAAACAATTTCTGGAGCTATGTGTGTCTTTCCTCATTTGTGTTCTCTCTCTTTCTACACACACACACACACACACACACCTTCAGCTGAACTCAAAGACTGGGGGAGGGAGGATAACTCCCTCCAAAGTGGCCACTCAGGGCCGGGGAGATTGCTCAGCGGCACAGCACCTGCCTAGCAAGTGCAAGGTCCTGAGTTCTATTCCCAGTGCCAAAAAAACCCCCAAAAACCAAAAAAACAAAGTGGCCACTCCGTCAAGACAATGGGAGAACATATTCCGTGCATAGCAGACCACTCATCTTTAACTCTTCCTGCAGTGTGATTTCCCCAGCCCCTTCACCCTCAGCCAGAGGGACGACAGATCTTCATCTCCCTTCCTCTCCCCCCAGCCCACATTCACAGCTGACACGGCCTGGGTCCCGACAGGCTTCTGCTCTCCACACACATGTTCCTTGGTCTTCGGCTTCTGCTTAAAGTTTTATGCGGCCTGCCCTTGCCTTGCTGGAGATATGATCAGGGCCCAGTCTGGCTCACTACAGTTCCAAGGGTAGATGAGACACACTAGGCCCTCATGCCAGGAGGAGAGACAGGCAGAAAGGGGGCATTGTCGTCCACTCCTCCGGACCAAGGGAGCAGGCATCTCCATCTAACACACACACACACACACACACACACACACGGCCCATGCCAGGAGCCAAGGAAGGAACCAGAAGCAGACCCTGGCTCTGAGCCAGAGAGGGGCTGCCGTGGGGACCAGAGTCTAGATGATTCAGCCCCTGCCCACTCCCAGCTCAGCCTTGGGCCACACTCAAGACAGCGCCTGAAGCCAAAGTGCTGACTTGCAGGCTGAGGAAAAGTCCCTTCTAAAGTCCCCAATTCTCCAGCTATCTGGCAGAGCTCTCATCCGGTCCTTTACACCTAGGGCTCCACACGGGACTCAGGGTGGGCCTACTGAGCCACCCCTTGGAACCCACCCTTCCGCATCCTTGTGCTTAGCATCCTTCAGAGGCCATCTAGGAAACAAACCTGAAGAGCGGAGGGGAGGGGAGGCTGGCTTGGAATGCAAAGAGGTCTACTGACCCTCAGCACCTCCTCCAGGCCACGATCAGGATGGAAAGTGCAGAAAGGGCTAAAAGTGGATTGCGTCCACAACAGTGAGCCCATCCAGCATTCAGAGGCCTAGGCCTCCCCAAGCTGGGAAGAAGAACCCAGGGCCAGTGAGGGAGCTGAGGACAAGCCACTGGTGTAAGCAGCCCCAGGAAGGGCAAGGCGGGGTGCTTGAGAGGGATTATGGTGCTGAGGAGAGCAGGCAGCCAGCAAGGGGCTGGGAAGGGTATGCAAGGGACCTGGGGGAGGACGGAAAGGCGAGAGAGCTCTCCGCGGCGAAGTGACTGGGGCAAGGGGTGGGGGAGGGCAGGAGAGGGGCTGATGTGTGGTAGGAAAAATAGGACGAGTGGGGTAATGAAAAGTGGAATGTTGAGGGAAATAGGGGCGTAAGGGCCAGTAGGGCCCATGGATGACAGAGGCGGGGACAGAGGAAAGGGGAACGAGGATGAGGATGTAGGAAGGGGAAGGGATGCAGGCACCGTGGGAGAAAGGGTGTAGGATGGGTGAGGGAGGGGGCTGCACGGGGTGGACTGGATACGACGCCAGAATAGGATGGGTCCAGGGCAGGTGACAGCGCTGCAGACGAGAAGGCGCAGGGAGGTGGCCAGAGGGGGAAGGGGACAGGTCGGAGGATGGAGACCGACCGAGGAGGCGGGAACCAGGGGATAGACGGGCTTCCATGACCCTCGCCTGACCGCCAACCCGGTCTTTCGGGGGTCCGCGGTCGCCTACCTCCGAGGGCTCGGGCTCCGGCCCCGGGCGCAGTCCGTGCTGTCCGCTGCGGACGCCGCCACTTCCCCCGAGTCCCCCGCAGCGCCTCTCGCCGCCAGCCACCGCATTAGGGCAGAGACCAGCTCCTGCGCGCCCCCGGCGGCAGGCGCGTCCCCGGCAGCCTGCGTGCGCGCCCCCGCGCCCCTCCCTGGGCGCGCCCGGCGTCCGCCTGCGGGACCCGGGCAGAGGAGGAGCCGAGGATGCTCGGGCGCCGCCCCGCCCCGCCCGGCGCGCTGGAGCGAGGATCGCGGAGCCTGCGTGGAGAGCGCTGCTTTCCCTTCCCAGCCCGAGTCCCGGCCTCTTTGCAGATCCGTCTTGAGAATGATAATAATATCCGTTTGCTGAGCGCCTGCGACGTGCCAAGCACACCGGAGAAAATCGCTGAAGCCCGAGAAGTGTCACGCGTGTGTTGCGCGTGAACCCCTTCACCATCAGACTGTAGGGCCTTCGGGGCACGAATCTGTGGGACATCTTGTCTTCCCAGGGCTTAGCCCAGCACTTGCTTAGGGTGCACTCTCCGGGAACGTTTGTTGATTGAAGAGTTGTTGGATCCTTGCTTGTTGGGAACAAGGTTGTGATGACTGCTGCCGGGGCTGGAGTCTTTTTGTAAAGGAAGAGATTCTGTTTGCCCAGGAGGACTCAGGCCCCTGTCCAAGACTTGAGTTAGGGTGGAGATCAGAGATGCAAATGTTACTCCTACCTCTGTAACAACGTGACATGAGCAAGACCCCTCAGTTCCCTCAAGTGAGGGGAGAAAAGCTGACTTCCTGGTTGCCGCAGGTCCCTTCTAGCTTTGATGTGAAACCACTGTTAGGCCCTGGATCACGTGCACAGGCAGAGACCTGGGCTCTGAGTTCTCACCTGAAACCGTGGAAAGATCCCAACTGGAGAATCACAGAATTTTAATCTTGGAAGATTCCAAACCTGAGAAGCGTCTAGAGCAGCTCCCCAACCAAACTACAGTCCCTCTGCAACACCGCTGCGAGCCATATTCAAGGCCACGCTAAGCACCCCCAGCCCGTGTCCACACAACCCCCATCCGGGCACCCCCTGACCCGAACCCACTTTGCCGCCTCTGTCTCTCCTTCCAGCCCGTGAACTGGGGGACAGGGCTGCTCCTTGTTCTCTGTATTATCCTGCCTCAGCTCATCATAGCTGCTCAGTAAGTACTTGCTGCAGGCTTACTCATCTACTAAAGATAGGTGGAATCGTCCAGGGAGCTGACCAGTGCTCCTCTCTGCCGCTAGGCGCTTTGAAACCTGCAGCTGCCGCTATTGGGCAGAGCATGTGCGATGGGAAAGGGAGGACGATGATCAGGCAAGACCTGAAAGCAAAACTGCTCCTGGCTGTTGGGGACCCTGGGCAGGTATTTCTTGCAGGGCCCCTGCCTATGCAAACAATGAGTCTCTCAAAACTAGCCTCTCAGTACCCTTCTGCTGGCCCCCTCTCGCACAATCCTGTGAGTGGCTGGGTCTCCCGTACTTTCTGGAGCACTGTGGGGGTGGGGCGTAGATTTTATCTGCTGCGTGGCACAGTGGCATGGCCTCAGTTTAGAGGCAGCCTGCTGGAGTTCAAGTCCCACCTCACCCACGTTAGCTCTGGTGAACTTGGGCAATTTACTTATTTATCTTTTGTTTCCTTTTAAAATTATTATCAAAGCTATACTAATACACAACTAAATGCAAGTCCAATCATTCTACGAGATTTCTTAGAAAGTACATTTACCCTGTGTTTCTCCCTCTCCAACCGTCATTCCTTTCAACTCTTTTGATCTGTTCCTTTGGCTATTATCTCCATATCTCTAAACAATATGCTGTATTGCGGCTTTTGCTTTTCCTGTTTTGGGAACTAGCTCTTGATTTCATCCTATGAAGGGCTGTCTTCCGCCCACCCCTTCTCCTCCATGACTCTTCCAGTCCCCTTTCCTACCTTCCAATTTAGTCACTTCCCGATATTGCTTATATGATGATCAGTATTTATTATGGCTACTTAAATCCCATTTACAATTTATCTTTTCACTTGCTGCAACCATTTTGTTTTTCTTGGAGTTAATAATTGCCATTTTTTGTTTACTTGTTTTGCTTTATGTAAAGTAACTACCTATAATTCAATCTTAAATTCTCCATCAGTTTTCTGTGTCCATATGTTCAGATCTGTTATGATTTGTGTGTAGCTGTCCCCCCAAAGCCTCATGCAATCATAGGGGCAGCTGAATCTAGTTTGTGGCTGATTCATGGTCCAATGCTGGAATTATGGGTGTGAGTGCTACACCTGCCCTAGGGTGGGTAGCCTGCATACAGTATAAGGGAGGGAAAGAGGCTTGCTGTCGCCTTTCTCTTCTCCCTTTGTGCTTTTGTTGCTTTTGCTGTCTTCCGCCACCATGAACTGTTGCCCTTTGCCATGTGCCACCCTGCCTTGGAGCCAGCCGAGTATGGACTGAAACCTCCACAAGCTGAAAGCTAAATCAACTTTTCCTTCCTTAATTTTGGGCATTGGGTATTTTATCTCAGCAACGGGAGAAAAGTAACCAAGACAAGATTCAAAATCTTTTCTGAAGGCTTTAGACATGTTCCAGTCTGTGTTGGTTCTTCCAGATCTGCAGCCCTGTTGTTGGTCTCTGTAAACCTCCGTTCTTCCATCTGAAAAATGAGGATCACTATGATACCTCACAGAAGCGTCACAAGGAAAAATGAAATAAGCCATGGAGCACAATGTTCATTGTATCATAAGCCTTCAGTAAAAGTTATGTACTATTATTCTGGATGAGAAAACCAGAGTCCAAGCAACCACCTAAGTCATAGATTAAAGTCCAGCTGTCTTACATGCCTACTTAAAACTACTTTGCTCTTTTAAGATGGCTATAAAATTTTTAGATGTCCACACTAGAATCTTCCAATAAGATCAAGTAGAAAGAACACAAGATTCACCAACAAAGTCCTGTCTTGCAGGTGGGGTACAGCTGGGCAGTTCGTGTAACCTCTCTGACTTCTTTTCCCCGTCTGTAAAAGGTGGGTAATGAGAGCATCAATGAGATGCCACTTTGTACGACAAAACACTCTGCACAGGTATTAGGCACTGCCCGGCCTTCTTTCATTTTTAACACTCCATCTTAGGCTGAGAAGTGATGTTCATTTTTTTGAACAGAGAAGAAAACAGAGGCCCAGAGAGATATGGAATCCTATGGCGCCTCCGTGGTTGGAGCTGCACTGGAACTCAGTGCCCTAGGGTAAAGAAATTAAGTCTGGGTCTGAGAGCAGCAGAGAGGCCCCAGGGGCCCTGTGGGTGAGGAAGCGGGCATTTCCCTGGACTTGGTGGCCTCCTAGGTCCCTGAGTGTCCTGCTCAGGGGAGGGACACCACCTGCTGGTGATGGACTGTAGGGAGGAACAAAACTACCCACCCCCCAGCTATTCTGCTTGTAACTACAGGAAACACACAGTGTGCCAAGTGCTGAGGGACAGGCAGGGCTCCAGTGGTGTGTGACAACCTCCAAGCCATCCCTTCTACCTGGGCCCCAGGAGGGACAGGGAACCACAGAGTCCTGCATTATGGGTGCAGAATTAACTTGGCATGGCCTGTTGGGAGAGCAGTTTGGCAGGACCATTGAGACTTTAACCTTACCCTTGGCCCATCCGTGCCGCCTCTGAGAGCCCAGCCTGCAGAAACACAGGCACAAGCCACAGGGGTGTGTAAGCAGCCCATGAAGAGGGCAGTGGTTAAATGTTATAATCGTACATGCAAAGGAGAGGTATGGAGCTGCTCTTTAAAATGCTAACACATCTTTTACAATGAAATGCAATTTAAGAGCACCATATATGGTGTTTTCCCATTCTTGGAGAAAAATTAGAGCAAGCTGGGATAAGGGGTGGGAAGGAGAAAGGGGGTAAAGAGAGCCCCACTCCAGTTTAGGAGATGAGATCAGGACTCCTGAAGGAGACCAGGAGGGGCCTCATTTGGGTCAAGCCTCCCGCATACCAGGCCCTATGTTGCTTAGTGCTCCCCGAAACCCAGTGAGGCAGAACCACTGTCCCCCACTTAGTGATGAGGAAGGTCCTTGGTCCCCAGTGTCCACATGTGCTAAGCTGCTGGTGACAAGTCCCAAAGGACGGAAATGCTGGCACCATGAGGAAGAACAAGGACAGGGTGTAGCCAGGCTAAGCTGAGAGGAAAGTGCAAGGAGGAGGGTCCCGTAAGCAGGATTTAGGAGAGCAAGCAGGGGAGCATGCTCAGAGGGACTGAGAGGCGCAGGTTTTAGACGGTCCCAGGAACCTAAGCCCCTTGCAATGCAGCAAGGCAATGGGAGAAGCCACTGGGAAGACCAAGGTTGCCCCTGCAGGTCCCCCAAGCAGATGGACACCCTGATCTCTGCCCTTGTCCCTCCATCAGCACCTCCTTCCCTCTTTCTGGGTGAGGAGGAAAAGTCACATCACATCCCAGTTTGTCCCTAGAATTCAGGGAAGGAGAGAGGGAACCAAGAGTCTGGGCCCTGACCCTTCTCCCATTTGCCCAACCCACAATAATTGCTGGAGGCCCCAGCAGTGGCCTGGGTGGAGACCCCATGCTCTCCGTAGACCCCTCACCACCTCCCTACCTGGGGAGCAACCAGAGGAAAGGGAGGGCCTGGTCCGTTCCAGCTAAAGAACATCTCTCTATCTGCTTCTCATTTCTTGCTTTGAAATTAAAAAAAAAAAAAAAAAAATTTGCTTGGCCAGAGAAACCACCAACAGAGTGAAGAGACAACCCACAAGGTGGGAAAAAATGTTTGCCAGCTGTTCCTCAGACAAAGGATTACTATCAAGAACATACAAAGAACTCAAAAAAAATCAGACCTCCCAAATTTAAAGATCCAATCCAAAAATGGGCATCTGAGATGAATACACATTTCTCAGATGAAGAAATACAAATGGTAAATAAATATACGAAAAAATGTTCTGCATCACTGGTCATTTGAGAGATGCAAATTAAAACAACACTGAGAGATGCAAATTAAAACAACACTGAGATTCCATCTCACCCCAGAAAGAATGGCTATTATCAAGAAATCAACCACTAACAAATGCTGGAGGGGCTGTGGGGAAAAAGGAACACTTCTCCACTGTTGATGGGAGTGTCGACTGGCGCAACCACTGTGGAAATCAGTGTGGAGATTCCTCAAAAAACTAGGATTAGAAGTCCAATTCCCCCCAGCTATTCCCTATCTTCCCAGAAGAATTAAAAACATCGTACCACAGAGATACATGTGCACACATGTTTATAGCAGCACAATTTGCAATAGCTAGATCGTGGAAACAACCCAAATGCCCATCAACTGAGGAATTGATAAAAAAGATGTGGTCTTCATACAATGGAGTACTACTCAACCACAAAGAAGGACAAACTGGAGAATTTTATAGGTAAATGGATGCAACTCGAGACCACACTCAAAAGTGAAATAAATCAAACTTGCGTGTGTAAACACTGTATTGTCTCCCTAGTGTGAGAAGCTGAAAGAGTAAATAAATCCAAAATGTACAATAGATACTGTGAAATGGGAAGAAACTGTTCAAAAGGAAAGAGAAACTGGGATGGGGGAAAGGAGAAAAGAAGGAAGGAAAAAGAAAAAATATATATGTATATATGATAGTTAAGAGAGTTATACTACTAATTTCTCTTAATTCACTGAAAAGAAAGTTTTGTGCTAATATTGTTTGGACAATTCAATGCATATATATATATATATATATATTTTTTTTTTTTTTTTTTTTTTTTTTTTTGGTGCGTACCAGGGGTTGACCTCAGGACCTCGCATGCCAGCAGGCGCCCGTGCCGCTGAGCGATATCACCGGCCCTTTTTTCGTATGTGGGTTCCGGGAGTCGAACTCGGGCCCTCGCGCTTGCCAGGGAAGCGCTTATGCCGCTGAGCCATCTCACCGGCCCCAATGCCTATATCTTGTACTCTGAGTAACTAATTTAAAGATAACAATGCGCAATGTATTAACCATTGCTACCCTCCTATTATCTTGTTTTGAAATTTTGTTTTATTTTTTTCTCTTTAAAATAAAAAAAGAAAAGAAAAGAAAAAGTCTGCTTGGGTTCAGCCCCTCATCCACCCCACCAAGAGCCACAGAGCTGAGCTTGGGAGGCCACTTGCCATGATAAGCCCCTGGCTTCCAGAGGCAGACTCCTCCCTGGGTAAGTAGGCGGCACCCACGCCTGGCTGGGACACAGAGCAGCTCTGGAACAGCGACCCTACCCAGCCTTGACTGTGGTCTGTGCCTCAGCTCCATTCCTGCTCCAAGAGCCAGGCAGAGGGGGCGCTAGCTGCCTGGCGCCTCTTTAATGCAGGATGTGGCTCCACCTTGAAAGTCTACAGCAAGTGCACACATGTTCTAGAGGGAATAGCGTTTGTAAAGCTTTCCTCCACCACAATGAAAGCCCAACACCTGTTTATCCACAGCGGTAGTGAGAACAGCCATCTCTCTCTCTCCTACCTGCACCAAGTCATCCAGCGAGAAGAAGAGAAGCGCAGCCAAAAACTTTCTCTCACTAAATACATAACTTTAGGTTCTCTGCAGGCTTGTGAGGTGAGATCATCTCAGCAGGCTGCTCATATTGCCCCTAGCTGGGGGAGCTACACCAGGTCCCTCCCCAGCTGGGACTCTCAGGAACCCGTGGCACAAGGACTTTTTCTCTGCAGTTGTCGGGCAACCACTGAGTCTTTTCTTTAAATGAAAAAAATAAAATTTTACAACAAAATAATAAGAGAATAATGTTAACACAGTGTGTATCCTTATTTTCGAATAGTTACTGAGAATACAAGACACAGAAAAAGATTCTCTCTTGCAAAGAAGAAATAACATAATAGCACCAGACTTTCTTTTCAGTGAATTTAGAGAAACTAGTAGTATAATGAAACATATTAGCATACATCCTGAAATATTTTTTGAAACAACAGAATAAGTAATGTGGGAAATTCTTTGAACTCCTTACTTCCTATTTGTCTATCTTCTTTTTTGCTCATTTGTGTACATATACTATATCTATATATATTTTATTTTTTAGTTCCTCGTGTAAGAGTAACCATGTGATATTTAAACTGTGTGTCTGACTTATTTCACTTAACATTATGTTCTCAAGATGCATCCAGTTACCTACAAATGCCTCAAGTTTATCTTTCTTTGTGGCAGTGTAGTACTCCACTGTGTATAAATACTGTGTCACATTTTCCTTATCCATTCATCTGTTGATGAGCATTTGGTCTGTTTCCAAGATCTAGCTATTATAAATTGTGCTGCTATAAACATGGGTATGCAAGTATCCTTATAATATGATTCTCTTTTGGGGAAGATACCTAGAAGGGGAATAGCTGGGTCAAATAGAATTTCTATATTTAGTGGTTTTTTTTTTTTTTTTTTTTTTTTGAGACAGGGTCTTGATGTGGGCTTGAACTCACTGTGTAGCCCAGGCTGGCCTTGAATTCAGGGCAACCCTCCTACCTCAGCCTGCCAAGTGCCAGATTACAGGCATGCAGCACTACACCTGGCTCTATTCTTAATTTTTTTTGAGGAATTTCCACTCTGATTTCCATGGTGCTTGTACTAATTTACATTCCCACCAACAATGTAGAAGGCCTTTCCCCCCACATCCTCACCAGCATTTGTTATTAGATTTTTTGATGACAGCCATTCTTTCTGGGATCTGATGGCATCTCATTGTAGTTTTAATTTGGATTTCTCTAATGGCTAGCAGTACTGAGCATTTTTTCTTGTATTTATTGGCCTTTTGTACTTCTTCTGAGAAGTGTCTATTCATTTTGGTTGCCCGTTATTTGACTGGGTTTTTTATTTGGGAGGTCTAATTTTCTGAGCTCTTTATATATATTCTAAGAGTTTGTCCTCTGTCCAAGGGGTATCTGGCAAAACTTTTTCCCATTCATAGGTTGTCTCTTCATGTTGTTGCATGTTTCCTTTGCTGGGCAAAAGCTTTTAATTTGGTGCGATGCCATTTGTTGATGCTCAGTATTATTTCTTGTGCCACTGGGGTTCTGTTCAGAAAGTCCTTGCCTCTGCCTACGTCTTCAAGAGTTATTCCATCTTCCAGCAGGTTGTGCCTGTTTAACGTTTAGATCTTCAATCCATTTTGAATTTTGTTTAGTACACTGTGAGAAATATGGGTCTAGACTCAAGTCTTCTCCAGTTTTCCAGGGTTCCAGTTGTCTTGAGAGCACCGTGCACTGAGAGAACTGACCGCAGGGACATCGCTTGGTCGAAACCAAGTGGTTAAAACACGTGCAGCAGACTCGCGCCCACTTCATCTTTGCAGCGCCTAAACACCTCTCACAGGAAAAGAGCCTCTCCCGCTGCCGGGGCCAGCCCCTCCCCAACCACAGCACAGAGGGGAGATGCCCTCCCCAGCACTTAGAGCCTGGGTGTTTCCTGGGATCTCCCCCTGCATCACCAGGAGCAGCACAGCCCACTGCTCACAGCTGAAGCTCCACGCATGTTTGTTGAGTGAATCAGTGACTCCATGAATAAGAGCACAGCTGCTGTGAACATAGACATACTGTACTATTCAATAACGGTGGCCACTAGCCAGATGGGGTGACTTACATTCACATTAAATATAATTTAAAATTTAGTTCTTCTGTCACACTAAGTGCATCCCAAGTGCACAGGAGCACATGTGTCTAGTGGTTAGTGCAACGAATAACCCAGATTGAGGGGTTATTACTGCATTACTACTGCAGGAAAGTTCTATGGAGCAGTGCTGGGCTGACACCACCTGGGGTTCACAACTGTTCAGGTCGGGTCTGAGAGAGCAACACACTCCCCTGGTGTGGTGGTGTGCGAGCTGCTGGTCAGAGCATCACACTGACATTTACAGTCTCACTCAAGCACAGAGCATCTAACCGCGTGTGATAAAGAATGCATCCAAATGAAGCGGAGGGATTATTTTTATGTATCATCAAATATATAAAGAAATGAACAGACCAAAGGAAGGAAATGTTAAGAGGTTTGACTGTCCTCACAGTCTGCAAACTAATATCTGTTTCCTTTTTTAGATGTGGAATGGACAGTACTTTGCAGGAATTATTTCCTGGAGAAATAAACACATTGGACAGAAATAACCCACCGGCTATTGAAATACAGCCAAATAAAATATCTGTCTTCGTACAGCAGCCAAGAAATCTCTAACACGGCAGCCACTGGATTTCTGGGTAAGATAAGATTTACGATGGTCTTTCCTGTTGTTTCCCGTAAACCATCGAAATATCCTGTCCGCTGCGACACTTCAGCCTCTGAATTGCCTTCCCCACGCGTGAATGCATAACCATCCTTTGTTGGATGCACGTCGTGGTGTCCTAGCAGCAAGATGTGGACCTTGTGCTTTACGGGTCCTGTTCTCCACCCACAGGCTGAGTTCCCTCCGCTGAGAAGATGTTAAGCGCGAGCTCTCCGCTCTGGGGCAGACCCTCCAGGCTGGGGACAGGAGAGGGGCTTCGCCTTCGTCCCATGATGCTGTGCTGCCTGCCCTGCAGCCTGGCCCCCTAGCCCCTCTGCTCCCACCTGTCCACCCATCCCCACCCACCGTGCCTGCTGGCAACAGGAGTCAGCTTGGGGGCCAAGGGGTGGCAGCTGAGGACTCATGCTGTGGACTTGGACACCCCAATTACTTCATCTTATCAGTGCCAGTTGATTGACATGAAGCTCCTGGCAAGCAGACAGGAGGAAGTAGCTGTTAAAATAAGCATCTATGCTTCAGGTGTGTAAACTAGACACCTGTGCTAGGGGGCCGAGGTGGTGGCCTCCTCCTTCCACCTCCTCGGATGAGCACAGGACAGTGGACTGACTCATTTTTGGTTTTGTTTTGTATAGGGAGATTAAACTCAGGGCCTTCACACCAAACTACATCCCAGCTTTTTTTCTTTTCTTTTCTTGTTTTTAAATTTATTTATTTATTTTAAAATTTTGAGACAGAGTCTCACTAAATTGCTAAATTGTCTAGGCTGGGCTCAAACTTGTGATCTTTCCTGCCTCAGCCTCCCAGAATGCTGGGATTATAAATATGTACCACTGTGCCTCGTTTAAATTTTCAGAGATCTGTGACATTGTCAGAAGAGTTACAATGCAGGCTTCCCTTGATGGGTCTTCCAGACGTTAATCTGCAGCTAAGATTTTTTTTTTTTTTGGTACCAGGAACTGAACTCAGCACCTTGCACTTGCCAGGCAGGCACTTGTGCTGCTGAACTATACCCCCAGCCCAACAAAGAATTTCTCTGTTAAGCACACAGGGCTTTGTAAATAACAACAGCCTTCATCGTTCAGCCATGCTCCCTCTTCGGGCTGCAAGTAGACTGATTCTGTCCCTTCTGAGGATTCAGGAGCTGGGGAAACGCTGTGGCCCTGCTAGCACATTCCTGGCTTGTAATGAGTCCTCATGAGTGTCGCCGCTCACTGGAGTTGGGACCCAGATCAGGTGTGCACAAGGGCATTACCAAAGAAGTGTGAGCAGCCTTCATTTAAGATTTATTCAAAATACTGAGATTTCCATGAGCTGTCGGTGCCGTCTGCCTTGTAAGCACTGAGTACCATGAGCAAGTGCGTCTTACTTGCAGAGGTTTGGGTGCTGGGTGCCGGGGAGAGGAACCCCGATGGTGCTTCCTCCCTTACTACTCCCCAGACACTAAAACTCCAAGAGGAAACAGGGGCTTCTGGGCCATTCCTCCCCTGGTGAGGAGACCTTCCCCTGCCTGGCATTCAGCCATTGTGTTGCAACGGCAAGCAGAAACCCCAAAACGACACCCAGGATTTGGAGGCAGATTTATTTACGTCAATGGCCACTGATTGGGATCATTCCCAGAATATCAGGCCCTGATCTCTGGTGATCTATAGCTTATATGAGATAAGCAAGCAAGAAGTGCAGGGGCAGAATGGCTTGTCAATCGGGCATTGGTTTATACAATGTGCATCATAGTGACCAGCTGTGCATCACAGTGACCAGCCGTTTCTAAGAGACAGGAGCAACCGGATCTGGAACAGGAACTATTACCTGGGCAACTAAGAAACTGAAATATACTGGTTGGGGGGACCATTTTCTGTTACAGAGTGTGTGTTCGGGCATGACAGGGGAGACCGAGTCCCTCTGAAGGGTAAATATTTAACATCTGGATCACCGGAAATAAAGGGAGCCCCAGCTTTGCCATGTGGTGTCCGGTGACTCCAGAATCTTTCTGTCCTGCCCAAAAAATTGGCTCGGACAGCCAATGAACAGGTAAATGTAACTTTTATTTAACGTAAAGGAAGAAAAAGAAAGAGTGAAGAAGAGAAGAGCAAAAAAAAAGAGATACATCCCTCAAGCAGGATGGGTCATTGTAGAAACAGGAGGATGGCGGAACAGGAAGACTGCAGTGGCAGTGGTGCTGATGGCCGCCATCTTTTATACTCTTTTAGATCCGGGTCATTGGAAATTGTTCTGCCCACACACCCTGGCTGTGATTGACAGGTCACATACTGCTGTTCAGCTCCATTTTGCCTCAGGTTACATCCTATTTTCAGCCAGCCTGCCATGCACTAATCTCCTGCCTCACCAGTGTGTAGTTTTCCAATTTCTGTGGTGTAAATTCTCCCACTGTGTCAAGTTCAGTGTCACTTCTCATGGAGTTGGGGATCTGCAGAGGCTCTTCACCATGTTATATTTGCACCACATGGATAACAGGGACATAAAGAACCTCACGAACATCTATGGTAGCAAAATAACTAGGAAACAGGGAGCTGTGAATTACCTTTAAATGAATTTGTCACTTTATCCTTTTTAGTTTTTAATAAGGACTGCATTTCACAACTGGCTTACAAAGCTCCTGAACTGGCATGAGCTGGCTCTGGGACACTCCTGCGCATGTGTTCCTGCCATCGGCCTTTCGAGTTTAGAGTTTCTGTGTCATGGCTTCCATGCCCCAGTGAGGTTAGCATATGATGTACATTTTATGGGTTTTGTTGTTTATTCACTCATTCTTTCTTTCTTTCTTTCCCTCTTTCTTTCTTTGTGGTTCTGGATTGAACCCAGCACCTTCCCACTGAGCTACATCCTGAGCCCTTTTTAAAATATTTTATTTTGAGTCTGGGCCTCACTATATCACTAAATTGCCTATGCTGGGCTCAAACTTGAGATCTTCCTGCCTCAACTTCTCAGAGTGCTGGGATTACAGGTGTGCACACCCCAATGCATGTTTTAAGGAAGTAGAAACCACACGTAATAGGTACTGTTGGTGACCCATACATATCCATGCCAGTAGCTGGTGATGTCGCCCCCTCAGCTGCTGTGAGTGCTGCAGGTAATGGCAAAAGGTCACACTTGTGCCCTTCTCTGGAGTCCTGCTCTCACTGACCTGAGATGCCAGAGGCCACTGAGATGCCTAGAGGTCCCAGAGACCAGGGATGACTTACACAGGGTGCAAATCCAGGCCCCTTGCCTCCAGGACCGCCCTGTGCAGTGAGTTTCATCCAGAGCGTCTGTGGACCAGGCCACAGTCCTTGTCTAGACTCATCCTGGCCTGGCAGCTTCCTCTCTACTCTGCTTCTCACGTTCCCTTTCTCCATAGCTATTTACCAGACGGCATTAAACACGGACAGAGATGGTGCTCGGGTTCACATGCAGGCCTGAGCTCAGGCGCAGGAAGAAATGGCGGTTGAAGTCCATGGTCCAGCAAGCTTGGGCTGGGCTTTGGTGCCAGGCAAAGGGGTTCTGGCACTGGTGAAGGGCAAAATGGGCCCAGCTGGCACCAAAAACCCTACTCCAAGGAGGTTGGTCAGGGCTGCGGGAGGGGGTCCACTTTCCCCTCCTTCAGGCTTTTCAGCATGGGGTCATCGGTACTGTGTCGAGGGCTCTAGAACATGACATGTATTTATGGACCATCAACTTTGCTCAGATTTGCTGGGGAGGGTACAGGGTGGGGGAGGTCTTATAATCTAGCTAATAAGTAAGTTTGTAATTTTTTTTACTAAAATAACAATAATGAACACAAACAGCACTTACCGCCTGCCTGTCTCTGGCCTGAGCATGTGATGCAGGTGAAACACACTGAGTTGTTAGAATACCGTGTGGGGTGACCCTGAAGATGGGGGGTAAATTCTTTGCCTGAGGGCTCTTGGCTGGCAAAACAGAAAAGCTGCATGTGAACCCCTGTGGGACAGCTCCCAGGGCTGTGCTTTTAACCAAAATTTGATGTCTAAAAGCAAGTGCAGGTTTGTTCTAGGGTAGGAAGCCAACTGTTCAGGCTAAAACATCAGGCACTTATTTTCTGTGACTTGGTTATCGCTGTGACCTCGGGGCAGTTGGCGAAGAGGCTGTCTTGGCAAGAGGAGATGAAGACAGACCTCAGTCCTGCGGAAGGTCAGCTGCACATCCCCGAGGTTGGCTTTCCTGACTTGCAGTGTGTCAGCAAGGCTGGGAGGTATGGGCCGGGCCACTTCTGGGTCAGCAGGGTTACTACTGACCCCCCACCACCTGGCTGCGGATGCCCTAGAGACGCCCTCCACCACCAAGTGTCTGTGCCACTCAGAGGCCAGCTGGGACAATAAGACAGGGACAGGGGCCGGAGAGCCCTGCAAAAGATGGGGGGCAGGGATCGCGGTGAACGTGCCACCCCTGGGCAATGCTGACTTACCTCAGAGAAGAGAGAGAAGGGGCCCCTGGGAAAATGTGAGGGAAAGAAAGCATCTTTGTGCTCTCCCCACTGAAACGGCCCATAAAGCAGTGGGGGCGGGGGACTCTCAAAAGTGTAGGTGAATATATCCCCCTGCCCTGCATTCTGTTTTTGAAAATTTCCAGCAGGTTGTTATTTCAGCTTTCGAGTAATAAAAGAAAATGTCTCCTAAGGAAAGTGGAGATGCTGGATGCATAGACAGAAAATTTGACTTTCGTCCAAAGCTAGTCAAGGCAGAAACCTCTGCTCTTTCTGAAAGTGTCCTTTCCTGAAGTTTGCAGATCACCTTTGTCTTGGTCACTTTCTTGCCACGGGGACACAATATCCAACACCCATGACTTTCAGGAGAAGAAGGTTATTTTGGCCCATTTTTGGTCCATGGTCGGCTGGCTTCAGGGCAGGAAGGGCCTGGGTGGAGAAGAGCTGCTCACATCATGGCGGCCAGGAAGCAGAGAGAGAAGGAAGGAGCTGGGAGGGACACGCACCCTTCCAGGGCACACTCTGAGTGCACACCTCTTCCAAAAAGGCCCACCTCACAACAGCACATTTAGCCACAAACTCATCAGTGGACTAATCCATCAATAAGGACAACACCCGCACCCATGATTGAATCACCTTCCAAATGCATTAAGCTTTTGGGGACCTGGGACCTAAACCATAGCAACTCTGCGGTTTGTAAAACACTCACAGACCCTCTGCGCTGTAATTGGTCTCCACAAGCCATGGAGTAGGGGGAGTACATATTATTGCTCCCATTTTATTGGTAAAAGCAAAACTCTGGAGGAAGCTAATGTCCCTGAAGGGACTTGCTGGGGGTCTCACTGTGACCACGTGGTTCCTCCATTTGGTGGGCTCAGGGCAAGCTATTTATCTCCATCTCATGAAGTCACTGTTAAGAAACCGGTAAGCCCACATCACACTTTTAGAAGCACAACTGGACTAGAGGTTGGGAAGTAGTCCAGGAGCCAGACCGGAAGGGTGACAAATGAAAATGGGCCCCCCTCCCTACTGGGTGTGGGTGAAACTGTCCAGCAGTTGTGCTGCTCCCCTTGTCCCCAACCTTGGGAGGAAGAGAGCCTGGGGCAAGGCACACTGATCTGCAGGGGGACTCCACTGACCATGGAGGCACTGAGGATGGAGAAAGCATGGGGTGATAAGGGCTTGGTGGCCGGGGACCTCTGAGGGTCTTCTTAGCAGGTGTGACTGCAGTTTGTAAAGTCCTCGAGACCACATGCAGGCCCAGTGGCTTACTAGAAGGACACACAGAACCTAGAAAAGCTGTCACCTGCACAGGACTGGGCCTGGAGAGAGCAGGTGTGAGTTCTGTTGTCCCCTACTAACCAGGGAGGACATGTGGTCAGCGTGTCCTTCTCCCAGCAATGACACGTGGTGACATGTGGCTACATGTGAGCAAGGTTGATCCCCAACAAAAAATTAAAAGCCTTGGGCACCAAAGCTTGGGGCAGTTTCCCTGGCTGCCAACACTGTCCATGTGGCCACATGTCAAGGTGCTACTGTTTGGCCCGAGGCCCCACCATTATTACCTCGATAGCATGGCAGGCTGCGAGAAAGCAAAGACACGCTTTTGAGGCAGAATGTACTGAGGGCTTAGAGGTCACCTGCCAGGAGCCAGGCAGGAGCCAAACCTGTCTTTGGGGGAGGATGGTGCTCTACTGTACATGGACCGACCCACGTGACCATGGTGTCCAGTACTGGAGGGATTCTTCTCCTCACAGACCTCTGCTCTAGGTGCCAGGCCCTGCCCATAGAGGGAACATTCTGGAATCCTGTCCAGGTCCGGTCTAGGGGCCCAGTTAGACCTCAGGAGGGAGAGACTTACACGGTCCTAACTCTGTAGAGTACAACTCAGCATCCAGCAGCCTTGCATGGAGAAGGCCGGCCCAGCCTCCATCCTGAGACCAGGACGGCTGCCTCTTCCCGCCAGGAACTGGTCCCTGTTCTGGGCCCGGGCAGCAAGCTCTTGTCTGGGAGCCTCTCAGCCCAAGCCCCGGCTTGCTCTTCCCCGACTCACTCTCTGGGACTGCGGCCCTGCACGGAGCCCTGGGGCTGGGCCTTGCCGTCTACCTCTCGGCCTGGACAGCACATCCTCCCCTCTGGAATTCCCGTTCTGGGGCGGCCCCCAGCTGCTGAGAGAATTGCCCGCTTCTGCACCTGCTCGTCCTGACTCAGCTGCAGAGTGCTGGACAGAGGCTGTCACTGCCCAGCACCTGCGGAGGGATCCGTCCTGCACTTGTGGGCCAGTGCAGTCTTCATGTCCCCTTTGGCCACCATTGTCAAAGTTGATCCCATCTTTGGTGAGATGGTTCAGCGGCGTATGCGCCTGCCTGGCAAGTGCAAGGTCCTGAGTTCGACTCCCGGAACCCACACACACACACAAAAAAAGTTGGTCCCATCAAACCCTAGGCCATGGCGTAACACTATGGCAGGTTCACCAGCCAGGTTCAGTCCAACGTAGGATCACTGCAGCCGTGGCCGTTCAAAGGTCACAGCTTGAAGACCCACAGAGAAAAGCTGTGGCCCTGACGCTCAGTTCTTAGGGCCCAATCAGCTCCTCATGGAGAGCTGTGGCTCGAACTGTGGCCGTGAACCTCAAAGCTCTGAGTCGCTCCTGGACCAAAGGGACTTACGGACACACAGGCACATGTCCCCTTCTCGGAAATCCTTGGGCCAGGTGTATTTTGGAATTCAGAGTTTTTTTTCAGAATTCAGGGAGATACTTTGGTGCAGATATTGTACATTATGTAACAACTCCAGTGAGGTCTGGGGCTGCCCTGTGTAAAGCAAACACTTTCATATTTCTGCAGTGAAACATATGAATATTCCCAACCTGAGATGCATAAAGCTATAATTTATTGCCTTGTGTCAGCTCAAGCCAGGCTTTGCCACCAAGTAATTTCAGGTTTAATCAAGTGTTGTTACCATATAAATTATGAAAAAATTCAGTTTATAGAACTTCTTGAGTTAAATATTTTGCAAGTGTCCTTTAGTTATGGACTTTGTAAGCATTTGAGCTGCTGGTGAAGGAATTGTGTCTCCCTCAGCTCTGTATTTCTAATGCCAGCCCTAATTCCTGGCCTGTGTAGACACTTACTCCATGCGGAATGAGTGGGGAAATTGTCCTTGGGTTTATTTGATCATTTCCTCGTAGGTAACATGAAGGGGAGCAGCCGGTCCTGGAAGAGTCATCCGGGTCCTGGCTGGGCATCAAAGACCAGGGACACCAACCTGGCACAGATGTTTCCTCAGCTCTTGAAAAGAAAACCCATCCATCAGTCATCTTTCTTCTAAGTCTGCTCCTGGGCTGGGCAGGGAGGCAGGGGTGACACACGTGAGTGAATGATGGCATTTTGGGCAAAGAACTATGAATCCTTTTAATACATAATGCTAGAGACAAAGAGGGGCATCTTAGAATAACAAAAGGTCGCTACATTAGGAAGACACAATTATGAACACACATGAACCCGATAACAGGGCCCCAAAATACATGCAGCAAAATCTGACAGACATGAAATAGACACTTGCACAATAGTTGGAGACTCGACTATCCAATTTCAAAAACAGAAATAGGCAAAGCAACAAGGAAACAGAAAATTTTAGCAACAGTGTAAGTGCGCGGGACGTAAGAGACATCTGTGAAACACCCCGCCCAGAGACAGAACACACGGGCCTCCCAAGCGCCCACCGAGCGCCCCCACGTCGGGCCACGTGACTCCCTTCCTTGGGGTCGAATCCCACCTCACCCAGCTAGCTGGAGATTCGCTGGCTGCTTGATGCAGCTGGGGCGAGACCGCCTCTCCTCTTTCGGAAGCCACTTTTCGTCTTCTACTCATTATACCTACTGGTAGCAGAGGATTACATTTTTGGTTGTTATGCTAGAAATTCAAAACTAATTCCACGTTGATGTTATTTAGACTTCTCCATTAAAAATATAAAATTTTGTAGTGACTATCTTTGCGTATATAATTAGCATCTTATGCTAAATTCCTATTAGTGGAATTTCTGGATCAGTGGATTTGAGTTTTTAAAAAATTTGAAATAATACCCAAAAACCCTCTAAGTAGATTGCATGGATTTAAATTTCCATCAGCACTGGTCCAACCTGTATTGCTTCAGGCATCATTCAGTTTTAAGAGGATCCCGGACGATCCATAAATGTAAAAGTTCCAAAGGTCTTTGGTCAAATGCAGCGAAAACGCTAAAGCTACCCCCGACCTGCCCAGCCCGCCACGCCCTTTTCCCTCGCGGCCGGCTGCGCCGTTTGCTTCTCTTTGCTGCCGCCTAGTGGTGGAATAGAAGTTCACGAGGAAGGACCGCAGAGGCAGCCGGGACTGCAGGGCCTCCGGGATGCTCTCAGGTCCTGAGTGTCCATCCTGACAGGGCCAGGCCCCGGGGAACGGGGCTTCTGGGCTCCCGCGTAGAGGAAGCCTGGAGCAGAGCCCAGGGAGGCCTCGGAGCACCGGGAGAAGAGCTCAGTGCAGGGTTTCCGGTCCTGGGTGGGCGGCCCTTGATTTGCTACACGGCAAGTGCGTTCTTTCCTTGCCCTCCCCCCATTCTTCTCAGTGTGGACCTAGGGTATCAGGTTGACCTAGGCGAGGAGATAGTGATCCGTGCTGTCGGTTTTGTTCATTAACTGGTGGCTTTTTATTTTAAGGAGGACAGACCGAGAAGCAACGTCCAGTTCCTTACGCATAGAAAAGGCACGTCTTGCTCCCCGAACCTTCTCTGTGCGTGAGGCCCAGGGCTTTTAGGTCCCTCGTGAAAAGTATTTCCAGTGGTGGTCTTGGTCAGTGGGGCTTGAAGTCCTTCAGGATTATTCTGGCCAGAAGGCCTCGTTACCAGGAGGAAATTCTGGTGCTGTGCTAATGCCCCCACTCCTCAGTGGCTCTAAGATGCCCAGAAGCCCAGGCTGTAATGCCCATGTCCGGAGAGCCATTCTCATGGGACCCCAAAGCAAAACAACACAACAAACTACAGCTTTCAAGTCAGAATTCCTCCCAGCAAGCCTGGCATGGTGGCACATGTGTGTAATCCTAGCACTCTGGGAGGCTGAAGCAGATCTCAAATTTGAGCCTAGCCTGAACAATTTAGCAACTTAATGAAACCCCGTCTCAAAATATAAGAAAAGAGGAGGGGGCCGGGAACGTAGCTCAGTGCGAAGGTTCTGGGTTCAGAAGCTCAGCTCTCAGAAGCGTCGGAGGGGGCAACAGCGCAGGTGCACGAGGCACTAGGTGGAGCCACTGTGATACTGTGTTCCGCTTTCCCAGTTCACCGGCCTGCGGGACCTGCAGAGGGCAGTGAGAACCCACGACTCGGGGATGCGGAGGGAGCCGCGGGACTTGAAGCCTTGGGTGCATGACCTGGCTGCCCTGGGTTCCAAAAGCCCGGAGCGGAAGAGGGAGACGATTTCACCTGACCCGGGGGTCTCCGATTCCACCGCGGAACTGCTTGTTTCTGCGGCACGATAAAGCTCCCGGGAAGCGGCAGAGAGCAAGGGCTGCCACCAGAGGGCAGCAAAACACTGCCGTTGGACGCTTGGGGCCTGGCTGGACCGAAAGGGTCTCCAAGGTTGCAGGACGCAAGGACCCTCCAAAGAGGGAGGCCTGGCTTGTGGTCTCCCGGCAGGCTCCAAGCCGAGGCGGACTCCAGCTTTCGAAACAGGGGCCCAAAGTCCAGTTGGAGCTGGCTCATACAGGCTCCTGAGAGCAGATACATTTCCAAAACATCGCAAGCCAGTTGGTAAACAGAGCTGTCATGGAAAACTTACCATGCTGCGAATTATATTAAAAGCCAAGATAATAAACACTGAAACTCATCATTTTCTCATGATTATACTGCAGTCTGTGATCATCTGTGTTCTTGAGGTTATTTGCGTGTATTCTACCCATTCGGTGGAGATGGTGTACAATATTGCCCTAATGCACATAGCGACCTAACGTTGTTAGTGGGAAGTTGGCTGTGGAAGAGGGAGAATTTACACATGGAAATCGGCAAACACTGCACATCAGAGCTGCTTTTGGAAAGTGGTTGGTGGGATTCACCAGCACACCTCTGGGGCTCACTCTCTCTGTACCTACTTCTTCCGTCCCTTCCCCACGCAACAGCTGCTCCACCACTGTTGGTCTGGGAGGGAGCCCTCATCAGAGGAGGGAGGTAAAGGCCTGGATTTGACCTCTAGCTCCGAGAACTCTTGCTTGGACAAGCAGGCATGGGGGGCAGCAGAGAAGAGTTCAAAGGGAAAAGTCAAGGCAGGGTGGTTCACTACCCATTACCCTCCCAAACTCCCCACTACTCCCAGCATCCTGGGGCAGCTGGAGAAGAGATGACCAGCCTGAAGAAGGGACCACAGAGAAAGCTGGCAGAAATCCGAAGGGTTTGGAAGTGAGTTAGGATTCAGACTTTCTCTCTCTGTGTATCCAGGCTATAAAGCCAAGAAACCCAGATGTGACTTGGTATGAAGAACCTTGATGGCCACCCAGAGCTGGAACAAGATGGCTCAGGAGTGCTGCCTCCTTCCTTGAGGGTGAGATGCATGAGAGAGAGTTTAGGAATCATGCAGAAAGGTGTATGGTCCACATATCCGCACCTGAGAACTTACTAGAAGTGCAGGAGGCCAGGCTCCATCCCAGACCTGCTGAATCCAAATCTGAATTTTAACAAGATCCCCGAGTGATAATAGTTTCAGAAGCATAAAGCTGAATTAGATGCCTTTGAGGTGAGTGCTCATTACATTATTATTTGTAATGGCACACTAGATGGAAACAATCCGTATTTGGTAGCTGGTTAATGCATTAGAATAATTCATGTGATAGAATAACAATTTACAGAGTGAAAAGAAGGAGATGGTGTTTATAAACTGGTGAAGATGAAGCCTCAGCTACATTGTTAGGTGAAAAAAAAAAGTCTTTTCTTTTTTTTTTATTTTTTTATTTTTTTATTTTAAAGAGAAGAAAAAACAAAACAAATCAAAAGAAGAACAAATTTTCAAAACAACATAATAGGAGGGTAACAATGGTTAATACATTACGTATTACTATCTTTAAGTTAGTTATTCAGGACACCAGACATTAGCATTCAATTGTCCAAACATTATTGGCACAAACCTTACTCTTCAATGAACTAAGTAAAAATGGTAGTGTATCTATCTTAACCATCTTATATACATATATACAATTTTTTTTCCCTTTCCCTTCTTTCTTTTCCCTGTTCCAGTCTCTCTTTCCTTTTTACCAGTTTCTTTTTGATTCACCATATCTATTGTACATTTTGGATCTTATTTACTCTTTCAGTTTCTCATACTAGAGAGATAATACGATGCTTACACATGTGCTTCTGGTTTATTTCACTTATGAGTATTTTCTCGAGTTGCATCCATTTACCTATAAAAGTCTCCAGTTTATCCTTCTTTATGGCTGAATAGTACTCCATTGTATAAAAATACCACATCTTTCTTATCCATTCCTCAGTTGATGGGCATTTGGGTTGTTTCCAAGATCTGGTTATTACAAATTGTGCTGCTATAAACATGGGTGCACATATATCGCTGTGGTACGATGTTTTTAATTCTTCTGGGAAGATGCCCAGAAGGGGAATAGCTGGGTCAAATGGGACCTCCAACCCTAGTTTTCTGAGGAATCTCCACACTGACTTCCACAGTGGCTGTACCAGTCGACACTCCCACCAACAGTGAAGAAGGGTTCCTTTTTCCCCACAGCCCCTCCAGCATTTGTTATTAGTTGATTTCTTAATAGTAGCCATTCTTTCTGGGGTGAGATGGTATCTCAGTGTTGTTTTAATTTGCATCTCTCAAATGACTAGTGATGTTGCACATTTTTTTGTATCTTTGTTTGCCATTAGTATTTCTTCATCTGAGAAATGTGTATTCATCTCAGATGCCCATTTTTGGAGTGGGTCTTTAAATTTGGGAGGTCTGATTTTTTTGAGTTCTTTATATGTTCTCGATAGTAATCCTTTGTCTGAGGAACAGCTGGCAAACATTTTTTCCCACATTGTGGGTTGTCTCTTCACTCTGTTGGTGGTTTCTCTTGCTGTGCAAAAGCTTTTTAATAAGATGAGATCCCAGTTATTGATTCTTTGGGATAGTTCCCGTGCGGTTGAGTTTTTATTCATAAAGTCTTTGCCTACACCAATGTCTCCAAGGGTTTTACCTATCCTACCTTCCAGCAGATTTAATGTTTCTGTTTTAATATTTAGATCTCTGATCCATTTTGAATTTAGTTTAGTGCATGGTGAAAGATATGGATCTAGTTTTAATCTTCGGTATGTGTAGAGCCAGTTTTTCCAGCACCATTTATTAAAGAGGCTATCTTTCTTCCAGCGAGTGTGTTTGGCACCTTTGTCAAAGATAAGGTGGCTTAGTATGTCTGGGGTTGTTTCAGCATCTTCTAATCTGTTCCATTGATCTTCAGGTCTGTTTTTTTGCCAGTACCACACTGTTTTTATCACAGTAGCTTTATAGTATAATTTCAAGTCGGGGATAGTGATTCCCCCTGCCTTGCCTTTGTTGCCCAGAATTGCCTTTGCTATTCTAGGTCTCTTCTGATTCCAAATGAATTTTAGGATTGTTTTCTCTAATTCTGTGAGATATGCTGTTGGAATTTTGATTGGAATTGCATTAAATCTGTATAACAATTTTGGAAGTATGGCCATTTTCACTATATTGGTTCTTCCTATCCAGGAGCAAGGGATATCTTTCCATTTTCTGATATCCTCTTTAATCTCCTTTTTCAGAGTACTGTAGTTTTCAGTATAGAGGTCTTTTACATCCTTCGTGAGGTTGATTCCTAGGTATTTCATTTTTTTGGATGTTATTGTGAAAGGTATTGTTTCCCTAATTTCTCTTTCAGTAAGTTTGTTATTTGTGTACAGGAAGGCTATTGACTTTTGAGTATTGACTTTGTATCCAGCTACATTACTGAATTTGCTTATTAAATCTAGCAGCTTTTTAGTGGAGTTTTTGGGGTCTTCTGTGTAGAGTATCATGTCATCTGCAAATAATGATAATTTAACTTCTTCCTTTCCAATCATTATTCCTTTTATTTCTTTCTCTTGTCTAATCACTCTGGCTAAAGTTTCCAGAACTATGTTGAATAAGAGTGGGGACAGTGGACATCCCTGTCTTGTTCCTGATTTTAGAGGGAAGGCTTTCAGTTTTTGGCCATTTAGTATAATATTGGCTGTTGGTTTGTCATAGATAGCTTTTACCAGATTGAGATAAAGACCCTCTATTCCAATTTTCTGTAGGGTTTTTATCATGAAAAGGTGCTGGACTTTGTCAAAAGCTTTTTCTGCATCTATTGAGATGATCATGTGATTTTTGTCTTTGGTTCTGTTAATATGCTGTATTACATTTATTTTTTTTTTTTTTGTGGGTACCGGGGGGACGACCTCAGGACCTCGCACGCCAGCAGGCGCCCGTGTCACTGAGCGATATCACCGGCCCCTTTTTCGTATGTGGGATCCGGGAGTCGAACTCGGGCCCTCGCGCTTGCCGGGCAGGCACTTAAGCCACTGAGCCATCTCACCGGCCCATGTATTACATTTATTGATTTACGTATGTTGAACCATCCCTGCATCCCTGGGATGAATCCAACTTGGTCATGGTGTATAATCTTCTTGATGATTTGTTGGATTCTGTTTGCCAGTATCTTATTAAGGATTTTTGCATCTATGTTCATTAGGGAGATTGGCCTGTAGTTCTCTTTCTTAGTTGGGTCCTTCTCTGGTTTTGGTATCAGGGTAATGCTTGCTTCCAGGAATGAATTTGGGAGTATTGCTTCCCTTTCAATTTCATTGAAAAGTTTGAGAAGTAGGGGTGTTAGGTCTTCTCTAAATTTCTTGTAGAATTCGGCAGTGAATCCATCAGGGCCTGGACTTTTCTTTGTTGGGAGGTTTTTAATTACATCTTCAATTTCATTGGTTGATATTGGTTTATTTAGGATTTTTAAATCTTCTTGATTTAGCTTTGGTAATTCATACGAATCTAGGAATCTGTCCATTTCTTCTGCATTTTCCATCTTAGTAGAATATAAATTTTCAAAATAGGTATAGATGATCTTCTGGATTTCTGCAGGGTCCGTCGTGATATCACCCTTTTCATTTTCAATTGCATGGATTTGAGTCTTTTCTTTTCTTTTTTTAATAAGGTTGGATAAGGGTTTGTCAATCTTATTTATTCTTTCAAAGAACCAACTTTTTGCTTCATTGATTCTTTGTATTGTTTTTTTATTCTCCAATACGTTAATTTCTGCTCTGATCTTTATAATCTCCTCCCTTGTACGGGCTTTTGGCTTAACCTGCTCTTCTTTTTCTAGAAGCTCGAGGTTCACCCTTAAGTTGTTTATTTGCGCTTGCTCTATTTTCCTGATATAAGTATTTAATGCTATAAATTTCCCTCTTAGGACTGCTTTCATTGTATCCCATAAGTTCCGGTATGTTGTACTGTCATTATCATTCAGTTGTAGAAAGTGACTAATTTCTTCTTTAATTTCATCTGTGACCCATTGGTTGTTCAGGAGGATGCTGTTTAATTTCCATGTGTTTAGGGAGTTTTTGTGGGATCTTTTGCCATTGATTTCCAATTTCATTGCACTATGGTCTGATAATATGCATGGGATAATTTCAATTCCTTTGCATTTACTTAAGCAGGTTTTATGAGCTAGTATGTGGTCTATTTTGGAGAACGTCCCATGTGCAGCTGAGAAAAATGTGTATTCTGATGTTGTGGGATGGAACACTCTGTAGACATCTACTAAGTCCATTTGTTCAAAAGTTTGGTTCAGTTCTACTATTTCATTATTGATTTTCTGTCCAGTTGATCTATCTTTTTGTGACAGTGGAGTATTGAGATCTCCCAATATAATTGTATTAGTGCTTATTTGATTTTTCATGTCCTTTAGTACTTGTTTTATATAGCTGGGTGCATTGGTATTTGACGCATATATATTTATGATGGTTATCTCTTCCTCTTGGATTGTTCCCTTTACAAGGATGTAATGACCGTCTTTATCTCTCTGAATCCTTCTTGGCTTGAAGTTCACTTTGTCTGCAAAAAGAATAGCTACCCCTGCTTTTTTCTGGGTTCCTGTGGCATGGAGTATTGTTTTCCATCCTTTGACTTTCAGTCTATGAATTTCTTTCTGAATTAAATGTGTTTCTTGTATACAGCATATTGTTGGATCTTGCTTCTTGATCCATTTCGCCAGTCTGTGCCTTTTGATTGGTGAATTGAGACCGTTAACATTGATGGTTAAAACTGATATGTATTGACTTGTCATGATATTTTCCTGTTGTTGGTTCCCACTCTTTGTTTTTCTGCTTTCCGGCTATTTAATTATTTGCCCTGCCTGGTGGATTCCTTCTGTTGGGGTTCCTATCTCTTTCTAGAATGTCCTTCAGAACGTTTTGGAGTGCTGGTTTGGTGGTCATAAATTTTCTCAGATGTTCTTTGTCATGAAAGTATTTTATTTCTCCATCAATTTTGAAAGATAGTTTTGCAGGGTACATCAATCTGGGCTGAAAATTATTTTCCTTTAGAGCTTGAAATACATCATTCCAAGCTCTTCTTGAATTGAGGGTTTGTGCTGAAAAGTCAGCTGTGATTCTGGTGGGTTTTCCTTCATAGGTGATTTGTCTCTTCTCCCTAACAGCTTTTAAGATTCTGCCCTTCTGTTGAATTTCTGGGATCTTGACTATAATATGTCTGGCTGAAGTTTTTTTTTTGATCATGTCTAGTTGGTGTTCTAAAAGCTTCACTTATAGGGGTGTCAAATTCCTTTTCTCTTCCAGGAAAGTTCTCCCTGATTATGTCTTTGAACAAGGTTTTAATGTCGTTGATGCTATCTCCTGCTTTTTCATTTATTCCAATTATTCTTAAGTTGTTTATCTTTGAGTCATCTAGCAGCTGCTGAATTGATTTTTCATGGTCCCTTGCTATTTTTAAGAATTTTTCCATTTCATGATCACTAATTGCAAGCTTGTCTTCTATATCTGAGATCCTGTCCTCGCATTGGCTTATTCTGCTACAAATACTTTCAATGGAATTTTTTATCTCTTGGATATCTGCTTGAATCTGCCTTATGGATTCCATTTCTTTCCTATGCTGAGCATTCATGGTTTCTGTAGTTTTCTTAAGTTCATCTATTTTTTTGTCTGTATCAGCTATAGTGTCCTTAAGCATGGTCTTCATTGTAGACATTATCTCTGCAGTTATCTGTGAGATTATTTCTGTTTTAATTTTTTCCAGAACCTCATTCAGTTGCTTTGTTGTTACCACTTCAGATAGGCCAGGTGGGTGGCTTTCAGATTGTCCCACCTCGTTGCTCCCTAGGTTTGCCTTTGGTGAATTGGATGTGTGGGGTTGCATCTTGTTTAAGTGTTGTCTCATTTTTTCTTTCTTTAATTCCTGGGGTGATGTTTGCAAATTACCTATAGTAGGTTACTTTATTGCTAGTGTTTAAGATCTTTAGAAGATGACTACTTCTCTGCAGTATCTTCCAAGTGGAGCTTGCTTTTAGGTTTTGAGCTTTCTGCCAGATCCTACCTCTTCAATTCGTTGGGTATGCGAAGTTGCTACCTGTTTGGCCCAGTCCTTGATTCTTTGGTACTGTGCCACTGTATTTTCTGTGTCCCTTAGTCAATCTCAATCATGAAATATCAGGAAGGAAAGATGTTTAGAACAATTATTTCACATTTGGCTATAATGTTAACTACAGCATCAAACACAGCCTAGAAAATGACAGACTGAGCTAACCAGTTATTTACCACTTTTAGCTGTATAGAGTTGCGGTTATATAACAAAATCTAAAACACACCAGAAAAATTATATGCAGTATACAAGTCCTATGTATGTCAATTTTTCCCTGAGGAGTTTAAATTTAAAATGAGTTAAGGAGGAAATAGAGTATTGGGAGAAGAGGAAGGAATTAGATGTAAGGTTAGAGGACCAAGAGGGATCCCACTAAAATTGGGACACTAGTGCAGAGGACAGGTGGTAAAAAGAGAAGGAAGGAATAAAAGGAAGAACAGATCACAACCACAATCACAAAGAAGTTAGAGGCGCTGTTTACACTCATATAAAAAACCAGAGAGAATAATGAAGGAAAGAGCAAATACACATACAGAAACAAAAACGAAGATAAAAACAATAAAACAGACAGATCAAAAATAAAACCCCACCAAAAAACAAAACAAAACAAAACAAAAACAAAAAAACCCTTCACCAGAACAAAAAACAAATCAGTGAGTAAAAAAAAAAAATAAAATAAAAAATAAAAAAATAAAAAATAAAAAGAATCAGTTCCAGGTGTTGACTCTGTTGTAGGCAGGTACCTTGTGGTGACAGAGTCCTGTTCTGTGCAGGTCCGTCCCAGTAAGCCAGGAGCGCCCTCTGGCGGGCGGTGAGCAGAGGCGCGTACTTTCAGGCAGAGACCAGTCTAGCTCGCCTCCGCTCTCAGCGCCCTTTCACGATCCCTGGGCCTGAGAGGCTCAGCGCACTGTCCGGAGCGCGGGTTCCCTGCACTGGTTCCCGCCGCTCTGGTTTTTCGCCACGCCCCCCACAATGGCGCCGGGCCAGTCGCTCTCTGGCGCGGGACAGGTGTGGCTGAGAGTCCAGTCTCGTTCGCCTGCTGACCTCAGCACACTTTCATGGGCCTGAGAGGCCCCGTGCTGCCCTGTCCGGAGCACAAGTTCCCAGAGCAGTTTCCGAGCCTCTCTGAGTTTCGCCACACCCCCCACAATGGCGCCCGGCCGGTCGCTCTCTGGCGCGGGGCAGCTGTGGCTGAGAGACACTCACCGCCGGTCAGCACCGTTCTCCGCCGCTCCCCTGCCCCGCCGCTGTCTCAGGATCCTCCGTGGGGGCTCCCTGGGCGGCAGCTGCCACCGTGTGTCCATAGAATTGAGCCTCCGCGGCGCTGCAACTCCCGGGATAGTAGAAGGTGCGCGCGTGCGGTCTGCTCCTTCTTTCCTTCTTCTTTGTTGGAAGTCACCCGTCACTGGTGCCGGGGGTCCCAGATTGCGCTTCAGAACTTTTCTGGGTTTCGAGGAGGCATCTCCCCCCCTCCTGTGCTTTCCGGGTCGCTATATTCCCGTGTTCCAATGGTAACTTTTAGAGAGAGTTTCGCTGCCTGCTTCTTACTCATCCGCCATCTTGAGGTTCCGCCATTAATTTCAAAAAAGTCTTTTCTGAAATTGAAATTTGTTCTATGTCACCAAATATTTAAGTCATTTTTCTTGTTGCTGGGACCAAATACCAACACCCACAAGATAAAGGAGGAAAGGTTTATTTTGGCTCACAGTTTGTAGAGGTTTCAGTCCATATACGGCTGGCTCCATGGTTGGGTGACATGGCAGAGGAGAAACAGTCCATGGCAGGGCAGGAGGCAGCAAGCCTCTCTTTCCCTTTTATTCCATCCAGGCTACAAACCTGTTAGGTGGTGCCATCCCAATAGGACCCTTCCCACTATCCGCACCCAGAACTATGATAAACCAATCAGTGGACTAATTTAGTTATCCTATACCCTTAATCCATATTCACATACCTTTAATCCACATTCACACACCCATAACCCAGCCCTCTCAAAAACCCCACCTATGAGCATGTGAGGCTTTGAGGGGACATCTAGATATAAACCATAACATCAAGTAATTAAAATAAAATTGAACCTATATAAATACCAAAAGAAAATATGTGAGTATATTTTTATGACTTTAAAAGGTACAAGATCTAAGTATGGCCTAAATCCAGAAGTCATAAAAGAAAAGACTAACAAGTCAGACCACACACATAAAAACTACACATTTCTATTTGATAAAAACCACTATATTAACTTTTTATTGCTGGGGCAAAATACCCCTACATCTGCATCTTAAGAGAGAGATTTACTTTGGCTCATAGTTTCAGAAGATTGAGTCCATGGTCAGCTGGCTCCAAATCAGAAACATATGGCAGAGGGGTTTGCTGGAGCAAGGTGCTTACTTCATGGCAGCTGGGAAGCAGAGCAGGGGAACAGCACAAAGAAGAGGCAGGAGTAGCTGTCATATCCAAAGCCACACCACCATGACTGACCCAGATACACTGAGACCTGAGCTTTACTAATCCTCTAGACAGCAATCAAGCCAATCAGATTGACAGCCCAGCTTAACTGTCACAACCACCATAAAAAGTCAAAGCACAAAGGACAGGTTGGGAAAACATTTGCAACATTGTATAAAAAGATGTTACTTTAATAAATAAAGAGCTCCTACAAACCAATAAGAAAAACACCAATGCTTTAATAGAAGCTGACAAAAGACACAAATAATTCACAGAAGGAATGAGAACAAATGCCTTTAAACATGGGGAAGGAAAAAAAAGAAAGGGAACACATGGAAGGAAGCTCAGGTTAAACATGTGGATTAGCATTCTGGTGACACCATCATCCCTTAGGTTGGCACAGATAAAATCCACTGAGTTTAATGCTAGTGGGAAGGAAACAGGCACTGTCACCCAGTGGTACATAGAAGGAAGGCTACTGGGGATAACTGTCGTGTTTCAAATTTGCATACCCCTCGACACAGCTCTTTCTATAGATTCATGTGTGTAAATTGACAGATTTCAAGAATATTTTTCAGCACTAATTATGACAGCAAAAAATTTGAAGTAACCTAACTGTCTATCAACATAGACCCGAGTAAATTAATTTGTCACATGCATGCAGTTGAATATAATAAAGCCATAAAAAATAACATGGCAATTTTATAGGGACATGGAATGGTTGCTGATATATTTTTAATTTTACATGTAGCATGTTACCACTTGCATTAAAATATAAGATTTTATATTCTTAGAAATGTCTGGAATGATGACATGAGAGACAGGTTCTGGTGGAGCCTGAGGAAGGAATTATGGACCAAGAGTCAAGGTAGGAGAGAGTTTAGATTTTCTTTTCTTTTCTTTTCTTTTTTTTTAGGCATTGTCTTTTATTTTTTCTTTTTTCATTTTTCATTTTTTTATTTTAAAGAGAAAAAAATAGAACAAAATGTCAAAACAACATAATAGGAGGGTAACAATGGTTAATACATTCTATATTGTTATCTTTAAATTAGTTACTCAGGGTACAAGTTATCAGCATTCAACTGTCTAAACAATATTTTTCCTTTTGAACAGTTTCTTCCTGTTTTACCATGTCTATTGTAGATTTTGGATCTTATTTACTCCTTCAGTTTCTCACACTAGGGAGACAATATAATGTTTACAAATGTGCGTCCAGTTTATTTCACTTACAAGTATTTCTCGAGTTGCATCCATTTACCTATAAAAGTTTCCAGTTTATCTTTCTTTATGGCTGAGTAGTACTCCATTGTATAGAAATACCACATCTTTTTTATCCATTCCTCGGTTAATGGGCATTTGGGTTGTTTCCACGATCTAGCTATTACAAATTGTGCTGCTATAAACATGGGTGCACATATATCACTGTGGTACAATGTTTTTAATTCCTCTGGGAAGATACCCAGAAGGGGAGTAGCTGGATCAAATGGGACCTCCAATCCTAGTTTTTTGAGGAATCTCCACACTGATTTCCACAGTGGCTGTACCAGTCGACACTCCCACCAACAGTGGAGAAGGGTTCCTTTTCCCCCACAGCCCCTCCAGCATTTGTTATTGGTTGATTTCTTGATAACAGCCATTCTTTCTGGGGGAGATGTTATCTCAGTGTTGTTTTAATTTGCATCTCTTGAATGACCAGTAATGTTGAACATTTTTTCATATATTTATTTGCCATTTGTATTTCTTCATCTGAGAAGTGTGTCTTCATCTCAGATGCCCATTTTTGGATTGTGTCTTTAAATTTGGGAGGTCTGATTTTTTTGAGTTCTTTGTATGTTCTCATTAGTAATCCTTAGTCTGAGGAACAGCTGGCAAACATTTTTTCCCACGTTGTGGGTTGTCTCTTCAGAGAGTTTAGATTTTCAATCAATATCTTTTTTACATCTTTTTTTTTTTTTCTAGTCTGGGGATTGAACTCAAAGCCTTTGTGCTAAGCTACATCCCCAGTCTTTTTATTAGTTTTTCTTTTAAGATGGTGTCTCACTAAGTTGCTAAGCCTCCCAGAGTGCTGGGATTACAGACATGTGCCATCACACATGGCGATCAATGTTGTTTACACAGTTAATTCTTCAGCGTGTGCACACGTCATCTTTAAACTTTGAAAACCATAGCAGGGGGGTAGAACTCCAGGTACAGATCAAGCACCTGCATTCCCATCCCACCCTTGAGTGGCCTGAGTATCTTGGATCCACCCTGTTGCTCCCATCCCTCTTGCCCTACTGGTTAAATGCTTCCTTGACTTCAAGGCTCATTCAGTGTCTCATTCCTTCCCCTAAGCCCATGGAGGTGACCTGTGCTTAACATCCTTGTACAATCTTGTTTCCATCCTTCCTTCCCTTCCTCTCTTCTTCCTTTTTTCCCCCTTCTTTTTCTCTTTGCATTAGTCACCTCTCTGGATCTACCATCAGATTTGTCCTGTGCGTCTTTATATCACCTAGAATTCGAGTGTCATCCTGCCTCTTGACCTTGAGTCCTCCCCTCCCTCAACCCTGGGACGCCGTGGTCCCAGCACTCCGTGCTGCTGGGGAGCTCCTAGAAGAGGGCCTGGGCTCCATTCATCTCTCTGCCCTCCTCGGTGCCGAAAGCCCCAGAGAGAGGTCTCTGGTTCTCAGGTGACAGATGGCCGCTCAACATAATGTCGCTGCTGTCTTTACTACATGGTCACCCAGCATGGCCTGGCACTGGCCCTGGGGGACTGGAGTTGTGGTCGCTTTCCTGCAGCTGGCCGCACACCAGGCGCAGAGCCCTGCACCTCCGCGCACAGAGCACCCAGCCCTCCACATCCCTGGAAGACATGGAAAGGCAGGCGCACCTCCTTTCTCTCCCACCCCACTGACCACCACCATTATGCTCAGGATTGCTGGCTTTGCCTTGGCCTTGTGAATTTCACAAACTCAGAGGAGATTTCGCCAGACATTCCTAAGTGCCTGTTCCGTTCAGGACGCCGGTGGCAGTCCTAGTTCAGTGACAGACAGGCCATATGCGGACTCAGCTTTCAAGGAGTGGACAGTCTGTGGGAAAAACAGTCATGCGAGCAAAATCGATGCAGCGTCCTGATCACAGCTGGGGACCTGGCCAAGGTGCAGGAGAACACGGGAAAGGGAGTCATGCTGGGCACGGGGTCTGGGGATGTGGGAGCTGCCCTTGGAGGCGATGATTCTCTGGCTTACACCAAGGGATAAACGAGAGTCAAGAGGTGATTCCCAGGCTGGTCCCCAGCCTTCAGCCTTCAGCACTGATACTTTCTCTTTTTTTCGAGACAAGGTCTCACTATGTAGCCCAGGTTGGCCTCAAACTCACAGCAATCCTCCTGCCTCAGGCTTCCAAGTGCTGGGATTACAGGCATGCGCCACCACGCACAGCCCAGCATTGATGCTTTCATCTTCCTTCCTTCTTGGGAGAGGAGCCACTGAGAGAGAGGAAAGGAAACTGGTTTGGCCAAAGGGGCAAATGGAATGAAGTTAGGTCCTGGTGAAACGGATGTGCAGAGTATAAGACCCTGTTGGGAGTGATCGCAGCTTAGGGCGCAGGGTTGCGGGGGAGGGGACAGGGCACCCACGCTGTAGCCCTCAAGCCCACGGCCTACTCCTCTTGGCGAGCCTCTCTCAGGCCTTTGCCCACCACTCCTCACCCACCCGAGGCCAGAGGATGAGAAAGCATCTGCCCCTGCTCTGAGTTTATGGCCGCCTGAGGAACTGATGGCCAGCCACGGAGGGAAGTGTCCTCTACGTGCGCAAGCCCTCGGCCACACCACTGGGAGACAGAAATGTCTGCGTGGGGGGCAACTATTGGGGGATTGCTGGGGTGGATAGAGGTCTAGGCCACTTCCTGCCTGGGCTCAGGTCTTGGGGAGATCTGTCAGGGTTCAACCTCGGGGCAGCCAAGGTGAGGAGCATTTTTCACTCTCTGACTGTAGGCCTGTCGTCTCGAGGCCTGGGCCTGCAAGCCAAGGAGTAAAAGCCCAAAGGCTGGTTAATCCTCAAAGCCCATGGCCCAGGATGGCAGCTGCCAGGTAAACTTCCCTGCAAATTTAGATGCTCAGCCTACCTCGGCAAAGGGCAGGCTTCCAGAACATTCTGACTCCTTCCTCTCTGTGTCCGCAGCTGCTGCCTCCCCATCCAGGACCCCTCCCCATTAGGCTTCTTGTGCACAGAGCTCCTATCCAAAGCTCCAGGAATCCTGTAAGCCGACTGCATTAGCTACATGACATAAATATTTATGCCCCTGCTGACGTGTGTCAGAGTGTGTATGCGATGCAGGGTAGGGCTGCTGAGGGACAGAGGAGGCCGACTCCAAGTCAGGGAAAGGCAGAGCGAGAGTGTCCCCACCCTGCATGCTGCCCAGTGCCCAAGATGTCGGACACTTCCGTTCCAGATGCGCTCAAGCAGAGAAGGGAGGCCTGTACCAGGGCACTGTAACAGGAGTCCTTAGCAGGCTAGGAAGCAGACATTTACAACCGCGTGAGCCCACTCCAGTGCCCGGGTTCTGATGCCGGGGATGCAAATGTCACCACAGCTCACACGGAGGCCCAGGGTTCAGGCTCCGTGTGCCCAGCTCCAAGATGTGCAGGGCTCAGTGCTGAGCACTTCCCCACGCACGGAGAAGACTGAGCCCAGGACAGCCATGGGCAGCTGTGCTGGGACTTGAATTCAAGTTCTCTGTTCAAGACCACAGACTTGTAACATCACATGTCCTGTCTCCTGGCCACTGCTGCAGAGAACTCTGAAGAGGGGGTAGCTCCTGCAACACATGTGCATGGTCCAGGCGCCTGACACCCTGGCTGGGGTTCATAGAGTCATCTGGAGGGGTCAGCAAGTGACAGCATGGTCCCCAAAAATGGCCCAGGGAAGAGGCCAGATGCAATCCTCTCCTGCCTCTTCAGAGCGGGTTACCCAAGGGGCAGCACTGAGGGGCGACTCACAGGTGCTTTAGAGCCTCGTAATCCCCATCAATCCTTTCAAAGCTCCCCCTCACGTAAGCCTCCTTCAGCAACGTGAGGCATCCGGTGCCCGCCAGCTCCTGAGAGATGCTGGTGAATGCCTCTTCTGGACTCTGCTTTTGGGGTCTTCATGTTGGTAGCATGGAATCGGGAGTTGACATTAAGGAAATTGATACCCGATAGGAACCAGGCTCCCCGCCCCTCGCCAGCTGCTAAGCATTTACCAGCGCGCCGCTCACCACAGCCTGTAAAATTCAAGGACTTACTACACAACCGAGCCTCAAGAAAGCTCCCGGCCCCTGCTCCAGGGATCGTCTTTGATTTACTCTTAGACAGAAATCTGCACCAATGAGACATGTTGCTTGCTCTCATAGACCCTGAGAATGCCTGTGTTCGAAATGCCTGTGTGTTTGTGTGTTTGTGTGTGTGTGTGTTTCATAAAAACAAGGGCTTATATTTACAATGAAATACAAATTTTTATATATACAGGGCATGATTAAAAAGCATAGTGGATGTTTAAATTAAAAAATAGAGTACAGTAAAGAAAATGCCATTAATATCCCTCAAAATACTCACCCTCTCTTCGAACATGTGTGTTCTTTTGTTCTTGCACTGTCTGAAGCCGTTCTGGAAGTCCTCTTTCGTGAGTGTCTTTTGTTGTGCTGTCATGGCTGCCTCAATGTTCTGAAATGATTCGAAACGTTCACCTTTCATGGTCATTTTGACTTTGGAGAAGAGGCAGAAGTCACATGGTGCCAGCTCTGGTAAATAAGATGGATGAGGACACGCTGTCATGTTTTTATGAGCCGCCCTTCCATTGGATGGCACTCAGCAGCAGCATTCACAGTAGTTTTGATCACACCTTGTAAAGACACTCATGAAAGAGCACTTCCAGAACTGAGTCAGAAAATGGCAAGAAAAATAGAGTATTCAACGTGAGGGGAGTATTTTGAGTGGAATTAATGGCAATGTGACTTTTACTGTAATACATTTTTAAAGTTTACACATTCACTATCCATTTCAATCACACTGCTTGTGTACATTTGTACAGCAGCCCACAACTCCCACAGTCAGAAGTGAACAGAGGTATGGGGGTCCCTCCCAAGGGACCTTTGCACAAGGCCCCAGTTCTGCCAGGCTTGAGGCCAGGGCAGAGGTGCAAGCTCAGAGGCTGAGGATCCTGACAGCAGTTACAAGTGTATCGCCAGGCAGCGAGGCTGTAATAAGACGAGCACTGGGTTCTGCCAGGCCCAGATGAAGGCAATGACTGAGTCCAAATGGGAGGAAGAAGAGGAAGAAAGGGAGGGAAGAGTTGCAGGGGTGGAGGGAGAAGGAAGGGACGTCTCCATCCCAGCCAAGAAAAGCTTACATGGAGAGGAAAAAAAAGCATTCTCTTACCTCTGCACCCTTTCTCAAAGTGTGGCCCACCTCCTTTTTTATTTTCAGACAGGGTCTTCCTAATTGCTCAACGTGGCTTGAACTTGCAATCCTCCTGCCTCAGCCTCCCAGAGTACTGGGATTACAGGTGTCTGCAGCCATGCCCAGGTGCCTATGCCTTCTTACAGACTCCAAAGGGGAAAGTGGACTGTTTCTGGCTGGTTGGGTAGTGATATTTGCCCGCTCCATCCATGGCCCAGGGTGAGGCAAGGCTGGTGTGAGATTCCTCAGGCCCTGGCCAGGCCCCTGGTGTCTTCCCTTCTTGCCGGAAGATGTCACGAGACAATGCTCCACAGGACCCCGCTGCCCAGCATCCCCTGCTCACTTCCCCTGAGTCACCTCCTGGGCCTGGGACTGGAAGTACAGGCTGAAGGCCCTCAACCCAGAGCCTGGAGACCCCAATAGTTTGGGTACTGACAAATAGCAGCTGCCACCTGACCCTGCCTTTTCCCATGGGACCAAAGAGTGAGGCCGGTGCCCAGATCCTGTGGGGAAGGGTGCTCTACAAGGGGGGAAGCACAAGGTATAATGGTAAGCTCTCAGGGTGCACAACCCAAAGTCCTGAGTTCAACTCCCTGCTCTTCCATATGCCAGCTGTGTGACTGCAGGAAAGTCACTTTCCATCTCTGTGCTTCATCAATATATGGCTGTATGATCCCCACCTCACTGAGGAGTTGCGAGGTTAAGAGATGCTGTCTGGGCAGGCACCCAGCATGTGGCCTGGAACCCCCCCCACCATGCTGCTTCCTCATTCCCAGCATTGCTCACTGCCTGTGGCGCGGTTACCCATCCTCCCGTCTCTGCCACTTTCTAAAGTGAGGGCTCCAGGGTCAAGCACAGAGAGCCCTTGAGAATGTGAGATGCCAGTAAGTCCATGGTGGCTGGACAAAGCATTGCCCCAAGGCAGGGAGGACCTGTTTGTTTCTGGCAGACTCTGCTGGCTGACAGCATTCAGAAAGCTTGGTGCCTGTGTTTGTCTAAGAAGCCGACACTGGCAGGGCCACCCTGGATGCCCTCCCTGCACCCCTCCAGCTTTCTGGCCTGCAGGGAACTGACACAGTCCTGGGAGAAAAGTGTGGTTGGGAGAGGAGGGGTGAGGAAGGACCCAGAGGTGCTTGTCCACCTCTACTTCCCAGCATGCATGCAGCATGGACTCCAAACAGCAGGCGCAGGGCCCGGCGAGCCCAGTGTCCCCAGTGCTGCCCCGGGAGGCTTAGGACGCAGGCAGTTGGTGCAGAGTGCCTGCTTCTGCTGCCCCGACTCAGGCTTTAGACAGCAGCTCAGACCAGAAAAATTTAATTCCAAATATAGAAAATCTGCAAGCTGGTTATCTAGTCCAGTCTCTCAGCTTGGAACCAAGAAAAATGAAAGCCAAGGAGGGCCAGAGGGTGCTGGGCCGGCTGCAGATGGAGCTGTGGGATCAGGGCTGGGCTGCCACCTCTCACCCCGGGGCTAAGAGCCTCAGGGGTGCTGCCCACTGGGCACCAAAGAGCAGCCCTGGCTCAGGCCACACACACTCCAGGTATGGGGCCGGGGCAGACATGCTGCCCCCCATACAACCAGAAGTGGGGCACACGCAGGTGCCGTGAAGCACCAGCCAGAAGGTGGGCTTTAGTAGCCCAAGCACCAGGAAGAGGCTCTCAGGCCAGGCAGGTGTTTGGTGAACGTTTGATGAATGAATCTATGAAAGTGTGTGGTCCAAGTTCGCTGGAGGAAGCGGACAGCACACTCCAGTGAGGGGAATTTGAAGGAAGTTGAATAAAGGGAAGGTTTCACCAAGGTATAGAAAGATGTGATGGCTGCTTTTATGTGTCAGCTTGACCCGGCTGAGGGGTGCCCAGGTATCTGTTTAAACGTGATTCCTAGGTACGTCTGTGAAGGTGTTTCCAGAAGAGATGCGCATCTGAGTTGGTGACAGGGGAAAGCGAGGGTCTCCCGGGGGGTGGGGGACACAGAACCCACCAAGGGCTGAATAGGGTACAAATGTGCGAGAAGTTTGAATTCATTTTCTGCCTGACTGTTGAGCCGGACGTTGCTGTGGTTCAAGGTGACATTTAGTTGCCGATGAAATGGCATTCGGAGGCAGGGCGTTCAGAAGGTGGGTAGGTGGGGTGCTGCCCACCCGAGTGGGTTAAGGCTGTCATTGCAAAAGTGGGTCAGTGAGGTTGGGAGCAGGCTCCTAAGGAAAGGGAAGGGTTCGGCCCTGGCCTTCCTGTCTGTCTTGCGCATGCTCACTTGTCTCTCTGCCATGTTAGGATGCAGGATGGCCCTCACCAGATGCTGCTACCATGCTCTTAGGCTTTCCAGCCTCCAGAGCTATGAGCCAAAATACACTACTATTGTTTATAGATTGCCCGTTCCATGGAACTCTGTTATAACAGCAGAAAACAGATTATGATGGACATTAATCTCCCAACACGGGCCCTCCTGGCTCTCAGGCCTTCAGACTTGAACTGGGGTCTACACCATCTACTCTCTGGTTCTCGGGTGTTTGAACTACACTAGCCTTTCCTGGGTCTCCAGCCTACTCATGGCATAGGGTAGGGCTTCTTAGCTCCCATAATTGCACAAGCCAATGTCCGTCTGTCTGTCTTCCCTTGGTTCTTTTTTGTCGAGAATTCTCATGCAGCAGGGTGTGGAGAAACCCTAAGACAGTGCAGGCCCTAGCACCAGTACAGTGAGGACTGTGACCATCTTGAACCTAGAAGAGGCAGAAGGAAAAAGTCATTACCAGAACCTTTAAGGAAAGGCTGGTATGCAGAGCGCCCCCTTGAGACAAGCTGCGACATCAGTGGGAGGTGCAGCTGGCCTGAGGCAGCTCATGGAGAGGGGCCAGGTAATCAGTGCCCCTTCTGGCTCTCCTCCAGCCGGCTCCTCCTCTGCTGGGGTTCCACGGGGCAGAGTTCCCAGTACAGGAAGGCACAGGGGCAACCAGAGGACATCAAGGGATAAGGGAAAGTCTCTCCTCCCAGACCAAACTCTGACTCCACCTGGATGCTTGGCACCATGTTGCCCTCGTGCCTCCAGTAGGAGACTCCAGGTTCTCCTGGTCACTGAGGCTATGGAGCCCTCTCAGCTCTTTGCTCTTCTTGGCAGAGGTCAGGGAGGCTGCGTGTGTCTCCTAGACCAGCCTTGGTACTCACAAGCCACTGCTCCTTCTCTCTGCTCTCACCTACCCTTCAATCAGGGCTTTGCTACCTTGTACTGTTGACATAATAAACTGGGTAATTCTTTGTTGTAAGAGCTGTTCTGTACATTGTAGTGTACATTTTAGCAGCATCCCTGTGACTGCTCATCATGATGTTTCAACTGACTGGATTAATAAACACCCAGAAGATGAGTAAAGTATACTTCTAGATGGGTGTGAGTGGGTCATGGAGGTGTGACCTTGGGTACCATATATGCTCCCTGGCCTCTTCCTCTCTAGCCCTGTTCCCCTTCTCTGCTTCACAGCTGCCATGGACTGAGCATCTTTGTTTTACCACGCCCTTCTGCTATGATATTTCTGCTTTGGAGCCAGTCAACCATGGACTGAATCCTGTCAAACCATAAGCCAAATTAAACCTCTCCTCCTCTAAATTGTGAGTGTTGGGTATTGTGTCCTAGCAACAAGAGAGCTGATTAGTACAATCCCAGAACTCAACCTACCAGACTCCAGTGGCAAAGGCAGATGCCTCTCCACCATAGACTGTGATAACCAAAAATGGCTCTAGATATTGCTCAATGCCTCCCTGGAGGCAAAATCCCTGCCTTAAATTGACTTGCCAGAGCAGACACCTGGGAAGGCCCACCCCTGCTTTTTATACTGAAAACCAAGACACTCTGTCTCCTTGCTTTCTGGGTGCTCATCAGAACTCTGAATTTTAAATCCAGTCAGTGACACAATTAGCACAGGCAAACACAGCCATTTGCAGGCATCAGCAGGCAGTCATTTTTAGAAAAAAAAAGAATATACAAGAATACATACATATACAATGGGAAGCTGTTGAAATACAGATCAAGTATATTTATTTATTCCCCACCTTGTTCCAAAATGGATTTAAGGGCAGCTTAAAGTAAATTAAAACAAATAAGGGGAAATGAGACAAAGGGAAAATAAGAGCAAGAATTTTAGATGGAGGCTTGTGTAAATGAAGTATTATGTGCTTGCTAAATATGGGCCATATATTTAGCTCTAGGGTCCTTAGCATCCAACTCAAAAAGGGAAGCAAGACCAGTTACAGTGCTGGTGGGGAGCTTTTTGTAGCTAAGATCCTCAGGGCTCAGCTGCCCTGACACCTGAGGTCCTACAGCGACGCGTCTCTGAGCTTGTGGCACCCGCTGCAGGCGTTATGTGGCTGGGATGAGCACACTCATCATGACTGAGTGTAGAGTCCGACCTTGGACCTTTCTTGGGAGGGGCTGGCTGAGACTCCCAGGCCACACCCAGAGTTAGTTTAAGAAGCAGAAGGAGCAGCTCCCAAGAGTAGAATGGAGCCCCATGCTTAGTTTTGTTCTCCTTCCCTCTAGTAATTTTAGCAAACAATTTGTCTCACTTTGGGAATGAAAGCAGGATACCCATTTACAGGTAATTCTTTTTACATAATAAACAGTGTTTATTGAGCACGTACTATGGCCAGGTCCTCGTTGAATGATTTATGTATATCATCCCACTTCATCTTCATAATAACCCAAGGAAGCAGATACAGATTAGAAGATCGAGGTTTACAGCTTAGAAAACTGAGGGTTATAAACTGTTAAGCAACTATCCCAGATAACAGAGCAGGGATTGCAATCCACCTCTGTCTCACTTGAGAGCCAGTGAGCAGGCTGCTTCTAGTGGGAAAGCTGGAGAGTAGAAGACCAAAGACATCACATCTTGAACCGAGTGGCAGTGATGGTCCAGATGGAAAATGTCCCCCAAAGCCTCGGGTGCTTGGAGGCTGGGCTTTTAGAAGGTGACTGAATCGTGGAAGCCACATAGCTGACTTGCTATTTGGAGGTGCGGTCTGGTCAGAAGAGGCAGTCACTGGGGCTGTGACGTCGAAGGGTGTACCTCCCTCTCCTGCCTGTCCCTTCTCCCTCTGCTTCCTGGCCGCCATGATGTGAGCAGCTTTCCTTTACTATGCGCCTGTGCCATCCATTTTCTCCCTTGGTGTCTACCGATCATGGACTGTAGTTTTGAGCCAAAACAAACCACTCCTCCTTTAAGTTGTGGGTGGCAAGTGTTGTGTCTTAGTGATGAGAAAGTGACTAAGACAGTCACTAACATGGACAGGGTCCCCATACAAAGCCCCAGGTCACATCTCGTGCACCCTGGAATCCCGGCCTTTTTGCTCAGGGCCAGGAAAAACAACTTGTTTTAGGAGATGGCTACTGCGACTGTCTTAATTTTCAAATTAGGTATTTTAACCTCAGCATGATGGCACGTGCCTGTAGTCCCAGCACTTTGGGAGGCTGAGGCAGGAAGATCACAAGTTCAAGCCCCACCTGGGCAACTTAGTGAGACCCTATCTCAAAATAAAACAATACAGGGCCGGTGAGATAGCTCAGTGGCATAAGCGCCTGCCTGGCAAGCTTGAGGTCCTGAGTTCAACTCCCGGTACCCACATAAAGGAAAAAAAGGGCCAGTGATATTGCTCAGTGGTACAAGTGCCTGCTGGCAAGTGCGAGGTCCTGAGTTTGACTCCTGGTACCCACATTAAAAAAAAAAGAAAAGTACAAAAAGGACTGGGGACATAGCACAGTGCAAAGGCCCTGAGTTCATTCCCCAGTGGCAAAAAAAAAAAAAAAAAAGTATTTTCTCATTATGGAATTTCTGCAATAATTTTAACTTTTTAAACCATTACATTAAAATATTACTTATCTTGATTACTGAAGTTTTTGCCATTTCCTGAAATGTCACATAGCTGAGGCAAGTGGCTCCTCCTCCTCACCCTCATCTGGCCCTGAGAGGAGTGCAGACGACATGAAGAGCCTGGCACTGACCACCCGGCATCCACTCCTGCTTTCCTCTGTCCCCCAAGCAGGCTGGAGTCCGCTGCTCAGCCGCAGTTGCCGTCATGAGAGAGGAAATTGCCGTCTCCGTCTCCCTGACAGTCAGGGCTGATAAAAGAACCAGAAGGAACTAAAAGCCGGAGGAATCAGTGCTGTGAGGCCGCCTCTCCTCGTTTGCAAAGCAAATGCTCGTAGTTGGATTCTCCAGCCCATGACACCAGCAAGGGTCAGAGCCCCACTTAACGTGGAAAATGGAGGTTCGGGGTGCAGTGCAGGTGTTGGGTTCTAGTCCGAGGCTTTCCACACCGCCCTGTCTTGCTCTCAGGCCTGGGCTTTTTAGCGTGCTGCCAGGATTCATGGGCTGGTGGCTCCTGCTCCTGATCACCCTGGTACGGCCTCCTCTCTCCAGCACTCTGAGAGCTGCCTCCCCGTTTCACCTCTGCAGCCTGCAAAATCCGATCCAATTCAGTCCGCAGGGAAAGCGAACGGACTCTGCAGAGAAAACACAGGATGAGTCCGAGTTAATAAGATAAAAACTGTGTGTGTTTCCTCCCCCTCCCCCAGCCTCTGTCTTAAACAAACTCCAACGTGTTCACAGTTTGCCTTCCAGTAACTTAGGGAAGGCATTTGAAATTCCCATCTGCCCTGCTCCCCAGCCCGCTGTTTCTTGTCATCGGTTAACAGCATTTAAAATATTTACAGCCCTTTCTTTGCCCTGGGGGTGTATCCGAATAAATCATTGTTACCATCAATAAATCAAAAATTAATCTCCAGAACGCTCGATGCCTGTCTTATCCCTCTTAACAAGTAGCAGAATCTATCCAGGTGACACGGCCTCAATTCAACCCGTGTTTCCCTCGCTTCCCCAGGGAGAAGGTGAATTCTAGGCAGAGGGCGCAAGGGCTCCACACCGCCCCCTGGTGGAGATGTTCAGGTGCAGTGATCCAGCCCTGCAGGGACGCAGGCCAGCGGCCTTAATCATCACACCAGTTCCTTCCAGATTCCAGTTCTCCTTTTGTCCAGGGAAAGGCTCTTTCATGCTGGGAAGGTACTTTCCCCTGGCTATTTTTTCTCCTCATTATTTTCTTTTCCTGCACTTGGACATCTCTCCTTCTGTCTTCTCTCTCTCCTTTCCCTCTTGCCAAATTCTTAAATTCTGTTGATCTTTTCATTCCCTTTCCTTTTCCTTTTCCTTTTAAAGCTTCCTCCCTCCTTTCTCTCTCACCCTGGGATTTGAGATAGAAGAGTTAGAAATCTGCTTTGAAGACTACTGTACGTGTTAAGTAGCATTGTGAGGCAATCCCAAAGCATTCCATAACGTTACCCCTATTTTACCAACAAGGAAATGGAGGCTCAGAGAAGTTAAGTAACCGATAAAATGTGCGAGATGCTAAGTGGTCGATTCCAGAGCCCGCACTCCTAACAACTGCTCTGCTGCCAATGGTCTTAAAAGTCAGTTTTAGGGGTCAGTGAGATGGCTCAGTGGCATAAGCGCCTGCCTGGCAAGTGCGAGGTCCTGAGTTTGACTCCCGGTACCCACATACGAAAAAGGGCCGGTGATATCACTCAGTGGCACAAGTGCCTGCTTGCAAGCACGAGGTCCTGAGGTCGACTCCTGGTACCCACATACACACACACACACACAAAAAGTCAGTTTAAGGAGTCTGGAAGTTGTATTGAGTGCAATTTGGGTCCACTGAGGCTCTTCAGTGAAGAATGTGACATAAAATTTAGAATCTGTGTTTTAGAAATGTTTGTCTGTGAGAAAATAAGCAGAAACTGTTGCCATTTGTTAATTCCAAATATAGGTATATAGACTTTTATTGTATTATTTATTCCTAACATCTTTTTCTGAATACATGAAATAGCTCCTCATTTCTTGTTAAGTTAGAGAAACATAATTCTTGGGGCAAAATTGAGGGCCTTGAGGGTGTCGGGATGAATCAAGGGAGTGTTGTAACAATTCGTACAAGAAGTGTGATCTGAATAGAGCCGTGGCAGTGGGCAGGAAGGGAGTGAGAAGTTTCCCATAGATACTGAGGAGGTGGAATGAGGAGACCTGGGCGATCGGTTGGAGGAGAGGGATAAAGAACGAAGGTTACACCGGCATTCTTTTGGGTTGGACATAATTGAATGCATGGTGGCGACATCGGTCCCCAGGAGGAAGTGGGAAGAGGTAGAATTCTCCTGCAAGGCTTCATAGACAGGGGCCCACTGGATTTGGAGCTCAGCTGCAAGGTCAACTTGGGGAGCCCCAGTGAGGATGAGACCACTTCAGAAGGCGTGTGGTGTGAGAAGGGAAGGGGCCCAAGGCGGGACCTGCCGGGAAGGTAGGCAGAGAAAAAGTACCTTATCACCAGTGGGGTGGAAAGACAATCAGGAGTCTCTGTCCTCGCAGAAGCTGCGGTGGTGGGGAGTAAGTTTCAGGAAGGGAGTGGAGGGAACAGAAAGTGCAGGGTCTCCATCCCACAAAGGCCCCCCTTTCTAACACCCGATTCTCCTTTCTCCTTCTTCTCATACCCAAGCCTCCCTCTGCTAACTGCGTGCATATCCTCAGCCTCCCTAAACTACATGAAGGAAAATACGAGAAGAAGCTAGCCGCCCCTGCTGCCCGCACCCAAGAGCAGCATGCACGATGAGGTTCGGCGAGTTTGGAGAGTGGGAACCCAGACAGGCGGGACGGGAGCCGCTCACTGATGCGTCCCTGATCTTGCTCTTAGAGTGACTTGCTCTCAAAGAATGTGGAATTGGATTTTCTTTCTTCCTTTTTGTGTCTTTAAAATTCCTTGAATAAGCTTTGTGCATGGCTCCTAGTAATGTTCTTTCTCAAGTTGTTGTTATCTCTATTACTACCTGAATGTAGAGATTTCATATTTGTCTGAATATAAAATAACATGTGTTCATTGTAGCAAATTTGGAAAAGGCAGAAAAGTACAAGGAAAATAAAATCCTCCCATAATTCTGCTGCCTGCAGATAACCACATTATTAAGAGTATTTCACTCCTTTTTCTTTTCTTTACATATATGTGGACTTTATAAAGTTTTCACAAATGCACCATAATCAAAATATGTAAGATAGTTAAACCACAATAAAAATGACCCCAAATTTTCCACGGTTTAACCCATTCGAAGTTCTTGTGTGGTTCCCGCAGCAATCTTGGCCAATTGTTCGAGTTTGCTAGACAGTGCTCCACACTAGCATTTGGGGTCCTGAGCTCTCCCCCTCCTGTGGCATCCTTCTCCTTGGGCCCTCAACTACTGTCTCTATCCAGCTCTCCAAAAGGGGAGAGAGCACGAAGGAGGCGCACTCAGGTCTGTTCACTACCATTGGTGATGACTTAGTTATGCGTCCTCACCTAACAGCAAAGGAGGCTGGGAAATGTAGTCCAGCCATATGGCACAGACCCAGCCAGTGGCTATGAGCCCATTTCTGTTGTATGAGAGGAGGGATTTCAGTGGCCAGTAGCATTCATGGGACACAGAGGCAGTGCTGTTCTTCCATCCTGTGGTACCCTAAGCTACCCACATCGGAGCTGTTCTCTGTATTGCCCAAGTGTCCCGCATTTCACTTTCCTTACACAGGCATTCACATCCTTTACAGCTGCTGTCCCCAGGAGCTCCTTCAGGTGGCCTGGGTACCACTTCTCTGTCCTCATGTCCATCACTCTGCAGTGGCAGATATGCAGCTGCCTCACCAACCTTGAGGAGCTCATCCTCTGACACACAATCTGAAGTCAATCGCTTTCAGCTGTTGAGTACTACTGCTCAACAGTCACTTAGTATGTATTTGCTAAGCAAGAAGAGGGAGAAAAAGAGTGTGGTTCACACTCACCCCTGTGGCAGGGAGGTCAGGAAGGATAAAGCTGGAAGAGTCCATTAGGTGGACAGGTGGGAAGAGGGGGTGTGGCTGAGAAGCAACCAGACTGGGAGATCTTGTGACTCAGAATGGAGTCCAGGGAAAGGTGGCTGTCGTCAGAAAGTCTCCATCGTTTTAAAGGAAATGTGTAGATGCGATGATTATTGAGACAGTAACAAAAGGATATTAGAGGAAGCCAAGAGAAAGCAAGACTCAACACAAAGAGAAGTAGTCAAAGGGTTTCCCCAGTTCTACCCTTCAACTCCACAGGCCCCACCTCCATCCAGCCCGGCTCCCTGGTCCTGCCCCAGGAGTCAACAGGAGAGAGGTAAGAGACGCATGACTGCTGGAACATGGCAGCACTTCCGGGGCATGACTCTCCCAGAGAGATCGCAGGGGAGTGTGGGTTGCAGTGGGAATGAGGTTTAAGACAATGTGGAAACAGTAAAAAGACTTTCTGTTTGAGCTGCCTGTTTGTGAAAGGAAGGAGAAGGATGAGACAGGCTGGGAAGGACATGAACTCCATAAATGGCTTTTGGAAGTGTTTGGTTCTTTGGATTGGTTTGGTTTGGTTTGGGTGGTTATTGGAAGAATGAAAAATATTGATGTGCTGAAGGGAAGGAGCCCACAGAGGTTAAAAATCTAGGAAGATATGAACTAGACTCCATGAAAATTAAATTAAATTGTGTTCTTTGAAAGGCACTGTTAAGAAATGAAGTATATAGATAGATAGATAGATACTGAGAATACTTACATGTTATATTTTAATGTCATATTTTCATATTTGTATATATTTTCATATATAGTTACACCCTTACAAGTAAATAATGAAAGAACAAAACAATGGGCAAAAGATTTGAATGGACACATCACAAAAGAAGATATAAATGACCAAGGAGAACGTGAAAAGACGCTCAACATCTTCAGTCATAGGGAAGAAAATTAAAACCACAATGATATACCACTAAATAACCACTAAAGTGGCAAAAACTAAAAAGATTGACAGTAGCAATTGTCAGTAAGAATGTGAAGCAACTGGAACTCCCAATATTGCTGGCATAAACGTTAAATGGTATGGCCACTTTAGAAAAGAGTTTGGCGGTTTCTTATGAAGTAAACATGCACTTAGCATACGATTCAAAGTTCCACTTCTAAGTATTTACCCAAGAGAAGTGAAAACATGACCACACAAAGATTGTATACATATAACCATAGCAGTCTTATTCATTTCATGTATTTGTCTTGTCTCTGATCTCAGGGGCTAAATAATTTGTGTGTCTGCGCAGAGGACCACTACTCAGCAATAAAAAGGTGAGTTCAATGTACACAATATTATGATAAATCTCAAGCACTTTATGTTGAGTGAAAGGAGCCAAATATAAAAGAGTATATACTGTATAATTCCATTTATGCGAAATTCTGCCGCAGCCCAAACTCGTGCTTAGTGACAGAGGCAGCGCTCTTGTGCCTGGCAGCGGTTGCTGGGCTGTGAGGTGGATTTGTGGGGGAGTCGGTGGCCTCAGGCGGCACTGTGGGGTGACGGAGCTGTTCTGTGTCTCAGTGCTGTTGCTAGTAGTTACACAGGTGCATTCATTTGTCAAAACTCACCTATTTCTTCGAATGGTTGCACTTTACTCTATGTATGTTATACTTCAATAAAGCTGATTAAACGGTTTATTTTAAACACAGGAGAAAGAATAATGAGACTAAATCCTAAGTGTAAAATGGGATCCCAACTATAAATAGAAAGGCTAATGTGCAATAAAACAAGGTACAGTGTCTGCTTTGTGGTACACCTGGAGTGGAGTGCGCAGGAGGAGACAGCTGCTCTGGGGAGCATATGTTTTTGCGAGGAGGGGTTGAAGATGGCTGTGAGGTACAGCAGGATGTCTCCCGCTCCGCAGCCCTGCCCTTGTGCCTTCCGTAGGGAGATTATGAAGCCCTGTTTCTCATGGGTGTAAAGGTAGACCAGGCAGATTTCAGAGGTTACTCAGGGGCACGAATGAACCCAGGAATTCAGGCTTCGAGTCCTGGCTCATGCTCTCAGCCCTGGTTACATTTGCACAGAGCTCTTTTGCAGTTGCAGGGAAAACATCAGGTTCTATAAAGCACCCAGGAACCTTAGAGATCTTGAGGTGCCTCTGACCGTACATCACTATGCAGCTGGAACCGCAGATTTTTGTTGTTATTTTTTAGCCTTGGGTTTTAAGGCAAAAGAGACAGCCCGGCAAAGTCTTACACATGTTATTTGGAAGTATTGTGACAGCCAAGAAATTGGGCTAGTGTCAAGAGAAGCCGCAGTGGCTGTATCCTTTTTATTATTTTTTAAAAAGCAATTTTGATCTTTCAAGCCCTGGGAGAAAAAAAGTTTACTAAATATACCTCTGCGGGGGTGTGTGTTGATTCAAGCGTTTATCTTGTCTCTGATCTCGGGGAGGCATTCACCTTCCCCAGCTCCCCACCCTCTGCCACCACACACAGCTTCTCCCTTTTGGGTCCCACTCCTCAGGCTTCTAAAATCTGTGGGAACAGGGGCAAAGGTCAAAGCACTTTCTAGAGAAGGTGGGCCAGGTCCTCTCCTTGCCACATCTGCCTTGTGATTACAAAAGGCAGAAAACCGTCTTAAGCAGGAAAAAAAGAGGCAAATTTATGGCTTACGTAACAAAAAGTCTAGAGTGGGTCAGGCAGTGATTATGGCAGGATTAGCCTCAAATCCACTAGGGGACAGGAAATTGGTCATCTCTGTTTGGCTTTGCTTTATACTGACTTCAGTCTAAGCTCCATTTGTAGAAATTTGGCAGTCAAAGTTGTACCCTAAATCCTGAGGCTCTTATTCCTCTGATGGAATTCAGGGAATTGACTTTTGCTGGCTGCTTTTGGCCTGACTTGAGTCACGTGCCCTTCTTTGAACCGATGGTTACCACTGAGGGAGTGCATTCCACTGGCGAAGAGCTTAAGAGCTCAACCCAGAACTCCTGGCAGAGGAGAATGAAATTCCCCCCAAGAAATGTGATAGGATGATTACCCCATGAGAGGACATGGCTAATGGGAGCCCAAATGACCAACGTCCACTGAGCTCAGGGGCATGTCAAAGAAAGCAAGGTCAAGGGGCTTCTGAATTCTTCCAGGGTTGGTTAAGTACCACAGGAGCCTGCACTTAGAGAGAGAGCTAATAAATTCCTTGGACCAGATTTCAGGTGTTCGATACCTGGCCCCAACTTCTGTCTCCATTTCTTCTCTCATTGAACCTTCTTCCCTAGCCTGACTAATCTCATTTAGCATGATATAAACACTCAAGTTCAAATTACTTGGTCAAACTGCTGCTCTACCATTTAGTATTTGTAGAATCTTTTTTTTTTTTTTTGTGGGTACCGGGGGGTCAACCTCAGGACGTCGCGCGCCAGGAGGCGCCCGTGCCGCTGAGCGATATCACCGGCCCCTTTTTCGTATGTGGGTTCTGGGAGTCGAACTCGGGTCCTCGCGCTTGCCGGGCAGGTGCTTAAGCCGCTGAGCCATCTCACCGGCGTATTTGTAGAATCTTGACCAAGCTATTCTCTGAGCTTGTTTCCTCTCAGTTAAATATGGATGATGATAATAATAATTAATAATAATACATGCATTATTAGTTTAAAAGATTATGGGAGATTGTTTGTGTGAAGAGCAATACTCACAGGGCCAATAACTTTCCTTTGTCCTTCTCCCTCATACTTATTCTCAGCCCTTATTTACCCTGCTGAGGCCCAGAATACTCACTTCTTTTTTGGACAACATCTCCCGGGTTCCTTTGCCCTCTGGCTTCTGAATGGGTTGGCAATGGGGTTGGAGTACAGTACTTCCCGCCTGCCCTTTGTATCACGTCCATGGCAGTGGTTGTGACCCTCCATGGACTGCGCCTCCTGCCCCATGTTCCCTTCTCCAGGATCCTACCTCTCAGGTCTTCCCTTGTTGATGTTATTTCTTCCATTGTCAGCCCTTGAGATTGTGATGGCTTCACACAGCTGCTAGGTCCTCAGTCCCTTAACAGCCTTCATTTGTTCCTTAACCTTGCTCATGGCTCTGCCGTCTCTTCACTGAGATATCTGCACCTAACACATCTGGTATTAGATGTTGGTTCCTGCTGAGACCCTGACTGATACAATAGTTGGCAACAGAAAGAGCAGTCCTAGTAAACAATGTTCAAAATGATATTTGTGACCAGGTTTCTCATTTATTTAATGAAGACATAAATGGAAGGAAATGGGACACCAGTGTGGTGTGAAGTAGCATTAAGATTATTACTAATGTTAATGTGGAGTGGGAAGTCAGTGGAAGGCAAGATTTAAGTGAGCAAGTGACTTCTTGTAGTCAGGGTTTACAAGGGAAAAGATTTATTTATTTATTTATTTATTTTTATGTGGGTACCGGGGTCGAACTCAGGACCTTGCGCTTGCCAGCAGGCACCCGTGCCTCTGAGCGATATCACCAGCCCTTTTTTCCTTTATGTGGGTTCTGGGAGTCGAACTCAGGACCTCACACTTGCCAGGCAGGTGCTTATGCCGCTGAGCCATCTCACTGGCCCGGGAAAAGATTTCATACAGGACACATAATTTATAGGATTATTTTATAATATTCACCCAAAGAGTCAAATGCAAAAGAGTGCAGGAGATCTGTCCACACACTAGAGACTCAGAGAATCCAGCTGCGGGCCTGGGATCCCACAGCAATGTCCTGCACGAGTCCCGCTGAATATCTAGAGCCCATGGCAATGTCCTCCATGAGTCCAACTGGAGGCCTAGAGCCCGCGACAATGTCTCATGCAAGTCTGTAACAAGGATCTGCACTGGGAAGGCCCAAAGGTCAGCGGTGGAAGCTAGAAAGTCTGCGCCAGCGGGATGAAGGATCTGTGCCAGCAGGCTGAGGGATCTGCACTGGATCCAGGAAGCGACACTCAAAAGTAAGGACCAGAGCTCCCCCGAAAATTACCACAGCCATCCTCAGTGACAGCAAGGACCTGAGCTCCTCCGATGATGAGATCAGCCAAGGTCATATCAAGAAAGACAGCATGACAACCTTCTCCAGGAGAATCAACAGCACACCATCTTCCCCTCCGGTTTTCTTTTTATGTTGTTGGCAACAATCCTCAGGTGGGCCCTCAACACCCAGCACCATGCTGCTTCAGTTCAGCTGGGTGTTACAAGTAGACCATTAGTTAATCCACCACAGGGCTATAGCAGTTAATAGTTATGGCAACAGTGATACATACAATAACTGCAGAGTGAGTTGGCTACTTCTGACTGTGCTGGAGGGCATGTGTGTGTGTGTGTGTGTGTGTGTGCAAGCATGTGTGTGTGTTAGAGAGAGAGAGACAGCAGACAAAGACAGACAGAGACAGAGACAGGCAAAGAGAGATGAGAGAGATGAGAGAGAGAGAGAGAGAGAAATAGAGGGGAGAGCAGTTTTGAGCCTTGAATTTCCAACTCAAGACAGAGGTGTAGAATAGGAAATTTCTGTGGAGGCCTTAGAAGGATCCCTTATCTCATGCAGCCTCCGAGAAGTCATAGCTGTGGATCAGGCCTAAAATGTAACCCTGTGGGTTGGGAACTGCCACACCTGTACAACCACGTGACGTCTTTGTGCTAACGTTAGGGGACTGGTTGGGAGGAAGGAGGACCTGAGAGTGAGATGATGACAGAAAGGAAACTGAGATGCCTGAAGCCCTAGTCCCCCTGAGTGAGACTTCCCATGGAACAGCTGCCTGGCAGTAGGCGATTGTCCTCAACATCTAGCCTTACTTATTTCATTGCCTTCAGACTCATAATGAGAGTTACAGCTCATTACAGTCCAGAGGAAACATGGAAGTCTCTCTCCCAGAAGGAGATAGGTGTTCTTCCAAAGGAATTGCAGTGTTGGTCCATTTGTACTGGCAGGAACTTTGGAACATGTATGGGAATAGATTCCAAGAGTATTAGACTAAGGAGGATGAACTGTAGTTGAATTGGATCAAATTTGTCAATATTAACCTGGGATTCAAAATGTAATATAGTAGTGTAAGAGGACCTGAGAGTGGCTCTAATAGTTTGCCTGGTTGAGTAATTAATCTTTCAGCGAACAGTGTGCTATTCTAATGAGGCTGGGTGTACCAGGACTTCTCTTAGTGTGATAGAAAATGTATCTATAATATGTACCTTGCTTAATCTCTCCCCTAAGGCCCAGAGGACACTCCTCTCACAAAAGCATTTGGAAATTCATTAATAAGAACACAGCATCCTTGCAAAGCTCTGTGTAGCTGTCTATAGACCAGAAATGATGGTGAGCCGTTCTGCTGTTGAATCGGGGGCTCTAACACTAATAACAATAATAGGAACCATCAATCACAGCCAGACACAGTGACTGACTAGCACTGGCAAGGTGGCCCATTGCCCTACACCAGCAGGATACATCCTAGGCAGACCGTTCTGCCCCACGTGGCTTTATGGTGGTAGCTAATTGATCTATATCAACACAGTCCAATAGAAATAGAATGCGAGTCACAGTTTATAAATTTAAAATTTATAATAGCCACATTAAAAATTAGAAAGAAAAAAGTGATAATAATTTAATGATACATTTCAACTCATATCTAATGTGTGATTTCAACATGTAACCAATGTAAAACATTATTTATATGTACTGTTTTGAAATCTAGTGTCTATTTCCCATGTGAGCACATCTGTCGGCCCACTCGGGGGGGTGGCCCAAGGGAAATTTTCAAGGGTGAGGTCCCAAGGTTAAAGAATGCACATGTGCAAGACATCAGCAACAACAGCAGGTGGCATGGAGCAGAACAGAGCACAAGAGTGCAAGAGCTCAAGAGCGCAAGAGGAAGAGCAAGAGCAGCCTGCATCTTTATTGTATAATTCTTATACAGGTTGTTATCTCATATTTACATTCTTACATAGTGCCGTAACCAGCACATGCGTGTTGACCTGTGCTAAGTCATGGTTACATAACTGTATCCTGCTGTGCGCCTGCACTAGACAAGTGGGCTCACGTCCTCAGCTATCCTTAGAGGCTCCTAAGCTTTGAAGCAGTCTGAGTGGTTCCCCACCACATCTCAACTGGGACTAGCCACATTTTAAGTGCTTGCTAGCCACATGTGACTAGTAGCTAACAGTTAGGCATCCTGGATCTATATAATTAGGACAATTATAATTCAGGTGGGTAGGTTAAAGCAGCATTGCGATCATTTGTACCTTCCTATCTGGTTCTCTGAGGTAAAGGAGTTTATACACTGAGAATTCTTTGACTAAGGGAGAGGCCGCAGTCCCTTTCAGGAAGAAACCTGAAATGTGACCACAAGTGTACTCTGAAAGTTTCTGCAAGCCTTCTCCAGAGGTGCCTGAGGGTGATTTGCTAGGGTGACTGGACACAAGGCAAAGGGAAATACTCAGACCCAGCAGAGGTTATTGGATACTAACTCCAAACCAGTTCCAATCTTTGGAGGTGGTAAAAGTCTCCATGGTCCATTGGCCAGAGTGGGGCTTTGCAGAGACCTGGGAAGGAACGGAGTCTGGGCTAGCGCTGTCTTATCCTCCAGCACACCACGGACTGAGCAGGCGGTTACTGCCCTGGGTCTTGAATGTGTAGCTGGAATAGCCACAAATGGCAACTGGAAAAATTCCACATTAGTTCCCTAAGCCACAGAATGAAAACTATTAGGGTAGAAAGGGCAAGAGGAAGCCCCTGGAAAGCTGACATTACTCATCCTCCCACCTGCCAAAAGTGGAAACCAAAAGTGATCCCGTATTCCTGAGGGTACTGTAGGGATTTGAATCACCATCAATCCTTGGAAGATGAAGGGGTGGTGGCTTCAATCATATCCCTGTTTAATACCTACTTCAGGACTATAGATTGTCCTAAATTTGGTTAGGTAGTTGCTGCTGAACCCAGCACTATCTTTATTAGACCAAAGACACCTTGGTACATCACTATTCATTTGGAAAGTGACTATTCTATCTTAATGAGTACAAATAATCAGAAGCAGTTTGCTTTCACCTGGCTGAGACAGGTCTACACCCTGAGTCTTCAGGGTTATGTCAACTCTCCCGCTTTCTATCGTAATATAATCCGAAGGAGGCTCGATACTTTATAGGACTTCCATGCTGGTCCCTTGCACGGAATTGAACCTGGTAAGCAGTGTGCTGCAAGAACCCTTGAAGCCTTTGTAAGATAGGGGCATGACGGAGGGAGGAAGAGAAACCCTACAATATGTAGGAGCCAGACCCTAAGACCCCAGTGAAATCCCTAGGAATTCAGTGGAGCACAGCCTCGTGCAACAGCCCTTCTGAAGTTAAAGTTGAATTGCTCTGCTTTGTACTGTGCACCACATAGAAAAAGGCCCGACGCTTGGCAGATTTCTTTGAATTTCAGAAAAACATTTGGGTATTCCACTCTGGCCCATTTATGCTCTGGCCCATTTACGCTGTATCCTATGAAGCTGTTAATTCAGGGTGGGTCCCAGAGAAATAGAGGAGTCTGTATCAAGCCCAGGCTGTGGCACGAGTTGCACTACCACTAAGTCTTATTGCCTGGCAGATGCAATGGTAAGCAGATGTTTTGACCGAAGAAAATCAAGTGAACCCTGAGTCTTGCCCAGAGGTGACCAAGTAACCACGCGGCCTGAGCCGTTCATTATGAATTGCGTGTTATCTCATCCCCCCAGTCATAAATTCAGGTATGCGCTGCAGCCTTCTGTTATAAGTGAAGGTCTCTGTGTGAAATCAGGCCTGTGGAGGTTCGGGAGGCATCTAAATAGACCAGACGCCTATGGTACCTATTCCCGCATTTCACTGTCTCTTCATCAGCCCACAGAAAGGGCCTCCTGGGAAATCTCCTCTGACCAGTTAGCAGAAGGAGGAAAACTGCAGGCCTTGTTTATAGATAAGTTTGTTTGTATCCTGGCACCAGCTAGAAATGGATGACCAATACATTACCACTCTACTCAGCAATGAGCCTGGAAGACAGTGATGAAGAACAACCTCTCAGTGGACAGAAACTTAGAAAAAAATATCTGATTTGTGTGGAAGGAAATACGGGCTGAAGTACAAATGACTCAGTCTCCCAGACAGTGGCTCCCAGTTGATTTGACTGGTTGGGGACTTGGAAAGATGAGGAGCAGAAGGTTGATATGACAAGAGACCTGGGCAACTAGTGTGTGGATGAAAGTCTTGGACTGGGTGAAGATTGTGGGGATACTGATGGCCCAAGGAGATGTGAAGCAGCGAGCTTCACTGTGGAGGAAGCTTCCTGGAATCAGGTGGGAAAGATGACTCACCTTGTCACTGTCATCATCCTTTTTCCCCTGGCTACTGTGCTGCTTGTTCCAAGGCCTCGAGAATAAAGTGTCCATAATGGCAAAGAGGTCACTATAACAGGAAGTTCCTCTCACCAAGGCACCTCTAGCAGTCACAACAGCTGAGTGTCCGACTTGCCAACAGCAGAGGACAACATTGAGTGCTGGAAAAGGCACAGTTCTTGTGGGAACCAACCTGTCGCCTAGCTTTGGAATCCCCTCCCCCTTGGAAGAGGCAGGGCTTTGTCTTCATGAGCACAGATACATATGCTGTATGCAAATTTACCTTCTTTGCCTGAATGAAACTCTTCTGCCAACACTATCATCAGAGGCCCTATAGAATCCCATTGTTATGGTATCTGGCAAAACATTGCCTCTGACAAAAGAACTCATCCTAAAATAAGTGGAATAGGAGGTCCACGCCCACAGAGGTGGCTGGAGCAGCTGGTCCAACAGAAGAGCAGAATGGCCAGTAGAGTGAAGCTCACTTATTAGCTTAGCTTAGGGGACAATATCCTGAGAGATTAGGGTGCTGTCCTATTGGATCCCATAAATGCTTTAAATCTGTGGCCAAATGATGGTGCCATTTCCCTCAAAGCCAAAATACAAATGTCAGACAACAAAGTGGAAGAGGCAGCAGTAACACTTCTCACAATTACACCTAATAATATATGTGTGCACACCTTCTGGTCTTGGCAGATTTAGAGGTCCTAAAACTCCCAAGGAAATATCTCTGGTTCCATGAAACTGGAATTTGACCCTCTCTCCCTGGCAATTAGGGGCTCCCTTCTTGCTGAACAAATAGGGTTGAGTAAGGGGCTTCCATGATTAGTTAAGCTGCTTGGTTCCAGGTGCCAAGAGGACATGGGGCTGCTCTTATGCCTTGGGACTACTGACTATTTCAGAGCCCTATGTGTGTGGCTCTAGAATGCCATCCACGATGACCTTGCCCATGGCAGAAGGACTCTGCAGCTGCCTCAGAGAAGCACAGGTTGGAGGGCCCTAGCTGGATGCCAGGAAGCTTCCTTCTCAGCCCTAGTGAGTGAGAAGAAAGATTTGTGACGTTCCATCCAATCTGACCAATAGCGATTAGAAAGCTTTTGAAGGTAACAACAATCAAGATTCATGAAATGAATTGTTCTAGTAAATTCAGCTTCTAAGTAACTAAGTTTTATTCTGAAAACTCTTGTTAAATATCCTCCTGAAATGTTTGAGTCTGCTTTTTCCCACCATTAGCACAGGCTGGTGGGCATGGTGGATGCTTCCTGTGATGAACAGGAATGTTTAAGAGCCTCCAGATGATTATTTCTGGAAGACCAAGTCTCAAGGTGATAATGTAGATAAAGAAAGGGAAGGTGATGGGGCTGAATGAACTGCACAAGACAGAAGTTACTTTATCAAAAGATAAATTCCGATATCAGCTTGATTCAAAGTCATTTGCCTTTTAAAGGAGGAGTCCCAACAGAGTTCTGCTTAGTAGAAAGCTTCTGGGAGCTGAGGATTTATTATCGTAATGATAAAGGCTGTTAACCTGTGATGTTCATGTTTGTGTGGGCACTAGTTTTCATTCCTCTTTCCTATTTATATTCTCATTTGAGTCTCGTATCAGCCCTTTGAGACAGCACAGGCATGTTTTTTGTTCCCACTCAACATTTAGAACAACTGAAGCGCTTAGGGCTGAATGATTCCCCCACATGGGTAGCAGCAAACTAGAACACCAATCCCTTGAATTGCTGCTCTCTATTGGTTTGGTTTCTGTTCTGGGGTATTCTCTCAGGCCTAGATGAAGAGAAGAAGGTGCTACATTTTCAGGAATCTCAAGAAAGGAACAAAAATGGAAAGAAAAACGTGGAGATTCTATTACAGTGGAAACCTGGGCTGCAGAAAGAGTGGAGGGAAGCCAAGGGATTGCCCCCAAATTCCTGTGTGTGGAGCTAAACATGGCAAGTCCAGAACCCCAGTGGCACAGTACAAGGACCATTCCCCTGCAGCGGCAATCTGCCATTGTCCGACATTCTCAGCCAGCTCTCTGGTACCTGCCATGACCACAAAGTCAGGAGATGCTCCCTCCTTGGGAGAAGGACTGTGGACAATAAGATGTGCCTTTTGCTTCCTGTTGGTCCCCCATAGGGAGGAGAACTGCCTTTCTGGGGTGACAAAGTTGCTCTTAATCATGGAGCAAGCAGAGATACAAAGAGTAAGGAGCAGGAGTCAGAAGCTTGGTTCTGAAGTCCTAGCAGTACAACCTCAGGCAAATCAGATGGATTTTATGGGGCTCATCTGATTTCCCACACATGCAAGAGAGGAGAATTATCCTTGTTCCACTTGAATTCTAAGATCATTCTAGAAGTAAATAAGATCATATGCAAAAAGAGACTTATTGTGCTTTTTAGAAACAGAGGCATTAAGGACAACCGAGTCACTTCTACAGATCCACCACATACAACATCTGCAGAGAGAGGACAAAGCTAGGTTTTCTAAGTGCAAGAAAACTTCCTGGGCCATATGCACACATGTAGGACACATCTAACCTGTTTGCAGGGAGACCTGCAACATAGCCTCCTCCTTTTGTCTCCAACTGTTGCCCACTATTTGTATGTCTCTTACGTTATCTTGTGCATTTCTGCCCTGGGTCTAACTGCTGTTGAGAACGAGGTGAGCACTGATTGTGAACTGAACAAACACAGGAATCACATTTTTCTCTGCACATTATTTTTCACATCTGTAAGATAGAGAGAAGGAGGTTGAGTGTTATGGCTTGTGTCTAGGTGTCCTGCCCAAAGCCTCATGCAGTCATGGAGGTGTGGGCTTTTCAGAGGTGGCTGAGTCTAGAGTGTGTGATATTGGGATTAACGGTGTGAGTGCTGCACCCACTCTAGGGTGGGTAGCCTGCATACGATATAAGGGTACAAAAAGAGTCTTGCCTTTCCCCCTTGTTGTTTTTGCTGTCTTCCACCACCATGAACTCTGCCATGTGCCACCCTGCCTTGGAGCCAGCTGATTATGGACTAAAACTGTGAGCTAAATAAACCTTTCCCCCTTTAACTTTGGGTGTTGGGTATTTCGTCTCAGCAACGAGAAAAGTAACTAAGACATTGAGACAGAGTAATCAGTTTTATTAGGTGATCTCTAATCCCTGTACTCTAACAGCCAATGGATTAAAAATTCTGTCTCCCTAAAGAGAAATTTTTCTGCTGTGGGTCATGTTTATGAAAGACTAAGGACCAGGTAGGTATAGTAGAGAAGGTAAGAGGTTTAGGATGTGCAAAATGTGGGATGAGGGGGAAGGAAGTGGTCTCCCCAGCAGCTGAGGAAGCCCAGGAAGAATGGACTGTCCCATTGCTGGGAAGTGTGAGGCTCAAGGGAAATTTAGGAGCAGCCTGGGAATCTGGGCTCCTCAGCCCCGGGCTAAGTCCAGTCTGCATCACACTGGTGCTGGTCTGCAAATAGGTTAGACACGTCATACATATGGGCATGCCGTCTAGCACTTAGAAAGCCTATTTTTGTCCTCTCTGTAATTTAGTAAAACCAAGCAGAATTGCCCATCTCCTTTGAGGACAGCAAAAGCTGAATATTACAATGCAGGAAGCTAAGGGGCAGGAGCTGAGTCCTATAACTGGAGGCACTGCACCAAGCAGTGGACACAAGAATATTCCAGCCCATCAGACAACCTAGCCAAACCTGGCTCAAAGACAAGCATGCAGAGTGGCCCCGTAGAATAGCTTAGGGCACATCCCTGCACTCAAGGTCTGCCAGGCCTCACAGTCAGGTGGATTCCCTCTGAGGAGGAAGGTCAGAGGTGAAAGATGCTCACACCCCACCAGACAGAGCTCCACACCCTCTCTCTGGGCTTTGTGGTTTCAACAGAAAGCCTGAGCAGGGTGAGAACTTTGGCAAGCACAGGGGGTAAATGATGCAACCCTCTGACTCTGAAGGGACTGGGTGTATTAGTCAGTGCTTATTAGAGTCAGATGTAGAAGAATGCAAGAGATCTGTCTGCACACTAGAGATTCAAGGAATCCAGCCGATCACATGCAAGTACATATCAGAGGCAGAGGAATCCATGATGGATGACCAAAGGGTCCACGCTGGGAAATCCAGAGGCTGGTAATGGAGGCTATAGAGTCTGCACCATCAAGCTGAAGACTGATGCTGGAAGTCAAAGAATCTGTTCTGAGAATCAAGAGATGATGCTCAAGGCAAAGGCAAAGACCAGAGCTCCCAGCGAAGATAGCCATCCTCAGCGAAGGCCTCCCGAAACTTGTCCAAGGGAAATCAACATTAAAATCCTCCCCTCCTGTTCTTCCTTTCTACCATTCCCCAGAAACATGCTAACTCAGCTCAGCTGGGCATTCCCACCCAAGTCGACCATCAATTAATCAACCACCACACCAGGTCAGTGTGAGCCAAGAATCACTCTCATCAGAACAAGCTGGTATGCTCATTTAATGCATATTCCTGTATATTCCTGGACTCTTTACCACTAAAGCTGAATCCTTGGGGGAAGTAGCATTTTTTAGCAAGCTACTCAGTGTGATTCTTGTGCCCATCAGTGTTGAAACCCATATGAGCTCTGAGTGCCTGGCATATAGTAGACACTTAGCAAAAACTGATCAAGGGCCGGTGAGATGGCTCAGCGGCATAAGCGCCTGCCTTGCAAGCGTGAGGGCCCGAGTTCGACTCCCAGATCCCACATATGAAAAAGGGGCCGGTGATATCGCTCAGCGGCACGGGTGCCTGTTGGCGCGCGAGGCCCTGAGGTCGACCCCCCGGTACCCACCAAAAAAAAAAAAAAAAAAAAACTGATCAAAAGACTTAATGCACATATGATCAGTTGAGAGAAAGCTCAGTGAATCAGGAAGCACCACCTGTAGCTAGAATGACAGCCAGCAATCGCTGGACCTGAGATTGGGTTCAAGGGCTTCCAACATGGTCAACAATCTCCTCTACCAACAGGTAGATCTTTGCAATTTACAAACCTTTCCTGTTTTTACTTTTTTGAATCCTGATGGAAAAAAACTCTAAAATAGATGACACTATTATTAGCCCATTTTATGCACTAGAAAATTGAAGCTCACAGAATAGTCATTTTCCTGATATATAGCTGTCAGCCTGCTTGGGGGGGGGGCCAAGGGAGATTTTCAAGGGTGAGGTCCCAAGGTTAAAGAACACACATGCACAAGACGTCAGCAACAACAGCAGGCAGCATGGGGCAGAGCAGAGCATGAGAGTGCAAGAGCCACTTTCGTCTCTATTGTATAATTCTTTTTTTTTTTTTGTGGGTACCGGGGGATTGACCTCAGGACCTCGCGCGCCAACAGGTGCCTGTGCCGCTGAGCGATATCACCGGCCCCTTTTTTGTATGTGGGATCCGGGAGTCGAACTCGGGCCCTCGCGCTTGCAAGGGAGGCGCTTACGCCGCTGAGCCATCTCACCGGCCCTATTGTATAATTCTTATATAGGTTGTTATCTCATATTTACATTCTTACATAGTGCCGTAACCAGCGCATCTGTGTTGACCTGTGCTAAGTCATGGTTACATAACTCTGTCCCACTGTGCGCCTGTGCTAGACAAGCAGGCTCACATCCTCAGGTGTCCTTAGAGCCCCTGATCTTTGGAGCAGTCTGAGTGGTTCCCCACAACGGCTAATAAAAGACATGATTCAGGTTCTTTGACAAAGAGCACCTTTGTACAATATGTCAGCTATGACCACTCTCACCAAGTACAAGATAACAAAGAACACTGAACTTGGTGACCTGTGAGGATATGGGGAGAAGGAAGGGAGAAGCCCTCATGTGGGGGGAGGTGGATTGTGAAGATGGGGGTAGCACTGGGCAGGGAGAGGGCAGGTAATGGACACGCGCTGAGCACAGACTGCATGCCGCAGCCCTTACCTTCACATGTGTCATCTCACATCCGAGCACCCTGCAAAGGTTTTATCACCCCCATTTTACAGTCAAGGAAAATGAGGCTCAGAAAAGAGGACCACTGAGTATCTCGTTCATGCATTGGCCACAGAGTTACCAAGTGGCAACTCCAGTTTTGCACTTAAGCTTGAATCCAAATTCAAAGCCCATTAAGCCTTTTCTTTTATTCTCCCTTGTTGCCTATTGTTGGATTGGTCTAGTTTTTATAAATTTTTAATTCATCTTTTTCTTTGACTGGCTTGGTGGTTATACATTCTATATTCTTTCCTTCTGGGAATTACAGTCAATTTTTATAAGCATTGTTACTGAATTATGTACCCTTAACATTTTAAATATGTGCTTAACAAAGTCTAACATAACTTTTCTCTTCCTACAATGCTTTACATTTGGTCTCTTCCTCCCATCTTTCAAACTACTGCCATCTATTAGACTGAGCTATGTGAAATTGTCAATATTCAATTATTCACCCATAAAAAAGGGCTATTTCATAAAATAATATTTCCACTGGAACTATATTTTAGTTATATCTTATGTTGAAACATCCCCAGATTCATATTTAATTTTTTTAACTTAGATTTACCAATATATAAACCAATTTCTTAACTCACTATTAATTTGTTTTGGTTTTGTTTCCTAAACACAGAATTTATTTATTTAACCACAAAAAGAAACCAGCAGGAATCAGTCCAATTATTATCATACTGCATTACTGAACAAATGCTGGGTTAAGAAACAAGCCTCTGGCCCCTTTCCTACTTCTATGACTGCCTGGTTCTGTGGCCTCTTCTTTCAAGCTAAGCAAACTCTGAGGCCCATGACTGAAAGAACTGTGTCAGAGAATGCAAGGGTCACTGCCTCTTCCACCTGACACCTGGATTTGAGCTGGGATAGACATCTCACCTCTTAGTTTGTACTTAAGTATAAGTCCAGGTTTTGGTTGGAATCTGTGGCTCCTGGCCAAGGGTTTACATCAGAATTACATGAGTTTTTAATATCACTGTGAGTTTTGGAGAGTCATTTTTTTTCCCTTTGGTTCAGTTTCTTTAAAAGCTTTTTTCAATGTAAGTCTATGAGTAGTGAGCTCACAATCTGTGTTTAAAAACATTTTCTTTTCATGTTCATTTATGTATGATAGTCGAAATGGGTATAGGATCTAAGCTGACAGTTATTTATACTAAGCTTTCTGTCTTCCCCTTTTCTCTCTTTTCCTGACTCTTATTTAACATATGTCTAACCTTCTCATTCTGCCCTTCTTAGCACTTAGCTTTGCTTTTTTGTTTTTTCCTCTGTCTTCCTGAGCCGCATTCTAGGTTATTAGCTCAGATTTAGCTTTGTGAAAATTCCAACTAATTCTCTTTTTGGCCTTGAAAAGGATACTATTCATCCTTCCATCTAATTTTTAAAGTTTTGACTATTATATTTTTATTTCCAGAATTTTCATATATTCTTTTGTTGTATGGTCTTATTTATACTGTTCTGATGTTTATTCCTTCTTTGATATTATATATATATATATATATGGGCCTCATGCATGCCAGGCAAGTGCTCTACCACTGAGCTGCACCCCCATGTAATATTTTAACATTTCAAATGTACGTAGCAAAAAAGTGTCTTTTAGGTTGCTTTATTATGTCATTTTATTGTGGCCTGATACTGAGGGTGCAAATTCTTTTAGTTGAGGTGTCTGCCAACCACCCTCATGCTTGCTTGTTTTCTCTTATGATGATGATGTTTGACAGTGAGTTGGTCTTCATGGCATTCCCATGTGCCCTGGGCTATAGAACTGTCTAGAAGTGCCAAGCTTTCTTCATCAGCTTTGGAGAAAGCTGGTAGGGTTCTCTTATTCTTGTGTCATGTGGGGCCTTCAGCCAAGACTTCGCCCCAGTCTGTAGCAGCACCATGGATCTGATAATCCCGTGAGCCTCTTAGCCTTGGCCACAATTCCATACTGACTCTGAGTTTTCCCTCTGGTGACATGGTGGGGCCAAGGCTGAGAGGCACAGCAGCGCACATTCCTCTCTGCTCAGCACACCCTGCTGGCCAGCAGTCCCAGCCTTCGCTTTTATAGCGCACAGCTTTTTCTTTGGGGTTGGAAGAGACTCACAGAATTTATGCTCTCTTTTGTCTGATGGCTGTTCAGAGGGAAGAAGGGCTGAATTTGCTCAGAAGTCAGATGATAAAATGGAGATTTCTTTCCCCCAAATTAGGAGCTGGGGTGGGTGAGGTAGTGGAGGAGGCTGGCTTGAGGAACTGTTCTCAAGAGAAGTTCACAGCTACCTGGAGCAAGTGGGAAATGGAGACTTGGAGCTCTGAACAAAGAGGCAGGGGTGCACAGGAGACAATTACAGCCCTGATCTAGGCAGAACCTGCCCTCAAACTGCTTTAGACCTGTGTGAAGGGGCCCAAGGCTGCCTGGAGGGGTGGGGGTTAAGCAACCAAGTGTTCCGAGGAAGAGGGTTTGACAGTTCTGTCAAGGACAAAGCATTCAGTTTGTACCATGGAGGTTTTCTTTCAGCCTTTCTATAACTGGAATATCTCATAGATCCTAAGAAGAGCTTTCTGTGCCATTAGCTAATTAAATACTGTATATGTTTTTAAATGGAAAACAGGAGAATGCATTCAGTGTTGCATTTCTGTTTTCTGTTACTGCATGCAGTAGCCAAATACTATCTAGCACTTACTCAAATGAGGCAGCATCGATCACATGGGTGTCCATCTCAAAGAGTCTGTGGGAAGCCAAGAGCACCCACTGACCTTTAAAGGATGAACAGCCCAGTGGGCGGTGGGACCCAGCATGGGGACTCGGAGTCGGGAGGAGCGGAGTCTGTCAGGTATAACAAGGGCAAAGCGTGCAGTTTTCTGGACATTTAATGCTAAGGGGGAGGTGAGCTGCTGCAGAGACTGGAAAAGCTCAGCAGAGGTGAACCCCAAGCCCCACTCTCTGGTCTCCCAGGCAGAGCAGTGGCAGTAAGTTTGCAAAGGGAGTCAAGAGACTGAATTCTGTTCTTAACCAGCTGTGTAACTCCAATCCCCACAGCACAAGCAGCCTGATTATGGGAGCTAAATAAATAGCAGGGACACAAATATCCTGGGAGTAGGGGTGAGGGGAGAGAGAAGCAGGGGAGAGAAGGTAGCCCACCCATTGGCTTCCTGCAGGCTGGAGGGGAGAGACACGTGCTTGGAGACAGAGAGGGGAGTGGAGAGTGGCTTTTGAACCCTGCTCTGCAGCGGTGGGGGTTGAGACCTGTCAAGGCAGGGAGGAAGAGCCACTTACTCTTTATGCTGGGGCATCATGGGGTGAGCGAGTAGCATAGACTGGACCCCAGGGCTGCTGAAGATCAAGGGATTCAGAGACTTTCCTTGGCGATGATGATGATGGTGAAGACAACCATGTTGATGATAATGACATAAAAAATAAATACTTCCCCAGTGCTTACTATGCCAGGTGCTTTGTGCAGCACTTTACATGTAATAATTCACTGAATCCTCTAATAACCTTGCAAGTTAGAGGCACAGGCTGAGCAAGAAACTTTCCCAAATTCACATACCTAATAAGTGGTGGGCATGGGATTCATATCCTCGCTCTTTTCCTTAGCGTCATTCTCTTTTGTCAACAACAGACTCCCAAGAGTCTGAAAACTGAGCCTAACCCTGTCCATCTCTATTTTGTTAATAAAGCTTTATTGGAACATAACCCCACCCATTGATTTATGTAGAGTCTGTGGCTTTTTTATGCCATAATGGTAGGTTCTGGAGTAGCTGCAGTGGAGACAGCTACAGTATTTACAGTTTGCTTATCCCTGCTGTAGAAGCCAAAGCTGAAAGGATCTGCTAATAGATTGCATGTGGAAGGAGCGGGAAGGGAAAACTCCAGAATGGTGACTTGCAGATTTAGGGACACTCAGTGATTCATTGGCCTTCTGTTGAGCCTCACTGTGTCAAGCAGTGTGCGGTGTCATGCCGAGGATGCAGAAGCACACAGGTGCACACACAGACGTACAGGGAGAAGTGCACACACAGGTGAGTGGTATGCGAAATAGAGCTTGGATACATCTGGGAAAACGAGCTTTCATGGCAGCCGTGAATGATGAAGACAGAATGATTCCATTCTTTTTTTTTTTTTTTTTTTGTGGGTACCGGGGGTCAACCTTAGGACCTCGTGCGCCAGCAGGTGCCCGTGCCGCTGAGTGATATCACCGGCCCTTTTTTTTCATATGTGGGTTCCAGGAGTTGAACTCAGGACTTCGCACTTGCCAGGCAGGAGCTTATGCCACTGAGCCATCTCACCGGCCCCCCATTCTTATTTATTATCCCGGGTCCTTAAACCAACAGGATGGGATCTTCCTCCCTTTCTTTCAGATGTCCATAAACCATTACGACCAGCCTAATAGATTAGGAAAGGCTGGGGAATTTATTCATTTATTCATTGACTTGGAGAGCCCACTGGGTGCCAGGTGCTGGGCCATGTGTTGAGAACAAGACAGACATGGTCCTGAGCTCATGATTCTTTCCTGATTGTAACAGGAAGAAGAAAAGAATGCAAGGAGGGGAAGAACTTTTGGAAAGAAGATGGGGTGCACATCAGATGCCTTCTATCTTTCCAATAAAGTAAGAGGGCAGGGGCAGGTTGAGAGACTGAAAGGCAGAACTAACTCTATCAGATAGTCATGACCTGAGTGCTCAGCATTTCCCCAGAAAGCGAGCCTGGCAGGATTGCCAGGCAGGACTGGGGCCGATCTGAGAGCGGGAGTGTGCATTTGCAGTAAAAGCAGGCTTAGCAGAGAGGTTTTCTTGGAGCAGCCCTGTGCATTGGGCGAAGGTGTGAATGAGAGGTGGCCTCACTTGGGCAGAGACAGCCATTGGGAAGGACAGGGGCGTGGAGTCTATTAGAGGCAGGAGCATCAGCTAACTGCAGTAAGGTCATGGGTCACAATATTGGATGTATTGATTAAGTCCAGGTCTGTGGAGTAAAACACCCTGCTTCCCTATGGCAATCTCGAGACCTGATCTCATGCTGACAGGCTCCAATGATTCTAATACAGCGAGGACACTTCAGTTCTGAGAGATGATTAGCATTGCCAATCAGGCCTGGGTGCATCGATTTTCTAATTAGCCTTAGGTGTGCAGTGGCTGCTTCTCTCATTAGGCTGTGTGAGCGGACATAGCCACCTCCATACATTGGGGAGTCAGACTAGCTACCTTCAACATGGCCTGGGAAATTACAAATGGACATTTCCTAATTTTTGATGTAAGAATGCGACCTTTCTTGTAAGTATAGATCCACTTTCTTCCCCTCATCTTTCTTCCATAAATCATACCCATAAGACACCAGCTAAGATTTATTTCTGTTTTACCCAATGACTTGAAAACACTGTGTAGCAACCTGGATGCAGAGTCCTGGGGTTTTTATAATTCTCCTCCCAACCTCCACCCTCACTAATCTTCCACGGACAACCACACCTACACAGAAAGCTTTCTTTATTTTTTAATTTTTTTAAAGTAAATTGCTTTGATGGGCTCTTTCCAAAGTATTCAACCTGAATTTTATAGAAACAGCTCTCTCATTTTTGCCTTATATTTCATTAGTGTATGTACTATCTCATTAAAAGCATGTAATTACAAAAGGCTGCAGTTGGCATTAGCAGTGTTGGACCATGCACAGTTGGCTGTTGGTAAGTAGTGGACAGCAGAGGTGGGGGAGGCGAGGCCAGGGTATTCCTGCACCTTTTCTGAGGGCCTCGGGGCTGATTCAGAGGCCATGGGCTGAGGGCTGTGCTGTGCTGGGATGGAGGGAGCTCCATCATACATAGGTGGCCGCTGGCTCAGTGGTGGGATTGGGGCAGCATGTAGAACTCCTGACCTGGCAGAGGGGAGTCCTTCCTGGAGGCTTTCGATCGCCCCTTTTCTGGGTCATCTTTCAGACTACAAATAACCGTGAGAGATGGAGGGAGACTCCTTAAAACTCCCAGGAAGCATTTATGAGATTCGCTTTCCTCCCATGCAGAAGGCTGGCAGGGCTTCCCCAAATTGCCGGTTTTTGCCCGGTGCCCAGGGCTGAGCCTGCTTCCTGGGTGCACAGCCTGGGGCTCGGCGCCACCACTAGAGGGCGGCAGGCATGGGGCGAAGGGCTGGGGAACACAAACAGTGGCGTTTAAGGGGATGAGCAGGAGACAACCCACCACTGCTGTTGGCCTTCATTGCTGAGTGGCCGGAACTGGAAAGCTAGCTGACCCTGCTTCATGACCCTAGCACCCTGGCATTAACTGTGGGCACAGGAATTTATTTCTGGCCCCAGTTTCCGGCATCCTGGAAATGAGGACCAGTGGGCTTAGACACCGCTCCTTCCTGCAGAGGAGTCTTGGTCCTCTCTCCTGGCTCTTTCTCCTGAGTCTCCAGCTCTGGGGAAGCCAGCAGCCATGTCGTGAGGACACTGTGGCGTCCCCACCAGGCCCACAGTAGAGTGGCTGAGGCTTCTTGCCAACACCAGCCCCTTCTTGCCCCTGATGTGGGTAAGCAGCTCCCCCAGCCTAGGCCGAGCCTAAAAGTGACAGCCACCCAGGTGACACATGCACTGCCATTCTCCGAGAGGCCGGGAGCCAGCACCGCCCACCTTGCTTCTTCTAGCTTCCCAACCTGCACAAACGGGGTTCGTTATCTTGGTTCCCATTGGGCGTGTTTTTATTACTGTGCTAAGCCACTCCGTGCAGGGTGGAATAGATGTGCAGCAGTAGAGGAGGAATTTACCATCTTGCTGAAGTGACTGAAACCTGGTCTCCTGCTGGCCCCCAAAAGCAGCAAGGCCTGATGGGCCAGGAGCAGTGCTCTGAGAACAAAAATATTGGCTCCTTTTTTTTTTGTGTGTGTGTGTGTGTGGTACTGGGGATTGAACCCAGTGCCTTTGCACTGACCTATATCCCCAGCCCTTTTTTATCTTTGAGACAAGTTTTGGCTAAATTGCCTGGGCTGGTCTTGAATTTATGATTTACCTGCCTCAGCCTCCCAGAGTGCTGGGATTAAAGGTATGCACCACCACACCCTGTAAAAAAAAACCTCAGCTCCTCGAAAGCAGTCTGAACCTCTTCATCTACATCGGCTCAGCTGAGAGGCTGCTGTGGCCCCCACAAGCAACTGCCCCATCTCAAAGGACCTGCAGCATGACAGCAGAGCTGCCACAACTGACCTGGTTTCCAGAGGGTCCCCGATGCTCAACCAGCCTGACCCTGCAGGGTGGAGGGCCATTCAGGGACAGCAACCAGTGGGCCAGGGCTCCACACCAATGCGGCACAGCGCCCCATCCCCCAGGTAGTATTGTTCCCCTGGGTGCTGGCCTCATTGGTGTGGGTGGCACCTTCTGCGTCTGAAGGTGACAAATCGCACATCTGCAGGAGACTGATGGTTGAGTGAGATTTCTTATTGCTGTAAAAAGATTGACATGGCCCGACGGTCACCAAGGGGTGGCAGCTCTTACCACTGCCCTTCTCCAGCCAGGAGCTGACCCCGTCCCCTCACAGGGCCTCAGACGTAGGACCCAGTCCCCTTTCCTTTCTTACCCTGCTCATGTCACTTCAGGGACCGAACCCTTCCTTGCTCCAAATGCCACTCATATTCTGGTGGCACCCCTGGAAACGTCCACCAGCCTAGCTCCCTTGCATCTGAGATGAGCCCCCACTCCTACGACCCAGCCTAAAGCCCCGGATTGAAGCCCAACACTGAAGTTTATCTGCAAACCCCTGTGGCAGCTGCTGCGTGTTGCCAGTGAAAATCTCACCTTCCTCCTTTCTTACCAAGAGAATCCAGCAAAAGACAATCATTCTAAGCCTCATTACAGCGTGAGGCCCTGTGCCTAAGTTCAAGCAGTGACACAGAAACAAAAGTGAAATGTGGGAGTTCTGAAAACTGTTCAAAGGAAACTGACTCAGCTGAAGGAAGGAGGCTTCATCCTCGCCCTTTTTTATTTCTGCTGCCTAGCGTTGGGATGTCAAGGGCTGGAGCTCCAGCAACCATTCTGGACCATGAAGTGACCTTGAGAACAAAAGTCATGTGCAAAAGGTAGTGGAGCCAAAAATAAAATATATATTTAAAAATATAGATGCATGTATATTAAGATATATACGGTGGCAATATATGCCAGTTTTTTTTTAAAACATGTTTCCTATATCAAGCCATTTAATCTTCACTGCATTCTCCACAGTTACTTTTATTATTGTATTTCATAGATAAGGAAGCGGAGAAGGAAGGAAGTTCCTTAAAGTCTCATGGGCTGGGGAAAAATTAAAGCCCAAGCAGTGTGACTCTGGAGTCCGAGTTCCCAGCAGTCACGGCCCCACCTTGTCCTAATGGCCGAGTTGCTACCATACCACACCGGGGCCGCCCCACTCCGCTCTTCCTTTCTGTGTGGGAGAAAGAAACCTGGAGCTGGCTTGAGCAGCTGCTATTTTGAGTTTTCTATTGTCAGCTGCCAGGCGTGTGCCTCCCTGATGCCTTCTCTAGATTGATTTTCATGCCCTCAGGCGCCTGCTTCTCTGCTCCTGTGTCTGGAAAGCCTTTCCCTTGCATGCCCTGATGTTTGCACACCTCTCACGCAGAGCCTCACAGGCACTTGTGACCCAAGGCGCTGTCACCAAGCTGGACGGCCACCTTCCAGCATGGGACTGCATCTTAGCTTCTACACACACGCACACACACACACATGCACCCCTTAACCTAGTGTGGCACATAATAAGTGCTCAGGAAATGTTCCCTGGGTGTAATTGAATCTGGGGGAATGCCAGTATTACACAAAAGTAAAATGAAATAATATCATATCAGAAATGTTGGAATAGAGTAACCCCCTTTCCTTCCTCTCTGACCTGGCTGCCAAAAATCCTTTTCTTCTACAGTGAAATGAAACTTACTTTTTTTTTTTTTTTTTTTTAGTACTGGTGATTGAACTCAGGGGTGCTGTACCACTGAACTATGTCCCTAGCTTAAATTGCCCAGGTTGGCCTTGGACTTGCAACCATCCTGCCTCAGCCTCTGCAGTAGCTGGGATTACAGGCATGTGCCACTGTACTTGGCTGACACTCATGCTTGGGTACTCTGTGTAAGTGGGCATTTGCATGTCACTTGGGTCTTTGTAACCCTGAGAGGTTGTCAGAGATAAAGAAACCGAAGCTCAGAGAAGTCACACAACTGATGAGGGACAGAGTCAATGAACCCAGGATACCCCATGTCCTGCACCCATATTCTTACCATTGTCTGTTTGAAACACATCATGTGGCATCCAGAGCACAAGTCTAGGTCCCCAGTCCTAGTTTCTAATCCGGTCTCCTAACTCTGGCTGGCCTCAGTTTCCCTAGCTATAAATAGCAGGGTGATTACTGAGGCCCCTTCTAGCTGTGGTAGTGCACAATCCCATGACTTCAACTCGCACCAAGGCTAGGTGACGGGAGCCTTTTCCTTAGAGGAAAGCTAAGCAGGCACACAAGAAGCAAGGGGGGCACGTGGGGACCCTGGCCAAGAGGTAGCTCGTGGTCATCTCAGGCCCTGTCCAGCTCGGTCACCTCTCTGAGCTTAGCTAGTGATGGAAAAGTGAGAAGGACGTTTGCTGGGAGAAGGCTGGGCCGTGGACATATCTCTATCCCCAGAGCCAGGGGACAGAGGTCTGCCCAGCCCAGGCTGGGCACATGTTGACATTCGCTGGTGTTGAGCTCCTGCTGCATCAGGAATTCCGGGGAGGCTGTCACCTTGGCGCTCAGGGGAGGCATAGTGAGTGGGAACAAGGTCACGTGTTCTCTCTCAGAGGAATCTGAGTGCTGGAGAAAATCCCCCAGCAGTTCCAGGACACACTGAACGGAACGCTGCCAGGGGCTGCACGATGTCAGCATCGATTATTATCAGGTATGTGCAGCAAGCTAGAGTTGATAGATTTGAGTATGAATATCCTTTGATTTAGTTCTGCTTGTGTCATACACTGCAAACTAGAGAACCCAAGTTAAATTTTAAACCCACATAGTGCGTGACCAGGACCCTGGTCTTAGCAGGGCCATGGGTTTGGGGTCCCCCAGAGTGCTATGGATGGGAAGCTGCTTCTCTGCCACTTGTCTACAGTTCAATGGTACGTGCTTGTAACCCCAGCTATTCGGGAGGCTGAGGCAGGAAGATTGGGAGTTCAAGGGTAGTCTGGGGAACTTGGCATGATCCCACCCCCCCAAAAAAAGAGAGAAAATAGCTCTGTTGTATTATTTATACACCTAATTCTCACTTCGGTATTATTACTTGTTTATCAATTCATCTCCACACTAACCTTGCCTATTTCACAGGAGAGGTTTAAGCCACAGAAAGGTTAAGTAATACAAAGGTCACACGTTTAGTAAATGACTGAACCAAGATTGAAGGTCAAGCGGTCTGCTCCTGGCTTCTACTACAGTAGCCAGCCTGCATTTGCCTGGGACACCTGGGCAGGCTTCTCGGAGGAGGTGGCCTCCAGGCTGAGACCTGGAAGGTGACCAAGGCGGAGTGCTGGGCAGCAGGAAAACACACACAGAGGCACAGAAGCTTGAGAAAGAAAGGCTCACTTTCGGGAATCGGCCCAGAGTATCAGGGAAGGAAGTGGTTGAGAGGTGAAAGGCAAGGGACAGGCCATGGAAAAGGCTTGCATTTTATCCTGCAAGCAATAGGGAGTTATTAAAATTCTTGCAGGGAAGCAACACAATTAGATTAGCTGGTTAGCAAGATGGCTCAGAGGGCAGAGGGAGGCGGGAGGAAGACTAGAAGCTGCTGGGATTTGGGGATGTGGGTCCACCCACAACTCCTTCTCCTAAACCTCCTCGTTCCTAATTCTCCTGTCTTGTCCCTTCGAAGTCCCTGGCCATCTGGCTAAATCATTAGTTACTGCTCATGAGTCACTTAAGACTTTACCTCAGGCCATCTCTTCTCCTGGGAGAGAGGTCGAAACGTATTGCTGGAAGTGTCCCCAGGAAGATGTGCCCTCCCTGCTGTCCTGAGAGGCTGGCCCTGAGGGCAGGTGCTAGAACTGCCACCTGTCACTCAGGTTCCATTCCTTCCCCCCGCAGTCACAGGTCTGCTGTCCACGAGATCACAGGTTCACCTCAAGGGGGCAGTGTGGGGATCTTGTGGTAGCAGCGTGACAGGAGCAGGTGTCTTGAGGTGGTAAGCCCCCCCCCCCAACTCACTGGTGCCTTTAGGACCTGCTAGGCCCGGTCCCACATGTCCTGCTTCCTCCATCCGGTGATGGGGTGGAGCTGGGCTTGCCCAACTTGGGTGACTGATGCAATCGTGCCTGGATCATGGTGACCCTGGGGTTGCAGGGCCACCAGGTCCCCTGTGTTCTCAGGTCCAGTCTCTGAGATCTAGTAGAAAGTCGCAGGCTAACTCTGACATGAATAATTATAGAACAAAGAAGGGACATCTTTGTCCCCGAGCCCCAGGGGTCCCACTGAGAGTCCTCCATTGGTGCCTTGTGGTGGCTGCATAGGGGACCCTGAATGGCCACAGAATTGCTCTTCAATGCACCCTGCTGGCTCTGGCCCCTCTCACAGCTGGAAGCTGCCAACTTCTCTGTAATCCCTGTGGCTGGGTGAGCTCTCTGGAGACTCGCTCCTGGTCTTCCTATGGAAGTGGCCCATGGATCAGGAACCAGCGTGAGGACTCTTCAAGTTTCCCAGCACAGGTGATGCATGGGATGGGCTGTGTGTCCCAGTGGGTCTGCTGTGAGACAGGAACTGTTTACTCTGTTTATCTATCACCTGGTCTGCAAGAGCCATAGAGTGACAGTGGGTAAGGTGCTGCAGGTCTCCTGGAATGAGTGAGTGATATACTAGGGCGTTGGAAGTCTGGGTAGTCCCGCTGGGCAGTACGTAGTCACCATGTTAAATGGTCACGGATCCCTCTTGGAAGGCTGGCAGCAGGTTTCCCGTGCACACTTATGCTGCGACTGTGGCTCCCAACCATGATGCTTCAGGCCAACTCAGGTGAGGCTTTGACTTGCCAGTCTTGGGGTTCCAGTAGTTATAAGTTAAGGAGCAGCAAGAAGGAAAAGAGCAAACGTCTCCCCTCTCCCCTGGGGAGGGTACAGTGCTCCTTCTGCTGGTTGCCGCTGCTTGTCTGGCAGATCACTGAGCCTCCTGTTGGGCAGGCACAAAACGCCGGATCACTGTTCCACTGTGAGCTCTTTGGTGGGCCCTGTGCCCAGGAACCTCAACTCTGCCTATCTTCCTACCAACATGAGCCCCCACAGAATAGTCACCTGCCCTGTCCCAGCTGCTGGGACCCCATGGTGGGTAGGTAGTTGTCCCATGGAGAGCCAGTGGCAACACAGCCCAAGACCAGAACCTTCTGCTGTATCCATCCACCCCCACCCCCAGCAAACTCTCAGGTCTTCATATGCTTAACCATGGGCATCCAGACTGCATTATCCCCCCAACACACACACCCTATTCTCTCATCCCTTTCTTAGATCACCTAGGCAGCCATCCCCCAGGACACGAAAGGACAGTCTTCTTAGCTTCCATCTTCCCAAGCGATTCTCTTAGAGTGCTCTTTCTCCTGTCCTCTCGGTGAGGGTGTGAAGGGAGGAGGTAGTTTCTCATCACCTACGCTGCATCCCCAAGCTAACCCATCTCTCTTGGGCATGCGCTGTACATTGTGTGGGTGGGTGGGGTGTCATTGCCGGCACTCCTGTGTGCCCTTCACAGAGGTGGGGCGATGACTCTAAACTTAGCATTTTCTGTTTTAAACTTTGACCGTAATCATAATTTCAGGGCAAAAGAACAGGTCCTGTTGGATATCCTGGTAAATGTGGGGACAATGAACTGAGTCTTTTCAGAGTGCATGGACGGGGCTCACATTAGTCCATTTCGATCTCCCCAGTTCCATGCATCTGTTCCTTCTGCCTAAGGGATGTCTGGCTTCTCAACTCTGTTCAGTGGGAACCAATGTGAAATCAAACCCCAATTGAGGGCCACTCCTGGTGACTTAGACCAGGACATTCAAGATAGAACCAAGATTCTCTAGCAGGTGTCCCTATATTCAAATGTGGGCACTCTAACACGCCATATTTCTCTCCTCAGTTTTATTCTGTCATAAATCATTTCTATGTGCACTGCCTAGATTTTTGGTGATTTGAATTAACAGTATCACACAATCCTTTTGCGTTTTCTCCTCTACCCCTCTGTGGGCTGAGGTCCACCTCCAACTCCACACCTGGAGCTGAAATTCATGAATTTGGGTTTTCCATTCAATTTTAGTGTATGCTCTCTGAAGCGAGCACTGGGTTTTCCGTTCACTCCTAAGTTTCCTGGCAGAAGCAAACCACTGTGCCCCCCGCCCGTTGATTCTTCTTTTTGGTCCCTGTCCAGCTCAGGCTCTCTAGAGCAAGACTCAGATTTCCTCTTGGCTGCAGACAGTTTATTGGGGTTTCCATGGGGAAGTAGATGAGGGGGAAGGGGGAGTGAGACAAGAAAGGGGGAAGTTAGCAAACATGGTGGACGGCGGAAGGCACCTCAGAATTGTCCTCAGAAGGAAAGGAATGGGGACATTTCCCACTAGCTCCTATCCTGCTCTGGCAAGGTCACTTCCCCTCAGTGGGGTTTGACTGCGTGGATCACAGACCGAGTGTTTTCCGGGGCTTTGGAGAAAGCCCGGAGGTGGGGAAGTGGAGGCACTGGTGCTCACCTGAATGTGACCATCCACAGCAGCGCTGAACTCCAGAGGCCCGAGGGGACCTGGCGCAGGAACCGAGCACACTTGCGACAGAGACTCATCAGCCTGCCTGCCTTGAGCTCTTCAGCAAGGGATTCTGCGACAACTTTAGGAGCTGCTGTGTCCCTGGAGCCACAAGCTGCTAGATTTCCGGGCTGGATTTCCCCTGCCTTCAGCTCTAGCAAGGCAGATGACAGGCCCCAACTCCTCTTTTCTTTGAGGGTCCATTTCCTGCCACCACTTAAGACATCAATTTCTATATCTGTTCGCGTTCCTGATCGCCAGCATGAGGACTGACTTCTACTGATGCAATCCGCAAAGGAATGTATGCAATAAACATCAGCAAGCTCAGAAAAGTGCAGAGAACCAGGCTCAAATAAAGCAGGAAAGAGCGCAGCCAGATCTCAGGCTCATCACAATCCATTCAGAATTAAGTGTCTCCCAGGAAGTAGCCAAGGGTGGACACGTCCAGGATGCACTGAGCAAGACAATGGGGTGCTCTGTGGGCTACAGAGACAGAACGGACAGTGGGGAGAGGCAGGTGTGAAGCCACTCACTTCTGGTCAGTGTCACTATGGGATGCCACCCCTTTCTGCTTAGACCTCGGGACATAGGCTCTTACCTCCCATCCTCTCATATGCTTCTGTTCTTAGGAAGGTTATTAGAATTAGTCATCCAGACTATAAATCTATTTTACTACAAGGAAAGAAGATCTTTAAAATGTGTGTGCAATGAATCAGAGGAGTAATTTATAGGTACGCAGCCTGATTGCTGGATCCAGCTTGGCCACCTTGCAGGTCTGATTTTCTCCATTAACTTTTCATGGCGCCCTGCTACCCAAAAGCCTTCTTTCCCCAGTAGGGTGCTTTCTGTCGCATCTACATGCTCAGTCCTGCCTCGGACTGGGGTGCTCATCCCAGCTTCAGCCACAGCAAGAGTAGGAGCCCTACCCAGCTCTGGAGCTCAGTTGGAGTCACCCAGTCCTGTTTCACTGCACAACCTCCTTCTAGGACCTCGCTTCTAGGGTGTTCTGGGGTGTTCATGTTCCTGCCAAGCATCCCTACCTCGGCTGGGATATTGGCCTAGAAAACATGGCAAGAACTCAGTTCCTTCAAAGCTAAAATCTGGCCTCATTCTTTTTCCCTTTCCCAGGATTCTTAATTCCATTATTCTTTCCAGAAATCTTGCCCAGAGCCTGCTGTCAGCTCCCTTCAATGTCACCACTGACCCATTGGGCTTTCTGTGGGTTCCTGCTCCAGCACCCACCCCACCTTGCCCCCCATTCTTCCTACCTATTATGGCCTAATGCTGCTGGGACCCTCTTTTCCCCTTTGATGGGCTTGCCTAAAGCCACCACCTACGCTGTCACCTATGCCCAAATGCACCCACTCAAGGGACATCACCTGGTTAGAATTTCCCCCCTGCCTGGTGCAGGGCTGCCCACCGCCCTTGGTGAGCAAGGCTATATTCTCTACTCTGACCACTCCCATTCTGCCCCTTTCCTCTGTTTACTGAGCTCTGGACTCCTATTTATAACACAGGTTGTTTCCTTCCTTGAGCCTGCCTGCTCACAATTCATGCCAGCGCTAGATAATGGTTCTTTTGTACTGGTCTCCAGGAATGAACAATCCATTGATTTCAGATAAAAGCTGTTCTCTCTATAAAAGAATGGCTTCAATTGAATTGTTTATTTATATGAGAAAACAGCCTTTCTTTTATCTACATGTTATTACATTTTATTCATTCACTTAATTCATATTTATTGAGGAACTACTGTATAATCAGGTATTATGTTAAGTGCTAAGAATAGAGAGGTAATTAAGGCATATTTTTTACCCTCAGGGAGCTTGCAGTCTAGAGAAATAAAAAAATACTGTATCAAAAAGAAATACAAAACAACATTTTAAGTGCTGTGGTATTTGAAACATGGGCAGAATATGATTTATTTATATGATTTTTAAAAATTATTACCAGGAGTATTTGACTAGAGTGATATGCCTAGGGAGTGTTGGAACCAGGTCCTAGGAAGTCTTGAAAGTGCTAGAGGTCCTAACCTCCTAGACAGCACCCGGGGTGGAGGCAGGCATGATTGCAAGGAAGCTGAGAAGCCCCCAGAAGTGAAAGGAAGTGGGAATAGGAGCTACATAAAAATAATAGAGCGCAGGGTAGATTAAACATCAGTGTTCCACAAACGAACTCTCTCACAGAGAATTACTCAGTGTCTTGGAAATGCATTTTCTATTAGCAGAAGTCGAACCCAAGGAGAGAGTGCAAGGAGTAAGGAAAAACCAGTCAGTTAGCCCCACACTGTCTCTAGAAGGAGTGCAGGCTGAAGGTGCTGGCCCAGGCCACGACTGTAATGCGGACAAGAAAAATTGACAGAGAATAACAGGTAAACACAAGGCTTCATTGAAAACAGATCCACCCATTTATTCTTTCTTTTGGGATTTTAAAAAATATTTTAATGTAGTAAAATACACATGACATAAAATTAACTATTTTAAAGTAAGTCAGTGACATTTAGTACATTGACAATTTTGTGCAACCATTACAACTGTCCAGTTCCAAAACCTTTTCATCATTCCAAAAAGAGACCCCATATCCATTTAGCAGCTACTCCCTAGTGCTGGGAAGCCACCAATTTGTGTGTATGGATTTCGCTGTTCTGGATATTTCATACAAAGGGAACGGTGCAGTACATAACCTTTTGTGCCTAGCTTCTTTCATTTGGTTTAATCTCTTCCTGGTTCACCCACACTATAATGTGTATCAACATTTTATTCCTTTCTATGGCTGAATAGTACTCCATTGTATGTCTGTATCATAATATAGCCATTCATTCTGTTGGTGGATTTTTGAGTTGTTTTCGCCTTTTGGCCACTGTGAATGGGAACAAGTGTGATTAAGTATCTGTCTGAATCTCTGGTTTGGGGCAGAATACAATTTATCTATACAGTTATTTTTACTATTGTGGGAAGTATTGGACTAGCGTCACACACTAGAAAGTGTTGGAACCAGGTCCTAGGAAGGCTCGAACATACTAGAGGTCCTGACCTGCTAGACGGCACAGGGTATATAACTATGAGTAGAACTGCAGGATCATATGATAACTCTAGGTTTAACACTTTGAGGAACCAGGAAATTGTTTAGTCAAGAAATTGCTTCTGATCACCAAAAATGGTGGAGAAAAAGGACCACAAGATTCTAGAAGCCCACACATGGGGAGGTAGGGGCATATACTGCTGGCTAGAAATCAAATCCAATTCTTTATCTTCTTCAACACACAGCTAGATTACATTTTTCAGCCTCTGGAAGGTAGGGGAGGCCGTGTGTCTTCATTCTTACCCACAGGACATGAGCAGAAGTAATGCGTGGCAATTCTGCAGGCAATCCTAATGCTCTTTCCTCTCATGCAGGCTGACACAGACAAGCATGGTGACCTTTAAAACATGCAGCCAAGAGGGAGGACCCACCACGAGGAAGAAGGCTAGGGTCTCAGTTTATCACTTGGAAGAGACTTCTTACCAACTGGTAACACTTGTTTTGGATTTTGAGGGAAAAAGAACTCTCCTTGTATGAATCCATGTGTTTATGAACCCTCCCTTACAAAGGCAGTATTTCCTAATCTCACCCTAAGAGAGAGGAGAAGACCTCACCTTGTTCATACAGACCTGAGGCTGGTGGAGGGAGCAGGGCTCTGGGAAAAGGCCGAAGGCCAGGGCAGCTGGAGATGGGAGGAATACGAGCCTGTGGTCTTTCTGGAGACGGGTCCAGAAACTGGCCTCTGGAAAGCTCCAGCCTTCCATCAGAACAGCAGCAGGGCCAGCCTGACTGGTGTCTGGCTGTGTTGTTCTTAGAGTAAGGAGACAACTGAGGCTCTGTATTTAGTAAATGGTTTCAATTAGGAAAAAATTTGTTTTAATGTTTTTGTAGCTAGATTGAATAGATTGGAGCTTCCTTAGACTCAGAAATCTGTTGATGGTCTTCTGTTTTTATGCTTTGTTGTTTTCTTTGATAATTTCCCATCTGTCTCCTCTGAGTTTCATAAGAAATTTCCATTGGAAAATTCCAAGTCAGACAAGACAGTCTGCTGGGGATGAGATTCCGGGCGGCCAGGCCCGCCCTAGGGAAGGAGGAGCTCCCCTAGAGGGTGGATGAGGTAGTGCAAGGGCAGGTGCTCCTCTATCAAGGTGTCTTGGTGTTGGGGACAGTAAATTTTTTCTTGTGCAAGACTGTCCTGAGGACTTCAGAATCTTTAGAATCCCTGGTCCTGGCCAGTTGGGGGCAGAGGAGCCCCAGTCACTACGACAACCCAAACCATCCAAGCATTTCCAAACAACCCTCAGTCAGGGGCAGAACCCTTACCCTGGAATGAAAGATGGAGAAAGCGGAGAATTCAGAAATAGACAAGACTTTAAGGGACACTGGAGGTGCCCTGTCTTCTTCACAAAGGACTCTTCTGCAGCACTTTTGTCAAGACTCTTTCCCCCTTAAGTTTCTCTTGGACCACCCCATCCCTCTTGGCCTCTAACCACTTCTTCCTCCTTCTCAGTATGGATCAATTTTTAAAATTTTTTATTTTGCAAAAATTATTGTGGGGAACACCAGTCCCCACCTCATACCTTAGCCCTCCTGGTGTCCTGCTGGCTTGGTGTCAGGATAGGAGAACGGTCTCAGCAAAGGCTGGGTTTGCGAGGAAGCCTGGAGTGCTGGAGAGATAGTGACAGACTTTTGGCTACAGGATTAAGCTAGAATGTTCTGGGAGGCTGGAGGCAAAGGATAATGGTCGCACTCATTCCTCACCCAGAAAATGGGCAGGAGTCTATTCAACCCTTTCTGTATGGATTCAGCTTGACATTACCGCAGTCATCTAGAGTTGTAACCACCAGGACAGCCCTACAGCAGTCCTACTTGGTTTTTCCTGCATAGTTTCCCAGCAAACTATAGATACACAAACCCATGAGAGTGTTGTGTGGAGTTTCACAACTGGGCCCTCATGCCAGCTCATGCCAGGAATGTGCCCTACTCTTTGATAGTAGCTTGAGATAAACCAGGTACATTCTAGCTTAGGTGAAGTCACTTTTGTCCTAACCAATGTCTACACCTCTCCTTCTGATACAAATTGGAGGAGATCCAACTGGTTTTGCTGCTGCCTAAGACCAACTTTTAAAAGGTCAGAGGTATGGTCCTCTTCCCATGGAGAACTAAATCCCTGGGAAATGGAGGGGAGGAACTGAGCTCAGAAGACAGCTCAGCGGGTGTCTTCTTGCCTGTAATCCCTCTGGGAGTCACTTAGTTGGAATCGGGTGCCTGACATGAGTTACTCTGTGGGCAGGATCCTGCACACAGGCTAAGAGGGGGCACTAAATTGAACTCAGGGTGGTTGAGTTATTGGCCTGGTGCCCACTAACACACAAGAATCCCTCACCTGAAAGGACTTTTTCTCTCACACTATAGACCACTGAATCACTGACTGCATTTACTGATGAACTCAATCAGGCAATTGGCTTGACTCTCTCTCAGTTATCATTTTCTCTTAATTATAATATGCATCTTCCTCCTTCCCTACACACATTTCAACATTTCTGAAATAGGGACAAATCTTAAAATAGCTGTGCATATTTACTGTAAAGATTTTTTTTGAGGCAGCTATTAAATCAATGGCACATCTTATAATCAATGGCATATTAGAATCGAGGAAATAGGGTAATTACCAGAATTGATTTTCCATTTTGATGTAGTAGAGATAAGATTGTTCACTGGGTGCTGAGAGACACCTGTGCTCACTCGGAAATGTTTGTGGTCAGCCTCAGCAGCCTCACAGCTCTACTCCCCCCGCAGTGGCGAGTTTAGATGCCCTTGGACCCCCAGTGAGCCCAGAGAAATGCACCATGTACTAAATCCCACCCTCTCTTTGCAGATGTCATGAAAGAATTGCTTAGGGCTCGGTATGCTGCTGACTTTTCTGCTGATCGGTCTCAGTGAGTGGCAATGATGCCTTACTTGGCAGGAGACGAAGCTGAACCAATGAGATCCACGCAGGCAGATTGATGACTGCCACCAACCCAGGGCACGCTGGGAGCTGAAGCACTCCCCATCTGGCACACCAGCCTGGTCCCCTCAAGGGCTCAGCCACTGCGGAGCAACCCTGCTGCTTACACGTCTGCACTCATTTCTGGACCTGGCTTGGTTAGCTCCCCGTGATGGCTAATTTTAGGCATCTACATGACTAGGTTAAGGGTACCCCAATAGCTGGGAGGCCATTACCTCCAGGTGGGTCTGTGATGCTGTTTTTTGGAAGAGATGAGCATTTGAATCAGTGGACTGAGTAAAGGAGAGCCAGCCATGCCAGTGTGGGTGAGCACTATCCATTCTGTTGAGGGTCCAGGTAGAAGGAAAAAAAAACAGAACAGAAGAATTCCTGCTCATTCTTGAGCTGGTCATCCATCTCCTCCTTCTCTCAGACATTGGAGTTCCTGGTTCCCAGGCCTTCAGACCAAATTAAATCACCAGCTTTCCTGGTATTTCCAATTTGCAGACTTCCCATGTGAGCCAATTCCCATAATAAGTGCTCTCTTATATATCTATATGGATCCTATTGGTTTTGTTTCTCTGGAGAACCTTGACTGATTTACTTCCTATCCCACTTCTTGGAAGAAAGGAAGGAAGGGTGTGGGCGACGAGGTGATTAGGGTGATGGATTGCCATTAAACTCTGTCAGCTAGGCCAGTGGAGACCATGAGCAAGTGGTCTGAGGCAAGCAGGCCTCTGCTGGGGGAGTCCAAGGAGAACTTTCCAGTAGGGTGGGTTTGCTGCCCCAGAGCCTGGCCCTGGGAGGAGCTGTGGTACCAATGTGTGGCTCCTACTCCTCCTCTGGAGCCTCTGGGATGCCTGGGAATGTAGGATCAGGCTAGTCAGAGAAAAGGAAAGTCCTTCCTGTACCATTATGCCATGGCTCCTCTGCCAGGTCATCACTCCCACCTAAATCTGTGGCTATGGAAATGTCTGGGGCAGAGCCTTCCCCTCTGCCCGGCTCGCCTTTGCAGGTGGCTTCTGCGCTGTAGCGTGGGGTGAGGTGAGATGGCTGAGGAAAAAGCTTTGACCATGGTACAGAGCTGCTTGTCTTGGTTCCTTTCCTCCAGCACGGGGGAGCGGGAAACTGACCAAAGGAATCCAGCCGGGGCTGCTGGTGGAGAAGCAGCAGCGCCCACGGAAGCTTCGTCCCCACCCTCACACACAAGTCTGCAGAGAAGCCCCAAGGAGATTGATCAGCCAGCATCTCTGATTTGTAATTTCACTTAATGCTATTAAGAGGGCAGTGCTGGCCATTTGCTGGAGAGGACTGGAAAAGTTCCAGCATCCTTGACTAATGAATCCCAAGTATTAATCCCATTAGTCTTCTGCTGCCTGCTGCTTCTGATGAGTCTCTCCCTCCAGTCCTCCTGCCTTCTTCCTTCCCCTGGAGGAAGCACCCTGACCCCCAAGGCTCAGGTGGGTTCCTGTAAGCCAGGACTGAGTTGGCTTTCCTCACCAGGCTAGTTTTACCAGAAATTGGACAAGCTGCTAGGGCAGTCTCCCTGCTGGGCAAGTGGGATGATTGCTTCCAGAGAATCACAGTCTCAGTTTGAAGAGTTTCAAGCCATCATGGGATTCTCCCCTTTTTTCTCTACGCAAAGTTCAACTATCTTTAAAGGGCACACTCACCCCTTAATCGCCTGCAGCAGGTCTAAGGTAGGGCCATGGTGTCTGCATTTCTAACAGACCTGTGTAACATTTGCATGCAAGTCATCCACAAGTACATCTTTGGGGACACCTGTTTGCAAACACCTGTGATGGATAGTTCTGCTCTCTACACAGCTTTGCCCTCTGAATCCACAAGAACTTAATCTGATCTTTATTTCATAAGACCACTCTTCTTTTATTTGGACCTAGGCTCCTCGGGTCTTCATGGCATAGGGAAACATACCTGCTAGAATAGCTTTAGAAATAGCCAGTAGGGAGCTGGGACTCTCATGCTTGGTGGCTGGTAACAAGCTACCCCACCCCACCTTGTCTGTGAAGACCACACGGGAGGCCTGGACTTTGTCCCGCCCGGCAGTAATGAGGTACCACTCCCCTTGTTTGCCAGGTGGTATCAGAAAAGACCTAGTGGAGGGCCGGTGATATAGGTCAGCGGTGTAAGTGCCTGCCTGGCAAGTGCAAGGTCCTGAGTTCAGTTCCTGGAACCCACATAAAGAAGAAAGAAAGAAAGAAAGAAAGAAAGAAAGAAAGAAAGAAAGAAAGAAAGAAAGAAAGAAAAGACCTAGTGGAGAGTCCAGACTCTCAGCATCAGTGAATAAGAAAAACCCTCCTCATCATTATGCTGGGCAGAAGGGAAGGCTCTAACCCAACATGTGGGGAATTCCCACCCCCAGTCGGAACCAGTGAGGAACCCCCATCCCTCAGTCATCCATGGAGGACTCCTTTCCAACTCCAGCTGGCAATGATAATGTAGCCCCCTCATTTCCCCTCACCACCCATCCCCCAGCTGAAACTGTGTCAGAGAAAGCCACATTAAGTAGGGAGTTCAAACAAGATGGAGTCCCATAACACAGCATGAGAAAGTCTAGGTTTCAATTAAGTCAGTTGTCATGTCAAGAACCAGAAAAATGTCAAACTGAATGAAAAAGGAAGTCATAGATGTCAATGCTTAGGTGACAGACATGTTATGATGATCTAACAAAGTCTTTAAAGCTGTCATGATCAAATGCTTCAATGAGCAATTACAAACACACTGGAAACAAATGAAGAAAGTCTCAGCAAGGAAATAAGAGCGATTAAAAAACTAAATGGAAGTTCTGTAACTTAATAAGGGAAAGGGCTCGATGGCAGAATGGAGGAAACAGAAGAAAAGAATCTGTGACTTGAAGATTGAACAACAGAAATTACCAAATTTAAATAACAGAAAATTAGGCTGAAAATTTTAACCAAGCCTCAGAGATCTGTGGGACCATAACGAAGAGTCTAAACGCCATAATATCAATCCCAGGAGAGGCAAAGAGGGTGGAGCTGAAAAAGCACTTGAAAAATAATGGCTGAAAACTCCCGATTTAACCAGAGACACTAACCTCTAAGTTCAAGAATCAGGATAAATCAAGACACAGCCATGCAAAAAAAATCCTAGTTAAAAAAAAAAAGTATATATATATTCTAGTTAAACTTCCAAAAGCTAAAGACAAACAAAAACTCTTGGAACAGTTCAGAGAAAAAACGGCACTTTACTGTGTATAGGGGGAGAGTATTTGAATGGAGGCCAGAGGAAAGGTTGTGGCATTTTCCTGAGTACTGAAATAAAAGAACTGTTGACCTGGTGCTCTATACCTCGTACTGAGAATATGTCCTGGAATGAAGGGGGAAGTGAAGACTTTCTCAGATGAAACTAAGACAATTTGTCAGTGGCTAAAGGAAAGTGTTTGTTTGTTTGTTTCTTTATTTGAGACAGGTTCTCACTATATAGTTCAGGCTGACCTTGGCCTCACTATGTAGCCCAGGCTAGCCTTGAACTTGCAGCAATCCTGCCTCAGCCTCCCAAGTGCTGGATGACAGGCATGTGCTACCATGCCTAGTTCTAAAGCAAATTTTTTAAATAAAAGGGAAATGATAGAAGAACTTTTGGAAAGAGTAAAAATACAATATGCTTTCTTTTTTCTCTGGAGTTTTCTAAATCATATTTGGCTGTTGAAGGAAAAATTATAGCATGGTCCCATGTGGTTCTAAATGTTTGTACAAGAAATATTTAAGAAAATTCTATTACAAATAGGGAGGGTAAAGAGACATAAATGTGGTAAGGTTTATATACTACTCCCAATCTGATAAATGACCACCAGGTAGACTCTGATGAGTTATTGTATACAATAATAATGCCTACAGAAACAACTGGGAAAGGTATATAAAAGGATACACTCAAGAATAGTATCAATGGGCGGTGAGATGGCTCAGCGGCTTAAGCGCCTGCCCGGCAAGTGCGAGGGCCCGAGTTCGACTCCCGGAACCCACATACGAAAAAGGGGCCAGTGATATCGCTCAGCGGCACGGGTGCCTGTTGGCGCGCGAGGTCCTGAGGTCGACCCCCCGTACCCACAAAAAAAAAAAAAAAAGAATAGTATCAATATTAAAGAAGGATAAGCGTGAGATGTTTCTAGCTACATGGATGCACCTTGAGCCCATACTTTTAAGTGAAATAAATTGGACACACTTGTTTAAATACCACATTGTTTCTCTGGTGTGAGAAACCAAAAGGGTAAATAAGGACTAAAATGTATAGTGGATATTGGGAAATGCAAAGAAAATGTTCAAATGAGAAGGGGAACAAGGGAGGGGAAGGGAGAAAGGAAAGAAGGGACCAGAAAAAAAAAAGAGAATATAAGGGGAAAAATGGAAGCAAACCTTTTGTAAATAAGGAGGGGAAAAGGGGTTAAAGGCAGGGGTGGGGAATGGGCAAACAAGAAGTAAGATATATCATGTACAGGAACAAATTATGATGAATGTTATCATTATATATTTAAATGTGCCAATAAAATAAAAAACTGCAAAAAAAGAATATTATCGGGCCGGTGAGATGGCTCAGCGGCTTAAGCACCTGCCCGGCAAGCGCGAGGGCCCGAGTTCGACTCCCGGAACCCACATACGAAAAAGGGACCGGTGATATCGCTCGGCAGCACAGGTGCCTGCTGGTGCGCGAGGTCCTGAGGTCGACCCCCTGGTACCCACAAAAAAAAAAAAAAGAATATTATCAATAAATCAAAATGTCATTCTAAAAAGTTTTTAATCAATCCACTGGAAAGCAGGAAAAATAAAACAGAAAATGAAATAGAGAAAACAATTGAAACAAAAATAAAGTGGCAGACTTAAGTCCTAACATACCAATAATTACACTAAATGTAAATGGTCTAAATACATCAATTAAAACACTAAGATTTGCAGATTAAAAAATAAAACTGACTAGATATTGTTACAAGTTCATTTCAAATATAACAATATAGGCAAGTTGAAAGTAAAAAGATGGGGGAAAATATGTGATGCAAACATTAATCAAAAGATAGCATATATGACTATCTTCTTGTCAAATAAAAACACCAAACATAAAAGGGCATTATTTAATGGTAAAAGGGTCAGTACATTTAAAAGATATAGCAGTTCTAAATGTATATGCCACAAACAGCAGAGTTACAAAATATGTAAAGCAAAATCTGATAGAACCAAAAGGAGAAATAGACAAACCACAATTATAGTTAAAAGCTTCAACATCACTCTCAACAATTGGTAGAACGTTTAGACAGGGTACACAGCCTGGGAGACTTCTTTTTGTAGAATGTTTTAATTATGAATTCAATTTCCTTAAAAATTATAGAGCTATTCAGATCACATATTTCATATTGAGAGGTTAGTGCTTTTTTCTTTCTAAAAAGTGGTTCATTTCATCTAAGTTTTCAAATTTATGTGTGTAGCTTTTTCTGTGTGTGTGTGCATGTGTAGCATTTCTATTAGGCTTTTTGACATCTGAAGGTTTGTAGTGTGCTTCTTGTTTCATTCCATATTTTGGCAATTTTTGTCTTCTCTCTCTTTTTTTAATTTGTTAGCCTTGCTGCAGGCTTATCAATTTTATTGATCTTTAAAAAAAACTAGTTCTTGAGTTTTTGAGGTGAGAATTTAGATTATTGATTTGAGATTTCTTTTGTGAGGGGTCCAGAACCTATAAGAACCAGCCATGGGGGCCCCAACTATCCACAGGAGGTGACAGAAAAGGGCTGGCTGCACCTCAGTGTGAATACTCCCAAAGGGTATGGAATCATCTTTCAAAAGCAGGTCAGAATTTCCTTTAAAACATCACAGATCAATCACACATACTTAACTGAGCATCTTTCCAATAGCTCACTAAACTGAGAGTAAGTTATTTGAAGTCATATAACTTGAAGTTTAAAGAAGAGTCAAAGATATAAAAGAAACATTGATACATAAATGCTAACTGACTTCACAGGCAAAGAAAACTGAGCCCCAGGAAGGTCAGTAAGGAGCAAGCCATTTAGCACACTGGACCATTGTAAAAGTTTTAGAATTGGAGGCATCTCATATCTCTAGAGTGGAAGCTGTGGGGTGGGGCTGAAGTAATAATACTGGTTCAAGTCTTTACAAAAAGCATGCAGATTTCCCAGATCAGCTCCTCACCCCTAGACCTACATGCTCACCCTAACACCACCCTAACTAAAAGGTTCAAGTTTATCCTCTGAAGAGACTGAACAAAAGAAACTCTGTACTCGGAAATACCAATCCAGACAAGCCTAGGTGATGCGGTACTCTTAAAACAGGAGAAATAAATCAAAGTCTGTATCCTGAAAAATGACCATCTCTTCCCTCTACTGCTTCTCTTTCCCCACTTGGCTCCCAGAACATTGCCATACAGATTCACCCCCAGGCAGAAGATCAGAGCATTCTTCACCATGAAAAATAGAAAAATAAATGAATATATTTGTTTTCCCCACACTCCCCCTTTACATCTCTCACTCTTAAATTTGAATGGACAGTGAAGAATCAATGAACAGGACAAATCCCTTCCCTCCCCTGCCCCCACCAAAAAAAAAAAATAGGGAAAAGGAAAAAAGGGAGGAAACATACAAGGATAAAATCAAAAGGAAACCTTAAAAAATTGTGGCATCTTTAGAAATGTAGAAAAATATATTACATTCATGAAACTAAAATAGGACTCTCTATAAAAGAACATACAGAGAATAAGAAAAAGTTCTTGGAATTAAATACATATTATGGTATAAATTTCAAAATTCAAAAACAGTTTGAAAAATAAAGTTGAGGAGATCTCCCAGGAGTCAGAATAAAAAGACAGCAGATGGGAGAGATGGAGAAGAGATAAGAAAATTAGCTGATTAATTCATGAACAACAGAAGTTCGGGAAGCAGAAAGAAGCAAAATTGGGAAGAAATTAGCAAATAAATAATAATTTAAAAAACCAGTCTAGAGCTGAGAGGATACAAACTGCCATGCTGACAGTTTAACAGAGTTCCTAGTAAAACTAATAAGACCAGCAAAAGGACACATCTTTGAGAAACTTTCAAAACTCAGAAAGGAGCAGAAGAATCTAAATATTTCCAAAGAGAAAACAAAGCAAAATAACAACAAAAGATGGATGAATGGAGATAGAAGTGAACAAATATACGGCTGCAAAATTTTAAGGCAGGAATTTACCCACTGTGACCTGGAAGTCAAATCCAGCCCACATTCTGTTTTTCGATGACACCTGAGCTAAAAGTTGTTTTCAAAATTTTAGTGAGTTTCAAAAAGAAAAACAGGAACAGGGACAAAGAACAGTGTATGACAGAGACCATATGTGGCCCCTGAAACCTAAAATAGTTGCTGTGTGCTCCTTTACAATAAGCCTTTCCATCCCCTCTTCTAAAGGAAAATTCTTTTCAAACCAACCAAACTATTAAACAAATATAAGAAATTAAAATATGTGATTATGTAAAAACATGTACATGAATGTTCATAGCAGGATTATTCAAAATAGCCAATATGTAGGAACAACCTAAATTGACCACCAATTGATGACTGGACCACAAAATGTGGTATATCCCTGCACTGGAATAGTATTCAGCAATAAAAAGGGCGAGTATGGACACACACTCCAACATAGAAGAACCTTGAAAGGGTTTATGCTAAGTGAAAGAAATCGGTGACAAAAGGCCATGTATAATTTGATTCCACTTACGTGAAATATCCAGAATCAACAAATCTGTAGAAATAGAGAGCAGACTAGTGGTTCCCTGGGTTTGGTGCAGGAGACTGAGGCAGAAAGAGTGAGTGGAAATGGTGAAAAACTGCTAAGGTGTGCAGGGTTTGGGGGAAGGGAGTGTGAAGTGTTATAAAATTAAACTGTGATGATTGTATAACTCTGAATATACTAAAAACCACTGAACTGTATACTTTGGGTGAATTTTATGGCATGTGAAATATATTTCAATAAAGCTGTAAAAATGCTTAAAGACAATTTCAGATATGCAAGGTTTAAAAAAATTAACCTCCCACATATCTTTTCACAAGAAACTCCTTGAAGATGTATTCTGCCAGAAGGAATGAATAAACTAAAAAGGAGGGAAACATGGAATCTGGAAAATGAGAGATTTAACACAGAAAAGAGGCAAAGGGGAAGTCCTGGGTTAATGGTGAAGAGAAATTCCCAGTAACACTTGTATAAAATGCTTAGACTACTGCAAATCAGAGGTAACAGAAAAACAAAGGGTGCCAGATGAAAAGCCTCAAGTGAAGAAAAAGAAAATAAGACAGCAGACAGATCTATTTCATGTTTGAACATATTGTGTTGACTTTTACTGTTATACCAGGGAGTTTGGGAATGAATTTATGATAGGTGTTTCAAAAACTAAACAAGCAAGCCAACACTGAAGCAACTATTAACTCCAGGTAAAACATAAAGTAGTAGTTTTATTGTATGCCCTAGTTCAGCAATAAATTACATTTCCAGGACCTTAGCATCACAAATATTGATTTCACCCACAAGATGACAACACTACATTGGGAAGACAGGGGGAGGCTACAGTGCATGTTGGGTTACAGGAGAGTGGGAAAAGGTGGTATAAAAGAAGATTTTCCCAACCTTTCATATAGGAACAAAAAATTTAAACTAAAAAGCCAAGAAATATCAGTACAATCTGCTACTTAAAAAATAAATGGAGAAAAACCCCAGGAGAAACAGAGAAGAGTTAAAAGCAGATGGTTCTAGGAAGCAGGGTTTCAAAATAGGGCAGACGATTACAACTTTTCATTATAGGTGTAGTGGTACTATCTAATTTAAAAAACAGAAAACAATACTTACATACTAGTCTGATTAAAAAAAAAAAAGAAATAGTTTTTAAAGTAAGGATGATAGTGGTACTGGAGCCCACATTTCCAGAGGAGCCCCTCAGCCACAGCACCCCAAACTTGTTTTTCTTGATTTCCGTCCTCCTCAGCCTCCCTCCTAGTTACTGACTTAGCCCCAACCACCTGCTCCTGTACAGGTCACGTGATATGCTTTGCCTTTTGCTCCCTCCCCTCTTGCAATCATCCAGGTCCCCTCCCCCTCTCTTCAACCATCCTCCTGCTTTAGAATCCTAGACATGAGCCTGGGCCAATAGATTCTGGACCTGCAAGCTCGGTCAACTAGCCTGCTCCAGTCTGGTTCTTTTTGCTCCCCCACCAGCCTGAAAGTACTCTGCACGTACATCAGGAGAAGCTGTCATCCCCGCCTCTCCCTGCACCTACAGTGGGCAGCACTAAGCATGACTGTCCAGGGTTGGGCTGGCAAGATGGGCGCAGTGCCCTCCCCTACAGTCAGATGCTGCATCTGCTAAGGAAACCACTGAACATACAGGCATATCAGCCAGTCACTCCCCTGATTCATTTTGTAGCCACTAAACTCATGATCTCTCTCAAACTACGGTGCCAAATAATTGATACATCAGCATAAACTCAGCCCATTTGCCTGTGTAACATTTTATCTTGTTTTGTTTTTTAAATCTTGTTGTTTTGTCTCATCTGTGGGCCAAGGAACACTACAGACAACACACAACGCAGACTCAAAGCAGAAGTTACCAAGCACATGGCTAGCAGAATGGATATGGTCTTTCCAGACCCTCACCATCCCATGGAAAGGCATAGTTGGACTGAACAAGATTTGCAGTGCCTAGAGTGTACCTGTGTGATCCAGGAGGGGGACCCTAGTGCCCCAACTTCTTACATAGTAATGATAGATGTGCAAGGGCATAGATCCTGAGCTTTGCAATCTGGATTACAATCTCACCAGCATGAGAAATACTGTGTTCCTCAATGCAAGTTATCTGTAGCCCTATCAGCCTTGGTTCCAACCCGAGCCCTTGGAACCCTCCTACGGAAACAGGATTACCTGGGCCATGCAGGTCACTGAGCAGACAATCTAGTTTGTCTCTCCTATTCAGTCGTTAGATATCTGATTTTGTTGATTGTTGTATTATCTTTCCTGTAAGTTTTGTGTCATTTACTCCTTACTGAAGCCCTGATTAAAATACTAAATTAATCAAGGTCAATGAAAATGCCCTCTATGGACTGCCGTTCAGCATGACGATAACAAACACACTCTGTTAAACCAACAAGGTCTCCATCTAATACACTGTCATCTGCCTGGCTCCTCTAGTTTGTGCACAAAGATAGTTATGGGTGCCTTTGTCCAGTTCCTGCTAAAATCGAGGAACCCTACATTTACATTCGGTCCTGCCTTGCATCTACAAGGCCACGACATGGCCAGAAGGGGCTGGGAGGAAGTGAAAAAGGATTCAAGAAGTCATGTCAGGCAGTATGGAAATAAAACTTTTAATTGCCCCAGGGAGAGAAGAAAGATAGCTATGAGGAAAGCCCAGATCATTAATGTATTAGAGTAAATGTGTTTGTAAATGTTTTTATCAAAAATTTCCCTCTAATTTTAGACAGAACCCCCAGACAGCCTTGGCATCTAAAAATGGAGACCACTAAAAGTGGAGAAGAGATAGAGAGCTAGGAAAGGAGGGTCTGTCTCCCACTCTTTCTTTCTGTCAACCCCTCACACAGCACTGGCCCCCTCACGTGGAGGATGGTGATCTTAAATTGTGTGGCATGTTAGTTACTTTCTTGGAATTGTCAATTCTTCTCCAGCCAAGGGGGAAGACAATACTTAAACCATACAACTGGATTCCTCATTCCCAGCCCCACTAGGAAAGGGCTTGGGGGCCCTTCAAACTGGACCCTAAGAGGGACACATAACTCCACTCAGGGCTCAGCTCAGGTATCACTCTTCTGCGAGCCCTTTTGTGGCTTCTTCCCCCACGTCCCCTGTATACACTGTCATTGTGCTCATCATGGTGGATTTACAGGGATTTTTTACGTGTCTGTCACGTCCACTATGTTGTTAGCAATGTGATTGAATGCAGACACTGTGTCATTCGTCTTTGAATTCCCAGGGCCCACCTGGCATCTGCCACCCATGTGCACACTGAGGCCCAACACTGGGGTTCCTGGATAGGTTAGGGTGGCATCATCCCACCTGCCCTTGCCTCTTCCACCCAACCCAAGTCGGTAAGCTTAGTACTCAGCTGCCCAATAAATATAAGTTGAACAAGTATCTGTCTGCCTTTGAGAAAGGTCCCAGGACAACACTTATGGAGCCGCCTGCACAGCTCCTCTCTGTCCTGGACCAGGCCTGTGTCACACCGCTCGGGCTTCCTCTCAGGATGGCTGTGGTCAACATAGGTCCCAAGGACTTCTTGCGATCCAGGGAAGGAGGGGCCTCCTTCACAGGGCACACCAGCAGCCTCAGCACGGGAGGGACCCTGCCTCCAGAGGGCACGGGGCTCAGCTCCTTTCCCAGATCAGGAAGCGGAGGTGGTGCCCAGAGAGCATGGGTGTGGGCCAGAGCCAGGACAATCGGAGCAGGGCTGGGGGTTGCCAGGGGCCTGCCACGGGAAGGGCCTGCAGAGTGGGTTGGAGTTGAGGTACGCAGGACATGAGATGAGACCTCCTGCACAGGCTCTTGCGGGGACATCCCAGTCTTTCTGCCCTGCCACAGGGCCTCTGTAACGAGTCTCCCAACACCGTCCCATTTGCAGCTCTACGAGGCTCCTGGCGCTCGCAGCAGTGTGTCTCAGAGGATTAACTGCCTGAATGCTTAATGGCAGGCACAGGGAGCAGACAGTGCACACCCGTGTGTGTGTGTGTGTGTGTGTGTGTTGCAGAAGAGGCAGCGTCTTTCTCTTCCTTCGGAATTATTTCTGACCGACTGTATTGCAGATTTCTGTTTTCAGTGTCTCTGTCTTACAGGAGCCGTGTCCAGCCTTCCCTGTGCCATCACCTCCAACCCTCCTGAGTCTCTGGCCAGGGGACTGACCTGTTTCTCCAAGCGAGGCTTTCCCGAACTCCTTTCCTCAAGTTTAACACTCACGCCTGCGGACCCGACCGTGAGCCAGGCTGACCAAATCACCTTCTCCAAGAGCCGGCCACTCCATGGCCAACACGTGTTGACTGGGGCCTGTCAGAGGGAAACCCAGACCGGTGCATTTACTCCTTGCTTCTTCCACTTCTGAGCTATGAAATTATCCACTGGGCCAATCAATAATTCATCAGATTATCCACATGTAGTCTAAATTGGATTGCATCACCCCTGGCTAGACTTTGAAGTCTTTCCTTACCCTACTCCACCACACTGTCAGATTTACAGTAGAGTCCAGCCAGCTTGCTCTTGTGCCAGGCCCCTCTCTCCACTGCCCCCTCAGTCTTAGCCCTGTCTCATCCCCCTGTACCTGTAGCGGTGAACCTACCATACTTGTGTTGTACTTGTGTTTGTACCATTGAAAGCTCTAAAGGGTTCACCATCACTGCCTATATGATACCCATTCTTCTCTCTTCATTGAAATCCAACTTGCTCATTAAGATCTCATTTCAAACCTGGACCTCACCATGGGCTTCAGAAGGGCAGACAGAAGTATTTTCCAATTAGAAGCATACAATTTTGCATTTAATTGCACTTCATTTGCTTCATATTTACAAACTCTGTCTTCCCACAGAGTTGTTGAGCAACATGAGGGCAGGACATATCGCCAACCCCCTTGATGGCCCCGACACCGTGTACTTGCTGAGTTGCTGCAGCCTTGCTTCCTGCATTCTTCTTAGGCTATTCCTTCCTCTTAATCCAAACTACCTTAACCCCTCAGCCCACGATCGTGCTTTCCCTTCCAGTCCTCGGGGATTAGACCCACAGAACATTATCAGGCTCTGGATTTTAGAAGACCATGCTGACTGCAAGCCCACAGGAGGGATTAGAATGAACATAGACTGGCTCAGAAGGGGCTGTTGCAGCAAACTAAGTGAAAGCCGGCAGATGCTCACCCCAGGAGCCGATGATGGAGATAGAGAGAAGCGGATGATTCGGGAGATAACAGAAAGTAAAGAGAGCATCCATTTGTCCAACTCTCCATTGTTTCCAAAGCGCATTTGCATCTATTACCTCCTCTGATCCCTAACCACTCATGCAATATACTAAGTAGGTACAATTATATGGGTGTAAGAGGTGATGAAATAAGCCCAGGGGGGCGATCGCCCAGGTTCACACAGCTGCTTAGGACAGGGTTGGGGGTCCCATCCAGATCCTTGGACGCCGCAGCCGGGGGTCTTTCCAGCCTCATGTCGCTGGGACACATGCTGCTGCCGCCGCCATGGAGGGGCCGGGTATTAAGCTGAAGAGTCCGACTCGGTGACCTGCCTCAGGCTATTTACACAGTTCCAATTGATTTGTTGTAACCTGTAATTATTTTGCTGAATTTTTTTTCACGCTCCATTTGTGTCTTACTCTCCAGCTGACAGGCCATGGAAAAAGCAACTCAGGAGACGAGCGGCAGCCAGAGGAGCTATGTGAGCTCTGGAGAAAAGTGAGGGGATCCCTGTGCTCCCCACTTTGTGTCAATCTCTGTGACTCTTCCATGGGGCCCAATCTGTCTCTGACTTGAAGCCCACCAATAGGAGCCAGAACCTCTAGCATCCCAAATTCTCCCTACCATGTAGCCGTTTCACATCTGTCAAGACACTGACTTCTAAGGGCAAGGAAAAAGGAGTAATAGTGCAAGGATAGGTTGCTAAGTGTCTGCATGAGGTGGACTCTGAGGCCCCACCTGTCTGGCTGGCAGTGTGCACCACTATGTCCCCAAAGCTGGTTGGAGTCTTTGCGGTGTAGACTCACTCCTGGGACCAAACTCTGAGGCAGCCTCCTGTGAGCCCCTTGCTTGACTGGGCCTGAGCCTGGGTTCCCTCTGCATCCTTATAAGGTCTTATTCTTTGAATAAGAATCCCACAGTCATTTGATGGGAAAACCCTCATTCTTGGTATCTGATCACCTCAGTATCTCACCACCGTAGCCTGTCTTCAGCAGTGACCCCACAAAGTCAGTCGAGCCAGAAAACTTTATCCTCAGTGTTTCTTTTCAGTGATTTTCCATCCACTGAGCCTCCCTCCCCAATACACAACACACAACACACACACTTGTTTTGCTGGAGTCGGAGCTGAGCCCAATCTCTCTCCCCCATTGCAGGACCCCATGGCAGCAGTCCCTATACCTATCACCACAGCCGTCTTGAAGAAAGCGTTCCTTGTTTGGGTGATTTTTTTTGTCCTTAACAGAGATTGTGGGAGACCACCACACTGCTCTGTCCTGAGAAACAAGGCCTTTGCTGCAACCTGTCCCCGACTTCTCCTGCACCCTATTCACTGAGATGCGTAGAGCTGGCTATATTGAAACAAATGTTCCTGGCAGTAAAGGCGCCAGCCTTGCGTACATCAAAGCTATCTGTGCGTTACTAATTGGAGGCCTCTGTGCCTGGTATGGCCACAAAGTTTCCTTTCCCTATGCATTCTGCCGCGACCCCCACCCACCTCCCTGATGGATACCAATAAAAGCCATGCGCTTTTGGAGACAAGGCCTTTTGTTCCACAGAGAACACTGAGTCATCCCAGAGCTCCTCAACCACGAAATATTCTCTCTTTGTCTTTCTTTTGCATCCTTGTGCCATACTGCCAGGTGGGTTAGACTGATACCCTCAGCAGGGGTTTCGGTAAGAGATGACCACTCAGTACACAAAGCTTGGGAAAGACTTCTGCCCGTGGTCTGAATCTATTGGGTCCCAGAGGTCAGGGCTGCTCCCAGCTCTGTTCCCTCCATGCCAACATAGCTGTTACAACCCAGACCCCAGACAAGGTTTTGTTGTGTCTGAGTGGCTGTGCGGGTGTGGAGGACAGACACTGGGAAGACCACACACTCACTCTCCTCCTCATTCTCCCCGGGGCCCAGCCACCACCCAACCCAGCCTCCTCCCCTCCCTGCGGAACAGCTCCTCCCCAGCAAGGCCTCCCACAGGTGGACTTGATTTGGTTTTGTCTTTTAAGATGATAAAGGAAGCACAAGGAAGCTATGACTCTGCCTGAGGAGAGCCCACCCCTCAGTTCAGTCACCTGTCCCTTAAAAGGGTCTGTGCAGTCACACAATGAAGACAGCTACAGTGTCCCTAGGTGATGTGATCTTATGGTACCAAGGTCATATCTGTGATTTTCCTTGGCCGATATGTTATCAAGTACAAGACTGTTCTCAGTTTCCATGGCCTTTGCAAAGTGAAGTTGGGATGAAGTTGGAAATAGTTCCCATCCATCTGTGACAAACCTATAGTCCGGAAAACGGACACAGTTAATTTCCCAACCTTGTTATCCTGCCACACTGCCTTTATAGGTAATTCACAACTTGTAGCCTAAGGACATACCACTTGTAGTGACGGTGTGGGGGATCTGAACCCTAACTTGACCAAAGCCTGTTTCCAGGATTGCAGCCCCTTTGGGCAGAGTTAAGGAGTGGTCTCCATCAGAGGGTCTGCATTATCAAGCCTTGGAAAGACCAAGGAAAGACTTGCCCAAGCAAAATCTTTAGAGGTCTGTAGATTGAGGAGCTGTTTTCTGGAGGCAGCCTCCAGTCTTTTGAATTTATACTAGGTCAAAAAAATAAGAAGAAGAATAAACAAATACTGAACTTTAGTTAGCAATATGATGCTGAAGTATTTAGAGGTTAAGTATACTGACATCTCTGACTTATTTTGCAATGTGTCAAAACATGTAAGAAAAGACTGGTGGATGGATAGATGGGCAGATACATGATAAAGCAAACATGGTAAAATGTCAGTTACAGAATCTGTGTGGTGGGTGTATAGTTGTTCGTTGTGCAATTCTTTAAACTCCTCTGAATGTTTCCATTTCTCACAGTGGTATGCTGAGGGAAACACATCCCACAGGTGGGTCACGCCTACCTCTCGCTGTGTGTCACCCTGGCTGGAAGGGAGCTCACTAAGGAATCACCAAGTTCTTTCTCATCTCCTACAGAAAGAAGTCTGAACCAGACACTTGAAGATCTAGAATAACAAACAGGCAGTCCTTGCTTCATGGAAATTTAGGATATTTGGGAGAAAATAGGAAAATAGAGTCATAAAATCTAGGTCAGTGAAAACAGTGAGCTCCTTATATTCTGTTTAATGGATGAGAAACACACCTGCACATTTCCTTTAAGTATACATTGTCCAAAAGCCTTTTGTGTTTGACCTTAATGCAGGGGAAGGCCCACTACAGGAAAAGGACAAAAATAGGCAGTAAGGGAAGGTGACCCAGGAGCACCTTGCAGATTAGAGAAGAGCCCATGACGGAGAATCACTTCAGTTCCCTGCAGGAGTCTGGAAGAATGGAAAGGGCTCCTTTTTAAAAACAGTTTTTATTTTAATTGACACATATAATTGCACATATTTATGGGTAGAGTGTGACATCTCCATACATGTATACAATGTGTAATGATCAGGTCAGAGTAATTTATCATTTCTTTGCATTGGGAACATTGAAAATCTTCTGTAGTAGCTACTTTGAAATACACAATTAATTGTTTTTAATCTTTGTTAATCTACTGTGCAATAGAACATGAAAGATTATTTCTTCTACCCAACGGCACCCCTGTAACCATTAACCATATTCTGTCCACCTTCATCCTCCCCAAGAATGAGGCTTCTCCATGGCAAAGGCTCAGCTCCATGTGTCTGCAGACTTGGGGATGCACAGCCCTGTCTGGGAAGACCAGAAAGGGAGGACCAAGTATTCTCTCAGGAATTTAGGGAACCAACCAGTTGTTAAACACATTAGTATTAAAAAATAAATGGCATAATCTTAAAATTAAATAAGTTAGATTAAAAGCAAAGGTAATAAATGGTCAAATTTTATCACCTCCTAGTTCTTTAACTATATTTTATTATTTTCTGTGGCCTTAAGGTTGTCTATGCCTGTATGGTTAAATTACTATGTAGTGTTGCGCTACTGTGACTCTCCTCCTGGTTCTGGATCATCAATATCATAGTTGGTACCTTGGAATTTGTCATGGTAGGAGTATCTGAACCTTGGTGATTGGAAAATTCTACAAATCAGGCATTCCTCCCACCACACAACTGGTTGTTAAACATTTACTGCACACTGCTAGGACCAGGGCTTCCATTTATAGGAGATTCATAGGGAAAAAGTAGCGGATTAGTCAGCTCTTCCATTGCTGAGATGAAATACCCAACACCCACTATTTAAAGGACAGGAATATTTGGCTCACAGTTTCCAGTGAGTTCAGTCCATGGTTAACTGGCTCCAAGGCAGAAATGACATGGTGGAAGGACACAGCAAAAGACTGCTGTTCACCTCATGGCAGCCAGAAAGCAGAGAGAGAAGGAAGGAGCCAGGGACAAGAATACACCCTTCCAGGTTACCCCGCAACGACCCACCTCTTTGGATGAGGTCCCACCTTCTAACAGTACATTCAGCTATGAACTCCTCAGTGGATTAATCCATGATGACTGCCCTATGTCCTCTCTCATTCTCCTCTCACTTGCCTGCTATACTGTTTAGGATTAACATGCCCCCCAAAAGTCTCATGTATTCAGAGTATCTTTGTTGGTGACACTAGCTGTAAATGGTGTCTTTGTTCTAGACTTTTGTGTCTTGACTTTTTGTAGTCCTTCAGGAGCAGAGCAACAGAGAGAGGAACACAAGGAGGCGCGAGGTAGCCTTCTGGGAGTGACCCACTCTGTGAGCACATGAGATAGTTTTAGGTCGTCACTTCCACTCTGTACCATGTCAAATTGTAGACTCTTGGAAAATCATCAGCGCCCTCCAATCTAATCACCTTCCCAGAGCGCCCCTCTGAATACATGAGACTCGTGGGGACATTTGAGATCTAAACCAAAAAAGCAGGCAAGTAAGCAAAGAATGACAGAGGACAGAGGGCAGTTATCACGGGATATAGAAAAGGAGGAACGTAAGGACCACTTTTTCCCCAAAACCTTTTGAACCAGAATGAAGTATTGGAAACTTAGGCTCCAGTAAATTTCCTGGAAAGCGCCAGAGCCTTGTGTCTACACACATCCCTTGTGACACACATTTTTGGTTATATCCACCAGATGCTGAGGTCTGGAAGAGCCTGGGTGCATAAAGCTGGGGACACCAAGTCACGGGGAGGTGAATGACTTGCCCAGAATCAAGCAATGACTCAGAGCCAGCTCTAGTATCTTGACCCCTTTTCCCAGACTAGCTCTTTCCAGGACACTGATGCTGATTCATCAAACCCCTGCTGATGAAGGAAACAGACACCTGGGGTGGGCCTGCATTGCTGCTGTCTTTCTATCAGTGAGAACCTGTCTCCTACCCTTCTGCTAACAGGCATCGGGAGTCTATCCAGGAGTCTCTGACCGCGCATGTCCTCATCAGCCCTTGTCCTCACAGCCCTTCAATCATCTCCCTGGACTTTTGTTGCCTAACACAGTCTCATTAAGTGCAAAGGAAATGTTGAGCACATGGAGGACTTGGCGTATGGGTGGGGTGACGGATGATAGCTTTGGGAAGCTCCAGATGGATGTCTTGTGGACAAGTCGTCAAAGGGTGTCTTCACTCTTCACTGAGAGGACCTTGCACCATGACTTTTTGTATTCCTTCAGGTGCAGAGCAACACAGAAGATGAATGCAAGGAGGGAGGAAGTGGCCTTCTGGGAGAGGCTACTCTGCGGGTAAAATGATTTTAAGTCATTTGGTACCACGTAAAACTGTAGTCTTGGAAGAAACGCAGAGACCCTCATAGCCAGAACCTCATTTCACAGATGAGGAAACTGAGGCCAGAGACAGGAAACGTTGAGAGCCAAGTGACATTGCTAGTAAGTAATTAACTGTGTTGGATTCAAACACAGGTGTGATATTGTGATACTATAAAAAATATATGAGTGTATCTCGTCTCTGCCCCGGTTCTTGGCACACAGCCCTTAAAACTATTGCTTTCGCCAGAGTGTGATAAGATTGGCTTTTGTATGCTAATGAGATGACTAGTGGCTGGGAGCCCCTAGATAGTTTCCAGGTGGGGACTGGTCTCCATAATGACCAAGTCATGATTAGAAGGTTGGGACTTTCAGCACATTCCCCATTCTCTGGAGAGAAGAGTTGAACTGAAGGTTGAGTTGATCACCAATGGCTTGTGGGGGACCACCTGGATGGCTGTCCTTGAGAGAAGAGCAACTATCTCCACCTTGGCTGAACCTGGCCCTAATTCCACCTATTGATATGTACGGAGCTGCCTAGGACTTTTCCTTATCTCTTTAATTGGATTTAGGCAATGCAAATAGGTCCAGCCGAGGTCCTGATGTATAGTCTTTGAAGCAAAGCGACAGGCCTGTGTTTCCCCGCCCTTTGCTCCCAATACATGGTTGAGCCTGGTGGGATGGAGAGCCATGCTCCACGCTGTTGGCTGGGATCGAGCCTCGAGAAAGAGGCTATGACTTCCCAGGGCATAAAAGATTATACATCAGAGCTGAAGCACCGACCCCAAAACATTAGATACTATCTTGAATTGTGTTATGCAGATTACTCCTTCTGCATATACTTCCCTCTGCATTTGCAAAGGTGATTTTCAGGCCTAGCCCAGCTCACGAGACTCACGTACTTCCCGAGACTCACGTACTTCCCGCCACTCTCACAGTCACTCATCCCCGAGCCACTCCCCTCCTTCAGAATTAATAAAACCCGGGTTCGGCCTGGGCCGTGGCCTTTGTCCCAGTAGCCACCATCTTGGCGGGACTTAAGACCCCTTGGCTCCCCACAACTATAAATATGCCTTAGTGTCTTTATTCTCGCCGTGGGTTGCATTGGATGTGGTAGATTGGAATTAACTCGGTAGAATTCCAATAACTTCCTTTTGGATTTACAAATCTAACTTCCTGGACCGTGACGAGGACCAGGAAGGGCTCTCTATAATGGCTGATGATATAATCAATCTTGCCTGTGTAATGAAGCCTCCATAAAAACCCCCAAAAGACTGGGTTCAGAGAGCTTCTGAATAGTGGAACATGTGGAGGTGGGGTTCCTAGAGAGGGCATGGAAGCTCTGTATCCCTTCTCACATACTTCATCCTATGTATTTCTCTATCCATATCTTATAACATCTTCCGGTAGGTGGAAGCTGATACTCTTAATCTAATATCCTTTATAATAGACTGGTAAATGTAAGTAAAGTGTTTACTCTGAGTTCTATGAGCCTCTATAACAAATTAAACCCAAGGAGGTATGGTGGGAGCCCCCAACTTATAGGTAGTGGGTCAGAAGCACGGGTTATAACCTGGGTTGAGCCTGCCATCAGAAGTGGGGGACAATCTTGTGGGACAGAGCCCTCAATGTGTTGGATCTGACACTATATCCAAGTAGACGGTAAATTATAGGACACCCAGTTGGTGTCTGCTGGAGAATTATTTGGTGGTGGTGGGGTTCGTGGAGAAAACCCCACACATCTGGTCACAGAAGTGTGCTGAGATGAAAAACTGCTTTCTATTCAGACTAGATCTCTTGGAAAGTTCTGTTTTTTTCTAAGAACAGAACTGAAGCTTGGTCTCTCGACTTCAGATACAATTTAAAATTTATGGAGCCGTTGCTTCTTTTAAAAAGTAATCCATTATATATATTCCTGGAAGTATGCTGAACACTATGAACTGAATTCAATAAACACAGTTTCTGCCATTTGCAGTCTGGCTTACAGTTTAAAATTGAGGAATGGACATAGACAGCAAAGGGGTTTTAGGCTTCGACAATGGCTAGATGGGCAGAATTTGCATTCCTTGACTGGTAATGATGAATGTTAGCTTAGTGTACTGAGGAAGGCATGGACTTGAGAAGACTCATGTTCAAATCCTGTCTCTGCTGTTTATTAGCCGTGTGACCTTGGGCAACTACACAGCCTCTCAGAACCTCAAATTCCCTATCAACTGCAGATAATATTATTGAGGATTGATGTAAGGATTAAACAGATGTCTGTAAAGTACAAAGTATAGCACCTGGACCATAATAGATGCTTGAATAAATGGTCAGGCATCTCATTATCTTAGGGACACACAGTGCCAGATGCAGGGGTGGCAAGGGCCCAAAGACGTGAACTGGGGAAGAGAATTACTTATCTACCTGTTTTTGGTCCCAATAACAGCAAAAATTCCTCATGTTAACATTTTTCTTTATAATTTATAGGTTGCCCTGAGAGACAAAGCAGTGTCAGGTCTATTTCACAGGCTAACACACATTCATATTTATTCAGTTTAAATTTATTGTTCCAGGCACATTCTAGCTGATGAGGCTATAGTGATTGTATTAGTCTGCTTTGCTTTAATATAACGAAATACCTGGGGCAGGCTGATTTAATAAAGAAAAGAGGTTTATTATACTCACAGTTCTGGAGATTCAAGGGCACAGTACGGGAACTGGCGTGGCTGTGGTGAGAGCCTTGTGGTGGGCCATACCACAATGGCAGGAGCGTGTATGGGAGGAAGTTTAGGGTGGTTTTCATTACAACTTGCTTTCCTGGGAGCTCAGGGGTTCCGTGAGAATACTTTAATCCCCAAGGCAGTGCCTAAGGACCTCCATTAAAGCTCCAGCTATTACAGGTCCTACCACCTCCCAACATCACCACACTGGGGGCTGAGCTGCCAACACATGAGCCCTTGGGGGACAAACTGCATTCGCACCATGGCCACAGTGCACAACCAAAGGCTGGCAGATGATGCAAGGCCCTGGGCTCTGACTCTGGATTTTTTAAGCTGGTATGCTTCAGTCCTTACTCTTCCTCTAATTCGGGGAAGGTGCAGAACACCCAAAAAGTCCAGAATTTTGAGGCAAAGAAAGGCAGTGATTAGGGGGATACTGTGTGCTGACTCATTCCATGGCTTTCTGCAGCCCTGGGGCAGGGTTGGGTCACCTATGGTGGCCTCTTTCCTTGACGTCCCTCCCAGACTTGGCATGCACCCATGCCAGGCTCATGGAGGCTCATTCCCACAGGACAATTGCTTCTGGGCTGCTGCTCTGGGCTCCGTGCCAGGCAGACACTGGCATTCACCCAGTCAGAGCCACAGTGCAACAAACAAAAGACAGGACAGGTGCTGCATGTCAATGACAAGAGAGAGATAGAAAACACTCGGCTCTGCTGTTCTACAGGGCCCTGGAGTGGCTGCTGGGATCCTGCCTGAGAGAGCATGGGTATGAAGGTGCGGACCCGGGGAGCCTGGGTAGGAAGAACCAAGCGACCACACCTGCCCAGTGACATTGGAAAAGGCATGTATGTTGGGGCAAACGTGTTTAGAGCGTGAATCTGTGAGCATGTTTGTGGCGTGGGTGTTGGAGTGCGTGCTGTGTGTTGTGGGAATGGTGGGTGGGTGTGAATGTGTGTGTGAGCTGTATGCATCCAAGATGTAAATAGAAAGCAGAGAGGCTGATGCCATAAGCCACAGACAGAAACTTCACAGACGAATTCGCTCTGTGTGAACCTGTGTGCACTGCCCGTATGTGTAACTGGTACCTATGTCTTGTCTGGTGTTTGTGTGTTTAAAAGGATGTATGAGTAGATGTGTTTAGAACATGCATTTGTATACGTGAGTGTTGAGGGTTGTTATTGACTGAAAGTTGGTGTCCTCCCAAAATCCACACGTACAGACCTAATCCCAAATATGACAGTATTGAGAGGAGTTTTTAGGGATGGAGCTAGTGTCTTTATGAAAAGGCAGTGGTGGGCGGGTGATATAGCTCAGCGGCATAAGCGCCTGCCTGGCAAGCGCGAGGTCCTGAGTTCAACTCCCAGTACCCTCATAAACAAAAACAAAAACAAAAAAAGGCAGTGGCCTTGCCCCTCCTGCCACATGAGGACAAAGCAAGAAGGGGCCATGGTTTAAGCAGAGAACAGCCCTCACCAGATACTGAATCTGTTAGGGCCTTGATCTGAGACTTCCCAGACTCCAGAGCTATGAGAAATAAATTCCTGTTGTTTATGAATTACCTGAGGTAATTTGCATAGGGGGCTAAGGAACTAAGTCAGGTGCATTATGTGTGTACCTATGTGAAGCTGGTGTGTTCTGGCCGGGACTGGAGACAGGATACTAGTGTAGGACAATGACAGATTCCTGATTTCCTATAGGCCCAGAATCCTCTCACCCATGATCTGTTACAGTGTATTTATGCTGAGTGAAACCCTAAAGGCTCATGTAAATCAAATAAGGCTTTGACTGCTGTCTTAGTCCCTTTTCTGTTGCTAAAACAAGATACCTGAGACTGAATATTTTATTAAGAGATTTGCTAGCTCACGGTTCTGGAGCCTGAAATCCCAAGATCTGGTGGCCCCACCTGGTTGGCTTCTGGTGAGGGTCTTCATGGTAGGAGCATGTGCAGGGGAGGGGGCTTTTGAACCAACACATGGCAAGAGAGGAAATAAAAGACCAGGGAGGGGACAGACTCTTTCTGAAGAACCCACTTTCCAGGGAATGAATCCACAGGTGCAGGACCCAACTGACTCTCAAGTCGAGCCTTAATCCCTCGCTAGGGTGGTCCTAACCCACTCACCTCCCACTGGGCCCCACCTCTTAGGGGTCCCAGCTCTTTTCTATACCACAACATTGAAAACCACACCTCTAGTACAGGAACCTTTAGGGAACAAACTTTATCAAGCCATAGCAGATCCCGCCATGGTATCACCAGCTACTCAACCCCAAGCCACCAGACACACCTCCATTCTTGGCCCTACCACCAGGAGGGACCCCTGACCCACAGGGCTGGACCACGCAAAAGACTGTCACAGCCTCCCCTCGGTCTGTACCTCAGAGAAACGGGCCTGCAGCTGAAACTGAACGGTTCATACCAGCTCCACTCTGCAGAGCTGTGACGTAGACATCCAGGTGTCCCACCAGGGGCCTCGAGGGACTGCGTGGAAAGCCCAGATAATTTCCCCACCACCCCGTCATCTCCCGCAAGCTGCTTAGTCTATCAGGGTCCCCTCTGCTCTGGGGCTGCCATTCCTTCTTTGCTTGTTTGTCTCTGTTTTTGTCTAATGAGGTGCAGGAACTGCTGAAACTGACAATAGAATTACCTGGGACACTAGATTCTATCAATCTCCATTAGGAGAGAACCATCAAAGCACAGGGACACCTTGGTGCTGTTACTGCAACCAAGTTCACCGTGAGAGCAAACAAAACAACTTCCCCCTGCCACGCTCACCCAGGGTGAATGAGTCAACCTGGCTTCGGGCCCAGCTGCTGCAACCCCTCACCAGCTGTCCCAAGGAGCCGGAGTCCGTGAGGGTGGTGGGCCTCATGCTGAGGGCATCAGCCAGGCTCACCCTGCCCTGGAAGGGATCTGCCCAAGCTTGGCCCAAAGCCCTCTCCCTATTTGAATGACATGGCAATTCCAATGTCTCCCTCCCCTAGATCTCTATAGTTTCCTGGGTGACTTATGTCCTCCTGCCCCTCTGGTCTTGAGTTGCTGGTGAATTACTTGGTACATGGACCATCTCTCTGGTCCCCCTGCCCTCCGTATGCTTTCCTCAGTTCCCATGACTTCAACCCATTGTGGAATTCAGTCTTTTTCACTCAAAGGTTAGTCTTTTTGACATGGTGCTGAAACAGTTGGACAAACATATCCAAAAAGTGAATCTCAGCCTAAACTGCATAACTTGTGCAAAGATTAACTCAAAATTAATATCGAATGGATCATATAAATCATATATAAAATGTAAGACTATAGGACCGGTGAGATGGCTCAGCGGCGTAAGCGCCTGCCTTGCAAGCGCGAGGGCCTGAGTTCGACTCCCGGGTCCCACATACGAAAAAGGGGCCGGTGATATCGCTCAGCGGCACGGGTGCCTGTTGGCGCGCGAGGTCCTGAGGTCGACCCCCCGGTACCCACAAAAAAAAAAAAAAAAAAAAAAATGTAAGACTATAAAATTTCTAGAAGGAACATACAGGAGAATATCTCTGTGACTTTGGTTACAGAAAGAAGTTTTAGATAAAATGCCAAATGCATAATCCATAAAGGGAGTAAAAAGGTAAATTAGATATTATCAAAATTTAAAACTTTAGCAAATGACATTGCTAATAAAATACAAATGCAAGCCATAGGTAGGAGTAAATATTTGGGAATTTGGCCGGTGAGATGGCTCAGCGGCATAAGTGCCTGCCTGGCAAGCACAAGGGCCCAAGTTTGACTCCCGCAACCCACATATTAAAAAAGGGCTGGTGATATCGCTCAGCGGCACAGGCGCCTGCTGGCGTGCAAGGTCCTGAGGTCGACCCCCGGTACCCACCATAAAAAAAAAAAAAAATTTGGGAATCACATTTTTTGACAAAGTGCTTGTATCTAGAATATATAAAGTACAACCAAGCTGGGTGTGGTGGCACATGCCTGTAATCCCAGCGCTCTGAGAGGCTGAGGCAGGAGGATAAGTCAGAGTCCAGCCTGGGTAACTTAATGACTTAGTAAGACCCTGTCTTAAAAAATATAAAGAGCTAGAGCTCAGGGTGCAGCTCAGTGTGAAGGCCCTGATTCCCAGTACCACAAAAAACCCAAAACAAAACTCAAAGCCCAACAATAAAGAGAGCAAAACCCACTGAAAAAAACAGACAAAAGATTAAAACAGGCACTTCTCCAAAAAAGATACAGGGATAGCCAAAAATGCATAAGAAAAGATACTCAAAAGCATTAATCATTAGCGAAATATCAAATGGAAACCGCAATGAGGTATTACTATAAATCTATTAGAATATCAAATACATGAGTGTACTTGATACACTGACAGTGCCAAATGCTGGTGAGGTGGTAGACCTCCCTTACATGCCAGGGGCAAAGCAAACGATACAGTAGCCCCTTTGGAAAAGAGTCTGGCAATTTCTCACAAAGCTAAACATACTACTAACATATGATTCTACACACTTCTTTGCTGAGAAAAATGAAACCTGAATGGGAATGCTCACAGAAGCTTTACTCATAATTGTGCAAAGCCGGAACCAACCTAAATGTTCTTTAACTTGCAAATAGATAAACAAACCACAATACTTCTATAGAATACTACTCAAAAATTTACAAAATGGCAAGACTGGTTGACACAACAGAATGGATGAATATCGAATGTATTTTGCTAAATGAAAGAAGTCAGATGTAAAAGTTTATATATGGCATGATTTATACAACATTTATACGACATTTTGGAAAATTCTGGAACATTCTGAAAAGGTATAACTATAAGGACAAAAAAGAGAGTATTATGTCTGGGGTAGGTAGGGATAGGGACTGACTGTAAAGGGGCAGGCTGGGGAGTTCTAGAGTAAAGGAGTTGTTCTTTTTGGATCATGACAGCGTGTGTTCATAATCTCATGCCTTGCCAAAACCTATCGCACTCTACAACACGGAAAGCAAATTTCACTCTACAAATGTTTAAAAACTGACCAGAAAGTTGGAAGAACTTTCCAACTTACCAACTGATAAATAAACCAAACTGTGTTACAGAGAAATCATAGCTAGCTGGGTGTGGTGGCGCACGCCTGTAATCGCAGCACTTGGGAGGCTGAGGCAGGAGGATCTCTGTGTATTCAAGGCCAGCCTGGGTTACAAAGTCAGTTCAAGGCCAGTCTGCACTGCATAGTGAAACCCTGTCTCAAAAAAAGAAAAAAAAAAAAAGAATTATAGCTGAAAAATAGCATAAATGGGAAAGAAAATAACCTAAGTTACTGGAAAACAGTTGTAAAGCAAAAGGACTGCACACGAGTACTGTGCTCCAGTCAGGAAATTTGCTCCCTGCAGGTGTATGGGTTGGCAATTCTAAAACAGCTTCACCCGGGAGCATAGTAGGGTTGGAGAAACAAGTAAAATATGGCCACTTCTCGTTGCAGTAGGCATGTTACCTAAGGCACTGCAAATGGACTAAGCGAATGCTATGCCGAAGCATTGCTCAGAGGGAACATACAGGGTTAGGTTCCTGTGAGCCCAAGGTCACAGTATTTTCAACAGGCAATCAATACCTCACCTTGTTTTGCATGTATTTTTGTTTAAAGACTACTTACTTCCTGTATATTGCTGATTCATTACCACTGAACCCTTATAACTCACATCTGAATGAAGCTCGCCTAAGCCACGTATTTCTTCTGTAATGCACAGCATAGCCTTCTCGTGCTTAGAAGCTCTAGACAATATTTTAGTACCATGCTTGGGGTGCATTTTAAAGAGCAAAATCACCAGAACAAACAAAAAATATGGCACTAAATGCACTGCAAAAAGGGCACTTGTTCACATAGGAGAGCTGAAGCCAGACTGCGGTGCCTTCCCTGACCTCAGACAGGAATGAACATCACAAAATTTTTTTTTTTTTTGATGGTAGGGGGATGAGTACTGGGAATTGAACCTAGGGCCTTCACACTGAGCTGAATCCCCAGCCCTTTTTTTTTTTTTTTAATTTGGAAACAGGATCTTACTAAATTACTGAATTGGCGAGGCTAAGCTCAAACTTGTGATCCTCCTGCCTCAGCCTCCCAGAGTGCAGGGATTACAGGCAAATGCCACCACACCATGTTGTAGCAATCTTTTGACAATCTGGACATGTCTGGGAATGCCTGCCAAAGTGCCATGAGTACTGATTTGGGGGGTTACAAAGAAATTTTATCTACTGGAAGAATTTCCAAATACAGTACTGAATCCATGAATAACAAGGATCAACTGTGTATTGAAGAAATGACAGCCAGGCCAGAAGAATAAGATATCCTCCCTGAGGTTAATGACATTTGCTGAGTGCAGTAGACTTTCTGGAGTTGAACTCAGAATTGAGTAGAAGACCGTCAGAGACCAAGCCACTGCCACCCTCTTTAAAAAGGACAGCGCAGGCCTGGAGGGGGAGGTGAGCTCTCGAGTCACACTTTGGCTCTGTCTTTTTCCTATACCTGGTTGCCTCTGTCTGCTTCTCCAGGATTGGAGAGTTTGCTTGGCATTAGGATGGGGGTCAGGATGTTTGAAATCCAGGCCAAACTTTACCCAGACAGATCACTGTCTTGCACCAGCAGAAAGAAGCTCTCGGCAGCAAGCGCAGCCTCTCTTTCCGGCAGCAGCACTCAGTCTGCAGGTGATCTCATCTATTCTCATTACTGTAAGTACCATCTATATGCAAATTTATACCTCAGCCCAGACCTCTTCCCCTGAACTCCAGACTCCAATTTCCAACTGCCTCCTCTGCTTCGCCACCTGGTTATCTCGGGGCATCTCAGATCTAACATCTTTCAACAGAACTTCCATTCCCTCCCCGACCCGCACCTGCTCCTCCCTACTGTCCCCTGTCTTAGAGGATGGCAGCACCAATGGCTCACTCTAGAGCTGCGACACCGACCTTGAATCCTTTCTTTCTCTCCTTTCCTACACACAACCCAGCAGTCAGTTCTGTTGGCTCCCAGGGCTTCTTACCATCTTCATCTCCTCTGCTACCACCTGCCCTGGGCCCTCTGACAGGTGCCTTTGCAAACCTCCAGAACTGGGTTCTGTATGTGTCCAGCCTTGCTCCACGCAGTCTGTCACACGCAGCAGCTAGAACTGTCCTTATCAAGTACCCTATCATTGCTCTGCTCCAAACCTTCCAATGGCCTCCAAGACGCAGAGATGACCCCCAATGCCTATTGAGCTCTGATCTTTCCTCCTACCCCATTCTCTCCACCCTCTTCCAGCCACATGGCTCCTAGAGGATCCCAGACACCAGGCACACTGTGCCCCCGAAGCTCTTTCTCCAGAGAGCACGTCTGTGGCTGGTCAACACCTCCACCCTCATGCAGGGCAAGCAGAAGATCTGCGATGGAAACCTTGGCTTGCCAGGTGGCAGTCAGGCCTGCATCTGCAGCTCTGCTCAGTTGTCCGTCTCAAGTGCGCCCCAAACACCCTAATGGAACTGCACCTTCGCATTCTCTCTGGCCTCTGCATTCTGGTTTTTCTTCTTAACCCTCATCACCACCTGCTATGATACATTTATTTGTTTGTGAATTGTCCATTGTCCACTCCTCCTCCCTAACTCCAGATTGGAGCTGATGTCTAACTGCTTCACTGCTGTTCATCCCTATACCTAGAATACTGCCTGGAACTCAGGAGGCACTCTTTCTTTCTCTTTTTTTCTTTTTCTTTTTTTTTTTTTTTTTTTTAGCGAGTGAATGAATGAGCAGACAGGTTGGCATTTAAAACCAGAACCTCCCTGCCTCTTGCCCTGCCCACCAAGAGTCACAAGGAGATGGCAGCTCCGGAGGTCAGGCCTAGTTTCCCCAGGCACCGTGAACTGGGCGCCCTCTTAGGGACTCTGGGAGCACAGCGCCACCACGAAGGCTATGAGATGAAACCGACCATCATTTTCTAACAGCCTCTGCTTGCAGAGGCCGGGGGACTTCTAGCAACACGAAATAACAAAAGCCGCTCCTTGGGGTCTGGGGCTGCTCCCCCTCCCAGCCCTCCCACGCATCGCAGACGGCGCAGCACCCGGGCCAGCCCAGCCGCTCGCTTCTTGCCGCAGATCTGCTCCCCTTCCGAGCCAACTTCCTCCCGCCCCACACATACTTTCCAGAACTCATCTGGAACCTTCTGATTTGCATCTCCAAAGAAATAAAATAAATTCCAGTAAACGCTGTTTATTTTTCCTTCTGTTTGCCCCGAGGCGGGCCTGTTGTGGGTCCCGGATACAGAGTGGGTAATCAAGGCGATTTCTGTGGTTAGAGGAGCCAGCCCGAGACCTCAGGAGCCTTCGCAATAAAGGAGGGGGGCTGCAACTCCTGTTTGAAAGTGATGGGGGGGCAGGAGGGAAAGATAAACGACAACAAAACCTGCCTGGCACAATTATAGCCACATTTGCATAACAGAGACTGAGCCCTTGCTTAGAATGAGTGGTAATTAGATTCTCCGGTGATCAGGGACACTTTCCAAATGTGGGCAGAGGAGATGAAAATCCAACCTTGAAGTGGAAAAGATTTGTGCAGAATTGAGAATGCACAAAATTGCAGATCACTCGCGGGTGGCAGGAGAGGAAGATGCACAGAGCTAAAGGACTCCAGGTGCGTGCACACAAACACACACACGCACCCTCCCATCACCTGGCCAGCCAGGGCTTCAGGTCTACTGCTTGGGGTGGAACCCAGAGGGGACAGTGTGGACGACCCACTAGCCTGCCTGGGTAGTGCCAGGCTCTATTCCAAACCAGCTGTGTGACCTTGTTGTAACCTCCCTGAGGCCCAGTAATTCCCATTAATAGTCTGATTTTCAGTATATAACAGAATAAGTGAGGTAAGCTAACTTTACAAAGAAAAGAGGTATGTTTAGCTCACAGTTTGGGAAACTCAAGGGCATGGCACTGGCCTTTGGTTGGCTCTGCTAAGGACCTCATGACAGATGACATCACGACAGTGGGAGTGTGTATTTAGTCACCTTTCTGTTGCTGGGACAAAATACCTGACATACTCAATTTAAAGGAGAAAAGATTGATTTTGACTCACAGTTTCAAAGGATTCAGTTCATGGTTGGCTGGCTCCAAGGCAGAGCAATTGTGACAGAAGGGCATGGTGGAGGAAAGCTGCTTACTCACAGCAGGAGGAAAGCAGAGAGCAAGGGAAGGGCCAGAGAAGGACAGGCCAGGGGCCAGATACAGTCTCTGGGATCTCAACCCTGTGGCCCATGCAGACACACCCAGAAGTGTGCTTCACTAATCTCCTAAGCGTCTCTCAAGCCCACCAATTTGACAACCAAAATTAACCACCACAGAACACGTGTGGTGGAAGATGTCCCACCTCCAGATGGGAAGCCAGGAGTGACTCAGATCAGGATCACCCTATAGCAACTCATTCCCACAGGGGTCAGGAGTCCCAGGACAGCTACCTTAATCTCTCTGCTGGTGGCTCCTCCAATGACCTAAGGACCACCCAGTAGGACCACCCCTTAAAGGTCTCGCCACCGCTCAACACTGCCGCACAGGGGATCCAGCTCCCAAAACATGAACCCCCAGGGAATATAAATAATAACAGGGGACCACTTGATCAAGGTTAAATGAGCTCTATCAGAAGAGGGTGTGGAGGTTAAACACAGGCAGTGCCTTCCCCAACTCCCTCCCTAGTGTGGGTCCCTGTGAGCCCCTTCACAGAGGAGGGGTGTTTAAATTGAGCCAGCGGGCAACCCTGGGGCAGGAAGGAGGTTAGCAGGCTTGTGATGAGGGTGTGTGGCATAGGAGCGTTAGGCCTAGATATATTAGAAGACATGGTCTTAGATCAGCTCCTCCTCTCCCTAAGCCCCAATTCTCACCTTCTCCCCTCCCAAAAAGCATGACATCATAGAGATTATTGTTTTGGGGGGTTTGTTTTTCTTTTAGTTTTTAAGAGAGGGTCTTGCTGTGTAGTTCAGGCTGGCCTTGAACTCACTATGCAGTCCAGGCTGGCCTCAAATTTGAGGCAATCCTCCTGCCTCTGCCTCCCAAGTACCATGATTACAGGGGTGCCCACCACACCCAGCTCATAGAGATCATTTGAATGTAATATTTATGTACATATAAAAACTATCTCCAAATGTGGATGCCTTATTATTAGTAATAGGTTATTTGTGTCATGCCTCCTACAGCTTGGGTTATGAATTCCTTAATGACAAGGACCAGATTTTTTATTATTTTTAATACCATTTTTAATTCTTGGGATTAAACACATAGTGGGTGATCAGGAAATGTTTAATGGATGACTAACCATCTTTGACATTTGCTTCCTCTCTAGTGCTGTTGGACTGGCCCATGGCAGGGACCTCTTTCAATTCACTCATCTAAACCGTGGCCTATGACCGCCATGACTCAGCAGTGCATAACGGGACTTTGGGGACGCGATCCTCCCTATAGGATGCTGGACCTAATGTCCTTGGTTTCCAGGAATTGCAGGAGGGTTCTGCAAGCACAAGTTGAATGAACACCTGCATACACGCACACACACACACACACACACACACACACACACACACACACACATGCCCTCTAAAAGAGAACAGATTTATCTCATCCTCACCTCTCAAGTGGACTCTAGCATTAGAACTTAATTGTGATGATTAGAGAAGAATGAGTCAACATTTTGTTCTCCTTTAAAGGGGGCGGTTATATGTGTGTGTGTGTGTGTGTGTGTGTGTGTGTGTGTGTGTTCATTTAAATTGTGGTTATAGAAGTATTTTTGCAAGTCAAGTATTAGCTGAAGCAAAGAGTTTGTGTTCAGCTGGTTTCCGTGGTAACTTGTCAGCTTCTTTGCTTCCCTCGCTCTCCCTCTGTTACGCAGATCCTCCTTTTCCAAAGAGAAGGACCAAGATGAGTGAAAGAGAGCCGGGGCCCATCCACAGCCGCGAACTGCTCCCAGACTCTACTGCTGAGGAGCTGTGGCGTCTGCCAGCGGGGAGCAGGACACAGAGGTGGTGGGCAATGGGCCCCTGCTCCAAGGTCACCCCCTCCCCAGGTTGCTGACAGCCCAGCCGGTGCTGCAGGCACAGTGAGCCCAGGTGCTTAATCATATGCTTGGGATTCCATCCTCTCCGAGACCAGGTATTAGTTTTTAAAATAGAAGGACAGCAAGAGGCTAGGAGAGGTGGAGAGGGGAGGGACAGAGATAGTTGCAAAAAGAGAACAACTTTCTGACCTTTTGCTATTTTGAGCAAACAGGAGTCCCTAGAGGGCATAGACAAAGGCAAAAAATCAGAAACCTGGGACGTAGGCTCAGAACAAATGTAGGCTTAGCCTAGACATTTCCCAGTTTGGAGGTCACCTATTTGATGACACAAGACATACATCCTGTAAAATCTATAGAATTGATTCTATACATTCTCCCTGCAAAGTATACTTAAAAGTCCCACTCTTTTTTCTTAATATTTTATAATACAATCAGCTAATTGCTTAGGGCAAGAGGACACATCCAGGGAATTACAGACCTAGGTTCTGTTTAGCCTAGACAACTACTGTGTGTGCCAAGCATGGCTCCAACCCCATCACATGTATTGAGTAACTCATTTCCTCCCTACGAAAACCCTTTGCTGCAGATCCTGTTAAGAACCACCACTTTACAGAGATGGGGTTGGAGGTACAGAAAAGTTCAGTAAATTGTCCAAGGTTGAACAGCAAGCAAGTGGCAAAGCCAGGATTCAAAGCTCCAGAGTTTGTGTTTGGGATCCCTTTGCTACCATAGCTGGCAGAGAACTTAGAGAATATCTCATCCACCCGTCTCACTTTGCTCAGAGGAACCCAAAATCCAAAGCCTGTGACTTACCCGTGGTCATACAGCCTGTGAGGATGTCTAGGAAACTGCCCACGTACTTATCAAGAGCAGCTCCCTTTCTGGAAAAGGACAACAGGGCAAAGTTCTTGCCTCCAACCCCAGCTTCCTCCCACTCCTGAGGTGCATAGCCCTTGCTCCCTTCCCTTCAAGCTGCCCCTCCCCAGATGTCCCCATCAGCCTGTCTAAGCCTCACCTCCCTGGGTGAAGGGGAGGAGGCTCTGCCCAGCAGTCCTGCTAGGAATGACAGCACCGCCCACCACCCTGTCACCTCTGCCTCGCTCATCCCTGTCAGACACCTCCCAGCTCCCAGCTGTCTGTCAGCAGCTGCTCGGGGATATAAATAACCAGCCGTTGGCAGAGGCGCCCTGGCAAGAGAGGGGTGGAGGGAGGGAGGAGACAGATTGGGGTGGTGACAGGCAGTGAAGAAACACAAGGGTCCTCCTTTGGGCTCAGATATTCCAAGATGTTCCTCAGAGGAGCTAGCTGAAGACTGCAAGGCAACAGGGAATTTGGGTTTAGCAGGAAGCTGCTTAGTTGAGGGAGGAGGGCCAGCAAGCCAGCTCTTTCACTGTATCCCAGGCTTTCCATCTGCCTGGCGTCTGGTGTGGACTGCGCCACTCTAATTCTTCCCTACACCCCCTCCTGATTCCCTCCCCTCCCACTCTCCCTTCCTTCCTGCCTCCCTTCCTTCCCTCCTTTCCTTCCTTCCTCCCTTCCTCCCTTCCTTCTTTCTCTCTTTCTTGAGACAGGGTCTCACTAAACAGTCCAGGCTGGCTACCAACTCTAGATTAGGTTGACTTCAAACTTGATCCTCCCACCTCCCCAGTGATGAGATAACAAGCGTGCACCACCACGCCCCACTTTGTGTTTCCTGAATCTTAAGGAAGTGTGTGGGACTCTCTCCCACAGGCCTCAAGGAGTGGAAGGATGCTAGCGCTACGCAGAGAAGATGGTCCTGGAGAGGAGAGGGCCCTAAACCTGATGCAAGCACAGAGAGGGGTCAGAAAGGAGAATGAAAGGAAACTTTGGGCAGAATGGGAAGGACAAGAGAACAACTGAACATTCTACCAGCATTTATCAAGCCTCTGCTAGATGTTAGGTGCATCCATACGCATCTCATTTCATCATCCATAATCCCAGGGGGTCATCTCTACTTTACAGACAGGGTCACTGGAGAGTTGAGGAGAATCAAGAGAAAGCAGGGTTGGAGGAACCTCTGAGGATCACCAGGTCAGTTCCCGCATTCTGCTGGGGAGACACAAAGGACTTAGTGATATATGCCCAAAGTCACATGGCCAGGCAGTGGCAGGGCTGGCTAGAAACAGCTTGACAGCACCCAGCAGCTACTGCAGCTGCCGCCCTCTTCCTCTGGGGCCAGCGGCTGATGGCAGCTGGATTGGTGCAGCGAGTCACCTTAGCAAAGTCACACGAGAGGCTCTCGTGCTTAGATGACATAAAGGGAAAGGTGTCCAAACTGCAGCCCGTAGGCTGCGTGAGGTCCTAGACAATCATCATGCAGCCCCACAAGAACATGGACTTTAAACATTATCTCGAGCTGTATTTTCCATTACTCGATTGTGTGCTGCTTGACTGCAGAGGAGGAGGTGTCGAGGGACTGCTGTGTTGGAGAGGGTGTGGCGTGGAGCTAACGCCACTTCCTGTGCCTGCCCTGCACAGTTTCTGTTGCCCTCCTTTTCTTAATGTTATAATGAAAAATATTAAAAATAAAGGAAGTTTTGTTATGTCTATACATTAACTATATTATACATTTTATACGCAGCCCAAGGTAATTCCTTTTCACTCAGTGCCGCTCAAACAAGACACCAGGTTGGACCCCTGTGATTTAACAGGACCTACTTTCATGGCTGACTGGCTGCCTTTCCAAAACCTCTCAAGTCCGTGGCCCTCTTTCGTGTGTATCAGAATCACCTGGGAGGTGGTTAAAACAGAGAGCTGAGTGCCACTCCAAGGGCTTCTGGATCAGTAAGCCTGCTTTTTAGACTTCCAATTTTGTGCGTAGTATGATGTTTTGATGTTTAAGAGACTTTCCAGCTGGAAAGAGAATGCACAGCCCATAGTTACCCAGCTTCTTAGAGCAAAGAGCTTGGTGGAGCACACCTTTGATACATAAATTAGCCAGTTGGGCCACACCTTCTCCACCTGGCCCTACACCTGAGGAAGCATAGCCCTCTGCTTAATCAATCCATGGCCAGAGACCAGGAAGCTGGGATAACCCATTGGCTGAGCCAGTTAAAATATCCAAACTAGCCAATCCTAAACCGCCCCGCCCTGCTTCTCTCCCCACACAACCCCAAGAAGTCATGGCCTGGCCTTCTCGATCCTGCCCCTGTGCCACCCACACTGTCCCACAAGGCCCTGTAGGACATGCCCTGCCTCCTGTCCCCAGGACCCGTGGGTATAACACAATAGTTTCCTGAGCCTCTACTGGCCACCCCTGACTGTCCCATAAAGACCACAGACACTGGGTCTGTAGCAGAGCCTGAGAATTTGCATTTCTACCAAGCAACCCCCTGGTGCTTTGAGAACTCTTGGTAGAGGGGATTCGAAGTCAACTGGAGAAGGAGTACAAATTTGCACAGGGAGGCACTTGAAAGGAAAAAGGTAAAGAAGCTGATCTCTTACTCTGAGGCACTAGGTCCTGCCAGAGGGGGCAATGCTGCCCTCAGACACAGTTGGTGGGAATGGCCACCCAGGGCCCGGCAGGCAGGGCGTGAAGAAGTGGGGCCTGGGTACCAGCAGCATCAGCGTCCTGGGGAAGACGGTAGCAGTGCAGATTGCGAGGCTCTCCCCAAGACCTACTGAACCAGATGGTCTGAGTGTGGGGTCCGGTCTGCGCTGGAAGCTCTCCAGGGAATTCTAGTGGAAATAACACTTGGGTATCACGGGCTAGATCAGTCATCCTCCTTCCTCCCAGAGCCTATAGGACCTGAGCAGGGAGTGGCTCACTCAGGCTCACAGTGTGGCTGAGGCTGGAAGCTCTCCCAGACACAGCTGCTTAGCAGGTGTCCTGTGGGGACAGCAGCAGGACATGGGAACGCAAAGTCATCTGCACTACATGGGGGTCCAGGGAGGACCATGCAGGTCTGTGCAGGCCTCTGATCACCAGGGGCTTGGAGAAAGCTGTGGAAAGGCCCAGCACACCCTGGAAGCCAGTGGGGAGCCATCACTTACAGGCAGTGGCAGAGCATGAACTGTCAGGCAATCCAGGGGATTTAGTCACAGCCCCTCACTCTACGCAGGCAGCCCTACGGCCTTTCTCACTATTTCAGGAGACAAAGAGAGGGCGTGAAGATGGGGCTGCTGGACTTCCTGCTCAGTTTGGCAGAAGGTTGCTTATAAGATTGATTTAAATATTAGTAAGATCTGCACTGGGCATGAGGCTGCATGCCTGTAATCCCAGCTCTCTGGGAGGCTGAGGCAGAAGGATCCCAAGTTTGAGACCAGCCTAGGCAACTTAGTCAGACCTTGTCTCAAAATGAAAAAGGCTGGGGATGTAGCTCAGTGGTAGAATGCTTGCTTAACATGCATGAGGCCTTGAGTTCAATCCCAGTACTACAAATAAAAAGAAAGCAACACACACACACACCTGTGACCTAAGCTGATAAAGTGTGTCACACTGTTTATCTTTCACTAGATTTCATGTTTTACCTGTGCCTCCAGTAAGAGAATTAGAGTTAACCCTGTGTATCTGGGGGTTCTAAATCCAAGGATTCAACCAACTGCAGATCAAAAAATTAGGAAATAAAATGCACCCGTACTAAACTTGTACAGACATTTTTCCTAGTCATTATTCCCTAAACAATACAGTATAACAACTACATAGGCAGCATTTATAATGCATTAGGTATTATAAGCAATCTAGACATGATTTAAAGTATATGGAGTGGGCCAGTGATATTGCTCAGCGGCACAAGCGCCTGCTGGCAAGCACGAGGTCCTGAGTTCAACTCCTGGTACACACATAAAATAAATAAATAAATAAATAAAGTATATGGGAGAATATATGTAGGTTATGTACAAAACACCATTTTCTATGAGGGACTTCAGCATCCTTGGATTTGGTATCTGTGAGAGGTCCCAGAACCAATGCCCCTGTGGATCCCAAGGGACCACTGCACTTGCCATGGGGACTTGTGACTAGTGGTAGCTGGAGGGTGAGGGCTAAGGAAGAAGCCCATCACAGGCCCAGGGTGTGGCCCAGCATCTTTACCTGCGCCGAAGGATGCTAGACTCTAAATAGCTGAGTGGCTCCATTGAAGGCCAGCTGCCAGGGAAGGTCCCAGAGAGGAGTGACAGGGAGAGCCCAAAGGTGACTCTGCCTCACCTCTCCCTTGCAAGGCTGTCCCTCAGCCTGGAATGCCCTTCTCCTCCTGCCCCGATGACAAATGCCTCTGCCTCTTTTGTGACTTGGCTTGGGATCTTTTCTCTAAAGGCTTTTTAGGGCTGCTCTTGGACAGGGTTGCCATTTCTCCTGTCCCCACTGGACCCTGTGTGACCTCCCTCCATCCAGGACACAGATTCTATACATTCCCCAAGGGCAAAGGTTGCTTTGTCTTTCTCTTTAGACTTAGCACCTCAGGTGGTGCACGAGACAGACTACCCACATGGAGCTGAGACTCAGGTGAGATTTTTCTGAAGAGAGCCAGAGAAGCGATTAGGTCCTGGGGAGTGAGTTTTAAATGCCTGCTACTTTTCCAATGACGCCACCAGGACTGTAGCATCTAATCTGTTGAAGAAACACTACTTCCCTTGGGGATCCCCCAAGTTAATGGGGGAACCCAGTTCCTGTCCTCAGGGAGCTCCTGGCTGGTAGAGGTGACACATCTCGCCTTCAAGGAGTTCCCAGAATGAGGAGTAAATATATTAGTCATGGCTCTTTGTTGCCATTTATTGGTCTCCTGTCATGTGATGGGAAGTAGGGCCCCTGAAAGCCCCAACCTAAATTGTCTTGTAGTTCAACCCCAGAGGAAGAGTCCTGTACTCAAATGGCAACTCTGGGAGAAGGCACAGTCTGTCCTTGCCTGGGCCACCTGGCCATCCCTGTGTGCAGGGGCTGGGTGGTGGACAGGTGGCAGATGGGAGCCTGTGATCTACACAGAATGGATTGGCCATGAGACAGAGTTCTAGCATGGGGTGGGGGTAGGGCAGCAAGCTGTCTGGTCAGAGAAAAATACAGCTCCAGGCTGCTGAGGAGGCTGCGCACGTAAATCCAGCGCAGCGCATCGACACGGGGCACACAGAGCAGAAGCGAGTGCAGATCAATACACTAGAGTGCACTTAAATGCTGCGAAGATCTTGGTGTTTGAGGTCAGAGGGAGTTAAATGGGGAGGGCTTATAGGAGGAGATCAATCTTGACCAGGAATTGGAAGACAGAGAGCAACAGGTCTTTGGGAAACAGGAGCCTGAGGGCTCCTGGCAGATGGCCGGGGACAGGAATGGGATGAGCTGGGGGAATACAGTGAGGAGTGAGAGAACAATTTCTTGGGGGATGCTGGGGACCTGTGGTCCTACCGTCTCACAAACCTAGCCCAGCCCCCCTGCTCCCTGTACATCATAGGACGTCCCCTGCACCCCAAGTGGTTGTGTCCAGCTCTTGGGAACCTGAGAAAGGAGCAGAGTATTGGGTGTGAGGAAGAACAGGGGGTGGGGGTGGGGCAGCCCTTACTGTTGTCATGGCAACACAATCAAATCCAACTGTGCCATAAACACCAGAGTATGAGTCTTTTCCTAAGCTGGAGCTCCAGGACAGAAAGGAATAGGGACAGCAGAGCACAGGGTGTGGGAATCACCCAGAAGTCCTGCATCTGTCCTGCCTGGCCACTGCACTGGGGCCTCAGGGGCTCCTTTCAGATGCCACTTGTCCCTTGGAGCAGACATAGGAAAGCCCTGCAAGCCAAGTGCCTTCCTCTACAGAAAGGAATGTGATGGTGGGCATGGGGTTTGTGCCCCAGGAGTGGCTGGGCCTCAAGGAGCAGGGCAAAGGTCTCCCCCAGCGAGGCGCTTAGCTGGATGCTCACACCTGTCCATGAAGCCCAGGAGCTCACACGCGGCCACAGGCCCTGCGCCAGTCTCCCTGGGATGGGGTGAGCTGGGCTCCAGGTGCAGCCCAGGAGGGCAGATTCTTTCAGTTGGCTGCAGGAGGAGTCTGTGCCAAGCACCTGGCAGGCTAAGTCCCCTTGCTCCCTCTCCTGTCTCCTCCCTCTTCCTCTGCTTCCCTCTTTTCAGCGCTCACTTCCCTTCCTGCTGGCCTCTCCTCTGTCCCTGCTGAATGTCCCTCTCTCCTCTTCCTTTTTCTCACTCTGCTTTACTCCTCTCTTGTTCCCTTCTTCTCTCTCTTCCCCCACCTATCTTTTCTCTATTTAAATTGATACAAAAGCCAGAGGAGTAGATGGGAAAATACTGCATTAGGGACAGAGGAGAGGAAGGCTTTGGTATTAGGCTTTTGTCTTCCTGCCATGGCAGAATGAGAGCAGAGACCTGCAAGCATCAGTACCATGGGGTGCAGGTCACCCACATGCTCCCAGCACTCACAGCCCACACCCCAACCACGCCACATCCCTGCCTGGCTGCAGGAGCAGAAAGTCAGGGGAGGAGAGGAGGGTCACACCCCAGCCACCCTGTGTACGACCCTGCAGCCAGTGTGACTCCAACCCCTGAGGAAATTGGGGGATTCTTGGTATTCCATCACTCATAGTTTGCCCAAAGCCAAAAGTGAAGGCTCACTCCTGACTCTCCAACTGATGTGTACTAATTAATGTGTGGTGGGTGAGACAGCTGGGTCCCTGCTCCTGGGGCTCCCAGAGTTGCTGGAACATCTCCAGGTCTGTGTGTGATGGCCCCGGAGCTGGGTCTGAGAGGGAGAGTGCAGGTGGGCTTGAAAGTCTGGTGCTGGGCAGGTTGGCTGAGAATTCTGAGTTCTTCAGAATTGAAACCAAAGTTCAGTACCGAGGAAGGGTCCCTTAGACACCCATCCTGCTAAAATAGAAATCTTCATGTTGTAAAGCCACCCGGTGAGATGAGAGCTACTCCTAATGGCCTACAAACATTTCCTGAAGTTTGCAGACCCTTATCTTGGGGGGCAGCTACCCACCAAGGAGCCCCGACACTGGGGACAGCTATACTGGCGTAAGCCAGCTAAAGGTGTCCTAGATGTCACCCTGGCCCCACAAAGGGAAGTTGGCTTAGGAAACCTCTCCAGATGGATCCAGACTTATGTTCAGTCTTCTCAAAGTCTCCTGGATCTGAGATATGGGCTGACAGTGGCCACATGAGGGGCTGTCATCCCAAGAACCTTCACTCCTGCTCCAGGGCCTCACACTGCAGGAAAATATGGATCCCTGGGTGCACTGGGCAGCAGGGACAGGGCGCCCCCAACCGTGGCATCTGGGGCTGTGTGTGTGCACACATCTACACGACCTCACTGGCTTGCACATGACCGAGGGGCGTGTGCTTGTGGGTGTGCCTGTCCAAGTGTGTTTCAGCAGTGTGGAGAGGTGCCACTGCTCTGTGTATATTTCATCTACACGAGTTTTGGGGAATCTGTAGGGACAGGTGGGTCAGGGCTTACCCCCCACCCCAGAGGGAGGGCAGGTAGGAGGCCTGGGCCAGCAGGCACCATGGGAGGGCACAGACTGGGCACTTAGGGAGAACTTGGCTTTCTTCTGGGACCACCACAGTCTGTCCCTGCTGATCAGAAAGAGGGCTGTGGTTGTGCTAGAATCCTAGACACTCCAAAGCACGCTGAATCTTCGGAGCATGTTCTCACCGAGGATCTCATTTGATCCTCACAACAATTTCACAGGGATCACATTCCTGACTTCCAAGACGAAAGCTCTGAACTCAGAGAGGTTAAGTGACCTGTCAAAGTCACACAGCTCATCAGATTTGACACAGTACAGTTGACTCTCCTTACCCATGTGGTCTACATCTGTGGATTAAACCAACCATAGATCACAATTATTCCAGCTGGGCACAGTGGTACACACCTGTAATCCCAGCTACTCAGGTGTCTGAGGCAGAAGGATGGCAAGTTTGAGGCCAGACTCTGTTTCAAAGGAAAAAATTAAAAATGACTAGAGGTGTAGCTCAGTGCTACAGAACTTGCTTAGCACGCATGAGACCCTGGATTCAACCCCCAATATGAAAAAATAAAAAATAAAATTCCAGAAAAAAATTTGAGTTTATATTGAACTTGTACATTTTCCTTGTCATTATTCCCTGCACGGCACAGTATAACAACTATTTATATAGCATTTACATTATCTTATAAATAATCTAGAGGTTATTTAAAGTAAACAGGAGGATACTCGTGGGTTACATGTGAATATTGTGCCATTTTATATAGAGGACTTGAGCATCCATGGATTTTGGTATCTCTGGGAAGATTCCTGAAAACTGTCCCCCAGGGGTGGCTGTACTTCCCAGCCGTTTCCAGTGGGTTACAAATGTCGTCTTTCATCAAAGAAAGGTGGCGCACTGCTTTGCAGTGCACCGGTCTAAGGCACAACAGGTCTGCCATCGGGCCTGGTACTTGACTCTCATAAGCCTCTTGGGCTTGGGCCAGGGTGAATAGTGTGGGGAGCTGCTTTGTGGGATAAGGAAATAAGAAAAAAGCTACAATGCCTAGAACAAAACAGCCCCCCTCAAGACTCTTGTGCTGCACCACAACGTCCATGTATTTGCATGTACATGAACACACACGCACACGCACGCACGCATAAGTGTGGGTGCCCTCTCCCTGGGTGTCCTGAGAGTCCTCTCCCTGCCTGTGGCACCCACGTGGCCAGCGCTGCTCCTAGAGCAGAATCCAGATCTAGAAGAGGCCCCAGCTCCTCTCTCCAAGCTCTCCTTGTGTGGGCAGGAGATGCGAACAATGACTTAACGCAGTGGAAGAAAACACATAAACAAATGCAGAGTAACAACCCAGCTGCACAGCCGAGCCAAGGAGTGAATGCAATGAGCAGAGAAACAGAACCGGGGGTGCTGAGTCAAAGCAGCTGCATTGAGTCCAGGAACTGGACTCTGAGGGTCCACTCCACCTGGTGAGTTTTGTCCCAAGGTCCCCTCTGCATCCGGTCTGGCACTGAGCACTACTAAACAGTTGCCTTAGACCCCACAGGCTCTGACCCAGGGCCTAAGGCTCCTGTAGGGCCTGAAACAGGAAGGTGAAGTGGCGGAAGCCTGGCCAGATGGAAGTGGCAGAACAGGCCCTACCACATAGGCCAGCCACCTGCTTTGGTGACCGCCAGCGGGGTAGGCAGCCTGGGGCCTCCTCACTGTCCTTAGTTCTGCAGCCGCTAGATTAACCAGCCTTCGGGACATGCTGGGAGAGAGGGGCCACTGCACAGAGCCTGGGACATAAAGGAGCCATGTATAGGATCTACTGGACCCTGACTGCCTGGCCTGCCTGCTTCGTGCAGCACTTCCTCCCCACTGGCCTCCTTTGAGGTCTTCTAGGGGTTGATTTAAATCAAGCTCTAAAAAAAAACCATCCCTACCTTGTATCCCTTGGTTTATTTTCCCTGGGCTCCCGTTCCCTGCTTGTAATTTGAACCGCCCTGAAAAGACATAAACATCTCTTTGTTTGAAGAGTCTCGGAGGAGCACCAGCGGCTCTCCGGCCCTTCTGTGATGGAGAACGCTGCCGAGTGAGAGACACCAGCCCTCCCTGTGCTGCCCCTGCCCTGCCCTGGGCCTGGGCTGCTGGGAAGGGGGCCCTGACCTGCCTGGGGAAGCCCACGGCTTCCTGTGTTGAGGATGTTGCTGCATTTTACAGCTGGCATCTAATTTATATGCTGTTTTTACTGCTGTTATCAAGCAGCCACAAACCTAAGAAATAAAGTAGCCAGAGGAACAGTGTCGCCCTCCACCTCGGCCCTCCCAGCCTGTCTGCAGCATCAGGGCCTCTGTTGGAGTGGCTGGGGAGTGGAGTCCCCAGGGGTGGACCTCCAAAGTGAGTCTCTCAGGGCACGAAGAGGCGAGAGACACCTTCAAGGAGGCTGGTGGGGAGCAGAAGCTGCTGACTGCCTGGGAGCCCTTGAGGGAAAGCCCCCAGGTGGCCCTCAGACGAAGGGGGACATGTGCAGACCTCACCGGGCTCTGGCCAGTGGACTCGAAGCTGTTCTCCAGCTCTGTATGTGCGCACCTCAGCAGCCGCACCCTGGTGCCAAGAGAAGAGCCAAGGACCACACGTGGCAGGAAGAAGGCAGTGGTACTGTTGATACCCTGGGACTGGATCCTGCTCAGGGGACAGCCCAGGAATCGCTGCCCACCATGGACCTCATGGTCTGTATTGCATGGGCGGGCCAGATTAGCACTGGACTGAGTCACAGCACTGTTGATTTTCTGTAGGGGATGGCTGTATGGGTCCTGTCATCCACAGGGTGATACCTCACACCGCTCTGGTGTACCCTTCTCATCACTTCTGGGCCAGGCCCACGGTGCACAAGGGATCAACAAGCAGACAGGGTTCGGACTGAGTGGCTCTGGGAAGGAAAGGGGGCAAGAGCAAGCAGAAGGGCACAGGCAGGCATGAGAGCTGAGGGGACCACTAGGAAGGAGCTGGGGCCCATCCTGACACTGTTGCTGACGCCCTCACGGACACCGGCTGTGGAAGCTGCTTTGCACAGCTCCCGTGCTGGGCCTGGAACACATGGCCTCTGCGGTGCTGAATGCCAAGGCACAGCTTCTCCTGCATCGTGCTGGAGGAGCATAGAGCAGAGTGATGGCTTCTCTGGGGGTGCCCAGGAGTGTGTCCCAGAGGAGCCGCCATGGGGGCTGAGAGTTGCAGACTGAGTTTCCTGGCTAGAGAAGAGGAGACAGCTGTTTCAAACCACACAAAGCAGGATAAGCCACGCTTACTCGGCTGCTGAGTCCTGTTTGCTATGGCTCAGCACAGAGGAGAGGCTCTGGCTGCAGCCCTGGGTCAAGACCACCCTCTCTTCAGAGCACTAGACCCACCCAATCTGAAATCCCTCTGCTTAGAGGACTAAACATTTGTGCTCTCTCCAGAATTATATACTAGGTGTGGGTTTGGTGTCGGACAGCCTTGGACTTGCCCTCTGGTGCTGCCATCTTCCAGCTACGTGACCTTTGGCATGCACCAGCACATCTGAGTCTTAGTTTCTTCATATGCAAGCAAGGGGTGATGCTTTGATTTTCGGGTCTCAGGAAGATTCGGCTGAGATGGCGGAAAGTGCCAGGCAATGGAACGGATCCAGTAGATGGTAGCTCGTAGGAGAGGAAGTAGTAGAAGAAAGAGCAATCACAGTAGCTAACGTTGCTCTGTGGCGGGGACTCTGCGTGCACTTTCTCACTCAACCCTCTGAAGTAGGCAATTTTTGTTTTTAAAATAGATTAGGACATTGAGAGTCAGAGAAAGCAAGTAATTTGTCCAAGGTTCCCATCTCAGAGGCATGGGGAAGCAGCACACTGTGTCTCCTCTAGGGTCCTGCCAGTGGCACTCCCTGCCCACTTGGCCTCATGTGCAATTCCTCTGACTCTTAACTACAAACGTCTGTTGCATCCAAAGAAGTCTCGTCTGAGTTCCAACTCAGGAAGGGTCACAGGGGGTGAAGCAATCAGGGAAAGCTTCACAGAGGATGCAGAAATTCCAGATGGGCCTTGAAAGATGACAAGGTTATAGGGACATGGGAGATAGGGATAGACATTTTAGAATGAGCAAAGACCCAAGTGCAAGATTATTGTCAGTGTGGAGAGGGGTTATTGAGTCCCACATTTACATGTTGTCTTTTCATTCACTCATTCATCTCTTGATTCACTCATTCAGTAAATACTTCCAAGCAGCTACCTTGGTGATACAAAGGTGAATAAGGTCTGGCCGGCTAGGGACAGTACAACATGAAAATATTAAGGACAAGGACAGTCAGCCCTCGAGATCCATGAGTTCTATGTCTGTGGATTCAATCCACTACAGACAGAAAATATTTTTTAAAAAATCATGTCTGGGCCAGTGATATAGCTCAGCAGCATAAGTGCCTGCCTGGCAAGCGCGAGGTCCTGAGTTCGACTCCCAGATTAAAAAAAAAATCATGTCTATATTAACAATGGGCAGACTTTTTCTTGTCATTATTCCCTAAACAATATCACATAACAATGACTTACATAGCATTTACACAGTTTTAGGTATTATAAATCAGAGAAAGGCCTTTTGTCCATCCTTGTAGAGGCAGACAAGGTTTTTTAAGAGGAATTGGTGCCTAAACTGAAACATGAGGGACACACATGGAATAATTTTAAACACTCATAGTTACTATCATCATAATCAGCACTGTCAAAATAATTCATATTTAATGAGACTGCACTAAATGCCAGGGACCAGAATGGGAGCTTCCATTCCCCTTCAGTGCTCATGACCACACTGTAAGATAGATACCGCCCATCACTCCTATTTAGAGATGAAAATGTGGAAGCTAAGAGTAGGTGCAAGGCTTATCCAGGGTCAGTGTGGCCAGGAAGTGGTACAGACAGGTCTTACCATCTGTGTCCCACACACACTCACACGGTAGAAGGCAGGAAGAAGCATCTTCAACCCCATCATGTGACTGCATGTGCATGTGCGTATGTGCGTGTGTGTGTGTGTGTGTGTGTGTAGGGTGTTTAAGCCACTCCAAAATGCCGGAACGTCGAAATGCAAAGCTGCTCTCAGAAGAGCCAACAACTTTCCTCTTCTTTCAAGCTTTTCCTAACTCTTCAGCCCTTCCAGAACTGACCCATAGGAAGTGGGAAGCAAGGGCACAGATTCACGCTTTTGCCAGAGCAACTCAGGTGATGCCCCATGTCTGGTTATGGCCAAACTCTCACAATAAACAAAAGAGAAATGTGAAGCAGAGATAGATTCAGGGAACCCATGCTCCTGAGAGGTGACATAAATTCCATGCTGGGCTGCAGACCAGCTCTACCCTGAACCACTGCGGGGACTCAGTGTCTTTTGTCTACAACATGAGGGCTCTGTCCAGGGATTTGTTAGGAGATGGGGAAAAGGATAGGACACACTTCTGGCTAATTGTCTACCTTGTTAGGAGCCCCTACAAGGAAGATCAGATGCAAAAAAGGGCAGAAGGCATAGGTGAGCAGTGGGGGATTGAAGGGAATGGGAGCGGGGAGAATCCTGCATCTCTCTCTTCAAGAAAGTTAGGTGGAGGAGACTGAGCTGAGCCCCTGGGCTGCTAATGCTGGGAGCAGGTGAGGGCTGTTAGATGAATCAAGTGTTAGAAGGGTTTTCAGCTCTTCTCCTGCCCCCGCCAGGGCAAGGAGCACTAGGTACTCCATGCCAGCTGTAGGATGGAGCCTGGCATCACCAGGAGCACAGTGTAGGTTCAGGGAATGCAGCCTTGGCTTCAACATAAAGAAGCAGCAGAATGCAAGTCCCATGGTAATTGAATTCAGGGTCTTCCTCAAACTTGAAGGTGAAGCTGATTAGGCTAAGGATAAACAAATAGACAAAATAAGTTTATAGTCCTGCTTCACAAGATAGATAATCCACTTAGAATACAACACCCCAAGAGGAGGTATAAGCTGGAAATATGTAGAGCTCCCAAATGAGATTATGATGATTCTGGGAAAATGGATTCATTGTAGGTTAGAAGGAGAACTAAAGCATTTCAGCTATATTCCTAATATTTGGGGCTGCCAGGAGAATCTCACCCTTCAACCACCCCCCCCATACCATGTCAGGGGTCAAAGGCAGACCCAGGGCTCCTTAACAGTGGTAACATAAATATTAAGGTTTTTAATTTTTTTTAATTTTGAAATGATTATAGATTCATATTTCAACAAAATAGCAGAGAAAGGACACTTGTATTCTTTGCCCAGTTTTTCCCAATGGTAAACCATCTTACACAACTATAGTATAATCATTATCAAAACCAGGAAATGGATGTTGGTACAATTCACAGGCCCTATTTCGGTTTCATCAGTTTTGCACCCATGCTCATGTGTGTGTGTGTGTGTTTAGTCCTGTGCACTTTCATCACACTTGAGGATTCATGTAATTACCATGATCAACACAGAACTATTCCAGTTGCATATGCCATACTCCTGCTCCCCAAGCCCTGGCACTCACTGATCTGTCCCCCCAACCCTTGTATAATTTTCTCATTTTGAGAATGTCATAGAAATGGAATCATGCAGTATGTGACCTTTGAAAAAAGCATAAGCATAATGCCCTTGTCATCTATCCAACTTGATGCCTGTAGCCACAGTTCATTCCTTTTTGTTGTTGAATAGTGCTTGCTGACATGGACGTACCACAGTTTATCTAATCATTCAGCTATTGAATGACATTTCCATTATTTCCAATTTGGGGCTATCACAAATAAGGCTGCCATGTACAATCGTGTGCAGTTTTCTGTGAACATAGGACAAATGTCTAGGAAGGTGATTGCTGGATCATATGATCAAAAGTATGTTTACTTTTTAAGAAACTGCATGTGAGTGTAAACAGATTAACCACATTTGGGAAACACTGGGCTCTCCATTGCATGCTTGGAGGTGGCCACTAGGTCTAATGATGGGCCCTGGCTGAGAAAGGAAGACATTCTCGCCCTGCAGAGACTGGAGCTGGAGCCAACACAGCTGGGAAATGACCAGAGCCAACTGGAAGGAAGGGCTATCTGAACTCCATTCAAGGCAACCTAGTTTCAGAAAGCACTGAAACAAATTTGAATCAGCAAAGTGATACTGGCCTCCAATACACCCCTAACCATGCTAGAAAGATGGGCAGCTCAGAATGATTTCAAGCTATAATAATGTGCTGGTAAATCAGAGTCCTGTGCATAAAGAACACAATCAAAGAGCTGTAAGTGTTCACTGAGGAGTTTTATGGTCCAGCCCCTGCCTCCTCCAGATTCCACCTCACCCACCTGCTGGGGCTCCCAAATGGAGTACCCTGGACCATTTCCTCTCTCCTTCAATAAACACTTGCTGAGGCCCTACTGTGTGCCCAGAGCTCTGCTAGTTTTTCCACCAAAGCAAAAGAAGCCAGTATCTGGGCAAGTGGTCACATTTGAAAAGTTAAGTTCTATCAAACCAAGAGGATGTTGGGGGCTGAGATCTCACCAAGTCCTAGGGTACCTTAAGAAAATTAGCATCTCACCAGCCAAAGCTTCTTACCAGAGGGCAGGCTGTAGGTCATGGAGAAGATGCAGGGCATCAGGGACCTTAGGAACAATGGTAACACACTGAGATCCTTGCTGGGCACCAGTACTATGCTGAACATGTTATAATACCTTCACGCTGTAAGATTCATCCTGATCATACACACTTTCTCAAGTGATAGGATCTTTTCCAACTAACGTCACCTTCGGCCTGGCATGGTGGTGCACACCTGTAATCTCAGCTCTCGGGAAGCTGAGGCAGGAGGATTACCATGAGTTCAAGGCCAACCTAAGCTACACAATGAGTTCAAGGCCAGCCTGCACTACAAAGCAAGACCCTGACTCAAAAAACAAAAAAAAAAGGCAACTTCAGGACACCTGTCACAGGGCCTTAGATGCCTCTCGCTCCATCTTGCTTTAACACTGTTTCCTTCCTTCAAGAAGTTCTTTGTGGGGGCCGGTGAGATGGCTCAGCCGCGTAAGGGCCTGCCTGGCAAGCGCGAGGGCCCGAGTTCGACTCCCGGAACCCACATACGAAAAAGGGGCCGGTGACATCGCTCAGCGGCACGGGCGCCTGCTGGTGCGTGAGGTCCTGAGGTCGACCCCGGTACCCACAAAAAAAAAAAAAAAAAGAAGTTTTTTGTGGATGTCAGGTTGCTCCCTGTCCTGGGAAGGCTGAGCAAGGAAGAGGGCACTGGAGCTCTTGTCTGTGCGGGAGCTGCCCATGGTCTTCCGAGTTGAGGGCAGCATGAAGCCTTCCCTTTTGTCCTGCAGTCATGGAAGGGCAGAGGGCAGGGAGCGGGAGACCACAGGGCCCGCACTCCAAAGCACCCACTGCACAGCATCTGGCAGCCCCTAAAGGGTCCTGAGCCTCAATCATTGGAAAAGGAGCCAGATCAGCATCTTCTCTTTGTCCTTAAGAAAAAAAGATACATTCCAGATAATTTCGCCGTGATGGTAGAAGAGGAAGCGCTGAAGTAGCAAAGGAAATAAATTAACGCCATCTCAGCTAAAATCACACAATTAAAACCTGGATCTCAATGTGCTTTTCTGTGCAGAGAAAGCAGCTTGAAAATGATGTGCGTTAGTCACTCAGTCCAGCCTCTTTGCGCGGTGCGGGAACCTGAACCTGAAACTTCAGGATTCAGGGCAAGGGGGCTGGCCATGGCCTTTAGCTTTCTGCTCACCCCAGAATCTGGAAATCCCACGCTTCTGTGGCCAAGGTGCCCAGGGGAACCATGGGAAGAGGCCTCTCTCCAGAGGCCACTTCACCTGCTTCCTGGTTCAGGGAGGTGAGTTTCTCCTTCTCCTCTTTCTCCCCTTGCCTTCTAACTTCCCTTTTGATTAACTTTCCTTCTTCTAGAAAAGAAAAATCTCCAGCAAAGGAGCTGGGCGAATGTGCCTGAAGAAAAGAAGCAGAAGAGACTTCAGGAACCAGAGATCCCCAAGTGCCCACGGACGGTGACTGGTGACCAGCAATGGACTGTTCTCCACGTCCCCTGAGGTTAAACCAGGGAGGAACGTGACTCGGGGTGAGATGCCGGGATAAAATAGAAGGATGAGCTTTCCGACAATCACGATTTCAATCCGTTTGACCGACAGCTCTTGGGGATTGTGGGATCTCTCTTCCATAAGAAGCAGGAGAATTTGAAAGGGAAAAAAGGAAAAAAATCCAATCCCCCTAAAAAACTCAGTGAACTCGAAGTGGGAGGACATGGGGCTGAGACCAGTTTTGCGCTCTTCCCAGCTGGGAGTCAGGGCACTGTGATCCCCGTCAGGGCTGACCAGGATGACATACGGGACATCCCTGCACAGAACAGGGGCTCAGGCTGATTTTACCCACTTGCTTATCATTCAGGCAGCTCCTAGGACGGGGGAGTAGAGCAAGCTGGCCTCTTCCAGAAGAACAATTCCAGCTTTGGGACACACTTGTCAGGTCACCTGCTCCTCAGCCCTCCCTACTCTGTGCACTGTAAGGCCCACGGCCAGAATCTGGGTCCCAGCTGGCCGTTCTCAGCCTGCCCTACAGGGAGGTGCCTGAGCCCTGAAGCTAAGGAGTCAGTCACTCTCAAGCTCCTGCGAGTACAGGTGGCTATCAGGAGCCGTCTTCACTTTGGGCCTGGGCACCGGCTTGCCTCACTGAGTCCCAGACCTGCCATCCTGCTCTCAGTGGTGGCTGCTGGCTGTGTTTCTGGGAGGTAACAGCCCCTGATGAAGCTGTTGTCCAGAGGAAATCTGGACTCGATGGTTTATGCACGTTCACGTCTCCCTGAGCTTGTCGGACAGAGCCGAGTCACTCAATCAACAGTACTGTGTGAATTTGGAAAATGACTCACTTCCCTTGCCCTGAGCACTCCTGAGGGGGACCCTTATCAAGAGGCTGGGGCCTGGGGGACAGAGGGATACAGGGAAGGGTTCTGTGCTGTGCAGGGAGAGATTATGGGAAGTCTGCCATCAGCAAGCCCCTCCACTGGACACTCTGGAAACGTCTTAATGAATGATGTATCTCCTTAGGAGAGTTTATCATTTAAGAGAGGGCCAGGGACGCAGAGAGAGTAAGTTTTCAGACAAAGTGCAAAAGATCACAAATACGCCTGAAGTAGCATAAAGCACTCGTATTCCTACAGAAGGGAAATGGAGCGCAGGTAGAGTCAGATGTGATGGGAGAAAGATTTCAGGAAGGAGCTGAGACTTCTCCATGGTTGATGTGCAGTGCTCCTCAAAGTGTGGGCCTCAGAACACCAGCGCCAGAGTTGCTCGGGAAGCTGGTCAAAAATGCAGCTTGAGCCTCACTTCAGACCGACTGGGTGGGACCCAGGAATCTGCAGCCCCCTAAAGTGGTTCATGTGCACATATAGTTTCAGAAACACCTATTTAGAAAGCAAAAATAGACCCAGGTGGGAGCTGCTGGGACAAATCTCGGGAATGATCTGTGGAGAACCCTATAAGCCCTAAGATCTATGTTGGAATTAATTCAAATATTGAAAGTAAGACCATAAAGACTTCCTCCTTGGAGAGAAAATAAGAAGGAAAATACAGGGGTCAGAGACAGTACAAAGAAAGAAGGCGGGGATTAGGAAACACAGAGGCCCAGTGTCTTTGTCCTGTGAACTATTTCAGAAATGAAATATTCAGAAATGAATAAAATCTGGTTGGAAAAGAAGGCAGTCCGTGGAAGTAATACCAAGTATACTGTCTGGATTTGAGTAAATATTTTATTCTTAACACGGGGGATGCCTCATGTGTATCTTATTTGCAGTCTTTGAAACAAAAAAGCAAGGTTTGTTAGACTCCTGGAAAGATATACAGTACATGGAACACCATGATTTAGTGCTCGAATCTATGTTTACATGAAACCGGAACAAAAATATTAATGAAACAAATTCCTATGCTTTTTCATGATTTTAAAATGTACTCGCTGCAACCCCTAGTGGGTCTCCACCCACGTCATAAAACTATCAAAGTAGAGGGGAGACGGTGGTGATTACTTAGGGACAAAGTATTCGTGGGAGTCTGTGGATCATGCAAGGTGGGTCGGAAGTCAAATCGACGATTCCTGGGACAGTCATCTTTGGAGCCTAGCCATTCTTCCTGACTCGCAGTATCTCCTGAAGAATTTCCTTTTGCAGAAACCCTTTCTCGATCAGAATTCCAAGGGGCCCTCCAATTCAGCTGCTCCAAGCCTTCTCAGATGTCCCCCCCGCCATGTGTTTGCGGCACCCTTGGCCAGGTGTGCTACTCACAAGGCGACTGGTTGGTCTGTTTTCAGTGTGCCATGCAGCATAGAACCCCTGTCCCCCAACTTCAGACCTCTGAGAGCCCCCCTCCTTATCTATACGGGGTCTGTATGGGGGGAGGGGAAACTCCCTGGTCTTTGCCATACTCCCTCTCCCCAAAATAGCATTTCCCTGAGGAATTGTCTGAATTTGTTAAGCTAAACAGAATGGGATTTGGTTACCATATTGCCCAGTTTGACTGTTTTAGATACTCAGATTCAACTTAGGAAATACAAAGTACAGGTGTATCATTTACAGTTGATTAAATATGGTGTTTATGGTGTTTATCTCATGCCTATAGAATGTTGGGTACCAGGACCTTGGTGAGGAATGTAATTTCCACTATCACATTGCTTTCTGGGCAGAAACAGACTCATCCTACATCATTTTTACCTGCAATGCCTTTTCCAGGAATATAATCCAGGATAAATTTGGGGACTCCCTGCAGTTCCACGCAGCTCTGCCATCTGCGGTGTACGTCCCCCTGCCTTTCTGGTTCTCTGTGTTCCCAGGGTGTGTGTGGATCCTGGGAGTTCCCGAAGGGCAGGGGCCAGAGGAGGACCCCAGCTTTGTGGGGGAAAAGAAGACAATATTGTAAATATAAACTTAGTCCCAATGGTGATGTTTATTTAGCACTGAAAGAAGATCACAACAATTTACACAAGTCTTGCAAATTTAGGCCCCTCTCTCCTGACCTCTCTTCATTCGGTTTATCAGAAATGCTTACATAAAAACGCTTCCTGGTATTTGCAAGCCGGCTTTCCCTCCACACCTAGAACACTCTACAATTCCCAGCCTCCATGGCCGACCCTCTCCCCACCATCCCCCAAGTGAGACATCCCAAAGCTTAAGCTGCTTCAGCGTCACTGGCCATGTGCTTCTGTGTTGTCCTGTCCCTCATTCCCCAGTGCTCTAGAGGACAAAGCTCTGCACCTGTGGAGCCCAGGCAGGAAGAGGTGGGAAAATAGTATGCACCCCCAGCCCACCATGTCTCAAAGTAAGGCCCATCCAATCACCCGAGTCAGCATCGCCTAGGGAGTTTATCCCACTGCAGACTCCAAGAGCTACAGAAGCTGCCTCTGGGGGTAGGATTTGTATGTTTTCTGGGTGACTCTGGTCTGGGGACCATTGCCCTAGGGCCACCCTCCCGAGTTGGGTCACTGCTGGGACTACAGTCCTCAGAGACTCCAAGGCCCTGTTCTGCATCTCCTGAGCTGGAGGCTAGCAGAGGCTACATTCAACAGCGGAGGGTCCCCCAAAGGTCATGTCACCATACCCTGGCTTCCTTCCTCGTCTACCGGGCTTCTCTCCTCACAGCCCCCACCACACGAACAGCACACCCACCAGCTCAGAGTCCAGACCCCTCCTCTGACGAGCCCAGCGTGGTTGAGCCCAGGATACTTCTAGGGGTGTGTGGTCCTGGCATCCCTCTCCTGTGACACTCTGATGTCACAGAGTCCCAGGCTTCCTGGCAAGACATTATGTTTGACTAAGCCCAGAGATTAAACTTGGAGGGCAAAAGTCAATAACAGGGCCATTAAATCCTCTGAGTAATTACCTAAGAGCTTCCAAAGGACTGTGGAGTGAGTCCCCAGCTTCGCCCAGGAAAGTGTCTGGCGCAGAATGGTAGCCATGGAAGCTGGGCTGAGAGAGGTGGCTGCCATTTGCTGAGATGCGCTATGTGCCGGGCACCGAGCTCACCACTGGACGGCTGCATCTCGAAACAACCCTGTGAGTCTGAATTCGCATCCTTATGGCTACCCTCCCCCCAGTGAAGCGTAACCAGGAACTGGTTTCACGTTTAGACTCTGCGTTCTGATGGCCTTAAATCTAGGTCTCAGCTCTACTATGTACTACTTGTGAATGTTGACCTTGTTTTTGCTGTTTCATTTGTTTTATTCATTTGGATTTATTTACAGACAGCATCTCCTAATTTTCCCAGGCTGGCTTTGAACTCACAATGGTAACTTTCCTGCCTCAGGCTTCAAGGGCTGGAATTACAGGCGTGTGACAGCATGCCTGGCTTTGACCTTGCTTTTCTCCTTTTTTCCAAGTCCCAGAGTTGGTGAAGTTTCAGTGCAATGATCCATAAATGAAATCATTACCCTTGCAGGTGCCCAGTAAATGTCAACTTCCATTACTTGAATTTTAAAAAAAAAGTTTTTTTTTCAGTACTGGGGTTGAACCTGGGGGCTTATGCATGCTAGGCGAGCACTCTACCAGTGAGCTACCATCTCAGCCCTTTTTATTTTATTTTATTTTTTAAATTTTAAAACAGGATCACACTGAGTGGGCCAGGTTGGTCTTGAACTGGTGATCCTCCTGCCTCAGCCTCCGGAGTAGCTGGGATTACAGATGCTTGAAAAATGTCCAGCTAGAATTAACACTTTTTAACATAGGAAAGAATCAGAGTTAAGCGAGGTTTAGTGCTTTCCTGAAGCAACAGAGTACATGAACGAGAAGAGTTTAAAACTCAGATCTCTCTAACTCTAAAACCCATGCAGTTTCCTGAGTCTCCGTGGATTATCATAATTTGGAGTCAGATCAAGAGCAGACTTCCTCCAGGCTCTCCCGTAGCTGACGCAATTCCCCTGTGCCTCATCCAGTGGGGTAGGGGTCTGCCACTCAGGGACCAGCCATGTGGTAAATAGTCCTTCAACAATCAGCTGCTGAGCCTGTGCTATGATGTCCCCGTCTCACCGTGGTGCTGCGTGGGGCAGTCCCAGCCTCGGTAATGCACGCTAGGCCTGTGCACAGGTACGGGAAGGCGGGGCACTGGAGTGAGTCGTGGAGCTTCCGAGGGTTGGCAAGCTCCCCTCCTTTCCCCCTTCAGTCTCTGTATGCCGACACAGGCCTTCCAGATGGAAAGATGGCTCTGCTGTCCTGACAAGGGACCCAAATGCTCGGACTCAAAAGCTTCAAATCAACTCGTGAACACTTTCACTCCCTTAGTTCTGCCAAGGCTTCCTTCCTTCCTTCCTTCCTTCCATGACATTTCCTCTGCACTCTCACTGCCCCTCCTGCGTCCCTGCAGCAGCCACCTCCCTGGCCTCTGCTCTGCCTGCCTCTCATCTCGCATCACACACGCACTGGGCCACAGCTCACCTGCTGAGCCTGGCACCTCAGGCCTTCGTTAGTAGCTCCCACTCTCACACCCAGTCTATGGTGCAGCCAGCGTTTGGGAAGATGGGGACTCAAATTCTGCCTGCAGATCAGGCCACTTCCTTACATGCTCCAAGCCTCTACTCTTCAGTCTGTTAAATGGGGCTGTAAGTCAACTCAGAGCCTGAGCTGAGAGATATGTAAAAAGGCCAGCATCTAATAGTAGCTCTATAAATTTCCTCCCTTGCCCCCACCTTCCAGGCAATCCATTTTTCTCTGCTTGTCTTCACTTTCCTGCCTTGCTGGTTCCCATTTTCTCTGCTGGTTCAAATCCTATCCCTCCAGCTGGGCTCAGCTGGAAGCTCAGCTCCTCTATAAAACCTTCCTTGAATAACCTGAGCCCATAATGCCATTTTCTTGCTGTATTTCTATGGCACAGCCATTGCCTTGAAATGCTAAAATTTATTTCTTGTAGTTTCAACTTGGTCCTCTCAGATCCTTGGGGCCATTATGCCCCACAGCAGGGGTGGAGGGTGAGGGGCTTGGATGGGGACTTAATATGTGCTTATTGGATAGATGAAGTGCAAATCTTTCTGTGGAGACAAAACACACAGACCTTCAGGCCTACTTTACAAAGCCCCCAGGCATGGCAGTCACCACTCTGCGCACCCTGGAAAAGACAGGGCAAGAAAGCTGGGTCTGTGTGTCTGGTCAGAGGCACTGACCTTAAGCTCAGGGTGCAGGAAGGCAGCCCAGGGACACCAGGCCTTGCAGGACTCGCTGCTTCTTGGGCCCCACCTCCCCCATTGTTAAATCTGCAGGCTCTGGTCAGTAGGGTGTGGCCTATCATTGAGCTGATGTCCATTCTGAGTAGGTTCCTCAAAGACCTGGGTCTGAAGCCTTTGCCCCAGCAGGAGATCCACTTTCCTGAACCCTCACTGGTGGCGGTGGCCCAAATTTTCTAAGCCACTAGGCGGTAGACAAACAACCCCCCCCCCATGGCTGGGCCTCTGCTCGCCTTCTTTCCCTTCTTCAGGTTACCCAGTTTGCAGGGTGAAATGTACAGTCAAGCTTCCCCTGGGCGGGGGCCTTGCCATTTCCTCCCTCACTCTTACCTAGACTGATATCATTTACCCAGCGCCAGGATGGGCTCTTCCAGAATGCTGGAGCTGGGAGCCTCAGCAGGCAATGCTGGAGAGGCATGAGAACCCAGGGGCTATTCCACTCCATTCACTGGGGTGAGAGGTGCCCGTGCCCACTGACAAATTCTAACCCAGAAGCACATTCCTTAGTGCACTGTTAACTTTCGAGGACAGCACCATGCAAAGCAAAAATGTGGTCTTAGGTACATGCTGGTGCCCATGAGCGGCACCCATCCTCGAAAAGCGGCTGAATTTCCCATCTGTCCTCCTGGCTTTTGCAAGAGGGTCAGAGGGAGAATCAGAAAAGCCATCTGTTCTGCCTCTCAGATCCCAGCGCAGTGCCCCCTTCTCGTTGTGTCAGCCAAGCCTGGAGTCTAAATGACAAGGACAGCTCAAGCTTCAGCATCGGGCCCCACCCAACTCCTTCCTCTGGGGAGTGTGAGTGTTAGACAGAGGGGGCCTCCGGACACTCAGGAGTTAACATGGCAGCGGGACTGGAGGGGGTTGGCGCGGCATGCAGGCTGGGAGGAGGCGACCGGAGTGGGCTGGGAGGGTTGGGAGAGCCGCGGAGAAGCGAGTGAGGAGGGCGAGCGAGCAGCGGGAGGAGGGGCGCGCGGAGGTGCGCCGGGCGCCGCGAGGGCCTGCTCCGCGCACTTGGCACCGGGCTGCGCGCACCGCCAGCGCCGTGCCCTCGCCCGCCGGGCAGCCTCCGGCCGCGGCGCGGGAAGGGGCGGGACATCGGCGATCCCGACGTCGCCCGAGCCCGCTCGCGGGATAAGTGCACGCCGGGGAGAGGCGCCCACCGAGCTTCCCCCGGCCTGGGCGCGCGGCGCGAGGGCGCGGACCAGCGTCCCCAGCCCGGCCGTGGGCTGAAGGCGAGCGGAGCGCGGTGGCACGGACGGCGGACGGCGCCCGCGGGGTGAGTGTGCGGCTCTGGGCCGACCGGGTGTCGCGGACACCGAGGCCGCTAGCGTGGCTGCGGGAGACGCGAGGGGAGTAGCCTTCTCGGGGCGCCCAGCGCCGTTCCCCGTGGCTCCGCAGCTCCGCCTGACCCGGGCGGGGGTCGGGGGAGGGGCGGGCCGCTGCCGGCCGCGGAGACGCCCGCAGCGGGGCTGGCGAGTAGCGGGAGGGAGCCGGAGGGGAGCGGGAGGGAGACTGGAGAAAGCAAAAGAAGGTGGCCGGCTGCACCCGGGCTGGACCCTAGCGGCGGGGCAGGGGTCCGGGCCTCCATCAACCCCGACAGGCCTGAGCTCCCCCAAACTGTTGCTGGACAGAGCGGGGCCCTGGAGATGTCGAGGTGACGAGAGGTGGCAGAAAGGTTAGGGAGGGCGTGCCAGGGGCGTGCCAGCAGGACGTAAGCGCTCGGAGCGCGGGGACTTTCACCTCCTCGGGCCTCTGGTGTCGGTGCGGAGGGCACAAGGTGGCCCTGGGTCTGCCCTAAGTATCTGGCTGCAGGAGCCAGGCCCTTCCCGGGCTGGCCGGCTGTGGTCTGACTGCAGCCTGCGATGGGACTTGTGGGGTGGAGGATGGGCCGGCCCGGGGCTCAGCCGGGGGCTCTGGGAGTGGGAGCGTCCGGAACGGAAGGGTGGCTCCGAGCCCCCCGCAGCACCCACAGGAGACGTGCACTGGCCAGCCACAGGTGGGCCGTCCGTCCTGCCGGCATGGCGAAGGGCGGTGCGGGCTCTGGCTGCCCGGCTGGCGGTGCGCAGCAAGGAGTGGCTAAGTGAGGGGGACTGAGCTGCATCTGGGGCCCCGAGCTGAGATGCTAAAGAGGGGCAGGAGAGCGGAACCCCTTGGGTGGGCCCTAGGGGTGTTGCTCTGCACCCCTCTGTCCCTCTCCTTCCTCCCCCACCAAAGGAACAGGAAGGAAAATGTCAGCTGGGCTTTGTGCTCTGTTCCTCAGGCTGCCGCAGCTCCCATCTGTTGGAGCCAACGCAGCTTCTAATTGGGCAACTGGCAGGGTTGGAGGGGGTGGGCTGGGCACAGCTCTGGGTTGCCAGAGATGGACTGGCAAGCTCTCTTCCTGAAGACCCCAGGAGGTGGGGTAGTGGAAGGGACAGCCTCCCCAGGTCAGATGGCTCCCCGCCAGCTTGGTCACCATCAGTGAGGGGAAGGAAGGAAGATCCAGGTCTCTTCGTGCACCCAGGACAATGGAGGCTCCGTGCTCCCCTGCCCTGCAGCCGGGATTGGCTCTGCCCAGTGTTCTCTCGCTGAAGGGGAAGGGCAGCATCTCCTCCCAGTGCCCCCTGCTCCTTAAATGTCTTTCCAGAATGGAGCACTGGGCATGGGGAGGCAGGGCTGGGTACAAGGCACTGAGGCCCCCTTGCCCGTGGGTCCTGTTGCTACCTGAAAAAGTCACTCGTGGCTAGCTTGACCCACTTTCCTGGCCAGGTGCTGTTGTCCCCACAGGAAGGGGAAGGGCACAGCGAGGGGTCTGAGCCCCTTAGGGCTGCTTTCTTCCCTGTGCTGGCTCCCAGATGCTCCCCCTTGCTGCCCAGAGGGCCCTCTGGCCCTGGATGGGGACTCATTATTTGGAGCGGATGGAACGAAAAGGCCTCAGTGCCTCAGCAGTTGAGGCTCCCTCAGGGTCTGGCACCTAGGAGCACCCCCAAATCACACCTTCCCCCATACAGCCTACCCCAGAGATCTAAGATGCAGTCCAGCCAGGCTAGGGCAGCGAGCCCCCTCTCAGGCTCCCTGCACCCTCCCTCTTCCCACTTCCCTGCTCCGTCTCCCTTTGCCCTGGCACTGCTCTCCCTCATCACTTAACCCCCACTTCCCTGAGACGTCTCCCCGCCTCCCAGTCTCTGCCTCCACTTTTGCCCCTCTCATCCTGTAAACTGCAGCCCACGCCTGAGCCCAGCCTCCTTGTCCTCCTGGTGGGGCACACGCACTGTTGGCTTCGCTGCCTTCCCTTTGCAGAACAGCCTGGCTGGCGGGCCTGGCAGCTGCATTCCTCTGCTCCCCTCCATGTCCCTGCACCTTGCTATTCTCTCTGGCCCCTTCAACTCCCCACCCCCTTATTTCTTTTATTCGAAGAGAAAAAGAAAATCTATTGCTTTAAAAAAAAATCATTCAACAATTATTTTTCGAGCACTTACTGTGTGCCTAGCAGTATTTTAGGAGTTGAGGATACAGCAGTAAACAAACCTCCATGTCTCAGGCAGAGCTGAACTTGCATTTCAACTCGACAGCTAACTCATTCTGTACTTACCAGGTTCTCTCAAAGACCTGGCAGGGTGGGGAGGAGTGTGAGCAATCCCAGTGAATCATCACAACGGTGACCCCAGACCTGCCAGGGCCATCTCCTTACCATACTCCTGGCACCACTTAAATGGACATCTGTGGTCCAAAAGGATGGACCGGTTCGTATTTCACTGTTTTCTGAGGAGCTGAGTAGAAGACTGGTGCTTCAGAGGAAGGAAGCATTAATTATTGCTTATTGAGCACCTACTATATACCAGTTTATGTTAAGAGCTTTATTTAAAAAAATCTATTCAGTCCTTCTGATAGCTTCCTAAGTCTGCATTATCATCCGACTTTCTAGTTGAGAAAATTGAAACCCAGAGATGAGGACCACTTGCCCTGGGTCACATAGTCTCCATTTTGAAATCACTGGTTATCTGCAGTTCATTTGTCCCCTCTGATGTCCGTGACATCTGGTAAGCTGTCCGGTTATGCCAGAGTTCCCATTTCACCTACCCTTGCAGCAGTGTGTCTTGTCTCCCCCATTTAGGAAGCTAGCATATAGAAGCCTTTGCTGAATAGTCGCATGAATAAGCGTTCTCAGATGATCAGAGAAGGCTTTCTGGAGGAGTGGGGACCCTGGAGAGGAGGCAGGAAAGGCAAAGAATCCTTCTGATCTTCCACAGATGTGAGCCAAGCTGTGGCCAGCAGCCACCCTCCCCCAGTCCCACCTGCACCCAGGGAGAGCGCCCAGGAAATTACTGCTTCCGTTCAGGGTCGGCATAGGAGCTTGGTCCATGGCCAGGCTAATGAGTCAGTGTCACTCATGTTCTCAGCCTCCTTGGGCCCTGTGAAAGGTCCACAGCAAAGGATGGGGTGGGAAGCTACAGGGAAGGACAAGGTCATGGTCAGAGGCTGCAATAAAAGTGACCAAAGCACAGAGGGAGGAAGACAGAGGCAGAAGGTAACTAGGAAATAAAAACCACAAAACAAGAGATATGCGACCCTCCCCCCACCCCGACACACACAACCTTGCAGTCCGTGTGGCTGGATCCCTATGAGAAGACACATCTCAAGGGGCTTGGGGGCTCGGTATCTCTGGCCTACAGCGCTGAGGCTGAAAGTGTACCATAGTGGCCCCACTCTTAGTTAATCACCCCATCTTTTCTAAGTGCCTACTGTGCTAGGTGCTAGGAACAAAGAGACAAATCAGATGTTGGCCCTGCCCTCAGGAACTCACAGTAAGGGTAGAGATTCTAGAGCCATGCGCCTGGAATTTGAATCAGGCTCCACCACAGCTGGGAGCCATTGGGCAAGTCATCTAATCTCTCTGTGCCTCAGTTTCCTCATCTATAAAGGGGACAAAATAGTACCTATGAAAGTTGTCAGGAGGATTAAATGAAGTAATTCACACAGCAGACCAGAACAGTGTCTGGCATATGGTAAGTGCTAAATAAATATTGTTGTTATTGTTATGGGGGGGTCAGTCCTGTAGACAAAAACGAGGCCTGTGCTCTAGCTCAGGGTGAGCAGAGGTGACTGCTTCTATGTGCAGATAGCAAAGGCTTGCTAAAGGACATGATATTTGGGCCAAGGCTTGGAAAGGGGTCAGCAGGCAGATGTACCGGGCCTGGGGACACTGGTGCCGAGGGTATCTGGGGCACGGGAATCATGTCAAAAGGCTCTGTGTTGTGTACACATTGTCCCTTGTGGACATCATTAACATTGCTGACCGGTCCCTCTCAGCCTCTTTGTCCCCAGTGCAGAGAGGTCGGCTTCCAGTGGGGCTGGCCAGCTGCCCAGAACAACCCCATACCCCTTGGTCTAAAACATCAGCCTCAGGGCGGGGGACCCAATGTGGCCCTGCTGGGTGTGGTTGCATTGCCTCCTACACATGCTAAGCCTTCACCACACAGACTCAGCTGAAAACCCAGAGCTGCCACGCACTTGTCCCCTGGCTTCTGGCCCTTCCTGGGGACTCAGGAGACCGCCTTGGCCTGAGGGAGCTGTCTTGTAGGAGTTGAGTTTAACCAGGTTGGGTTTGGAATTTGGTTTGTCTCTGTATGTTTCTTCCACCAACACCTTCCCCGCTGTTCCACATTTGATGGACTTAAAGCGAGTTCCAAGATGAAGAGCAAGCCGCGGGTTCCTGGGGCAAAAATGGTTTCTCGGCTTCCACTGCTCACCTTGTAATGACACAGATTATAGCATCTAGTGTTTATTGAGCACTTACTATGTGCCAGGCACCAAGCCAAGTGCTTCACCAGCATTATCGCGCTACATCCTCAAATGCCCCTGTTAGGTAGACAGGTACTCTTATTATCCCTAATGTAAACATGAAGAAGCTGAGATCCAGGCTTGCTCAAAGACATGTTGCTGGAAGAGAGACCCAGGGAAGCATTTAACCTTTCTCTTTGACTCCAGGGTTCCTGTCCCTTTATTGCATCAGAATCCAGGGCTTCCTGGTCATCTAGCCTATTCTCCTAGCTCCCTATGAGAAGAAATTCCCCACCCAGCCCTGGCTAGGCCAGGGGCTGCCTGCTTCCTTTTGGAGGTCATCAGAGAGGATCTCTCTGACCCCTTCTTCCTGCTCCTAGGGGACCTGATATTTATTCAGGATGCAACACTGTTTCTTGTCTCAGCTGAGTAACTCAGGGCTCAGAGAAGCTGGGCCATAAGCGTCAGTGCCCATGGACGTAGGGTGGATCTGATGTGAGGGTGACTGGCTGGGAGACAGGAGGACGGAGGGGGAGGGGCAGACTTGGGATCGTGCTGCCAGCAGGATGCCACTAACAAGGCAGGCTCCTGTGTCCCATGAAGAGCAGGGGCAAGCGTTCCTATTTCCAAACATCTCGCCAGGCAGCTCCATGGGGGAAAACATATGGAAGAACGGGGCAATGACTGAAGCTGTCAGCTCGGGTCCCCTAGGAAAAGTGGGTCTGTGTTATCTGATCCTTCCAGGGAGAAAGAAAAAGGAGGAGAGAAGAAAGCCAGGTGCGGCGATGCTCCTCTGTGAAGTGCTCAGACCGAGCCCTGGAGCTGGAGGATGCAAGTGACTGTCTGGCCTGGGAGGGCAGAGGTGGTGATGCCCGGACAGTGGAATGACCACACGGGGTAGCTGGGGGTACCGCTCTGTGCAGGAGGAGGGGAAGGGGAGAACTGATGCTTTGCCCACTGTCACTGCCCCGCTGTCACTTCTACTTCTGAACAGACCTCCCAGTGGGTGGAAGGCCCTGAGCTTCAGAAGGTGTCCCCCAAAGCTGGCCCGGGGCCCGAAGGGTGGACTCACACAACCAGAGGGGACCTGCAGAATTGTCCCGCCCACTGCGCATCTCTGAGCACGGTGGCACTGGAGTCTCTTTAGTGGCCATTTCTTAAGCATCCGGGCCTGACCAGACAGCCTAGGGGTACAGACAGCAGGGAGCAGTTGGAGATCTCTGTCCTTAACGAGCGTTCACTTTATTGTCTGGGGATACGGTAAAATGAATTTATAAAGCAAATGGCGTTAGTACTAGGATTAAGTAAAGCCAGGCAGGAAAACAGTGCACGTTTTGGGAGGAAGGGAGGTGACATGTTGTCCAGGCTGTCACAGAGGCTTGTGAGAAGGTGATGTTGAATCAAGATGAGGGAACAGCAGGGCTAAGGACTAGGAGGGAGGCCCAGGCCTGGCAGGGTTGAGGAGCACAGAGGAGGCCATGCTGGCAGGGGGTAGTAGGCAAGAGATAAGGTCAGAGAATAAAGAGGAAGCCAGACTGAGGAGGGCAGGGAGAGGTGTCTGGCTTCTCCTGAGTGAGATAGAGGCCAAGCAGGGTTTGGAGTGTGGGGTGACGCTCTGATTTCTACACCCTAGAGCTTTGACCATCCATTCCAACATGGCGGCACGTGGCTAGTCAGGAAGTTCTGATGAATGGGACTCCCTGGTCTTTGAAGCTATTTGAGTCACCCAGTGCATCCTCGAGTGTTCATACAGCCTTGTCTGTGGGGCATGGGATGCACGGTGTGGGGTGTGGGGTTGGGGAGAACATGAAGAGGTGTAAGACCCAGTCTTTGCTGGTAGGGCAACTACAGATCAGTTGGGGAAGCTGAACTCATGCTCACAAGAAATAATGAGGGAATAATACCAGACAGTATTTAAAACCGAGTGCTAAACTGTGTGATTTAGACTATAAATGTTATCAGAACTGTGAGCGCTGTGTGGGAGTCTATAGGGAATGCTTCCTCAGGAGGTGCAGCTGACTGGGGCCCCGGAAAGCAGAGCGGTGGCTCTGCAGAGGGCGGGTTCTCACCAGAACTCAGGGTTGGTGGAGCAAGGAGTGGCCAGATTGGAGGGGAGGCTTATGGGTAGGGAAGAGGCAGCAGCATGCCATCTCCCATGGGGCTTGGCCTCTGGATAAGCCCCTTCCCTGACAGTGGGGCAGCTGGGCTTCTGATCCACTCTTTTCTTTGTTTTTGTTTGGTTGGTATGGGGGGGGTGTTTTGTTTTGGGTATTGGGTATCAAACGTAAGGCCTCACACATTCTAGGGAAGCATTCTTCCACCAAGCCCTTTTTTTCTTTGAGACAGAATCTCACTAAATTGCTAAACTGGCCAGCTGAACTTTAGATCCTCCTGCCTCAGCCTCCCCAGGAGCTGAGATTACAGGTGTGAGCCACAACGCTGGGCTTCTTATGCCCTCTTTAATCCCTCAGGGAACAAAGAGGGCAACCCTTTAGATGTAAAATCCAGCCTCCAGGGCTCTCACCCCCTCCCTCCCAGGGCCAGCTGACCTCTATCCATGGAAACCCTCTGGCTTGAAGCAGGTCCCACGCTGCCTCTACTGTCTTTTCCACAGAGCTGCACCCTTGGTTTTCTGGAATTCTCCTGGGCCCACTTCTCTGCCCAGACTGCAGCCAGCTTCTCTCCTGGCCTCCTCTCCCGGCCCAGGCTCCTGTCTGGCAGGTTAGTCCTATAACATCCCTGTGAGTTTCATATTTAGTGAACCGGAAATCAAATCCTGACAAAGGGAGCCGGCTTCTTCCCCAGGAGGGGAAGTCACGGCCTCCCCGGAGCAGGGCTGAGCTCACCTCTGAGGGGTGGAGTGAGGTCGCTCCGTGGCAGGTGCTCTTACCCACTGAGACATGGGTGGAGACATGGTCCTCCTTGGACCCCAGCCAAAGAGCAGGAGCCAAGAGTCTGTGGGCAGAGCAGCCCCACCCACCCTGGGCCCTTGGGAGCTGAGAAAGGAGGACTCACGCTTGACCCCAGACTGTGTTCCTCCGAGCCGCCAGCTGAATCTGAGGCCCTTGTCCTTAGCCCTCAGAATCCAGAGCAAATGGAGTCTGTTGGAGTTGGTTAGAGTCTACGGTGTCTAGCCATGTGGGCATTTTACTTTATCCTCTCTGAGCCTCAGTTTCCCCATCTATAAATCTGGGTTAATGACACCCACTTTTTTTTGTTTTGCAGTACTGGGGACTGAACCCAGGGTCTTCACGTTGAGCTACATCTCCAGGCTTGCTTTATTTTTTATTTTGAGACAGGGTCTCACTAAGTTGCCCAGGCTGGGTTCAAATTTGAGAGCCTCCTGCCTCAGCCTCCCAGAATGCCAAGATTACAAGCATGCACCACCATGCCCAGATAGTAACAGCCACTTTTTTTTTTTTTTTTTGTGGGTACCGGGGGTCAACCTCAGGACCTCGTGTGCCATCAGGCACCCGTGCTGCTGAGTGATATCACCGGCCCTTTTTTCGTATGTTGGTACTGGGAGTTGAACTCAGGACCTTGCGCTTGCCAGGCAGGCGCTTACACCGCTGAGCCATCTCACCGGCCCAACAGCCACTTTTGCAGGGTTGTTAATAATACTAGCCAACATTTGTGAGTGCTTATGAGACACCAAAGCTTTACTGTATCTGTCTCATTTAATCCACGAGACACTGAAGTAGACGTTATTCCTCCCATTTTGCAGTTGAGGAAACTAAAGCCAAAAAGCATTAAATAACCTGCCCAAGGCCATACACAGGCAGCAAGTGGCAAAGCCAGAATGCAGCCCCAAATCATTCTGACTCCAGAGCCCTGCTTCTCAACCACCACATGAAATGAACTAATCTGTGTAAAGTGCCTGCTACAAAGTAGAAGCTCAATAAATGTTAGCGCCGTTTCTCCTCCATTTCCCCAGGGCTGTTCCTCCAGAGAATAGCTTTCCCCTAGTGCAACACATTTCTTTTCCAGGACCCCCTGGGATGTTCGATAGAAGTAGGAATGGAATGAGCTGCCAGTTTATACTGAGAGAAAAAAGGGCTGAGAATGGGCAAGCTATTTGCATACAATTATAAAGCTCCAAGGCTGTGATGAATGCCCAGGGCACCTGTCTGCCCCGGTGTTGTCATTCAGCCCCACTGGGGTGGGGCCCTTGGCAGAGGGCGCCTTGCTGGGGTTGCACTGGAGACCAGGGGCCGAGGCCACATCTCCATTCTTGGGTACTCGAGCTGGTCACTGGCTGGAAGGGTCTGAGGCCTGTGCTTTCTGAACTTGGCTGCCACTTCTGGAGTATGATAAAACCAGTCTGGGACTGTCTGGATGGGTGTGGGAAGAGGACAGCGCTGAAGGTCAAGGTGTGGGGAAGGAAGGACTGTAGCTCAGCTTCGTGACTGCTGAGTTGGTGGCCTTCTGCAGCAGGAGAAGTGTACAAGGACACACACACACAGGGTTTCATCTGACCTTACCTGGAAATAAAACCAGAACAGATGGCCTGGAGGGTAATCTGAGTATAGGGGTGCATATGGAACAGAGAGGAACACAGAGTCCCCAAAACGGTTGTCACGCATTCCTCCTTGGAGACCCCTTTTCTGGTGGACAGAGGACCTGTGTCTGCACAACCCCCCAGCACAGCCTGAGCCTGCTGACACTCATACTTGGTGCACGGACCCTAGAGTTCCTCTACGTTTCCCCCCCGGAAAAATGAAGAGGCGGAGCCCAGGCCTTAGCACTTTACACCTGATGGCAACTGAGAGCCCTCTCATCCTGTGGTTTTCAAGCACTTATAGAAATTGACTCATATTTTCAAAACAAAACTATAATGTGTGATAGGCAGAATAATGGCCTCCCTATGCCCACATACTAATCCCTGGAAGCCAGGAACACGTTATAATACATACAGCAAGGGAGAATTAAGGTTGCAGATGGAATTAAAGTTGCTACATTGTCTGATCTTCAAATAAAGACATTATTCAGAAGGTTGATGCTGGAGGATCACCATGAGTTCGAGGCCAGCCTGAGCTACATACTGAGTTGAAGGCCAGCCTGAACTACATAGTGAGACCCTGTGTCAAAAACTAAAAATAGGGCCGGTGAGATGGCTCAGCGGCTTAAGCGCCTGCCCGGCAAGCGCGAGGGCCTGAGTTCGACTCCCGGAACCCACATACGAAAAAGGGGCCGGTGATATCGCTCAGTGGCACGGGCGCCTGCTGGCGCGCAAGGTCCTGAGGTCGACCCCCCAGTACCCACAAAAAAAAAAAAAAACCTAAAAATATCCTGGATTATCCTGGTGAGCCCAGTGTATTGCAAGGGTCCTTGTGGAACAGGGATGCATGAGTTGGTGTCAGAGTAAGGCCGTGTGAGGAAGACGTGACTGGCTATGGTTGGTGTTGCAGAAAGAAGGGGCCATGAGCCGGGGAATACAGGCAGCCTCTGGAAGCCAGGGAAGGCAGGAAGACAGATTCACCTCACAGCCTCCAGAAAGGAATGCAGCACTTTAAAGCAGTGACACCCATTTAAAGCAGTGGTCACCATTCTCTGACCTCCAGACCCACACAACACCTCTGTGTTGTTTTAAGGTACTACATTTGTGGTATTGTGGTACGCAGCCATAGGAAATTAAGTATAAGGTAAAAGCGGAGCAGGGGAACCAGATCCCTTGACCTCCTCCAGAGCAACCCTGCAGAGTTGCTCCTCAGCACCAAGGCTCTGAAACGCACCATGTCTGAAATACAACCTCCATGTCTTCCAGACAATGAAACCAAGGCCCAGAGAGAAGCGGCTTTGTTGGAGGACACAATAACAAGCTGGGATTCCAGTCCAGCGCTGGCTCGTGTCTGGTCAGAGAGCCTGGATGCTTCCACAAATTCTGCATTCATCCATTTTTGACAGATGTGTGTGTTTGTACCTGCGAAGTGCAGGGTGCCATGCTGATCCTCGGGCAGAGGTGCCGTCAATTCCACTGTGGGGAAGGCGGGGACAGTGCCACTCAGGTTCTGCCCCTCACTGGGCCCAGTATCCTCCAAACACAGGCAACTGGCCTGGCCATTTAAGCCTGTCAGGGTCCCAGCTGGGCTTCATCAGAGCCACCTCCTCTGGGCAGGCACCTGCCTGCCTGCAGCACCCTAGCAAGCTTCAGGTGGGCAGAACACCACCTCAGGGAGGGGAGGGGAGGGGAGAAAAAGGGGAGGGAAAGGAGGCAGCAGAGCAGCGCCCTGCCTGAAACCAGCACCCCGATTGCAAAATATCTCCCCTCTGCCAGACATTTTGGCTTTCCAAGCTCCCCCCCACAGCACACCTGAGCCACAGGCCGGCCCCCAAGGCTGCCAGCTCCTGGTGTCAGTCTCCATGGCAACCCCACATTTGCCGTTCTGGTTTCTAATGACTTATTGGCATGTGTGGTAATTTGCAGAGCTTGGCAGGCAGAGAGTTTAGGGAGCTGTGAGGAGGGGCAGGAGGCAGGGAGGGCACTTGGCAGTCGGGAGGGGGCTCAGGTGTTGGAGGAGGACAGAGACACACTTGGTCCTGCCCCACCCTTCCTGGTCCCTGCTGACTGCTGTCCCAAGGAAGAGGGCTGCCTTGGGCCCAGGGCCTCCCTCCCTCTCTGAGGAGCATCGGCGATCTCCAGGCCCCTGCAAGGAGACAGATGGACAGACAGATGTAGCGCACAGCTGCTCACCTGTCAGGCAGACTTTGGCAGGCATGAGGGAGCTGACAGCCATGTTCAGCCACTGCAGGTCAGACCATTCACGTCTCCACTTGCTCCCTGAGCCCTGAGAACAAGCGGTCCCCTCTGGGGTTCGGGAATCCCTCAGCCTCATAGGGAGACGGGCGGGGACAGTGTCTCCACAGGACAGGTCCTCGCAGACACTCAGAACCAGGCAGGGCGGCACAGAAAGAAAGGCCAGATGATGTAGGTGCAGGGAGGGGGCCGCCAGCCAAGCCATCAATGGGGAGAGACGAGCAGGGCCTGACCCTTCGCTGTCGATGTTGCTCTGCGAAGCTTACCCAGCCTCAGTACTGCTTCCCCAGGTCACGCGGCGGGGAGCCGAGTGGCTGCAGTCCCCCTTCACACAGCTTCTCTGCCTCCCCTTCCCTGCTGCCACTCTGCAGTCGTGGGAGGTGGCCCTGTGTCAGAAAAGAGTGCTGTCTTTCAAGTTAGGTCCATTTGCGTTAAAACCCCGTGGCTACTGCTGACCCGCTCTGCGATCTTGGACGTGTTTCTTAACCCCTCTCCGAGCCTCAGTTTCCTTCTCTCTAATGTGGGATCAACAGCCCCAGCTCACAGGGTTGTGAAAATGCAACCAGCTCATACTTATAAAATGTGTAACGCATCATAGGCCCCAATAAATATGAGAGAATTTAGAGAGTAGTCTTTTAATTATTTCCCCAAATAAACAGGAGCAATGCGATGGATAATTTAAAGAATTCTGGTGGACTTGGTGAGGTTCTCTTTTTTAAATATTTGCGAATCGTCTTCATTCATTCAGTAAATGTTTATTGAGTATCTTCTGTGTGCAAAGTCCTAGGCTGGGTGCTGGGTCTTTCCTGGTGTATCAGGTCATCGTGAGTTGAGGGGCCTGTGTGTTCTCTGAGCAGATGGCATCTCTCAGGAGGACCAGGGCCATGGAAGTGGCTGCCCCCAGAGAAAGATCTGGCTCGTGAAGGCTCTGTCTAGGTCGTGTTCACTGAGAGCTGCTGCCCAAGTCCTCAGAAAGGGCGAGTCTGTTTTCAGAGCCATAAGCTGCTGCCAAGGCTTGAGGGTGCCACCAAGGACCACCCAGCCACCAGCTGGAAGAGGTTCACCTGCTGTCGCCTGCCATCGGAACCATGGCCGCTCCCTCTGCTGGTGCTGGGAGGGAGCGGGGAAGCAAAAAGAGCTGGGAACTTGCTTCTGCCTCTGCTGGCAGGTGGACTTCTACCCGCAGCAGAGTGTCTGTTCTTCTGGGAGCCTCCCCACAACCTCCTCTGAGATGGTGCCCCAGCGACGGTGGGATAGGAGTGGCCAAGCCAGTGATGGTGTGACAGGAGTGGCTGCCCGCTGTGTTCCAACCCCTCTACTCCACACTGTAGCTCATGTCCACAGTGATGATGGCTTGGGGACTCTGACCCTCGAGTTGAGGGTCGCTAGCTCAGCACACCTGTAACCTGCATCCCTCCCTAGCATCAGTTCTACCTTAGCCAGTTCCCCTGACCTATTGTCATCCACGAGAAACTTGAAGTCTAGGGGAGGGAGAGGACTTCCTGAAGTCACACAGCAAGTTGGTGCACAGGACTAGATCTAAGGCTTCTAACTTCTGGCCTCGTGCTACACATGTTACCTCTTCTCAAGTCTCCTCCTCCCACTGCCTTTCCTCATCTTTTACCCTGGAGCCCCAGCCCCGCCAGTCCGTCCCTGGTTCTCCAAGCAAAGCCACTCACTCCCAAGGCCACTTCCTAGCTCTTGCCACCTCCTGAAAATCACTTAGTGGAGCACCCTGCTTTCTGGTCACCACCTTCTCGTCTCCAAGCTTGCTGGTCTGAGGATTCCCACACCACCAGTCTTCTACCTCTTAGAGACCTTGGGTCTACTGGCACCTCTGGTCTCCTGCCACCCATTACCTTCCTTGGCCTTCCCTTCCCTGAGACCCAATGGATTTCATGGTCCATCATTTTAAGAATCTTCCGCCTCATGTCCTAAAGACCCTGTGTCTCTTTACTGTTCTAGTTTGGCAGAGTCCCAGTTCTGTATTAATTGCTCGATCTTGTTCCCTTTGCCTACATCCAGGCAGCTGAAGCTGCTGGACAAACACACACACACACACACACACACACGGACACACACGGATGGGTACTTCTACAAACTCACCATCCCCAACCCAACTTGTTCTTCAGAAGCACCTGGTGTTCCTACCATGTCTTCTGGTTCCCTCTCCCCTGAGTCTCCACCATGACTGTTTCACACCTCCCTCCCCAGACCTCCACCCCCAACCTTGCTCTCAGCTGAGGACCTCACCTCCCACTTCACAAAGAAATAGAAATTGGCAGGCAGAGCTCCTCAGCTTGTCCTCACCAAACCCTCAAAAGCACCTACCTCCGCATCGGTCCTCTCCCCTTCCTCCTGTTTCAGTTGGGGCAGCAGCGCCGTCACCCTGGGTCATGACTTCCGCCACCTCCGTCCTAGCCTGTCCTTGGCCTTCCAAGGTACAGTTCCCCACCGTGCTCAAATTTCTCCCAGCTTCACAAAACAAAACAACTAAAACCTTCCTCAAGCCCAATCTGCTGCCTCCCCATCTCTGTTCTCCTTTCAAGCCAACTGTCTTGGAAGAGTCGGTTCTGCAGCGCGCTCCCTTTCTGCACCGCCCACCCCTTCCTCAGCCCCTCTCCAGTCTGGCTTCCTCCTCCACCCGCTGCAGCAGCTCTCCAGATCCCTGAAACCAGGCAGCATTTTTGGTTTTCCACTCCTCCTTGACACTTCCCTTTCCCTTCTCTGACCCTGTGCTCCTGGCTTCTCTGATTACTCTGGAGTCGTCTTTGCTGACTCACCCTTCGCTTCTTCATCTTTTAAACATTAGCGTTCCTGATGCTCTGGTTCAAGGTGTTCTCTGCTGATGAGACGCTCTGTCCCTCCATCTCCACCACATGAAATGGCTTCCACTATCATCCACCTGCAGGTGACACCCACATCTGCAGCCTGCGTCTTTTCATATCGGCTCCGTATCCTCATATCCTACTGCCTGGTTGACTAAGCTGGATGTCCCAAGAGACCTCCGACTTGGCATATCTAAGGCAGAGTTGTGATTCTCCTCCTATATCTCTCCTACCTTCCCACAGCTTTCGTCCTCCATCTCTTCCAGTGTGGTCTGTTTTTGTGAATGGTACCATTTCAGACCAGTTCTGTGTGCCATAAACTGGGAATCATTGTCCACCCTTCCCTGTCCTCTCCTTACATCCAGTCTGCCCAGGTCCCAGCTGCCTCTAAAACGGCATGCAGATACGTTCCCCTCACTCTCCCCGTCTCCACAGTGCTACTTTTTCTCCTCAATAGTGAGGATTGAACCTAGGGCCTTTGCACTTAGCTACACCCCTAGTCCTTTTTATTTTATTTTATTTTTTTAAATTTTGAGACAGGGTCTCAAACTTGTGATCTCCCTGCCGCAGCCTCCCACAGTGCTGGGGTTGCAGGCACCACCACGCCCAGCTCCACAGCTCCACTTTGGTTCAGGCTGCCCCCACCTCCTGCCTGGAACACGGGGTCACCTTCATCAACTATATCCACCCCTGAACCTCCACTCTTATCTCTCAGCTGCTGCTGGAATGACCTTTTGAGGACGAAGATGGGACCCAGTCATGTTCTCCTATCACCTCGGGACTCTTCAGTGACTGCTCTCTAGGGCGATCAGGGGAACGTCCCAGTAGGATCTGGCCCGCACTAGCCCTGCCCCTTCCACTTGCTCCGCACTGGGTGCACAGGCACCTCTTACGGTTCCTAGACTGCTGCGCTCCTTTTGTCCTCATGAGCTTTACATATACTGTCCTCTGGGCCTTGTCACTCTGCCTAGCCTATACTTCTCCCTAAATTCAGGTTACCCTTCAGACCTGAGCTTAAATAACCCTTCCTTTGAAAAGCCTTCCTGTACCTCCAGGATGTTACCCAGCTTGCTGGTCCAAGGTTTTTTTTTTTTTTTTTGTGGGTACCGGGGGGTCGACCTCAGGACCTCGCGCGCCAACAGGCACCCGTGCCGCTGAGCGATATCACCGGCCCCTTTTTCGTATGTGGGATCCGGGAGTCGAACTCGGGCCCTCACGCTTGCAAGGCAGGCGCTTACGCCACTGAGCCATCTCACCGGCCCTGGTCCAAGGTTTTTTAACCCACCCTGTTAAACACCCCAACAGTGTCCCATAGGCTTCCTTTATAACACACATCATGACATAACAATGTCACCAGGTGCTTATTAGGCAAATGCCTGTTTGGGGCTCCAGGCTGTGGCCTAATGAGGATACAGACCCTATCTGTTTGGTCACCTTCCATCACTGGTGCCTGGTGCAGATTCCACATTCAAAAGTATTTGGGGATGAACTCGTGAATGAGAAGTCTTTCGGCACAAAAAGGATCCCATGGGAAAGGCGGAGGGACAGATGCTCCTTGAATGTGGCAGTGTCGGACCAGATGACCATTCCTTGCCAGTGGTAGGCTGTATAAAAAAGTGGGGCTCCTGCTCCTGTCCCCCTGCTCTTCCCTCCCTCTCCATCTCCAACTAAAGATCCCGCCCAGATCCAAAGGACGGTCCCTGTGTTCCCAGTGTGGGCTCCTCCTCACCAGTAGTTCTTTCAGGAGCCATAGCAACCATCGCTCACATTTGAATCGCTCTTCACAACCTACTAAACTCTCTGGCATACATTACGGTGCTTGGTTGTGTTTGTCCCTTGTACCACCTTGTGAGGATCACCTGCTTTACAGCAGGGAAAGCTGCAGCTCAGAGGGGCTCGCTGGCTTACTGCAGTCTGGTGCTGTGGCCCCCCGCCACGCCCTCTCTCCTGCTGCATGCCCACGCTTGTAGAAGAGAGGCTGCTGCCAGTTAGAGATTACCCGTAGTAGTGGAAGGAGGGTGGCACCGAAGACAAACCCACACAGGGTGGGAAGGAGGGCGTGTTTGGATGTAGTACATGCTCTGGTTTGTAGTAGACTGACTACGCTTAAGTTGGCTTTGCAGAGCTAGCTGGCCTCTTGCTTTTCTCATAGATCCTTTTAGCCCCTCATTTCATCCCAAGGACAGAGTACTCTGGGATCCCAGGAGCGGGAGTGGCCGGAGAACCGGTGAAGCGAAGAATGAAGACAATGGAAGCCGATGAAGGACAGTGGCTCCTTCCCCCAATCACCTTGGCCTTTGCCTCCTCTGCCAGCCTCTTCCCTGCCTCTTGCTGTCTCCCAGATGCCCGAATAAAGCCACCTGGCCTGTTCGCCAGCCATGCACTGCTGCCCCACACCTCCAACCTTTCTCAGGCTGCTCCCCTGGCTGGGGCTCTTCACGGTCTCCTCTCTGGGCTGACTTTCCCAGACTTCCGTACTCACCTCTAGGAACAGCTTTTCTGGGAAACTTTCCCTAGGCCTGGAGAACTCCTCCCATGTGCTCAGCACACTGCACACATCCTGCTCAGTGCCCTTCTTTGCTGGGTCTTTCTCTTCTGCCGTAGTTCGGCACAGACTCAGTTATTCACATGGGCACTCCTGGTGCCTGGCATGCAGCAGTAGCAACAAAATAACACACATTGAAGGCTTGCTGTGTCCTAGACGCTGTTTAAATGCTTAATTTTAACTTCTTGAATGCTCAAAGCAACTTTTCATTTTAAAATAAGCATAGATTTGGCAGAGGAATAAAGAAATGTACAGGGAAGTCCTGAGAACCCTTCATCCAGCTTCTCCCAGTGTTAACATCTTGTCTGACTATAGTACAATATCAAATCCAGGAACTGCCCAGGGTGGTGGTGCATGCTTGTAATCCCAGCACTCTGGGAGGCTGAGGCAGGAGGATCACAAGTTTAAGCCTACCCTGGGCAATTAGTGGCTTAGCAAGATCCTGTCTCAAAATTTAAAAATACAGGGCTGGTGAGATGGCTCAGCGGTGTAAGCGCCTGCCTTGCAAGCGCGAGGGCCCGAGTTCGACTCCCGGATCCCACATACGAAAAAGGGGCCGGTGATATCGCTCAGCGGCACGGGTGCCTGTTGGCGCACGAGGTCCTGAGGTCGACCCCCCCAGTACCCACAAAAAAAAAAATTTAAAAATACTAAAAGGGGCTAGGGATGTAGCTCAGTGCAAAGGTTCTGGGTTCAATTAACAGTACTGCAAAAAAAAAAAAAAAAAAAAAAAAGACAAGAAACCGACAACTGATATTTGTATAATCCATAGAATTTATCCAAATTTCACACCCAGTTGGGTGTGTAGCTTTGTGTAACTATCACCACAATAAAGAATCTTAACTATACCATTGCAAGACTTCCTCTGCTACCCTTCTGCAGCTGCATACTCCTCCCATCCCTAACTTCTGGCAAATACCAATCTGTTCTCCATCTCCATAATTGTATTATTACCAAGTGTTATACAGATGGAATCATCCAGGCTGTGATGTTCTTGCTATTGGCTTTTTTGACCTTAGCATAATTTCCTTGAGGTTCATGCAAATTATTGCCTGATAGTAGCTTGCTCCTCTCTGTTGCTGAGTAGCGCCCTGTGACAGGACGGGCTACAGTTCGTCGGTGGACATTTGCATTGCCCATTTTATGAGTGAAGAAATGAACTTGTCCAGGTCACATGACTAGTAAGTGGCATTTAATGAATGTTTAGTAATAGGTGTCAAATAGATGCTTATTGTACCGAGCTCAGTGACAGTGAGGGTGCTTTACGCTCTTCCGTAAGTGCCCAGCATGGTGTGCTGCACATCGTAGGTTTGCCAGTGAGGCTGTGGATGAATGGCATCTGCACTCAGTTTGGTAGCAGTTGTGTCCAATTTATCTGCACCTAAACATTCACGAGAGGAATGCAGTATATCCTTCTCATTATCTTACGTGATATCTGTACTTTCCGTTTTACTTGGAGTTATCAGCAAAGGAAAATTGGAATAGTAAATACGATCACATACAGGTCTGGCATTTTATTGCCTAAAATGCGCAAAGCTATTGGTTCCAAATTAATATGTGCCATATTTGCATGGTATTTTGCATCTAATTTGCGGGTTGCTCATTTGATCAAAAGGCAAAGCAACCTCCCAGCTCCTGCCTTTTGCCACCACTGCCCTCCCAGCTGGTGCCAATGCAGTCTGCAGAAACAATCAGTGGGGTCCTGAACATGCCCATCCTAAGCTGAAAAATCTGCTGGGGTGTTTTTGCTTGTGGAAGAGGTAACAAGTTGTTGCCCCTCGGCGGGGGCCTCAGGAGATTTAATTAAGAAGAATTTGTGGAGCTGTTGGAAGTCCTCACCCTCAGGTGTGGAGAGCCAAATGCAATTAAGTGATTGGAAAGGAACCCCAAGTTGGACTAATCTTGCCCTGGGCACAGTGCCCAGGAGGCAGGTTGCTGGAGCGCCTACCTAGCCCCGTTCTTTGGAGAGGTGAGGTGATGAGACAGTCAAGCCTTACCTTCAGGGATATACTAGGGACAAGTGGGACCCTCACGGGAAGACTTTTGCTGAGGGTGTGTGGAAATGTGTCCTGTGGCCTTGAAGGAACCTCTGGTTTTGGCCAGTGGAGGCTGTACCAAGGGCCACAGGTAGGATGGACAGGAGGGTAAGACTGTGGGCGCTGCCCTCAGGACCTGCCAGTGGCTTGACTTGCCTCAGAGCTATGCAGGGTAATTAGATGCCACGCTCAATCCTACAGGGCCTAGCCCAGCAATAGTTCATGGAAAGGAGAGGCCATGTTAACAGGCACATGGGAGAAAGTGTCCTGGGGAACTGGGACCCACACTGGAAGAACAGGCCCGGGAATGTATCTCTCAATGGCCATAACCACACTTGCACAGAGGGTCAGAGAAGAAAAGTTACAGGAAGGCATGGACAAGGCATATATGGGTCTAGTGTGGTATTCACAAGCAGTTTAAAGTGAGACTTCAAAGTAATTTTGTCTGTTGGGCATGTCATTTGGTTTTTGTTTTTTGTGTTTTGAGACAGGGTCTTGCTATGTAATTCAGGCTGTCCTTGAACTCACTATGTGGCCTAGGCTGGCCTTGAACTCATGGTGATCTTCCTGTTTCAGCCTCCCAAGTGCTGGAACTATAGATGCGTGCCACCAGGTCCTTTGGGATTGTACCTCCAACCCCTGTGAATGCAGAAGTGCTCTGCTGTTAGAGCCACTTCACAGAGAGGACTGAAGAGTCATTGTCCCAAGGAGATGGAGCTATGGTTGAGATAATGTCTCCCAAATGCTCCCGTGGGAATGGCTTAGTCTTCAGTCATGGGGTATGGGGCGGTGATAGGGACTTTAAGAGGTCGGGGCTAGTGGGAGGATTTAGGTCCCTGGGGACTTGGAGGGGATCGTGCAACCACTGTCTCTTCCTCTTCTCCCATCCCCACCAAGAAGTGAGCGCCTTGCTGCCCCCATGCTTCCGCCATGATGTGCTGCCTCATCACAGGCCCAAAGCAATGGGACCAATGGATCATGGACGGAAGCGTCCACATCCGTGAGCCCAAAGAGCCCTTCTCTATGACTTGAATATCTTAGGCATTTTTAATAATAATGGAAAGGAGACTAAGCCAGATGGAAAGATAGCTGGAGAGATACAATGGACTGTGAGGAAGTGGGGCCACTGCCATGTCTGATGTAGGAGTTCTGAGTATTCGCAGGACTCACGTGGAAGTTTGGTACTTGAGGGAACAGAATGTGGAGTAAGATCAGAGAGAGAGATGGTCACTGGGTTAACACTGAGGGTTTAATGAGACTGTACAAGCTCGTAAGAGAGCCTGTGATGGGGAGGGGAGGATGGATCCCCAAGGGCGGGTGGGCGCCTGGAAGGCAGCAGGTGTGTGTTGTTCCAAGAGGGTTGTCAGCCAGGCTGACTGCTCCCATCAGGAGCTCCCAGGGGCTGAGAGCTGGCAAATGTTATGAGAAGAGTGGGGAGATTGCAAACCAACTCATAGAGGCTTGAGCAGGAGGGGTCTGTGCATAGAAGGAGGGACAGACCAACATTTTTATTGTTGTTCTTAAAGAAGGATGAAGGGTAGACAAAGGACGTTTCCTGAGGGTGAGGGAAGGGATGAGATTGGTTTTTAAGAGGTGGAAACCTCTCTGCCATGAGTCAGAGCGAAGGCAGGCGGAATGAGCAGAATGGGGAGAGGTGTGGGAGGCACAGGGATGGAGGCGAAGGAGGCCTGCTGGCCTCCAACAGCCCCATGAGGTCGCCAAGGTCATCTGCTGAGGGTGCAGATGGGAGCACAGTGAGGAGCAGATCTCGAAAGGGCTATGCAGAGCATGCTGGGGCAGCCACCAGAAAGGAATGAAAAGCCTACAGCAGAGAGCATGGGAGGAAGCTGGCATCAGGAATCTGTAATGGGACTGGTCTGCCAGCTTCCCTGTTTTCTTCTAGGATGCTTTAGGAAGGGACGCTTTCTAATGTTTTAATCAAGGGGGACAGCAGTGACCTCAGCCTGCTGCAGAGTGACCCTCCCAGCCTGGCCTCTTCCTGGACAGCCCAGCTGAGAAGCCCATTCCCCTGGCCTTGCTGTGTAAGAGAGCCAGCCCTTTAGAAAGCTTGAAACCATTTCTCCTTGGCCTGATTTAGGAATGGATGCGGTTCTGAGAGTCCCATTTGCCCTCTACTGCTCCCCTTGCACTGTTTTCATTTTTCTCCCTCCTCCGCCTGGCCACAGCCGCTTAATAGCCTTGGAGAGGGTCAGCCTAGGAAGATGAATGCTGGCCTGTGGGGGACCGTGTCCTGCCTCTCCATTAGGGAGGTGATGGAAGGCAGGGCAGGGGGAACAGAGAAGCCAAGGAAACACAGACACCACAAGCAGCTCCGGGGTGATCCAAACAGCATTTTCACAGGCGCTTGGAGGATGCTGTGGCTCAAGGACCCCTGATCGCTGGTCTAATTAGGTCTGACTTGGAGTGCGTGGGGTGCATTTCCCAGAGTCCGGTGCACAGTGAGGAAAAACCAGAATGGGTTACCAACATGTGCCGCAGAGAAGCAAGTAACTGATCCCCACATACGTGCACATACAGACTACAGGGCCCCTGATGGCTGCCCCATCTGAAGACTTGGCGCATTCAATGAACCCAGATGCCTTAGGTGACCCCAGAACACAGCTTCCTACTCTGCATTCCTTGCTGTTGCATGTGGCTTCCTGAAGGCCAGGTTGGAAAGGGAAAAGGGCTGGGAAAATTCCTAAGGGTGGTGTCAGGGCTATAACCCAATATGACATGGCCCCATTCCTACCTGTGTCCTTGCTGACATGCTCCAGGTCTATGAGCTGATGCCTGTGGATGCTGTCTGCCAGAGGAAAAAGCAGGAGTCCCAGGTCGCTGCCCTGACCTCCTCCCCCATCCACCCCAGGATTGGCTGATGCTTCCTTGCACCTGTGGCATCTGTCAGCTCATGGTCCATGAAAGATGCAGGGGAGGACACCTGAGGAGGAGAATCTGAGATTGAAGGAACATCCTTCAAGCCCCTGGAAATGGGTTCTGGTCTCACTACTGACCTCTGACCTCAGCACCCTGTGTAACTTGCAAGGACTCACCAAGGCTTTCTGGGCCCTCACTTCCCTACTGAGGCCATTTTTGTCAGCTCAGTCCCCGGAAACTTTCAAAGAGCAGAAAGGAGTTTAGGAAAACCAGATTCCACTAATCATGAAATCAGCTATATCTCAAGTAGGGGCATCTCTAGCTATCCCTAGTTTTATGACAGGGCTAGGGTATGCTTCTCAGTTTCCAGGCAAATGATTGAAGTAATCCTAGAGCCATCTGAATTTTAAGTCCCAATTCCCAACAAACCAGCTATTTGGGGCCGGTGAGATGGCTCAGTGGCTTAAGCGCCTGCCCGGCAAGCGTGAGGGCCCGAGTTCGACTCCCGGAACCCACATACGAAAAAGGGGCCGGTGATATCGCTCAGCGGCACGGGCGCCTGCTGGCGCGCGAGGTCCTGAGGTCGACCCCCCGGTACCCACAAAAAAAAAAAAAAAAAACAAACAGCTATTTGAACTTGGGCTTATTATTCTTTAACTGAAGATCAAACTTTTTATCCAAAATATAAGACTTAACAATTGCCTTACACAAGTTGTTTGTGAAAATCAGATAATGTATGAGAGAGCACTATTCAATTTTTTAAACCAGCACCTTTTATTATATTTATTTTTATTTAGATAGGGTCTTGCTAAGTTGCCCAGGCTGGACTCAAACTTGGTGATCCTTCTGCCTCAGCCTCCCAGAGTGCTAGGATTATAGGTGTGTACCACAGTGAGAAAATTCTGAAATGTCCCGTCACTGTTCAGGGGCTGAGAGGGGCTGGTGGCAGGGAATATGGAAAGATATTGGGGCTTGAGTCCTATGGACCAGAGTTCTAATCCCACTCTTTGTGAGACTGTGGACTTGGACAAGTTGTGTTTCTCCTACCCTCAGCCTCATCATCTGCAAAGTGGACACAAGTAAATCATGCTCGAGGATTATTGGACTGTATAGAATGGTGCTTATTTGCTTACGGGTCTGCTTATGTCAGTGCCCCCAAATGTTGCCCCCTGCCCCCCATCCTAGCCCTTCTAGGCTTTCTAGTGAAGGGCGGCTCATTTGCACACATTTCCAGACTCTGGAAATGCCATGTGACTTGTACCCTCCCCAGGGTCTCTAGTTGTGGGTTTCTGTTTGCTGCCAAACAGCAGGCGCATGCTGAGGAATGCACGATGGATCAAATGCAGCCTGCAGAGACCCGGAGACCTGGCCATCCCACGGCATGCCCCCTCTGTTGGGGCCCAGCTCTCCCCAGCCGCTCCACCATGAGCTTTGCCCAGCAATTCTGGGGCAGGTGCCTGGGGACATCAGTACTGGAGAGAAATTCTCATCCCTGAGGAGTGGACACACTTCCTGTGCTGATCCTATTTGACCCAAAGGGCAACCCCTCATTTCCTGCTGCTACCTCTGCAATTGATTCTGACAGTGCTTCCTTTGCTGCAGCCTGGCCAACTCTTCCTGTCAAGGACATCTGGAAGCCCTTACCCTCCCAGCTGGCCCTTATGGCTCCCAGCAGGATGGCACTTAGTCCATTTAGACCATTTGACCAGGCAGATGTCTAACCCCTCACCCCCTCTTGTCGGGTCAGTGGACTACCTGCCTCAAAAGTGCCCTTCAGGATAGAAGGACATTTTAAAAATGGTGGCGCATGCCTGTAATCCCAGCACTGGGGAGGCTGAGGCAGGAGGATCACTGTAAGTTTGAGACCAGCCTGGGCTACATAGCGAGACCCTGTCTCAAAAAAGACAATACACACATACATACATAAATGCAGATTCCCAGATAACCCTCCAGATTAATTTAATAGATTGTAGGGGTCCAGAAATGTTTTTGCTTTTTCTTTTTCCTTTTGGTGCTACAGATCACTGAACTACATTCCCAGCCCTTTTTACATCTTTATTTTGAGACAGAGTCTCACTAAGTTGCTAAGTTTCCCAGGCTTCCTCCTTCCTCAGCATCCCAGAGTGCTGGGATTACAGGCCAATATCACCACACCCGGCTCCCACAGGAGGCTTATGCATGGTAAAGTTTGAAAACCATTGGTGCATCCTTTCCCCCTGGTTCTACTGAGGTAGAACCCATACAGTGAAGCAAACATCCTAAGCATGCAACTGGATGAATTTGGACGTGGGATCTGCAGTGTACCCATGTTACCACTCTCAGATCGAGGCCTAGAACATATAGAGCATTTCCACCCACCCCCACTTCCTTGTACTCTATAACTCAAGGAGCTAATCACCATTTGGAGTGCTAGCAACATAGATTCGTATTCGGTGTTTTTTAATTTCATGTAAGTGGAGCATTTGACTTCTTTCTCTCCACATTATGTCAGTGCTACCTGCTCTTACAAGAGCAAACGACCTCATGTTTCCCAGGCATCACCCTAAAGCCCTCTCATTACAGTTGTGTGTCCCCCCCACCCCCAGCCTTATGCAGACCATCACACCAGATTCTCAGCAGCTGGGGAGGACCCAGGCCAGATCCCCAGCTCCCTCTCGAGACCACTGCTAGGGACATTCATTTGTAGTGTGTGGATTGCCAGAGTCCAGGCACATTCCAGATGAAATTGGCCAATTTAAGCTACAAATGAAAAGACAAATGAGATGGAAATTGCCCTGAACAAGCCTGCTCCTCATCATTAGGTATTGGGCCTGACACGCTGGGCTGTGTAACCTATTTCAGCCTCTTCCTGCAGCTGAGGTTGGAAAGGCTTCCCTGGTGGTGGGAGACACCATCTCCTTCCCACGCAGTCAGGCAGAGGGGCAGCCCAGGAGGTTCTGAGGGGAAGCTAGAAGGTGTGTGTGTGTGTGTGTGTGTGTGTGCATGGCGGGAATGTGCAGAGGACACCAGGCTGCTATCAGAGAAACAGGGCAGCACAGGAAGAGGATTCTGTCATCTCCAAAAAGAAAATTATGTATATTATATGTAGTGTTCATCTACTAAGAGGCCCTGTGCTACATGTTCAAACTATAAAGATCAACGAGATCTTAGGATCTTAGGCGCTCCCAGCCCAGGGGAAGAAAAGAGAGAAAGTGCTGGTGGTGATGATGATAGGGATGGCCAGGAGAGGTGCAGAATGCATCTGTAGAAGGGAGAAGGAATCCCTGGAAGGACCAGACAGGGTGGCAGGAGAACTGGAGATCAGCATGTACACTGGAGAGGGCAGGCCAAGGCCATTGCTAGGTGAGGCTAGTCTTCCATGATAGAAACAAAGCAGGAAAGGAGAAGATTGGCCTGCTGTCTGCATAAAACCAGAGAAGGCAGCTGTGAGGACCCCGAGAAAGAGAGCCTGGCAGTGCCTCTGCAGGCATCAGCATCAGTTCTTGGGCGGGCAGGGAGTGAGTTCATGCCATGAATGGGGAACCAATGAAGAAAATAGTTAAGTGGTGGCTTATCTACTGTTATGTAAAGAGGGACCAAAGACCCAGAAGCTCCTCATGGCTGGGTCTCTGTCCCATCCATTTCTTTCTTAAAGGAGTAGTCAAGAGGCAGGGAATTCAAATTTGTTTTCATATAGACCCAAGCTAAATACAATTTTTGTAATAATAATAACAAACACTTATAAAGCACTTACCATGAGCTAGGCTGTTCTAAGCTCTTTGCACATATTAACTCATTTGCATAATAAGTATGGGGGGGGCTGCAATGCATTCCAAAGCCAAACACAAGTGTCTCTCGAACTATGCACATACATATCGTGAAAGTTGATTGTGAACCGCTGGCTACCATAAGAGCTCTGAGCCAACTCTTTCTCTCTGGTGACCATGAGGCAGAAGTCTTGGGAAGCAGTTCCAGGCACTTGAATAATTCCTGATTGCAGCTCACCCCTCCCTTCTTTTCCTCTGAGCTGAAGCCCTCTAGGCCAAGCCCCACGCAAGGTGCTTAGGCTGGGAGGAGACCCTAGAGACAGCACAGAGGCTGTGGCTGGTCATTACAGAGTGTGGCCCTTTCTCCAGGGACTGCTCCCTGCCCATTATCAGAGCCAGAATCCATGTGTTTCACACCATAGTGGATGTTGCTAAGCCTGAATGCCACCAGGGAACTAGTTTCCATAGTAACAGAGGTACAGTAGCCTCTTCTTGACATTCTCAAGGGATACATCATAGCCCTTCATGACTCCATGGATTAGAGACTACCATGTAATTTCCCCCATAAAACGCAGTAACGTATGACTGAGGAATGTAATGAGGATGGCTCGTGAGGGCGCAGTCCCCTGACTGTCACTCAGCCAGGAGGTTTCCCTGCATCAGCTCACAACACTTGGGGGTGAGCAGTATATACTCTTTGGTGTCAGATCCCAGTTGGTACAACTGCAGAAGCCGTGTTATGATAAATCTGAGCATGCCAGTGTCTACTGTCCCTTCCAAACGACACTAGCTAGAAGGGACTTCCCATTAAACACGGGAGACTAAACACATCCATGTGACTCTGCTCCTTCCAAAACCCACACTAAAACAAAAGAGTGACAAAGATCAAGCCCACAGGGCAAGGGAGAGGAGACGGAAGTCTTGGAAGCTGGGAAGCTAACTGACTTGAATTAAAAAGAAAAACCTAGAAAGACCCACAAAGAGGGTAGTCCATGAGAAATGGACAAATTCCTGCTATAAAACCACCGAAAGGCTGAAAAACTGTCAGTACCTGAAAATAAGGTCTGGAGTAGGGCTCGGAACAGGAGAGTGCGACTCCAGATCACTGCCTCACCCCATTTCACCCCAGGACTGTGTCTGGTTTACCCCAGAGCCTCCCAGAGAGAACTTTACTTTCCAGAGAGATTGAACTAAAAAGGGGTTGACTTGGGGACATGGCTATACATATGGGTGAAGATGAGGCAATATGTCAGAAAGATGGGACCCCGGCGTGGTGGTGCACGCCTGTAATCCCAGCACTCGGGAGGGTGAGACAAAAGGATAGGCACAAGTTTGAGGCCAGCCTGGGCTACATAGTGAGTTCAAGGACATCCTCAACTACATAGTGAGACCTGTCTCAAAAAATAAAAATAAAAAGATGGGGATTTGCTGAAAGTCTGCAAGCCAAATGAGCAATGCTTTGTCCCTTTCCTCCAGTGGCTCCAGGAATGCTGGTAGCTGGACAAATGGTGACGTTGGGGGGACTCCCACGGAACCCTCCCATGGTGAAACCCACAACAAGCTCTGCCCGTGCACATGGGACTTCCAGTGCCTCACTGTAAATATGGACTTCTGGCCAAGACTTACTAGATTTTTAAGGAAAGCATCTACTATGCACAGCCTAGCCCAAAATAAATAGAAAACAACAATTTGAAGAAAGCTAATACTATGCAGGGAGGAAACCCAAAAACCATAGACAGCCCCGCCAACATAACTGATATCCTCCAAGAGCTAAAAGAGGATATTATGCCACAAAATAAGAACACAGGGCTTTTTAAAAAATTGATATATAATTTATGTACCATAAAACTCAGCCTTTTAAAGTGTACAACTTGATAGTTTTTAGTATATTCATAAAGTTGTGCAACCATCACCACTATTGAATTCTAGAATATTTTCATTATCCCAACCAAAAAAAAAACAAAAAACCCATATCCATAAGTACTCACTCATTCTCTCCTCTCAGCCTCTGGCAACCACTAATCTACTTTCTGTCTCTATGGATTTGCCTATTCTGACATGTCATATAAATGGAATCATCTAACATGCGGTCTTTTGTGTCTGGCCTCTTTCACTACGCATTATGTTTTCAAGGTTCATCCATGTTATAGCATATGTCATTACTTCTTTCCTTCTTGTGGCTGGATAATAATATTTTCCTGAGTGGATATACTGTGTTTTTCAAATCCATTTGTCAGTTGATGGACACTTTTGGGTGATTATTGCTTTTTAAAGAGGCTTAAGAAGAGTGAACTCTGGAAATCTAAATAAAATTTTAAATGAAGTTTTGAATAAAAATTTAAAATAACTTTTAAAATTTAAATAAAATGAAGATGATTGCCAGGGTCCACCAGGCGACCAGCACAATTCATGGAAAAAGACTCCCCACAAAATCCGAATCAGAGCGCCATAGTAAGATCCCATCGCAAAATAAAACAAAACAAAAAAGAACCCCACAAAGACACAACATTTTGAAATTTCAGAAAGTCGGGGATACAGTGAAGATCTTCCAAGTGTCCAGAAGAAAAAGGACAGGCTTTAGAAAAAGCAGACTGCAGCAACTGGCAGCAAGTAGATGACAGAACACCTTTACACGTGTGAGGGGAAGTTCTTTTCTTTTCTTTCTTTCTTTTTTTTTTTTAATGTGGGTACTGGAAGTCGAACTCAGGACCTTGCACTTGCCAGCAGGTGCTTGTGCTGCTGAGCCATCTCACCGGCCCAGGAAGTTCTTTTCAGTGTGAAATTGTATCCATAAAAATGTCCAATCAAACTATCAATTAACTGTGGAGGTTGAATAAAGACATTTTCAAACATGCAAAATTGTTAAGAAATTTACTTCTTTTTCAAAAGCAGCTTGGGCCCAGGAATGTAGCTCAGCAGCACAGCACCTGCCTGGCAAGCGTGAGGCCCTGAGTTCGATTGCCAGTACCAAAAAATAAAATAAAATAAAATAAAAATAAAAAGCAACTTAAGGATGTACTCTTCCAAAACAAGGTGGAAATAAAGATGACATGAGACCCAGGGGCAGAGACAAATAGAATGTTGATCACCATAGGACAAAGACTGGGAAAACAAGCGCTGGGAGGTGGAAAAGGGAGTTCTTTAAATTTTCTCCAAATGCTTATCTATGTTTTTTTCATTTTTCAATACTATATATTTGTTACATGCAGATACAGAGAGCCAGCAGCAGAGGAGAAATGTTGCACAAACAGGAAGTATAGAGACTTTCTATAGAGGGCAGATGTGGAGCTCTGAGGCTACCAGGTTGCTTCAGATGCCATCGCCCCACGTTGCAAGATGGCCTTGTCCTTCATCTCACAGCCCTTGGGGCTACAGTCACATCTGTTACAGTCTGCCTGTCTGTCTGTCTGTCCTGCTAGGTTGAGAGCTTCCTCAGGACGGAGGCTGGGGCGTGGGCTTCGTCTCGTATATCTGTCCCCTGCGGCTGGCAGAGAGCAGGCACAGAATCAATGCTTGAGCGAATTCACGGAGAGAGAGAGGGAAGGAGGTGGAAAAAAGAAAGAAAGAGGAGAAAATTGAAGTGTGGCTTGAGGGAGCGCGTCGCTCAGTGGTTAAGCACAGACTTTGAGACCAGGTTGCGGAGTTTCAAATCCCAGCTTTAGCTGTACGGGTTAATCTCTTGTGTCTCAGTTTGCCAATTACAAAGGAGGATAAAAGCATCAGAGGGCTTTGGTAGGATTGTATGTGTTAATACACATAAAGCACTTAGAATAGTTCCTGCTGAATCCTAAGTGGTCAGGAAGGGTCAGCCTGTTGTTATTTGACAGGTGAGGAGGGGACCTCCTCTCCCAGAAATCAGAGAAGTGTGAGGGTTATGGTTGGGGTCTAGAGTGGTCCCCCAAAGGTTCATCGTGTTGGAGGCTTGGTTGGCAGCTTATGGGGTTTGAGGAGTGATTGCATCATGAAGGCTCTAACTTCATCAATGGACTGATCCATGGACGAATTCCTAGCCCAGTGCATGTATCAGAAGACAGGGCCTACCTAAATGAATGAAGTGGGTCACTGGGGGTGTGGCTTTGAAGCGTATAGTTAGTCCCCAGCCCCTTCCTCCAACTCCCTCCCTGCTTCCTGGCTGCCAGGAGCAGCTTTCCGCTGCCACACCCTTCCACCCCTGATGGGCTCCCTTGCCATGAGGCTAAAAGCAATGCAGCCAGCTGCCCAGGAACATAAACCTGTGAAATTGTGAGCCAAAATAAACCTTCTCTCCTTTGAGTTGTATTTCTCAGGTATTTTGTCACAGTGGCAGAAAGCTGACACAGTTAGCCTTGAGGAAGGCAGGCAGCTTTGGCTTCCCTCGGGGTCTCCAGCCTGAGAGCAGCAAAGCCAGCTCCTAAAGTGGATCATTCCTGAAATTCAGAACTTCAGAGTCGAGAGGGACCAGCCGTTGTGTAGCTGTGTACTTGCCCAGTGTCCCATCACGTACCCTTATACAAGTCACTTCCCTGCTCTGGGCGCCATGTCTTCCTTCCTTGAAAGCCCTGACCTTCTGAGGAACAGCTTGCCTTGCTTTGATGCGGAAGTTACCCAAGGGACAGGCACCTGGTGACATCAGGAGGTAGGGAGAGACTGTCTCACACCAGCTCTCTCTACCTGCACAGGGGACTCCTGACATGGACACAGGGACAGGGCTGCCATGGGCCAGCTCCTTTTCCCAGGGGGCAGGGCTGACCTGGGGCAGCACGGGGGAACCCAGCTGCCTCATCAGAATCATCTGCACGGGAGCGAGCCCAGCCTACCACACCCTGCACACGGAATGAGGGCCCAGAGGAGCGGGATGGGCTCCAGGTGACTCACGAGGACACTCTGGGTTTGAGAAATGTGTCAGGGGCTGGGCTGTAGCACGGGAGTCACCGTTCATCCAAGTGCCTTTTCCATGTGGGATCTGAATCTCTAATCTTTCCAACCACCACCCTGCAAAGCAGGTATTATTACTCTAATTGTACAGGAGAGAAAACTGAGACCCAGAGCAATTAACTTGCCAGACATCAAACAGATAATGAGACAAAGAGCCAAAATTTTAACTCGGTCCTTCTTTGCTCTTCCCATTGCACAGCTCTGCCTTTCTGCCCAGGCCCTAAACAGCTGCATCTTCCCTGACTCCAAACAGATGGGAGGAAATGGGTGGAGCCGGGAGGGAGTGGGTTAATATAGCACTCAGGGGGCAGAGGAGGGGACTTGAGACCCCACTGCCCACCTCTGCTTTGCCTCTGACTCCCTCTCCCTTTCTGGCATTTTGCAGGCACACAGCCACTGTTCTGACAGGGCATGAAGCAGTCCACAACCTCTGTCTTCTCCTCTTCCCAGCCTCCTATTGTCTCACTAATTAAAGACGTCCTGAAAAACTCCCCCTGCTGTGTGCTGCTTGGCAGTGCGCCAGCATCCTGCTGGGGAATGCAGTGGTGGGCACCTGGCACCCAGCACACGGAGACACCTGGGCACAGGCAGGGGCCAGCTGGGGAAGGGAGGTGGGAGAGAGGGAGTAGCCCAGGGGTAGGACAGGCAGTGGCAACGCTTCCGCCCCACAGCTGGGAGGATGGGGGTCAGGAAGGAAAGGTCTCATAGCCTCCTAGCTAGAATTGCTCGGTCCCCCTTGGTCCTGTGTGACCTGCATGGAAGCACCTGCCTCAGAGCCCTTCCCCCGGCTCTGCCCTGTGCCTTATGGTGAACAACTCTCTGGGGTCCCTGGAGCAGAGTAGTTTTTAGGGGATGCAGGATTTCCCTGGAAAACAGGGACAAATTGGTCTCCCTGCTCTGCTTCATCATTCTCATCTCAGTTCACAAGTCCCCTCCTCAAACAGGCCACCATGTCAAAACAGCACCAAGTCCCTCTGTCCTATTACCCGGCCTGTTCCTCAGTCACCTTTCCATGACTGCTGTAACAGCACCACCAGTATAGCGGCTTAAAGCAACACACACTTGTTATCTCATAGTTGGGCCGGTCAGAACTATGGGTGAACTTGGCTGGTTTCTTCAGGTTTCAAAAGGCGAAAGTCAAGGTGTTAGCCAGGCTGGACCCCGGAGGCCCTGGGAGAGGTCTATAGAGGAGGGGCAGTGTCTGTATTGTGCACTGCAGCCACCCCTTAAACAGAGCTTGGTGCATAGCAGGCTGTTGATGTTTGTTGAATGAATGAAGGAATGAATGAATGTCACAGTGACTATTGATGCCTGGTGGAAAAGGGAACTCATGGCAGGGATAAAGAGGCCTCTGAGAGCCTACACCAGCACTGTGGACTGATGGCAGGCAATGTCAGGCAGGTCAAAGTCCCCTTCCCCTCCAGCCCTGCCTCTCTTCCAACATGGAAAGGACCACTAGGAGCCCCGATGCTCAGTCTGTCCCTGCCTGGGGAGAAAGGGCGGAAGTCATTGCTGGGTGGCTGCTGGGTGGTGATGAGGTGGAGACAGGGCCTGCCTTGCCTACACTGGGTTCAAAGCCAACCCACCTGGGACTTCAAACAATTAATTTCCCCAATCTGCAGAACGATCAGCTTCTGAGGAAAAACAATTAGCCCACTGCAAATTGTAATTGTCATCTCACTCCTGATTTTAATTTGGACTTATGAGGGCTAAGTGATTCTGGCTCCCTCCTCCCCCCCACTGCCCCCAGGCCTGGGGCCCTCACCTGCCAGCAGGCATTTAACTCTCAGCTGCCCACCCTGTGCCCGAGGCTGAGGGATGCGGTAGGGGTGGCCCAGGCCCTGGCATGGGCAGCAGGAAGGGGAGAGAGAAGAGAGCACCTCCAGCCACAGGGGAGCTGCCTGTTTACCAGGCTCAGAGGCAATCAAAGTTTTATTGAACAGAATTGACTACTGGCTGGCTCCTTGTCACAGCCAGTTACCTCTAGCTGTGTGGTCTCTAGGGGCCCAACTTCAGGAGTGTGTGTCTGCCTCCCCCGGGACAAGGCGGCTCCACGGGCCTTGATCTCCTCCACCTACCTGAGCACGAGCCGTGCATCTCTGCAGCTGGGAGAGGAGAGCTTCGTATGGGAAAGCACTGGGCCTGGTTAGTCTAACCCTAACTCCTGCTAAACAAATTCAGACCCAGGAGGGAAAGGACTTGTCAAGGTCACATGGGTCAGGGCCCAGCAGGGTCACACAGCCCCTCCTGCTTTCTTCTTATGGCTTAATTGTCTTTTCCTCTGAATCCTCTCTCTCCCTTTCCCCTTCCCACCACCCTGTGTTTTATTGGGGTTTAGAACATCTTTCTACTCTTGCTCTTGGTTTGTACCCAGCGCATTGATTGCCTGGTGTATTCACAAGTTCAGCGAAGAAGGAAGCAGGAGTGCCCGTCCATGTCTCCTGCCCGCCATCACTTAGCCTCATTTCCAGTAGGCTGAATCCACTCACACTTCCATCCATTCACTCCTGCATGCAGTGCTGCTGCCCACTGAGGAGGATGGCAGGTGCTGGGGACAAGATAAGTCAGGCCCCTCCCTACCTTCAAGGACCTCACAGCCTAGTGGTTTTCAAACGTGGAGCTGCCCATCCCAAAGCCCCCAGTCCTCCCAAGACCTCGGCAAGAAGCCTCCCTCAGGCCTGGGCAGCAGCAGCAGGTCAGGGGAGGACCAGGCTCCTGCTTCCGCGCCTTCCCACAGAGGGGTCAGAAGCTCGCCTGCCTCTTTGAATCACTGCTGCTGCTTGAGGCATTGGTTGGAACCAGGAATTCTGAGGTCTTTTCCTGGCTTTGACCTTGGTTTTCTCTGTGGTCTTCTACAAATCCCTTAACTTGGTTTCCTCCTCCCCAAAGCCAGGGAGTGGTGGTTAGGGTGGATCATCAACTCGATTGGCTTTGGGATCCACCTGGGGGGTTGGCGGAACATACTTCTAGGTGAGCCTGGGTGGGTCAGTAAGGTGTGACCTTGGGGTCTGGTCACCTGGCACTGCTGGCCTGCTCTGCCTCGTGGCTGCCATGAGCATCTGTCGCCGTGATGTTTCTGCCTTGGATCTGGCTAGGAGAGGCCTCACCATCCTTGTCTGCCGGGGGTAGCAAAAGCAGCTCAGCTAGTGAAGGGCTCTGGTCTAGCCAGGAGCAGCCTGGGTGCAGACCTGCTCTCACCATGGGGTAACCTTGAGCCCTTGAGCCTCACTTCCTCATCCAAAGAGCAGGGAAGGTGGTGACCAATCATGAGGTCACAAGTCCATGCAGGCCCTGGCCCCTTGAATTAAACCCATAGTGCCACATGGAAGGACTTTGTCGTTGATGTACAGTAGACATCCTCACTGGAAGTGCTGGGGAGCAAGAGAGCACATGGAGCAGGGAATGGGGGAGGAAGGGATCTCTCTACTCCTGGGGCCCGCAGGCTTCTTCCAACTCTGCATTGAAGGACTCTGCATTGAGGCCTATCCAACAATGGAATGGCCTTGCGGGAGACCCCACTTCACGTTGGCATCTGCGTCCTTCCCCGGGCCTCCCTCTCCAGTGGCTGGTGCTGGTGGCGCCTCCTCCCGACCCCTCCCTTCTTTGCACCCGCTCCCTTACACACCACCCACCCCTGATCAACCAGTTCCAGCCCATGCTGTCCTTACAGCTCTGTCTTTGGCTAGGCTTGCATGCTAAGAGTCCCCAAGTAAGTGGTAGAGATGGGATTTGAACCTTAAGTCTTTCTAATCCAGTTTATGCTAACACTGTTCAATAGGAATAGAATATAAGTCACATGTGTGATCTTAATATTTGGGTGGCCACATAAAAAAGTACAAAGAGGGCTGGTGAGATAGCTCAGTGGCATAAGCGCCTGCCTGGCAAGCGTGAGGTCCTGAGGTCGACCCCCGGTACCCACACACACACAAAAAAAAAGTACAAAGAAACATTAACCCCATATATCAAAACATTATTTCAAAATGTCGGGCCGGTGAGATGGCTCAGCGGCTTAAGCGCCTGCCCGGCAAGCGCGAGGGCCCGAGTTCGACTCCCGGAACCCACATACGAAAAAGGGACCGGTGATATCGCTCAGCGGCACGGGCGCCTGCTGGCGCGTGAGGTCCTGAGGTCGACCCCCTGGTACCCACAAAAAAAAAAAAAAGTCATCAATAATGAACTTATTGAGATAGATTACATTCTTCTTCCATATTAAGATCTCGAAACCTGGTGTGCATTACATGTACCGAGAGCCTCAGTTTGGACTCGCCCCGTCTCACGGTGCTCCGTGGTGCTGCCATCTTGGACAGGCCTGTCTTTGTCCTGCTGTTCCTTCCTGCTGAGTCATCGGGTGACTCAACATAATCAGAGCCCCCTTGCCTGTCTCTGATCCCCCCCACTTCCTACCTACGGTTCTGGGGATCCCACCTTGCCTTCTGGGCTTTGGAGATTGGTGCTCCTCTTCCCTCTCACCTGCCCTCCTGCCACCTGTTCTACCCCTCCTTAGCTCTCCTGGAGAAAGCATCATTGTCAGACAAGAAACCTTTAAATAGGTGAGACACAGGTGACAAATGTTCCTCATTTACATTCAGGTTCTTTCTGGGGTTTTTGGCCTGTTGAATGGCACCCCTATCAAAACATCTCATTTGGAAATGTCAGAGTGGCTTTTGATAAGTCATCTGTCACTCGGATGGTGGCTGACAGAGCCGGGCAACAGTGTGGTGGTATCTAACACACTTTGGAATGCATCTTTTGCCATTGTGTAGTGTTTTATTTATTCATTGTGGCATGGAATCCCTCTTGAAAGAAAGACACAATTAACCCTGCCAGGCCAGGCCTCCCGAGGCCTTCTCTCCCCCTTTCTAGCTTTCCATGCCCCTGTTCCTTTCCTACCTAGAGTCAGTCTTCCTGTCACAGTGGAACTCTGAGCCCCTCCTCCCCCTCTGCCGCAGCAGCCCCCCAGGAAGGAATGGAGGCTCTGCTACCCTGTGGGGAGCAGGGACACATTTCTGGCCCGGGCTGGGACCCTGGATGGGGGTGCTGAGGGTGCCCATCTGGGTCCTGCCCGGGGTCTTTGCAAACAGTTCACCTGTGCAGGGCAGAAGCCCAGCCTTCTTCACGGCCACCGTTCCCTGGATGTCACTGCCCGCTCTGCCTCCCTGTCCTCCTCCTGTCCTCCTCCCAGCTGTACTAACACAGGTGCCCACAATTCCTATTTCCTCTCAATTTCAACTGAAACAAAATTTTTTTCAAGAAAGGAACATTCACTAAAAGCTAAAGAAAAATAACACACATACCCAAAAGAAAAAACACAAAAAATAAAAAACCCAAAGCACCAGAAAGCAAAGCTACAAGTGCCAAGTTTTTTCAGGTCATGTATTTTTACTCGAAATAAAAGCAGTCAAGTCCCTGATGATTCAGGCTGGACTAGTCCAAGCAGCCTGTCCCAGCCCCTTCCTTCATCTGCTCCCTGGTACCCAGAGCTCCAGCTCCTCACCACGGAGGTCTTCTCCCCCACTTCTTCCACCCAGCCTCCTCTCCTCGCCTTGGGGGTTGGGACCTGGTAGTGCGGGTGAGCAGGCCTGCTGGGATGGTGGTACTCAAAGGGTCTGGGCACTGAGTTAGGGGAAGGAATCGCTGCTGAGGGAGCCTTTCCGGAGCTCAGTAAATGGAGAGGGCAACCCTGGTGCCAGCCCGTGTCACCATCATAACTGCACCTGAGGTCACCCTGAGGAAAGTGCCCTGTGGGCCCACACGTGGCCATGTTGCAGGACGCACTGTCCTCTACCTCTCGGCAGTAGGCTCGACCCATTCTCCATCCCCCCATTCTCTGACGTCTGGGAAGGAGAAATACAAATGTAGAACACGGGTACGGTTGTTCAGCACGAGCCTTCCCCCGTCTCCTCTCGGGGCCATGTTGTGATATCTACGGAAGTTCTAGAGAAAACAGCTCTCACTCCAGGGCTGGACCAACCTCGCTTCAGTTTTAGCTCTGCATAACTTCGTGTGTGGCTCTGGGCCAGGAAGTCGCCTCAGCTTCCTCAGCTGTAAAATGAAGGATGCCAGTGTCAGGGAGGCAGACCTGACACTGTGAGCGCTCACCCTTGCGAGTCCTTTCTCCATTTCATTCCTGTCCTCCCCCTCGCCCTGTGCTTCTGCGAGGCGGAGAAGGGACTGAGGTGAGCTGCAGAGCCCTCCTGCCCCCAGCTCAGAGAGGGCAGGTGCAGATGGGTGAGCACATCAGCCCTCTGACCGTCACCCACCTCTCAGACACGCATGGTAAAGCCTGCTCCGTTGGCTCCAGCCAGCCACCCTTAGGGAGGGACTGCCACCTTCACAGGATGCTTCCATGAAGGGAGACCCCACTGCCACCCGTGGCAAACCCCACCTACCCCAGGCCATACTGACGGAGCATTAACCACATGCCAGAGCCTGGGCTGCCAGGACGGAGGGACCCAGCCTGGTCCTTGAGAACTCATCCTAGGGAGGCAGACCGGGGCCCTGTGGTTCCTGCTAAACTAGGGCAGGTGCTCTGGAAGCAGGAACAGGAGATGTCACAAAGGAGAGGGACAATTGAGCTGGCACTTGGAAGATAATTAAGAGCTCCCCAAGCAGAGAGTGGAAGGACATTCTAGAACAACAGGTTCAAAGACATGAAAAGCACAAAAGAGAACAGCCGGCTCCGGCTCAGGGAGGGTTGAGTGTGAAGAGGAGAGGAGGGGAGCTGGGAGCTGGGAGCTGGGCAGGCAGAGGGCTGGGGCTGGAGAGCCAGTGAGCTCTCATCACAGGGGCAGAGAGGGTGGGGAGACCGTCTGATGCAGATGGAAAGCCCAGAGGGCAACTGCAGGATGGAGAAGCTCTGTAAGGGCAGCTTCAGGGAGGAGAGGGGACCCTCGGCCAGCCATGAAGGGGTTAGAGCCAGTGGAGGGGGCCATGGCTCTAACCACTGTCCCATCTTACCAACCGCCATTCCCCGGGGGACCCATTTCCCTGATACTGCATTGTTGCAGCGGATGGATAGAGATGTGCACATCCCCACCCATACCTACTGGGAAAGGGAACTCATTTATTAAACACCTGCTGTATGCCACAGTGTCGGGCAGCATTATCACCTTTAATCTTTGAGATAATCCTGTGAGGCACTAGTCTCATTTTATGAGATAGAAGCTGGCACTCTAAAAGGTTAAGTAATTTGTTCAAGGTCACACAGATAGGAAGAGGCCAAGGCAGGATTTGAACCCAAGTCTTTCATATTCTAAAGGCTTTGTTCTTTCCACCACTCATACAGAGTGTTTGGTTTCCAACTTCCTGAATCTGATCTTCTTCTATCTAGCTCCTGGGGTTGTGGAAGAATTTATATGACACTGATGCTGCTTTCATCATTAGAAGGCTGTCACCAGGGTGACAGGGAACAGTAGATATGGAGCTGTCACAGTGGGAAAAATGAGGCACTGAGGAAGGCCCTCCATCACAGCCTCTGGATTAGAGGCAGCCAGTGCTCTGCCTGGCACAGGACTCCTTGTCATAATTCTGCTTCCACTGTGTCCCCAAACTGGTCCTAGCCCCTTCTTGAAGCAGGTAGAAGCCAGGCCTCCAAAGGCACCCTGAGTTCTGAGAGACAACATCATATTTTGTGGCAGGAGGCCAACCCAGCATTTTTATGACCCAGCAAGACTAAAGCAATGGTGAACATTGGGGGACCAGAGACCCCACCGAGACTCTAATAAAGGTCGTGGACAGTCTTTCCAGAAGGACGCACCTGTGCGCGCACACAGACATGCCTGCATACAATTGTAGCCAATTTCCAGGCCCTCTGCCGTCCAACCAGGGACTCAGGAGGTTAAGAGGCTTTCTCTGGAACTGCAGGTGGGTTAAGTTTATAACAAACAGTTTCTGACAGTGTCTCCCTTCTGACCTCTACCCTACCCTAAAGCTCTTGGGGAAAGTAGAGGAAAGGAAACCCAGATCCTGTCATTATTTAAAAGAGGGCGTTGGTCCCACCCTGCAGGTCCACCTGCTCGATCACTGCAGCCCTCTGCCTGCTGCCGCCTCCCCCAACACACGCGCACACGTGTGCACAGCTACACGAGCACGTTTGCACACCCGAGGATGGGGCATAACCCCTGCGGCATGAGAGAAGGCACTGGGCCCTTGTTCCTGTGCCACTTAAAGAAAACCGCCTGAGCTGTAGCAGTGCCATGTGGAGGGGTGGGAGGAAGAGGAAAACCCCTGCTTTGGTTGTTCCAGAGCTTTCTACTGATAGGCACTTTAACACCCTTCATTTCTTAGTCTCCTCCCAGCCAGACACTTGGTAGTGAAAAGGGAGGTGCCATACACAGTGCTGCACTTGAATTGGGAGGGAAGAGAGACTTCAGCCCAGATGAAGCTGCATGGGCAGGACCACCGACTCTATTGCTGCAGTTCTGAATGCCCAGGCGAGAGAAGCCTACTTACTCCTTCCTGTCACATCACCACGACACATCCTTTCGTTTAGTGGCTAATGGTCTGAATGTTTGCCCCCACCCCAAATTCACATGCTGAAACCTGATGTCCAAGGGGAAGTGGGGCTTTGGGAAGTGTTAGGAAGTGGGGCTTTGGGAAGTGATTAGCTCGTGAGGGTGGAGCCTTCATGAATGGAATTAGTGTCCTTAGAGAAGTGGCCAGAGCTGCCCTGTCCCATTGCCATGGAAGCCACAGGGGGAAGATAGCCCTCTGTCTGTGAGTCAGGAGGCCTCACCAGACCCCAAACCTGCCAACACCGTGGTCTTGGACTTCCCAGCTCCAGAACTGTGAGAAATAAGTCCTGTTGCATATAAATTTCTCAGTTTATGGTATTTCTCTATGGTAGTCCAAATGGACTCAGACAGTGGCAAATCGAGCTCTGAAATAAAATATAATGTGATTATAAATGTAAGAGTTATAGGGCCGGTGATACAGCTTAGTGGCATAAGCACTTGCCTAGCAAGCGCAAGGTCCTGAGTTCGATTCCCAGTACCCACATTAAAAAAAAAAATAGAATTATTATGTCAAGCCAGGTGTGGTGGTGCACAACTGTAATCGCAGCACTTGGGAGGCTGAGGCAGGAGGATCACTGTGAGTTCAAGGCCAGCCTGGACTACGTAGTGAGCTCAAAACTAGCCTGAACTATACAGTGATATCCTGTCTCAAAAAAAACTGAAAAAAAAATTATTACCTCAACCCTGCTTTTAATAGCTGCATGATGGGGATAATAAATAGAGTCACGAGAATTTAAAAAGATAATGAATGGCAAGTTCCTGGTGTAGAAGAAGCCCTTAATGAAATTCACGAATTTGATTGCGGCTGTTGTAGCAGGACAAGGCATCTACTGTTGTTTCCATCTTAGAGCCGAGGAAACTGAGCTCAGGAGGCCGTCGTGGGGTGTAGGTGTGGAGGGCAGGGGTCTTGTCTTGCCTCCGTGGTTCCCCGCAGCGGGTGGGAGCCTTGGTGGGCATTTGTGGACTGAAAGGCATTGCCCTTTGTTCAACAGGGCCCTGGCACTGGGACACTGGGCCCTAGGCTCCCCTGGTCAGGCCAGGCCCATTCCCTTGGGGAGGTGAGGAGACCCTTACGGCCCACTGGAGCCCTGCAGGCACTGGGCCTCTGCAGAGCTGCCCAGCCGTGCTGTGTGCCCCTGTGCTTGCTCACACAGTGGGACCCCCAAGGCAAGATCTGAGGCTGCCTGACAGGAGCCCCGCTTCACAGACTGCAGGTGAGGTGTCATGCAGTCCTAACGGTCCCCATGTGGTCTCCTAAAAAATCTGGGCTGGCTTCTCTGCTACATACTTCTGACAACACTTTGGGCAAGTTAGATAACATCTATATGCCTCCGTATCCTTATCTGCAAGATGGCAGTGGTAATAGTAAGAAGGCATGGGGTCCTGGGCTTGGAGCTGGCCAGGAAGCAGCCTGCCATGAATGCTGAAGCCAGCCGTGGAGGCCTGGCCCTGCAGTCAGGTGCCTGACAGCCTCTGTCAACAGGGAGGCGAGGAGGGAAGTCCCTAGACTGCAGCCTGTGGGCCTCGGGCTGGGGGAAGCCAGCAGTCACAGTTGGAGTTCCCTGTGCTCTAGCTTTCATGAAGCAGGAAGGAGACCAGAAAAAGCAAGAAAGGGAAAAGAAAACCCCAGCAAATTCTCCTCTGTCTTCTCCCAGCTCCACAGCTCCAGGGAGAACTGAGCTGCATAATACAGTGGGATTTAATAAAATGCCTTAACTCACGAAGTTTGTCTGCTGCCAGCTCCTTAATTAAATTGCCTAATGCTGCTTTGTGATGGCAGCACAAACCCCTGTGTTTAAAGAGAGCGGTGTTGCCGGTGTTGCCATGGCACTCCTGCCAGGGTGAGGGGCAGGAGGAGCATACAGATGAGAGTCGGCCTTTCCAGCCAGCCTTGCCCCTACTGCCCACCCCCTACAGCCACACACACTGAAGTCAGGCTCTGGTCTCCCTTCCTAGGGAAGGGTTTAATCCTTGCCGAGAATGTAGAAATGGGAGGTTCCGGGATGTGTGCACAGGGCGGAGCTGGGGGTTGGGGGCGGCAGTCTGGCACAGGCCTAGGCATGTAGGGTAGCCCTATGGGAGCCAGGGGCAAGCAGCCATCTCCACCGCACCTGGAGCACTGTACAGACACTTCTTAGAAGGTTTGTGAAGCCCCCGACTGGAGTCTGGGCTGGGGGAGAGGAGAGAGAAACTTACTTGCTTATGGATTTTCCCCTTGGTAGGCACTGGTTCTCAGCCCTGGGTTTGCAGTAAAACCAGATGGGGATTCTTTTTTTTTTTTTTTTTTGTGGGTACTGGGGGTCGACCTCAGGACCTCGCGTGCCAGTAGGCGCCCGTGCCGCTGAGCGACATCATCTGCCCTTTTCTTGTATGTGGGTTCCAGGAGTCGAACTCAGGCCCTCGTGCTTGCAAGGCAGGCGCTTACGCCGCTGAGCCATCTCACCAGCCCCAGATGGGGATTCTTCTCCAAATATTTTATTATAAAAAATTTCCGACAGCTAAGTTGCAGGAATTTTACAGTGAGCAACCGTATACCCACCACCTACATTCTACCATTAACTTTTCACAAGACTTGCTTTTTTACTTCTCTCTCTCTGTCTATCTGTTCCTTTATCCATCCATCCATCCATCTTATTTTTGGTGCACCTCAGAATAAATTGCAGACATCAGCACACTTCTCTCTAAATACTTCAGAATTAACAACTATAAGGTTCATGTTTTCTTTACAGTTTATTTTTACTTTTGATGGAAAATTTATATACACAGAAATCCTAGAAAGTTTTTCTTTAATACCATGCCTGGATCCTACCCCATAGAGACTGATTTAATTGGTCTAGAGTGGGATGTAGGAACTGGTATATTTTAAAAGATCCCCTATGATTCTATGGTGCAGCCAGAGTTGAAAAACAGCGATAACAAGAAATGAATACTTGTCTTTTTTTTTTTTTTTTTTTTTTGTGGGTACCAGGGGGTCGACCTCAGGACCTCGCGCGCCAGCAGGCACCCGTGCCGCTGAGCGATATCACCGGCCCTTTTTTCGTATGTGGGTTCCGGGAGTCGAACTTGGGCCCTTGCGCTTGCCAGGCAGGCGCGTACGCCACTGAGCCATCTCACCGGCCCAATACTTGTCATTTTTATGTCCCCCAGGCAGAATGCAGGGGCTCTCCTGGTCACATGTAGACTTATCCCCTGCTCACACTTCAGTTGCCACACCCCTTCCTCTGGCACACTGCACGTGTGCAGCACCTGTGCGTGTTCATGCGTCTCTTTAGTGTGCACGTCTGTGTATCCATAGCGTGGGGTGGTCTCTCACCGTCTCGTGCATGTTTGCAATGGCAGAATCCGTATCTGTCTCCGAGTCTGTATGTGTCCCAGCAATGCGGCTGTGCACATGTTCTCGCGATAATCAGCATCCTTGTGAGGATCAAGATTCAGGCAGGGGATGGAGATGATGATGCTAATGGAGGGTGTTCAGAGTGATGTGTGGTGATGGCAGTGAGCACAGGATGCTGCTGATCACAGCCAGGGACAATGTATATGGCAGAGATGGGTCGGGTGACATTAACAGAGGGGGTGGGCTGACTGTAGTGATGGTGTGGCAGTAAATGTCAAATGGTGGTGACACTACTGATGTTGCCCGTCCCAGATAGAGTTATGTGACAACAGATGCTCATTTGCCACAGATATAGGATGCCTGCTTGGGAAGAATGCTGGCTGTCACATGGCAGGAAGGTTGGCCTCTCGGCCACTTGGGAGCCCCATGGCTGCAAGGTGCAGCTCCTGCATTCTGAAAGACAACCTGAGAACCTCCCCACCCCTGGCCTAACTGGGTCCCTAGAAGAGGCTGCAAGCCCAGCTGGCCTGTTCCACAGCGAATGAGACAGAGCTCCAGTGTCGAGTATGCGGATCATCGGGAACATTTACTTAGGATGAACACCCAGGCTTGGGACACCAGCCCTCTCATGATCAATAGAGATTTTATTTGCTATCTGTGTGGTTTCCTGTTCCCTTCATGCCTGGTAAACTCTGGGGAGGATAAAGGCAAACTGCTCTGGCTCCCCCTCACTTAACCCAGGCAGCAGGGGGCAGAGCCAAGCAAAGCCCCAGAAAAGCCCCAGAGCAGTCCTGACTCCGGAGCTCTCTCTCCGCAGGCTTTGGCTCTCTCCTCTGGCACTGCTCTGACTCTTACTGGGCTGCAGAGAAAGGTCTAAGGATGAGAACAAGGTTAGGGCTACCATGACACACATACGCATTCTCTCTCTCTCTCTCTCTCTCTATATATATATATATATTCCCAGAAAATGATGCTGAAAAATAATTTTAAAATAACATTGTCCAACCCATTCATTTACAGATAAGAAAACCAGCAACAAGGGGGTAGCACATAAAACTTCTGTTGAAAATGACAATAAATGCCAGATGTGGTGGTGCACACCTGTAATCCCAGCCCTCGGGAGGCTGAGGCAGGAGGATCGCTGTGAGTTCGAGGCCAGCCTGGGCTATATAAGCAAGTTCAAGGCCAGCCTGAACTGCATAGCAAGACCCTGTCTCAAAAAAAAGAAAAAAAAATAGAAAATGAGAATAAAAACACCTTTCTTGTATATAATATTACTAATGCCAAGTGAACATACTCCTGCGATCCGACTGGCTTTTAGAATGGCTCTTCGTGCGACACTTCTCACTCACCTGACAGATGGCTCCTGAGTCCCTTCGCAGATTCTTTCCTCGAAGCCACAAGCCTGGGTGTACTTGCACAGCACTCGCAGCTTGCAGGGCTTGAGTCACGCTTGTGTTTTCAGTCGATCCGTGCATCTCTGCAAGTAAGACAGAAGGTGCTATTCTTATCCCCATTTTTCAGAGGAGAAGACAGAGGGTCCTTAAGATGAAGCCTGTTCCCCGAGTTTGCACAGGTAACGAATGCAGAGACCCTGTGTGAGCTCCCTGGGGCTGTGGTAATAAAGCACCACAAACACAACAGAAACTTCCTGCCTCCCAGCTCTGGAGGCCGGAAGTCCAAACTCAAGGTGTCGGCAGGGCCGTTCTCCCTTAGAAAGACGTGGGGAGAACCCTCCCTTGCCTCTTCAGGCGTCTTTCTGCTGGTGGCCATCCATGGGGGGCACTCCTAGAAATAAGATCATAGTCACAGGTGCCTGGGGTTAGGACTTAAATACACCACTTGGGGATGGGGCACAACTCAACCCACAACGGCCCCCGACTCCATGCCAGTGGGCTCTGCCACGTGCTGTTCATGTGCTGTGCTCCATGCCATGCGTTTTCTCCTCCATCTTCCGTCACCGAGGACAAGGTGCTCCCTCTCCTGCAGTACAGCGCGTGGAGCCACTGAAGCACCTTCATTTTCTGCTCTTCCCAGATTATTACAAGCTACTGAAGTGGAATTGTGAAATATAGGTGGGCTTTTTGTCTTTTTTATTCCCAGACAGTAAAAATCCTTAAGGCTTGCTCTTAATTAGTTTAATTTTGAAGCTTCTAAATATTGATTTAACCTATACTCCTTTGTACTTGCCGCAGTCCCTGAATTATGCCTGTTATTGATTGCAGATGGAAGCATTCCCTTCCACTAGCTCAGGGCTCTGGGCGCCACTGGCTCTCCAGTGGGTGCACTGGACCGGAAGGCATGGATGGGCATGGAGGAGAGTGAGCCTATGCCTGGCTGGCGGGCTTCCTTCCCTTGAGGAAAGGCTGCTGACCTTAGATCAGGGGACTGTTTCTTTCATTTGGCTTGGCCCAGGTCCAAGGGAGATGATTAAGAAGAAGTCAGCTGAAAGTCTCCCAATTCCACTCTGGGCTTGAGGAAGAAAGACCTAGGCAGTGGGGCTGGAGGAGGTGAAGGGTTGGGGTTTAGAGCCTAGGCTTTGGTACTAGCCCAAGCCCTGGCTTTACCTGCTGAATGTTCTTGGGGGGAATCCTTATTCTCCCCCATCTGTGAAGTGGAGCTCATCACCCCTATATCACAGTGCTGTGGGCATGCCATGCAGACAACTAGTCCAAGGCCTGGCTCCCAATCAGGCTCTGTCAATGGCTACTGTTACTGTCACTGTCCTTACACTGGGAAAACAAGGACTGGATTGGAAGTGTACTGGAACTTCTACCTTGCTCCCATTACTTGTTTACTCTGTGATCTTGGGCAAGTCACTTAATACTCTATTAACATGGGGATATTGGCATCTGTGAGACTCAGATATGTCTTATTTCCACTGCTATGAGAGAATTCCATAGACTAGGTAGTTTATAAAGAACAGAAATTTATTTCTGATGGTTCTGGAGCCTGGGAAGTCCAAGATCAAGGTGCCAACATCTGGCAAGGGTTACTCTCCGCTTCCAAGATGGCGCCCTGAATGCCGCATGTCTGGAGGAGAAGAATGCTGTGTCCTAATAGGGCAGAAGCAGAAGGACATAAAAGGACTAGACTCCCTCCCTCGAGCCCTTTCATAACAGCATTAGTGGGGGGGGGTTGTTCATGATCTAAACACCTCTCCAAAGGCCCCACCTGCCAGCATTGTGACATTGGAAATTAAGTTTCCAATACAAGAATTTTGGGGAATGCATTCAGACCACAGTGACAGGAGATTTCAATTGCGAGGAGCATCCGGTCCTAAAAGGTTATTATTGTTGATGGCCATAGTAGTTATTGCCTCATATGGCCCCTTCGGCTTCCTCTGCCCTCATTGTCATGTCCAAACCTCTGGCCAGCTGCAGTGGCCTCTTCACCACGTAGCTCACACTCTCAGGCTGCTTTCTCCTTGGAATTCACCTTCTACATTTTTAATCCCAGACCCTTTGTCCCGATGCTTCTGTAAGTGTACAGTCTTCCACCATCTGTGCACTCCCTGACCTGCTGATCCAGGCAGCACTTAACGGGCTTCACCGAAGTACAGTTTGCACGCCATCAAACTCACCATTTCTAGTGCACAGTTCAGTGATTGTTAGCAGATTTCCCCTGGGTGTCTGCCCAGCTTCCTATGTGGGGCAGATTCATGCTCTCTCCCCTAGGTTGAGTCCTGCTGCCCTTAACTGTGATAACTTTTATGCTCTCGTAGGGTGTTTTGTTTTTAGCCTGTGAATCCTCACCTGCCCTCCCCATACTTTGTATCCCTAGCCCCTCGCATCCATAAAGCACCTAGTTTACAGTCAGGGCTCTGTTAATGCTCCTCGGATAAACAGTTTCCTTGTGGCCAGAGGAGGTGGAGGCACGGGGGCTGGCATTCTTGCCAGGGAAGCTCATCATATATACATATATTTTTAGCTGAGCACATCTAGGTGTCACTGTCCTTGGTTTGTAGAGCTGACCCCTAGAGGTTATCGCATTCACCTGCAGCAGCTGGAGGGCCCCACCCAGAATCTGCACTTAGGAAAAGTTTCCTAGCTGCCCATGCTGGAGAGGGACACAGCAGAGGGACTGGGAGAGGGGATGGCTAGGGTGACCCTGGAATTAGTGGCAAGGACTGACAGGCCATTCTCACTGCATGGGGGAACAGAAGGAAAAGAAAAAATAGCCCCCAGCAGGGCTCAGCTGCAACCGTTTATCTCGCGGCTGCCCGAGACAGCTGACAGAGGCAGAAGGCAGCCCCCGTGCAAGACCTAGGCCCCTTCCACAGTGTGATTTATCTCTGAGCTTCATCCGGCAAACCTGCTGATGAAACGAGTCTCCTTTTCTCTCCACCTCATCAATTTTCACTCTGATTTCATTTTCCTTTTCCGTTAGAAGGGGTCTGTCCTTTCTCTGCGTTTAACAGACCTGCTCCCCCTGTGCTCTGCCTCCCTCTCTGTGGAGTGGATGGGGCCGCTCCCCGTGCGCCCTTCCCTTGCACTGCAGCCCTGAGAGGATGAGGCCCAGACCTCCTCTCAAGCTGCTGGAATCGCTGTGGGTGCCTTCCTGTCTATTAGTACCCAGGCCACAAAGCCACCGCCCCAGCCAGCCTCAGCAGCTCACGGAGAGATGAGCATCGTGTTGAGCAGGGAGTATCAGAGGGTGCAGGAGGGAGCAAGGGATGGATTCTTAAGAGGTGTGCCGGTGGTCAGGAGGACTTCGCAGAGGTGCAGTATGACCCGACACTTTATAGGAATTTCCTGTTGCATAAGTGAGGAGAAGTGCTTCTGGGCAAGAACCCCACGTGTGCAAAAGCATGGGGACAAGAAAGAGCATTGCTTGCGTCTCTCTGGAGTCATCCCTCTTCCCCCATCCTTGCATGAGCTTGCAGGGTTCCCTGGAGGCTAAGGGGTAAACTAGGCCCCTGCCTGCAGGAGGAAGCCTTTAAAGAATGAATGCTCCAGGGACCTGGGAATGGTGGTGCTTGCCTGTAATTCCAGAACATCGGGAGACTGAGTCAGGAGGATCACAAGTTGGAGCCCAGCCTGGGCAATGTAGCAGTTGCCCTGGAAGTCTGCCTCATACCCCAGCCTGATCTAAGAAGGGAGGCCGGGGAAGCTGGTGGGTCAGCAACTGGTCGTGGCTGTCCATCTGGCTTGTGACAGAGGCCAATGTGGACATCTGTGGGTGCCATCAAGCTGCGTATTTAAAGCTCTACAGGAGTGGCCCTCTCAACCCTTGCAGGAAGTGCTAGGGACAGAGGGCCTGCTCACCTCAGCCAGGAGCACCTGCAGCAGGGCTGTTTGGTGTCACTAGAGCAGCTCAGAGGACTGTCCTGGGACCCGAGTCCCTGCTGTCCGTGACATCAAAGAGGGCAGCTCCTCCCAGGAGTGTCAGCCAGCAGCGTAAAGGCTCCCAGGAAGAGGGCGCCCTGCTCAGCTAGAGACTGAGGTGTTGCCCAGCGAAGGATCTGGGCCTCCAATGAACTGAAGGTGGATGGAAAGGGCAGGAAACTCTACCGAGCCCAAGCACTCCACAGACATCTTCGTGTTCCCTGCATGAGGCCTCTCCCCACCCACAGATGAAGAATCCGAGAGAGGGTGGCCAAGATCACACAGCCGTGCACAGGGCTCTGTGTTTAACCCCTCGCCTAAGCTCCCAGAGAGGCGGGTGGGGTCCACAGGATTTCCGAAGGGGAGCCTGAGGCAGCCCCAGAAGGGCGAAGGCCCACATAGGATCCTGTCAAAGCCAGGAGCAGAAAGCTGAGTGAGAACAAAGAGCCTTCCTCACTCAGGAGCCAGTGACCGCGATGGGCCGAAGCGGCCATGGAAGGTCGAGAACCAGGGAAGGGGACTGGGGCACGTGCCCTGGAAGACATGCTTGGGATGGTGACATTTTGCAAGGAGGGTGACAGGAGAGTCAGCCCAGACACAGCCACCTCCTAGGTGCTTGATCCCCCTGGGCTTCTGAGCTCCGAGACAACCCACCCCTGCACCCCGCTGGCCGGCCATTCTTTCCTTCCCCCTTCCTATCTCTTCTCCAGATGTTCTCTGAGCTGCTACTGTGTGCCAACCTGTTGGAAGAGCTGGCAGCCTGGAGCAGAGCTCCCGCCCTAAGGGGCTCACAGTGGGACAGGCAGATGGGTAAACACCAGGCTGCAATGGGGGAACACTGGGCGCCATGGGAGCCTGGGAGAGGATAATGGGGAGTCAGAGAACGTTTCCCCGAGGATGGGCAGAAGCCCTGGCAGCAAGGGGAGGTGGGCTCCCCTGGAAGCCACTCTCCACACCTCGGGGCTGGCTTGGCTTCCCCGAAGCCTGTTTTGGTGTGGTGCAATCAGACAGAAGTGACCGTGTGCTACCTGCTGGCACCTTCTGGCCTAATTAAAGGATAATGAGGCAGGCTCCCTTCCAGGCATGGCGCTCTCTCACCCTCTGCTGAGGCCAACCAGAAGCCCCGGCGGAGCAGAGATTCCTGCCTGACCAGAGGACCCTTCCTGCCAGGGTCCAGAAATGGGTCCCTGACCCCTGGTATTCCAGAGAGGAGGGAGGGCAAGGCCACCCCTAGAACTTCCTCCTTGACCAGGGCTCTCCACCCTCTCCACTGTGCCACCTGGGGTCAGGTGAGCTCTGGCACAGAAGTAGCTGGACTGGTGAGGGAGAGCGCTAGGGTCCAGCCCTGAGCCCCCACATGCTGGCTGTCAGGCCCCATCGGGTCCCTTAGTGTCCCTGAGCTTCGGTTTCTCATCTAGAAAGCACCCGCCTCCCACTGGTGTTGGGAGGATGGAGTCGGTGAATAAAGTGAGGAGCAATAGAAATTTGGGCACACGGAAGCCCCCAGCAATGTTGCGTCTTCGCCCTAAGACTCTGCTTTATGTCCTCATCCCAGCGGTCTCAGAGAGAGTTGAAAAGCCCTCACCAAAAGAAATGCTCAGAACAATGATCTGCGAGCCTTTTTAGCTAGAGCTCAAGGCAAACCATGTATTTTGTGTCAGAAGCCTGTACACAATTGTGTGTGTGTGTGTGTGTGTGTGTGTGTGTGTGTGTGTGTGTGTGTGTGTGTGTGTATTTGTAAAATAGAGGGAAACTCCTTGAAATGACACTTAGAGCCTGCTGTGATGGACACATGTGCCTGGAATCCCAGGACCCTGGGAGTCTAAGGCCGGAGGATGGCAAGTTTGAGCCCAGCTTGGACAACTTAGTGACTTAGTGAGACTCTGTCTCAAAATAAAAAATGAAAAGTGCTGGGGATGTATCACAGTGTAGAAGGTCCTGGGCTCAATCCCCAGTATCAAAACACAACAGAAAAAACAGTCTGGCTACACACAATGTACTCTGACATCTTCCATTCTAGTTCATCTTTTTTAAAAAATGCGATCGTACCCACTTTAAATTGTTTTCGTGGCCAACCAGTGGGTTGTGTTTTCACTTCACAGTAGAACCCCCACCACCATCCTGAAGGCTCTGGATACCCAGAAATCCATAGCAAACCATGCTTTTCTTACGGGGCTCACAGCCAGGCTCGGCAGATGCACAGCAGATGGCGAGGACAGAGCTGCAGGTCTGTTCAGAGGGTCTCCTGTGGGAGTAGCCACCCTTCCCTAGGGAGACTGTGGAAAGCATCATGGAGGAGGTGGCATTTGGAATGGGTTTTGATGGCTAAAGAGGAGTTTACTAGTTGAAATTGGGGGAAGACATTGCAGGCAGAGTGAGAGGTCCGAGATGTGAAGGAAATAGCAAGTCTGGTTTAGTGGAGTGTGACATGTCTGGGAAGGAGAGGGTCCCTCCATGGTGAGCAGGAGAGGCTGAAAGTGGCCATTGTAAGGGTCAAGACCATGAATGAAAAGAGAAGGTATGCAAGTGTTTGTGGTAGGAGTCAAGATGGTGACTTCTAGTCTTGGGCACTGGTGAGAAGTGGACTAAACTGACAGAGATGGGACCACAGAAGCCAGTGCAGGTTTTGTGGGAGGAGATGTTGGCTCTAGGGCAGGTTGAACAAGTGAAGAGCTCTGAGACTGCCATGGTGGAGAGGTCTGGGGACAACTAGGGGTGCAGGACTGGGCCCTTCCTTCCCAGCCACCTCCCACTTGTGCCGTTGCCTAGTGCCTCAGAACTCTAGGCGCACAGGGAGCAGGAGGTGGCCAGGCCATCTTCCTGGCTTATGGTGACACGGCACACCCAGGCCAAGAGGACTCCAGCCAGAGCTTGGGTTCTAAGGCCTAGAGCAGTTTCTAGACCTAGGGACTCTAGAACAAAGAAGGAGGCCCTGCCTCTCTCCCTGGAGACCACTGGCGACCCGTGAGACCCTGAGAAGCTCTGGCCCACTCTGCAGTAGGAGGATGAATTCAGTGACTTTAAAGTTTTCTAATGCCAGAGTCACTTAACCCCAAAGACCCAGTCTCAAGTTGTGATGACAAAGGATGGGGAATTCTGAGTTTTGAAGATAAAAGTGATTGATGATGGTGGAGGTCAGGACAGATGGAGGCCGCAGACTGACAGGGAAGGGGCAGGTAGGAACATTTTGGAGAGCTGGGATTCAGTTAGAAGATCTGGGCGGTGGTTGTGCTGGCATCTGCGTGCGGGTTAGGGTCCTCTGTGCATGTTCTGTGTGTATTTTACACCTCCACGATATGTTTCCGAAAGTATTACAAAAGGTGAAATGAGAGGGACGGTGGAGGAGAGGCTGCGGTGATGCGGGGAACGCAAGCACGTCATATCCCTCACCTCCCATTTCCCAGCCCAGGCATTTGAGGCTCCCAAGGTTAAGCGCTTTGCCCAATGTCACACAGCCAGTGGCAGAGCCAGGCTCAGACCCCGATCACAAAGCCCAGGCTCCTTCTGCTCCACCATCCCTCCTTCGCGTAAGTTATTTATGGAATTCAGGCTCTGGAAGACTAGAGAAATGCTAAGGTCTCCACCAGCTCCAAGGATCTGGTTGTGTGTGATTAAAGGAGAGGCAGGAATGAGGGCCCTGCTCACCTCCCAGGAGGGGCTGGAGGCCAGGTGTACAGAGGGGGGCACCTTCCGCTCCCTCGGGGTCGCTCCCACCCAGCGCTTACCTGCTGCTGAGGAGGCCAGGGTTTATCAACGCTACATTCAATTACGCTGCCCATCTGTGTCTGCAGCTTGGGTGGAGGGGAGCTGGCACCAGAGCAGCCAAGGCCAGGTAGTCGATCACCTCCCACCTGCCATCCTCCCTCTGGACCCTCGGCTCCTCGGGGCTGGGAAGGGATGGAGAGGAAGAAGCAGGGAGCAGGATTGGAGAGAGAGGCTCTGCTTACACAACGGCCTCCACGCCTCCCTCCCTCGCTCTCTCTAGACTCCAGGCCCAGCAGGAGCCCCAGGGCTGTGCTGGGGATGGAGCCAGAGGAGGAACCAGGAAAACAAGGCTCAGGCTCCTGACCACAGTGTCTCCAAAACTCTGCCTTAGATGGTTGCCAAGGGCTTAGTTTAATAGGAGGTGTAGGAGGTCAATTCTACACTTCCTGTTAAATCCAGAGATGCTCCCTGGAGGAGGGCGTCCACCAGGGTTTGCAAAGCTGGCTTTTCCAAGATAATAACTTGCCTTTGGCATAGGTGGCCAGCCCTGTGTCCCAGCCTGCGGCTCCACGGCTGTGGTCTCCTAGCCAGCCTCTCACTGCAGTCAGAGGCCGGGCTGAGGTCTGGGTGCAGCTGCTGGCTCTTTGTCCCTGTGGCTCCAGGGCCACCCGCACTCACACAGGAGCAGCCACCCCCCCATCCCCATCCCCAGGGGCATTACTCAAGCTGGGAGTCAAGGAAGGGATGAGGGCCCAGCAGGTAGCAGTCGGGGTAGACTTGCTAAGGACCCAGGGGGATTTGCCACTGAGGCAGGTGCTCCAGGCACTCCTGCAGAACCAGCATTGATCCACGGTTACTGGGCTGGAGGGGCATCTTATGGAGTCAGAGACCCTGAGTTCGAATCCTGAACCCTCCACACACAAGCTGTGCGACCTCCAGCCAGTCACTTGCCTCCTGCACAAAATAAGACTAAACCACCCCTTCTTTGCTTGCATGTAGGATGGATAGGAGAACTGACTCTAATGTTCACGTGTTCTATGTGTTTCATCATTTATACCCATTCACAAGTCCCAGTACTTGCTAGATCCTGCACTTGGTGCTCTGGGGGCCCAAAAAGCATGGTCCCTGCGGCAAGGAGCTCGCAATCCAGTTGGGGAAAGGGACACGTGATAGTCTGAACTCCTGCTCACCTAGGAGATTATAGCGAAAACACAATTAGCTTTCTCTGCACCTTCCCAGTAGAGATTGCTAATGGGCCCGTGTGAGTGGGCTATGTGCAAGACAGCCTGAAATGGTGATGGCAGGTGAGTGGGCAGCTCTGAGCTCCATCATGGAAAGGGCTCCGTGCTCCAAGCAAGGGGAGGACTTGCCTGGGCCTGTGCCATACCTTCGAGTCAGAGGTGCTAAGTAGAGATGAGTCCTCAGCTACTGCCGCCCTCTGGACCCCAAAGGCCAGCCCTAGGCTCCTGCCCAGCCAGTGAGGGCCAGGGGAGGGGCACAAGGCTGGAGCTTTTAAGTTCAAGCAGTTTCTTGGTAACTCTATGCAGCTGAACACTGACTCAGCGCTTAGAACAAAGGTGGCAGAGGAGAGGGAAGCCGGGCTCAGGCATGGTCTGAGGGTCAGGGAGGGCTGGGTGCTCACTGCAGAGCCCTCACCACCTGCTCAGCCCTCCTCCTCTCCACTTGTGAGCCATCTTGGGCTGCCCCCATCATTTCGCAGTTTGGGTCTTGCCTTCCCAACCAGCGTGGCACTCTGTGAAGGTGTGGCCATGTTGTCTATTTCTACTCACATTCCCCCAGCCAGCTGAGGGACAGTGCTGGGCCCCCAGTGGGTAAGCTCAGTGGAGGCTTATTGAGCCCTAGGATCCAACATCTCACCGTGGGAGATGCCAGAACTGGAAGGGAGCTAATGTTGCACCTCCTTCTAGGTGCAACATTCAACCCATTTAATTCTAATGAGTCTTATTTTATACGTAAGGAAATGGAAGCTTGGAGAAGGTAAGTAACTCTTCCCAGGATAGCAAGCGGTAGAAGCAGGTTCCGGGTCCTGAGCTATTTGGGGGCAGGCCTGCTTTCTCATGCCAGGTCTACGCGAGAGTCAGTGGCCCTAGTGTGTGAGTGTGGCGGGGCCATAGGCTTTGCATCCAAATCCGTGACGGGAACCTCTGAGTCCCTACTTCCTTGTCTCTACTTCCTGTCTACCCACACTGTACACCACCTGATTCCCTCCCCCTCCCCGACCCCCAAACACTGGCTTGGATGGTTCCCCAGGCTTCCCCTTGCACACGTGTGCAGACATGCACGCATGTGTGCACATGTGTTTGTTTACTCTGAGGTTTATGTGTCAGCACACACACCCCTACGCAAACCTCTGCGCCTTTCAAGCCATGGTTGTTTTTCCCACCTTCAGAAATAGCTGCCGAGGAAAGTGGGAAGTAGTCAGATGTATACAGGCCCGCTGCTCTCCTGCTCAGAGTGGGTACCCTGCTCCAGCTGCTCCCCTCTCCCTCATCCTGGAAGCAGGATGAGCTAGCAAGAACCCCTCTGGCCTCAGAGAGGCATCTGAGACCTGGCTCTAAGCTTTCTCAGCTCCTTGGTAAGGAGTCTTGCCCCAAGGAACAGGAATGGGCACCAGACTGCCGCTGCAGCCAGTGCACCCCAGATCTCCAGGGGCCCAGGGCAGTCTGGGTCAAACCTGGGGACAGAGAAGGAAGGAGGAGATGGCCCAACCTCCAGACTGGTTGATTTTTCTCTTGCTGCTGACCATCTATATGACTTGGGCCAAGTCCTTTGACCTCTTCCTGACCTAGGGGTATGAATGCTGTCTTGTAGGCCTGTAATGAGGATTAAGTGGAATGAGATGTTCAGAGTCTTTGAAGAGTCCTGGCCAACAGTAGGTGCTCAATAAGTGTGTGTATGCACTTTTTTGACACCTGTGGCTGAAAATCTGCCTAGAATCTGACTTCCATCCAAGAGCTAGACCTGGTCTGAGGAGAGAACCAGAGTATAGCCTTTTCTTGTTTCCATCTTTGGTTCTAGGCCAAGGCAGGCCTGCTCCTGGGCAGCCTGGCCCTGGGGTCTAAGAGAGGAGCTGGGTTGCTTGGATTCCGGACTGTGGTGGAGGGGCCTCCTTCTGGACGAGCTTGCGTCCTACAGTAAACCCTCAGGGAGCACCGTTCCTGTGCCACAGTTTCAACAACACGCAAGGCAAGCCTCTAGTTCAGTGCTGGCAAACCTGTGGCAGAGCCCTCTCGGCACGCGGGCCAAGTCGCCCCAGCATCGCCCCAGCAGCTGAGCATCGGATAACAGCACACATGGGGGCAGTGTTGGCACTTCGTGATAAATAAGTGGGGTTTGGGGAGGGAGTTTGGGCACTCGGCCTCTGAAAGTTTCGCCATCACTGCTCTAGCTGGTGCTGCTTTCCACTCAGGGAGGTCAGGGCTGTGATAGCAGGAAGTGTGGCACTGTAAGGCACAAAGCAACCCCCTAGCCTCCGGGGTAGGGCGGTTTAGAAGCTTTCTGTAGAAGTGGCTGAACTTGGGTCTTGAAGAGCAAGGGAGACGTCTGGGAGACAGTGAGAAGGAGACCTAAGACCAGGCGGATTGTCAGGGTGACTTCAACCTGAAAGGTCTGTGCACCGTGAGTGAGGGGAGGGGCATCGAAAGAATGGCCAAGTCAGTCACAGAAGGTGGCCAGGTCAGTCACAGAAGGTCTCTTGCAAGGCTGAGGGGCTCAGAGACAGGATTCTGAACCCCACTGCTTCCCTTCAGGGCAGCCCTGGCAAGTGGCTGGGAAAGGGAAACCCCCCACCCAGGAACGCCTAGGCAGATCCCAGGCAGGGCCACCCCCACTTCCCCAGCCTGTGCTGATGTGGGGCCAGGTCTGCTGTCTTTCAACTTGAGTCCTGGGTAGCCCATTTTATCTTTGGTTTGGTTTGGTTTTTTAATGGGGTCTCGCTCTGTAGCCCAGGCTGGCCTTGAACTCACTGTCCTGCCTCAGCCTCCCAAGTCGCTGAGACTCAGCGTTCACCACTGCACCAGCTTCCATCCTGCATTTTAGAAGCTGCGTTTGTCTGCGCTATCCCCCTTCCCACCCACATCACCAAAGGGATGCCTAGAAACTACCATTTTCTCTTCCACCTACCCAGTGAGCCAGGGAGGGAGGGAAGAAAGAGGCAAGAGGGGTTAGAGAATCTATTCCTCATCTCTGGGCTCAAAGGATCTCTGAAGATGACCATAATTCCAACTCATCCATGCTGCTTCTCACACACACACACACACACACACACACACACACATACACACCCCTTCCTCTGCGTTATCCCAGGGTTCTTCCCTAAAGATTCATAGTCACTTCACATAGGTGTGGTAAAAAACACTAAAGCCTTAAGGATTATAGGGCAGAACCCAAGAGGCCTGGAGCCTTTGCTGCTCTTTTGGCTTCTTGAGTGGAACAGGGAGGCCTGGGTGGGGTGATGGAGTCTGCTTCCTGCCTCCACCTTAACTCTACATCCTCTCCTTGCAGGGCTGTCCGTGATGGGCTGTGGTGATGAGGGAGCAGGCCAGGCACTGGTGCGTGAGGATGAGAAGCCACACCCAGGAGGGCACCAAGTGATGCCTACCCAGCCTCGCCTAGAATGACTGCCCCGGGAGGGTGGTTCCCTGGGCCCTGGCAGGGCTGCTGAGCCTAACCCTGCAAAACTCCAAGAGCAGGACGCTGGACTCTTCCTCTGGATGCTCTCCTGCCCTGCAGCTCCACCATGAGGCTCCTCGTGGCCCCCCTCCTGCTAGCTTGGGTGGCTGGTGCCACTGCCACTGTGCCTGTGGTGCCCTGGCGTGTACCCTGCCCACCTCAGTGTGCCTGCCAGATCCGGCCCTGGTATACACCCCGCTCATCCTACCGTGAGGCCACCACTGTGGACTGCAATGACCTGTTCCTGACGGCGGTACCCGCTGCACTCCCTGCAGGGACACAGACCCTGCTGCTGCAGAGCAACAGCATTGTCCGTGTGGACCAGAGTGAGCTCGCCTACCTGGCCAACCTCACGGAGCTGGACCTGTCCCAGAACAGCCTCTCAGACACCCGAGACTGCGACTTCCGGGCCCTGCCGCAGCTGCTGAGCCTGCACCTGGAGGAGAACCAGCTGACCCGACTGGAGGACCACAGCTTCGCTGGGCTGGCCGGCCTGCAGGAGCTCTATCTCAACCACAACCAGCTCTACCGCATTGCCCCCCGGGCCTTCGCAGGCCTTGGCAACCTGCTTCGGCTGCACCTTAACTCCAACCTGCTGAGGGCCATCGACAGCCGCTGGTTCGAGATGCTGCCCAACTTGGAGATCCTCATGATTGGCGGCAACAAGGTGGATGCCATCCTGGACATGAACTTCCGGCCCCTAGCCAACCTGCGCAGCCTGGTGCTAGCGGGCATGAGCCTTCGGGAGATCTCAGACTATGCCTTGGAGGGGCTGCAAAGCCTGGAGAGCCTCTCCTTCTATGACAACCAGCTAGCCCGGGTGCCCAGGCGGGCCCTGGAGCAGGTGCCAGGACTCAAATTTCTAGATCTGAACAAGAACCCACTGCAGCGGGTGGGGCCAGGGGACTTTGCCAACATGCTGCACCTCAAGGAGCTGGGGCTCAACAACATGGAGGAGCTGGTCTCCATCGACAAGTTCGCCCTGGTTAACCTCCCCGAGCTGACCAAGCTGGATGTCACCAACAACCCGAGGCTGTCCTTCGTGCACCCCCGCGCCTTCCACCACCTGCCCCAGCTGGAGACCCTCATGCTCAACAACAATGCTCTCAGTGCCTTGCACCAGCAGACAGTGGAGTCCCTGCCCAACCTGCAGGAGGTGGGGCTCCATGGCAACCCCATCCGCTGCGACTGCGTCATCCGCTGGGCCAATGCCACAGGTACCCATGTCCGCTTCATCGAGCCGCAGTCCACCATGTGCGCTGAGCCACCTGACCTCCAGCGTCACCTGGTCCGAGAGGTGTCCTTCCGGGAGATGACGGACCACTGCCTGCCCCTCATCTCCCCCCGCAGCTTTCCCCCAAGCCTCCAGGTGGCCAGCGGAGAGACTGTGGCACTGCACTGCCGGGCGCTGGCTGAACCAGAACCTGAGATCTACTGGGTCACTCCAGCCGGGGTTCGACTGACGCCTGCCTATGTAGGCAGGAGATACCGGGTGTACCCCGAGGGCACCCTGGAGCTTCGAAGGGTGACTGTGGAAGAGGCAGGGCTGTACACTTGTGTGGCCCAGAACCTGGTGGGGGCTGACACCAAGACGGTCAGTGTGGTGGTTGGCAGGGCTCCCCTGCAGCCAGGTAGGGACAAGGGACGGGAACTAAAGCTCCGGGTGCAGGAGACCCACCCTTACCACATCCTGCTGTCTTGGGTCCCCCCACCCAACACAGTCTCCACCAAACTCACCTGGTCCAGCACCTCCGCCCTCCGGGGCCAGGGGACCCCTGCTCTGGCTCGCCTGCCCCAGGGCACCCACAGCTACAACATCACCCGCCTCCTGCAGGCCACAGAGTACTGGGCCTGCCTGCAAGTGGCCTTTGCTGATGCCCACACCGAATTGGCTTGTGTATGGGCCAGGACTAAAGAGGCCACTCCTTGTCACAGAGCCCTAGGGGACCGGCCTGGGCTCATAGCCATCCTGGCTCTTGCTGTCCTTCTGCTGGCAGCTGGGCTTGCAGCCCACCTTGGCATAGGCCAGCCTGGGCAGAGGGTGGGTGGGCAGCCTCTCCTTCCAGCCTGGGCCTTCTGGGGCTGGAGCCCCCCCTCTGTCCGGGTGGTGTCTGCACCCCTTGTTCTGCCCTGGAATCCAGGAAGGAAGCCGTCCAGATCATCAGAAGGGGAGACACTGTCACCACCGTTGTCTCGAAATTCCTGAAGCTCAGCCAGTTCTCAGCAGTAGAGAAATAACTAGGACTACTTTTTACCAAGAGGGAAGCAATCTGGGCTGGATGCCCTGCCGGGACAGTGCATGGATGGACCCCTGTGCTTGAGGCCTGGCAGCTGGACCAAGACAGACGGGGCTCTATGGCTCCAGGGGGCACTCCTGTGACCACCAAAAAGTTCCTCTTACCCGTGGGGGTCCTCTGTCACCACTCTGAGGACAGCCTCCAAGGAGCAGGAGGACTCTGGCTGGACTCTGGCTGGAGCCTCCCACTTCCCCATTCGTCTACACACCCAGAGGCTGCTGGCCTTCTGCTTGGCTGTCCCCTGCCTGTGCCCCCAGGCCTTGGCCCGCAGGCTGCACCCTCCTCTTCTCTTTCTTTGTACAGTCTCAGTTGCTTGCTCGTTCCCCTCCTGGGCAAGGACTTCTCCTTCCCATCTCAGGGGATGGCCCCCAAAGTGGGAGTGGCCCCTGCCGGATCTGAAGGACATCTGGGGAGAAAGTTGCCCAGGGATGCCTCCTCTCAGCAGCCTGGGCTCTTTGGAATTGACTTTCTATAGGCGATTTTGTATCTTTGTGGAGAAACGTGTCACCTGCCCCCCAACCCAGTTCACTCTTTTCTCCTGTTTTGTAAAAAATAAAAATAAACAATAATAACAACAACAGTAAAAGGGGAAAGGAAATGAAAGGAAAGAGTCCCTTGCATACGGAGTATAAGGAAAGAGCTCTGCTTTGGGGTCATTTCAAAGCCTGGAGGTGACAGAAGGGGCGAAGGTCTGGGGTTTAATAAAAGTGAGAAGAGAGGGATGGGGTAGTGTTTCCTTTTTGGTTTGAATTTTGGCCTTTGGGTCTGCTCCAGACCCCAGAGAATCCCCATAGCTATGAACAGGGGAGCTGGGAGAGGAGGGACAGAGAGCAGGAGAGGCTGATGATGACCAGCAAGAAAGGGAGGAAGAGCGCACTGAAGGCAAGCAGAGGGTGGGAGAGAAAAATGGAGACAAACCCAGAGATGGAGCAAGAGTGGAAATTTCCGTCATCAAACATGGTCACCCTTTCTCCTTTTCTGATAAGCAATTAACATGCCAGTGCATAGAAGCACTTCCCGGCCTATTTCTAATTAAACAAACCCAAGAGGCAGAGTCATGCAGAGAATTGCAAATCATCCAGACAGCAAGAACTTTGGCTCACTGGGGCAAGAGGGGGCATGGGGTGGCAGGGGAGGGGAGGACTTCGGGATAAGGAAATTGCTGCCTTCGTTCCTCCCTTCCATTTTGGTATAATCTGCAGTGAGCCTGGTTTGCTTATGTAGTTTATTTTTCTTTTTAACTGACTGACTTCTGAGAACCAGATGTGAAGAGGAACGAACATCTGTTGGAAGGCCAACAGAGCCAAGGGTAGAGGGGTTGCTGTGGGCCAGCTGAGTGGTGTTGCCAGAGCTGGAAGCCACTGGGCAACTGCACTCTGCTTCTTTTTTTTTTTTTTTTTTTGTGGGTACCGGGGGGTCGACCTCAGGACCTCGCGCGCCAGCAGGCGCCCGTGCCGCTGAGCGATATCACCGGCCCCTTTTTTGTATGTGGGTTCCGGGAGTCGAACTCGGGCCCTCGCGCTTGCAAGGCAGGCGCTTAAACCGCTGAGCCATCTCACCGGCCCTGCACTCTGCTTCTGAGATAGACTGGTGAAAGGAGTGGGTTTGCTGAACCTGGCAGGAAGCCACACGTGAGCCTGGGAGTGCCACCCGATGTTACAGAACACATGTGGCAGACTTGTTGGAGGCAGATCTTAAGCCACCAGAGAGACTGCAAATAGATACATAGGTGGATGCCAGACCAGGGACAGAGCCAAAGGCCTGTGGACCCAGAATGAGAAAACTCACTGAACCCAGAGGGAAAACCAGAGGGTAGCATCCCTCGGTAAGCACAAAGATTTGGTCTCTGAGGACCATCAGCAAGCAGCTGGTTTAGAAGCCTCCTTCCTCCTGGGCAGGGGTCTCACACTTTAACCTGCAACAAACCTCCCACAGGGCTTGTTCAACACAGATAGCTGGTCTCCCTCTCTCTCTCTCTCACACACACACACGCACGCGCGCATGAATGCACGCTCACAGACTTCATCTGGAAGAGCAGGAAGGGGCCTGAGAATGTGCATTTCTAGCAGGTTTTTAGGTGCTGCTGACCTGTGAGACTGGGGACAGCACTTTGAGAACCACTGGGCAGCTGCCTGCGGTAGCTAGGATTGTTCGCACCTGCTCCAGGCCTTGGCTTTGTGGTAGACAGCAGAAGAGAGTCGGGCAAGGGGACAGAGGATGGTCCCTCTGCACCTCCCCGCCCTAAGGCCAGTAAGCCCCCTTCACAGATGCTTTCCCAGGGAATGTGGCCTTTGGTGAATGAGGGGGACAGAGGTGCTTTCTGCATCCACATGCTTGTTCCCTCTCCCCTGCCCACACCATGGCAGTTACTCCTGACACTTCTCAGGGTGCTTTCTGGATGCACTTGGGGATCATAACAGCTGCCCTGAGCGGTGCTGCCACCTGACTGGAGCCGGCCTGTGGATTCAGCAGGGCCTGTGGTGGCCATAGAAAGCTGCCATCAGAGTCGTCCCTTTCCTTTCCTTTATGAGGTTGGATCAGCAGTTGCCTTTCTTGGCCAAGCCATGTGACATGGAGAATGAAGCTTCTGTGCCCTTCACTAAGAGCCAGAGCCCTGTAATGCTCCGGAATACCAACCCCACTGCCACCCCACAGCTTCCTAAAGAGCCCCAGGCTGGAGGACAGCAGCCTAAAAAGTGACCCCCACAGATCTAGAGGGCCCAAGACTTTCAGTCCCTCCAGCTCAAACATACACCTGCGTTTGGAAGGTAGGCAAGGCAAGTGTCCCGGGTCCCCAGGACCATTTGCTCCTCTGATCTGCCCCATCTCCCTCAGGCTCCTCCCTGAGGCCCTGCCTGGGAAAGGGAAAGTCACTGAGCCCAAGGGGGCCACCCTGGCTCCCAGGCCCCTGTCCCCATTACTCGTGCCCAGCTACCATGTAGCTCTCCGCAGCTCGAATCTTCTTCTCAGGGGGAAAGTCACGGGGAGTTTTTTCTGTCTCTCAACTGAATCCTGGGACCCGAACTTGTCGGCTTCCCCAAGAACGAAGCTAGGTGAGGTGGGCTGAGGAAGAGAAAGAGGGCTTGGTCTCTTTTCCCCCGAGAGTGGGAGCTGTTTCAGGGACAGCTGGCTACGCAGAGGGAGGAAGAGGCCCATGGTGGGCCGCTGTATCCTAGATTAGCTGGGGCCCAAGCAGCCTCTCCCGGGATGAGGCCGCACACACCACTCAGGTGCGCTCCACCAGCCAGGAGCACGGCGGCCTCCCTACCCTGCCAAGGTCTGCACATCTGTGAACACAGCCCGTGTGGCCTTCACTGCCAGCTTGTGCTCTAGACCAAGGCTATGTCAGCTGAACACGTCAGCTTTATAACATGCAAAGCTCAACAGGCCTGACCTCTTTTATACATTTAATATTGCTATCTTTTCTTAAATCCTAAATAGAAAACAAGCTTTGTTTCTGTTTAAATCTTTTTTTTTTCTGAAGGACTAGGGACTGAACCCCAAAATACTCTATCACTGATCTATATTCCCAGCTTCTTTATTTCTGAGATAAGTTCTCCCTAAGTTGCCTAGGCTGACCTGGAACTTGCTCCTCCTGCCTCAGCCTCCCCAGTTGCTGGGATCACAAGTGCACACCACTGTGCCCTTCTGTTTCTGTTTGAATCTTAAGCTGCTACTTAGGGTCTATCCCTTACATCTATTGAGATGATTTTAGTGCCCAGCCCAATTATTGAACATACTCGTTTTCCCTCCCTAGTATGCCACTGGGAAATTCCATTCTGCCGTCTGCATTTTTATCCATGGCTCAGATAGATTGTGGAGCAGATCTGCGCCGGGAGACAGTTCTGCGGCCCTTCACTGCAGCCTTCCCCACCGCCTGGTACTCTCCGCTCATCAACGTGTCTGGCTGCTCAGCTGCGACCAACACCATCCTGCAGCCCTCGTGTCTGCAGCTCATCTGCAGGGCTGTCAGGCAGACTTTGTGGAATGTGGTGTCAAAATGAGGATCTCGTGAGTCTGTGACATTCCCAGGAACTCTCAGCCTAGTCACTGTGTCACAGAAGTAGAGGAGACTGGCTGATCCAGTGTGGATGACCATTTGGGACTTTCCTGGGCCTAGCACTGAACTGTTGTGTTCAAGAACTCTCTCAGTCCTGGGAAAACTGGGACAGGTGGGCACATTAGGGTAGTGAGCTCCTTGAGGCAACCCAAGCTGTCTGCCTCCTGCTTTTGCGAGCAACAAATGTCTAAAGAACACAGCTAGAAACTAGGGATACAGACCAAAAATTGCTGAGCCCAGGGGTCTTGCATTTTAGTGAGAGGAGAAAGTTGATGAGGAAGAGAAATTAGTAAAAGTATGCAATATGTTGGATCATAATAAGTACTGCAGCTGGGCTTGGTGGCATATGCCTGCAATCCCAGCACTTGGGAGGCTGAGGCAGGAGGATCGGCTCGAGTTTGAGGCCAGCCTGGGCTATATAGTGAATTCAAGGCCACCCTGCACTACAAAGCAAGACCCTGTCTCAAAAAAACCAAAACCAAATCAAAACAAAACAAAACAGGGCCGGTGAGATGGCTCAGCGGCATAAGCGCCTGCCTTGCAAGCGCGAGGGCCCGAGTTCAACTCCCGGATCCCACATACGAAAAAGGGGCCGGTGATATCGCTCAGTGTGCCTGTTGGCGCGCGAGGTCCTGAGGTCGACCCCCCGCTTCCCAAAAAAAAAAAAAAAAAAAAAAAAAAAAAAAAAAAAAAAAAAAAAAAAAAAAAACCAAAAGTACTACAGAGAGAAAAGTCAGGGATGAGGAAGAGAGAGGTCAGAGGGTGATCACGAATGGTCTCGTTGGGCAGACTTAGAGGACAGCACCAAGCGGTTACTATCTGGGGAAGGGTGATCAGGCCAGGAGAGCAGTAAGGGTGAAGGCCAAGGGCAAGAAGGCTGCTGTGCTGGGACCAGAGAGGGAGGGGAAGAGTAACTGCGAGGTCAGAGCAGCAGGAGAGCAGCAGCAGCAGCAGCAGCAGCAGCAGCAATCCTGTTGGGCCTTGTGGGCCACTGTAAGGACTTTGACTTTGCCTTCCAGGAAGAGGGAAGCCACTGGGGTGTGGGTTGCATGGAATCCATCTGGCTGCTAGATTGAGAAGACGGCACAAAGGTTTGGGGTCCACAAAAGCAGAAGTGGAGTGATCAGTAAGGAGACTATTGCAGACGTAATCTCAGAGGTCTTCTAGCGCTTTTCCAGGGCTGGACACTAAGCACACCTCTGTATTTTCTGAGCCCATCCTCTCCCCTACTTTTGCAAACTGAAGCCGGAAGTGTTCATGCACAGGCTCCTCACCCTTCTCCATTTCTCCCAAGTAGTTTGCGTCTGTCTGGGTTCTGCCATCGTGATGTAAGCTCTGCAATGCATCGGGAATGATTTTAATTGGCCTCAACTCCACCTGAGTTAAGTTTGTTGTCAAAGCATGTCATTCCCGGGGACATAGCAGTGACAGAAGCAAGTCACTATCCTGTCTTTCCGCCAGCCTTGCAATGCCATGGCTGGTCCAGACACAATGTCTACCTTCCCTGCAGATGATTTTACCAAAGGAAACTCGTGGCTTCCTCATGGGTGTCACAAGCGTCCAATCACCTGTCCACTAGCCTACCCCATATGGTCCTGACCCATCTCCACTACTCTTTAGAAGCTGCCCCTTGTTCAAGAGCCTCCCCTGTCTTCTGCGGGATGCCGACAATGTCTAACGTAGACTCGGCACTTGCCATGTGCTGGCTGCCATAGCTGATCTCACGAGTACCATTTCATTTCACTCACGGCTACCTTAGAAAGTAGACACTGTTATCCCCATAGGACAGATTTAAATATTAGAACTCAGAAAGGTTAACAGATGTCAAGTTTACACTGCTGGTAGGTGGCAGAGTCAAGATTCAAATGCTGTCTGATTCCAAGGGCTCTGTCGTAACCAGTCTGCTTTACTGTATTCAAATGCACATACTTTAAAAGTATGTCAAAAAATCTTTGAGAATGTTAGAACTGCTAAAAATATGTGCATTAGAGAGCTCCCTGCACAGCCACTTTTATTTTTAGATACTGGGCTCTTTAAAAAAAAAATCCTGGGCCGGTGAGATGGCTCAGCGGCATAAGCGCCTGCCTTGCAAGCGCGAGGGCCCGAGTTCGACTCCCGGATCCCACATACGAAAAAGGGGCCGGTGATATCGCTCAGCGGCACGGGCGCCTGCTGGTGCGCGAGGTCCTGAGGTCGACCCCCCGGTACCCACAAAAAAAAAAAAAAAAAAAAAAATCCTCAGGATAATTTGCAGCTTCATTGTTAGGACTTCGGTATTGAAACCTCTTGAATGATATTATCTTGAGAACCACAGCTGATGGTTCTTTTCCTCGAAGTTGTGAAACATGCTTTGGCACAAGTCTGACCGTGCGCCCTCACCTTTTCACTGCCTGAATTCTATCAACTCTAAAATTCAGTAGCGGCTTCCTCCGGATGTTCTGATCATTCTGCTCACCACTTGGTTCCTCTTTGTTGGTCAGAATTAAGACCAGACCAGCTTTTGCCCACAGGCTTCCTCTGCTTCGGAGCTCGGATATCAGCTAGCAGATCGGGGCAGACCCTGAGCGGAGTGCGCACCAAGCAGGTGTCTAGAAGGCGGAAGTCGTCCTCACCCCTTCCCCTGGCTCCCAGGCCCCTTTCATGGATCAGTTAGGAAACGTGGTCCTGATGCCTCCTTGCAGCCGTGGGACTTGACTCGTTCTTATCCCACAAAGCTGTTCTGAGCCAGTGTCCTTTTGTCCTCATCCAAATGTTGCTTCTGCTCCTTTCTGACCTCCCTGTTAAGAGTCATGAGTTGGGGCCCCACCACCCCCTCCACCACTGCTGTGCACATTTGTGCTCCTCTAAGCTTCCTTTTCTACAGTCCCCAAAGAACCCAGAACCCAGAACCCAGAGTAATAACAACTTGTTCAGCCTAAGTCACTGAGATATTACTAAAAATAAATGACAAAGCAGTTTCAGCAATGAGCTGAGGCATGTGCCACAATATATCATACATTATTCTTTCTATGTGTGTGTACAGCATTGGGGATTGAACCCAGGGCCTTCACACTGAGCTACAGCCCTAGCCCTTTTACTTTTTTAAAAGTTTTTGAGATACATTCTCTTCTCTTCCCAGGCGTGTCTTGAACTTGTGATCCTCCTGCCTCAGCCTCCCATATGTATTATTCTTATCACAAAGGTTTAGCTTGGCTTCTTTCTTCCCTCTTCACAGGCTGACACCCTGGCCCTTTTTGATTCCTGAGGGTGGTGGCGAGAGGAAGAATAATTCCCTAGCATTTCCTCAACCTACTGGTGTTCTCTTGTTGCTGAGGAAGCCACCATTTTCAAACCAGAGCTCCAGGATGTCCTGAAGGAAGACACGCTGGCGCCTTTTGTGTGCATAGGGCTCACAGTGTGATGATTGGAAATTTCTACACAGACGGAGGTCTGGGAAAATGTAAATAACTTACCTATGGTCACGCGATCAGTAAAAGCAGAGCTAGAACTTGAACCCAGGTCTTCTAATTCCAAATTTTCATGTTCTATTCACTTGGCGCCCTGCCTTGTGGGCAAAGCACAAGGAAAGATGCGGGCACACTCCTCTCAGGGGTGTGGCACCGTATGGGACAATCAGGCTGTCAGTAGGAAGAGCAGAGGATAAAGAGATGGTATTGCTTGCCCTGATGAGGATAATAGGAGCTGGGCACGTGGTGGGCAGGAACAAGAGCTGACGGAGTGATCCTCGGGTGCCTGGGGGTGAAGCAACCAAAGCAGAGGACCCGCTGCTGAATATGCACTTCGCTGTTCCAGAACTAAAGGCCACGTTGTTTGGTAAAATCCAACTTTCCCAGCTGAAGCAGTCTCAAGGAACATCCGGATCAGGCCCCTGCTTTCTAAGCCCAGGCATCAGTCTCTCCAGCAAGTGGCGGAGGGGGCACTAGAACCGGGTCCTGGGCAGGACTGGATGAAGAGCCAGAGGGAGTAGACGGAGGCCGTTCTTCCCAGGGCCTCCACTAGAGCCAGGGGGTCAAAGTGGAGAGTCCCAGACCTCTGTGAGTCACTGGCTGATCTGTGTGTATGTATACGTGAAATTTTCTGGAGAGAGGGCACCTTGGATTTGATAAGATTTAGAAATGGGTCCAAAACTCAGAAAGGTCAAGGACTAGTGCATTAAAGGGTCTAAGAACTATATCCACAGCCGCAGGATTGAAGATGCCAGCTGAGCGTTGCCAAGGGAAACAGAGCCACCCACAACAACCTGAGGGTCTGTCAGGGAGACTTAGATGGACGAACGTCTACCATCTCTGCAGCTAAATGGGATCCGGATTTACACATATAGACACTTCCTTTAAAGTACGGAAACTGAAGAGAGGACCCAGTGCCTTCCTTACAAAGCAAGGGCCCCTGTGTCAGCTCTTAACCTTCAGAGCCACGTGAGAGCTCCCCCTGCCGATCGCCAACACCTGCCTGGCCAGCACATGCCCAGGAGGGCAGAGGATTCACCCCAGTGCCACGGAACCTAGTTCAAAGCCCTTCTCCCCTTTAATCTTGGGTAGATCAGACTCACCCTATTTCCCCTTTTTTGTTCCTTCCTCAGTTCCTCAACTCTCTGACCAACCCCCTCCAGCCCATGTGTAGGCGCATGAGCCACGTGCACACATGCACGTACATGTGCTTGCACAAACGCACAACTTTGTAAATGTCATAGGCAGCTCTGCTCCAGTCCCACGTTCTACACGCCATCTGCCAGAAGCTATTTAAGCACCTAATAAGACCATTTTAGAACAATTCCTGGGTGATCTGTCCTTTGCTTCCCCAGGGCAAGAGCAATTGGGCCCCAGATGGAGCTAAATTTTGCTGCCAAGCAGAGGCAGAGAAAGGGTCAACCAAGGTTCCCCAGGGACCACCCCACAAGTAGTGCACTGCGTCAGCTTTGACCAGAGGACCACAGGTCGAAAGGAAGGACCTAGAGGTCTGGACAGAGGCAAAGCACCGGATTCAAATCCGTGCTCTGACCCTGGCTCTGCACGTTCCCTTGAGCTAATAACTAAATCTCCCCACCTCGTCAATGAATAGGGGCTCACAGCACCTCCCTTCATATTTCGCACTCGCCTCAGAACCACCTGGAGGGAGGTTAACACACAAAGCGAAGCCCCAGAGGTTCTCGTCCATAAGTGCAGAGGGCGGCCTGGAAATCGGCATTTCTAACACAAGTTCCCCAGGGTACTGCTGGTCCAAGGCCCCCACACCCAGAGCCAGCGACCCGCCCCATGAGCTTGCTGTGGGGATTAAATGAGGGACTCTGCACATAGTCAGTAGTGACTCCCAGCCTTGGCCAAGCATTGCAGTCACCGGGGAGCTTTGGACCATCCTGATGCCCACACCACAGCCCGATTAAAGTGAAGTCTCCAGAGGTGAGAGACAGCGCCACTTCGCAAAGGCTCCCACATGATTTACGTCCACGGCAAGGTTAAGAGTGACTGTAAGGGCCGATAAATTAAAAACCCCTCTATAAATTACCCAGCTGCCCCTCTTTCCAGGCCCCTCCTCCTCTCTTCTTTTTCCAGGGCTCGATCTTCCACTCAGGCTCCCATGGGAGGAAGTTTAGCCCTGGCTGTAGCATCCAGAGAGCGTGTTGGGGACCACGGAGCAGTTAAGAACCGCTTCATTCATTCTGCGGCTTCACGGCAGTCAGGTACCCTTCGCGCATTCGTTACCAGCCAAAGCCGTTCTCCCTGTATCTACAAGGTGCTCGGGGTCAGGGACGAGTAAGACACCCAGCCCTGTTCTCAGGAATTTGTAGCATGATACAAAAAAACATAGAATAATAAACTTTAAGATCTGGGAGAGTCTGGCCCCACCTCCCACCTGCACAGCCGTTTTCCTTCCCACCTCCCCATGTCCTCATCCCAGCTTTAATACTTCTGGTGACAGAAGGCTCATTACCCCTCAAGACAGCCTAACCAGCTTAGCAATTCTATTGGTCAGAAAATGCTTCCTTAGACAAATGAAACCCACTCCCCCATAACACCCACTTGTTTTTTTTTTGTTTTGTTTTGTTTGTTTGTTTGTTTTTGGGTGGGTACTGGGGGTTGAATTCAGGACCCTGAGCGCCAGCAGGAGCCCATGCTGCTGAGCAATATCACTGGCCTTTTTTCATATGTGGGTACCGAGAGTCGAACTCAGGACCTCGCGCTTGCCAGGCAGGCACTCATGCCGCTGAGCTATCTCACCAGCCCAACACCTACTTGTTAGCCCTAAATCCTGGGAGCTCCTCCTCCCAGGCTTCCGCACTCAGGACAGTAGGGAGAGAAAACAACAGGAAAGTCCAGGCATGGTGGTGCACGCCTGTGATCCCAGCACTTGGGAGGCTGAGGCAGGAGGATTGCCGTGAGTTCGAGGCCAGCTGGGCTACAAAGTGAGTTCAAGGCCAGCCTGAACTACATAGTGAGACCCTGTCTCCACTAAAAGAAAAAAGATAAAGAAATGGTGTTTCACCTCAAAAAGTCTATCATTTGGCTGAGGAGTCCAGCCTTGCCCAATAAAATAACTTCTATATTGCGTCAATGATATAAGCCAGCAACGATCAAGAGTTGGATTAGGGAGAATGCAGGTTGCGAGTTCAGGAGGGACCCAGTGAAGACCAGCATGACTAGCCTTTGCCGAGGAGGAGGAACCGAGCCTGTTTCTGAGGAAGGGAGTTCGGCATTCCTGCCACCACCTGTCTTCCTCTCTGTCTCCTCTCTGGGTACCCACAAATCCTCGTCAAGAGAGTCCCAAAGAGCTCAGGAAACCCTGGGACATTGAACACACCAAGCGCGTTGAGGAATTCGGTTGCAAGGGGTATGGTCACGACCTCAGGAGAACAGACGTGCAGAGGAGGGAGCAGGTGCAGGAAGGCTGAAGGGAGGAGGGCACCTCCCATCCCCTGAAGCGATGGGGGGAGGGCATTGCTGAGAAACCACTCAGCCCGTGGCGCCCTCTCTCCAGGCCATGGGGATGCACTCCAACAGGCACAGGCCAAGGGTCCCCTGTGGGTCCAACTGCTTTCACCAGAAGGGGCCAGCGAGGGGCGAAGTCACACTCAGGGCCCAGGGAATCGGTGGCATGAGCAGCCTCCCTTCTCCACACTGACGTTCCCCTCCGAGGGGACGAGGCTTTGCACTACTTCCCGCCCGTGCCCTGGCTCCAGCTGTGCCCCAGAGAGACAGCAGGCGGAGGAAGGAGGCAGAGATCCCCTAGATGGTGTGGGGCTCATGGCAACATCGTGCCTCTCGCCTCCTGGCCTCCCCGCTAGTTTCGTGGAGAAGAAATAAGCCAAGATTAATAGCAAGAGGGAAAGAAGTTATAAATACACGCAGAGGAGAGGCGGTGCCGTGTATGGAGAAAGTGCAGTCAGGGGACACAGCAGTGGTGGTCCTTACCCAGGTGGGTGTCAGGTAAATGTCCAGCTGCCTCTCTGAGTCCCCACCAGCCCCCCAACAAGGCGAAGGGCACAGGGGGAGCCAGGGCCCCTACCAGAGGCGGCTCAGGCGTGGGGAGTCTTCGCTCAGTTGACCTTTTCTTGCTTCCTGCTCCCCCCAGGAAGGGAGAGCTTTGCCTATCCTAACCCCCACCCTGGCCTCTGCTTTGCTGTTTTACTATTATTAACATCCTCTGATTTATTTTCTTTTATTCGGTTTAACCACAAAAAGCGACATTTATCATCCGAGCCACTTCTAAGGGTACAGTATAAGTTACGGATAAGCCAGTCTCCAGGACACCTTTCATCTTGCCACGCTGAAACTCTGCACCCCTTAAACAACTCCCCACCCCTACCCCAGCCCCTGGAGCTGCCCTCCTACCTTCTGTCTCTCAATTTGACTGCTCTTGTGTGTCACGTACACAAAATCACATAGTGCTTGTCCTTTCGTGACCGGCTTGTCTCACATAGCACAGTGTCCTCAGGTTCACCCGTGTGGTCGCGCATCTCAGAAGTTCCTTCCTTTTCCAGGCTGAATAATATTCCACTGTGTGGATAAACCACATCTTGTTCCTCCATCATCTGTGAGCAAACATCTGGGTTGCTCCCATCTCCTGGCTCCTGTGAATAATGCTGCTGTGCACCTGTGCGTACAAACACTTTTTCAAGACTCTGCCTTCAATTTGGGGTGTCGGGGTGTATGCCCAGGAGCAGAATTGCTAGCTCTTGTGGTAATTCTGCTGCAGTTTCCTGAAGAACAGCTCACTGTTTCTCATACTGTCTGCATGATTTTTCATTCCCACCAGCAGTACCCAGGGGCTCTGACGGCTCTGTCAAGCTCTGCTGTTGAAAGCACCATTGAGAGGAATGAGAGCCAGGGCCTCGGGTGGGTTGCACAGACTGAGGCCCAGCCCTTCCCTGCCTTCCCGTCAGCTCCCACTTCTGTTCCTGGAGGGTCTGAGGCAGGATTCAGTCCCCATGAGTCTCGCCCTCCAGCCAGCCTGAGAGCAACAGAGGAAACCAGGGGCTTCCGAGACAGTGAGGGGCACCACCATGAGGAGCGGCAGCTCTGCTGCAGGAGCGCCCCCTGGTGAGGCCGGCTCTGGAGGAGTCACGCTACCACCCACGGCCAGTGGCACAGGACAAGGGGGGTGAACTGGGGAGGCTGGGCTGGGGAACAGGTGTGGAAGGCCACTGCCACTCTCCCCGGGCTACTGCCACAGCCTCCAGCCCAGTCTTTTGGTGGGAACTCAGCAGCCGGAAGTCTCGGGGAGCTCCAGTCTGGTTCTCTCATATCACACCTCCCTGCTTAAGATGTGTCAGAGGGGGGCCAGTATATAGCTCAGTGGTGCAGCTCCTGCCTGGCAAGTGCGAGGTCCTAAGTTCAATTCCCAGTACCCCCCCCAAACAAAAAGGATGGTCAGAGGTTTCCTACTGCCCTCAGACACAAGTCCCAACTCCTTGGGGTGTAGTGATGGCCCCTTACTCCCTGGCCCCCACCTACATCTTCAGCGTCTCCCTCCTCTGATGTCAGCCTCATCAAACATACCACACTTGCTGCCTCTGTCAGGCCTTTGTACACAATGCCCCTCTACCACCAGCTGGAACATTCTTGCCCACACCACGCTCTCACCCTCACCTACCAGCTTCTACTCATCCTTCGGGTCTCAGCCTAGATGTCGTCTCCTCCAGGAAGCCTTCCCTGATCTCCTGAGTCAGGACCTCTCCTCAGCGCCACCTTATCATGGTGGCTTATCATGGTTTACCACACTGGGGACTTCCCAAAATACAAGGCCCCATGAAGATAACAGAGCCTTGGCCATTTCCTCCCTAGTGCTTAGAACTCTATCTGGTTTGGCATCATTTTTTGAGGAATGAATGAATGAATGAGGGAATATATGCGGCTGAAGAGACAGGGAGTGGTCGGGGCTCTCAATTCCTGCCTCCCTCACCCACAGAACTAGGGAGCGCACTAACACGCAACCACATCAAGTTAAAAATTGGGCTTTTTTTCTTGCCTTTTGGCCTTTAGTGCCTCCCCAAAAATATAGGAAAATAAGGCTCAAGGTGGGCAGGGGCCTCACAAGCGAAGCACAAACCCTCCAGCTCCTATGGAAAGCTGCTCCAAAGCTCTAGACTGCCGGCCTTTTTGGATTTATGACTTTCCCCTGCCCTGAGTCTGGAGCTTCTTCAAGCTCCGCCCTGACTTCCTGGCTTCTGACCAAGGATCACAACCTGCGCCCTATGGCCCTCACCACCCCCACCCCCTGCCACCTCTCTCCTAGCTGCGAGGCTGTGTGATCTATAGCCACCTCCCTGGGAGCCGGCCTGGCCAGAGGCCCAAGAGCCCGTGTGACAGTGATGTATCTCTCTGAGCTGGGCTCTAATTGGCCGCTTCCCAAGGAGTGTGGGGACTTAGCAAGACAAAAATCTCCCCTCTAGCATCCCAAATCCTTTCTGCAGCTGATAAACAGCAAGTTCCTGGACAGAGAACATTGTGAAGGGAAGAGCAATGACTGGGGGGACAGGAGGGAGGAAGGGATCCATCCAGAAGTGCCAGGGCTCACCCCAGGGTACCAACATATCAGGGAACTTTATGTGAATATTATTGTCATTATCACTCTAACTAAAAACAGCATGCAGAACCACACAGATTTCCGTATCTAGTCATGCTTTCGCTCCCAAGCCATCCCTGACAGGTAGGAGGGCTGGGTGGGGACTTTACACGTATAGGACTGTTATTTATTAAATGTTCCCCATGAGACAGGAGTTCGGTACACATTATCTTCTCTCCTCCCAACAATACCAGGAAAAAGAGAGTTGTTATTTTCTTAAAGCAGTATACAAATTCAAGTTTTTTAGTACTTATTATTCAGCATTACATTCATAATGCCACTTTATTAGTCACTTTCCCATTGCTGGAATGTTATACCCAACACTGGCAACTTAAAGAAGAGGTTTATTTTGGCTCATGGTTTGGGGGATTTAGTCCATGGTCAGCTGGCTCCAAGGCAGAAGGACACAGCAGAGGAAAGCTGCTCACCTCATGGCAGCCAGGAGGCAGAGACAGAAGGGAGGAGCAGGGACAAGAATACACCCTTCCAGGTCACACTCCCAGTGACCCACCTGCAACTAGGCCCCACCTCCTAACAGCACATTCAGCTACAGATCCTTCAGTGGGTTAATCCACTGATGAGTACAGCACCTCCGTGATCTAATCACCCTCCAAAAGTCAGACCTCTGAACACATGAGATTTTGGAGGACACTTGAGATCTAAGCCATAACATCTATCATTTTGTTGTATTTGGTCTTGTTTTTGTTGGCTAATAGACTTTATATATGAGAACAGTTTGGGGCTCACAGTGAAGCTGAGCAGAAGGTATAATGTTCCCATACAGCCCCTGTCCCGACACACACACACACACACACACACACGCACGGCCTCTCCCATCACCAAGACTCTGAACCAGGTAGCCCATTGGTCACACCTGACAAACCAACAGGGGGACATCACTGTCACCCAGAGGCCACAGTTTACAGTACAGCTCAATCTTGGTGCCGCACATGCCGTGTGTTTGGACAAACGTATGACATGTACCCACCACGATGGTATCAGAGTAGTTTCGATGTCCTTAAAATCCTCTGCTTAGATGGAGAGTTTTGACCTCATTTTATACACAGTGACAGGTCTAGAAAGTGAATGTGACTTGCCTAGAACCAGGTCCAGGACTCAAACCAGAGTCTGTCTGGTTTCTGAGCCACGCCCTTTCTTCCTCTGACACAAAATCTGGCCTTTTCCACACAGCCAACCAAGGGCAACGGAGGATGGGAGCCCTGGATGCCTGCCTGGGGCCAGAGGCTGTGAGTGGCTCCCTGTCCTGGTGGCGACCCCAGCACCAGCCATGGCCAGGGCAGAGACCCAGTCTGGGATGGTTGGAGCAAGATCCCAGAATGGGGAGCTGTCCTTCAGTTTGGAAGTGAGACCCTGCTGTCCAGTGTCCCTGCAGCAGGGCCAGGCTTGGAACACATCAGGTCCTCTCTGTGCCGTGGAGAGAAGGTGGGAGGAGTGGGCACAAGTTCAGAGTGATCAGTGTGTCTGTGCGCTCAGATGTCAGAGGACCCAGCCTAAAGCCCTGGGACCGCTCAGTCCTCTGCCCACACAGCCTGCCCAGGGCTGAACCTGTTCCAGTTCCAGCCCAACTCCTCCAAAGGCCAGATTTACCCAGCATCCAGGCGCTCCACTCCACACCCTTTAGAGGAACCCAGGGGCCACAAACGCAGGCTGTCAGTCCCTTTGCCTTGGCACCAGGCTCATGTCTACCTTCTCCAGGGACCCTGCCTCCCACCATAGTCACAACTGACAACTCGTAGATGGTAGCCAGCTAGCGAGAGGTAAGCGACAAACCCACGCTCCGCACTCGGGCAGCATTCATCTCCCCATTTGGCAGATGGGAAACACAGAGCTCGGAGAGGTTAGGTGATTTTACCCATGGTCACAGAGCTGAGACTCTAATGTAGGCCTCCTCCTACTGCCACACATAACATTGCTTTGCTGTCGACAAAGCAGCGAAAGTTTTTCCAGCAACAGGCGAGACACCAGGCTGCCGAATGTGATGCTTGGAAACACAAATGGGAGTGATGAAGAGAGAACACCCTCCAGAAGGAGAGGCCTGGCAGGGGACAGGGACATGCGAAGAGCTCTCCGAGGATCTTGGCTCTCAGGCTGCCTCCCTCAAAGGCCACCGTGGGGGTGGACAGCACACAGGGCAGGAGCGCAGAGTGAAGTGCCATCTTCCTCTCCCACTGCGTACACTTGGGCTCCCCCTCCTTGTCCCATCGGGGACGTGGGAAGGTCAGAGAGGTTCTCCAAGACCTCCTCTGCCCTCGTTCCTTTGCTGCCCATCAGGAGCCCCATTAAGTCTTAATTAGGAGTAAATCTGAGGCAATTAGCTGGGGCTCTGTGCAAAAGTGAACTATTGCAGAGCTGCAGCCACCAGCACACAGGCAGAGGGCAACAGGGCCTGCCCCAGTGACACCCGGGCCTGGGGCTCTGCTACTGCCTCAGCTGCCAGAGCCTGCCCTGTGGTGCCCCGGTGCCCTCCTCGTCCCTCTGCCCTGGGGTTGGAGGCAGGCAGGGGAGGCTGGGAACCAGCCCGCATGCAGAGCGCCTCTCAGCCTGGAAGGTGCTCTTTCAGTGAGATGAGACTTGGTCTCTCCCAGAGTGAGACCAGAAAGGCCCAGAGAGACGGGACGCACAGCTGTTCTAGATGACCCCGCCCCATCATGCTTACACACACATGTGCACACACGTACACAGGCTCCACTCTAGAAAAGATGATTGCCCAGCATCCCCCCTGCAAACCAGGGGCCCCTCCAACCCATACAGCATCCCTCCTCTCCCTTCCTGCCCAGGACTTAGACTCTGGAGCCAGAACCAGACCTGACCCATGCCAGACCTGGGGAGCTCGCTGGCCTTCCCCTCTCATGCCATTTCCTGCCTTGAGCTTAGCTCCATCATGACTCAGCCCAGCAGGTCCGAGCAGCAAGAGAATTTCTCTTGCCAAAAAAAAGGCCAATGTGGGGCAAAATGGCATTAATAACAGTAGCGTCTAGACTGGAGGTGATGAGCCTGAAACTCCGCCCTAGCCGGATCTCACCCTGCTCAGCCTGCCAGCCACATTCTAAGGACACTGGGAACTGGGGCTCCCTCAGCAAGGGCACCCAGCATCAGGGGTCCAGATGGGCCCTGCTGTACTGCGGCCTGGGAGAGCCATCTTCAGTCAGGCGTGCAATGTCATGTAGAAGAGGCAGGAGAGTTCTCAGAAGTCTTGGAGGGGAAACTGAACAGGGCATGTGAGTCACAGGGAGGAAGTTTCCACTCGACATGGGAAATGTTCTAACAGCCAATGCTGGCTAACAATAGCGCAGGGTATCTTGTGAGATGCAAAAGCTCTGTGGTGACATATACTCAAACAGTGGGGCACAGCATCTGAGAGCTTAGACTTCGGAGCCAGATATGTCTGTTCAATTCCTGCCTGTCATTTGTGAATTGTGTGACTCTAAGAAAGTTACCTAAAACTCCGCTTCTTTATTGGTTTGTATTCATAATAATACTTATCCCCTCAGGTTTTTAGGTTTATATGCGGTTAATGCATAGAAAGTAACGTACCTCATAATGGTAAGCACATGACAAATTTTAGCTAGAATTATATTTATAAATAATAAACAAAAGCTAGGTGGCTGCTACTCAGGGGATGCTCACAGACCACCTCTCAAGCCATCTCTGGACCCTTGGATCATCCATGGCAGCAAGATCTCTCTGCTATGGCCAAGTTCACCAGGAATCTGTTCCTGGAGCAAAGGAACAAGCATGCATACAGACAAACAAAAAGGTCTGCAGGCCTCCATCCGTATAAACGATTAGTTGGTGGAGATCCTCTTTCCACTAGGAATGTCCATCCCAGGAAGACAAATCATAACCCTGGAATACATAGCAAGACCTGTCTCAAAAAAAAAAAGACATGGGCCGGTGAGATGGCTCAGTGGCGTAAGCGCCTGCCTTGCAAGCGCGAGGGCCCGAGTTCGCCTCCCGGATCCCACATACGGAAAAGGGGCCGGTGATATCGCTCAGCGGCATGGGCGCCTGTTGGCGTGCGAGGTCCTGAGGTCGACCCCCCAGTACCCACAAAAAAAAAACAAACAAACAAACAAAAAAAGACACGTGCTTTATAACAGAATTTTAAAATACATAAAGCAAAAATTAATAGAACCACAAAGAGAAATGGACAATGCGCAATTATAATCAGAAATGTCAATACCCCTCTCTCAATAGTTAATGGAACAAATAGTCAGAAAATTAACAAACAGATAAAAGATTTGAGCGACACTATCAATCGACTCGACCTAATCAACATTTGCAGACGCTAGCCGGCAATGTCAGCGTAGACATTCTTTTCAAATATACTTGAAACTTTTGTCAAGAGACATCATCTTCCAGGCCATACAACGAAAGTCAATAAATTTAAGAGGCTTTAAATGATGCTAAGTAGATCCTATGACCACAATGAAAATAAATTAGAATCAATAATAGAAGGTAAACTGGACGTCGTGGCACATACCTGTAATCCTAGCACTCGGGAGGCTGAGGCAGGTGGATCGCCATAAATTCAAGGCCAGCCTAGGCTACATGGTGAGTTCAAGGCCAGCCTGCACTACATAGAGAGACCCTGCCTCAAAATAATAATAAGAAGAATATAATAGAAGGTAACTTAAAAATCCCTAGATGTTTGGCAACTAAATAACATTCTTTTAAAAATCCGTGGGCCAAGGCCGGTGAGATGGCTCAGTGGCATAAGCACCTGCCTGGCAAGCGCAAGGGCCCGAGTTCAACTCCCGGAACCCACATACGAAAAAAGGGCCAGTGATATCGCTCAGCAGCATGGGCGCCTGCTGGCACGCGAGGTCCTGAGGTCGACCCCCGGGACCCAAAAAAAAAAAAAAAAATCCATGGGCCAATGAAAAGGAAATAAAAACACAACATATCAAAATTTGTGGGATGCCACTAATGTAGTACTTAGAAAAATTTATAGCACTAAACATCTATCCTAGAAAAGAAGGTTTCAGATAAATTCTCCGACTTCCTTCTGTCACTGCCCTGATGTAACGATCTGCTTATATCTCACCCACAAACTGTAAGTGCCCTGAGGAACGTATCTTAGCCATCTTCGGTCCATGGAAACTAACACCACCTGGTCCACCACGGGCTTCCAGAAGCACCACTTGACCAGAGTTCCACCCCACCAGATCCCTGGTGGGGATCCTCTCATAGGAGCTAGCGCGTTGCCTTATGGGACCTAGGTCTTCTTTCCTATTCCATTTGGAATAAACAAAATTCTGGCCCCATGACTTGGTCCTTGGAGATGAGCCCATTTCTCAAGTCTAGCCTGTGAGGAAATGTAGAACCCAGCTCCCCGCCTCTTGAAAACCCCCTGAGCTCTTTCCCACCACAGGGCCTTTGCACTTGCTGATCCCTCCTCCCTCAGCTCTTCATGTGTCTGGCTCCTCTCACTGTTTTGTTTTCAGCTCAGAAAGGCCCTGCTGTTGGTACCATTGTGCTGATCTTGCTTCGGATGGCTGCACCTCCCCAGTGGGACCTGTCTTGGAGACACTCAGTCAGGGCTCCCTGCTGGTTGTCCTGTCTCCCTGGCCATAGTGAGGGCCTCCGCCCCTGGCCTGGGATCCTGACAAGAGCGTCACAAACACAGAACACTGTCGGGAGAGTCACCCTGAAGAGACTGTCTGTGAGTGCTGCCATAAAGATCCCCAAGGTAACTCTGGTTCCTGCCCATTTTTTAATTCTTTCTTTTCTTCTCCCTTTGATCCCATGAATTCTCCTTATCCTTCCAGACACCTCTTTTTGCTTAAGTTTTCCAGAACCAGTTTCTAATTCCTTGCAATGAAAAACTCTGCCACGCAGTGTCCTGTCCTTAGTCACTAGCTGTTTAGTCCCTGTATAACATTTTTCATAGTCTAAAATGGTATTTTTAAAATGCACCGACATGTTTACCATCTGTCTCTGCCACTAGAATGTAAGCTCTGTGTCAGCAGGGACCTCTTCTGTCTTGCTCCCTACTATCCCCTGGCACCTAACCCAACCCTGCCACAGGGCGGGGACCCACAGGAAGGCGGCAGGCAGGCGAGCCGCGTCTCCCCATGAGGTCTGCCTGTGCTGAACACCTGGCTGTGTGAACAGGGAAAGGAGAGGGCCCGTGGGAGATGGCGAATGAGCTCGCCCTTTCCCAGGGGCTCCGACTCCAGCCTGGGATCCCAAGCGTCAGATTCCAACACCAGATCTCCTCTCCTCCCCCTTTGATCTCCACCAATCCTTCGCAAATCTCAAGCAGTGTCTTGTAAATCTTTAATTACAAGAAAATTGCAACCCAACCAGTGAGCACAAGAACAGTGTTGATAAATATTTAAAATTGCTACAGCAGCAGATCTGAAGGGATTAAGAAAAGATATATTGGAGTGACAGTTATTAAACACTAAATCCCAGTAAATGTTACAGAGCAGATAAATAATGCAAACTCCTGACAGCCACTCTGCGGCTGACAGGACAGGAGAGACATCTGCTAGGGGACATGGTGTCAGGGGAGGCAGCAGGTCCCCACGGGCTGTGGCAAGGGGATTGGAGGAGAAGGGACAACCATGGGCCTCGTTCCCTGTTCCCTGGAGGCATATCCTTCTCCATGGTTCTTCAGCATCATTACCTACCTGCAAGGTTGGTGGATGGTAGAAGAAAGAAGGAAGGAGGGAAGGAGGGAAGGAAAGAAGGAAGGAAGGAAGTATGGGGGCAGCAGCTGGACCTCCCCGAAGGCTGTCTGCCAGGCTGCCCCTCTGATTCTCCCCAGGACCCTGGAACTGGCCGGGTTTCTGCCATCACATAGCCCTTTGGAAGGAAAGCAACTAGCCTCCTTCATTCATACCTTCACGCTCACTTCTTCAATCCTTATTCACTCATTCACCATTCATCCCCTCCCTCCTGACCGTACTGATTGACTCACCCATACATTCACTATTTTATGCATTCTTTCATGTATTTAATCAATTATGTACATACCAGTTTATTTATTAGCTCCCCACTTGCTAGCCAAACATCTATTGAGCATTTCTGATAGCCAGGGATGTTACAGAGCTAAGCAAGACCCAGGCCTTGCCCTCAAGATCAGAAAGCCAAGGATGAGTGGAGCTCAAGCTTTGAGAGCCTAGGAGGGGATGGGGACTGGAATGATAAAAATACGACAATATAGTAAGCTCTTGGCATTTGCAGAGTCCTTATTTGCAGTTTGACGATTTAATAAAAACCCACAAAATTCTGCAGCTGCCAGAGATTTCCACTGTTGTTAAGATGCACATTTGAATCACACAGGGGCCAAGGCTGGAGTGTGGAAGTGAGGGAGGCACCTGACGCGGTCTGGAGAAGCAGGGAAGGCTTCCTGCAGAGGAGATGCCTGGGTACCAGCTGTGTACCAGGCACTTTGCTGTATTCACTCATTTAGTTATCACAACCCCCCAGCCCATCTTAAGGATTTAAGAAACCAGAGATCAGCTCATCCAAGGTCACAGTAGCAATGGCAGAATAAAATTAGAACCAGAGACCAAGTCCCAAGCCAAGTGCTTTCTACTCCACTCAACTCCCCCACCCCAGGGGCCCCACCGTCTACCTCTCTGCAGTGAAGAAATGCAGTGAAACTTCTTCCCCTAAGGACAGAGAGACAAGGTCATTTTATTTGTTCGTCATATCATTTATATTCAGTAAACATACATGTTATACACATTTTAAGTGTACAGTCCAATAAACTTAGACAAGTGTATATGCCCAGTAAAGAATATCTAAATCAGGATATGCAATGGTCCCATCACCACAGAACATTTCCACCAGAGTCCACCACAGTTCTAATTTCTATCACCAAAGATCTGTTCGGCCCATTCTCAAACTTATGTAAATGAACCTACCAAATAAATGGCTTCTTTCCCTTAACGTAGTAAGACAATGTTTTAAAAAGGGATCTTTGTAAGATGCTAAGGGCAATTCCCCAGAGATATCTTAACAGTGAAGTGACGATCACCAGTGGTCAGTCCCGACTGAACTATAGAAGTTGTGAGACTGGTTGGCACTGCCCAGGTGGCCTGATTCCCTATACCCCTAGGAAGGATCTGCCAGGTGGTGCTACCCATAGATTCTCAGGGATCTGGGGGGGCATCTGACCTTCCTGCCACCTGTCTTGATCCCGTCTCCAAGTGGGTAAGGGATACACCCGGTCTATGCTAGTCACCTACCCTGCTACACTGGGCCTCAGCAGGCTCTCTCCAGCCTCCCAGATAAGGAAGGCTCATTCCTAACTGGTTTTGAGGTTCCCCTTGTGAGTCTGACAATCCTGTCCTTCTCCCACACACCTTCCTTGTGCCTCCAGGAAGAGGCATCCAAAGTGGTTCTGAGAGGCTCATCCTCTTCCGCAAGGTCCTGGCGCCATCTTGGTTTGGACTTTCTGGAAGACTGGCAGTCTCTAAGGTAGACACCGTCTTCCCAGGGCCTTCTGGCTTCACAGCGCAGTCTCTGACAGGCAAGCCGTGTTCCCATCCTGAAGGCCCACCATGTCGTTTCCTGAGCTGAGAGCGCCTCTCTGCACCTTTACAGACCAGGAGTGTGTCCTTTATAGACTGAAAGGCTGGGACTCACCAATACACAAGCTCACTCAGAGAACCAGTCCTGTGGACTGAGGGCAGGACATCCAGGTGTTCCTGGGGGAGAACACATTCTCCAAGCCCCTCAGTTATATTTTCACCACTTGAGAAAATTACTTTCATACATTCCGACCGCACAGCAAGATTTCCTGACACAGGGATGTGGGGAAGGTGTGGGGATTCCCCAAGTGTCTGCAAAAGAGGAGACCCCTGAGGTGGCCAGGGACTGATCAGGTGCAGGATGGGAGCAGGGACCTCAAGGACCTCGGGGCACTGAACACTCCAGTGTCCTCTGCTGAGAAGGGATGGCACTGAGCTGGAGCTCAGGGATGACTGATTGATTCTTTTTAATTGATGTCCTAGATATCTCAGAAGTAATTATCTGAAGCTCAGGCTGTCTCTTTCTCAGGAAGCACAATACTAATGTGCCCTGTGGCATCCTTCCAACACGTCCCTGGAAAAGGACTCAGGCTCTGTCCCACCAATTATCTGCCTTATGCTGCTCCTCCCCAGAAGAAGGGGCAGCTGGGACAGGATAAATGTCCTTGTTCCAGAGTGCATCAGTCAGTCAATCAACAACCATTAAGATGCCTGTCAGAGGCAAATGCTGATTTTATTCATTCTGAGCTTTACCTACCTACTCTCTCATACTATTTCTTAATTGTCTCTGTTTCTGTCTTTCTCTCGGTCAGTCATTCATTCAACAAAGACATATTATTGCATTGGAGAAGCAACTCAGTACTATAAATAGCACTGACTCTAGAGCCAGATGGTCTGGGCTTGAGTCCCAGCTCTGTGACCTTGGCGGGCCTCCGATACCTTATCTGTAGCCTGGCAAAATCAAACACTCACTTGCGGAGGTACTGCAGAGGACAGATGAGTTAAACACATCACCCGTTTGCGAGGGTTTCAGGGTCATAGTGCTGGAGATGCTTTTTGCTATTAAATTAATAGCTATCGCCATGTGGAAGGCACAGTACTAGAGATAAGACAGTGTCCGGCCAAGAAACTCCACCTGCCCACAAGGAGCTTAGGTCTTGAAGCTATAGGGAAATTGCACCTGAGGACTGGGATACGTGGGAGGGTGGAAAGTGCAGGAGTAGGGTAGCAATCACAGGAGGAGGCAGCACTTGGGCTGCGCTGAACCTTCAGGGAGTGGCCCTGAGTTGAGTTCCTAGGGACTTTGGGAGGTAGCTTGGCCAACAGCAGGTGAGGTCTGAGGTGGGAGGGCATGGCCAATGTTGGTAGACTTTGCAGAGTTCCTCCAAGTGCAGGGCAGGGAGGCAGAAGAGGAAACCATGTCAGGGAGCCAGATCAGGAGACCATTGGTGTGGTCCCCAGAAAAGTAGGCACACAGCCAGGCATGGTGGCACATTCCTGAAATCACAGTAGTCTGGGAAGCTGAAGCAGGAGGATTGCAAATGCAAGTCTAGCCTGGAGAACTTAGCAATTTGGTGAGATTCTGTCTCAGAATTTAACAATTTTTTTAAAGGGCTGGTGATGTAGCTCAGTGTGAAGACCCTGGGTTCCATCCCAGTACCATCAAAAAGAGAGAGAGAAAAAAGTAAAGACAACAACAAAGGCATCATCCATGAAAGAAAACTAATAAGCTGTAACTCATTGAAACCAGAAACTTGTGCTCTGTGAAAGACACTGCCAAGAGAATGAGGGACAAGTCACAAACTGAGAGAAAACATTTGCATAAGACATGCCTAATAAAGGGCTATTATCCAAAATATACAAAGAACACTTAAAATCAAGAAGAAGAACATGACTTGATTTAAAAAGTGGGGTGACAACATTAACAACACCTCACGGACGATGATGCAACAATGGCAGATAAGCATGTGCAAAGATGCACCGTGGCCTGTGCTGTCAGGGAAGTGTGAATTAAAATGACAACGAGACACTACTGCACACTCATGAGAACGTCAACACGCTGACACCAGGGCATGCCAGCGAGGATGTGGAGCCACCGGAACGCCCATTCATTGCTGGTGGGAGCACAGCGCAATGCGACCACTTCCAGAGAGTCTGGTGGTTTCTCACAAAACTAAGCACTCTTTCACCATAGAATCCACCAACTGCACTCTCAGTATATACCCAAATGTGTATACACCCAAATGAGTATACACCCAAATGAGCTGAAAACTTGTGTCCACACGGAGAGTGCACGGAGATGTTTGCAGCTTTATTTGTCATGGTCAAAACCTCGAAGCAGGCAAGGTGTCCCTTGGGAGGTGGGTGGCTAAGAAACCTTGGAGCATCTTGACGACACAGGAAGCTAGAAGCATATCACTGACTGAAAGAAGCCCATCTGAAAAGGCTCCTGTATGATCCCAAGTGCCTGACACTCTAGAAAAGCAGGACTGTGCAGGATTGTGCAGACAATGGGCAGGGCAGTGGTTGCCAGAGATTGGGGGTTAGGGATGACCAGGCAGAGAACAGAGGATTTTAAGAGCAGTGTAACTGCCCTTTGTGACACTGTAAGGTGGGTACAGGTCTTTATACGCTCCTCCAAACTCATATGGTGAACTCCCCCAGAGGGAACCCCAAGTTAAGCTGTGGACTCCGCGTGGTAACGATGTGTCCATACAGGTTGGCCAGTCCTAATGAACGTGCCAGTCTCGTGGGGTGGGTAAGGCGGAGGCTTGCAGTGGGGGAGCAGGTACACAGGAACTCTGTACCGTCTGCACTTTTGCACTGAGCCCAAAACTGCCTTAAAAAATAAAGCCTTTTGTCAGCATCGGTGGGGAAGGAGACACAAGTTACAGATGTGAATTAGGGACCCGGGCGGGGCAGGGTGGTCGGTGAGGGACCGGCAAGCTCACCCCAGTGTGGCCCAGCCCCTGGGGCTCCGGAGTAGCACAGGGTCTGCTGGAGGCCTGCGAGCGAGAGGAGAGTCCTTCCGCCGTATACATCTGGGGTTTGAGGGATGTGTGACACACCCCGGTGGAGGTGTCCAGCAGGTGTTTAAATCCACAGCCGTGGAGTGCAGAGAAGCCATGAGGATTTGGGAGACACGGCACACAAAAGATGGTTTTAGCCCTGGACAATAAGCCATTGACCATCAGGACAACATGAAGAGACAGAAAAGCATTGGGCTACGTCCCTGCAAGGGGTCCGTGTATGGCCTGGATGTATGATTTGCAAAGACTCCGACCCCTCGCCTGCACCCCAGCCACCCCTCCCAGCCTCCTTCTGAGGCCCCCATTGCACCTCCTTACCTGTCCCTGTAACAACCAAAGCAGCCTGGTGCTCTTTTCTCAGGAAAAGAAACCTCAGCCAGAAACTCCAGGCCAAGTTTTAGGTGAAGGTCAGTTTGGCAGATACAGAGCAGGGATGGAGAGAGGAGGCATGTGGCGAGATGCAAGGGAAATACAGAAGAGCTAGGAGGGCAGAAGAGAGAGCAAATAGGAAGGGAGCCAGGAGGAGGAGGGGCAGGAAAGGAGAGGGAAGGAAAAGCAAAGGTGCGGGGTCCAACTCAGCACGAATTAGACTGACTTTAAAAAAAAAAAAAAAACCCCTCTGGAAGCTGGCATTTACCCACAATGGGAGAGCACGTCTTCCCAACTACATGAACCCAGGCGTGATGTGTGTGTAGGGCTGAATATGGATGACAATAGGGACACAGAGCCGGACGTGAAGCTGGTGGAGATGAGATGAGACAGGTGGGATGGCACATTGCTGATAAGGAAATGGGAAAAGGCCTAAAAATGAGCAACCTGCTCCTCTGCTGCCCTAACGAATGCTCTCATCTCCTGCGTATCCTCCATGTCCTTCCGTGTGCACATGAGACCGCCTCACCGTAACCTCAGTGGGGACAGCATTCAACATTCTGCCCCCCAGCCCCTCAAGAGGCACCTGGTGTCCCACCTGGCTAGAAGAGGGAGGCCCACTATCTGGGGAGGGAAGCAGAGCTCTGCCTCCCCCAGCAAAGTCCTAGACTCATTCGGTCTTCACCTCCCGTCACCCCCAACCCACCTGCCCCACTGGGCAGGCTCCTCATCCTGGCATCTGCCTGGAGTTCCTGATCCCTGTTCCCTTCAGTGGTTCACTGCCTCTGTTAAGTGAGCTCCCCCCGGCAACGCTTCCCTTGGCCACAGGTCTGTGCACGACTAACAGTTCTCCTGCAATTCCAGGCTGATTTGAGGGCCACACCATGCCCTGTGCCATCTTGGTGGTATCAGTTTTACTGGATGCGTTATACCCTGTCTACCAGATATCTCCTCCCTAACCTTTACACCAGGGTTGAAAGTGTTAGATGACTAATCTTTTGTTTTTTAAAGGGAGAGTTTTTGTTTTCCCCCTGAAGGTGTTCCCTGTGGACCTGAGGGGTGAGGCAGAGCGCATTCCTCTGGATCCTTGAAGTGGGCCAGGCTTAAAGCGGTCTGCTCTGCAGAGGGCCTGGGATGCTGGGCATCCCTGTGTCCTGCCTTACCTGACTTCTCCCCTTTGGCTCCAGAATAGCATCTGAGAGGATCCAGATCCCAGGGCAGGTGGATCACTGACAGTTGATTTGCCACATTGCTTTACAGGATGCCACCACCTCTGGCAAACTATAAATATCCTAAGTGCTGGTCATGTTCTAGCCTTCGCTCTGTGCCCAGCACTTGGCACATCGTGCTATAAGTCAACATAGCAACACAGAGTCAGCCCTTAGTCCGTGCCAGGCAGAAGTGGGTGCTGCAATTCTGCCCATGTTTCAGAAGCTGAGGTTGAAGCCCATAGAGGGATAAAAACTCAACTCATTTTTAAGCTCCTGGGTTTCTAGAGGGATCTTCCCTGAAATCCCCACTTAGCAACTCTAGGCCTGGGAGGTACAGCTCAGAAGCAGCATCGACACTGTTCTGCCTCTGTCAAGCAAACAGCAACCTCTAAGGATTTAGAAATTTCCTGAAGCTGAAATAATGATCATAAATGCCAATATACTTTTAAAAGCACTTTCCTATCAAATAAATTGTAGATGCTGTGCAAGAGGCAGGGAAGGTATCATTCCCATTTCTGGTGAAGAAACTCAGGCTCCAAGAAAAATAACCTGTCCAAGGTCCTGTGAGCTCAAAGGGCTTGCAAAATAGGATCATTCTTGCCATTTGTCCGAGTATGCAGACAGCCATGCCCTTTCGCCCATTTCCCATCAGCTCGGGGCCTCTGGGGTGCAGCAGTCTCTGTCCCCAGGGGCTGCATCTTGCCACGATGACGCGCTCCCACCTTGGAGGGAGGGGCTGAATTCCTAGCATTTGGGAGGCAGGGACAACCTGGGCCTTCTTTGCCTCAGTGGCTGCACACTCTAAAGCCAGCTTTATGAAAGAGCGCTGCAGTTATCTCCTGCATGAAACATCTTTATGGACTTGCAAATGCCAGACTGTAAAGATGGCTCTCTAGGTCGGACCTGGCTGAGTGAGCTATGTCAGTGAGTCACAGGGGAACTGGTCCCTCCCCTCTAAGACATCCCTAAACCAAAGCCTGGGTAGCACAGCAGCTGCCACCAAGCCTGTAAGTCTAGGCTGAGCTGGGAGCAGACACCAGTAGAGGCAGACAGTCCCTGCCCTCTCAGGAACAGCATCCCGTTTGGGTGTCTATAAACATCCTGCAGACGCGTCAAGGGGGCTCCTGGAGTGTCAGCTGCCCAGCGGAACTGCATAGCCACAGGTTACAGGGAACCCCAGGGGCATATGCCCTTCTCGCCTCTGACAGCAGCACTGATTGGACCAGCCATGCACAGTCTGCCTAATCTTGGCCAATCGGAGGCCTTCCCTAAGAATTTGGATTTGGAACCAAGAGACTGTAGACAGCTGACTTCATAATAGACGAAAGGTGTGTAAGCTTAAGATACGTAGTGGTGGCCTTTCCCTCCAGGTAACCGAGCACCAGGGAGAGCCAGTCTGCAGCAAGAGAAAGGAAGGAGTCAGACCTGCAAGGAGGAGGCCCCATCCAGGCCTCCGGGTCCCCTGATACTATTAACATGCTTCTAGCAATGTTCTCATTTGGGCTTAGAGTTGGTTTCTGTTGCTGCAACCAGTATTTAATACAGTATAACTCAGTCGTTCTCAACAAGAGGTGGTTTTGTCCCTCAGGAGACATTTGATGATGGATGGAAATATTGAAGACAGATCTAGTATGTAGCCAGGAAAGCTGCTAAACACCCTGCACTGCCCAGGACAGCCCACCCGCACATCAGAACCATCCCTTCAAAAGGTCAAGCGTGCTGTGGTCGAGGCCCCCGGTGCAACTTCGTGCCTCATGTATGTCTAAGACAGGAGCGTCACCACAACTGGCCTCTTCATTTAGTGTCTTATTTTTCTCTCAATGCTGAGACAAAATACCTGACACCCAAAGTTAAAAGCGGAAAGGTTTATTTAGCTCACAGTTTGTGGAGGTTTCAGTCCATAATCCGCTGGCTCCAAGGCAGGGTGGCATGGCAGAGAGGCAACACAAGAGAACCAGGTCATGGCAAACAGAAGACAGCAAAAGCAAGCAAGCAAGGGAGAAGATAAGCCTCTTTCTGCTCTTTATACTGTATCTAGGCTACCAGGATTAGGGTGGTGCCAATCTAATCAGTGGACTGATTTAGTAATCACCCGCCCTTAATCCCAACACCCTTAATCCTAGCGTTGCACCATGAATCAATCAGTCACACACTCCAGATTCAGCCACCTCTGAAAAAGCCCCACCTATGACTGCATGAGGCTTTGAGGGGACATGTAGACACGAGCCATAATAGCAAGGGTCCTTTTACTTTAGATGATAATATTCTGGTGGTGGGAATTTCTCTCTCTCTCTCTTTCTTGTTTTTTGAGATGGGCACTCAGTAGTTCAGGCTATAATAGTGATACACGGCCCAGGCTGGCCTCTAACTTGGGGTGATCCTCCTACCTCAAGCGCTGGGATTATAGGCATGCGCCACCATGCCTGGCTGAGAATTCTCATTCCTATTTTTTGACAGGGGGGCAGATACTAGGGATTGAATTCAGGGCCTTATGCATGCTAGGCAAGTGCTCTACCACTGAGCTACATCCCCAGCCTTCTGCATTTATTTTTTTTTAATTTTGAGACAGGGTCTTGCTAAGTTTCCCAGGCTGGCCTTGAACTTGCAATCCACCTGCCTCAGCCCCCTGTGTAGCTGAGATTATAGGTGTGTGCCACCTTGCTCTCATGCCTTAAATAGTGGAAACAGTGTCAATTTTTACTATAACCTCTCTGAAGAATCATTTAACAATTTATACATATGGGACCTTAACATATTCACTCCTAGATCTGTAATTTACTTGGTAGAAATTCTTCTTGATAGAAAATCTTAAATTGGATTTAAGATTATACACAAAGATTTACATAGAAAGATGTTCACTGCAGCTTTATTTACCACCATGGAAAATGGAAAGAAATATCTGACCATCCTATATCTGTAACACAAATTATGATACATTCATAGCACAAAATAGTAGATGCAGCACTTAAAATCATGTTTGTGAAGATTTTTTAATAACAGGGAAATGCTCATTATGTTAACTGAAAAACCAGAATATGACATTTTTGAAATGTGTATAAGCACAGGACAAAAAGGCTGTAGGGAAATACATAAAAACATTAACTGTCGTGACCCGCGGAGGCTCCGACCAGCAGAGCTCCCAGGGGCAGGAACGCGTAACCCGAGAGACAGTATGGGGATGATGAAAGACACACATGCAGCTTGAAGGCGAGAGCAAGAGAGAGAGAGTTTATTGAGGAAGTGCCATGGCTTATATATCTTTGGGGGGAAGTGGGAGGGACCGCTAACTGGCGGGGGATTGGCGCGGGCAGGGGTAGCGCATGCTCAGAAGCTGGGTCCTTCATGGCTCTCTACATATGCTCCTTTTTCTCCAAAAGAAAATATTGCCGACCATGAGTGCTTGTATGACCCTGAATGTGGCCTGTCTTAGGTTGTGGAGGTTACTGCAAGTCTTTTTTAGTTTTTACGCATTTGATTTTTCAGGCCTTACCCATCATCGAGCTGACCACTAGCATCGCCAGCGTCCCGGCGAAGAGTGGGGCTCTGTCTTAGGTGGTCCTGAGAGTGCTAGTGACTTGTGACTCCATCTTACCCGTCCTTGGCCATCATTCTATGTGCTGGGGCCTCGATATCATCATAGGGTTCGGCTTGTTTGTATTCATCAGCGTCTGCCATGGCTAGACGCTGATAATGAACTTGGAGAGGTCTTTCCCACACAGAAGCAAGGGCCGTCTTGATGGAGACGATAAGTCTCCTAAATAGGAGAGGACCAAGAGCCAAAGCGAGGACCAAGATTATAAGGGGGCCCAAGAAGGGGGCAAGGTAGGGGAGAATAGTTGAGAACCAAGTGTTGGGGAATAAGGCCTGTGTTCTGGCTATCTCTCTCTTTTTTTATGGCATCTTTTAATTTATCCATAGCGTGTAAGACCACACCAGAGGAGTCGGTATAGAAACAACATTCTTCTTTGAGGGCTGCACAAAGGCCACCTTCCTTGAGGAAAAGGAGATCTAAGCCGCGCCTGTTTTGGAGAACAACTTCAGAGAGGGAGGTTAGTGATGTTTGTAGGGCGCGAATAGAGGTTTCAACATTTTTAAGGTCCTGGTCAACAGCAGAGAGTATGGTGTTATATTGGGTTTGTCCGAGGGCCAAGGCCGTGGAGCCAAGGGCAATTCCTGAGGCGGTACCGAGGACGAGAAGAGACACGGTGGTGGTGAGTTCACGTTTGAAGCGAAGTAAAGTCGGGCTTAGAGGTGGATCCCTAGGGTCAGGGTCAAGCATAAAGGGGTATGTGGAAGGGTGATAGGAGACACGAGGGAGGACCGCAACGAGCACACAGAGGTCCTGTTGTTCTCTGAGGACTTTAGTAGAGAGGATGCGGGTTAGTCCTGCGTGATGGCATAGCCAATGATAGCTCTCTGTGTATAGGTAGATGTTGGATGTATTGATTGGATGGAAAGTGTGACAGGGTCCATTTTTTTTGATTTGTTGATGAACCATTTACACAGATGCCTTTACCCTGGACAGAAGAGAAGGGTACAAAAAGGGAGAGATTGGATTGGGAATGTCCTGTGGTGGGTTGCATAGATGAGATAATAGAGACATTGGAGATGGCATAGGGATCATAGAACGGAGGAGAAGCCTGAAGGCAAAGCCAGCAGGATGGGGCAGTGAGATTAGGCTGGGAGGCGTTAAGCCAAAGAGCCATAGATTGGACCATTTTAATGAGGTCGCTGGAGGAAGGGGTGAAGTGAGGAAGGGAGGGTGGTGGAAGGGTGATAGTGGTTATAGGACGAGTATGAGGGGATAAGGTGATATTGGGTGGGGGAGTATGGGGTTTGGATGAGGCCTTAGAGGCATGAGTCTTGCTAGGGGCTGTCTTTATTATGTGGAAGAAGGTCATGGGATCAATCCCTGGGGAATACAAACATAGTCCCCATGTTTTCCCCTGAAACCATGTAGGGTCATCAGGGTTGGTAATGGTAACAGTGAAATTATCGCAGGGGTCTGGGGTGCACTTGTACTTATTGCACCCTGGGCATTTAGCTTTGGCCTTTTGTTCTCCTTGGAGACACCATGTGCAACTTCTAGGGATAATTTTGATATCTGGGCCTGGAGAAGGAACTTTCCACCATTTTCTTCAATGTTTGATTCACATCCCCATTTTGGGCAATAGGCATGAGAGGGGTCGGCACACCAGGCGCGGTCTCAGGTACCAAGGGGGCATGTATATACAGGGTGCCAAAATTCAAGATGGTCTTGGGGGAATAGGCCTGTCTGGTAACGGTATGACTTTAGCTTACAGGATAAGGTGGGTTGTCCAAGGCCCGTCCACTGGCTTAATTTTTGATGGTCTCCCCAACGACTGATTGTCCATGTGAATACATCATGGCGATGATTGGCACCGATCAATGGGAGTATCATGAGAATATACAAGATGATTGTTGAATGCATCTGTGAAGAAAAAACATTAATCCTCAGGAGCGCCTCCCTGGGTAGGTTTGTTAAATTGTTTTACAAGGTGCTCAGGCAGCCAGCGTGCATTATGGTCAGCCTGGGAGTAGATGCAGACTGAACCTCTTCCCCATATGAGAACGGGGTCAGGACCGTTCCAGTGGTTGGTAAGGGGGTCCCTCCAAAGTGCTGTGGCGAATGAGGTGGCTGTAGAGGGGTGCCAAAAACGGTCAGCAGCAGATCATTCATTTTGATCCAAGGAGAGAAAGTTAAGGATAAAAAGGGCATGATTGAGAGTGTTGCGGGGGTACCCCACGCTGGGGTACCAAGACACTTCTGAGAGCTTAGAGATGGTTAGCTTAAGAGTGTAGTTAGCTCTTTCAATGATGCCTTGGCCTTGTGGATTATAAGGGATCCCAGCAACATGACAAATGTTGAGACAGTGACAAAACTGTTTAAAGGCTTTGCTCGAATAGCCGGGGCCATTATCAGTTTTAAGTTTTGTGGGGCAACCCAGGTGGGTGATGGCAGTAAGCATATGAGCAATGACATGTTTAGTGGCCTCCCCCAATTGAAGAGAGGCAAAGATATATCCACTATATGTATCTATGGAGACGTGAACAAATTTGAGCTTACCAAATGAATGTATGTGGGTGATATCCATTTGCCAGAGGGCATTGGGAATGAGACCCTTAGGGTTAACGCCAAGATTAGGAGAGGGAAGGTGGGTCACACAGGCTGGACATTGTTTGACAATAGCTCTGGCTTGCTCTCTAGTTAATTGAAAAAGGAGGCGCAAGGTATGGGCATTAAGGTGATGTAGGTCATGTGCGGACTGTGCTCGGCGAATATTGGAGGAAGGGGAAGCGAGGGGAGGGGAAAATGTGGCATGAACAGAGACCGAACGGGATAGTTGGTCCGCAAGTGTGTTGCCTGAAGCTAAGGGTCCAGGAAGACCCGAATGGGCACGAATATGGCCAATAAAAAACTGATGAGTACGAGCATGAATGAGTGTTTGAAGGCGAGTAAATAAGGGAATGGTTGTTGATTGGTGGTGAAAGCAGGAAAGAGTTTCTAGAAGCGGGACAGATGTGGCTAGATAACGACTATCGGTATATATATTGAGAGGGGCCTCGGGAAAATCTTGGAAGACCTGGACAATAGCCTGAAGCTCAGCGTGTTGAGCTGAAAGTCCGGGGGTAGGGACAACAACCAGATCATGACCCTGGCAGACATAGACAGCATTACCTGATGAGGAGCCATCTGTGAACACTGTTGTTGCATGGGCAATGGGAACATGGGAGGTAATTTTTGGGAAGATATGGGGGTGATGAGAAAAGAAGGTTAGAAGCTTGTCGTGAGGGTATTGGTGAAGCAATCGACCAGGAAAGGCAGCAAGTGCAAGGGACCATAAATCTGAGGTTTGTAAAAGCCATGTAATCTGTTGATCAGAGTATGGCAATATTATGGTGTCAGGTTCTTTATGATAGTAACTTTTGGCTTGTCTGCGTCCCAGCAAGATTAATTGAGCCACAAGGTCATAATAAGGGTTTAGGACCCTTTTTGGGGAGATAGATAGGTGGACCCATAGGAGAGGGGCATCTTGCCAGAAGAGGGCGGTAGGTTGTATTGGGGAAGGGAGGACAATGTAGAGGAGGGGTTGTGTATAGTCTATGAAGGTAAGCATGTGGTTGTTGATGGCAGTTTGAACACATTGGAGAGCTTTATGGGCCGAAGGAGTGAAGTGTCGAGGTGAAGAGGGGTCTGGATCACCACGAAGGATGTCATATAAGGGTTTAAGTGTAGACTTTGGGATTTCTATATAAGGGAGGAGCCAATTGATATCACCGAGGAGTTTTTGGAAATCATGAAGGGAATGAAGAGTGTCAAGTCTAAGTTGAGGTCTAGGTGCTCGAATATGGGTGTGTGTCATCTGAAATCCTAAGTAAACATAAGGGTCGGTAAGTTGAATTTTGTTGGAGGCGATACATAGGCCGCAAGTTTTTAGAAGGCTTTGTAAATGAGCATAACTTTGAAGAAGTGTACATTTATCAGGGTGTGCTAGAAGAGTATCATCCATATAATGGAATATGTGAACATCAGGCCATTGTTGTCTGAAAGGTTGTATCGCTTGGGCCACAAACTGTTGACATAGGGTGGGTGAATTGGCCATACCCTGAGGGAGGACAGTCCATTGATAACGGGAGGCAGGTCCAGAATGACGGGGCATAGGGACGGTGAAGGCGAACCTCTGTTGGTCTTGAGGATGTAGAGGAATGGAGAAAAAACAATCCTTGAGATCAATGATGATTTTATGAGTGTTTAAAGGGACAGCACTTGGTGTTGGCGTACCTGATTGTAAGGGGCCCATAATGACCATAGTTTTGTTGATAGCCCTGAGGTCTTGTAGCAGCCTGTAACCTTTATTGTCCTTTTTTGGAATAACAAAAACAGGAGTGTTCCATGGGGAAGAGCTGGGGGTAATATGTCCCTCTGTAAGTTGTTCCTGTACCAACTGCAAAAGGGCAGAGTATTTGGGGCCTATGATGGGCCACTGGTCAACCCAGACAGGATCATCCAAAAGCCAGGTGATTTTTTGTGCATGGGTTACAGGAGGATCAGTGGTCCCTATTAAAAATTTTGAGGATCGGGGGGTGATGTGAGGGGAGGATTGTTGGTATAACCAAGGCCTTGGCGGGGAACAAGAGGCCAGGGGTGAATGGGGGAGGTAATGCCCGAGGAATGTTTTCCAAGGCCCTGTTTGGGGAGATAGCCTTGTTTGAGCATCTGTTTTGTGACCGTGGTGTTAGGGCTATGCATGATGAGTTGCATCTGTGAGAGAAGATCTCTGCCCCATAGATTAAGAGGAAGACCTTGAACAACAAAGGGTTGGAAAGTGCCCGAATTGTTTTCAGAATCATGCCACGTGAGAGGGGTGGCGCTCTGGTGAGGTTGTTGGAGGTATCCCAAGCCCTGGAGGTGGGTGGCTGAGGGACGTAGGGGCCATTGTTTAGGCCATTGTTGGGAGGAGATGATGGAAACATCGACCCCCATATCAATAAGGCCTTGAAAGGGCTTGTTATTGATGAAAAGGTCGAGCATAGGTTTTTGAGCAGAGATGGTCTGTGACCAGTATGATTGGGAAACACCAGGGGGCAAGGGGTGACGATGGGAGGAAAGGGGGGGTTATTGGGTGTTGGGACCTGAGGAATAAGTAGGAGTTGGGCTATGGGGGGTGACGTGGGTATTAGGGTGGGGCCGTCAGGAGCGGAGACGAGGAGGTGGATGTGGCCTTGGAAAGTGGGATCTATGACTCCTGGGTGAACATGGATACCCCGAATAGTGGAGGATGCATGGCCCAACACGAGGCCCCAACATCCGGGGGGTAGTAGTCCTCGGACATTGGTTGGGATCACATGTACTGGAAGAGTATGGTCTAATAGTGTTGGGGAGGAGGCACAGAGGTCCAATCCTGGGCTAGTGGGGGTCGCCTTGAAGAGGTCTGAGACAGATTGAGATTGGGCTGTGTTGGGGTATTTGACTCCATTGTCCCCTGAGTCAGTTGTAGGCCTGAAAGTGGGGCCAGAGGAGGGCCCCGCAGGAAGTTTTTTTGAATGGGGCAACCTTCAAGAGTGTAGCGAGACTTACATTCATTGGCCCAATGAAATCCCTTCCTGCATTTGGGACAGACGGTTTTGGGTGGGGGGTGGTGGATTTGGGGCTGTGTATGTGTGGATGAGGTGTTGGTGGGGCAATTTTTAGAAAAGTGTCCCGCCTGATGACATTTAAAACAACGAAGTGATGAGGGTGGATGTTTGTAAGTTGGTTTGGGGTCCTTATTGTGATCTAGAACCTTTTTGAGAGTGTCTTCTAGTGCTGAGGCAAGCATGACGCCCTGATTATAGGTGGGGCCAAAATCTGCGCATAGGCGGATAAGTTGTTCAATGGAACCTGTGTGTCTGTGGGGCCTAACAATGTCTTGGCATGCAGAGTTAGCATTCTCAAAAGCAAGTTGTCGTATGAGGGTATTGTTATTTTCATGTTCCCCAAAAATTCTGTCTGCTGCTTTGGTGAGTCTGCCAATGAAGTCAGAAAAGGGTTCGTCTGGGCCCTGTCGGATTTTGGTTAGAGAGGTGGGGCCCTCTCCCTTAGATGGGAGTTTACGCCAGGCTCTGCTTGCTGCCAGGGAGATTTGAGCAAATGCTTGAGGGTTAAGACCAATTTGTTGTTCATCGGTACAAAAGTCACCCGTTCCAGACAACATGGCGAACGTAACCGGGTTGGGGGGTTGTCTTTCCTGATTTTGTTTGGCAATTGTTTCGCATTGATCCAAAAAGTTAGATTTCCAGAGCAAAAAATCGCCTCCAGAAAGGGCAGCTCTCGCTAATCCTTTATGTTCATTTGGAGTAACCCATCCTTGGGAGAGGCTATCATGTACTGCAAGGGTGAAGGTAGCAGTGGGGCCGTATTGAGTGACCGCCATTTTGAGCTCTTTGAGAGAGTTTAAGGGGAAGGGAACTCTGGCTCGTTGAGGGGGAGGGGCCGGTTGTCCCTCAACAGTGGGGGCCTGTTGGACTTCCGTGATGGAGAAGGCAAGCCGGGGCTTGTTGGGAGGGGGATCAGGTGGATGTGATTGTTGAAGTTTGAAGGATAGGTGTTTGTGGTGGACCTCTTGTTCAAGTGCAGCAATGCGAGATAGAAGACTCCTCAAGAAAGAGTCATAGGCAGGAGTGGCGGGCAATGGGGGATAAAGGGGGGGGAACTGAACTTGAAATGCTGGTGCTGTAAAATGGGGCAGAGGAGCGGAAGGCAATGAGGAAGATGGCAGTGGTGGGAGAGTAGGATAAAGCAAGGGGGGGGCAGGTATGGGTTCAGAACAAAATGGTGGCTTAGCACAAGATGGCGGCTCATTGAGCGAGTGCCCACAAGATGGAGGTCCGTCATCATGTGAGGAGGCGGAAGCAGACAAGGATGGAGCGGGAGAAGGGCAGCCATGTTTGTCTTCAGGCATGTCAAGAACCACAGAGGCTGGGGGACTGTTGTCAGAGGTGTTGGAGCGCATGGAAGCTTCTGCATAAGCTATAGTCTGTGCTATGTGGGGATCAGAAGGGTGTTGTTGTAATAATTCTGAGATTAAAGTCCAATAAGCAAAGGCAGTTACAGGAACCTTTTCAGGTCCGAAAACCCGGTAGTAGTCTTGGAGCGCGTCACCCACACGGCTCCAAACCTTAACATTGATCGTGCCCTCCAGCGGAAACCAAGGGCAGACTTTACTTATAAAGCTAAAGTAATCGGTTAAGTCAGTCTTTTTAATTTTGACTCCCCGGGCTTTAAGAGATTTGGAGAGCACTGAAACAAAGAGCTCATGTTCACTGAGGTTTTGTCCCATGTTACACCCTACAATATGAGTATGCTTACCGTGATTCAGACGATAGACGAGAGAGAAATCTTCGTGCAGATCACTGAGGGAAAGTCTTCTGGAAAAATTTCATCTAAGTCAAAGGCCGGCCGGGCACTCTTTTAAACCTTTGTAGGGTGATCCCTCATAGAACCTGTCGTTCTCGGGCCCCACGTTGGGCGCCAAAATGTCGTGACCCGCGGAGGCTCCGACCAGCAGAGCTCCCAGGGGCAGGAACGCGTAACCCGAGAGACAGTATGGGGATGATGAAAGACACACACACAGCTTGAAGGCGAGAGCGAGAGAGAGAGTTTATTGAGGAAGTGCCATGGCTTATATATCTTTGGGGGGAAGTGGGAGGGACCGCTAACTGGCGCGGGATTGGCGTGGGCAGGGGTAGCACATGCTCAGAAGCTGGGTCCTTCATGGCTCTCTACAATTAACCAAATATATCTCTAAGGAGTAGAATAAAAAAGTCTGTGTTTTCCTATTTTTTCATTTAATTAAAAGTTTTCTACAATGAATTTTTTGTTTTGTTTTTGTCTTGTACTGAGGATAAAACCAGGGCCTCTTGCGTGCTAGGCAAGTACCCTACCACTGAACTACACTCAGCCCCTTTTTTGTTTTGAGATAGGGTCTTGCTAAGTTTCACGGACTGACCTCAAACTGTGATCCTCCTGCCTCAGCCTCCTGGGTACCTGGGACTATAGGTGTGTGCCACCATGCCTGGAGTATTACCTTTATAATTAGGAAATTTTAATACCAGAAAAGAATCCTAATGTTAGAAATTAGGAGGATGTAGATTGATTGATTCATCTGAAAATAAACAAATACACGATGGGCTTATCACGTGCCCAATGCTGTGAACAGGTGCGGACAAGGCCCCTGCCCTCGTGGGGCATCCATTCAAGAAGGGGATGCACTTGGGAGTTCCCAGTTACTTGCAAACTCACTATCTCAGAAACCCTCTGAAAAGGCTTTCTTGCTCTTAAATAGCTACCATGTATCGAGGAGGTACCTTACAAATGTTAGGCACCTTCCCATGTTGGCCTTTTGCTCTCTGCACATTCTCCAAGGTCCAGGCCATGGGGCTTGTGGGTTGTGGCCAGGATTCAATCCTGATTCATTTCCTACCAAAACCAATTACCAGTCTACCCTGCTCCCTGCCTCCCTGGTGGAGGATCTGTGAGCATAATGGTAGATAGGGGACATTTCAGAGCCATCTGAGTGGATACCAGGGACATTTTAGGGTCAGGAGAGACAGATAGAAAGGTACATGCAGGGGAGGGGTCAAGTAGGCCATAGACCAGGCATGTGCAGGGAGGGCCAAAGGTTAGGTCATCTGCAATGGCAGTGAAGGTGGCAGGGCCAGAGGCTTGGGCAGAGGGACGGTCACTGTCACAGGTTCACATTGAGCTCCCATAGAAAGAGAGGGAAAAGCAAAAATCGCTTAAGGACTGGTTCTAGAAAGAAGAGCACTTTGATGCAGGTTGACATAGCAGCTGCTGCAGCCATTAAGAACATGCCGTCCCCAGAGAAGCTTCGAGAAAGTGAGAGGCAAGGAGGGGAGATGTGTGCGGCTGCAGGCCTGAGCCCAGGGTCCTGGAGGACAGGAAATCAGAGGTTATGAAGAGCTTACAAAGAGCTCCTGAGGCCACCTCCTCCCACAAGAAAGCAACGTAGAGGCTCCAGCCTTTCCAGTGACCAAGAATCTGGGCCGGCAACAGATGGAATGGGAAGCCCCAGGACAGACATGAGACTACTGGGCACTTGGGCGCAAACTGAATTAAGTAACGAGACTGGATGCCTGTGGCCGGGAAGCCCAGGGCCTCTGACTGGGAGAGACGAGTTTCTGTACTTCCAACAGCTGGCTGACCAGGCACAATGCTCCACTCAGAGCCCAGGTCACTGTCGGTAGTGACACTCACGCCCCTTCAGTGACGGAGAGAGAAGCTCATTGTGGAGAATTGCTATGGCAGCCTGATTTCCACTCACGATCTGGCTGCTTTCTTGCAGTCAGACATATTCTGGTTCAGTGACTTCCACGGCAAAGTGTCAGGCTCGGAGTGCAGAGGCCTGAGTTTGAGTCCCAGGCCTGCTGTAGGTCACAGAGCCAGACACATGTCCCTGAGCTCCCATGACCTCCACTGTAAAGTGAAAAGGGCGATGCCCACCCACCCTCCCTCCCTCTGCCCCATTCTCTCAGGGCCTCAATCGTCCTCTTCCACACAGAGAAGGTGATAAAACCGCCTACTTCATCTGGGCGCAGTGGCACACACCTGTAATCCCAGCCCTCTAGGAGGCTGAGGCAGGAGGTTTGCAAGTACGAGCCCAGCATGGGCAATTTAGTGGCTTAGTGAGACCCTGTCTTAAAAATGAAAAAGGCTTGGGGCCGGTGAGATGGCTCAGCGGCTTAAGCACCTGCCCGGCAAGCGCGAGGGCCCGAGTTCGACTCCCGGAACCCACATACGAAAAAAGGGCCGGTGATATCGCTCAGCGGCACGGGCACCTGCTGGCGCGCGAGGTCCTGAGGTTGACCCCCGGTACCCACAAAAAAAAAAAAAAAAAAGAAAGAAAGAAAGAAAAAGGCTGGGGAGGCAGCTCAGTGTGAAGGCCTGAGGTTCAATCCCCAGGGCCAGGGTGGGGGCGGGGAACCCTGCTGATTCCACAGGGCAGGGGTGAGCGTTCAATGAGACACATGCAGGTGAACTCCTTTCTAAGACAGCCAGCAAGTGCTCGTTGCTGTTGTTGCTGCTGCTGCTGTTTACAGGCTAATTTGAGATAATAGATGTGAAAGTGCTTTGAGAAATACAAAGGATTCTCTGTTCAAATAAAAGGTGTTATTTCCTCTCATCTCTCTTCCTGCCTCATGTCTCAAACTCCCTCCCCACACCAGGAAGCTGCCACACTGAACTGCCAAACACAGAGTCTCCCACACAGGATCCCCCAATGCTGCATGCAGCCAGCACCCTGACACCTCGCTTCCGGTCGGCAGGGAGCCTCCCGGGCTGGAGCTTGGCCAGCTCTGTGCTGACCCGACTGCATGGCTGCAGCTCTCCGCATCTTCTGTGTCTGTTTTCTCCTCCGTCTATTCCCCTCACCGCCCACACCGCCTTGAGCTCCAGGGCACACACAGGGTAACTGATTTTGCCTACCCAGAAACTTGTTAAGTACAGGCCTATCTTGTTGTTGTCTGCTGGCCTTATTAATGTAGGTGAATCTGCATGAATGAGCAAACAAGATAATGTACCTGAAATCACTTTTTACAGCCTTATGAATGATCCTTATTAATAGTTTATTTTGAGATTTTCATTAATCACGAACTAATCTTCGCAAGGCTCTCACAAGTGCCTTGAGCAACGTGTAATGGAGTCCCTGCCCTCGGGGACTTTACAGGGGAGAAGGAGAGGCTGCAGCAACTTTATTACCTACAAATGACAATAACACAAATATATTAACATGAACTGTGCTATGACGGAGACGGCTGCAAGCTGCGGAGGAAGCGCAGTCAGGGACAGATCCACACCCCCAGCGTCTTCAGGGCTCCCGGTGGAAGGGAGCTGAGGAGCCCTGGCAGGCCTGGGGTAGGGCCCCCCTCCTGGCCCTGCCCTCCACCTGCTCTCTTCCTTCAGCTCTGGGACAATGGAGACTACAGAGAGCTCCCCCGCCCCGGCTCAGCCACTCCCTCGGCCTTCAAGGGTCGCACTGAGAGGCTTCCTCTGACCCAGGCTGCAGGTGGCCAGCAGAGGCTGGGGCTGCTGGAGCTCTGGGACCAGGATCCTGGCAGCAGCTCTGAGGCCCAGCGAACGCTGGTTTGGGTGGCTTTGCCGCTTGCTGGTTGTGTGACGTGACATATATTTTATCCAAGCCCCGGTTTCTTGAAGTACAGAATGAGGACAGTAACAGTCGGTGACAATTACATGAAATAGTAGATACAGAGAACCTGAAGAAAAGTCTTAAGATTTATATTCAATAATATAAACTGTGAGCAGGTTTGGCGCTGCACTCCTGCAATCCCAGCTACTCTCAGGAGGCTGAGCCAGGAACAGCGCAAGTTCAAGGCCAGCCTAGGCAACGTAGAGAGACCCTGTCTCGAAATTTAAAAATTGAAGTGAAAATGAAAAGGGCTGGGGATGTAGCTTAGCATACCCTGGTTCAATCCCTAGTACCGTGGTGCTGGGAGTAAACTGTGCACCTCTAAGATCCATAAAACGGCAGTGCTGGGCAGCTGGAGCTGGGTACACTCCGGGCTGAATGCATCTTACCCTGGCATCTCACGGGCCCTGGTTCTGGACTTCAGATCCTTCCTGGGATCCCAAGAAAATGATGTGGATTGGTAATGCCCAGACCACCTTCATTTTATAGTACATTTAAGAATCTCTCCCTCTAGCGGGGAAACCTTAACTTACTTAAACTGTTGATATATGAAAAGAGAAAATGGTCCTATCTCAGCCGTGAGACACACAGGCAGGGGCAGTTACTCTAGACGAGGAAGCTGGGCCCAGAGAGGGAAAAGGATTCGGCCAACGTCACAAAGCAAGCTTATAGCAGAGTCCTCTCTCCACCACGCAGAGTCAGCTATCATCGACTAGGTCTGGTGCCTTGAGGCTGAGGGCCCAGGGATCAGAAGTCACACCAGGCACCACACTGTGTGATTCAGGTATTGGTTAGGTCCAGTGAGACACTGCTGGGAACTTGTCAGAAGCCTGAGGTGATAAGGAGGCAGATCAAGCTCTGAGCTCCACAACCTGGAGCTCTTAAGCCTCGAGCCTCCTTTCCCTCTCCTGTCCTCTTTATCCTCCCCTGTGGAGCCAGGCAGTTGTCTTGCTGTCTCCAAGGTTCCTCCCACTCTCAGGCCTTGGGCACTCAGGGGAGGGCTGTAAGGTCATCTGACCTCTCCTCCAGCCTCCTGCTCCCACACAGGCCTGTCTGCCCTACTGGTTGTCTGCACCGCTGCTGGCAGGGGCTGGGGGTGGGGGGTGCGGCCTTGAGCATCCCCAGCAAGTGTTTGGTCCCCCAGCCACCTGCTCTGCCACTGTATCATCTCCATCTTTAATTAAAAGAAGCGGCATTTACAGGGTGATGGCATCGAGCTACACACTAAGCTGTGCTCGAGACTGCCCCTCTGGGAGCAAGAAGACAGAGCAAATCTGCCTCCCTGGAGCACTCGCTCTCTGGGGGAGCTGGCAGCAGGAAAAAAGATTGGGAGAGCCTCAAAAACTAGATGAGGAAAGGGAGGAGGGTTGGGAATGGGAGGGCATGAGGATCACAGGCCCAGGGAGCAAGATACCAGGCCGAGCTTGGCAACCTGGTGTTTCTCTTCACTCCAGCCTCAGCAACAACTGGTGTCCCCTGCTCGGACCATGCAGCAAACCCCTGCCTCCATGCACCTTACCGTGTTGAGATCCTTTCTGTGACGTCCCTCCACCTTCGTCCCCAGGCACTTGTAACACTCCCTGACCACATTCCTTCTCTGCTGGGCTGTAAACCTTCGCAGGTGCTGCCTCTGCCTGCAGTGTCCTTGGGTTGGGTTTCTGTCCCCTGAATTCCAAAAAGTCTAACTTAAGAGAAAGCTGCTTCGTGAGGACAGAGTAGAGCATTGTTAAGTACACGGACTTGGGAGGCAAACTGCCTGAATTCAAATCCCTGTGCTACCTCTTGCTATCTGTGAACGCCAGTCAAGTCATTAGTAATTTGCAGTGTCGCGGTTAATGAAGTAACACCCGAAGTACGGGATTAGCAGAGCGCACCAGGTAAGCACAGGCCAGCTCTAAGCACAGCCGGCTGGACCAGCTGGCAACAGCTGTTTTCCAAAGCACTGCTGCGCGCTCCTTATTCTGCGGTGAGGGTCGGACCCCTGTGTGTGTCTTCCCCTGGCCACATCTAAGAATGGGAATGTGTAGCCCAGGAAAAGGAAGTCCACTCTGTCCCCAGAGGGCAGGGCTGAGCTCTGGTCCTACTGCTGCTGTAGCAGGGACCTCCAGACCTCTGGATGTAGGTTTCCTACCAGCACAGCTGCTGGCCTCCTCTGGGACAGCTTTAAGGTAAATACACCTTGCCAGGAGATTAATTTCTTCTTGAAGCACTCATGTGCTCTACTGGAGGAATTCACCCTCCTCCAACTATCCTAACTTTGTTCTCAAGAACTCATACCCTGGCTATGGAGACACACACATGTGCACATGCGCACACTTGCAAAAATTCCTCAAATTGACCAAAAACATTTCATCTACCATGCAGAGGAAGGTAAAGAGATAAGAGCAGATTGAGTAGGGGATAATTAAGTTCTGCTACAGCATGAAAGAATGAACAATATAGGGGCCAGTGACAAAGCTCAGTGGCACAGCGCCTGCCTGGCAAGTGCAAGGTCCTGAGTTCGATTCCCGGTACCAAAAAAAAAAAAATGAACAACATAAAGTAGTACTAATTAATAGGATGCTCTCCCCAATCAGTTGACATAAATTTGCCTGTCTCAGCAATTACTCAGCAAATATTTGTTGAATGAATGACTGTTAAAAGCATGTGATAAACTATAGTCAGTGTAGCTAATCAGCATCACACCTGGTTCACATGCAGTCTTTGGGATATGTAAGTCTTTGGGATCCCAGGCCCAGGTAAAGAAAATATTTGTTGAAAAGAAGTCAGAATACCCATTTGACAGCACTGGCTGCCCTGTGTTCAGTAGGGGACTTGAGAGTAGGCTCCCCAGCTGCTGTTCTCTGATTCCAAGCAAACCAGGGCTAAGCTGCCCCTCCCCTTTTTATGCGGAGCTGTGTTGGGACCCCACAGACAGCTTCAGCAAATGGCTATGTGTGGGAACTCACTGTTCCCCAGCCAATCCCCAAGTGTGCAGGAAAAAGGGGCAATTCCTGTATGACAGACTCTGCCCTCCGCTGGGCCTGGCTTTACTCACTGCAGATATTTAAGTCTCTCTGTAGTGCTGTGACTCATCTGCCTGTCCTTGGGTAGAATTCTGCAGGGAAATCACATGCAGAACCCAGTCACTATCTGTATACAGAGTGAGTACACCGAGAGATTCTAGGGACAATAATTTTTGAGTAAATTACCTAAGTGCAGAAGGGCCTGCCACAGGAGCTGTGGGAAGATGAAGCAGGCACAAGAGGTAGAAATAAGATTTGTGTGTGAATCACAAAGCAATCAGTGGATGACATGGGGCCTGGAGCCACTGGATCTGTCCAGCTGGAGGAGGCACAGGGAAAAGTCACCCCAGCCAGGGAACTTCCATTCCTCTCAAAGACACCACATACCTGGCCTCCTGCTCCAAGACCTACTTGGCAGAGATGTTACCCTGGCCTGGCTCACTGTCCTTGATCCTGGCCTCTGGGCTGTGCAACCATCTACCTGCCCTACTACCCTGGCCCAGGTAGGGAGAGGGTGCGGCTTTGGCTAGTTAACCCTCCGGAAGCCATATATGGGGTGTGGCTGACCTCTGTTCCTAAGACCTACAAACTCCTCTTATGCTCTGTACCTTTCTCAGTTATCAGGGTCCAAGAAGGAAAGAGGCAGAAATTCTCATCCCTCTTCCCCTGACTTCTCTGATCCTCCCAGCTTTTTCCTTTCCTGGCCATCTACCCCTGCCTGTGCACAGAGGTCCCTACTGGACGGAGTTCCCCTCTCATCTTTCTCATCCTTTCTGGGCTGTGCCCTAACCCTCAGATCGAATCCTCTTCCCAGGCTCAGGTCAGTTTGTTTCCAACCTCATTTTCATGGCAAATGTGTTATGCCTTCCACATCCCTGACATTTTCACAGGAAGCAATGTCTTTGCCCTGCTGTAACAGTTGGCAGTGGATTTCAGCTGTGGTGATGGGTTTGGGGCAGGACATGGTCTTGACTAGGGGGGCTATTTCTTCCAATGACAGACAGAGAATGAGCTCTGGATTCAGACCCTGGATTTTATTTTATTTATTTTATGTAGGTACCAGGAGTCGAACTCAGGGCCTCGTGCTTGCCAGCAGGCACTTGTGCCACTGAGCAATATCACCGGCCCCGTTTTTTCTTTTATGTGGGTACCAGGAGTCGAACTCAGGACCTTGTGCGTGCCAGCAGGCACTTGTGCCGCTGAGCAATATCACCGGCCCCTTTATTTCCTTTATGTGGGTACCGGGAGTCGAACTCAGGACCTCACGCTTGCCAGGCAGGCGCTTACGCCACTGAGCCATCTCACTGGCCCTAGACCCTGGATTTTAAATCCTGGCCAAACAACATTGTAGTCGGATAACCTTGGGCAAGTCATTTAACCTCTCCTAATTCCTCATCAATGACAGGGATAAACATCCACCTCGCAGATCTGAGGAAAGGATTTAATAAGTAAATATTTTAGGATCCTGTTGCAAAGTTGAAAACATTCTCCTTAGCATGGTAAGGCTGGCACTTCCAGCATGGGGGAGAGGAGTGTGAATGCTGGGGAATCCAGTTATCCTTTGCAACTGAATACCAGCAGGCCAGGTTATTTAAAGGCATTTGGCCTCAAATATCTGCAACACCTGGGTATTGTACCCCTCTGGCAATTATTATGCTGTGTAAGCAATATATTCCCCAAAGTTCTCTATTGCAACATGAAAATCCTTGTGAAAGACACTAACGTGATGTGAAAGGTTTCAAGATTTTGTGTTGTTATTTATTTTGCTTGTGAAAATACAGCGTGGGGCCGGAGAGATGGCTCAGCGGCATAAGCGCCTGCCTGGCAAACGCGAGGGCCCAAGTTCAACTCCCGAAACCCACATACGAGAAAAGGGCCGGTGATATCGCTCAGCGGCACGGGCGCCTGCTGGCGCGCGAGGTCCTGAGGTCGACCCCCAGAACCCACAAGAAAAAAAAAAAAAAAGAAAATACAGAGTGCCCTGGAGCAGACACACCAGGAGAAAGCAAGGCCTGTGCCAATTACAGAAAGCAAGGTATATGGCAGGTCCTGGACCAGGCTTTCTCTTATCCAGGACTTCATTCTACCTTCATGGCAAACATCAAAGGTAGTTATTACTAAGGAACTGTTATTTAACAAGCCAAGGCCCTTGTACAAATACAAAATTAACATATGCCGATGACTTAAGTCAATTAATGAGGGAACAGCTCAAAGGAGAATCCGAAAAGCAGATATATATAGAAGCTATTAGGAATGCTGAAATTAATTTGCTTAATAGATGGAAAACTGGTCAATATCCACAGGCAATAATCAATTACATCTCCATTAGACATAATTTGCATTTCTATGGACAAAATCATTTGTATTATTATCAGTTTTCTATAATTTACAGAGTCACAGGAAGGGTCAAAGACAATGAAAGGCAAAGAAAACCCAAGGGGAAACTAGACAGGGCACTCTGACCATTTCAAAGGCCTTCACAGCACTCCTGAACACTGATTACCCACATTTCCTGACAGAAAAGGTAGTGTTATGGTTAAGATCTAAAATGTCCCCCAGAATTCTCACGTGTGTGGAAGGTGATTGGATCATGGCGTCGCTATACTCATCGGTGGATTCACCCATCGATGAGGTCAGGAGCTGAATGTGCTGTTAGGTGGGGCCTGGTTGGAGGTGGGTCACCAAGGGTGTGACCTGAAAGGGTGTGTTCTTGTCCCTGACTCCTTCCTTCTCTGCTTCCTTGTCACCACAATGTGACCTCTTCTCTCTGCCATGCCCCTTGGCCATGCCATTCCTGCCTTGAAGCCAGTCAACCATGGACTGAAACCATGAGCCAAAATAAACTTCTCCTCCTTTAAGCTGAGGGTGTTGGGTATTTTGTCTCAGCTACAGAGAGGTGACTAAGACAGAAAATTAGGCACAGAAAGTAGATAGAAAAAGTTGTCTAGTCCAGTGGTTTCCAAGTGCCAGTCTCATCTTGGATCTGGGGAAGTCCATGACAAGGATGTCACCTCTGAGATGAAACTAGAATGAGGTAAGTTTTTCTATATAGGTAAATGATTTCCTTCAGAGAACTGTACTTTATGGGAGATTATATCCTTCCTACATTTCTAGCTTTAAAATATCCTTTCGTTTATGAAGGATGATGATAAATACATGATAGTAGTAATTGTTCTTAAAATGTTCTTGCTTGATAAAATCAGGGCTGGCAACCCTATGTAAGTCTCATATTGAAAGACTATATATGGTTTTCGTTATTCTGTTTGGCCGTTTTTAATTTTCTTCATCTGTGATAGCCAAATGTCTCAACACACTGATTCTGTTCACAATTCTGAAATTTTCTGTTACAAAAATGAGCTTGTCTTCCTGCAGGGAGGGAAGCCAACTTGGACAAGCTGGGCATCCAGATACAGAGGCTGAACAGAGAAGGGAGAAGAAAATGCTGAAACTTACCAACTGACTGCTGGGATCCCAGAGGGACCTGGAGACGGAGCGAAGCCAGAAAATCACCTTCTTAGTGCTGGCCTCCAGAGTCATTCTTTGTATCATGCTGTATAGCTTGGGCTACAGTCTGAATATTTGGGTCCCTCAAATTCATACTGAACTTAATCCCCAGTGTGATCATACTAAGAGGTGGGGCTTTAGGAGGTGCTTAGGCTACAAAAACTCCACCCTCATGAGTGGGATCAATGCCCTTATAAAAGCAGTTTGAGGGAGCCGGTTTGCCTCTTCCATCTCCTAAGAACATATAAAAACGTGTCATGTCCAAGGAGCGGGCCCTCACCAGACAACCTCTGAGAGCCTTGGGCTTCCAGCTTCTAGAGCTGGGAAAAATGCATTTCTTTTGCTTATAAATTACCCAGTCTTAAGATATTGTTACAGCTGCCCAACATTGTAAGACAAATTATCAACAGCCTTTGCCTACACCACCCTCCCTTAAGAGAGAAGTTTCTGAGGCTCAATAAAACGTTGTCTGAGTTCACACGCAGGCCAAGAAAGAAAGACAACAGGGACCATATTCTTTCCCAAGAGCCCACTCCGGGATGTAAAGTCTAAGCAAAGCCAGGAACAAAAGCAGGGGCTTACAGGCTTCAAAAAAACCCTACTAGTATCCAGAGAACCATTACAGAGATTTCTTCGCATGTTAGCTATTAACATTTGCAGTCTGGGTTTTTCAACTTCTCCACATCAGGACTTTGGTTGCCAAACCCTGTTGCCTCCCCTACATTTGACTATCCTGCTGTTAAAAGTCAGAAATGATCAGAGGCACTGTTTTTAAAGGCATGGTGCTGTCAACCAGAGTGAGGAGCCCTGACAGGCTCCTCCGGGGAAAGGCCAAGGCGAGCGCACTGGAGTGCCGGGTTTGTTGTAGACAAGCTGGGCGTCTCGTCATGCCCACCACCCCCAACCCCTGGGCAGGTGGGTGGATCCAGTGGAGGACCTTAGGGCACCAGCACCTTGAGTACTGCAGGACCTGCTTTCTGCTGGCTGAACAGAAGAAAGCGAGCAGGAAAAAGGAGAAGCTTCTGGTGGTTTTTAAAGGAGTGTATATTTGAACCTAACTCATAGTGTAGCTGAACAGCTGGGTTGGAAAATTGGTCATTTAGCTCTGCAGCTTGTGGCAGGGACTCACTGGCTGAGAGAGAATCAAAGCAGCTAGATTTTGTAAACTGCCAGTATTATGAACCAAAGCAAAGGCCTCTGGGGAGCAGGAACTCAAACAACTTCTTTTCCCCATTCCTACACACCAGGGAGAAAGGACTGAGCGAAGGAGAATCGCCAGGGGTCTGAGCTCTACAACCATTAACAGAGCTCTAGAGTTTTTGCATTCCCAGCTCTGTCTTCAAGAATCATGGTGCCAGAATTCCAGAATCTCCGATCCAGAAAGCACCGCAGACGGTGCAGGAATTCCTGTTTCAGTGGAGTCCAGCGCCCCAGAAAATGCTCACTATCCCATTTGCCAGCCTAGCGCAGTGGTAAATTCCTTCCTGTGTGCACTGAAACTTGCCTCCGAGTTGCTGGGGGTGTAGCTCGGTGACAGAGTGCACCCTGTGTTCTATTCCCAGCCTCCTCCCCCAGAGAAAGTACCAAAACATGACTCTCCCCCATCCTCCAGCGCAGTGTCAGGTGGAAATGGCTCTCTGAGACGACCCAGCTCACACATCCAAACTCACAGACAAGTATTTTTTTTCTTGTTCTACCTAGTGTTTTAAAAAAATTTTTTTTGATCTAATGTTTATAAGAGAGATTTCCCAGAAAAATCTGGCCTTGCACATTGATATATAAGAAAGGCTGGTAACGATGACCTCACATTACTACCTGAAAATACCTGACTAGAGTTGGACAGGGACTGCGCCCTTGATGTGGGTATGGCCCTCCAGCTTACCTCAGTCCCCAGCCCAGCTGTCCCTTGTCTAGGAGATCCTCCCGACCTCTCTAGGTATGAGTCTGCAAAGCCAGACCTATTCATGCTTCATATTTTACCAAGATCCTCCCCAGCCCACTGTTCATTTCCCTTCTTTATTTTAGCCTGTTCCCTTCCAGAGCCTTGCTTGCCCCCTAGGATTTCCTTCCTCTTGTCCTGCTCCTATATCCTTCATTAGTATAAAAACAACCAAGCCAGCAAAGTAATTTTGTGTAACACTCCTTTCGCTGTGTCCATGCATCTAAATAAGTGGCTCTTAACCATCAACCAGACCACCTCTCCCATACCATCAGGGCTTTGGGGGATTTCTGGTGTTATCATGACTAGAGCAATCTGTGTTTAGGGGCCAGAGATGCTAAATTATCCTGGTGTGAAAAAATAGTTCCACTAAAAAAAAAATAAGCAAAACATCCCATTCAATGCTAATAATTCTCATAGAGAAAACACTGCTTTGAATGGAATGCTTGCTAATTTTGTCCTGTATCATTTATGTAACTGCTCTATGGCTATGTAAGATGGGGATAACATTTCATTCATGTAACACTACATTTCCATCAGAGGCTGTGGATTATATGAGATAAAGCAAAACAGCTACTTGACATACAGGAAGCACACAAATGTGAACAAGGACGACTGATGTAGAAAATGGAGTGGTGTGGCGAGAATTAAGTGTGTGTGCCCACAGAACTGAATTCTGTTTTGCTAAAATAACTATCTGCCACTAAACTATGTGAGCCCAGTCATGTTGTTTCTCCTGTCTGAACAATGAGGGGTTGTACTAAATTTCTGGAGCCCTGTCCATCTCCAATATTCTATGGTTCTGCGTTCCCAGTAAGACAGTATGGCATACCCTTTTGATTTTCTCTCAGGCTTGTCTTGATTAGGCCAGATTTCCCAGACACAGTGCTGAAACTTACCTGGGCTGTATTTCCTTCCTCCTCAGAGTAGAGGGCAATGACCGATAAAGACCCAACCATAGACACAGGACAGATGCACACTGGTATCTGTCACGCCGCTCCCTTGAAGTTTGTGATGTTTTGCAGGAGGCTGGGGTAGCAACGGGTAGTGGCCTCTACTGCCGTCCCCTTTCCTCAGATAGAGTTTCTCCCCAAGACCCAACCTTTTGTGATGGGCACCTGTCGGTCACCAGACTCACACTGCAAAAAGATTCGGGAAGCAGCTCCCAAGGCTCAGAAATAGATGCCACCCCCTGCTGCCTGCTGGGAAGCAGGCCGGCCACACCTGGGGGAGGCAGGGCATCAAAAGGAGAAACAGCAGTGCAGTTCATCTGAATAAATCAGGAAGAAAGGAACTTCGATAGGTTATTACTGAGAGAATAATCTGTAACCAGATTACAGTCTTGATGAGGTGGAGAACAGATAGTAAAAATGGACAAAATAAAAAATGGAAATATAATTCTCTTGCATCTGGTGTGGAGTTAAGAGTACCATTTACCCTTTTACTGAAGGTTTCACTATTGGATTTTAGAGGAATATTACAAATGATCCCTCAAAACACCAGGTTATTTAAATAAAGATCTGAACCAAGGTGGTTATCCTCGGGCAGATTCAACTATATTGTTTTAAGAGCTGAAGGACTAAAAGAAACTGGTCAAAAGGAAAGAGAGACTGGAATAGGGAAAAGAAAGAAGGGAAAGGGAAAAAAATTGTATATATATATAAGATGGTTAAGATAGATACACTACCAATTTTACTTAGTTCATTGAAGAGTAAGGTTTGTGCCAATAATGTTTGGACAATTGAATGTTAATGTCTGGTATCCTGAATAACTAACTTAAAGATAGTAATACGTAATGTATTAACCATTGTTACCCTCCTATTATGTTGTTTCGAAAATTTGTTCTTCTTTTGATTTGTTTTGTTTTTTCTTCTCTTTAAAATAAAAAAAAAAAAAAAGAGCTGAAGGACTGTCCTTAGATTTATAGATTATTGGTGCCCTCTGGTGGATGATAAAGGTTACATTTGCTGGTCAAAGGCCAGAGATTCGTTTGGTCATTTGTATTTGAAGAAGCTGCCATTCCCCAGCTCTGGTACGCAAGAGGAAGAAATATCAGGTACTAAGTATTTGCATGCACTACTTCACTTGTCCAGCACACTTGTTTTACAGATCTGCAGGCTGAGAGTTAGAAACATCAAAGTAATCGCCTCAGGTCACACAGTAAGCTGCTCACCAGCAAAACTGATCCTGTTCCAAGGGTTCAGAATACTGTTGGCCAGTGTTTCAAATGTAGACAATGTGCACATATATTCTCATGACACCCTTCTCTCCCTCCCACCCCCACCTCCACCCCCAGCAAAAGAAAAAAAAAAAAAAAAAGACACATATCCGCCAAATATGTCTGCTATTCAGGAAGTTTAGTTTTTTTTTTATATGTGGGTACCGGGAGTCAAACTCAGAACCTCGCGCTTGCCAGGCAGGCGCTTATGCCGCTGAGCAATATCACCAGCTTGCAGAAGTTTAGTTTTTTGTTTATTTGTTTTTGTTTTTTTGAGACAGGGTCTTGCTATGCCGTTCAGGCTGGTCTTGAACTCACTATGTAGCCCAGGCTGGCCTCGAACTCATGGCTATCCTCCTGACTCAGCCTCCCAAATGCTGGGATTACAGGTGCATACCACCACACCCAGCTTAGTCTTTACTATAACTCAAGTGTATGGTTTATTTCCCACTAGTGATTCTTTTAGCAGTTAATAGTGAAGAGGAAAGAGCCCCAGACTGAGAGGAAGCAAAACCTTACCCTGATCCAACATGTTAATCAGCCATGCAATGCTTGGTCTCACCTCATGACTTTGCAAGGTAAGGGGGATCAAGACATGGTCTTTAAAGCATGTTCACCTCAATATTCTGTATACTCCACGCCCTAACCTAAAATGTGTGCTCACTCTCCTCTCCCTCTTCTCCACTCCTGAAAGATTTTCTATGTGGCAGAAATAACCTGGAGTATCTTCTTAATTAAAATCTAAGTCCCATAGAACAAAACAAAAACCCATTCTCACCCCCACAATGTTTTCATGACTGTCCCTAACCACTTCCCACACCTTCTTCCTCTCCCTCCATGTCAGCCTTAGACTTCAGCAGTGGCTCTCAGGGCAGGCTTCCTAGCCCAGCATCAGCAGCACCACCGAGGAACACAATGAAAATGCAGGCAATTGGGCCTCACTCAGCCCTACTTGACTGGAATCTCTGGGTGGGTTTAAGCCTAACGTTAAAGCCTGCCAGGTGGTTCTAGCACTTGCTAAAGCTTGAGAGCCACTGTTCTGTAACAGGGCTCTTAACCTAGGGCCTCTTGATTTCCTGGAGTTTAAGGCTCTCGGGTTTGCAAATAAAATTTTGCATAAGTACACGTCCCTTTCCTCTCCTAAGCTCCTTCCCAATCAGATGTTCTCATATGCACAAAGTCAACACCCAAAACTCCACATTTTTTCCTATCTCCCACCACCACCACCATAAATTTATTCATTTACCCACATTCTCCATCCTGATGAATGGTGCCGCCACCCTGCCACCCACCAATTGCCCAAGCCAGCCTTGACTTCCCCCTTCCCCTCACACTCGCTTATTAAAGTCTGTCATACTTTTACCTTGTTTTCTTCCATATCAATCCACTTTTTTGGTTTTTTGACTCCAACATACGGGGGTTTAATCACTGACTTGATTCTGCAATTTTTAGTTACTCTGTACAGGTATTTAATGTCTCTATGTCTTAAATATCTCATGGGGTAATCTGCCCACTAAGTGACCAAAAACGTTATTCTCCTCAGGCTCCCAACCATTACCTCGGAAGTGTCACCACTTCTCAAGCAGATTGCTGCATGGTCTAACCGTTCTTGCTTCCGCTCTAGCCCGCACTCTGTCTACTCAGCAGCGCAGCCAGAATGAGCGCTCCTAAATACGAACGAGATGATGTCGCCCTCCCTCATAAGACCTTCCATGGCTCTGCACTGTCTTCAGGACAAGAGTCAAACTTATTAGCCTGGCACGTCATGCTTTGACTATCACGCTGCACCCGATTCTGCACCACGCCAGCCCCACCTCTCACTTCTCCCCACACACGGTTCAGTTCAGCTCTGTGGAGTCAGTTTCCCAAACAAGCCATTTTCTTTCACCTACTGCTTCCCTGGCTCATGTGGAAACCGTCCTCTGCACCCACTGCTTTGTTCAGACTGTAGGCAAATTGAAGCAGCCTCCTTAACCATGGTGCGCTCCCACCACAAAGCAGCCTCTGGCCCATGCTGACATTTAATGAGTATCCAGTGAACGAACTTATCGTTTATTTTGAAGAGGATTAATCAAATGAGTTCAGAGTTGGGGATGTACTTACCAAGACTGTCCTCATATCCTCAAACCTGTAGTAACGTGAAATTTTGCTAACAACACCCTTCTTTATACCTTCACAGGTTGGAGTTGTACAACTGTAGTGGGGGGTAGAGCACTGATTTGGAATTTGTCTGTTGACAACAGTTTGTACACTCAGTTTTTAGTTTCAGCTTACCTTCCTCCAGCCTCAGGACATTCAACGTGGATAAATCCACACCAGGAACTCAAGGTGAGCGAGGATGTAAAAGCCCAACAAACAAAATGTTACAAAGTTGGAATCACATTAAAAAGTACGTGTGCAGTGTGGTATTGGCAAAAGAACAGACCCGAAGATCAATGGACCAGATTAGAAGTTGCTGAAACATCTCCAGACATACTAAGCCACCTTATATTTGACAAAGGTGCCAAACACATTCACTGGAAGAAAGATAGCCTCTTTAATAAATGGTGCTGGAAAAACTGGCTCTGCACATGCCGAAGATTAAAACTACACCCATATCTTTCACCATGCACTAAACTAAATTCAAAATGGATCAGAGATCTAAATATTAAAACAGAAACATTAAATCTGCTAGAAGATAGAATAGGTAAAACTCTTGAAGACATTGGTGTAGGCAAAGACTTAATGAATAAAACCTCAACCGCATAGGAACTATCACAAAGAATCAACAACTGGGATCTCATCTTATTAAAAAGCTTTTGCACAGCAAGAGAAACCACCAACAGAGTGAAGAGACAACCCACAACGTGGGAAAAATGTTTGCCAGCTGTTCCTCAGACAAAGGATTACTATCGAGAACATACAAAGAACTCAAAAAAAATCAGACCTCCCAAATTTAAAGACCCAATCCAAAAATGGGCATCTGAGATAAACAAACACTTCTCAGATGAAGAAATACAAATGGCAAATAAATATATGAAAAAATGTGCAACATCACTAGTCATTTGAGAGATGCAAATTAAAACAACACTGAGATACCATCTCACCCCAGAAAGAATTACTATTATCAAGAAATCAACTAATAACAAATGCTGGAGGGGCTGTGGGGAAAAAGGAACCCTTCTCCACTGTTGGTGGGAGTGTCGACTGGTACAGCCAGTGTGGAAATCAGTGTGGAGATTCCTCAAAAAACTAGGATTGGAGGTCCTATTTGACCCAGCTATTCCCCTTCTGGGTATCTTCCCAGAAGAATTAAAAACATCGTACCACAGCGATATATGTGCACCCATGTTTATAGCAGCGCAATTTGTAATAGCCAGATCTTGGAAACAACCCAAATGCCCATCAACCGAGGAATGGATAAGAAATATGTGGTATTTTTATACAATGGAGTACTACTCAGCCATAAAGAAGGATAAACTGGAGACTTTTATAGGTAAATGGATGTAACTGGAGAAAATACTCATAAGTGAAATTAACTGGACACACATACACATGTATTGTCTCCCTAGTGTGAGAAACTGAAAGAGTAAATAAGATCCAAAATGTACAATAGATATGATGAATCAGAAAGAAACTGGTCAAAAGGAAAGAGAGTCTGAGATGGGGGAATGGGGAAAAGAACGAAGGGAAAAGAAAAAAGTTGTATTTATATATAAGATGTTTAAGATAGATACACTACTAATTTTCTTAGTTCATTGAAGAGAAAGGTTTATGCCAGTAATGTTTGGACAATTGAATGCTGATACCTTGTACCCTGAGTAACTAATTTAAAGATAACAATACATAATGTATTAACCATTGTTACCCTCCTATTATGTTGTTTTGAAATTTTGTTCTTTTTTGTTTCGTTTTTTAAAAGGAAAAAAAAAAAGTACATGTGCAAAGCATGGTAGTGTATGCCTATAATCCCAGCTCACGGGGCTGAGGCATGACCATGAGTTCAAGGTCAGCCCACACTACACAGACTCTCAAAAAACAAGTACCTTAAAGAGAAACGTGGAAAGGGCTACACAGAGAAAGCAGCTGTTCTCATCACTGTCTCTAATCCTCTTGGTTTATTTCCATTTTTAAAATGCCATCCTGGTATTTCTGGTAGCACCCTGCCCTACTCCAGGGTCTCCTCACACCACACTTGGGATTAGCACTCATACAGCAGTCTGTGACTCGTACCCCGCAAAGCCATACAGTACGTACCAGTCCGGGCCCACTACATTGCAATCCCGTCCTAAGTATTGCTTGGAACTGACCTGTTTCACCTTACTGGCTTTATCTAAAAGTGAAAGGCCTTTGCAAAAGCATATGCACTATCGCATTCTTTGCAGCCTGTTTACTGTTTTTTGCTCTCTCCAAAGAGCAGAACCTAAAGCCATGGGCCATGGGCCATGGACCAGTGGGTTTAAGGAAGTCCTTGAAATTGAATGTAAATGTTACACTGTAAGAACAGGTTTCGCCAGGCATGGTGGGACACACCTGTAATCCTAGCACTTGGGAGGCTGAGGCGGGAGGATTGTGCAAGTGCAAGGCCAGCCTGGGCTACACAGTGAGTCCAAGGCCAGCTTGAACTACACAGCGAGACCCTGCCTCAAAAAAAAAAAAAAAAAAAAAAAAAAGTTTCATAGATTTCATCAGCTTTGCAAGGAGGGATATAATCCCTAAAGTTGAAGAACCAGTGCCGAGTGCTCACTTCAGTAGCACATACACTAAAAACCAGTGCTACAGACCCTAGCAAATGCTAGGTACATAGACACAATAAACTCAATGTTAAAAAATAATTGGCAGCTGGGCGTGGCAGCACACAACAGCCACACCGTGAGTTCAAGGCCAGTACAAATTATGCTATGGTTTGTCTAGATGTCCCCCCAAAGCCTCATGCGTTCACATGGTTTTGTCAGAGGTGGCAGAATCTGGTTTTGTCAGAGGTGTGATTCATCTGTAGTGCAATGCTGGGTTTAATGATGCTAGGATTAAGGGTGGGTGACTGCTGGATCAGTCCACTGACTGGGTTGGCACCGCCTAATCCTGGTAGACTGGATATAGTATAAGGGACAGAAAGAGGCTTGTCTCTCTCCTTACCTTGGTTGCTTTTGCTTTGCTGCCTTCCACCACCATGAACTGTTGCCCCTCTGCCACACCACCTTGCCTTGGAGCCAGCCAACTATGAACTGAAACCTCTACAAACTGTGAGCTAAATGAACTTTTCCCTCTTTAACTTCGGGTGTCGGGTATCTTGCCTCAGCAACGAGAGAAAAGTAACTAAGACAAACTATTTAGTGAGATCTTGTCTCATAACAAGAAACTCTGCAGCTGGGTGTGGTGCTCAAGTCTGTAATCTCAGCTTCTTGGGAGGCTGTGGCAGGATGACCACAAGTTTGAGGCCAGCCCGAGCAACGCAGTGAGATCCCGTTTCAAAACCTGAAAACAGCACTGGGGATGTAGCCCAGTGGTAGAACCTACCTAGCACATATGAAGCCCTTGGTACTGGTTAGGAAAAAAACTGCAAAATTTAAACACTTCCTTCAGATTTAGGAACCTAAAAATGAAATACAGCAATTACTCTAATAGGTAACTTGGGGGAAAGTTGCTATTTTTTTTTAAGTCCAATAACTTCCCCATATCAGATCAAAGATACAGAAAAATGAGATTTAGTTATGATATGGCTAAAGTGACTCTATTTCTTTTTAGGTGCTTAACCCATAGACAAACTCACTCCTCAGACTCCTTTCCAGTTAGCCATAAAACCGTAAAAGGAGAGACAAATGGTTTTAGCACAGGCTGGTACCCCTTACCCCCATTCTGTGTTAATTAACCTGATGTTTGAAAAGGACCTTGTGAAATTCCAAAGAAATCATGGTAAAGAATGCGGTCTCTATGGCAACCAAGAAATTTTGTAACCCCCACCCCAAATGTGTATAAAAGGAGCTAAAACAAAAGCTCGGGGTCAGCAGATTGGGCTTCTGCTGTCCGCCGGCTTCTTTTAATAAAAGAACTCACTTATCTCTAGATTCTCGTCTTCCTGTGAGTCAATCTTGTGATTTTGCCATAACGGTTACACTTAAACAAAATAATGTATTTCCCCAATAATGACAACACAAAAAGAAAATAAAAATATTTAATACACAATCGCAATAAAATCAAAAAGCATAGAAAGCATTACATAGTGCAAACACCAAAAATGTATAGAGCTACTGACTTAGTGGCGTTTAGAAGAACTACGCAAGAACACAGGAAAAGGTCTCGTCTTCATTGAGTAAGTGGGCCACTACTCCGAGTTACTGTAAATTGCCTTTTCTTTCCCATTTTAGGAAACCTCATTTGCTGCTCCTGTTGACTGTGACTCTCGCATTAGTCTTCTCTCACAGTGTTTTCTGTGTACTGGCAGTGCACTTTACACCACTTACTCGCGTCTACATAGGAAGAATTGTTCTAACTTAGGACCACAGCAAGGCAGTTCTCGCAAGATAGAATCTGTCATCGAAACTTACACACGCTTCTCTCAGAACACCTGGAGGCGTAACTCTTTTCTCATCAAAAGCTTTATATGAAGATGGACATGGTGGTGCACACCTGTAATTCCTGCACTCTTCGAGGCTGAAGCAGGAGAATCACAGGTTCAGGCGTGGCCTGAGCAATTGAGAAACTTAGTGAGACCCTGTCTCAAAAAAATAAAAATGTTTAAAAAGGGCAGGGGATGTAGCTTAGTGGGAAGGGCTTGGGGTTCAATCCCCAGCAAAGAAGAAAAAATGAAAGTCTTATATGAAAGGACAGAGCTAGAAGCGCAGATAAAAGGGTCATAGTAAGCAACACTGGCCCTGCTAGGCAGGCATAAAGAAGCACTTGTGTTCAGTTTTCAGGACACGAGGGACTCTGAACATTCATTCCAGACTTTGCTTTACCAAGAGTACAACAGGTTCTTATATCTCCTTCAAGGCAATTATAGTTTTTGAAGTTGCTCATCTCCACAATAAACTATGAGGTAGAAAGGGCGGATGCAGATGGTAATTTTTAAATGAGAGAAACTGACACAAGTCCATGGTTGGAGCACGCATGACTGCACAAACCTGTAATCCCAGAACCTGGGAGGCTGAGGCAGGAGGATTACAAGTTTGAGGCCAACGTGCACTACATACTGAGTTCAAGGGCAGCCTGGATAATACAGCTACAGCCTATCTCAAAAAAACCAAAACAACAACAAAAAAATCCAGAAATAGGTAACTTTGAACTAAGAGGACCTAAGAGGAAAACTAAGGGAGGAAGGAAGGGGAAACATCTGTTGCCATCAAAATACTTACTGTTTTTTAAATACAGTAATACCTTTGGATAAGAAATTAAATGCTCTGATAAACTCTCAAGTGGTGTAATGGCAATGTCAATTTTCAATAAAGCATTTGCCAAGTTACAGCACCTATTTAAGAAAGCAACTGCTCTGATTGTGCTGCCTGTCGCTTTTAAGGTATCTCTAACCTTAATCTCCACGTCAAGAAATGGGGTGGGGGGGGGGGGTCCTACCAGCTGTGCTGCACTCCCAGAAGGCATTAAATGAAGGCCCTACATACAGCAATGACAACCTGCACGTGGATCTCAGCAGACTACCAAGAAATACCAGCCACCTCCTAGAGACCTGCTGCTTTCTTTGTAATATTTTCAGTCATTCAAAAGACTACTGATGAAGGCTCAATAAACAGAACTGTAGGTTTACTGTAATAGTTTAACAAAACCACATTCACCACTAATCCATTCCTTGGATTGCACATTCATTACATCAACCAATCTCAAAACGCTTATGCAACCTTCTCCTACAGGATCGGACATACAGTGACTCCCGAAGAGGAAGAACACAGGCACAGCCACGGTAGGTAACAAGGTGAACCGGGCCAACAGCAAGAACAGCTCAAAACGATCAGAAAAAACTGTCTTCAAACTAGAAAGCCGCTTTAACCACTATCTCAGATAGTCATTTCCCGTTTAGCCTTAGGGTACCCAACATTTCTCCTCCTTTGCTAAACTGCAGCTGTCTACTCATACATCTGAGAAATTCCAGCAAAGTAACCTCACCATTCCCTATGGCAGTGCAAATTTCCTGACATCTGTAAACACTGTACATTTTACTTTTGGCACAGGGGAGAGCTTGCGGGTTCCTGTATCTTTGAAGTGCAGATTCTAAACACAGCTAGTTCCTAATCTACAGCCATTTTTAGCAAAGGCAACTTAGCCTTGATCCTGTGTTATGCACATACATGCACGCTCACAAATGAGGGGCCAGCAAAATAAACTCTTCCCTAGAATATGGGTCTTGACAATTTAAGCACATAACGGGCTAAACAGATTCACAGTATCTAAAGCTATGTACTTTTAGAAGGTCATGGGCTGGGGATGTAGCTCAGTGGTAGAGTGCTTGCCTAGCATGCACAAGGCCCTGAGTTCAATCCCCAGTACCACCAAAAAAAAAACTTTTAGAAGGTCACATAACTGTAGAAAAAAATAAAAATACCAAATAACTGCTTAGCGAGTTTCCACCTTTCTAAAGTGAACAGAGGTAACTTTACAACAGCTTTGTAGAACCCAAGCACATTCACCAATTTCTCATGAATGACTTTTCAAAGAGGCCAACGTTGCACAAATGAGCACACATAAAAAAGTTACAAGTTTTCATGGTCTTTAAAAATAACTCAAACCAAATAATATTTTACGAAGTATTACATACATCTAAGTATAATAAATTATGACTAAAACACAACATTATTTCAGGTGCCTGGCAGTGACTCGGTTTACATGACACAAGCTCGTGGCGGACTGGAGGCTGGCCTGGCTGGATCCCACACACTGCTCAAGCCTGCGACTGGAAACCTGGGCTGTCCCTAGACGGACTTTGGGAAAATGGTGATACCAGGTAAAAGGCTTCAGCTACAGTTTTTGAGTCTGACTTAAGTACTAAATACAAAAGCATATAATCACCGGTAAGTACACCCTAAGGAGAGTTACTAGCAGTGTGAGGCAAGTCTTTTTGCTGTAATCTAGGAAACATTTTTCTAATGATTTATCATCTCTGCTCTGAACCTTTTGTCCAAGATAACATGATCATAAACACTAATCTAAATGTCATCTAAAATAAGAACTGTAATGCTAATGTGGTGTGATTTCATTATTCAGTCTATGGCATGATGCAGCAGAAAGTGCTGAACTCTAAATGACACCTACTTTAAAAGCTCTGTCCTTGCAATCAAGATTTCAATGAAAGTGTGGCTTACCAGTAACCAAGGTGCCATACGATTTAATGTCCAAATGAAGACATTTAAAGTAAAAGGAGTGAGATGGTGACAAACTGAGTAGAATGCTGAAAAACAGAGGCAAAAACTGACTCTGGAAAACCAGAGCATTATGTTCCCATAATTACAACTAAAAGATAATGGGAGTATATGCTACATAAGTAAACTTTTTTAAGATTTCACATACAAATTGTGCTTGCTTTAGTGGCAGAGAATAAACATATTTGTAACCTGGTAACAATGAAAGAAGAACAAAGCTGGGCATGGTGGCACACTCCTGTAATCCCAGCACTTGGGAGGCTGAGGCAAGAGGATCACTGCAAGTTCAAGGCCAGCCTGGGCTACATAGTGAGTCCAAGGCCAGCCTGAACTACATAATGAGACACTTTCTCAAAAAACCCAAAAATCAAAATAAAATAAATAGAAATAAAAAAAAAAAAAAGAAAGAAAAAAGAAAACCACCTGGCTGTGGTGACACGTGACTATAATCCCCGAAAGGATGAGGAAGGAGAACAAGTACAAGTCCATCCAGGACAGGTCATCGACTTAGCAAGGCAATGTCTCACAAGGGGGGGTGGAGGGTGGGCAAAGATGGACTAAGAAGATGGTTTGAAGTTTCCTGCAGGTAAACACAAGGTTTGCCTCAAACATATATCCCCCAGCAGCATAAAACGAAACAACTTACACTTGCATCTTCTAAGCAAAGTACTTGGTACTAAGAGGGATAGTGAAAACTAAGGTGAGCAAAACAGGAAAAGGAGGAAAGCTGAGTGGCCTACAGGGAGGCTGTGCTAGGTAAAGATGTACCAATATTACCATTACATACCTACAAACATGAATGTGTAATTCTTATATTTAAAAAACCCACAAGTTTACATAAGGGGATTACAGGCATAACTGCAGTTCCCCAATTCTCTAAGTACTTGTTTATCACTTACAAAGGTGCCTAATAAAAATCAAACAAAATTGATAGCTATCTATTATGAGTAGAGTGTTACAGGGAGGAGACAGGGAGAAAATTAATTTAATTTTCTAAAGTTTTAGACCATTCACTGTCTTCTCACAAACAATTTTACTCAAAGGAATAGTTTTACTTATAAGGGGGAAACACTCGTCCATAAATGTCTAACGAGTCAGGCTTGAGCTTCACTAACCAGGATGAAATATTCAGGTCACTCTGTTACCTTTACTTGTTCTCACAATGGGACAAGTTATGTTCTGATTGGCTAAACTTGACATTTATAGAGTCTTTCTCTTTTAGGAGAAGTGTTAAAAATCACTGTTCTCTCTAAAGTCTCATTTTGGCTACATATTAGTCTCTAGCACCAATTATTAGAAGATCTGTATTTTAAGCTTCTTAGTTGTCCCACATTCAACAAGCCCCACCATTTAAAATGTTTAATAAACAAGATGGTACACACCTGCTATCTCAGCACTTTGCGAGGATGAGGCAGGAGGATTGAAAGATTGAACTCAGCCTAGCCAACCCAGTGAGACCCTGTCTCAAAAAATTTAAAAAGGGCTGAGGATGTAGCTCAGGGAGAAGACAATGGGTTCAATCCCCAGTACCACTACAAAAAAAAAACAAAAAAAAAAAACAAAAACAAAAACAGTGGGCAGGAGGAACAAGTATTTTTAAAAGATTTACTAGTTAAGACACTTGCATTTCAGTAATACCTCTACCACTAACTATGTCATGTGGCTTCATGTGCAAAGAGGAATAATTGAGTGCTTTATAGTTTTAAAATTCAGAAAATTTGCCAGGCATAGTGGCGCACACTTATAATCCCAGGAGGTGGGAGACTGAGGCAGGATTGCCTAAGTTTGAGGCTAGCCTGGGCTATGTAAGTGAGTTCAAGGCCAGCCTGCACTACATAGTGTTGGAAAAAAAAAAAAAAAAAAAAAAATCAGGAAATTTTAAGAAACTAGATACAACCAGGCATCCTGTTCTGTCTACTTTGTCTAAGATCTACAAGAATAGGGAAAAAAAGCCTTCCCTTCCAGGGTAGGGATAACCAGTCTCTGGGGACTTGGGCACTTAACAAGAACCCAAGAGATTCTTACAACTCAAGGCCAACTTCCTGGGACTTTTGTCTTCAATGATGTAATTCATATCCCTAGGATACACCGCGATTTTTCCATGGCTTAAGCAGACATAAATGGCAATAAAAAAGTCAACTTGAAGATCTTGAATTTCTGTATTTTCCTAAAATTGACGTGGCCTAAGATGACTGAAGAGAATTACACATTCATTTCTCTTCATTACTTCCTTTGCCACAAACGCTATAATCCCTATTACTCATTTGAACCTTACTATAGGCCATTGCCTCGGAGTGTGAACTCCAGAGGCAGAGACCAAAAAACACCTGGAGGCCTCTCAAGAGACATTCAGAATAAAGAAACCAGAGGAGACTTCAGTTAAAAATTCTGTGCTCTTCAGACTTGATAACTGAGAAGGCTGTGCCAAGAACCACATGCTCATGTATGTACTGAGACATTTTCTGACTAAAAGTTTAGTCTGATTTGGCTGGTTAATTCTGAAATGAGAACACTTTGCCAGTTTGTATGACTGGCTTTCAGCTACATCTACAGGTGCAAGACTTTTTTTTTTTTTTTTCCTGTAGTACTGGGTATTGAACCCAGGCCTTCACACTGAACTACATTCTCAGCTCTCTTTTTTTATGGTCTGTCACTAAGTTGCCCCAGGCTGGGCTTGAACTTACGACCCTACCGTCTCAGCCTCTGGAGTGCTGCAATTACAGGCAGGTGCCACCATGTGCAGTTTGAATAAGGCACATATACAATATGTGTAATTTTGGATGATATAACCTTTGTAAGTACTTCAATTTTAAAAATTTAAATATCAAAGATATGTAAAAGGAAATTAATCTAGGATGAGAGGCATGAAATGAAGGACTGCTTGAAAAGGGATACAGGGGATATTTTGGGGAGACAGGAACACTGTATAACTTGGAATGGTTACTCAGATTTCTCCAACTCACCCAAAAGAAACACTTCATTATATGTTAATTATACCTAGATTTTTTTTTTAAGTGTGCAAAAGGTCATATACTTTCTCGGGGTTGCAATTACTCAACTGGGAAACTTAAATGCAATGGGTTTAACTGGATCCGGAGTAGCAGGGGCCGAATGTCAGTGCTCAACCATTAGAGGAAAGGGGGGCACTTATTCCTGTAACAGATAGCAGAAGCAGAACAAATGATAATGGTCTGACAGCTGGGTATGGTGGCACACGCCTGTAATCCCAACACTTGGGAGGCTGAGGCAGGAGGATTGCAGTGAGCTCAAGACAAGCCTGTGCTACCTAGTAAGTTCAAAGCCAACCTGAACTACACACCAAGACCCTGTCTCAAAAAAAAAAAAAAAAAAAAAGAATGACCTGACATGTAAACTTGTGGCACTAGTTAATTTACCATGTTTCCAGAAGCAAAATACATAGGAAGCCTACAAAAAAAAAAAGCTGTATATACTTTCTAAAATTATTTTAAGGGTATGTTACAAAATTGTTTGATAACTACTGACTAATGCATACAGGAAGAAAATGCTTATATTTCAGCTTTTTTTTCTTGAGCTGGACACAGTGACAAGAATCTGGGGAAGGAGGACTGAAGTTCGAGGCAGCCTGGCTAACACCGTGAGATCCTGACTTTTATAAGAACAATAAAGAATGTAGCTTAGTGGTACAGCACATGCTCAAGCCCCTGGGTTTATCCCCAGCACCCAAAAAGCAAACAATACCAAAAAAAAAAAAAAACTTTCCCTTTTGGGTTAGCAGACCTAAGCAGCCTACCACAACACAAAGTGATTCGTAGCACTTCTCAATCTGACAAGTCAGATAATTTGCTTTTTCAATGTTAGCCCTAGTATTTTTCTAATAACTATCTTGGGTTTTGATGCCAGAACATTACATTAACAGGAAGGTAAGAAACAAAATCAGGGCCAGGGATGTAGCTCAGTGGTACAGTGCCTGCCTGGCAAGCACGAGGCCCTGGGTTCCATTCCCAGTACCAAAAAAAAAAAAAAAAAAGAAACAGAATTAACTAAAGAAGGAATTACTCTTCAGATAATTTGCTAAGTGAATGAATAAATATACTTTTAAGTTCATATCGGCAGCTGTTCCCTCTCAGACCTTCATCTTTGGAGGGAGAATGAAGTAGCTTATGTATTTTTATCTTTATCTTTATGTTAATGAAATTTTCCGAACTGATGATCTAGTTCTAAACTACTCACTCTCAAATTCCCTAAATTTATAAGCAAAAGTGACCCAGACCACGGACGTTTATAGGAATAAACAAACACAGGGAATGGGTCACGGTTAGCAGACGGTTCAATACCGACGCTTTGAGATCTGACCTGGTCCTCTAGTATTTCCCAATTGATTCAACTACGCTATAAAAACCTTAATAACTAACTGAATCTCTTTCTGGCAAATAGGACACGAGGCCCCGGCCTTCTTTAGTCTTCTAGCACAGTGAAAACAAGTGGTAAGATGGCTCGTCCTCCCATGAATAATGTTTCCGTCTCGCGGTCTTCTCTCACATAAGCTGCATGGCTTCAAGATATTCTGGCAATCCTCCATATTTTCTGTATCTACTTTCTGCTCAAAAATGTTATCTGATTGTTCTCCCATGCTTGAGATGGTCTCTTGGCTTTCAGAACTGTGAGCCAAATCCAAAAATTCCACTGAGCTGCAGGGATTAAACAGTTTGGAATTGTCTTCCTTGACAGGTACATCTTTAGGTCTAACAACTGGAGCTGAAATGGTTCTTCGGCAATCAGGGACATCAATTCCTTCATTTTCCGTCTTTTCAGGTATGGCAGTGATATCAGATGTGGAGAGAGAATGAGTTAACTTAGAACAATCAGAATACCAATCCTTCCTCAAGGCCCAGCAACGAAAACAGTACCTCTTGCTTGGAGAATTAAATTTCTTGCACTCTGTACACTGCCATTCATCCTACAAAGACAAATGCAGCTAATTAATACTCAGCAGTGACCACAACACTGAGATGAAAGGCCAAGTTATCATCACACTGAACTAGCAACAGGGCAGACATTCTATACCAGTGATCCAGCCTAGTATTTGAACAAATTCCATAGCCACGTGGAAGAAAGTCTTTGGAAGCTGTACATTGATAGTGCCACAACTGCCTTTTTTAAGCCAAATTTTGATACAGCTATTTTTTAAGAAAGTTAAAAAAAAAAAAAAAAAAAGAAAGAAAGAAAGTTAAACTAGCTAGATGTGGTGGCACATTCCTTAATCCCAGCCCTCTGGGAGGCTAAGGCAAGAGAATTGCCAAGTTCAAGTCCAGCCTGAGCAACTAGCAAGACCCTGCCTCAAAATAAAAATATTAAAAGAAGGCTAAGGATGTATCTCAGCATAAAGGCCTGGGTTTAATCCCAGGTACTGGGAGGGGGAAAAAAGCTAAATTATTTTGGCTTTCCATCCAGTTCAGATGAAATTTCTATTGTTTGTTTTCTTTGTTACCTTCTTTAGGGCACTTTTCTTTGCATAATTTATGCCTTCATAAAGCATGAGGGTAACGAAGAAGAGATAATATTCCTTCTTTCCTACTAATTAACGAATAATAAAACTTGGCAAAGAGGAAACTAAACCTAAAATGAGATTTGAAAACTACTCGATTTACAAATGTTCTCTCACTGCTTTGAGGATCACAGGTAAACTGTAAGCCTAAATCACACACTCTGATAAATGAGTCCTTGTCCTTGAATTCCAACTAGTTTTACCCCTACTTCTCAAATATTCAAATTAGGAGACACTAGAACTCAATAAATTTTAAATGCCTTGCTTAATTCAAAGGTAGCTACCTGGAATGAGTCATGTGTAGTTAATGTGGGTAACTGCCTGCCTTTGACAGGATCAATGATTTGACACAGGCAGACTTCATTTCTTTCAGGACGAAGGCCAAGCACTTCAACTTTAGAAATCATAACTCACCTGTCACTCTAGACCGAGAGGCAGGGATACAAACATTTGTTAAACTAGGATCTTCCCCAGAGAATCACAAAGCACTCTTATGATCCTCCAATCTCATATGAAATGCTATACTCAAAGGAACTTCATGAAGAATTGGAACTTGTAATTGATGGCATGCTGCAGTTTAACTGGCACCACTTTTTCTTTCTTAATAGTATATAAAATAACAGGGCTTTTAAATTCAATGGCATCTTTGATTTGATGAAATACAGGCTATTAGCTTAATAGGTTTTCTGGGCCCAAGTAGCCACAGAAGTCTGATTAAGATGGAAACATTTATCTCTGCCACTTGTATTATGGTGAAGAACACCTACTGGACCAATACATTACAATTTATTACTTAGCTATGCACAGCAAGATAATTTTCAATGAATTAGGATGGTCAACAGCAGTGCAGAGGGAACAGGGAGGATCAACACCAGGACAATGTAAAAGTGTTTCTATTCTCAAGCAGCAAAATATAGTCTCCTTATCCATGCCCCACCACCCTTTTCCCAGAGTCAGTTAGTTATAGAAAGTACAGCGCTAAAAGGAAAATGGGAAAATAACATAAAAAGGGAAAAACAAAGTATACACTTGGGTCTGGATTTAAGTTGTCAATCTGTAATAAATCATCCCTATAACCTAAGAGTTTAATACCAAATCTTCCTTCATAGTAATCTGTGTGTAAATTAAGCTGCCTTCCATTTGCTTCTTTGTAAGAAAGCACTGACAAAATTATTTTTGTGTTGTACTCATCAAAGAATCTTAGATAGCCTATAAATCTGTCCTTGGGATTACAGAGAGGTGTTTAATGGGGAAAAATTATTAAGGAGTACTTTGAATAATGCTGTGTATCTCCACTGTATCAAAACCAAAGAATTTTGATGACAGGGGCATGGAGCTGTTGAGGTCATCTTTCCAAGAGCAAAGAGGGAGGATTAGACCAAATTAGCCTTTTGTCTTCTCAAATTCCAACAAAAACCCCTAACAAGATATAAAGAATCCAGTACCTCTTAGCAGCTAGGTAAATAGATAGAAACAGGAAAAAATGGCATTCCTCAACACAACTGAACTGCTGGGATTACATCACCTAAAGATATGGCCAGTGCAAAAGAGCCTGAACCAGATGTTCATACCTCAGAGGTAACTTCTACATCAGTATCATCACTTAAGGACTTGGAGTCCTCAAGGTCATCATTCCTTCCCACTTCAACCATCTGTGAAGGCAAAGACATCTCATTACTGAAGTTTATCTGTTTTAGTTGAGGCTATTATTACCTGAAAGCAAGAAGACAAAACAGCTTCAATTTAAAACTCACATTCTGCCTCCATTACTACCATTTAAAATGGGATAGCTTAAATGTGAGACCAAAAGCATGATTCTGTAGACATTTAGCTGGCATTTTAGTGGCACAAATGATTGAAAAGCATCCAGAAGGGTTACCAAGTATCCTCTACCTTCAGAAGGGAAAAAGTACCCAAATTTACAACTTTGAAGAAAATAAATATCAGCATAGAAATGCTACAAATTACTACTGAGAAATTTTTCATCTTGGGAATCTAGGTAGATCACAAAGAATGAAAACAAAGCATTTAAAAGTTTTACTTTCCAGATTCCAGAGTAAAACCAGTTATTACTCTGGCTGTCTTATAAAAACCTCTCCATAGTCCAGGAAACAAAAAGTCAAGAAATATTTAGAATTTAAAATTCTAAAACCTAAAATTCTAATTTTGCAGTCCAATAAGTGGAATAAAAATGACTAGAAAACTATTATGAACCTCTGTTTAACAACTTTCTCACAAAAGTATTTTAACCCCTACCTCTTTTATATAAATAAAAGTTTCCAAATGTCACTTCTGTCTTTATACTGCCACTAGCATTCCTTCCTTCCAACTAGTCTAAGAGAACCCAAGGCTATACAGCAAACAAATTCCTATGTAAATCCCATAAATGAATGGATGAATAAGACAACCCAACTTAAGCATGGGCTTCTCCACCTCCCCAATATTTATTCAGTGGCTGTTTACTGAAAATCTACATGCTGGGCACTAGGTCTATTGCCCAATTTCTTTTGAGATTCAAACATACAGCCTATTATGACTTCATTTCGGTGTGTTCACACCATATTGTACTCAAGATTCTAATTTCCCTCTTTTCTTCCAACTCTAGAATAGGGAGAAAGAAATCATCTTATCTTCCCATTTAGTTATGGAAAATGTTGAGACAATTAAGAACCTTGTCTTTTTAGCAAAGCAAGATTTTGAAGGGAAAAAAGAAAAACATTTTACAATAGAAGACTGGGTAAACAGTAAGGAAAAGAATGGCTCATAGCTTCTAATGAAGGAGCTTCACCATGAAACTATCTTACTTCTAAGGCAGCCCTAATTAACTTAATATAAAATTTAAAACTGGATATAATTCAAAGAGTAAAAACTAAAAGGTGAGATTATGTAACTTGTTGTACAAAGAGAGACCAGAAGAGATTACACTATGAACACATAAATACAATGAACATGAAATTTTTCCAAAACGTACCTTTTTGTCACTCACTTTCCCTACTTCTTCACTTGCTTGTTCAGTATCAGAAGCTTCAACTCTTATTCCAACACCTAACTGCTCTGATACTGACTCATTTAAAAACCACAAATCATCTGTAGTATCTGAAACAATGGCAGTACCTATATCCTAATAGAGAAAAACAAACGTGAGCTTCTATAGTTAGTGACTTATCAGAGATGCTGAACCAACACAAAAGAACCCAGAACTACAGTCTTCACATCACATCTCCAAAGAACATTTCACCTTTCCTCAACAGATATCCACCTGGCACCTATCTACTGGGAATTTTCCTTTCTTTTTTTCTTTTTTTTTTTTGTATTGGGAATTGAACCCAGGGTTTTGTGCATGCTAGGAAATATTCTAGCTTAATAGTAACTCAGAAATAGTACTAAATATTTTAAAAGATTAAGGACTCTCAATCCTTAAGTAAACAAAATTCATTCTTGGTACTCTTTTCCACAGGAGGCCTTCTAAAAATCCTGAAAACATTCCATTACTTCTGACATAGTCTTTCTTTTAACCGTCAGTGACCGCTTGCTAAAGAAAAACTGATGGTAACCCAAACCTTTAGTCTCAACACCTGAAGTTTTAAACAATTTAAAATGTAAGGGCCGGTGAGATGGCTCAGCGGCGTACACACCTGCCTGGCAAGCGCGAGGGCCCGAGTTTGACTCCCGGAACCCACATATGAAAAAAGGGCCGGTGATATCGCTCAGCGGCACGGGCGCCTGCTGGTGTGCAAGGTCCTGAGGTCAACCCCTGGTACCCACAAAAAATAAAATAAAAATAAAATGTAAAAAGCTTACTTTCTGCATTTATCTAAGAACATTTTATGACAGGCATTCCTATAACATTCATAAAATAACTTATCATTTAGCCATTGCTACATCCCCATTCATTTATTCAATAAATACTCACTAAATACCCATTACGTGCCAGAAACTGTTCTAGGCACTAAGTAAGGGAATAGAGTGGTACATAATACAAAAGCCCTGGCCTTACATTTCAGTGAGAGTAAATGGACAATAAATGCACACACAAAGTACTGATAATATTTTTACAAAATGAAAAGTACAGCAGAGAATAAAGATTAAGATAAAGGAGCACAGTGGCTGGAGAGGAACTATTTTAATAGGGGTGAGTTTTGCCAAGGCTACCACTTGAAACTGCACAGACACAAACACCAGCGGGGTACACCCCACTGGAAGCATGCAGCATGACAGCACTGGTGGCCAGGGACAGCCTTTCCAAGGAGAGCGCATCTGAGCCAAGCCCTAAGTCACAGAAGAAAATGAAGGGATTTGGGGGAAGAATGTTCCAGAAAGAGGGAAGAACAAATTTAAATTGCCTGAGGGTGAGAAGAATCTTGGGCTACAGGGTCAGAAATAAGCCTAGTGCGGGCCGGTGATATCGCTCAGCGGCACGGGCGCCTGCTGGCGCGTGAGGTCCTGAGGTCGACCCCCCGGTACCCAAAAAAAAAAAAAAAAAAAAAGAAATAAGCCTAGTGTGTCTGGAAGGCATGCAGTGAGGAAATGATAAGAGGCAAGGCAGCAGGTTGTGCCCAGTTCCGCTATGGCTATGGTAAGGAGTCTAGATTTTACTGTACTTGCTTTCTGAACCCACTGAAGAATAAGAAATATGGCACTGATGTAAATTACCCATTTAAAAGGATTTGTCAGGTATGGTGGCACGCGCCTGTAACCCCCGGACTTGACAGGCTAAGACAGGAGGACCCCCTCAAATTCCAGGCCAGCCTGGGATACACAGTAAGTTCCAGGCAGCATAATCACATAGTAAGACCCTGTCCCAAGAAGATAAACCAAAGACAAATAATTTTTACTCTTTGAAGAGACTCAACTACTAGATGAACAAGAATAAAAACAGAGTCACTGGGTAAGGCTGCTGCAATAACCTGTATGAAAAAGAATGATGGCTTGAATTAGGTTATGATAGTAGAAGTAGCAAAAATAATCAATTTTGGATACAAAGCTGATAATCCAAATGTGGCCTATGGTTGAGAGAGAAATCAGTGTCTCCTTGTGTTTGGCTGGAATAATTAGGCAGGCAGTAGATTTACAAAAAAGGAAATACTAGGAAAGCAGTGTTTGGCAAAAAAACCAAAAACACAAAAAAAACAAGAGTTCATATTAAATGTCAAATACCCTAAAAGTGGAGGTGCTAAGTAGGGAACCTGATATGAAACTTGGGCATATCGGGGAGCGGTCAGGACACAGAGATATAGATTTGGGCCTCTAATGTATACAGCTAGTATTTAAGACAAAGCAGTGAATAAGAATTCTTAGAGAACATAATATGTATTAAGAGTAATCAAAAAAGTACCCCTTCAAATATGAAATTTACCTGATGCGTCTGTAAATCAGTTGAGCCATTACTTCTAGGTGTATAGTTGCTTCTCAAATTTCCTAGAAACCACCAAGGCAGGCCAGCTACATCCCACTCCTCGAACCCAAGGTCCAGCCTAGAAGTCTCATCTTGGGTTAAATTTTCTATCAATTCTTCATCTATAGACATTAAATGAAAAGAATAACTATATACACAACATTTAAAAGCCAACGATCTCCTTCAATAATAACTAATATTTACAAACTCTTTATAAGATAGGTAAAAAATTCCTACTCTCAGTAAAAATGAACTAGAACTCAAGCACCTATCTTAGTGGCAAAGCCTATTTAGACTTCCTTAGCAAATAATGACACTAGAAGTAGATACTCATTTATCAAAGAAACTAAACTCTAAAACCATCTGAGCAATGAATAGCATGGTTCCAAAAGGATTTCTATGTGGTCAATAACTGTTTTGTTTTGCTTTGTTTTTGTTTTTTTTTTTTTTTTTTTTGGTACTAGGGATTGAACTCGGGGCCTTGTACATGTTAAGCAAGTGCTCTACCATTGAGCAACATCCCCAGCCCAATAACTATTCCGGCCACTGTGTGACTGTACAATGCCGGATAATGGCTTGATCCACTGGACTACAAACAGAAACAGCATGGTAGCCTGCATCCTGGAGATCAAAGCAGGGTGGTACAAACCTAACAGGCAATCACAAGGTTATCAAGGCATTCTTACTGATACATTAGTGGGACATTTCTCAATAATTTATGTTTTGATAAGTAACATACACACACATCCTTCCTGGATCAATGGGGTCTTCTAGAGTTGTTTCTAGAGCTACCACAAATATTAAGCCTCCTGCCAATGTATTTCAAGCAAAAGATCTTGTACTATACATGTGAATCACATTCCAGGTAGTTAGTAACACAAGTCTGCTGCTACCAAAATCTTTTTTTTTTTTAATATGCGGGTACCGGGAGTCAAACTCAGGACCTCGCGCTTGCCAGGCAGGCGCTTATGCCACTGAGCCATCTCTCCAGCCCATGTTCCTGCTTCTTATAAATGTATCTGTGCCCAGGAAAACTTCAACTACTGTTTTATTTACTTACCACTAAAATGACCAAAAGCCAAATTATGGAGATGGCATCATACTGAAGTTATGCTCATGTATGCAAGCTCTGTAATTTATTGTGAATGGAATGTAAATAGATCATTTTTCCACAAATAAAAATTTTGTCTTATCTACAGACCTTCCTGAAAATTCTAAACAATTTATTCTCAAATTACCATCAAACACTACACAGCTGTTTGAACTGACTGTTCTTACATTCATTGTCTGTTCTTATACTTTAAGCAGCCTTTTAGATAGAAAATAAGCAAAGACCTGCATTCAAACAAACAAAATTACATATTTAATTTCATACATGCAGACTGCAATGGTTTCAAAATGAATAGGTAGTCCAAAATTCAGCTTTTGTTCAAATGCCCTTTGAAGGAAACAATCCAGCATGACAAACTGATCCAGTGTAATTTAAACATTTAAAAAAACTTCAGCAGCATAACTTTCTGGGATATAGCCAGAGGCGGCCTAGCCTGCCCTTGATCCAAGCAGCAGGCAGGTAACCTAGACTAGAAACTATCATGCCATAAAACACCTTCAGAAAATTTATGATCTTATACATTAAAAAAAAAAAAAGCATACTTTTAGAAGATAATTTTTTGTGTGTGTGTGTGTGTGTGGGTACCAGGGGTCGAACTCAGGACCTCACGCGCCAGCAGGCACCCGTGCCGCTGAGCAATATCACCGGCCTCAAGAAGGTAATTGATAAAATAGGATTTTGGAGAACTTCCAAAGTATCAGTTAACTCATTTAGCTTCAATAAACCATACCTAACAGGATGGTAAAGATTTGGTGACTATAAGCTAAGGCCAAAGAAGTTCTAGGCTTACTATACCTTATTCTTGGCTCTGTGATACTATATGTGATACTATAATATATGATACTATATAGTATACTACATAGTATACTATATGTGATACTATATGTGATACTATAATATACTCTGTGTATATTTTGTTATTTTTTGCAAACTTCAAAATCTGTAAATATTAACCTTTACTTCGAAAGGTAAATACAAACCAAGATAAAAATTCTAACCATGTCAAATATATATGGATGTACTAAGATGAAAATAACCAAGGCACCTGAATCCATATATACAAAAAATTCACCAAGTGAAAATGCACCAAGTGTGCAGCTATTTTAATCTAAGAATACTAGCTTACAGAAGGGTCATGTACTGTCCTAGTCGTCACAGACTAAGAGAACACTACCATCTTCAAATTAACAATGATGACGAGGCTGAAAAAAGGTTTTCAGAGAAGAACAAGAAGTGTGGTAATATGCAAGAGGTGCGCAGATGCAAAGAGACAGCATTACTTTTTTGAGTTTTCTACATAAGTTTCTAAAATGGTCTTCATTACAGCTAATAATTAACATGGATAGGTGCCATTTCTAGAAATAATCAACCCAAGGAAGGAAGGGAGGGAGGGAGGGAAAAAGAGAAGAAAAAGAAAAGTCTATATACCCTTAATCCAAAACTTACCTCCTCTAGAATTTTTGTGTTTCTGTTGTGAGGTAGGCAGTGTGTGAACATCACCTGCTTCAGTTCTTTTCCTGGGACTGGAACTTTCCTGTGCACTTTGCTGAAAGAAGGGAAAGGTGTCCATCAGTGCAACAGAAATGACTGAGACCAGGGGATGTAGCAGTTCCACTCTGGCTCACCAGTTAGTGTGCAACACAATGGGTTAAGCACAAGAAAGAGAACTCTGGAGTTCACAACAGTCATCAAATACGGCAACACGACACCTCTCAACCCACCATGAACAGAGCTAGGAGAAACCCAAACCTAAGGGGGAGAGAAAAACCTCTGCACAAAGGCCAAAATCTTAAAAACAGGCTATCTGTATAAAGCCTATAGCCTACTACGAAATTAGGCATAATACAAAAACCATGTGAAACCTCCGAGATCTAGCAAGATGATCATAAAGTCTCCCCAGGTTTGAGGAAAATTAGGAAGCGGCCTGAAACGAGCTTAACTGCAACAAGCCTACTAAAATCTGATACGTAAAGCAGTTTGCTAATACCTATATAGACACAAGACTGCTCTTTCTCTCTCACACACGTACACGCTTGCACAGAGGCACACACAAACCCAAAGAAAATGCAACTGGAAGAACTGAAGATCAGAAGTGCTACATCCCAAAGAAAGATTCAGAGACTGGAACTCTGTTATGGACAGAACAGAGAAGGTTCACTCTGTCCCTGGTCTGTGAACTCCCAAGAACTTTTCTTACAAAATTCTTACCACACCGAGGGAAAGGCCTTGGGAGTTCAAGATCCACAGGTACAGAGAAGGGGCCACTCTGTACAACAAAAGAAGTCACCGTGTGGTGAGTTTACCTTCGGTTGGTCTTGACTTGGAATATCCATACTGTGATCCTGTGCGAGAGCGAGAGTCTGAGCAGCATCTGGATAGCGAGTAAAACAAAAGGAAAACCTTCCCTGGTAATAACCGTTCTTTCCACAGAAAAAAGGACCGCAGCAAACAACCCTGCAGCCAGGTTTGGTCCCGAGAGCTGCGCTTCACGTTGGCTGGACAAGGCTCTCATTTGCAAGAAGGTAAGAAACAAAACTGATAAAAATGACAAAGACCAAGACAGGCCCTGTTCAAAATAATACTAAAGTATAATCTTGGGGAAAGTGAAAATGATTAAAAATGTTCTCCATGCAAGCTTTCAAATTTTTACAGGAAAAGTGCGCCCATTCAGGAAATAATGGAAAGTATTTTTACCATTTCCTTTATTATCAAACTTGCTAAAAAAGCAATAAAAAGCCTGGTCTTTTAAATTTAATTTGTACTTTTAAGTATTAAATTATAAAGCCAGGCATGGTGGCACATGCCTATAATTCCAGCACATGGGAGGCTGAGGCAGGAGGATCACCATGAGTTCCAGGCCAGCCTGGGCTACACAGTGAGTTCAAGGCCAGCCTGAACAACACAGAAAAACAAAAACAAAAACAAAAAAGTGTTGGATTATAAAATGTGAAAATCTGGTTTTTCCCTCACTTGCTTCATAAAATAACATCTTCAAGCAAACCTACATTTTAAATGTTAATCATGATTTCATGACCTAAAATTCCCATCACCTTAATATAGACTAATTTTTTAAGCAAAAGTCTAACTACAAACATTTCCTAAGCAGAAAGACAAAGCAGATGCAGTTTTTTAAGACCAATAAAAAGAAGTAAAGAGGGCTGGTGAGATGGCTCAGCGGCGTAAGCGCCTGCCCGACAAGCGCAAGGGCCCGAGTTTGACTCCCACAACCCACATACGAATAAAAAGGGCCGGTGATATCGCTCAGCGGCATGGGCGCCAGCTGGCGCGCGAAGTCCTGAGGTTGAACCCCGGTAACCACAAAAAAAAAAAAAAAGAAGTAAAGAAAAAAATAACCTGAGAAAAATTCTTAGATATTGCATTAGACTAAGAGAGAAATGCATTTCAAGGACTTAGAAACTTCAAGCAGACAGAAGATAAAAACTTGGCTCCAGAAAAGAACAAACTACAGGGATTTAACGATCTGAACCATTTATTATATGCACATGTAACTGAAATGCACCCACAATAATTCTGTTGTGGACTGGGTTCCTCGCCACTACCAGGTCCAGGAAGGAAACATTTATGACGAACATTAACTTCATCTATTTAAGACTGTCGGAGAATGTCCAGACTCTACAACCAGTTGGACAATTCAGCTGTTTTGCACAAAGCAAATGTGCAAGATTTTAATAATAAAGAACATTGTTTCTAGAAGCATTTTTATAGCTAAGTGTCTTGAGATACTGAGAAATTCAGAGCAGTATTTTCTGATCACAGTGGTTTTAAAAGCAAACATCAATTAACACACAATGCAGAAGAAAGTTCTTTAATAAAGCAATTCTATTGCTTACTTACTTAGGCTAAAATAACTTAGGCTAAAATAACTTAGGCTTACTTAGGCTAAAATAACTAGAAGCAAAAAGAAATTATCTGGGAAAGCTACCAAGTAAAAAGAAAACTTTTTTTTTTATTTTTTTAGTATTTGCAGAGTAGACCCTGGGCCTCAGCACTGAGCTACCTCCCTAGCCCTTTTATTTTGAGACAGTGTCTCACTAAGTCACTAAGTTGCCCAGGCTAGGCTTGAACCCGAGATCCTCCTCCCTCAGTCTCCCAAAGTACTAGGATTACAAGTGTGAGCCACCATGTCCAGCTGTTCAAAAAAAAAAAAATTTAACATGAATACAAAGCTTGTTGTATCTATTCCATTTTATTAGAATACATGGAAAATTCTGGAGAAATGTTTTAGAACCACCTTCACTTGAATAATGCCATTGTCTTTAACTATCAACATAAAGTTTTAAGCATTTGCAAAGGTATAAATCATATGAAAAGCGTTTTTCTCATTTGTCCTTTCAAATAAAGCAAAATACATGTGAGCCAATTTATGAAAAACAACAGAGATGGCCAGCTGTAAGCACCAATCCAAGGGCAAGTAAGAGCAGATAGTCAACCAAAATTACTTGGGCAGTGTCCTGGTTTTAGTAGTTGTAATGTTGCCATCGGAGCATCAGGAAACTATATTTTTGCAATGTTTAAGTCCAAATTTTTTTCAAAATGTAAATTAAATAATAAAAACATTTTAAAGATAATGTTCAGAGAAAAAAATGTCCAAAACAATGGGGAGAGGGCAAATTCTGTTATAGTAAAAGGTTAAGGAGACATCAATGTGTGGCATAATGGGCAAAGCAAGGCCTGGCCAGTCAGAAATCTCTGCTCTACCCCTTACCAGTGGCATCTGATATTGGGCAAATCAGTTATACTGTTTTAAAAAAAAAGTTTCATCTCGTGACCCTCCTCACATGGTTTTTGTGAGGATGAATTAAAGTGTTTATTACAGAAATGCTCTTCATAATATATGACACGTTAAATTCTGCAAAGACAGTACAAGAAAGAAAATGAGAGGGAAAAGTTGAGAATTATATCCACTGCAGATACTCAGAGAACTGATCAATCAGAAAACAGATTTTACTGAAAACGATCAGCCCTTATAAAATCCTCCATATACGTCAAGCCACCGGTAACTCTCCCAGGAAAGCCATATTATTTCACAAATGACTGAATTTCAATAAAGCTACCGTAGCAGCTACAAGGCTTTCCCTCTCAAATAGAAATTCACAGTTGCGTTAGAGTGGGTAAGACAGGCAAATGGCTTAATGAAATGAGTAGGCTTCAAAAGTCAATGTAAGTTTGGGGGCTGGGGATGTAGCTCCGTGGTAGGTTCCATCCCTAGCACTGAACCCCCAAAAAGTCAATAAAAGTTCAAAATCATGTTTCAGTATAAGAATAAAATCTTCCCTGCCTAAAAGCATAAATCTTTATTTGGAATGGATTCTTTTCCATCTATTTCAGTAAACACAGCCAATTTAAAGAGATTACGTGCCCTTTCTACAAAGGACAATGTTCCCTACAATCTAATTTGAAGCTAAGGAAAGGTCTTTATGTAAGGGGGAGGGGCATCATTATGTGGAAATCAGTGAGAGTTAGGGGTTACGTTTCAGTTGCATCAGTTTATTTGCCCATCTCCACCACACCACCACTTTGGAGACAGACTCCAAAGCAACTAATTTCCCATGCACACCTAATAAACTCAAAGGGCAGTATTTAAAAGGTTTAGAATCAAGCAAAGGGTTAAAGAAATTAGCATTCAGATTAGATGAAAGGTTCTTGGGGGAACCTTTGTAACAGGTGGATCAGACTTCGAGCACCTGAGCCCACAGAATTTTAACACAACTGGAAGAGGGAGAAGCAGACCTTGTATGACTCAGATGCAATGAAATATAAGTACAAATCACCACCTAGGAAAATCTCTTGGCAAAGAAATTTAAACTTGTATCTATTTAAGCACTACCAGTTTACCAAAAATAGGGAGGATAAAGAACTTAAATAATTATGAAGATACAATCTGCCAACTCAAGAACGTGAGAAATTCTCCAGGACAAATGATCTATTTCTTCCATAAGTAAATAACATGAAAACAAAAGGAGTGTTCTATACCATAGTGGAGTGAATATAGTTAGTAATTTATTTTATATCTCAAATTATCTCAGAGAGGATTTTAAACATTTCCAACACAAAGAAACGATAAATGTTCGGGGTGACATATGCAAATTACCCTGATTTGATCATTACATACTGTATTCTGTAATCCATGAATATGAGCAATTATGTGTGATTTTTTTTAAAACGACAAGATTTGTTATTGAATAAAGGTGTTTGTCAAACCAAACCACACACACACATTCTCACATAAAAAAAGAGTTAAGATTAAACTTTACAGATTAAAGATACTTTCTATCAGCCAAATGCAACATGTGGACTTTGTATCTTAATCTGAACAAGTCAAAAATAAAAGTGTTTTTAAAAAAATTTCTAGGTCACTGGGGAAAACAAAATAAACCATATACTGGCTTATCAAAGAGAATTAAGAAACAATTATTAATTTTGTTTGTTATTAACTTTGTTGGATATATTTAGGATGCTATAGTTATGTCTGAAGGAAAAAGTCCTTATCTGTCAGAGACTTCTAAAAGTTATGTCTAGATGAAGCAAATATGACAATATTAACAACTGCAAGGTCTAGAAGGTAGGCATCTTTCTATGCTCAGTAGGTTTGAAATTTTTCATAGTGAAAAGCTGAATCCCATACACCAAACTATAGGACAGGTAGTATATGTGCCCCCAGTCACACCACACAGCATTTCCACCTGGATCCTCCTTGCTTTCCCATCACTTGCCCTCCCTCTTGAACTCAAAGCTGTGATACAAACTGAAGAGATATGTGACATACCTGTGGTAGCACTGGCTAAAGTGACAAGATTCTTTCTTAGCATATCATAGAGAGGGCTGTTAAAGAAACAAAATAAAAAATTAACTCCAAATGGCATTCTGAAGATATCAGAGGTTTTCTACTAAATATTAAATGTATTTGTGGCATGTTATCCCTCAACTTTAGTAGGTGCAGAGAAACAGAATCTTTCCAGGTTTTTTTTTTCTTTTGCAATACTGAAGATACAACCCACAGGTGCTTTATCACTGAGCCACATCCCTAGTTCTTTGAACTATTTTAAGACAAAGTTCTTGTTAAATTGCCAAAACTGGCCTCAAACCTGCAATCCTCTCAGCCACCATAGTAGTTGGGATTACAGATATGCGCCACCACATCCAACTCCAAAATTTGGGGAGGGGGCAGTTTGAGACAGTGTCTCACTATGTAGTTCAGGCTGACCTTGAACTCACTATGTAGCCCAGGCTGGCCTCGAACTTGCAGTGATCCTCCTGCCTCTGCCTCCTGAGCGCTGGGATTACAGGCATGAGCCGCTAAACCTGGCTCAAAAAAATTTTTTTAATTATTTAAACAATGGGGCGGTGAGATGGCTCAGCGGCTTAAGTGCTTGCCCGGCAAGCGTGAGAGCCTGAGTTCGACTCCCGGAACCCACATACGAAAAAGGGGCCGGTGACATCGCTCAGCAGCACGGGCGCCTGCTGGCACGCAAGGTCCTGAGGTCGACCCCCTGGTACCCACAAAAAATAAAAATAAAAAAAAAATAAACATTAAGACATGAATGCCCAGACTCTTGTGGCTACTTTGCCCCATAAAGAGCTTTTCAATATACACATTTTATTTGATTAGTAACAGTAATTTAAGTGAGGAGATTTCCTTTGGAAATCACCCCTTCCTTCTAGGAATCAGATTTAAAATTTTAGTTGAAGAGCAGAAGTGAAGAGACTCTTAACAGTGTAAAATAAATGAGCTGAGAAGAAAGCAGTTTTTACTAAGCTAGAGAAAGAAAGAACACTGGCTCCTTAATTACTAACTAGTTTGTCTAGATAAACTAATGACCACACACCCATGCAACTAGAGAAAGTCACACTTAGGTCAGATTAGCTCTACTATGATTTTTTTTTTTTTTTTTTTTTTTTTTTTGAGACAAGATCTCACTACATAGTTCAGGCTGGCCTTGAACTCATTATGTAGTCCAGGATGGCCTCAAACCCTCAGTGATCTTCCTGCCTCAGCCTCCTGAGTGCTAGGATCACAGGCACCACCACACCCGGTTTCTACTGTTATTCTTACGAGGCTCAGCATCAACCTCAAACAGCTGTGCAGTTCTACATTTCTCTAACCTGTTCACTTTTCCTACTAACAACTACTTCACAAAACCCTAACCTAGCAACATTAAGCTCCCTCCTACCCAGACTTTCACACATGATGTTCAATCTGAAGCCACCCTTCAACTAAGCTCCTCTAATCGACTCAGTCCTTCAGCTCGCAGATCAAATACCCCTTCCTCTAGGGTCCTCTCACACTCTAAATTGCCACACACTACTGACTTCATGGACCTCTTGCGCAGCACTGATCACAGTGTACTGGTACCATGTAGTAGCATGATTATCTGACTGAGGAGAGGAAGAGCATCTACTGTCTCACAACTCCGTAAAACCAGACTGTGTGCGCACTACTGTATCACTACTGTATTCCCAGTGCTTCCCTGGCTACCCTAATAGATGCAGGTCCTTATTTGCTTACTAAAGGAAGCATAACAACCATCAATAACAAAGAGAGATGAAGTGGGTAGGTAGAAGCACTCAAAGAGATATATAATCTGTCCTTTTTACCTTGGATCTTTCACGGAGAAGCTCTGACGTCCTAATAGTTCTCCCAAAAGATCTCCACCACAATATACCATATGCTGCTCCCGGGGATCATAAAGCTGTTTCACCATTATATACTGGCCAAGATAGTGCATTACCTGCGTGGGAATGAAATACCATGAAACGATCTGTTCAACAGCTACCACAACCACACGTTAATTATGAGGAAACAGAGAAGGCAGTTTGCTAGAGAAAGAGACAACATACACAGGACTATCACAGCAGGTACCCTGCTCCGAAGGGTGTAGGAAGGGTCACACAACAAATCACTAGGTGACCCACTCGTTATATTTCTGGCCATCAACAGACCCGACTTTTTAGCCCAGACATGAATGATGTGACAATGAAAAAAAGTGATGAATTTATGTAGTAACCCTTAAAATTTTTCTTACCGGTTCAAATGAAGGATTCTGTTCTATTACCAGAAGTAATAAACATTAAATGTGCCTGGGCCAAAAAAATATTTTCCAAGTCCAGGGGCACATAACCAAGCTTTTGATGTATATCCACTTATTTCTTTTTGGCAAATGTACAATGGTTAATAAGCCATCAGCACTGTATGTGCACAAAAGAGAATGTAGGCATTCAATAAACAAATACTTAGTCCATTTGGCCTTTACTGTAGAATTCACAAAATGTAAGGGAACACAGGTAAGTTCACGATTCAAAACTTTAAAATGCAGATGAAGCATTTCATACAACCTTTATTATGTCATCTAGGTTAGTTCCTTTTGTCAATAGACTTAGCTAAATTTTATGATAAAGTTAATTAAATTTATTGAAAAGAAATTTTTTCTAAAGCTAGCAGACTAAAACCATTTTCTTACTTACTGATTAAGTTGTTGTCACAGAACACACAAGCAGACCAAAACAGCTATCTATTTTTTTTGTGTGTGTGGGTACCGGGGGTTGACCTCAGGACCTCACGCGCCAGCAGGAGCCCGTGCCGCTGAGTGATATCACTGGACCCTTTTTTCGTATGTGGGATCCGGGAGTCGAACTCAGGCCCTCGCGCTTGCCAGGCAGGCGCTTACGCCACTGAGCCATCTCACCGGCCCCAAAACAGCTATCTTTATCATTAGGCCCCCACTTCTCAGGCATTATTAAGTGCCTTGTACAGAACTTTTCTAACAGGGTTCCCATTACACTGGCAAAGTGACACTCCCAGTCACACCTCTGAACATGTTCCCGTACTCATGACTTAGCTGAGCTTTCAGACCTGATCAGCTAGGGAAAGTAAGATGGAATAAAGACATCACCAAAGAATCAGGAAAAAAATAAATCAACTCCAAGTATTTAAAATAGAATCTTCGGGCGGGTGAGATGGCTCAGCGGCATAAGCGCTGCCTGGCAAGCGCGAGGTCTTGAGTTCGACTCCCGGTACCCGCGTATAAAAATAAATAAATAAATAAATAAATGAATAAAATAGAATCTTCTAAAACACTAGTCTAAATCTGTATATAATATTACTATTCTCATTGTATCATATTGCTTCAATGTACATAATGAGAACCATATTTAGAAAAACTAAATCAAGAAATTCCCTTTTAGGGTTCTTAGAAAACAACGACAACAACAACAACTCATCCTGTAAGCATAGGCAAATTCTGCTATGCAAATGAAGGAAATGGCACAATTCATCCTAACAACTTTAATGGTAGTATAAATCCGTACTTCAGTAACAGTTCAGGTAAGTCTTATGTACAGCATTAGAATTTTAGAGATACCAGGCTTTTGATGTATATCCACTTATTTCTTTTTATTATTGAATTTAAATAAAGGAGGCTGGCCCTTTTTTTCTCCCTTCGCCCTCAAGTCCCTTTTTCCCTTCACCCTTCTCCTGCTTCCTGCTGTCATCCCATGATCTTCAATAAATGTGGCTACTTCCTACAAGAAGGGGGGTGGGGCACTGAGGTTGTTGTTCAACAGTAGAGCACTTGCCTAGCACGCACAAACCCCTGGGTTCCATCCCCAGCACCTCAAAAAAATAAAATAAATGATGGAAACACGATTATTCTAAAAAAAAAATGAAATGCCTCCAGATTTATTTCCTTGAGGCATAATGGTTTGGGAATGCAGCCCTACTGATAGGTATGGAGCTTTTCATTTAAAAGAAAAAAAAAAAAAAAAACTTGGTAATTTTGTTTCCTCTGTTCATGAAGGACTAGCTATCTACCCCACTAAACGCAAACAGTTTCAAGAAAGTAACATTTTAATGTTGGATCTTTCCTATTTAAGAAATTAATTTGTTTTTGTTTAAAAAAAAAAAAAAACCTTTGGAAGCTAAATAAGTTATTTATATGCATAAGAATTTAAAATAACTTACAATGCTCAGAAGAGTATCTGACATATTTATAATGAAACACCACTGCATCAAATTCTGGCCTGGCTGAGTATCTTGTAAATCAGTGCCATTTTTAAACTGCACATGTTTTGCCTTTTAACTCTGAGATCATGAATTCACTGTTAATCTTATATTTATAAGACACTTCGAAAGGAACTCTAAAGGAAATATGAAGTTCAATTTAGCATGATGATCTTTAAAACAGAGAAAAGTTGCCCCATAAAACCCTAGCTGTAGAACTGATTTTAGAACTATGTATTTTCTGGATTCTACTTCTCAACTGTTCTTAAAACTGAGACTTTCTCTTATGTCTTACCTCTTTAACAGTGAACATTTCACCTTGTGCGCCTGCTGCCTGCAATATCTTCAAAAGCGGCAGTTTTGGTCGTACCTGACATAAACATAGAAAATAAATCTATTTACTTTACAATTAGATTGGTTTCTGAAGCCCTGAAGAACAAGAAAATTTCCTTATATGCACTTTTTTAAAAATCCTAGGAAACACTTATCACCTGATAAAGTACAATCTTCCAATGTATAAAATAACTATGGATGATCAGATTACCTGCTGCTTTTTAACAAATCATATTTATAAAAAACAGTACAGGGGCCGGTGAGATGGCTCAGCGGCGTAAGCGCCTGCCTGGCAAGCGCGAGGTCCTGAGTTCGACTCCCGGAACCCACATACGAAAAAAGGGCCGGCGATATCGCTCAGCGGCACAGGCATCTGCTGGCGCGCGAGGTCCTGAGGTCGATCCCCAGTACCCACAAAAAAACAAAACAAAACAAAAAAAATAGTACTTTCACACTTATGAGGACAGCTTTTTTTTTTTTAAACAAAGTAAGTGTTGCCCAGACATGGTGGCACCTGCGTGTAATCCCAGGACTCTGAGAGGCTGAGGTAGAAGGATCTCAAGTTTGAGCCCAGTCTGGGCAACTTAGTGACTTAGTGAGGTCCTGTCTCAAAATTAAAAATAAAAAAGGACTGGGAATGTAGCTCAGTGTGAAGGCCCTTGATTCAATCCAAAGACTGGAAGGACAGAAGTATTATGGAAGGAAGGAAAGGAAAAGAAAAAGAAAGTAAGTTTTGGGTGAGGATACAGAAAAATTGGAACCTTTGTGCACTGCTGGTGCAAATGTAAAATGGTACAGCTGCTGTGGAAAATAGTTTGGCAGTTCTCGTAAAGTTAAACACAATTACCATGTAACACTCCTAGCTGTATATGAAAAAAACTGAAAGCAAGGACTAAATTAAGGGGCCGGTGAGATGGCTCAGCGGTGTAAGAGCCTGCCTAGCAAGCGCGAGGGCCCGAGTTCGACTCCCGGAACCCACATACGAAAAAAGGGCCGGTGATATCGCTCAGTGGCACGGGCGCCTGCTGGCACGCGAGGTCCTGAGGTCGACCCCCGGTACCCACCAAAAAAAAAAAAAAAAAAAGATAGCCACACTGTCCTGGCCATACTGTCCCAGTGTTATCAAAGTACATATAAAATGCCATTCCCAAGCTTGCTGTAATTGCCAAAAGGCACTGGAGCGTTGAATAAGGAAAGAAGTGTCAGTTTCAACAATGAGCTAGCGGTGGCAGCAAAGAACAAAGAGGCAGCTCTGTGTGTGAGACAAGAGAAGTACATGGGTCTCCAGAGTGCATCCTTCCATAACCCTACATACAACTACAATTAAACTATCTGCACATCAGAAAGGTCTAGAACAGGCCGGTGAGATGGCTCAGCGGCATAAGCGCCTGCCTGGCAAGCGCGAGGTCCTGAGTTCGACTCCCAGAACCCACATATGAAAAAAGGGCTGGTGATATCGCTCAGTGGCACGGGCACCTGCTGGCACGCGAGGTGCTGAGGTCGACCCCCCATACCCACACACACGAAAGAAAGAAAGAAAGAAAGAAAGAAAGAAAGAAAGAAAGAAAGAAAGAAAGAAAGAAAGGTCTAGAACAAAAACACTCTATTTCTGAACAATAAAAATTCTTCTATCTGGGAAACTTTTTCACTCTTCAGAAAGAAAACTTCAGGAATGGAGACCAGTTAACCCAATGTCTAAGATAAAAGACGAGCCAAGCTAATGGGTCTCAGATACAATTCTTGGGAAGTTTAGATGTCATCTTATATATTCCAGCAGAATAAATCCATCAGTAAGTCTATGATGGACTACTATAGAATTAGACTCTAGTATGGCCAAACCAGAAGACACCAGCAAATCTGGATGATCCTGCAACTTTCAAGATCTCCCTTGTCTTGTTATGACTGAGGGAAGCAAAGAGGTACAAATATTGTACCACAGTCTGGAGCCTGCCCCCTTCTATCTCAGGATCCAGAAGGCAGAGGGGCTGGAATTCTGGTAACCCCACACAGCTCACTTCATGCTATATAAACCTGGCTGGCAGCTCCCACCATTCCTAAACACCTAAGATGAGCGTCCATCCAGGCATCCTCAGGAGCCCACGAGCGACCATGGCTGCCACCTTAACCCAGACTCACGACACTGCCGGAGTCACCTCAGAACTGTTGCACTCTTCCGTGCTGGCAATGCCACGTGCCATAGTGTGCAATTTTGTTTTTTGAATTTTACATGGTCAAACTTCTCTCTCTTCCTCTTACAACATTCTCAGTTTCATCTTAAGACCTCCCCCGTTCTAAAGTTTCACAAGTGTTTCATACATTTTTCTCCCAATATGTATTTCTTTTTTTTTTTTTTTTTTTTTTTTTTTTGGGTACCGGGGGGTCGACCTCAGGACCTCGCGCACCAGCAGGCGCCCGTGCCTCTGAGCGATATCACCGGCCCCTTTTTCGTATGTGGGATCCGGGAGTCGAACTCGGGCCCTCGCGCTTGCAAGGCAGGCGCTTATGCCGCTGAGCCATCTCACCGGCCCCCCAATATGTATTTCATTTCTACATTTAAATCTTTAATCCATCTGGGATTTGGTTTTGTACAAGGTCCTCAACCCACCCCTGCCCTGTGGCACTGAGTTATATCCCCTGCCCTTTTAAGAATTTTTAGATAGAAGCCCAGTGTGGCAGTATACATCTATACTCCCAGCTGTAACCCCAGCACTCAGGAGGCTGAAGCAGGAGGATTGCCACAAGTTTGAGGCCAGCCTGGACTACACAGCGAGTTCAAGGTCAGCCTGAACTACACAGCAAGACCCCATCTCAAAAACACAAAAATAAAAAATAAGATGAAATAAAATTTTTAAGTGGGATCTTGCTATATCACCCAGACAGAGCTCAAACTCATTCTTCTTGCCTCACCCTTTCAGAGTGCTGGGATTACAGGTATTTGCCACCATGCAAATTTAAATTATAAATTTACAATTTTTAAAAACTGATTTTTAAAGAAAACAAAAACAACAAAATGAAAAAGAAAACAAATTCACATAACCTGTCCCCAAACTCTCTCTACTAACCATGTCTAACCTAAAACACACTGCCTGTTTTCCAAACTACCGTTCTGAGCAATCTACAATCTCTATATATTTACTCAATAAGCAATTCAAACATATCAGCACTGCTGTTTAACCATTTTGCTACTGTAACATTTTTTAAAATAACCACTTTTGCTCTGTATAAGGTCTAGTCAATGAATTCAGTTATATGCCTCAATTCAATTTCTTAAAAATGTATAAAGTAAAACAGGAATGGCCACTACTGATCTACCTGATTGATTCGCTCTGGAGAGATCCTGCAAGCACTCTCAGATGTTGAACACTGGGCAGAGGTGGAATACGATGTCATTTTGGCAGTGAAGATGCTTCAGTCTGTTGATAAAACTAAAAGGGAAAAAAATAAAAAATAATTCCTATATATATTCTCTTCTAAAGAGACAACTGTGTTTAGCATTTACAAACAAAGCAGCTAGCAAGGAAAAAAAAAAAAAGAAAGCAAAAACAAAACACTATAACACATGTAATGCAGCACTCTACACCCATGCTGAAGTTCTCCATACCTTTGATCACTTCCTAGTTCAGAAAAAAACTGCAAAATCCTAGAGCACTCAAATAAGAACCATCTATTCCTCCCTCAGGTGAAGCCTGAAACAGCAACAGGTTTGGGCATGCTCCAACCTCACACTGATGTTAATGAGTAAACTGTTCCAGTTGAAAGTCACATTTACATCTTACTACTTCCCTAGGGCTACTGATCAGATGGTATCAGTTATCTCCTCCTTTGGGTGGCGCTCAAGAGCACCTCTCAAACACTGCAGAGCTGGAGAATTATCAAGGTAGTAAAGCCTCCCTGAGCACTTAAAGAAAACCTACGCCCGGCAACGTGTTGGAACTTGTCTCCATGCGGCACCACAGAAAAGTGAGAGTCAGCATTTTCAATACCAGTTAATGTGGCTTTTCAATGTAACAAACCTAAAAAAAAAAGGTCAACCAGAAGCCTAAAAAATGGGATTAAACCGAGGCAGACATGTATCATTATGGAAAAGATGCAGCATGAATTGAAACAAAGTTTAAATGTTTTCACTCTCTACTTTTTCTCCTAAAACACATATAAATGGAAGGAAAACAGAATTTTCAAGTAAACTTGAGCTTGCCTTTAAGCCTTTTTCTAAGAAATAGGTGACATTCAGCTACTGGTCGTGAAAATGTGACTTAAGCCACAAGGGTGACAGGAGCCTAGAAAAACTCACACACACTGCTGTAGCTAACAAGCTCCCTTACTCTTTCTGAGACTTAGCTACAAGTATATAAATTCCTCCCTGCCCCATCAGTTTTCCCTGCTACAAAACAGGAAGTCAAAAGGATATAAGCACAATTTACAGTTTTAAAGCTGGCTTTTTTTTTTTTTTTTTTGAGACAGGGTCTCACCATGCAGTTGAGGCTGGCCTTGAACTCACTATATTCACCAGGCTCACCTCAAAATCGGAGATCCTCCAGTCTCAGCCTCCAGAGTGCTGGGGTTACAAAGGTGCACCACCACACCCCATTAAAGCTGTTCTTTGTTTTTTGTGGGTACCGGGAGTCGAACTCAGGACCTCGCGCTTGCCAGGCAGGCGCTTATGCTGCTGAGCCATCTCACCAGCCCTAAAGCTGGCTTTTAAATGGCATTTCAAACCTTACAAAAATTAAACCAATCTTGTTCTTAAACCTGCCAGTCCTGTAGTCTCCCACAGTCTCAGTGAACAGCAATTCCATCCTTTCAGTTGCTCAAGTCAATAATCCTAAAGCCATCACCTCTTACATTCCACGCCCAGTCCAGAAATAAATTCTTAAATTTTATTTTCCAGACGACATCCAAAATCTAACCACTTTTCACTACTCCCACTATTACTATACTAATCCAAGAAGTCTTTTTTTTCCCTGTCTCGTGGTACTGGAAATTGAACCCAGGTCCTGGCCCATGCTGGCCAATCACTCTGCCACTGGCCTTTTTTTTTCCTCCTCTCCCCTCCTCTTTCTTTTCTTTTCTTTTTTTTCTTTCTGGAGGAAGGGGTCTCGCTTAGTTGTTGCATCCATCTAGCCTCGAATTTGAAACCTTCCTGCCTCACCCTCCTGAATAACTGAGATTACAGGAATGTGCCACAACACTCAGCAGATCACCTGAGAATACATAAAAATAAACTCAGTTTCTCCTATATTCTCACTCAACAATCAACACAGAAGACATCTATGATCTGTGGTCACCTACAAGTATGACAAACCAATTCTGCAGGGGACCTGAGTTGGATGTCCTTCTTTTTTTGACACAGAGTCTTGCTATGCAGCAGTTCAGGCTGGCCTTGAACTATGTAACCCAGGGTGGTCTCAAACTCACAGTGATTCCCCTGCCTCAGCCTCCTGAGTGCTGGGATTACAGGTGTGCGCCACTATGCCTCGGTGTCCTTTAATTCTACCTGGACATAGCATCCGATCACACCGGTTCTGGGCCATCCCTCAAGACTGCCCCCCACTTCCAACACCAATGGCAGTGCTTCTGACCAACTGGCTATAAATTCCCCTGACCCTCTCAGGTTCGATGAATCTGCTAAAGACTCACAGAACCTGGGGAAACACGTTTATAGCTTATTACAGAACAATAATGCACACCAAAGAGAGGTGCACAGGGAGAGCTTCGTGGATGTGAAGTTTCCACGCTCTCTGTGGGCAAACCATGCTCTGGGACACAGCTCCAGGACATTCATTCAGCAGGCCTGACTGGCAGTGGATCAACTTCTCAGGTCCCACCCCTCCACACCTCACCCACACACACAGTTTGGAGGATGGGGCTAAAAAGGCCACCACTAATCCCGCCACAATTTTCCTGCTGAGAAGCCCCCAGCCCACAGCTACGTAGGGGATGCCAGCCAATAGTCATTAGCATACAAAAAGACAGCACTTCGGAGATTCCAAGGGTTCGATAACCTCTTTTTGTAATTTTGAGACTGTGTTTCAGAGTTGCTACACTGCTCAGGCTGGACTCAAACTTGGAATCCTCCAGCCTCAGCCTCCCAGAGTGCTAGGATTACAGGCACACATTCAGCTGTGATCATCCACTTTTAAAAATGCAAGTCCCAAGTCTCAGTATTCCCTATCTCCTTCCTTGCTTTTTCTTCACTATCCTTACTAACCAATACACTAATTCTTAATTACTTATTATGTTTAAAAAAAAAAAAAAAAAGCTCAAAGTAGGTAGAGATTTTTATGTCCCTGTTCATTAATATCTGCCAGTGTCGTGTTAAGGTCACCTAAATTTCATACTCGGGTTTGTTTGCTCACTGCTGATCAAACCAAAAAAGTATTTATCTTGGTACAAAGGAAAAAGGATTTATTCAAAGCTAGCTCCGAGGAGATGGAGAAGCCTATTTGCCTCAAGTCTCCATCTCACATGTACAGGTGTGCTGGGTCTTTATAGAACAGAACAGTCTGGAGAGGACATAATGAAAGGATGAAACCCTAGACCTGTCTGGGCTTGCTCCACTCCTTCCCGGATAGGACCCCTCCCTCCCTTGCCTAAGGGAATGAAACTGACTTGACCTCCTGGTGCCAGGACTCGAAGATTCTGTCCATTAGCCTCTGGCTGAAGGGCGGGGGTGGCAGTTTATGCTCTAGGCCTGAGGACATCTGGAGAAGTAAACTGTCTCTAAAGGAAAAAAAAAATCTATTAAAGTTCCCTTTTGCAGGGCCAGTTATATTAACATGCACGAGGCCCTGGGTTCAACCCACAGCACCACAAAAATATACATCTGTTTGTGTGTATTTATTATACATCTATAATGTATATATTCCCAGCACCTAAAGCTGGCAACTTGAGGGCAACATGGCACAGCAATATGGTGGATGGTAACATTAACAGTAACAGGGGCAGATGAGATAGCTCAGCGGCATAAGCGCCTGCCCGGCAAGTGCGAGGTCCTGAGTTTGACTCCCAGAACCCACATAAAGGAAAAAAAAAGGGCCGGTGATATCACTCAGCGGCACAAGCGCTTGCTGGCAAGAGCAAGATCCTGAGGTCGACTCCCGGTACCCACATAAAAAAAAAAAAAAAAAAAAAAAAAAAAAAAAAAGTAATGGGAGGGGAAGGAGAAGTAAAAAGGATGAAGATGCAGTATGTATGTACCAATTCCCTAGGATGAATGCACAGTGTTTGTTATGTATCACAAGCATATACCAATACAAAGGGAAGAGAAAACAGTGAAATATTAATAATGGTGTGGATGGTTTCCAAAATGACCCCCAACGAACCACATCATCTCACTGACCTGCAACTTAAGTTAATCAGTGGAATGCCCTGGGTGATAGACAATGCACCAATTCCAGCCCGGCAGCTTCATTTTTTGGTGCTTTCATTTACCATTATTTTTAACTTTTATAGGTATTTTGCAAAACAGGGTCTCACTATGTAGTTCAGGCTGGCTTCAAACTCTAGGCAATCCTCCTGCCTCAGCCTCCTGAGTAAGTAGCATTACAGGCATATGCCACCACAGTGAGCTCTGATGCTTTCAAAGGCCCCTGAAATCTGGCTACCGTATTGGAGACCACATAAAAAGGCTACATGGAGAGGGAAAGGCCCAGCCATCCAGCTGAACCCAAGACTTGCAGCCATGCCCTTCTAAGAACCACACCTCTTCCAGCCTGACCTGATGCCACCCTGACTGCAGCTACTTGATGGACCGACCACTCAGGGCTGTCCAACTCAGCCTGGCAGCCAGAGAATCCTGAGAAGTAAAATAGCTGTTTCAACTCACTCAATTTTGGGGGTGTTGCCAGGCATGGCAGTCCAAGCACTCAGAAGGCTGAGGCAGGAGAGCCAAAAGTTTGAAGCCAGCCTGGGCTACATAGCAAACTACATAGCAAGACCCTTTCTCAAAAAAGCAAAACAAAAACCAAAAAGAAAAATAAATAAATTTGGGGGTGATTTATTACATAGCATTGGATAATCAAAACAAATGCCAAGGACTTCGGTTTACTCTGTACAGGTACCTATTTATCTGTATAAATCCATTTCATATCTAAACAACCCTATAATGTATATTTATTTTAAAGACGAGCCAAGGGAAGCACAGATATTACTGTATTTGCCCCACTCACAAAATCAGTAAATTGCTGGAGTCAGATTTCACACTAACAAGCTCTATAAATGCCCCCTTAGCAATATTTTTCTCCTATTACATGTGAAAAAACCAGAATTAGCACCAGGCGCGGTGGCGCACGCCTGTAATCCCAGCATTTGGAAGCTGAGGCAGGGGATCACCAGGAGTTTGAGGCCAGCCTGGCCTACATAGTGAGCTCAAGAATACCCCAAACTACGCAAGACCCTGCCCCCAAAAAATAAAATTAAAAATTAAAAACGATAAACTCTTACCCTTTATTCTGTACATAACCTCACTGTTCATACATATATATGGCCTTTTGGGGGGTAGGATGCTGGGGACGGAACCCGGGGCCTTCACACGGAGCTGCACCCCAGCCCTTTTTATTCTGAGACACGGTTTAAGTTGCTAAATTGCCCAGGCTGGGCTCGAACCTGAGATCCTCTTGCCTCAGTGTCCCGACCAGTACTGAGGTTATACGCCCGTGCCACCACCACACTGGGCTTACAACAGCATATTTTTACTCAATTATCTCTAATAATTTAGTAAGTACCCACAAAGTAGGACCTGAAAATAACCTACATTTAACGGTAATATCCCTGTCCCATTCCCCTACTTCTCTATAACAATCACCTTATGTTTTTATTTCCTTGGTTTCCTTCTTACACACTTCACTAAATCAAAATGGACTCCTGAAAGATATGTATTTTTAGTTGCTCTTAAAAAAAAAAAAAAAAAAAAGGCAGTAATGTTATATGTAACTTGGGGTTACTGTTTCACTGAAATAATTCTGTCACTTTAATTCATTTAAATTTTCATCATGGTAAACTGTATATAATAAAATTTACCATTCTGATCACTTTTAAAGGTACAATTCAGGGTCCTTAAGTATATTCACAATGCTATGCAACCATCACCAGTATCCATATCCAGAACTCTTTCATTAGCCCCAACTGAAACTCTTTTTTTCTGGTACCGGGAATCGAACTCAGGACCTCGCACTTGCCAGGCAGAGGCAGTGACACTGAGCTAAGTCCCCGGCCCCCCAACTGAAACTCTTTACCCACTAAAATAACTCCTCTGTCCCTTCTCCAGCAGCCAGTAACCAACCACTAGCCTATCTGTAGGAACCTGCCTGCCCTCAATATCTCATATACACATCCTTATTGTTTCTGGCTGATTTCACTTAAGTTTTCAAGGTTTAGTTCATTGTTTATTCACTTTGACTTCTGTACTGTACTGCATGTAAAAAATATATTTCTAGGCTTTTACTATTATGAATAACACTACCAACATTATAAGCAATCACTTACTTCCCAAGGTCTTACATTCACCTATGCACTTTAGATCAAGGTGAGGATCTACTAAGATTAACTTTCATGCTATTTAAATCCTTGAGTGTAGTTTGGAGTTGATTTTTTTTCCTACTCTACTTTCACAAAGATAGCCACAAGGACAATTTATTGACTATGCTTTCTTTACTGACTGGCAGTCACCTGTGACATGTATCAGATTTTCCACACATAACACCAGCGTTTGACTTCTCTATTGTTCTATGTCAACCGCTCTGTTAATGCAATCGGACACTACATCCTCTAAGAAGCCTGGCTATCTAGTAGGACAAGTTCTTCTTTCCCTGTTCCCTTTTAGAAAGGACTTGTTAACCTTAGCCCCTTAACGCTTCCATACAAATTTTACTATGTTTCATAAATATGCCTGTTGAGACTTTGAATGAAATTACAGTGAACTGCTTTCTAATTCATATACGTTATGTTCCTTTGTTTATTAAGGACATTTATTATCTCCTAACAAATTGTTATGATTTTCCCTTTAAAGGCTTAGCAAATGTGTATTGTTTCTAAAGTTAATGCTCTGGTTTGGCAGATGCAGAGGACAACAAATGAATTTCATTAATCTTGTATCCAGTGAGCTCAATAAACTTAATTATTTCTAATTGGTCCATAGATCCTTCCAGATTCTCTGTATAAATGATCTTACAATATATGAATAGCAAAAGTTTACTCCTCCTTTCCCAATTCCTTGAAGACTGGGTCTGTATTGCTCAGGATGGCCTCGAACGTGCAGTCCTCTCACTTCCTCGCCTCCCAAGAGCAGCTGGAACAGGTGCTCTGTCCCTTTGCAATTCTCACGTCTCTATAATCTCTCCTTGTCTTACTCATACTGCTTAAGACCATCAACACCATGCTGGATACGTATCAAGCATCTTTGTCTCTGACTTTAAACATAATGAATGACTGCTCTCCTCCCCTCCTTCCTTCCCTCCCTTCCTCTTCTGCTGGGGACTAAACCCCAGGCACGCAAGTACTAAGCACACCACTCTAACACTGTTTCCTCTATTTTTTTTTTTTTTTTTTTTTGTGGGTACCGGGGGGGTTGACCTCAGGACCTTGTGCGCCAACAGGCACCCGTGCCGCTGAGCGATATCACCGGCCCCTTTTTCGTATGTGGGATCCGGGAGTCAAACTCGGGCCCTCGCGCTTGCAAGGCAGGCGCTTATGCCGCTGAGCCATCTCACCAGCCCTTCCTCTATTTTTTAATAGTTATTCTTTATTAGTTTTGAATGGTTCTTTCTCTTTTCCACTACGAATATATTATGAAAAGTAAATTACAAAATGCTTTTGCTGCATACTTCAAGAAGCTAGGGAATGAGGACAAAGCCCAGTAGTGTAGCACTTGCCAAGCATGTGGGAGGCCCTGGGTTCCATCCCTAGCACAAAAAAAAGAAAAAAAATTTTTGACACAGGGTCTCACTACTGTAATTCATGCTGGCCTCAAACTCATGGCAATCCTCCTGCCTCAGCCTCCTGAGTGCTGGGGTTACAGGTGTGCACTGGCATGCCTGGTTCCCTAGCACAACAAATTTAAAAAAAAACACAAAAAAAAGCTAATATTTTTTTAATGTTTTGCCACAAAGTATAAATGAGTAATGTAATTTTTAAATAACTATGTACATGCTTCAAAATATCACATGGTACTCTATAAATTAACTTTCATTATGTATCAGTTTAAAAATCAACATATAGGGCCGGTGAGATGGCTCAGAGGTGTAAGCACCTGCCTGGCAAGTGTGAGAGCCCGAGTTCGACTCCCGGATCCCACATACGAAAAAAGGGCCAGTGATATCACTCAGCGGCACGGGCGCCTCCTGGCGCGCCAGGTCCTGAGGTCGACCCCCCGGTACCCACAAAAAAAAAAAAAAAAAAAAAAAAAAATCAACATATAATTTAAAAATTTTTTTTAATCATAAAATGCCTTTCTTGCACCTATTATCTTCCTCTTTTCTGAGATAGGGTCTCCCTATGCTGACCAAGCTGGTCGCAAGCTCCTGAGTTCAAGTGATCCTCCCACACACCTGAGTGTTGGCAGTATAGGTTTGCACCACTGTTCCTGGCTGAAGACATTTTTGTCTTTTTGTCTATTTATGTGAAATTTAAATTCCATTTATGGATTTCCTAATATTAAATCCTTGTACATCTGAGATAAGCCCAACTTGATTTTTAGGTATTATCCCTATCCCGGCATTACTGGCGATTAAACCCAGGGAGTGCTGAGCTACACCCCTGACCTTATTCGTTTTTATTCTGAGACAGGGTTTCACTAAACTCCCTAAGCTGCGCTCGACGGCCATTCATCTGCCACCTGCCCCCCAAACAGCTGGGACTACATGGGTGTGCCACCGCGCCCAACTATCCTTGTACTGTCCTTGTTCTATACTGTTGCCTAGGATTTGCCAATGTTTTGTTTTGTTTTGTAAAATCTGCATTAATAAGTAGAAAGTGTCTCTAAGTTGCCACTGTCACTGTGTCAAGTCTGGATGTCAGTGTTACCGGGGCCTCACAATGAATTAGGTAGTCCTTATTTTTCTCTTTTTTAATTCTACAAAACAAGGATTTCTGGTCTTTAAAAGACTGAAAGACCTTCACTTGCAAAATTTATAACCCAAGCCAGGATTGGTGATGCATGCCTATAATCCTAGCTCTCTGGAAGGCTAAGGCAGCAGGGCTGCAGATTCAAGCCCTGCCTGAGCAATTTAGTAAAATCATCTCAACATAAACAAAAGTAAAAAATGGCTGGGGATGTAGCCATTGTAGCTCAGTATGAAAGCCCTGGGTTCAATCCCAAGTACCAAAAAACCCCTTATAGTCATAACAATTTATAACCCAGTGTTTTCTGTGGGAAGATTTTAACTCATTGCTTCATGGTTATCTTTATCTTCCATTGTCTATTGTACAGATGCAGCTTCCTTTGCATTCATGATAGTGCATTTTTTTAACCAATCTTGTTAAAGGCTGTCCACTTTTCCCCCTAAGAAAAACCAGTTTTTTACTTTGACTTTTTACTTTCTTACTTTACTGTTTCTTTCCAGTATTTATTTACTCTATCACCTCTTCTATTTTTCCCAAATTTATTCTGGTCATTTCCTGATTTCTGAAGTTACTTATTCCGTTTTTGAATATTTAAGGCTACAAGTTACCCATTCCAAACTTTTTTTTTTTATATGGGGGTCTCACTGTTGCCCAGATTGGTCTCCAATCTCTGGGCTCAACTGGGCCTCTCTCCTCAGCCTCCCACGTAGCCATGAACACAGGCTTCTGCCAAGTGCATGTCTTAGAACTGTTTTTTGATTCAGCTCACATGTGTCATTTTTAAATTTTTATAGTAATTCTTTAAATTTATGAGTTGTGTAACTATGCTTATGCATATATTTTTCTTCTTTCTGTGATAAACTTCTGATCCAGCTGCTGCGTGGGGAGATCGGTCTCTGCATGAAACGCACCTCTGAATTGTTCAGGCTTTCAACACGGCCTGGTGGGTATCAACTCTGCAACTAATGTTTGCAAACTCTGTGCAGCAGGTCAAATCTGTTGGTAAAAAGCTTACCTATCTTTGCTAATGTGTCAGCTTGATCTACAAATAAGAGATGCAATGGAATCTCCAACTATGGTTCTGGGTTTGTTCACTTAGCCAATGTGGTTCTACCAATTTTGCTTCATCCATTTTAAGGATTTCTAATCACAGGCACAATTGCTTAAACTGTATTTTCTTGCCAAACTGTCATTATGTAGTGACTGTCATAATGTAGTGACTTTCCATCCCAATTAAGATATTCTGTCTTAAAGTTTATTTTCTCTTCTATCAGTATGATCATGCAAACTTTCTTTTGGTTAGTATTTCTCGGTCTGTCTTTTCCTGACCTGTTACTGCCAATCTTTGCATATCCTTAGAAAGTTTTGGTATGCCCTTAGTAAAACGCATATATCTGGACCTTGAGGACTTAAAAGATTGGTATGTCAATTTTTACCCTTTAACTGGTGAGTTTAGTCCTTTTAATGTGATTAGTATATTTGGGATCTGTTTCTTGTCTAATTTGTCCTACTCTTTTTTTATGCTTCTCTTTAATACGTACTTACCTTCATTAAAAATTCTACTATTAAGAACTTTAGCAGAATATCATCTTAAGTTTAAATTCTGGGATAAAGATAGTTTTTTTTTTTTTTTTTTTTTTTTTTTATCTGCCTTAGCCTTTAAGGCAATAAGAATACAAGGAATCTAATCACCTTTATTTCATTGTTTTTTTTTTTTTTTTTGGGGGGGGGTCTTTTTGAGACAGAGTCTTGCTATGCAGTTCATGCTGGCCTTGAACTTACTTTGTAGCTCAGGCTAGTCTCGAACTTGCAACGATCCTCCTGCCTCAGCTTCCCAAGTGCTGGGATTACAGACGTGCATTACCACGCCCAGCTATTATTTCATGTATCTCTTACAAGTTTCTGGGTTGGACTCTCTCAGTACTGTCTTCAACACAGCTCTCTGAGTAGCAGTTTCTGAGATTTCATTTGCTTGAGAATGTGTGTTTTGTCATTCCCTGTTTAAACAAACATGCTTGGCTTTAAAATTCTAGACTGCTCTTCAATACCCTAAAACACATTTGTCTTCTTGGGTGATGCTACTAAAAACTGATGTCAATTCAATTCTGCTCCCTTGTGTATGATCTGTTCCGCACCTCCGCTGATTTTCTTTTGCTCTGATTGTCTTGACTACCACGTGAGTATTCTTCATCTATCATCTTTAGCACTCTAAGAAATCTTTCAATCTGAGGGCTTTCATTTTTTTATTCTAAAGAAGAGAATTATTCTATTATCCCTTCAAGAACTTCTTCCTTTACATTTTTATTTCCCTAAGACCCCTATGGAATCAGATGTGAGTCCTTCTACATCTACTATCCTTATCTCTTACCATTTCCTTTGTACTGTATTTTTTTTCCTTACTCCAGATTTTTATTTCTCCATTATATCCACTCTATAGGTAATCTATCTTTGATCTTTTTTTCCAACCACTGTACTTTTCATGCCTAATATTTGTTTCTCTCAACCCCTGCTTATCTTGTTTCAAGTTCTTAATATCTACCCTCATCTCTTTTGGGATGATTATTGGTCTAACTTTAATCTCTTGATCCATCTGTTCTAATATTTCTGTTCCAAAGAAGCCTACATATTGGTTTTCTCTTACAACATCTGTGCTCTTCAACTGTCTCTATTATTTCCTGGTGGATATCAGCTACACTGACAAGCAAAGTACATGCGGGAAATTCAGTGCATACCAGCCCCAGTGAAGTGGAGGAAGGAAATGAGCACTTAAGCAGGAGCCCCAGACCACAATCGCTCCTTGTCCATATACTCACCACTCAGATCAGGGCTTTGCTGCTTATTCCCCTGGGAAAAGAAATGAAGAATAGGAAGAAAGAAGAAGAGATGAAGGAGGAAGAGGAGGAGGAAGGAGGGGAAGAGGAAGAGGAGAAGGAATTACTTGACTGACTTCAATTATTTTCTCAGCTCCTCCCAAAAATGGGTTTCTGTAAAGCCTCATGTACACTTAAGAGGAAGCTAGACTAAGACAGTGTACACAGGAGGTGCAAGAAAAGGTGATTCCAAGGTAAGGAAGCAGGGAAGAGCCACAGCAGCATTCCAACAGTTCCCACCCCCACGGTTTTATTCTCTCACAGCCATCCCTGCTTGTTTCTGGCCAGTCCTCTCGTCCCACCAGTTCAAACCAGCCCACATCACACATCTGTTTTCTCACAGTACTTTCCCTTTACAGTTCCTCCAGGCATGATTTGGGGGAAGGGAGCCAGAGGTCATACTAGTTCACACTAGTTCATCTTGGTAGGAACAGGAATCGGCCTCTTGGAGGCTCTAAAGAATTTAAGCCACAGTAAGAGTTTCATTCATTAACAACTGGTGGTAAATGTTATGCCATGGGGGGGGTAATTTAAAGTCCATGAATACTCAGAGCAGAAGAAATTAATTTTGATTGCTAGGTAGAGGATGAATGAGAGGGAAGAGACAGGAGTGGAAGGATTTTAAAATGGGAGAATACTAGAAAGAATGAGCAAAGATACTGATCAAGGACATACATGAAAATGAAGCCGGCTGCAAAGCTTTGAATTCAAAGTAAGATTTTGTCTCTTTTCCACTTGGTATAAAAACCGTCATGGGTATTCATTTCTAAGCTTAACTAGCTACATGACTAAGTTAGCTCTTATCTCGATGTGTGTGCTGTTTTATCTGTCTCTATCCTAGGCTGCCCTGACTGCCTACTTATAAACTACTAAACAATTACAGTATTCCTTTTGAATATAACAGGAATAGAAAAAACAAAGGTTTAAATAAGTCAAATAACTGCCCAAGCTAAAAGCACACCCTCTTCCACTATGCTGCTAGTTAATACTTACATTCAGTTGCTCAACTGAGAAAGTTAGGAGTCATTCTGTACTATCATATTTTTCTGTACTATCACATCCATCACCAAACCTTGTAGATTTTAACTCCTAAACACTCAAAACTATCCCTTCTCTCCATCTGCATGTTCAATTCCCCAAATCAAAAACCATTATTTCAAGCTGGGCATGGTGGCACACATCTGCAATGCCAACACTCAGGAGGCTGAGGCAGGCAGATCACCACCAAGTTCCAGGCCAGCCTGGGCTACATAGTAAGTTCAAGGCCAGCCTGCACTACAAAGCAAGACCCTGTCTCAAAAAAATAAAACATTTTTTTACCTAAAGATAAGAGATACTGATTAATTTAAAGGAAAAATGACCTCATTAGAGATAGGAGAAAGCCAGGCGCAGTCGTGCACACCTGTGATCCCAGCTATGCAGAGTCTAAGGCAAAAAGAATCACAAATTAGAGGTCAACTTGAATACCACAGAGATCCTGTGTAAAAATTTTTAAAAATTTAAAAGGGTTGAGGTTGTAGGTTCCTCCACAGAATATCTGCCTACCATGTGTGAGCCCCTGGATTCAATCTCTCGTACCACATTAAAAAAAAAGGAAAAAATATTGCTTTGAATAGGTTTTAATTACCTTATTGAATGCCACACAGTAAATCTAAAATTACATAAAAATTCTATTTGTATGTATTATACCTTGAAAAAAAAACTGGTAGTCTTAGAAAATATCCCAGTCACACTATATTAAAAGAACTGTTGGGCCGGTGAGATAGCTCAGCGGCATAAGCGCCTGCCTGACAACCATGAGGTCCTGAGTTCAACTCCTGGTAACCACATACAAAAAAGGGGCCAGTGATATCGCTCAGCGGCACGGGCGCCTGCTGGCGCATGAGGTCCTGAGTTCGACCCCCGGTACTCACAAAAAAAAAAAAAAAAAAGAACTGTTATCACTAATAGGCTTGGCTTCCTGGAAATGTCTTTCCCGCACATTAAATCCTAGGGATTAGTAGAAAAGGTTCAAAAGACTTGCCTGCTTTTGAAAGATAACAGAAGTCCTTTCTACAGTGTTCTTTGCTAGCTCTCAAAAGGATCCAGCCTGGTGATATAGGCCTGTAATCCCAGCACTCTGGGAGGCTGAAGCAGGAAGTTAGCAAATTCAAGCCCAGCCTAGGCAATTTGGTGAGACCCATCTTAAATATAAAAAACTGAGCTGGGCGTAGTGATACACAAAGTCATCTCACACTCAGGAGGCTGAAGCAGGAGGATGGTTGTGGGTTCAAGGACTACAGAGGGGCTACAGAGGGAGGCCCTGTCTCAAAAAACCAAAATAAATGAATGAATGAATGAATCGGCTGGCCTACTAAGGCCGAGTTCAATCCCCAGTACTGCCTCCCCCAAAGGATTCTCTCTCAAGGATGTAATGTTTCAAACCAATACAGGGATGAAAGAGAAGCCAATCTCACCACTTCATTTCACAATGCAACAGAACAAGGATATCCAAAGCATGCAAAAAGCCCCTAGGTTTCCAGGGCATTTGAAAAGCAAAGGTGCATACTGCATGGGCCTGACAGCTGACTCAGGAATGTTGAGGCTCAATACACATCACCCCAAAATAGGAGTGTAGGAGACCAATGTGCCAGTCTCACTGTATTGTCAGGCTGGCCTTGAACTCCTGGACTCATGGAATCCTACCTTAGCCTCCCAGAGTAGCTAGGACTACAGGCTTTCACTGTGTGCCCTTCATTTCTTTGGCAAATTTTGAACTTGGTTATTCTGAGAAACTGTAGACATCAGAGGAGCTCTAAAAAGCTGTCCTTGTGTAAAAGAAATTCACATCTAGAAAGGAAATCTGATTGCACCCACCTGTAATCCCAGCACTCTGAGAGGCTGAGGCAGGAAGATCACAAGTTCCAGCCCAACCTGGGCAATTTAGCAAGACCCTGTCAAAAACTAAGAAAGGCTGGGGATGTAGTTCAGTGTGAAGGCCATAGGTTCAATCCCTAGCAAAGGAAAAAAAGAAAGAAAAAAAGCAAGCAAGCAAGCTTTATCAGAAAAGTATCTTTTCTTACCTGACACTTTATTTGCATAAGACTTTTGTCCACCAAAAAATTCCTCCCCACCACATCTGCCCATAACTCGTGTTCTCACCACCCCCTAGAAGCCCCAAGCCTAATGCCTTTCCCGTTACTCAGGATATACACGGCTCAAACATCTGACCCTTCTTTGAGTCTCATACTTTGTAGGATTTCTGTGCTTGTGCAGATAATTAAATAATGTTTCTCTCTTGCTATGTCTTATGTTAACTCATAGCCTAACCAAAGAGCCTAAAAAAAGGGAGGGAAGTCCTTTCCTCACTCCAATTCCAGAAAATCATGCCTCACCAGGTGTGTATATAACCCTTCTTGATTTATCTCTAACTTTGTTTCCATTCCATTACTGCACCCTTCAAGTCTCTGCTTCCGCCCCTCAACACTCACCATGCTAAATGAATGCAGTTTTGTGAATCTGCATTACCCCTTTACCACCCAGTGTTTTTAGAACAACTTTTTAAAATGCAAATTGTATTCCAATTGGCCTAAATATGCCTCTAAAAGTAATGGAACAGAATAGACCAGAAAATAAAGTGCATAACAAAGTTGTGTACATGGAACCTGTTCGTTATATGGTAGTGACCAGCACACATGAGGTTCAATCCCCAGCAAAAAAACAAAATAAAACATACTTATGTTTTTTGTGTGTGTCCCTACTAGACTGAAATCAGAGCCAGCAGGAACAGCCTTATTCTCTCAGTGATGATGAATGAGTGGTTTTTACTCTACACTCAGTACAACAGCCTCCTACACTCCACCTTCAAATCTCTACTTTTGAAGACAACTATAATTTTAAGAGTAAAATAAAAACTTACCAGAAGGCAGCAAAAGCAATATTCTTAACAAGTCATAATACTAAAGGGACCGCTATTAAACTATTCTTTGACTCTTTCAACTGGACACATGAGAAAATAATTTTTTTTTTCCTTTGAAAAGAAAGTACTAGCTGGGCATGGTGACACACACCTGTAATCCCAGCACTTTGAGAGGCTGAGGCAGACGTTTGAGCCCAACCTGGACAAATTATCAACTAATCAAGATTCTGTCTCAAAATTAAAACTTTAAAAAGGGCTGGGGATGTAGCTTATTGCAAAGGCCCTGGTTTCAATCCTTAGTACAGCAGAAACAACAACAAACACAAAACACTACTATCCAGATGCAGCAGTTCTTACCAGGTTTGCTACACAAGTAAAAAGGTATTATGTGTAGCAAAAGTATAATCCAGCAAAATCTGCAAAACAAGCCAGGAAATAACCTAAAAATACACCAATGGGAAACAGGTTAAGGAAAACTGCAGCATAACCCTGTAAATTAACATTAGGTTAAGTTTCTGGGAAAAAGTATGTTACGAAAAGCAATCCATCATGTTATTTGGAAAACTTATGGTGCAGAACAATACATACAAAATGATCCCTCAGTGGTTTAAAAATGTCAGTATGGGGCCGGTGAGACGGCTCAGCGGCTTAAGCGCCTGCCTTGCAAGCGCGAAGGCCCGAGTTCGACTCCCGGATCCCACATACGAAAAAGGGGCCGGTGATATCGCTCAGCGGCACGGGTGCCTATTGGCGCGTGAGGTCCTGAGGTCGTCCCCCCGGTACCCACAAAAAAAAAAAAAAAAATGTCAGTATGTAGAATGAGTCAGGGTATAAAATCAAGCAGTTAACAGCTAGACCGGGGGAACAGGTTGGGGCTGCTGGACTGCTAACTTAATACACTTGTGTATTTTGCATTTTCTTAAACAAGAGTTGCGATCTCAACCAGTATGATGAAACAGAATATTGTGAAATACATACCTTTCAACTAAAATACTTTTTCCTATCAGGAATGTATGAGAAAGGGACTAAATCCTGAGATGTAGTAACACTTAATACCAAAAGGTTCCAAGTGTCTTTGACAGGTATTTGTCCCACGTGGTAACATCCCAAGGTTGGAGGAGCTTCCTAACACAGACCTTTCCTGATAAAGGAAAAGGGAAGCAGTACTGTCTGCCGGTGTGCTTTAAAACTGGTTTTCAAGCGGGACATGGGGACTCGGAAGGCTGAGGCAGGAGGATGGCCCAGAGTTCAATGGCAGCCTGAACTTCATGGCAGGATCCTGTCTCCAAAAAAGCGGTTTTCAAATTTTAGGGCATGCAAGAATCACTGGGAGGTGCGCTAAAATACCCAGCTCCTGAGCCCTATCCCCCACATAATTCTGTTTCAGGAGGTCTGGGTGTGGACCCAAAACGAGCTTTTTTCAAAAGAGCACTGAAGTGAGGCAACCGGTCTGTGACCCTAAAAATTACTAAACCTTAAGACACGTCGATGTCATTCTCCCCGTCTCCCTCTCCCCCACGCCCTTCTTCCAAAGTTCATCAGTAGTCCTCAAATTTTGCTCCAACTTTAGGTTTGTAAACTGCTGGCCTCACTCCATTCCCTTTTTATCTTCCGTGGGGCCCAGTCTCACAACCCTTCCCCCACCAGCCCTCCTTCCGCCTGGCGCGATCGTCCCACGCCGCCACCCACGCCTCGGGCTCCTCCTGCCCGCTCCCAGCTCCGGGGCCCGCAGAACTGACGGCACCGCAGCCTGCCCCACTCTTCCCACCGCCCGCTCCGGCCTCCGGGCACCCGCCGATGAAACCCTAAAGCCACACCTTACGGCCGCTCCATGAGGCGCTCCCCCTCGGAGCCAGGGGGGGAGGGGTGGCAGTTGCAGGTCCTAAGACTTCAGCGGCATTTTGAAAGAGGGAGTAATGAGTGCGCAACTTCCGGCCTCCCAAACCCGTCCTACACGAGAGCTTCCGGTTCGGCGTCCGGAAACCATAGATGGGACAACTGGAGGACTAGAGAGCTAGAAAGACCGAGCTCTGTACCATAGAGTAGATCCGAGTCCGGGGAGAGAGTCGCAGAATTTGAATAAGAAGTAGAGAGGTCACCAGAGAACATTTGGGGAACTCACAAGGTTTTGTGATATTTACAGTAGTGTCTTTGGAGGTACAAAACCAGGGGAGAAAGCTAAGAGCATAATCGGCCTTCAGATTTTCGGAAGAACTGTATGCTTCCTTGCCATTGCCTCTGTTCCTTAATGTAATTTATTCGCCCTACTCCGCAGAGTTTGGCTGGAGAAGGGAAACAGCAATCCTAGTGTTGTTGCTAACTGGGGGCGATAAGACTGGTACTTTCACGAATAACTACAAGATACGTGGTAAATGCTAAACGAGAGGTGAGAAGAACAGTGAGACGGAGTTTATCTGGCTCACAACCAGGTCCTCTAATCTCTCCCAGTGTTATGGAAGTGCCCAAGGAAACATCGCAGGCAGGCTATCTTCAACCTCTGCCGCTGCCAGATGGCATTACCTCCCCGCAAATACCTCGTTCCATTTATTTCAGGATGATCCTAAGACTCAGAGGATATTTTGCCTTTGCAATTTCTGTTGGTTTTAGCTCTGTACTTTGCAGAATAGAGTAAGTCAGTCTCCGTTATTTCCAATATGAACACTGTTCAGTTATTTGAAAAGAGCTTCCAGTTCTGAGCTTTAACCCTCTTTCTTGTTGCTCTGCAGGTTAAAATACCCTGATATTTTATTTCTTTTTTTACATGGTCGAGTCCCTAGCCAGCTTGGCCGCTTGTTCTGGACAAGCACCTGTTCATGCTGTTTAAAATATGGCTTCCAGAGATAGATACAGACCTATGCAAAAGAAAGTAGGGCAATGGTATGCGTTGATTGGCACATTGCACCCTGTTCTACTTATAACAACCTCCCACACAACTCGGGGATCCAAAGTTCTGTAAAGGAACTGAAGAAGTCATTTTCCTTTTCACAATTGCTCACAGTGAGCTTGAAGGCAGCAATCACCTCTCAAAGAAATGAAGGGGAAGCTTTTTTAGCTGAACCACTGTTAACTATTTCCCCTCTCCTTTTGTGCAACTATTTTTTAAAAAAGGATTTCCAAATGAATTTATTTTGCATCTTTTAAATAGTATCTGGTTAGCTTAGAGGCCCCTTCTTGCTGTCTCCTGGAGTCTTGGAATTATGATTCTCTGAATTCTGTATAAGATCAACAAGTATTTGTTGATCACCTGTTATATGCTAAGCATCAACCTAAAGGATTCCAAAATGAATAAGGCCTGGAATCTGGCTAGTGAGGGAGTCAGACTGTCCAGGTAAAGAATGTGGTAAGTGTAATGATTGACCAACTACAGTTAATCTCACCTAGAGGCTCAAGAGACATTATCTCTTTCAGTTTTGCATTTTGCAAAATATTGATCAGCATATTTAATTTGTCTCCACTTGAAGCCTTGATAAATACACTGAATAGGACATGGTTAGGAATACAGGTTTTCCCATCATGATTCAGACTGATTTGTGATTAATTGTTCATCTTCCAGTGCTGTCCTTAAACCACCAATGAGCTCACCTAAAGTTAACATCCGTCTTAGTTAGCATTTGTCCTTTCTTCAGCCTTTCCCAAGGTTTACGTAAGACTTCAAATGACTTGCTATACAAAAAATATTAACAATAACTACTGCATTTCATTTTTCTACCAGTCAAGTAACCTTATCAAAAAGAAAATAAAATTGCTTAAAGACTCTTAACTGTTTCTTAGTGATCACCACTTCCTTAAGAATCATACTCACAAATGGTTGATTGAATAAACAGGAAATCTAGGTTCTAGTATAGCTATTTCTATTTCTAGAAACCAGAACATTACAGTTCTTCCGGTTTTCAAGTCCCAGTCTGTAAAATAAAATGACTGAAGTAGACAATTTTTCTATGGCCTCTTCTGGTTTTATTTTTTATCTATATTTATTTTTTGAGATGGGGTCTTTCTATGTACTTCAGGCTGGCCTTGAACTCACTGTGTAGCCCAGACTGGCCTCAAACTCACAGTGATCCTGCCTCAGCCTCCCAAGTGCCGGGATCACAGACGTGCACCACCACATCCTGTCCCTTCTGTTTTTAAAAGAATTAGAACTCAATATTATTGTTCTTCAACTGTTCTGAAAAAAGATACAATAAACTAGCTCATACATACAAAAAGTCATAAAGAAGAATGTAATCATTTTCCTACCACTCTTTTTAAGAAGGAATACTTTACCTACACAAAGAAGTTCCCTGTAATCTCTTCCATGGCACTACAGAGCTACTGTTTTGGCGGTGGGGGGGGGTTTAATGGGGGAGGGGGTTGAACCCACAGCCTTCACACCAAGCTACATCCCCACTACTTTTTAAATATTTTATTAATTTTTTGAGACAGGGTCTCACTATGTAGTTCAGACTGGCATTGAACTCACTACATAGTCCATGCTGGCCTTGAACTCGAGGTGATCCTCCAGCCTCAGCCTCCCAAATGCTGGGATTATAGGCATGCACCACCATGCCCAGCTTCTTTTTATTTTTGAGACAAGACCTTGATAAATTGCCCAGGATGAGCTCAAACTTGCAATTTTTTTGCTTCAGTCTTCCAGAGTGCTGAGATTATAGGTGTGCGCCACCACACCTGGTGGAAACCACTATCCTGAATTTGATATTTACCCCTGGCATGTATTTCTTTAGATGTTTAGAATTTATGTATGTATATATGCCTTACAAGTATTGTATGCTATTACCTTCTTATAAATGGCATCAAACTATATGGTATGTATTCTACTGCAATTTACCTTCTTGCTCATGATTGTAATGTTCAATTGTGTAGCTAATTTATTTCCACTGTTATATGGTAACATTGATGTACAATAATATATTGAATTGTATAAATGTAAGATAAATTTTTGTGTTAGTTTTCTAGGGTTGCCATAGCAAAATACTACTGGGTGGCTTAAACAACAGAAATGCATTATCGCACAGTTCTGAGGACTACAAGGATAAGAGCAAGGTGTCTGTTTTCTTCTAATACTTCTAATGCTTCCCTCCTTGCCTTGCAGATGGGTACCTTTCCACTGTGTCCTCAGTTGGTCACCCCTTTGTCCTATGTTGTCTGTCCTAATATTTTCTTATAAGGACACAAATCTTATTATGTTAGGGCCAGCTCATATGACTGCATTGCACCATAATCACCTCATTAAAGGCCCTATCTTCAAATTCTCTGAGGTACCAGGACTACAACATGAATTTTAGGGAGACACAATTCAGCAAATAACATAAAACAATGCATCACAATTTTTATTCATCTCTTTTAATAAATATTTAAGGCCAGCTGGAGGATCAAAAGTTCAAAGCCAGCCTGGCTAATTTTAGTAAGCTCCTGTCTCAAGATAAAAAATATAAAAGGACTGGGGCTGTAACTTAGTACCCCTTGGGTTCAATCTCCAGTACCATCAGAAGTAAGAAAAGGAGGGAGGGAGGAAGGTAGACCAAGTGTGCCTGGTTGTTTGTTGTTGCAACAGTGCTATCGACAGTCTTATGTTTGTCTCCATCTGTACTCTGGGGAACATTATTGGGTACGCACGCATCGTCCATTCTATAGATCATGCCAAAGTGCTTTCCAAAGTCATTGAAAAACATACACTTCTGATAGAAGTGTGTAAAAGTTCTGTTGTGGGCTGGTGAGATAGCTCAGCGGCATAAGCGCCTGTCTGGCAAGCGCGAGGTCCTGAGTTCGACTCCCGGAACCCACATACGAAAAAGGGGCCGGTGATATCACTCAGCGGCACGGGCGCCTGCTGGCGCGCAAGGTCATGAGGTCGACCCCCCGGTACCTACAAAAAAAAAAAAAGTTCTGTTGCTCCATATCTTTGCCAATCCTGGGCATTTTTGGATGATAAAGATAATCTGTTGTGAGTGGTTTCTCATGGTTGTTTGTTTTATATGTCCATGATTATTAGTAAGGTTAATCATTTTTCATATTTAGTGACTTAAGTTTCCTCATCAATGAATTGCCTAATTATATCTTTTGCCCATTTTATTTATTTATTTTTTTATGTGGGTACCGGGAGTTGAACTCAGGACCTCGCACTTGCCAGGCAGGTGCTTATGCCACTGACTGAGCTTGTTTTCACTTTTCAAATGCTGTTTGTTTTTTGTTGTTTTTTTTTTTATGAACAGAAAGTTGTTCTAGTGCTGGGGCTTGCACCCACGGCCTTGCACATGGAAGGCAATTGCTCCACCTCTGAGCTACACCTCCAGAAGTGTTTTAATGATGTAAAATTCATTACTTTTTGTATTTTTAAATTTATTTTTATTAGTATATGTTTGCAGTACATAATGATTGCATTCATCTTGGGGAGTTGGTACATGTACATAACACATCTTAATTCTTCTTTTTTTTTTTTTTTTTTTTTTTTAGAGGGTCTTGCTATGTAGTTCAGGCTGGGCTTGAACTCATTGTGTAGCCCAGGCTGGCCTCAAACTCACAGCGATCCTACTGCCTCAGCCTCCCAAGTGCTGGGATTACAGGCCTGTGCCACCACACCCACCCTGAGTGGTAGGGTTATAGGCATGTGCCACTACTCTTGGCTCATCATTAAAGCTTTGGTCAAAGAATTATAATAGGACTGGGCCAGGACATAGCTCAGTGGTAGAGCTTGTATCTAGCATGCAAAAGTTTCTGGGTTCAATTCCTAGCACCAAAAAAATTAATAAATAAAAATTTAAACAATTTCAAGAGGCAGAGATGGGAGAAGTCGTTTGAAGAAGCAGCACAGGGAGAGAAGGATGAGAAATCAGAAGACAACAATCTTTAAAGAGTCCACTTTGAAGTGCTGTTAGTGTATTTAAGGTTGACACAGTATTGTCGTGTTTAGTTTTGTTTAAGACAGGGTCTTGCTGTTGGGGGTGAAGCTGTCTGCACCTCGGGTGTCTAGGACGAGGTCACTGCTTCTCCTGAGTGTGGCAGGGTCCCTTGAGAAGTGTAGGCAGCTCAGGGAGGTGACGCACAAAGTGACTTGGCCTTCCCCTGAGATAACATAGACAACTCCTCCCTTGTTCCTAGTATAACCACCAAGGCATGTTGTTCTGTTGAAGATCAGATGTTCTTCCTGGGCCAGATCTTACCCTCCCCTTAAAATTCTCTGTAAACAGCCTCTTATGCTGATTGTACAAGTAAAGCGCTGCAGTTGTTGGGGGGCAGTCCTTTCTCGCATCGGGAGAGGGGCTCCACCTGACCTCAGCTTTCTGACTCTTGTCTTCATTTCTTCATCTTCCACCGCCCTCCCTTCGGAATTTCGAGAGCTGCGCTGGACACAGCATCTCGCTATTTATTCCAGGCTGCCCTGGAACTCACTAGCCCAGACAGGCCTCAAACTTCCAGTGGTCCTCCCGCCAGAAGGCTCCTCAGTCCTGCGAAACCACGCCCACCCAGCTCTATTGATGTATAATACTGAACCGCACTATCCAATATAGTAGCCACCAGCCAAATATGGCTGGAAATGTGGCGTGCCCAAACTGAGCTATGCTGTAAGTATAAAATACACCTCAGATTTCAAAGACTTAGTGGGAAAAGAAGAATGTAAACTATCTCAATAATGTTTTATATTGTTATATATGTAAAAGATAGTTTTTTGGCTATATCAGCTGGAATAAAATGTTATTAAATTTTTTCACTTATTTCTTTTTACTTTTTAAAATGTGGCTTCTAGGGCTGGACATGGTGGTGCACACCTATAATTCCAGCACTCAGGAGGCTGATACAGGAAGATTTCTTCGAGTTCAAGGCTAGCCTGGGATATATAATGAGTTCAAGGCCAGCCTGAACTACATAGCAAGACCCTGCGCCCCCACCCCATATGGCTAATAGAAAATTTCTAATTACACAGGAGGCTTGTATTATATGTCTATTGGACAGTGCTAGTATAAAATCTTAGCAAAATTGGCTGGGGCTGGATTGGGGAGGATTTTGAACGTTACTATACAAGCTTTCATGTGTTATTCGGTGCATAGTAGGGAAGGGTCAAAGGGTTTTAAGCTATCTGATAGTCCTAATTTTGTGATTCCGTGTCCCATCTAAACACAGCCAGTTTTAGAAACCATTGTACATTAGCTCCAGTAGTATTTGGATAAGATTCTTGTAGAGAATATTTAATATGGTAACCCTTATTATTGTTTTTTAATGTAATGTGAATATAACAAACCTAATGTATATGCCTTTGAGTGAGAAGTTGGAATATTAATGTGACAAAATTTTAAAAGTTATAGTTTGCCATTGCTTAGGGAATAAAGTTCTTCCTCTCACCTGGAATTAACTTAATTTTGTCAGCCCTCACAATTCTCTATCTCCCTCCATTCCAATCAAATATGTTAAGCCTTTGTTGAAGGGTGGACAGTGTCAGGGAAAGGTAAAAGATTAGAATCCATAGTCTTTTCTTGCGATATCTTTGTGATTAAATCTTTGTTTGACTTCATGTATACTTCCTACACTCTGACTGTCAGACATGGTTGTTAACAACTACATATATTATCTTATTTAAGCCTCGCAATCATCTTACTGTCCTAAGACACAGAGAAATAGCTTGCTGAATATTACATAACGGTAGTTGGGATTCAAACAGGGCACCTGCCTTCAGAACCCACACTTTGCAGAAGCATTTATCCTTTCAGTTTTTCAATGTACATCTATGCATCCCTTTCTTTAAAAAAAAATCACTGATTTGAAATATTTTCTAATGCAACAATATTTTGCAATTTTTTCCAAGTTGTATTCTTCTAGAACAGATTCAGGGCTGCATAACATTCCACGTTAAGGCTGTACTATAATGTATATGACCATTTACGTCATTTCCCATTAAAATGCCAGGAGCATCTCCTTGTCAGATCTTTTTGTACCCTGATTATTCTTTGGGAGAAATTCCTAATTCCTAAACGTGGCATTGCTGGACCAAAATAATCACCCCGAAAACAGTTAAGAAGGGAACTAAGGAAAAGAAAGCAACCTCAGCTAACAGACCCTTGAATGTCCCTTTCTCAAACCTCTACGTTGGGTACTTCTCCACCCGACTCCATAGCAGAAGGCTGTGCTCAGATGACGACGGCGGCGGCGAGCGCGGGCCTCCAGCGCTAAGCTCGCCTCAGAGGTCTTTCCGCCGTCTTGGTCAGCTCTCGGTCTCTGGTGTCCAGGGGCTTCGGGCCCCCATGCCACTGCTGGAGACCTCCTCCCCGGTTTGCCCCCACGTGAAATTATTTGGACCCCATCAGGCGACCTCAGGACAATATCCCTACCCCTTTCTCCCATTTTCTACTGCGCAGCCCTGCCCAACAGCTTCACGACAGCCCGCCTGCGTTCTCTCTCCCGCTCCTCTGTTGGTGGGTTGGGTTCAGCTCCGAAGTTACCAGCAGTAAATACAGCGGATCCAACGTCCCCGCAGGGCTTCGAAAGTGAAACCACCTTTCTCTCAATCCTGGGCCTATTTAGATGATAATTAGGCACACAAATGGCTTGCAATTCAGTATTAGCTGATAATGCTGGTGAGAGGTGCAGAATTTGGACCTCCTGCTTTTCTTCTGCGCCTGAATCCGGGGTTTGGGGATTAAAACAAATTTCACTATATTCCAGGACCAACTCGCTTGCATGTGGATGTTTCTTCTTATGTAAGACATTGCAGAACAGCCCGTTTTTCACAGAAGCCCGGATAGCTCAGTCGGTAGAGCATCAGACTTTTAATCTGAGGGTCCAGGGTTCAAGTCCCCGTTCGGGCGTTATGCTTTTTAATTCTTAATTTCACAGCAACAACAAAAAACTGTGGATCGTTATGGCTTACAATAAGTGTACGCTTTACTAAATCTATTCACTGTTTTGTAGCGAAAACAGGGAACTTTGTTTTCACGTTTTTTGGTTTTGCCTTTCTCAATCTGAAAATAGAAATTCTTTATCGCTAAGAAACCATAGAAAAGCTCGATACTTGCCAAGAAATTAAATAATTTTACATAGTCACTTGTTCTTTCTTTTCATGTTCTAAAATAAGTCAATAGAACTCAATGTAAAACGAAGTGTTTCTTACCATTTACATCTTGTCGCTGTTAACACACTGTGTAAAACGGCAAACGCCCGAACAGGGACTTGAACCCTGGACCCTCAGATTAAAAGTCTGATGCTCTACCGACTGAGCTATCCGGGCGCTCTTAGTAAGCCTCCCTCTTTTGTTTACTTGATATAAAAGCGATGGCTTACCTCGTTTCAGCAACTTCTATTTAGGTTTTATTTAAAGGTTGGTTGGTTGGTATGGTTGGTTAGTTTTAGAGAGATAAGTTAAACAAAAAATTTTTTCCTTTTTGTTCCATTTATTTAAAACATATACTCAAGATCTTTTCGTGTTTGATAAATTGCCAAAACATACTAAACTCTGGAAAACTAAAGTAATGGTATTATATTACAGCAAAAACAAGCAAAGTAAACATTAAGTTGCAACCTTTTTAAATTCCACTTTTCTCTTTTCTGTCACTTTCCCAATAGGACCCTTTTAGTTATTCTACTGAACTAGATTATAGCATCTTTCCTATTAAAAAAAAAATGATGTTTACACTCAACAGATGATGCAGCTCTGAGATACTTAAGCATTCCTTAGCAAAAATAAAGGAAAGACAAATTTGACTCAAGTGTAGAAGCTAATATTGTAGGAAAATAGAAGTGACAGACAAAAGGTAGATCTGAATTTAAATTGTAGGAAAGGGAGTTTATTTAATTTTATTTTCATTTTTTTTTTATTTTAATTTGATTTTGATTTTTTTTCTTTTCCTCCCCTTTCAGACAAATTACAGTTTTAAAGCAGGCTAACAAGATGAATCCAAGTGCTCTTTGTACACACCAGGAAGAGCAACATGGAGAATTGAGAGTACAAATGTCCAAGTAGCCTAGGTTTTTCTAACATGAGTTTCTCAACCATGACGAACTCTAGGGTGTGGAACACAGAATTATGACATTTCAAAGGCTGATAAGGGAATTTATTTTTGTTTCTGGGAACTTAAGTCTTTTGAACACAATGAAAAATAAAATAGCTCAGCCTCAATCGGAGGGAATTTTTCCTAGAATTGTCCGGGTCTTTTAGAACAAAGACCAACCAATTGTGTGATCCTGAACAGGCCTGGGTTTCCACATATATAAAATGAAGAAAGTTGATTAGATGACCTCTAAGATACCTTCTAAATCTAAAGTTTTACATTCTGTTAGATTTTCCAGTGTGAATAAGATCAGGAGCAAGCTCAATGCACTAGAAAGCAGTGATTCAATGCAATAAACATTTATTGATCATGTATTATGCCTTAAGCTTTGTGGTACCCCTGGAATGGGAAACAAGTAAAACACAAATCCTTCTAATAGTCTAGGAAAGAAGGCAGTTACAACGCTAATGATTTGGACATAAAGTAATAACAAATGTAGTAAAAAACTTTAAGGAAGGGAATAGTAAAAGTTGAGGGTGGACAGAGGGTAGGGCTTATAAAATGAGGATGGGACTTGAGTTTGCAGCAAGGAGAATCAGAGTTAAGTTTATTAAGCAGCTGTCAGAGTCGGATGGAAGAAATTGTAATGAGCCTTACAGGAACATTTATTATTTATTTAGACACATTTCTTCAGCACCCAGTGTTGGACAAGGAAAAGCTTCTGGCTCTGTTTCCACGAATGAGATGTAGGAATTATACCTCCAAATTTTTGAAGAAGGGAACGAGCATCTGTCCAAGCCTCCCTCTGCAGAGTGGTAAGAACAGATGAAAGGGCCTTCAAGTTTTTTCCCACCCAAAGCCTTGTTACAGCATCGTACATCTCCTTCAGGATAATGAGACCAGCTGATTAAAGTTAAATCAATGGGATCGGCTAAAGTGCTTACTGAGTACCCACTATTTCCACAGCACTGAGAAAAACAGTAAATCAAAATGTATATATTGTGAGTCCAAGGTACATTTAGACTAGAGGATGGTGAACAATTTGATCTAGCTTGAATAGTGGGAGGTAGAGGAAGGTAGGGAGACAGCTGACCAGGCCATAGGCTAAGGAGAATAGTTTTATTTTATAGGCAATGATGAGCTAACGAACATTCGGCTTTGCAAGGTCCATATGAAGTGGCAAGACTGTATCTGCTTTACCTGTGTTGTACTAAGAACATCACCACAGGGATGAAATCTTCCCGGTGAGGTTGTTGAAGCTTCTCACTTTACATAAACTCTTGAACCTAATTTTCCACTAGAGGGCAGGCTAAACCCACAGATTCTCTATTTGAGGCTTTTCTTTAATCATCCTCTCTGCCCATATCCCTATTCCCCATACAGAGTTGGTGATGATTTTTTTTTTTTCCGAAGCTAGTAAGTCTAAGAAATAAAAGTGTAAAAATAACCTGAAAAACTAGTGAGACTGGGCACTGTGGTGCACACCTGTAATTCCAGCAGTAGGGAGGCTGAAGCAGGAGGAGCACAGTGAGTTCAAGACCAGCCTAAATTATGTAGCAAGACCCTGTCTCCAGAAAAAGGTGAAATCAAGAAAATGAGGCAACCTACAGAATGGGAAAAACTATTTGCAAAGCATATATTATGTGATAAGAAGATAAAATCCAACATATGTAAGGAATTCATACAATTCAATAGCCAAAAAAAAAAAAAAAAAAAAAAAAAATGGAACCTAGGAAGTGGGCAAAGAACCCAAGTAGACATTTTCCCAAAGATATACAAATAATCAACACATTTATGAAAAGGTGCTCAATATCACTAACGATCAAGGAAGTGTAAATCAAAACCGCTATGACGACTGAGGCATTGTCTAGCATGCACCAGGGCCTGGATTCATTCCCCAGCATTGCAAAAAAAATGAAAAGGAACCAAACACAATGAGTTTCCATCTCACACAGTTGGGATGGCTATTACCGAAAACACAAGAGATAAAAAGTGTTGGAGAAATAGAACGCTTGTACATCTTTAGTGGGAATGAAAATTAGTACACCCATTAGGGAAAACAGTATGGTGTTTCCTCAAAAAATTAAAAATAGGAGCCAGCAATCCAATCTGGGAATATATCCAAAGGAAAAGAAATTAGTGCATCGAAGAGGTGTGGTATCTGCATTGTTCATTACATTATTCACAATAACCAAGATATGGAATCAACCTAAATGCCCATATCCAGATGAATGGATAGAGAAAATGTGGCACATATACACCATGGAATACTACTCAGCCTGAAAAATGAAGGAAATCCTGTCACTTGCAACTACATGGAATTCTAAAGGTCCAACTCATAGAAGCAGAGAGCAGAATGGTGGTAGCCAGGGGATGGGAGGTGGGGGAAATGAGGAGATGATACTGGAATGATAAGAACTTTCAGTTATAAGGCAAATTTGGGGGATCTAATGTGCAGGATGGTGACCACAGTTAATGATATGGTATTGAGCTGTTTTTCCTTAGAATGTAGGTCTTAAGTGTTCAACGCATACACCCCACACAGTTAAAAGAATCCGTGATCAAACGCAAGTTACATTCCTATCCACTCAGCCCTCTTTTTTTGAGACAGGGTCTCCCTAAGTTGCTAACTTGCCCCACCTGGGCTCAAACTTGCATTTCTCCTGCCTTGACCTCTCAGAGTGCTGGGATTAAGCATTTATATTAGAATATTTTCATTTATTTATTTTTTAGCAGTGGCAAAGTTTCAAAGTTCATTTGAAAAAGTAAAAGTGAAGAGTGAGAAAGAAAGTGGTTCTGCAGAGCAAGCTTGGGCCAAATAAAAGAGGAAAAAGCAAGATAAAAGGACACCCTGGAGGATACAGGGTGGGGGGTGGCTCTCATGAAGAAAGCCACAATAGCCTGAATCTTTTTAAAGAAAATCTACTGAAGGATATAAAAATAAAAATGTTACAAAAAGTGCCTTTTTTAGTTTTAGCTCAAATTTTTCCTGTCCTGGAGCGGAGTCCTGAGGTAGTATGGCACAGGAAAACTGATTCCATCATCTTCCCCTTCCACTGATTTCAGCCACTTGCTCCTGACCAGTAACTTAGTTCTTGTTGTTGCCACTGAAATTTTAACTTTCAAGTCCTCCATCACTCTTCTTCTTCCAGTATACAGTAGTTGATCCAGGCCTCAAATACCAAGTGTTTATTGAGAACCAGCTGTAACTCACGCAATGATTAGGCTAGACACTCGAGTAAAACACAGTGGGGATTTTCTTGCCCTTAAGGAGCTTCTAGTCTAGCTGCCCTCCTCTTCTGTTCCTGTCCCAAATGAGAAAAAGCAGACAAGCAATCACAACACCTCGTGATTAGTGTCATACTCCAGTCAGGTATCACCCGACCCGCAGAGAACTGTCAGGAGGCACTGTAGCGCAGCTTCCTGGAGAATCAGGTGTAGGGTGCCTTCGTTTGTTATTGCTGGCATAACAAATCACAAATTTAACTGATTAAAACAATGCAAATGAGCTAGGTGTGGTGACGCTCACCTATAATCCCAGCACCGGGAGGCTGAGGCAGCAGGATCAAAAACTCAAACCCAGCCTGGGCCACTTAACAAGTTAGTGAGACTCTCTCAAAATTTAAAAAATTTAAAAAGAATTTGGGGATTTGGCTCAGTGCAAAGGCCCTGAGTTCAATTTCCAGTACCAAAAACAAAAACAAAAAACAAAACCAATGCAACAACACAACGTACTTACACTTCTGTAGGTCAGAAGTTCGCCAATGGTCTCACTCATCTAGGATCCAGGCAGGGATGTGTCCCTCCTGGAAGCTCCAGGGACGAATCTCTACAGCGTGTTCACCTTCCTCTACTCAGGACCCTTATCCGACAACTTGACGGCAGCACCGTTGCATCTTTGTGGCCATTCTTCCATCATCACATCTCTCTGACCACCGCAGCTGGGAAACATTTCCAGTTTTTTGGGTTTTTTTTTTTTTGTGGGTACCGGGGGGTCGACCTCAAGACCTCGCGCGCCAACAGGCACCCGTGCCGCTGAGTGCTATCACCGGCCCCTTTTTCGTATGTGGGATCCGGGAGTCGAACTCGGGCCCTCGCACTTGCAAGGCAGACGCTTACGCCGCTGAGCCATCTCACCGGCCCCAGTTTTTTGTTTTGAGATAGGGTCTCACTGTGTAGCGTATGCTGACCTCCAACTCTCAAACTTTCAATCCTCCTGCCTTCGCCTCTTAAGTGCTGGGAAGATAGACATGCATCACCATGCCCAGCTAAGATTCTCTAATTGTACCCCTTGGAGCATTAAGACTAATTTTGTCATCAAGGCACATAAACGTGGATCTGTCATAAAATTAATTTTAATTTTGAGTTTTAAACAATGAGTACTTAACAGGAAAAAAATCACAAAAATAAAGTATTGAGTTTTTAATATTGAGTGTTTATAAAAAAGCATCAACACCTTCAACATTGACAGGTTTTTGGTGTACAAAGTCTAAAAAAAGAACATCAGAAATAAATTCCCATATGAAGTACAAAGAAAATACCAATAGCACTTCTAGTCAGGGTCTACAGGGAAGGGAAAGGATTTAATATAGGACACAATTTATGGGATTATTTTATAATATTCACCTCAAGAGTCAAATGCAATGAGTGCAGGCGATCTGTCCACACACTAGAGACCCAAGGAATCCAGCTGAGGGCCTGGGATCCCACAGCAATGTCCTGCACGAGTCCAGCTGGAGGCCCAGAGCCCACGACAATGTCTCATGCAAGTCTGTAAGAAGGATCTGCACTGGGAAGGCCCAAAGGTCAGTGGTGGAAGCTAGAAAGTCTGCGCCAGTGGGATGAAGGATCTGTGCCAGCAGGCTGAGGGATCTGCACTGGGTCCAGGAACCGAGGCTCAAGGTAAGGACCAGAGCTCCCCTGAAAAGGACCACGGCCATCCTCAGTGACAGTGAGGACCCTAGCTCCTCCAACAATAAGAACAGCGAGTTCATATTAGGAAAACCAGTGTGACAAGCTTCTCCAGGAGAATCAATAGCACATCATCTTCCCCTCCAGTTCTCCTTTTAAGCTCTGGCAACAATCCTCAGGTGGGCCTTCTACACCCAATACCATGCTGACTCAGTTCAGCTGAGTGTTAGAAGTTGACCATTAGTTAATCTACCACAGCACTCTACAGAAAAAAATCTTCAATTATTGCAGATCTAAGGCAGTCTGCTCACATAACAACAGCACATTGCATACACACACATCGCTTACGTTGACGGCACACGGCTCCTGCTTTCTTGGCCTTTTTGTAGGACATACTTGACATCTCAGTCGTCTGGCTGTTTTGTCAGGAGGTTCTTATTATTTTATACAGTGTGTGGTGAACAGAAACATAAAATATCAATAAAATAAAGTATTAAATTCTTAATATGTACTGTTCATTTAGAATATACATCAACATTTTCACATCAGCTGTGTACTTGCTTACAAAACCTAAAAGATAACATCAAAAATAAATTCCTATGTGAACTACAGTGTAAACATAAACAAAAGCCTACCACAGAAATAAGCCTACCACAGAAATAAGAAATAGTATGTATGTTTTGATTTCCTATACTTTCTTATAGGGCACAGTTGACATCTTTTTTGTTTTCCTGTTATCATAGTAGGTCTTTGTGATGCTGCGCCTGCCTGTTCACCTGTCAGCTCACCAGTGTGCTCCACAATTGTTTGCGTAGTTCCCTGGGCAGAAACATTTTTTTTTTTCCTCTGCTGTAGATGATCTCTTATAAGCTCCAGTCCCACTCCTCTAAGACAATTCTCTGTGATATTTCATATTGGTTATTTTTTTTGTAAACTAGCAAACTATATATGCCACACATGTTTAGGATCCAGTAAAACACAATGCTTTGTTTCAAGTGACATCATAGTTGCTGCATAACTCATCAACAACATCTACTCTGCCTTCGATTTTGTCGTTGAAAGTTTCCATCTCAGGCTTCCGTTTTGTCGAGGTTTCCCTATCAATATTTCCATCATGGTGCAATGTTGACATCAGCAGTACCAGTTTGCTTTTCTTTGCCATATACCAGGCCAATGTTACACCTTTCAGAAATCCAAAGATTGTACTATACCATTCTCTGTTTTGAAATTGCAACATTTCATATGGAATTTCTGCTTTGTTCCTGCATACAGTTCCTGCCATGGTCAACTTGTGTTCTGTTAGCAAATGGAACATCAATTGGAAACCAGTAAACCAATTGTCGAATGTCACATTCCAATTAGTGTGGGAGATGGGAGCAGCAAGTCTGTTAACGACATCATTCGGTTTATTACTACACAAATAAGGAGCTGATGACTGAGTTCCGGGATAAGGGTTTAAATTGAGACAATAAGTCTTTGCATCTACAAGGGTGTACATTTTTATGCCATATTTTAACCTATCGCTTTTCCATAAGTCTTTGCCATTCCTGCGATCACCGTGAGAAATCTGTGCTAAGTACAGCAGACCAATGAGTGCTTTCAGTTCAGCTAGTGAGGTGTTACAATAAATACATTTTTGAATATGGCCATTGGTGCACACAGAACATTTTCCTTGCATTTCAGCCTTTGTGTATTTCTCACCATTTTGTAGCATTTCGTCTGTTGCAATTCCCAACATTGAATGGCAGTGGTGGCTTTCTGTCCAATGCATTTCGCCCCTGCAAAGACCTTCACTATATTTTCAGGCCTAGTTCTTTTTTTTTTTTTTGTCTTTTTTCTTTTTTGTGGTGCTGGGGATTGAAACCAGGGCCTTATTGTTGTGAGGCAAGAACTCTACCACTGAGCCACATCCCCAGCCCCTTCTGACCTACTTCTAACATTGGATTGTTCCATTTGGTTGCGTGGCCATTTCAAAACATTCCAACTAGTCAAATATGTGCTCACATTGCCGTTTTCTATCTTGTCATTTGAATCAAGGAGTTCTGCATTCCCTGTGTCTGTATCAGTCGATTCTTGTTCCTTTTCACTGTCACAGGAACTTTGGCTCACATGGCCAACGTCAAACTCATCATCATCATTGTCATCAACATCATCACCATTATCCACCCACACCACTCTTCTGCTACGAAAGCATGCATTTTACCATAAATGGACCATCTTCATCATCCAGCATGAGTAATCTGATGATTCACTTTTGTCCCCCTCCAAAACTTGCAAATCTGGTCTTTTATGTGCCATTGTACTGAACTGGACTACTACCAGAGAATAAAAAAGAAACTTTTTTTAAATCCTGGAGTGCTGTGATTCTATTGGACCCTCTGTGATGCTTGAGTAAACATAGGCAAAACTAGTTAGATGGAGCATAAAGGTGGTCCAAATTCCATTTTGACACTTTTGCACAGGTGCACACTCCTTGCCGTTTGTCATACCAAGTGGGTAAGCACACAGATTGTTTTCTGTATCCTTCAGGGAAAGGTACTGAGATGCACAGCCGGGTACTATAAAGCTGAAGTACAAATTTACAGTAGAAAAGTAAAAGATGGGTCCACTGGACCCAGGCTTATGCCCAGAGGGCTAGAGAAAGTTCTACATGGGGGAGGAGAAAGCAATATAAAAAGTGAGTTCACAGTCAGGAATGGTGGCACAGTACATGCCTGGAATTCTAGCTACTTGATATGCTGGTGCAAGTTTTTTTTTTTTTTGTGGGGGGGGTCGACCTCAGGACCTCATGCACCCCGTGCCACTGAGCGATATCACTGGCCCTTTTTTCATATGTGGATTCTGGGAGTCAAACTCGGGCCCTTGCGCTTGCCAGGCAGGCGCTTACGCTGCTGAGCCATCTCACCGGCCCCGTTGAGGAATTTAGCAAGACCTTGTCTTAAAATTTAAAATTAAAAGGGATGGAGATGTAGCTTAGTTCCCCCTGGGTTCAATCCCCTGTTCCAAAAATAAATTAATTAATTTCAAAATGAGTTCACAATGCTGAAGGATTTCTTTTTTTTTTGGTGGGTACCAGGGTTCGACCTCATGACCTCGAGTGCCAGCAGGCGCCCGTGCCGCTGAGCGATATCACCGGCCCTTTTTTCGTATGTGGGTTCCGGGAGTCAAACTCGGGACCTCACACTTACCAGGCAGGCACTATATGCCGCTGAGCCATCTCACTGGCCCTGAAGGATTTCTTGAGGTATTGTTTTGTCCTCATACAAGATGAAATCTGGGCAATGAAAATCCCTTCATCACAGGCGACGCTGGAGAAGCACGTGGGAAGAAAGACGGAGGCTTGTGTGTCTCCACTCACTGCTGTGTAGTAGAGATACTCACTGCTATGTGACTTTGGGTAATTAACTTCACTCTCCGAGCATCAATAAAACTTCAAGGGCCTGGCCATGAAACTCAGTGGTGCAGTGTATGTGCTCAGCAGAAGAATGCCTCGGGTTCAATCTTCAGCACCAATAAATAAATAACATGGGTCTCGTCTAACACTCAAGGCTGTTGTGAAGCTCAAAGGAGCACGTCTAAGGGAAACATGTTGGCAACTAAGCAGCCTACTCCATATGCATATCATAATGTATTGAATGTAGGAAAAAAATTTTTTTAATTTAAAAAAAGAAGGTAGGCCTGGGGATATAGCTCAGTGACACAGCGCCTGCCTGGCAAATGCGAGGTCCTGAGTTCGATTCCTGGTATCCCCCCAAAAAAAAGAAAAAAAAAAAAAAAGTAGTGAGTTTGGGAGGGGGTGGAATCTTGGATTAGTCCCCTCTTTCTCCCTTAGGAATTGGTGGCTGATGGTGCCATTCTCTAAACTGGGACTATTAGCAAGACAGGGCTCAGGTGTTGGGAGAGCAATCATGAGTTTCATTTTGAACAAGTGGGTGTGCAGTGTCTAGATGTGGCTGACTCTAGGTTATAGGTGGTCAAAGTGAAGTTACAGGCATGCATGAAATCACCCAGTAGGCACACAGAAGAAGGAAGTGACCTACAAAAGAAATCCAGAGAAGTTTGGGCATGGTGGTGCATGCCTGTAATCCCAGGAATTCAGGAAGCTGAGGCAGGAAGATCACAGGTTCAAGGCCAGTTTGGGCAACTTAGTAAGACTTATATCAAGATTTAAAAAAATAAATAAAAAGGACTGGGGATGTAGCCCAGTAGTGCAGCACTGTTGAGTTCAATCAATCCCCAGTGCTGGGGGAAAAAAAAAAAAAAAAAAAGCAAAAATCCAAAAGAAACAATTAAAAAGGTAGAAGAAAAACTGAAACCAGAGGGTCAGAAACTAGGGTGGAAGAGCTTATCAGGAAAGAGTAAAGCCAGGCGTGGTGGTGCATGCCTGTAATCCCAGCATGTGGGGGAGACTGAGGAAAGAGGATTGCTAACCTGTGCTGCAAAGTGAGACCCTATCTCAAATTAAAAAAAAAAAAAAAAATAGAAGGAAAGAGTGAAAGTATAACTCAAGTGCAATGGGGACATCTAGCAGGGTAGGCCTGGAAAATGCCTTTTACAATGACCAGAAAATCACTAGTGTCCATGGAGTAACAGCAGTTATAATTAAATCACGTTCCACTGGTTTAAAGAGTAAAGTTGGCAAAAAAGAGTAGGAATATATAAGGCAGTGGATAGAGGGGAAAGCCAGGTTAAGGGGGGATTTGTTATACATATATATTTCTTTTTTTGAGACAGGGTCTTGCATGTAGTTCAAGCCGGCCTTGAGCTCACAGCAATCCTCCTGCCTCAGCCCCCCGAGTGCTGAGATTATAGGCATGTGCCACCATGCCTGGTTTTTTCTTTTTAAGATAGGAATTAACATGCTCATGTGCTAAGAGGCAAGACCAAGGAGCAAGAGAGAGAAAGACAGAGAGAGCAAAAGAGCGAATGACAAATATCCCAGAGCAGATGGGAGGAGCCTGGGAAGTCTCGGAGGAGAGGGGTGTGAGCATATGGACTTGTGCTGGGCTCTGCAGTGAGCTCCCGGCCTTGGACTTCTGACTGGGTTCTTTGGCTCTCCAGTGCACAGGGAGCCCTTTTGCACTCTTCCACACCTGACTCTGCAGGCAGCCATGGAAACCCACTTGGTAAGTCCTTTATATGTCATATATTTTATATTAAATCTGTTCCTCTAGTGAACCCTAACTGATCAGTGTACAAGCAGATGCATTTATAGATCAGTAAACTTAGGGCAGTGGTGGAGAACCTATGGCACACGTGCCGCAGCAGGCTGTCTGTGTCATTGAAAGCTCTAAAAAGCTCACCATCACGGTCCTAGAGCCTAGATGTTTGCTCTCTGATTATCTCAAAGCAGTCTGCTGAGAGATAAGGGCTCAAGATGGGTTTGAGGACTTGAATGGGAGAGTGGTTAAGGGTAAAATGCCCATAAGGAATGAGGGGGTTGGGGGTGTAACTCTATGGTACAGCACACAAGGCCTTGGGTTCAATCCCTAGGAAGAAGGGGAAAAAAGTCACAGAAAGGAAAGAGAGCAGCAGCTCCTTAGAGAGAATGGAATTAGCAGAATTGAAGACACAGCTAGCATTGGACACTCTAATACGTGGCTATATCTGCACATTGTCCTCATTTTCTTCTGCAGTGCTCGGGAGCCCAGGTACAGGATGTTAGGTCAGGGTAGGGGGTTTGCAGATAGGTACAGTGGATGGAAAAAGAAAAAGAGGACTCCTGACAAAGGGCGAGTTGCCCAGGGAGGGAAGTGAAGCCCTGAAAAACCTGGGACTCGTGATGAGCAAGGAGGAAAGGGACTGGACTATCTCTAGTCTTACTTCCCCTCCAGTCTGTCTCCAGCACAAACATCTGCTTCCCCCACTTATAATCAGCTAGCATGCAGGGCACTGGATTTTTTAGTTAGTCTTTAAACTTCTGTATTCATAGAACCTACAATAGTGGCTGACTCATAGCATGTACCTAAAAAATTTTGGTCGAATGGATAAGTGGATGGCTCCCTATTACTCCTGAAGAAAGCCTGTGAGACCTTGTAAAGTTGGGCCTTGCTTTCCACTCTAAGCTCAGAGGACAAGGACTTTGTTTTGTTCATCCTGTCTCCCCAGAATAGCACCTACCACATAGAGTACAATAAATGTGTTGAGAGGGAGGAAGGGACGGAAAAGGGGATTAAAAAGGAATTGAGATGTGTTATGTACATGTACCAATTTCCACAAGGAATGTAAACTTTATGTACGACACACATGTACTAAAATAAAATTTAAAATGATTAAAAAACAAAAAATAAATGCATTGAGTGAGTAACCTTTCACATTTCAATGCAAACTGCATACTTCAGCCTTCCTGAACTCTTTGCAGTTCCTAGAAACACAATAATCTCACCCATGGGCCTTTTCCACTGCTAGAAATGGCCTCCTACTCCAAACCCCAATTCTGTTCTTTCACTTTTACATGGCTGCCACTCTACATGATAGATAGAATAATGGATTCCTAAAGGAGGAAATGTCCACTTCATAATTCCTGGAACCTGTGCATGTTATTTTGTAAGACAAAACGATTTTGTAGATGTAATTATGCTAAGGACCTGAGAGTCATAGATTATCCTGGATTATCAATGTGAGTCCAAGCTAATCACACTGGTCCATAGGCATAAATATGATTCCAGCAGACCCTTCCCTTACTTTTCTACTGTAAATTTCTACTTTAGCATTATAGTAGCTGGCTGTGGGTCTCTGCACCTTTCCCTGAGGGACACAGTGTTTACCCACTTAGTATGACAAATGGCAAGGAGTGTGCACCTGTGCAAAAGTGTCAAAATGGGATTTGGACCACCTTTAAGCTCCATCTAGCTGGTTTTGCATATGTTTAACTGAGCATCACAGAGGGTCCAATAGACCCACACCACTCTAGGATTTGTTTAAAAATTTTTTCCTTTTGATTTTTCTGGTAGAATTAGCCCAATTCAGTACAATGGCACATGAAAAACCAGATTTGCAAGTTTTGGAGGGGGACAAAAGTGAATCATCAGATTACTCATGCTGGATGATGAAGATGGTCCATTTATGGTAAAATGCATGCTTTCGTAGCAGAAGAGTGGTGTGGGTGGATAATGGTGATGATGTTGATGACAATGATGATGATGAGTTTGACGTTGGCCATGTGAGCCAAAGTTCCTGTGACAGTGAAAAGGAACAAGAATCGACTGATACAGACACAGGGAATGCAGAACTCCTTGATTCAAATGACAAGATAGAAAATGGCAATGTGAGCACATATTTGACTAGTTGGAATGTTTTGAAATGGCCACGCAACCAAATGGAACAATCCAATGTTAGAAGTAGGTCAGAAGGGGCTGGGGATGTGGCTCAGTGGTAGAGTTCTTGCCTCACAACAATAAGGCCCTGGTTTCAATCCCCAGCACCACAAAAAAGAAAAAAGACAAAAAAAAAAAAAAAAGAACTAGGCCTGAAAATATAGTGAAGGTCTTTGCAGGGGCGAAATGCATTGGACAGAAAGCCACCACTGCCATTCAATGTTGGGAATTGTAACAGACGAAATGCTACAAAATGGTGAGAAATACACAAAGGCTGAAATGCAAGGAAAATGTTCTGTGTGCACCAATGGCCATATTCAAAAATGTATTTATTGTAACACCTCACTAGCTGAACTGAAAGCACTCATTGGTCTGCTGTACTTAGCACAGATTTCTCACGGTGATCGCAGGAATGGCAAAGACTTATGGAAAAGCGATAGGTTAAAATATGGCATAAAAATGTACACCCTTGTAGATGCAAAGACTTATTGTCCCAATTTAAACCCTTATCCCGGAACTCAGCCATCAGCTCCTTATTTGTGTAGTAATAAACCGAATGATGTCGTTAACAGACTTGCTGCTCCCATCTCCCACACTAATTGGAATGTGACATTCGACAATTGGTTTACTGGTTTCCAATTGATGTTCCATTTGCTAACAGAACACAAGTTGACCATGGCAGGACCTGTATGCAGGAACAAAGCAGAAATTCCATATGAAATGTTGCAATTTCAAAACAGAGAATTGTATAGTACAATCTTTGAATTTCTGAAAGGTGTAACATTGGCCTGGTATATGGCAAAGAAAAGCAAACTGGTACTGCTGATGTCAACATTGCACCATGATGGAAATATTGATAGGGAAACCTCGACAAAACGGAAGCCTGAGATGGAAACTTTCAACGACAAAATCGAAGGCAGAGTAGATGTTGTTGATGAGTTATGCAGCAACTATGATGTCATTTGAAACACAAAGCATTGTGTTTTACTGGATCCTAAACATGTGTGGCATAAATAGTTTGCTAGTTTACAAAGAAAATAACCAATATGAAATATCACGGAGAATTGTCTTAGAGGAGTGGGACTGGAGCTCATAGGAGATCATTTACAGCATTTACAGCAAAATGTTCCTGCCCAGGGAACTACGCAAACAATTGTGGAGCACACTGGTGAGCTGACAGGTGAACAGGCAGGCGCAGCATCACAAAGACCTACTATGACAATGGGAAAACAAAAAAGATGTCAACTGTGCCCTACAAGAAAGTACAGGAAAACAAAACATATATACTGTCAGTGTGAGCGATACTTGTATGTGGAACATACAGTTGTCACGTGTGAAGACTGCCTTGGGTGTGACGGTTGATGCAAAGCTTATTTCCGTGGTAGACTTTTCTTTATGTTTACACTGTAGTTCACATAGGAACTTATTTTCGAAGTTATCTTTTAGGCTTTGTAAGCAAGTACACAGCTCATGTGAAAATGTTGTCTATTCTGAGCACTCATCACATGTTTGATATTGTATCTTATTGACATCTTATTTCCCTGCTCAGTGGATGTTGTATAATATAGTAGGAAGCTCCTGACAAACCAGAAAGAGAAGAGAGGTGACAAGACTGCCCATAGGACAGGAAAGCTAAGCACAGGTGCTGTCAGGGTAAGCGAGACTTGTGCATGGAACATGCAGTTGTCATGTGTGAAGGCTGCCTTGGGTGTGACAGTTGAAGCAAAGCTTATTTCCATGGTAGGCTTTTGTTTGTGTTTACACTGTAGTTCACATAGGAATTTATTTCTGATATTATCTTTTAGGCTTTGTAAGGAAGTACACAGCTGATGTGAAAATGTTGCTGTCTATTCAAAACTCACAATACATATTAAGAATTTAATACTTTATTTTATTGATATTTTATGTTCTTGTTCACTACACACCGTATAATATGATAAGAACCTCCTGACAAAACAGCCAGACCACTGAGATGTCAAGTATGTCCTACAAAAAGGCCAGGAAAGCGAGAGCCATGTTCTGTCAATGTAAGCGATGCGTGTGTATGCAATGTGCTGTTATGTGCGTAGACTACCTCCGGTGTGATAATTGAAGTAAAGATTTTTTTTGTAGACTGCTATTGGTATTCCCATTGTAGTTCATATGGGAAGTTATTTCTAATTTTTTTTGGTCTTTGTACACCAAAAACCAGTCCATGTTGAAAATGTTGATGCTTTTTTATTATTTATTTTTGGGTTTTTTGAGACGAGTTCTCACTACACAGTTCAGGGTGGTCTTAAACTCACCTGGGCTGGCCTTGAACTCCCGGTGATCCTCCTGTGTCAGCCTCCCGAGTGCTGGGATTACAGGCATTTGCCACCACACCTGCTGATGCTTTTTTTATAAACAATAAATATTAAAAACTCAATACTTTATTTTTATAATTTTTTTCCTGTTAAGTACTCATTGTTTAATATAATAAAACTCATAAAATTAATCATCAATGGAAATATTCTAAAGAATATAATCGATAGATCCACATTTATCCACCTTGATGACAAAATTAGTCTTATGCTCCAATTAGTCAAATTCCTGTCTCGATAGATAGTTATCTTTCCTGGGCTCTAGACTCGTTTCCCAGTGTATAATTCTCTGACTCTAGGATGACTTTAGCCATTGTTTCCTGGTGAATTCTGTTTGGGTTTGTCACAGTTTCATAGTAATTAATTTTTATTTTTAAGTTATTTAAAAAAATTTTTTTTTGATACAGGGTCTCACCATGTATGTATTCCAGGTTGGCCTTGAACTCATGGTGATCCTCTTGCCTCAACCCGCCACTAGGCTTAATGAGGAAATTTTAAAAGGCCCCACATCTTTTTTTAAAAAAAGGCCCTCCTTAGCCAGGTGTGGTGGCACATTCTTGTAATCCCAGCACTCAGGAGGCTGAAGCAGGAGGATCACTGTGAGTTAGAGGCCAGCCTGGGCCACAAAGTGTGTTCAAGGCCAGCCTGAACTGCCTAGCGATATCCTGTTTCAAAAAAACAAAACAAAACAACAACAACAACAACAACAAAAAGACTGACTTTCTTTTTCAACTCTAGTGAACCCAAGCAGTCTGGAATGGTAGCACCTTAACAAGTGCTTCCTTGAGGCAAGGCAAAGGGAAGCGGCAGCTGTCTCCAGGGGAGTCTGGCCGGGGAGCTGTGGGCATCTGAGGGAGGCCAGGTAGCTTGAGATCCAGGACACCTGAAGGGTTGCTGAGGAAGGAGGCTGAGAACCAGTTGTGCTGATCTTCACAGCGTGCCTGGCAAAAAAGAAAGGAAGGCAGGCAGGCAGCAGGGAGAACAAGATTCACGGTTGAGGAAAAGGTACTTGAGAGCGGAGATTATAGTTCTCACCCAAACCAATGCAAGCAAGAAGCCGGCCAACGGTTGGTTCAGGCTTTAGGGAAATGCTCCTGAGACCACTGCTCAAAGAAAGGTACTCAGAGTCAAAATTTAGAATATAACATACCTTATGGAAGTTTTTTCCCCCTACTCTGGGTTGGAGGACCCCCTGCCCCCCGCCCGGGCGGAAGACCCCTCCTGGGCGAAGGGAAGAACAGGGCTGAGTATGCAGAGCGGAGACAGCCCCCCACCTGCACCTCCACCCTCCAGGTGGGGCTTCTTTTGGGCATGGCTCCGATAATGATGGGGGAAATTCCTCAAAGCGATCACCGAGCCTCCACACTGCGTCACTTCCAGCAGAATGGTGTGGCTTGCTTTTTCATCTGACCCGAAGCCAAGGGGTTCCAGCAGGGAAGAGTAACGACCATCTGCAAAAACCTTCACCCGAGTGGGAAGCGGGAATCTTGCTCCGGGGTTTGCAGAGCACAACTCGAAGCCAGCGCGCTTCTCTTCCCCCACGCTCCGGCGCGGAGGGCGGGAGAAGAGGGAGGGACGCGGGGAGAGGGCGGCCGGGGTTCCCGCCGCCGCCCCGCCCTCCGGCTCCCGGCCGATTCGGTGCTGCGGCTGGAGCCGGCGGCCGGGCGGCTGGCGGTCCGGCAGGGTCTGTCGAGCCTCGCGTCGCCGTGCAGTGCGCCTGCTGTCCGGGAGATGGCTTCTCATCTCTCGCCCGCTGCTCCCGCTATTGTCTCAGCCGGGGTTGCCTGACTGCCAGCTCGCGCACGCTCTCGGCGGAGAGCGCTCCCCGCTCCCGGCTGGTCCCTGTGCCCTTCGCAGCCTGTCCGCTCCGCACCCCCGCCCCGCGCCGGGGATCCCGGGGCCGAAGACCAGCGGGAGAAGGGAGCGGCCCGGAGGAGGCTGCGCGCGGCCGGCCACCTCACATCGCGCGGGTGCAAGGGCCGCCTGGAGCCGCAGAGCGCGCCGAGGAGGCGCGGAGCGGAAGCCCACGTCGCCGAGCCCACGACACGTCGGGGGTTGCAGCGGAGCCCGCCGCCCGCGTAGGTAGGACACGCACACAGCCGCGGGCAGCAGCCTAGGGGTCGGCAGAGTGGCCTGCAGCGAGGCGGCGAGGTCGAGGGACTCTCCCTCCAACATGGCAACAGCCAAGGTGCAACAATGGAGCGCCTCGGCTGCCCGGCGACTGGCTGAGCGGCGGACGCCGGTTGAACCGAGCTCCAGCCCGTGGCTGCCAGCAGGTTGCTCAACCTTACCCGTCGGCGGGCGCGCCTGCAGCTCGGGGCCTTCTGGCCCCGCACCCCCACTCCACCCTTTCCCTCTGAACACAGTTCCTGGCTCCTGGCTGCAGGGCCATCTGAACCAACCAATAGCTTGGGGGGTTGTTTGTTTGTTTGTTTAAGATGAGAAATAAAAGGCAAAACCTGTCCCAGAGTGGAGGTGATGGGGTGGTGCCTTCTGTTCAGTGGGTGAAAAGTCAGCTTCTGTGTGTATTTTTTTAGCCAGGCGGAGGATAGAATTGGCTTCTCCCTTATAAGGATACTGCAGCAAAGGGAGGCTGGAAGCTGGAAGAGGGAGAGGGACCCTCGGGCCTGAGTGCCCTGGCCCTGCCCATAAACGCTGCTCCCCTGGCCTGTACTTGTAGCTCCTTTTCAATTCCCAACAGCTGTGGCTTTGATGGGGGGGCCGCAATCACAGCAGGAGGCCAAGGTGGGGTGGGGTGGGGAGCCCAGGGGCTAGGCAGTCTCCTGGGTTGTGGAAAGAGGTTACCAAACGTACGAGGTTAGTGTGTGTGTGTGTGTGTGTGTGTGTGTGTGTATGTGTACAAGTGTGCAAGTGAGATCTGCCATTGCTCTTGCCCCTTCAAGTCAGCTAGCTTCTCACCTTCCATCTCCACCCTCTTTTAGGGTCTTTGTAGCTTCCCTGCCCTTGTCCCACCAGTCATGCCTGGGATGGAATCTCTATTGTCTCTGCCTGCCCTGTTGTTTTTTTCTCAACTCAGTTGGGGAGTTCTGTACTCCGGGCTGGCAGTCCCAGGAAAGCACCAGAGATTCTTTACCACAGCTCCCACAGCTCCCAGAAGCGGGCCAGCGCCGCCCCTGCTTCTTTTTCTAAACTACCTGACTATCTGGGATATGGCCAAGCAGATGTAAGCAATTTGCACTGAATTCCAGCCCTCGACCAGTTCTGAATGAAAACTTAACTCTATTGCTCACTGTCCTTGGAAGGATATTAGGAAGAGAAATGGCCTAGGGGGTGACAACTCTGACCCCACAATGCTCTTCCTTTCCGCCACTGCAGCTGCAGATCGCAGAGCAGAGGCAATGAATCTTTGGAGTCACAGCTCCTCCAGAGCCTGGCGGTCCCATCTGGGGTTGTGTCCATGGAAAAATTAAGTCGAGGCACATTTTATAGCTCTGCCTGGCAGCCAGTGTCTGAGGAGATGGTGGCTCTGAGCTGGAGCCCTGGACCCAGGCTGTGGCTGCTTCTCTTTTGGCTTTTTGAGTGAGCCCAAGGTTTGATTTCCATGGCTCTGCACTTACTGCTGAGTGTGTGTGTGTGTGTGTGTGTGTGGTGAATGCGATCAAGCTCTCAGGCCCGGCCAGCAGGCAGCTTGTTCATTTTTCTTCCCTCTGGGAGCTGAGTGAGGAGCACGCCCCAGGAGGCATGCTGGGGTGAGAAGTGTCAGTTTATCTGACGCCCTGGGCATTTTTCTGGGTTGCTCCTTTGGGCTTCCCTAGCAGTCCTTGCTATCACCTCGTTGTGTTCTGACGAACACTCCATACCCATGGTGCCCATGCTCTTCTCTTTGGTGCCCCCCCCAACCTAGGCCTGGTGCTTTGCAGGTGTCTCGTGTCTGTGGTCCTTCAGCCTAGACAGTCATGAGGGCCAGCAGGGACAATAATGAGGGGAGTGGGTCTCTGTTCCCTTTGGGTGTTTGCAGCTTCTCATAAACTTCAAGCTCCTTGTGTTCCTGTCACATCTGTATACATGGACAACATAAGGTGAGAGGCAGAGAAAACGGTGTCTTGAGGCCCGGGTTGGAGCCTGAGTGTGACTTGCTTCCCAGCTGTGTGAGCATGGGCAGTGTGTGCACCTGTCTGTTTGCATATTTGTAAAATGGGGGGAAAGTATAGGTGGCTTATAGGTTCTTTTTTTTTTTTGGTACTGGGAATCGAACTCAGGACCTTGCACTTGCCAGGCAGGCGCTGTGCCACTGAGCTATATCCCTGGCCCAGCTCATATGTTCTTTTATGGATAAACTACACTACTTATCATAATGAAGTGAATAAAATTGTATATGCAGAAGCACTCTGGAAAGCGCAGAGTGCTATACAAATGTTGGTTGTTCATCCTGGGTTTAGTATCCATCATAAAGGAGGGAGAGCAGTCAGGGGTGTGGATGGGGAGGGGAAAGGAGGCTGAGGAATAGGGAGTGTTCCAGATCTTTCCTCTATGGCTAAGGGAACAGTGATGTCACAGCGTGAAGGCAGTTATTCCTTAGGTATTTCTCTTTAAATAGAGTAGGCCAGATGAGAACTGGGAAAGAATGATTGTTTAATATTTGTAGAGAAGTGGGGAGGGACAAACACTTTCCAAAGGCTGGTTACTCCTATAGACGGGGTACTGCTGAGCTGGCAGATATTATAATAGCTAACACTGACTGACATCAGCCAGCGAGTAAATGACAGAGATGGGATTTGAAGTAAGCAATCTTACTGCATACCCTGGGCTCATAACCTCCATGCCACTACCAGAGATATTGGGTCTTAGGAGAACAGAAAGGAGTAGCAGGCTTGCAGAATTCATTTATACAGGATTCCTTGAATGCCCATAAGAGACTGGGACCTCCCTTAGATAATAAATTTCCCAAGGACAGGGCCCCAGGAGGATAAGTTTGCTCCAGCTACCCTTCCTCCCCAGTGCAGCCAGGTAAATGCCTTCTTAATTCCCAAATGTTTGAGGATCAAGGTACATACGTGAGAATCCCATGGGCTCCTCCCTTACCTACTTTTCCATGCTTTTAAAATTTCTGTCTCTACTTTTCATGAGAAAAGACTTAGGATAATCAGATCAAATCATTTTGCCACCTTCTGGGCAACTATGATAGGAGATTTGGGACATGGAGGGCCCTGGGAAAATTAAGACAGATTTTCTGTTTTGGTATTTTCATATCTGCTTTATTTTGCATCTGCTTTTACAAAATGAAACTTGAGGGATACTTCTTGCATTTCCTGTGGTCACATGAAGCATTAGAACTGGAAGGGATCTTGGAGGTGACCCCCTTGAGAAAGAAGTGGCTCTCCCGAGATTACATGGTTACTAGCAGTGCTGGAGCTTGGTGCTCGCTGCACAGATCGCAGTAGGACAAACGAAAGGCCCTGTTCCACAGCATTTCCAGTCTTGTGGTTTCCGTCAGTGGCTTCCTTGTTGGGAAATTCTCTTCTTCAATCCGAACCTCAGGTCTGCACTGTGGTTAAGACGTCTGCGGACTCTAGCGATTCCCTCCTTCCCTTCTGGAGAATCCCTGTAGGGAGCTTCACCTAGCGTCATGTTTCAGAGAGAAGTCAAACATTCTCCTCTTCGGAAACTGCTATCCTCCCATCTTACCTATTGCTCCTGTGCTACACCTTCTTCAAAACATAGCTTAACCCCTTTTCTGCTGGGCCTTCCTCTTTACGCTAGCCAGGCTTACTCTCTAGAGACTAAGCATTGTTGTCCCAGCAGATTTCTCTTTGACATTGGCTTCTTTTCTTAATTTTTACTTTTATTGGTACATGTTTGCAGTACACAGTGATTCTGTTCCCCGTGGGGAGTTGGTCTGTGTGCATAACACATCTTTTTTCATCCCCTTACCCTCTCTCTATCTCTTGGTCCCCTTCCCTTTTGTAAAAGACCTATATTTATATTTCCTATCATCTATCTTTTATTTTGCTCTTTATTTATATTTGGGTTTCTCATATGGGAGAAACCATGCAATATTTAAGTTTGTGTCTGTGATTTATTTCACTTAATATTATGGTCTCTAGGTGTATCTATTATCCTATAAGTGACTCAAGTTTATCCTTTTTTATGGCAGAACAGTACTCCATTATGTGTAAATGCCACAGTTACTTTATCCATTCTTCTGTTGATGGGTATATAAGCTGATTCCAAGATTTAACTGTTATGAGTTGTGCTGCTATAAACATGGGTATGACTGTATCAGTGTAATATGATGTCTTTAACTCTGTCAGGAAGATACCTAGAAGGGTAATAGTTGGATCAAATGGAATTCCTATTTTTAGATTTCTGAGGAATCTATACTAATTTCCATAGTGGTTGAACTAGTTTACACTCCCACCAACAACATAGAAGGGTTCCTTTTTCCCCACAGCCTCACCAGCATTTGTTATTATTTCATCTCTTGATTATGAGTAAGGTAGAATCTTGGTGGTGTTTTAATTTGCATTTCTCTAGTGGCCGGGGAAGTTGAACATCTTTTCATGTATTTCTTCTGGAAAGTGTCTGTTCATTTCAGTTGCTGCTTTTCTTCTTGGCGGTTCTTCCTTCTGTGCTTTGTTCCGGTGTCTGTCTCCGGCCCTGTGAGGCCTGTCCTGGAGGTTACATCCTACTTCATCTCCTTTTCCCTGTCTGAGAGCTACGCCATACATGTGCTTCATTCCTCGTCCCCCCAGCCTGGCTAAGCCCTCCAACCAGGAATAAGCTTAGCTAGGAGGAGTCTTTCCAGCCGGTCTGTCTGTCTGTCCCCCTTTCCTACTCACTAGTTGGTATCCTTTGCTGTAAAGCAGGAGGCATTAGGGTGAGGGAAAGAGAATAGAGGGCCAAAGAGATTCTATTTTGAAACGCTACAGTTTGCTTTGCCTGGTGGAAGGGAGGCAGGAGTGCTTGTCTCGGTTCACAGCTAACCTCGACCCAGGTAACAGTAGTGATAGATCTTTCAACTGTTGACATCTCCCATGAGCTCTGCTGCTCTGAAAGCAGAGCAGCTGTCACATTCCCGAGTTCTCAGGCAGTTATATCTTCCAGAGGGTAAGAAAATGAAAGTGAGTAGGAACAGCGAATGTGAAAGAAGGCAAAGAACACTGTAGCCAGGGTGTCAGATTTCCACTCGAGGCCCTCAGAAGGCAGGTTTGTTTTATTTTATTTTTTGTATTGGGCATTGAACCCAGGGCCTTTACACCTAGCTAAGTCCACAGCCCCCCAACCCTACCCCTTTTTTATTCTTTATTTTGTGACGGGGTCTCACTAAGTCATTAAGTTGCTCAGGCTGGGTTTGAACTTGCAGTTCTCCTGCCTCAGCCTTCCTGAGTGCTGGGATTCACGCATGCATTACCACACCTGGCTAAAGAAAGCAGATTTTTTTTTTTAATCGAGAAAAAATAGGTATCACATAAATGTGTGCAATTATGATTTATCAATAAAAATTTAAAAATTTAAATGTTAAATTCCATTAAGAAAAAAGAGAAAGAAATGGGGATGAGGGCCAGGCGTGGCGGCACATGCCTGTAATCCCAGCTCTTGGGAGGCTGAGGCAGGAGGTTTCCCATGAGTTGGAGGCCAGCCTGAACTACATAGCAAGACTGTCCCAAAAAGGGGGAGGAAAAAAAAAAAAAGGTAAGGGGAAAAAAAGGAAGGAAAATGAAGTGAGAGAAAAGATATAGTTCCTTGACAAGAAGCTTTGAAATACAGAATGGTTCCAAAGAGTTGGAATTCTCAGACATATGCTTTGACTCTGCTGTTGCAGATGATCCCGACAAACAAGGCAAATATGGACGTCCTTGGGCAAGGTCAGGTGCTTACAGCGGGAAGAGTACATGATGAAAAGTAGTCAGACTGAGTGTCCAGCTGTAGCGTTCTGAACATTATCTAAATTTTCTCTTCAACCCCCAAACCCGAGAGGAAATGGATGATGATGAAATTGTCTCTTCCTCTTTATGAATGGGAAAAAAGGAGGTTTTCCCATTCATAGCAAGGTTAAGAAACATGCCCAAGGTTATACGAATTAGAGAAGATCCTAAATTGGGTTGTTTTCTTTGTTTCTTTTGGTTTTGGCCACCCTCCCCCCAGTGCTGGGATTGGAATCCAGGGCCTCAGGCATGGTAGACGTGGGCTCTACCTCTGAGCCACACCCTCAGCCCTAGAGCCCAAATTCGAGTCTAAGAAACCTATGTTTTTTCTTTTGTATGAAAGGGACCTGAGCGATAAAAATATCCAGGAAGCCCAAGTCCTGAATGAGATTGTCTGTCCCCAAGAGTCAAGTAACAATAGAAGGGGCTCTGAAAGTCATCTCTGGGACAGGATGTGATCACAAAGGGTTAAGTCTGTCAGATAATGGTTTTTGTTTTTTGTTTTTTTGAGACAGGGTTTCACTTTGCAGTTCAGGCTGGCCTTGAACTCTCAGTGATCCTCCTGCCTCAGCTTCTTGAGTGCTGGGATTACAGGCATGCGCCACCATGCCACCACACTTGGCTTGTCAGATAATGTTAAAAAGGAATGCATTTATTGATTTATTTATTCAACAGAGTTTACAGTTTAGCTTCATTCAGCCATTAGGCATTTGAATGCGTGCTGATACCCTTCTCAGCGTGCAATGGTGGAGACAGGTAAGGCCCCTGTCCTGGTGGAGTTTATGTTCAGAGAAGGTTTAGTGCACTGCGCCTACAGTAAACCAGTCTTCTCTGCTTTACTGGTGGAGTTTCTACACTGGTAGACAGATCCCAGAGAATTACTTGGAGATACAATCTGCTTGAACTCAAGGAAAGTTTGAGAGGGACCTTTGCAATATTCCTGTGAATAACAGAGTATGGAAAGAAAAGGCTGGTTAAGTTTTCATTCAACAAAAATATCTTCAGTGCCTATTCACGTCCATTCATGTAGTCGTGTGTTCATTCTTTGAATGAGGGGCAATGTAAGTTCAGCAGAAGGGTACAGTGTGGCTGTGGAACCAGGTATCTGGGCTCATAGCCCCCCACCCCCACCCCACCCCGTTACAAGCTGCATGGCCTTGGGAAAGTCACTTAGTTTATCTGTGCTTCAGGGCTGGGGATGTAGCTCAGTAGTCAAACAGTTGCCTAGCATGCAGGAGGCCCTGGGTTTTATCTCCAGCCACACACACACATACACACACACACGTTACCTGTGCTTCAGTTTTCCTATAGGTAAGATAGAGGAAATGATAGTATGGGGGGAATTTGTTAAAATGAGGTGAGTTAGTTCATGAACTACTTAGAGCAGTGGCTCATTCATGTAAGTAGAGGCTGATGGTGGCTAGGATTCTTTTCTCATCCCTCCATAGCAAGTTAATGCTCACTTTAGGGATACGACATTGAATCCAGTGTGGTCCCTGACCTTGAGGGAACAACACTGTCCCCGCTCCCCAAATTAAGTGAATGGGCGAGTTTCTTCATGGAAGTAGGTAATGAGAGGGTTATTGTGTGGTGCTCTGAGAGTATAATCTAGGCAAGCATCTAATCGACACGTAGAAACTAGGACCAGAGAATGGAAGACTTCAGAGGTCTGTAAATGCTATGGGGGGACTACCTGGAAAGATACATTATAATTTTGACATCAGCACCTCCGTCCTGCATTGGGAGGTGCTGGTCAGACCTCTCTCAGAGCGCAGTGCTTAATAGTTGGGTACTGAGATTCGCCTCGTGTGAAACGCTGCCGGGCTGGGCGCAGGCTCAGTGGTAGAGCACCTACCTGGATCCACCCTGCTCCCGCCTCTGCTGCTAACCAGCTGAGTGAATGAATGAGACAGAGTGAATGAAACTGAAACAGAAAGGTCATTTCACTTCCCCTGTAGTCATTGGTTCTCTTATCTTCCAAACTATGTTTCGTTTTTCATTTCGATTTTTTGTCTTTTTATATGCATGTTTTCTTTGTTTTTGGTTTTGGGTTTTTTGGTGCTGGATATTGAACCCAAGGGTGCTTGGGGTGTGTGTTTGTGTGTGTGTGTGTGTGTTTCGAGTGGCCTGGGGGTGTTCTGGAGTGTGGAAGGGAGAGCATGGGAGTGTTCCAGAATATTTGCCAACAACAATGTGAACTTTCCGTCAGATGTGATGTGCCTGGGTTTCTGTGGCAAGATGGGGAAAAGATTTTGAATTTTGGGCTCACACTAGATTCAGTTTAATTCTTGATTCTATCATTTCCAGGTTGTGTGACCTTGGGGAAATTACTCAATCCCTTTCCTGTTTTCTAGTTTCCTCATCCATAAAATAAGGATAATAATACCCTTATTTAAGGATTGTCGTGACGATTAAATAAAACAATACCTGGCACAAAATTCCAGAGGAAGCAAAAGGCCTGTTTCCTCCCATTTCTGTGGTGGTCATGTCCATTGAGCCTCCTCCCTCCTGTCTCCCACCTTCTCCGCCTCTCTGCACTGACCTCTCCACGGTCCTCGGTCATCGCAGTGGGTACATCTCTGGAGCTACTCATTTGCAGACTTTGGAATGGCATTGACATATGCTGTAAACTTGTGTCAGCCCAGCTCCTGTGGATTATTGGCTCCGGCGCGTGTGCTCATACAGTTACACCCTGGCTATGCTCATCCAGCTGCAAGTGATGTCAGCTTCTCCCTGCTGAGAAAGGCCCTCGCCTGTGGCTGCCCTGGGAGACCCTGGGTGAGGGTCACACGTGCGAGAGCACCATGAAGAAGTGAATGTGAGTGGAATGTGAGTGTGCTGTGCTGTGCCGTGCCAGGTGGTGCCCCTCTGCTGAGTGTCCCCCTTGCAGAGTGTGGACCTGGGCTCTGTCTTTAGGGAGACGTCTGTCTCCCTTGGGACCTTCCTGTGCAACCTGTGGGACAGGAGTTTGGAGAAAGGCACTCGGGCCTGTACAAAGCAACGGTAAAATGATTGATGCGTTCCTTCCTTGCTCTTCCCCACCCACTGTCCAAAGTCACTTTCTTTGAAAATCTTTGTGACCTGTCTATGGGAAGAGATACAAAACAGTCGCTTTAACACCATCTTAGGCAAAGATGTTAGCTTTTGTTCCCCAGACATCAGGGCCACCATTTAAGTTATGGAGACACACACCCCGGGGTGTTAAGGAGGCACTAGAGAAAGATACTGAGGAGAGATTACAAGGGGTAAGAGAGGAGGCTGCCAAGGAGCTTGGAGAGGGAAGGAAAGAGAAGGAGGAAAAGCAGCAGGGGAAGTGGAAGGCATGTCCAGCACCCAGTGATTGCCAGGCTCTGAGGCCCTAAGATCCCAGTGTGAATGGGAACCAGGGCACAGGCAGGCCCTTCCCAGATGTTTGTGCAGACAAGTGGGGCTGAGAAGAAACTGAAACCTGACAGTCCTGGCCGGGACCCCCTGTGGCCTGCTCCCTCCTCAGTCTCCTACCTGTGGACCCTGAGTTGGGTTCCTCCATTGTCCTGGGTAAAGTAGAATCCTTGGTCCATCCTCTGGTTCCATGTCCTCAGCTGAATTGGAACAGGATACCCTTCTGGCTGGTACCAGGGACAGTGAAGGATTCTATCTGGGAAACTGCATGGTCCTGGGGGAAGGATCAGGTGGGGCTGAGAATGGCCAAGGCCAGGGTTGGCGAGATCAGTAACTCCAAGCTGCCTGGTAGGCAGCGTTGGGGTGCCATTCTCCAGAGAGGCTAGGGGTTCCTGGGCCCAGGAGCCAGACCAGGGAGGCCTACAGTAGAAATCCATCACCTCCCTCTTGCAGGGACATTTCCAGGGCCTGTTGAGGTGGGCACCCCCCTCTTCAGACTCTGTTTTTTGAATGCAAATGTTTCTGGGAGGGACTCACACCTTGGCCTCTGACACCCTGGTGTAAATTAGTGTCAGATGTCTGGTGGTGTTGTGTTTTTATGTTTTTTTCTGGACTGAAGTATGGGCCTGCTTGCAAGCTGATTCCCCTTTCCTTGCTAACCCAGATCTGGGAGCCTCCTGATTCCTCCCAGCCTTCTTGACTTAGGAAATCTGCGCCTGGGGGCATTTAGGAAAAGGCCCTGTTGGGGCTCTTGTCTGAGTCTCCCTCCTTGGCATTCTCTCTACCTGGGTGCTCTCCTGGCTGCTGAGATTGCCCTAGCAGGTGTGCCAGAGGGCACAGAAGAAGGGCGTGCTTGGAGAAAGGCCCGAGTTGTCCCTGGAGCTGGAAGGTCCTGTTACCTTCATCTTTTGGGTTCAAACTTCTGTTTAATTTTCTCAGGCATCTTTGCCAGTGATACTAAATACAGTGGACCCTCGAGTTATGACCAGTCTGACATACGAACAATTTGGGTTATGACTGGAACTTAAGTTTTAACTTACGACCAAAGTCTTGAGTTATGACCTGAATGCTGCCGGCTTGTGCTTCCAGATGGTCTCAGATACAGATTTGACCCTTACAGAGTTCTGGAAGGAACATTACAACCTCCTTTCCTGTGTGGGGTTAGTTGAGAAATCCTGGGCCAATGTCTCTCTAAGGACTCGGAGGTCTGCCTGTATACAGGAGAGAGACTTTGAAGGCTGTGTAGAGGACCCGAGCCTTCAATGGACAATCTGAGTTACAACCAGCCCTCGAAACGAGTTGAGTTCATAAGTCAAGGTCCACTGTATATGACATCTTGTGGTCTGGGGCAACTTTTTCTCTTGAGAGTGTGTGGTTGTGTGTGTGGGTGTAGGGGGTGCTGGAAGGTGGGGGCATGGGGATATGGAAAGATGAAGGGGATATTGTGTGTGAAGGTAGGGGGGTGGGGAAGATAGAAGGGGTGTACAGGTGTGGGAAGGTGTAGGGGGTGTGGGGTGTGGGGAGGTATGTGTGAGGTATGGGGTGTGGGAAGATGGAGGGAATATAGGGTGTATGAGAAGATGGAGGGGGCGTGGGGGTGTGGGGTTGAGATTGTGTAGGGATTGTGGGGTGGTGTGAGGGGTGTGGGGTAAGCATGGAGTCGGGAGAGGTGAAAGGAGTGTGTGTAGGGTCGGAAAGGTGTGGATGTGTGTGGGTGGTGTGTGTGGGAAGAGGTAGGGGTGTTTGGAGGGCCTGCTCAGTTTATGTGATTCCCATGGTGTGAGTCCCTGAGAATGACTGTAGTCTATCAAGGATTATCTCTGGGGAGTTGCATTAATTGAAGATGATCTGCTCTGTGATTGGACCACATGTCTACATTGCTGTTTTCAGCATGCTGTGGTGGCAGAGGGACAATGGGCAGGGCTTGGGGACACATGGTGCTGAGCTTGCCTCTGGCCTGGGGTGGGGGCTGGTCCTCAGCGGTTCCCAGGGACGACTGGCTGGGCCCTCTCTCTCTCTCCCTTTTTCTGCTTGACTTCCTTTGGCCCTCCTCAGAGCCTGGCAGGTGGCAGTCAGCTGCCAGCAGCCCACCACTCACACAACTTGCCTCTGCCCACCAGGCTTCGGGCCCGCCTCCTCCACTTTGAGTGCGTGATCCTTCTGGGTGTCACCCCTCGGTCTCAGGGCACTGGCACCACTGTACTGAGTGTGTGCACATTGTGGAGAGAGAGCACAGGACTGGGCCCGAGATCACCACCATGGTAGCCTCCCCAACATGGCTCTTTCCCAACTTTGCAGCGGCTCTGGTGTGAGACCCGGGACAAAGTCCCTTAAATTTAGTGGGCTTCACTCTCCTCGTCTGTAACAGAAAGGAGGGCTCTGTCATCGAGAAGAGAACCTTTCCAGGTGTCTGAGAAAGGTGCAGCCAGAGAACACTCAAGATAATTTAATGAATTGGAGATACTTGCTAAAAAAACAAAGAGTTGGCCCCAGCAGAGCTGTCTTCCAGAGGATGTTCTTGCTGGCATTTGTCAGCACCCTCTGGCTAGTCCCATACCTTTGCAGTTACCCTGCCATCCACCACCGGCCCTGTGCCCAGGGGTTGGACCCTAATTTGACACACCCCTCAGCACTGCCTCCTCACTCTTGGCAGACACCCAGCCAGCGTGTGAAGACTCAGGGAGTCACCATGAGGCCAATTCCACACTGCCTCTCATTGCTTCCCTCCGGCAAGTCCTCCAGGCAGAGCACGGCCTTGTGGGTCTGTTCTGCTCTCACTTTGCTGCCCTGGCAGGAGAGAAATAGCTGTGACCTGCTTTATGGACTCTTTCCCCAGCTGCCTCCTTCTGGGAGTTTCCCCCGCCCATGTAGGAATCCCGGAGAACTAGATTCCACAGGGCAAGAGCCAGGGAAGCTGAAGCTAGATCGGAGGTAACAGGTGATAGTCTGGACCTTGCAGAGGCCTTGGTTTGCAGGGTGTGTCGAAGCCAAGCTGAGGATGAGGATGGCAGATAGGAGTGAGGGCCACTGAAAGCTGCTGCATCTCGACTCTCACAGTACCAGTTTTCGGTGTCTTCCTTCAGAGGGGGCCTCAGCTTCTGGACTGCACAGCACCTTCAGAGAAACTAAGGTCCTGTGTTGTTGCTGTTTGGAAATGTGTGGTGGTTTTCAGATTTGGGACGAGCTGCTGTGAAAGTTGCATGTGATAAGACTCAGGGGTCCCCTGTGCTGGAGGCCACAGTTAGTAAGGGGAGATCATCTGGGACCTTCTCTTGCTTGTCCTCTCTGCCACCCTGCCCTGCCACCTTTCCCGGGGGGAAGAGGAAGCAGAAGGAGTCCTTCCTAACTCTCATGCTCCTCAGAGGGTAGCTGGGGCTGAACGAAGGAGAAAAAAGGCTGATTCTTGGGGCTACTGTGGGTGAGGCAAGATGGGGAGGAGAAAGCAGGAGGAGCGGACCAGACAGAGGTGATGTGGCTGCGCTGGCTCCTGGGATGATTCCTGGGTTAGGAAACTAGACGCTGCCAAGACTTTTCTGTCCGCCTTTGCCAGACGTTCCATTGAGCTGATTGCCAGCTCCCGATTCCTGGCCTTGTGATCTGAATTGCCAGCTATGGAGGGAACGTTTCGAGAGGAGCCACGAGCTGCCTCACCTCCTCCCTCTTCTCTGTCCTCATGCTCAGAGCCCGGAGGCTGCAGGGTGTGTGGTGGGAGCTGTGAGCTCCGTGGCTTCCACGTGTGCCTGTGGATAGAACCAATTGTGAAAATAGTTTCTGAGCTGGGATGGGGGTTCTGAAGCTCTGAATCAAAGCCAGCAGTTCCCCAGACTCCTAACCGCCCCCCTCGCTTCTCTAGGGCCCAGAAAGGCCTTTATTAAACCAGTGTACATACTTTGGCTTCAAATTAGTGGAGAATCCCGCATATACCCAGGGAATAGAAGGATGGAGAGTAAGTCCAGGTAGGAAACAATGTACCATGGGGCTGCTGAAATTTGGCAAAGAGGATGCTGGGAGGGGGATGTATGAGTGGGAAGAAAACAGCAGCAGTTTTCCATGTCCTCACATTTGGAACTAAGTAGGAGCCGCACAGAGGGAACATAGGCTAGATGAGAGAAAGACTTTGTTGGTACATGTGATTCAGTAATGGGCTGATATCAGAGAGGTATCCAGAGCTCTGTGGAACCTGTGGGCTTTCCATAAGGGCCCTGGGATGAGATGCACGGCTGTTAGAGGCAGGGAGCTAGCCTATCTGACCGTGATCTACTTCCTGCTGCAGGGCGTGTAGGTGTTCCCTGTTGGAGCTGAAGTGGGGGAAGGACAGGTGGAGCAGGGCAGCAGGTGTGTGGCGTGAGATGTGGGGCGTAGGTTCCTGGCTGTAAACCAGGGGATCTGGGGTGTGGATATTATAGGATGGATAGAGGCAGAAGTCCTTTCCGAAGAGAAAAGTCTGGAAGCCACACAGTTAAGACTCTATGACCTCCAACACTTGCACCCTATCTGTCCTGAGAGACTGTCCCTTCCTAGGGTGGTCTGAATTCTCTTCCCTGAGTAAAAACTACTAAAGGTTGGGATGCCCACGGCCCTGGGCACTTGAGACTTTGTATATTTTTCACCGTCTTGCTTGAGAGCTCTCCATTTCCCCTGTGCAGCAGAGGTGGGCCAAGACATGCAGCATCTCCCTGCTTTATGCTCGGAGAGAGGATTGAGCTATTTATGGATATGTCTATCACCTCTGCTCGATTGTAAGCTCCCTAGAATTGTGCCGCAGTTATCTCTGCACTTCTAGTATTCAGATATGCTGGTACCCAACACCCGCTGGGATCCAATTCTGCGGCTCAGGATGTGGGCTGATGACCCAGACTCTTTATATTCCCCTAGTGCTCCTGAGCAGAGCCATGCTGATATGGTTGGTGCCCAACAGCAGGCAGCCTCTCTGCCCGTGGGACGTACCAGCCCACCATGGGGTCTGAACAGAGCCAGCTCCACAGGAGGGAGGGCCCTCTCCCTTCTCTCCACCCGTGACTCTGAACCATTGTATGGTTCTGCCCTGACCCTGTTTCCTCCCTGCCAGCCCCTGGCCATCTGTGGGCAGCTGTGGGTGGACTGAGTTTGGTGCCTGGTGCTGCTTGCACCCTGGCACTGACCTGCTCAGCCATAAGCATGTCCTCTTCTTCCCCAGCTGACTGCCTAGTGCTTTCTGGGGTCTCTTTCTTCAGTTCCTTCTTGTCTTCCTGAGAGTTCTAAAACCCTGGTCTGTGGAGTCAAACCTGGCTGCACATGCAAATCACTTGAGCGGCTGAATCAGAACATCCAGGGGAGGGGCCAGGAATTTCTGTGTCTGAAAACCTTCCCAGATGACAATTACAGTCATCGAGTGTGAACTCTGGAGCATGTTATTATGTCAACATTAAATTTTGTGGGTGTGTTTATATAGGAAAATATCCTAGTTCTTATGGGATTCAGGCTGAAGAGTTTAGAGGCAAAGTGCAGCTTACTGTCAAATGATTAGGCAGAAGAGAGCACAAATTAGTGCATGCAGGTGTGGAAAGGAAACTGGCTGTAACTGACCTTTCCTGTTTCCGTCTGCTCTCTGAGAAGTGGATACTGGGAGAGAACACACACAGACACACTAGAGTACACAACTCCAGGGAGTGCCGCTCACTTGGTTTCTTTGCTGTGGTCAGGGGGTGTCATTTACATAGAATGCAGTGTGTGGGCTGCTCCTTGGAGGTGTATGACAGAGCAGTGCTCCCCCAGCCAGCTCTTCCTGGATGGGCTGCGGGGTACCAAAGATACAGGCCCTCACAAGGTGCTGGGGATGGAACCCAGGGCCTCTCTCATGCCAGGCAAATGCTCTACCGCTGAGGGACTACTTGCTTTTTCACAGAAGCCCTAGTAGCCCTTGGTCTCTGGATTTCCCCTGTGCCTAACCGCCGCTTTCTGAACCCTCACTTCATTTTGGAGGTGGCTCTTCTGACCGTGCAGGGGATGCATTTGTCCTGTCTCCTCACCATAGCTCATCTCTCAGCATCAGGCTGAGTGAGTGCTGAGTCTTTTTGGAAGGAGCGACTGCCAGGTTGGCCCCAGGCATAAGATCTGTCAGTGGGCTGGGCTTCCTTCCCTGCGTGACTGCGCTGGTCCAGTGGTGTCCTCTGGCCCAGAACCAGGGGGCTGGTAGTTATAGAGGGGTACTTTGTCTTTCCTCGGTCTGAATTCCAGTCTGGGAAAAGCCTCAGGACCAGGCCTGATTGGACCACCCTCCCGCCTTTCCTTCTATTTCCTGGAACTTTGGAGTCCTCTGAGAAATTTCATTTTGGGGAATCTGTAGGTCTGAATCAGAAACTGTTAGAGCCAGAAGGCACTTTGTGTGGTTTTCCTGCCCATCCCATGCACCTGGCTTAAAAATGCCCCATCCAGGGGCCGGTGAGATGGCTCAGCGGTGTAAGTGACTGCCTGGCAAGCGCGAGGGCCTGAATTTGACTTCCGGAACCCACATACGAAAAAAGGGCCGGTGATATTGCTCAGCAGCACGGGCGCCTGCTGGCGCACGAGGTCCTGAGGTCGACTCCGATACCCACACACACACAAAAAAATGCCCCATCCAGCCCAGTTTATTTGGAACCCAACCCTGTGTTTCAAGGACCCTAAGGAAGGACATCGCCTGTGTCCTTGTCACCTGGTTTCCATGTCTAAACATTTCTCACTGCCAGAAAGCTTGGCCCTTACATTGATTCAAATATATGCTTTTCAGTGGACATGAGGTGAGTTTGGAACTTGAGCTTAGTGGGGTGACAGGTCCATAAACATGTCATTTTGATGAATATATGTTAAGGCTGTGTTTGAGATAGGTGCAGTGGCCATTGGGAGCAGAGAGAAGGGGTCTGATCTAGGGGTTCAGAGGAGGATTTCTGCAAAACACAGCATCTGAGCAAAGTCTCAGGAGGGCTTGAGGGAGAGACACACAAACAATAGGGCTGGGAAGGGGTGCCCAGGAGAAGGAAGCCCTGGAAGCAAGTCACAGAGGTATCAAATACAGGTAATGAATGCTTGGAGGTAGAGGGAGATGGGGGATGCTGATAAAGGCCTTGTAGAGGAGTTATTAAGAAGGCTTTGAAGGGTTTTAAGCAGAAAATGAGATAATCAAATTTAAACCTTAGAAAGAGCCCTCTGGCTGCTCTGCAGAGAAAGCCTTTCCCTCTGAAGAGGGAAAGATCGGTGGGTGGAAGGGCTATGGAAGGGCTATGGAAGGGCCATGGTCCTGACCCAAATGAGGGGAGATAGGGACTTGAATTAGGACAGCAGTAGTTAGGATAGAAGGAAGGACTAGCTTTGGGAGGTATCAAAGAGGGAATGTGGGCAGGCCTTGGCGATTTGATGTGGGGTGAAAGGAGGGAAGATGCTAGGATGACTGAGGGCCAGGAGGGAAGAAAGAAGGCAATGGCGGTTTTGTCCATTTGGACTGTGAGATATGGCGGGTATATGAATTTGAAGGAGCGATGCACATCTGGAGTCATGTGACATCTGGAGTCATCATGTGAGTGGTACAGAGAGGAGACAAGAGTAGAGACGGTCAGGCACAAGGTAGAGAGCAAACAGAGGGCTGAGGATGGATGCCTGAGCCAACACCAGCATTTCAGCGTGGACAAAGGAAGAGGAGGACAGGTAGGGGTGGAGAACAAGAAAGAAAATAATGTCATAAAACCAGGGGGCAGAGGGTGGAGGCTGGTGCAATAGTGACATCTGGCCGGGGGGAAATTGTCTCCTGAGTTGGGCAGCCCTGGCATTGTTGCTGAAGCGGTTTTAGTGGGATGTTGGGGCAGATGCTGGATTCCAGTGAGTTAAAGGAACGTGGGGAAGGGGGAGTTTGGGAAAGGGGGGTGTCGTCTACTCTCTCATAGAGCTGGGCTGGGCTCAGAAGGGAAGGAAGAGGAGAGAGGACAAAATGTCAAGGGAAGGTATTTAGGGTGTAGGTTTTATTTTATTTTTAAGGCTGAAAGAGGTGTGTTTGTGTGCTGAAGAGTGAAACCAAGTTAAGGAGAAGAGGTTGAAGATACAGGCAAGGCAAATCCATGCAACAGTATCCCAGAGGAGATGAGTGGATGAGGTGTGGGTGCAAGAGGCTGTGCTGCCCCAGGAGATGGGCATCTGCTCTTCCCTGAGACCAAACAGAAGTAGTAGAGATAAGTTGGTGTTGGAAGAAAGGCAAGAAGTAGAGAAATTATTTCTGATTGCCTCAGTTCTTCTCCTCACAATGGCGCCCAACTAAGGCAAATCTTAACGTCCTGCTTATCCCAGCTCAGTGCTGAAAATACATATTCTGTGGATTAAAAGATTTAAACCCAGAGCTGGGCATGCTGGCACATGCCTGGAATCCCAGCACTTGGGAGGCTGAGGCAGGAAGATCAAAAGTTTGAGGCCAGCCTGGGCTACATAGTGAGACCCTGTCTCAACAGCCCCCAACCCAGCAAAAAAGACTTAAGCCCAGCCCCTCTTCGAGCATATGTTTCTAGTGTCTCCTATCTGTAAAGTACTAGGCAGGACTTCTTTCTCCTTTTCCTGGGATAGTTTCTCAGCTCTGAACAGCCAAGCTCTGCATATCTCCACATACACATTCAACTTCTTTGAATTTCAAGTAGCAAGACTCCCTCAGGCCTTCTGGGGATAAAAGGTGTCTAGAAGGAGCTGTGGGAGGGTAGAGAAACTCAGCTGGCACAGAAAGAGCCAAGAGGCTGGGCTTGGGCTGGTGCATCTTTGAGGACTTGTCTGCCAAGTGCAGTTGTTGAAAGGGACTTGGGTCTGGGCCTGGCAGATGCACTGAGGTCCTGCGAGGGCACCTCAGGTGAAGGGAGATGCTGTCCTAATTTATTTTGAATCAAATGGAACTTGCCACTCAAGGATCTATCTGGAGCTGAGGATAGTGGAGTATGCCTGTAACCCCAGCACTCTGGGAGGCTATGGCAGGAGGATCCCAAGTTCAAGCCCAGCCTGGGCAGTTTATCAACCCTGTCTCAAAATAAAAAAATTAAAAGAAGGGCTAGTGTGAAGATTCTGGGTTTAATTACCAGTAACAACAACAACACACAACTATCTGAACCTTTTTGGTGTTGGTGTTTTCAGGTTTGTAACTGTGAGGAATGACATGTTAGGCATGTTTGTTACCCCTCGGGGGAAGCGGTACAAGAGAATGAAGCACTTCTGATCCTCGTGTGTCGTTGTGGTCTCTGCTGCTGTGCCCAGGTTAGAAGTGACTACTGCACACTCAGCCTCTCCCAGTCTAACCCCACACACACACAGGTCTGTGGTCCTCAGCTGTGCTGCAAACTAGAATTTCCAGGGGAGTTTTTGAAAATACCACTGCCCTACCATGGACCAATGAAATCAGAATGTCCTGAGACTCTACAGGCGTGAGTCCTTTTAAAAAGTTCTGTATTCATAGCGCGCAGCTGGGAGGAGAGTCCCTGGCCCAGCTAACCTGGTCATTACATCCACTTTACGTGTCATGGCTTGGGAAGCAGAAGGCACTGATGTTGGCCCACACGGAGAGGGCTGCTCGTGGCTGAGGCGGCTGGCCCAGACCCCAGGCCCTGTCCGGCTTCCTAGGGGCCGGTGTGTTGGCGCCTGTGATCCTTCAGGCACTCTTGTCTCATCTGGTGGTGAACTTTGTTTTATTACACATATTGGTGTATTTGGGGAGGATCCTAGTGCAATTTGAGTAATTTAAAAGGTCTTGGGGCCGGTGAGATAGCTCAGCGGCATAAGTGCCTGCCTGGCAAGCACGAGGTCCTGAGTTCGACTCCTGGTACCCACTTATGAAAAAAGGGCCGGTGATATCGCTCAGCAGCACGGGCACCTGCTGGCAAGTGCAAGGTCCTGAGGTCGACCCCCGGTACCCACAAAATAATAAATAAATAAAAAATAAAGGGTCTTAATAAGGCCCTGTTGTACCTTTCATTTACAGCTTTATTAGTGTAATTGACATACGATCAACTGTACATATTTAAAATGTACAATTTGGTAAGTTTTGACAGATGAATGCACTGATGAAACAATCACTACAATTGGGATAATGAATATATTTATTCCTCACCCCTTAAAAGTTCCCTTATGCTCCTTTTTTAATCCTTCCCTCTTCCCACTCCGTCCCCAGACAGCCACAAACACTGATCTGCTTTTTGTAACTGTAGACCAATTTGCATTTTCTAGAATTTTGTATAAGTGGAATCATACGTATTTATACTCTTTTGTCTAGATTCTTTTAATTAGAGAATCACACTTTGTCTTCTTCTTTTTTTTTTTGGTCTTTTTGAGACAGGGTTTCACAATGCAGTTCAGGCTGGACTTGAACTCACTTTGTAGCCCAGGCTAGCCTCAAACTCACAGCAATCCTCCTGCCTCAGCCTCCTGAGTGCTGGGATTATTCGTTTCTTTCATTGCTGCTGAGTAGTATTCAATTGTAGATATGTGGACATATCACATTTTTAAAATCCATTTGCCTGTCAGTGGACATTTGGGTTATTTTCAGTTTGGGTTGTTACAAATGAAACTTCTGGGAATATTTGTGTACAAGTCTATATGGACTAATGCTTTCATTATTCTTGGGTAAGTAGATATAGGGTAACTGAGTCATATGTAGGTATGTGTTCACCTTTTTTTTTTTGGTGGTACTGGGAATTGAACACAAAACCTTTGCACTGAGTTATGTTCCCAGCCCTTTTAAAATTTTAAATTTTGAGACAGAGTCTCGCCCAGAGGGGCTGAGCTTAAGTCTTTTTTGCAGGAGTTGGGGGGTGTTGAGTCTCTGTATTGAGACCGAGTCACACTAAGTTGCCTAGACTAAGCTGGTACTTGCCATTCTCCTGTCTCAGCCTCCCAGAGTACACCACCACTGTAATGCTGGGATGGAGCCCAGGGCCTCACATATGTTAAGTGCCCTTGAGCTACAGCCCAGCTCTCAAGTGCTGTTCTCTTTAAACTGAATGAAGATACTTTGCTTCCAATTTTTCATCCTCTCTCTCCTTGGGGCAGTTTCTCTGGGACAGTTTCTTAGCCCTAGATATTCAGGTTCTGTGTATCTCCACATGCTCATTGAACTCCTTTGAATTTCAAGTAGCGAGACTCCCTCGGGCCTTCCGGAGATAAAACATGTTCTAGAAGGAGCTGTGGGAGGATAGAGAAACAGCTGGCACAGCAGGAGTCAAGAGCATTTTCAGGCCCCCTGCAGCTGAGCTCGGGCTGGTGCATCCTTGAGGACCTGCGTGCTGAGTACAGGATGAGAGTTAGGGACCAGAGGCGGAGACATGTGCAAGTGCATGGTGGGTGGATGGATGTAATAGATAACATGCATCTGGTGTCTCCTTCCTCCATCTTTCTATTTCTTTCCATCTGTTATGAGCACTGAAGAAATAGGCACTGGCCCAGATTCCTTCTCCGACATCTGATGATGGATAAATCTGTCTTGTGACTGACTGGCCTTTGTGTGCCTATTGCTTGCAGGTGCCCAGACATCATGCCCCAGCCCTCCAGGCCTGACGCTGGCAGGAAGTAGAAGGCTTCTTTGTCTCTCCCATCCTCACCATGTCTTCGACTCAGGGCAATGGGGAGCACTGGAAGTCCCTGGAGTCAGTGGGCATCAGCCGCAAAGAGCTGGCCATGGCCGAGGCCCTGCAAATGGAGTGCGATGCTTTGTCCCGGCTCCGGCATGACAAGGAGGAGAGCAGGGCCAAGCAGAACACAGAACATTCTCTCATCAACTGGGACGAGCCTGTCTTAGACTTCTACAGCAAGCCAGTGGGGAGACGGAATGACCTCAAGCTCTTGCGTGGTCTCTCTGGCTCTGATTCTACCCTCAATTACAACTCCATCTCCCCACAGGAAGAACCGCCCAACCACTCTACCCTCCAGGGCCCCCAGCCTGGCCCGGATCCCTGGTGCAAAGGTTCCCTGTCTGGAGACTATTTCTACATTTTTGATGGTTCAGATGGGGGGCTTTCTTCATCCCCAGGACCAGGGGACATAGATGGCTCTTGCAAAAAATTGTCTCCACCCCCTCTGCCTCCTCGAGTCTCTATCTGGAACACCCCTCCTCTGCCTCCCAGAAAGGGGTCTCCCTCATGCTCCAAGATCTCTCAGCCCAATGACATCAACACTTTTTCTTTGGTTGAGCAACCACCAGGTAAACTGCTGGGCCATCAAATCCTAGAAGAGGAAGAGTTGCCAGGAGGTGGGGGGCGGGGGTGCCTGCTGGGGTCTGTGGACTACGATGGTATCAATGATGCAATCACAAGGCTCAACCTGAAGTCAACCTATGATGCGGAGATGTTGCAGGATGCCACCAGAGGATGGAAGGAAGGTCGAGGGCTGCTGGACTTTGGCAAGGACACCCCTGGAAAACCTGTGTCCCGGAGCAAGACCATGCCCCCTCAGGTGCCACCCCGAACTTATACCGCCCGCCACAGCAATCGAAAGACTGCGACACCTAGCAAGAACCGCCGGATTTCTGCAGCTCCGGTGAGGTCCTCCGCTGTGTTTCTTCTGTGCCTTTTTTCCCCGTGTCACTCAGAAACAAGGACCAGTCCCTCTTTCTTTCTTGCTGTTGCAAATTCAGCTCTCCCAAGTACTCACCCCCTAGCATCCTTTCCTCCCCTCATTTCTGCCATCAGGATCTGGGGCCCCAGTTGGGGAGAAGTGCAAGGTAGGCTTGGGTGGGGGGCTGTGGAGAGGAACACCAGTAAAGGTGTGGCTGTTACTCAGGGCCATGTTTCACAGATGCTGGCCGAAAGAGCCCTCCTGGGAGGGAGCTTATTTGGAGTCCTCGCTAGCTAGTGCCCACTTCCTGGTATAAGGACTGAATTGGGGATCTGGGGATTCATTGTTGATTCTGTGGCTGAATGGCCTTGTAGACTTGAGGAAGTTGCTTCCGGTTGCTGAGGCCCTGCTCTACCAAAACCCAGTGCAGACATGAAGATCATTCATAGTATTAGCCACTTGTCTATTGCTCACCAAATGCCAGACCCTGGTACAGATCCGCAGCAACCCTGCCTGAGAGCACAGAGCCACATAGCCAGAAATGGCAGAGCCGGCATCCTACTCCGATCTCATTGTTCCAAAGCACCCCCCCCAATTTTTAATGCCAAAATATACATAACATAGCTGTCTTTGTTACTTTTCTCATTGCTGAGACAAAACACCTGACACCCAAAGTTAAAGGGGGAAACGTTTATTTAGTTCACAGTTCACAGTTCGTAGTGGTTTGATAACCGAGGCAGGGTGGCTTGGCAGAAGGGCATCACAGAGGAGAAAACAGTTCATGGCAGGCAGAAGACAGCAAAAGCAAGCAAGGGACCATAGCAGCTTCTTTCTGCCCCTTTTATACCCTATCTAGGCTACTGGGATTAGGGCGGTGCCAAACCAGTCAGTAGAATAATTCAGTAATCACCCACCCGTAATCCCAGCATCACACACTCTAGCTTCAGCCACCTCTGAAAAACCCCACCTATTACTGCATGAGGCTTTTGGGGGGACATCTAGATACAAGCCATAACAATATCTTACCACATTCAACTTGGGTAGTAGTGGGTATTGAACCCAAGGCCTCACATATTCTAAGTAAGTTCTCTGCCACTGAGCTACATCCCCAGACCTTTTTCTTAATTTTGCAAGACAGGGTCTTGCTAGATTGCCCAGGCTTGTGTCAAACTTATCATGCTCCTGCCTCAGCCTCTTGGGTAGCTGAGATTATAATTGTGTGTTACCATGCCTGCTTAGCCTCGCTCAGCTATCTTTTTTTTTTTTTTTTTTTTTTCTTATGGTGTTGGGGATTGAACACAAAGCCTTCACACTTGGCTACATCTCCAATTCTTTTTTAATTTTTTAATTAATTTTTTGGGTTTTTGAGACAGGGTCTTGCTATGTATTCAGGTTGGCCTTGAATTCACTATATAGCTCAGGCTGGCCTTGAATTCACAGTGACCCTCCTGCCTCAGCCTCCTGAGTGCTGGGATTACAGGTGTGCACCACCATGTCTGGCTTTTTTAGGATCTCACTAAATTGCTGTGTTACTCAGGTTGGGCTCTAACTTGGGGTCCTCCTACCTCAGCCTCCCAAGGTACTGGAATTATAGGTATGTGCCACTATGTCTGGCTCATTTTAGCCATTTGTAAGCATGCAGTTCAGTGGCATTCAGTATAGTCAAATTGTTGCCGATCTTTACTGCTATCCATTTCTACCCACTCTTCCCAGTGAAATTATTTAGAAAATTTTTCAGTATGACAGTGATAATTTGGCTTGGATCAGTATGTAGTGTAAAGTAGCACTGCAAAGAATGCAGAGTCTGCATTGTACCACAGGTGGGCTCCTGCTTCAGGGTGTTCCTGGCTCAGGAAGCATTGCAGGATCTCCGTGAGTGGGACCTGAGGTCCGCTTTATGTTTCACTCTGGACCTCCAGGAACTCTGACTGCAAGGAGTCAAGAGGCTTCCCACCTGGGCCTGATGGATCACCCCTGTAATCCCAGCACTCTGGGAGGCTGAGGCTGGAGGATGGGGAGCTCAAGCCTAGCCTGGGTGATTTAGCAATTTAATGAAAACCTATCTCAAAATTAAAAAAAAAAAAAAAAAAAAAGTAGGGGGAGGACAGGGGATGTAGCTCAGTAAAGGGCTTGGGTTCAATCCTTAACAGAAAAAGCAAAGAGGAACAAAAGGCTCCCCATGGCCGAAGACTTCTGTAGCAGCTTATCATACTATCTCACGCCATCCCTGTTTCCTCCTTAACCATTGTCTGAAGAATCTGGGGCTTTCCCACCTCATGTCCAACCTTTGGGATCCGTCCCAACTCTGAAGGCTCCACAGTCCTTCTTCCCCTGCTTCTACTGAGAGCCCCTGAAAGCAGAATCCAGCTCCTGGGAGAAGCGGCAGCTACAGAGCTCAGGCCTTTTAAAGGCCCTGCTCTGAGAGGTGGGGCTGCTCCCGCTATTTATAGGGCTAGGAGAGTCCTGCTCGCACAGAGCTGGGCCTGCTCACTGAGGCAGGCCACCCTGGTAGGTGGTCACCTCTATCCTCGCTGGCTCTCCTGCCCCCCACCCCCACCCCGAGTGTCATCAGAGTCCTGAGAGGGAGCTCGAGCCGGATCTCCTTGAAGAAGAGAGGGCAAAGCAAAAAGCTCTTGCCAGTTCTGAGGGGAGAAATGCGGCCTTGGCCCTCCCCACCTCAGCTCAGTGCAGGAACTCAGGCTGCCAGGATGGGGGACCCCTTGAGCCCACGGCCTGTACCCCCACCCCGCCTTCACCGGGCCTCCAACCGGAGCGACCCTCCTTGTCCCAGGCCTGCTGAGCCATCTCTGGAAATGGCTGGCTCCAGATGCCAGCCTGGTACCCACACTGCCAGCCTCTGCCTGGTAGACTCCCACAGCAAGCATCGGGCGCTGCCACCAGGGCCTGCCAGCCGGGTAAACGTAAGTGGCTTTTGTTTTCTTCCGGTGCCAGTGAGTGGTACAGAAAGGGCATGAAAATGGCCTTCAGTAGCCATTCTGTTCTCTTCCTCTCCTGCTTTCTCCTCCCTCCCATCTCTTTTTGTCTCTCTCTCTCTTTTGTGGGTTAACTGCTGACAGTGGTACTATTGTTTTGACTGGGACATGGGCACGGTTGGCAGAGCCAGGGCCTCACGTGCCAACAGTCTCCACTGCTGCGCTCGCCTCTGCGTGCCCCTTCCTCTACCCACACACTCCAGGGAGCAGGGTGTAGGTGCCCAGAGGAAGCCCTGGAGACAGGAGGAGCTCAGTTGTGTCCTCGGCCCTGAGGGCAGGAGGAATAACAGCAGCCAGTGAGGAAGATAGGAGGTGCCTGGAGGTGGTGGCAACTGGTGCTCAGACCAGAGCACAGAAACCCCCCCTCCCCTGCAGCTGCCAGGACCCGCTGCCTTCACTGGATACAGGCTGGGACTTCACGCAGCGAAGCCTCATTCCCTGTGTGGCAGCCCTGGCAGGCCTGTCACTTGCTCCTCCCCTTAGGGCCCCTCCTGGGTGACCAAGAGCAGCGCTGGGGTGGGGGTGGGGCAGTTGGGGGCCTTCTCTGAGCGACCTGGCACCACACGCATGCTCTGGAAAAGGAAGTGGGGCCAACCAGGGTAAGCTCCCCGACATTCCAGCCATTCAGAACCAGCAAGCTCTGGAGCCAGCAGGAAGGAGCCAGGCCTTCTACCAGGTTCTCTCTTGCCCATACTGCTGCTTTGATACTTTCTTCCTCAAATAGTGCCTACCAAGAAGGCGTGTGTGTGAGTCATCCTCTGTGGAAGGGCTCTCGGTCTCTCTCTGCGTTGGGTCCCTGGTGCTTCCTATGGGCGCTGCGGCTTTTGCCCAGGGTCAAGCCTCCCCAGGGCCCTTTCGGCCACCCACCTGCCCTCGCCTCAGCAGAGGTTCTGGGTCACGAACTGCTTCTCAGCTTACCACCATGCCTCTGGGAGCCACCCCTGAAAGCCCTCACGCCGCAGTGGCCCCTCAACCCTGCACTGCCTGACTGGCTGCATCGAGCTGCTCAGATGCATTCCCCTCATGGAGTAGGTGTGACCCCTCCTGTCCGTGGTACCCTGGCCTCCATTCTTAGCCCAAGCTTCACCTCCTCTTTTCCAACTTGTCTTTTGATCTGCTAGGATGGCAGATAAATATATGTGTGGAGTCCCCCAATTTTCTTGTGCTCTGTTCACTGTGTTGAGTAGCTAGCACCTCTTTGCACCTAGAGTCTGTCAGAGCTGGGAATCTCTTCAGGGATGGGACGCCATGAGGGAAGAGGCACTGAGTCAGCTGCTCTTTCTTTCAAGGTGGGCTCCTGTCCCCACACCATCACCAATGGCCACGAGTTGTTTGAGGTGTCAGAGGAGAGAGATGAGGAAGTTGCTGCGTTTTGCCACATGCTGGATGTGTAAGAGTTAATGGGCCAGAGGGCTTGGGGGGTATGGAGGGCTGGGGAAAAGGGTCACCCATTTCTGAGCTTGCTTTAGGAAGGAAGAACCATATTAAACATCATAGCTATGGGAAGCTTCCTCCTTCAGGTGTCCGCAGGTGTTTTGACATCTTAAGAGTTTCTCATTTTTTAATAAAATTCTTGAAACCTCATCCAACAATCCAGTTACCCTCATCACTTTTGACTCTGGTCCTCAGTTTCCCTTAGGAGCAAATGCACTCCAGGTGGAGATAAGAGTGTTCTCTTAAAACAAAAGAGAAAGGAAATGGATTCATAGAATTCTTCTGTAACTTCCCTCAGGAAACTTTCATTTTTGGAATTCTCTTGTGCTCCACTGTAGATGTTTTGCAACTTGAGCAGAAATGGCAAGAACAGTTTCCTAGAGCCTCCCCACTGCCCTCATTCGGCGGCCTGCAGCCCCAGGGGGCCTAGCTGACTGGGGACAGAGGGGACTCTGGGCCTCTGGGTGGGAGGGTCCCTGGAGGCCTCTTGTCACCTGCTCTCTGAAGACGCAGTGAAGGTCCTTCCTCTCCTCCTCTACAGCCTTCGATCAGGCTCTGACATCCAAGACTACTCCCTCACCGGATATGTCTGGAGTGCTGTCACCCCGAGCCCAGAGCACCTTGGGGATGAGGTCAACTTGAAGGTGACTGTGTTGTGTAACAGCCTTCGGGAGCCGCTCACTTTCACCTGTAACTGTAAGTTAGTTGGAGAGGATTTGGGAGCATCCCTGGAGGTGGGGTGCAGTGATTGTTTTGGTCTATAGGATCCTTTGGTCTCCATTCCCACCAGTCCTTGTGGCCCAGGTGAAGGGTGGTAGGGAAGCTCCTTTGGGGATGGGATCTAGGGCCAGCTTAAGGTCCACAGGCCCTTTCCCTACCCCCAGGTGTGTTTGCCTGTTTTATCTTCTTGGTGATGATGCTGGAGAGGCTTAGCTGGGGATGGAGGATTAAGGTGGGGAAGCTGAGCCTTGCCTGTCCCATGCCCAGAGATGTTACTCCCCTTCCAGGCTCCTCCACTGTAGACCTGCTCATCTACCAGACCCTGTGCTACACCCACGATGAACTGAGGGAAGTGGACGTGGCTGACTTTGTACTAAAGCCCTGTGGGCTGGAAGAGTTCCTGCAGAAGTGAGTGAACTGGCTGAGGCTGGGGAAATGCAGGGTGGAGGCAGCATCTGCCAGGTGGGTAGGAAGGTGGTGCTAGGCTTGGGGCTGACAGCTCTGCAGTCAGGACTCCTGCTTTCTGGGCACATTCCTGGCTGGCCATGTCGTACTTTCCTCAGGAGCTCCGTCTTCCAGCAGGGTTGGCTGGATTTTGAGCCAAATCTGCTGTGGAAAGAGCTTGAAGCTGGAACTGGGCAAAGATGAGGTCCTATCTGCAGGCAGACTTATGCTTGCAGAGAGATGTGTATATTTGGGGTCAGGGTCAGGGGCCTATGGAGGATTGCTTCTCCTGCTCTCCAGGATGTGTGTGGTGCCTTTCAGAGTGAGGGGAGCAGCAAGTCTGGGCAGAATTGCCCTTGTGGAATCTAGAAGAGAAGTTACAATTGCTCTCTCCCCTTCCCCTGCCAACAGCCTTCCCCTGCTGGCCTGTGCAGCTGGCTACCTCCTCCCAAAGGCTGCCTTCCAGATCCTCTGCAGCCAGGACCCTCTGCAGAAGGCAGCCTCCCTGGAAAGTGTGATGGGGACCAGCTGAGGCAACCCCCTTTCCACTGCCCTGGTGAAACTTCTACCGCTCAGTTGGTATTGCTGTGTGACAGCAGACAGATCAGACTGGCTACTGCCTACTCCTTCCAGCCACTTGGAGAAAGCCACTCAGAGGAACTCCCAACATGCCACCTCATGCCTTTCCTTTCTTGCATGCAGGTCCAGATGAAGCGATGGTCATCTAAGACCTGAGCATAGGAATTGGGCTGCAGACTGAGTTCTTGGCTGATTTCTTCAACCTTAGGGATGTCATGGGGCCCTCTGTAGCCTCCGCATCCTCATCTGGAAGTGGCAAGAAGGAAAAGGGCAGATCTTATGTGGCAAAACTCTACAGTACCTTCCAATGTGGCCCAGGTGGCACTTGTGTCCCTGCTTCCCTTAGGAGAATAAGGAGGGTCCCTGGATGCAGGGTCACCTGGCACTGTTAGATGCAGTGAGGGGTAAATTGGACTTGGTAACACCGTTACCCTGGTTTGATTTCCAGCTTGCAACTTACTAGTTGTGAAGCTTGACCCTCCGTTTCCTCTATAAGGAATGGCAAGGGTTTGGGTTGGGGGCGTAACTCAGTGGTAGAGCACTTGCCTAGCACGTATAAGGCCCTGGGTTTCATCCCCAGTACCTTAAAAGAAAAAAAAAAAAAAAATGGTGAGAGTTAAATGTGGGAAGGACTCAAAGAGCAGTCAGTAAGTACCAGCAGGAAAGAATCAGCCCGAAGGGAGGACTTGTGGGGCCATGGATTAGACAGTGCCATAGGGCAGCTGTTGGGGTCCAGCTTCTTGCTGAGACCTGGCTGGAATACTCCAGGGTGGGACAGGGACAGTGATCCTGGATTGTGTCCTCTGCTCTTCTGTGTCTGCACACAGAGGAAGGCCTACCACAGGGAAGGTCAAGCAAGCCCCGGGGACTTGTGGTCATGACTTCTGCTCCAAGACAACCCCCCCCACACACACACACATGTAAAAGCACAGTTCTGGTTCCTGGCCTGGCTCCCAAGCTCCTGACGTGTGACAGCTGCCCTGCAGGGGGCATGGAGGACCCTCTGGGGGTTCTAGAAGCTGCCAGTTCCCCAGGAAGGCCTCTGGATTTCTATCCCTGCATGGCAGGAGGGGCTGAGGCTGAAGGAGAATGTTGGATTGCTGGTCCAGGATGCAGGCTGCTCTCAGATAAGAACCTTGAGACAGTCCTAGGGGAAGGTTGGGTTTCCTTCTCCCTCCTCCACCCTACCACACTCTTCCTTCCTTCCAGACCCTCCCGCCAGGCCCTGCTCACAGCCCAGCCTCTCCACCCCAGGTTTTGGCTGCACTTCAGGCTTAGCAGGTTGGGGCCCAGATTGGAGGCCCGGCCCTCTCAGGGTGCAGAGTACCTTCTGTGTCCTAGCTGGATCAGGACCAGCCCAGGGCCCTGCACCTTCACCAGCTTCTGCATGTCCCCTTTCACCCGTGCTCCCCCTCCCCACCTCCATTTCTGGTCTAGATTCCCAGCTCTGCTGAGGAAGGAAGTCCATTTCCGGCTTCTGTTACCCAGCTGCTGGGCCTGGCTTAAGCCTGTAGTGCTAGCCTGGAGGTGGGACTAGCTCTGCCCTTCCTCTCTGTGGTTTTCTTTCTGATTAAAGTGATTTGGGGGAGAGGAAGAGATTGCATGGCAGACTCCATAGGCCTCCTTTGAAACTGGGTTCTCCTGTGTGGACACATAGCAGTAGGAATGGCACACACTTTTCAGGAAGTCTGTAGAGATTTATGTCATGAATCACAATAATGAGAAGCAGAACTTGAATGGGGACAACAGGTGGGAATCTTGGTGGGATTGCTTTGTTTGGCCTCAGCAACCTAGTTGGTGGCAAGGAGAGAGGGTGGGAACACCAGAGCCTGGGTGCAAGCCAACTCCCTTGGTTGTCCCTACACTGACACTGAGACAATGGGCTCTAAACAACGATGCCCAAAGGGTCTCCTGCATTCCCCGCTCTCTGCAGCAGTTCCCACCCCAGGAACGAACAAGTGATAACAACACACATAATAAATACCTGAACAGTCAGTATTTGTACAGCCCAATGGTTAAGTGGTATAGGTAGTTTTTGTTTACATAGAGCCCTCTGCCTTCCTGCATGCTCTACCATGACATTTTCCAGGAGCCCAGGACAGAGTGTACAGCACAGATCCTGCCCACATCCTCCACCTTCTTCCGGGTTCTCTCTCCTCAAGGGTGAGGTACACATCTCCCTTCCCACCGAGTCCTCAGGATGCTAACAGTCTTGTCCTTCACCCCGCCAGCAAGCATGCCTTGGGCAGCCATGAGTACATCCAATACTGCCGCAAATTTGACATCAACATCTGGCTACAGCTGATGGAGAAGAAGGCCGTACGCAGTGACCTGGCCCGGACGGTTTGTGTGGGGTGGTTGATGGTTGCACAGAGCCAGGGAGGTGGCAGGGACAGAGGGTGCTGTGGAACACATTAGGTGGGACTGGGCTGAGATAAGGGCACCACTCCTCCTGAACAGGATGCTTCTCATTACAGGTGAATGATGACCAGAGCCCCTCCACCTTGAACTACCTCATCCATCTACAAGAGAGGCCAGTCAAACAGACCATCAGCAGGTGAGAGTGGGTACCATCTTGGGTGTGGCCTGAAGAGGAACCGTGAGCACGGATACGTGTGCTTGCCTGACTTTCTGCTAGGACCAAAGGATTCTGGCAGGTGTCTGAGGTTGGGGCCCAAGAGTCTTGTCGGGGAAGATCCCCACTCCATGGGAGATGGGCACGTTTCATCCCTTGCCCTCATTCTCCAGGTGAGAGGTGACAAAGTAGAAAGGACTCTGTCTTTCCATCTTCATGGGACATGGAAAGAATAGGAACCTCTTGAAATCAGATCTTGACTCTTTTTTTTTTTTTTTTTGTGGGTACCGGGGGTCGACCTCAGGACCTCGCATGCCAGCAGGTGCCCATGCTGCTGAGCGATATCACCGGCCCTTTTTTCGTGTGTGGGTTCCGGGAGTCGAACTCGGGCCCTTGCGCTTGCCAGGCAGGTGCTTACGCTGCTAAGTCATCTCACCAGCCCCCAGATCTTGACTCTTAAGCAGAGCAGGAGGAGGGAAAAATGGATCTCCCTGGGCAATGGGTATTTTGTGACCTCTCCTGTGATTTTTTTCTGTGCCCCCAACTCCCCAGGCAGGCCCTGAGTCTTCTGTTTGACACATACCACAATGAGGTGGATGCCTTCCTGCTGGCTGATGTGAGTACACATCTGGGTCCTGGCCCTCCCTCTTCCCCAGGCTTTCTGGGAACAGCCAGCACCGTGAGGGAGCTGGGCAGAACTCAGCAGAGCACTCTCTTCATCCTCTAGTTCACAGGCAAGCCAAGACCACTGCTGGCTGTTGAGCAGCAGGCAAGCACGTAAAAAGGGAGCTGCCCAAATTTTAGGAAGCTAAAGCAAATCTGCTCTGAAGCGATCTTCAAAAATAATCCCTGCCAGGTTGATCCAGTTGTTCATCCTGGACTCTTCCCTTCAGGGAAATTGGGCATTGTGTCCAGCTCGCCCTCTGCCCACTGCCAGAATCCCTTGTCCAGTGGCCTCTGCTTGAAGCTTTGCAGCGAGGAACAGGGTGTTCCCTGAGCATCCATTCTACCATGTTCTGGCCCTGTGCTAGCAGCTGCTGGGGGTAGTGAAATGTAAAACTTGTCTTAGCCTTTGGGGAGCTTGGGTTAGAAAAGTGCAATAATACCTTAAAGCTTTTAGTAGATGGAAGAAGATGTCAGTCAGTTAATGATGGGTGACTGGAGGAACTAAAGAGGTCACACTGGCAGCAAAGGCTTTAGGAAGAAGGTAGGATTTTCCCTGGTCTTCCAATTTAAATTGACAAATGTAAGCCAGGCATGGTGGCACACACCTATAATCCCAGGACTCTGGGAGGCTGAGGCAGGAGAATTACAAATTCGAGCCCAGCCTAGGCAATTTATCAAGACCCTATCTCAAATTAAAAAACATAAAAATGGCTGGGGATGTAGTTCATTGTGAAGACCCTGAGTTCAAGTCCAAGTACCAAAATACACAGATAGATAGACATAGATAATCAAGGACACTGGAGAAATTCCAGATGAGAAAGCTGCAGGAGCTAAAGTACAGAGAGGGGCCGGTGAGATGGCTCAGTGGTGTAAGCACCTGCCTGGCAAGCGCGAGGGCCCGAGTTCGACTCCCAGAACCCACATACAAAAAAAGGGCTGGTGATATCTCTCAGCAGCACAGGCGCCTGCTGGTGCGTGAGGTCCTGAGGTCGACCCCCGGTACTCACAAAAAAAAAAAAAAAAAAAAAAAAAGTACAGAGGGGAGGGTATGAGTGCAGCACGTCTGTGGAAGGGGGTGTGGCCTGGAAATTCTGAGGCGAACATTCTGAGAATAGGCCTGAGTGGGCAAATAGGGCCTCGGCAAGGTCTCACTGGTGTCCCTGCTAACTCTATGGATTGACTGTCTTAAAACTGCAGGCCCTGGGGGAGGGAGACCTGTGGGCGTCCATGTGGAAGTAGACTGTGGACTGTGGCTGACAGGTGGGGGCTGGGAGGACGAGGAGGAGGCTGGGGGGGGTGCCTGAAAGAGTGGGGAGCGTGGGCATGGCCTGTTTCACTGCAAGGGCGAGTTTGCTTGCTGATGCTAGATGTTTGGAAATGAAACATGGGTTCCACTAGCTCCCCTTTCAATCGTCAGAGCCTCCACTGCCAGCTCCTTCCTTTAAAGACTGGGGGGGGGGGCGGTGAGGCAGAGGTCTGGCCTCACCGGGCGGCCTCCCACAGGGGGACTTCCTGCTGAAGGCCGACAGGGTGGTCCAGTCTGTCAAGGCCATCTGCAACGCCCTGGCTGCCGTGGAAACCCCTGAGATCACTAATGCTCTCAACCAGCTGCCCCCCTGCCCCTCTCGAATGCAGCCAAAAATCCAGAAGGTAAAGGGGCCCTGGGCGTTGCTTTGGGAAGGGAAAGGACAGCTCACAGGTTCCCCAGTGGCTGCTTGCTGGGCCATTAGGCGTCCACTTACTCAAGGGCTCCTCTCTCTACCTCTGTCGCCTATGTTTAAGCCATCCAAGCACAGGAGTTGTTGCGACATGGTGCCAAGCGTGTCCCCTCATCCAGATCTGCCCCGGGGCCTACTTGTGCGAGCCCAGGCGGTGGAGGCTTTGTTCCCAATCACCGAGGCATCGCCTGACGGTTTGCTTATCCATCACGGTGCAAAACCAAACCGGGAGGAAAATCTCCCAAGAGCTGGGGGCTCGGAGCTGTCCCAGTGGGGGCTGGGCACTGTGCAGCCGGGGCCACAGGTGCTGTGGTCCCCTGAGGAGCGGCCTGAGCGTGGGCTCTCATGAGGGTGGACACAGTGATGATTTTATCCCCACCAGCTCACTCTGTCCCTCCCACAGCTCTGGTACAAACCATTACTCCATCCTCCCTGGGGAACTGCTGCTCCTCACGTTTCAGCCAGGCTGGCCCAGCTGAGTGCAGCTGTGAAAAGTCTCCCTTGCAGCTGTGATGGAAAAGGCTGTGGCCCTGAGGCTCATTCCCTCTTCTTTCTCCTCAACAGGATCCCAGCGTCTTGGCTGTGAGGGAAAACCGAGGTAAGGGAACCACTCTTCCTCTGCGTCCAGTAAAGGCAGCAGCAAACGCCGGCTCTGCCCGGATTCCTCTTTCTCCTCAACCCCCTTGATTTATGTCCCAGCTTGCCTGCTCTGTGCGTGTGTGTGTCCCTAGGAGGTGTGGTTGCAGCTGGAGCCCACATTTCTTTCCACAGATCATTTTCCCATTAGTTTTGCTGGTCATTGCTGCGGCGGCGCTGGAAGAGGGTGATGAGGTGGGATAAGTGGGGTGGCAGTTGGGTCGCCAGGCAGAGCCAGCCCTCCCCTCCCACATGTAGAGCAGGTTGATTTTTCTCCAGTTGGCTCAATCAGAGGACGGGCCTTGGGAAAGGGTGAGCTTCATTACTAGGATTTCTCTAGGATTCCCCTGTGTAGACGTTTGAGCAGAAATTTGCCCTAAATTCCATATTACTGGGGTTTGGCAGGGAGTATTGCAGGGATTTAACCCAGGGCATTGTATATAATGCTAGGCAAGCATTCTGCCATTGAGCTATATCCCCAACCCTTGTCATTTTTCTTTTCTTTTTTCTTTTTTTTTTTTTTTTTTGAGACAGGGTTTCACTTATAGTCCAGGATGGGCTTGAACTTGAGACCTTCATGCCTGTGGAAGCCTCCTGAGTAGTGGGGATTATTATAGGTGTTTGCCACCATACCAAGCAATATCATTGGATTCTTAGAATGATTCCCAGCCTTTGAGATTTAATGGACTAATACAATGTCCCAAAACATATTTTGAATGCCAACATAGAATTACTGATATTTTATTTTATTTAAAAAATTTTGGGGGGGCCAGTGAGATAGCTCAGCAGCACAAGCAACTGCCTGGCATGCACGAGGTCCTGAGTTCGACTTCTGGTACCCACATAAAGGAAAAAAGGGGCCAGTGATATCGCTCAGTGGTACAAAGCGCCTGCTGGCAAGCGCAAGGTCCTGAGTTTGACTCCTGGTACCCACATTAAAAAAAAATTTTTTTTTTTTGGTGGTGCTGAATTTATTTGGTGGTGCTGGGCTTTACACATGCTAGGAAAGCTCTCAGTCACTAAGCTACATCCCCACCCCTGCTAGCTTTTTGCTTTGCCAAGAAATAACTTTAAAAAAAAAAAAAAGCTGCTTGGTGTGGTGGTGCACACTTATAACCCCAGCACTTGGGAGGCTGAGGCAGGAAAATTGCTGTGAATTCAAGGCCAGTCTGAGCTATATAGCGAGATTCTCCAAAAAACAAAAACAAAAACAACCCTGACAGTTATTATTACTATCATTTCCTGAAACATTTTGACATTAAATAAATAGGAATACATAAAAATAAGCACCATGTTTAAAACTGAAATTATTGCTCCAAAAGACTCAGGACATGCTCCTGCTTTTTCCTCATTTCATCACAAATGGGTGAGCTTTGTCACAGCCATTAGAAACCAAGTGGCATTTGGGGACTAGTGTCCTAGGCTCTTCCATCATGGCCAGTGCCATGGCAACAAGATGGCGCTCACTCCCAGAGGCCTCCCAAGATTCCCCTCTGACCTTTTCCTTTCACAGAGAAGGTTGTGGAAGCCCTGACAGCTGCCATCTTGGACCTGGTGGAGCTGTACTGCAACACGTTCAATGCAGATTTCCAGACGGCAGTGCCTGGGAGCCGCAAGCATGACCTGGTCCAGGAGGCCTGCCACTTCTCCGGGGCCCTGGCCTTCACCGTCTATGCCACCCACCGCATCCCCATCACCTGGGCTACCAGGTGGGCTGGTGCTGAGCAGACTGTAAGGGAGCTGGCTGCACTTGACTTCCTGTGGCTTCTCGCTTTCTGAATGTGCTCTCCCTGTCCTCAGTCTTAACAGGGGTGGCATTGTGGATAGCATTGTGGTGCCACAGGGCTAAGGGGCTGAGCCAAGAGCCTGAGGGGACTCCAGGCTGGGACATCTCTGAGAGAGAAGGTCCCCTAGGGGACTGAGAAGCACCTGACATTTCCTCTCAGTGCTCACTGCTGGGACATCCCTGCCCCCTCCAGATCCAAGGCCCACTGAGGGAGATGGTGACAGATGGCCGGTTCCCAGATAGAGTGCTTGCTCCAGGCCAATGACTGCACTCCCTTGCAGACCACAAAGGCAGGGGTGGGGAGGGGGATGCCCCTTTGTCTGGGGTTCCCTGGGCCTGCAGGGATGGGTGGAAGAGGATGTTCATTTGGTAATCTTCCCTCCTCTGCTAGGTCCCCAGCATGAGGCCTGGGGGAACAGGCATTTGGCCCCACCTCACCTTCACTGGCCCCCTCCCCCTCTCCTCCATCCCCTTCTGTCTTTGTTCCTTACTTAATGTATTCCTCTGGGCAATTGGCAGAGAACAAAGGAGACAGCCTGGGAAACAGGGGCCTTCTCTGACCTCTTCTGTCAGGTACCTGTCATGAACCACAGGGACCCCCATGTGTCGGCATTCATGGCGGCATATGTCGTTTTCCTCCCCAACACTCCCCTGAGTGCGCACACACACACACAAATATGCATGCATGTGTGCATGTGTGTGTGTGCACGTGCGTGTGGGCACCCAGTGGACTAGAGCTGAAAGAAGAAAAGCCCCAGTGTACAGCAAGCAGCCTGGAACCTGCAGGGTTTGTGTGTGTGTGTGTGTGTGTGTGTCTCAGGCTGAGTTGCTTCTCCCTGAGTACTCGTCCTTAAATCGAATGTGACTGCCCTCCTCCTTGCCCCACGCAACAGTCTCCAGAGACTGCAAGCCATGCCACCAGGGGAAGTGGAGTCTGGACACAAAAATTTGGGTGACCGAGATCAGTTTGTGGGCTGCTTTTCCTGACCTGCTTCCTTCCTTTCATAGCTATGAAGATTTCTACCTCTCCTGCTCGCTCAGCCATGGTGGCAAAGAGCTGTGCAGCCCGCTGCAGACCCGAAGAGCTCACTTCTCCAAGTACCTGTTCCACCTGATCATCTGGGACCAGCAGTAAGCCCTGCCCCAACCCCAGGCCCGTCCCTGCCAACCTCGCATCCTTGGGAGTGCCCGGGGCAGATAAGCAGGCCCCGACTAGGGGCACATGCCTAGATTAAACCAGGCTCCATCACTAATCCAACCAGACAGGTCGTTCAACCTCTTGAGTCTCATTTCCCTCACTGTTAAATGCAGACAGGTATAATTTCTACCTCTTAAGTTGTTAGGAGGACCCAATGGCAAGTATCCATACAGGCTCTTTATAATCCATAAAGGTCCATATAAATGTTAGCTGTTAATTTTAATAATACCTTATTGTTTTGATCTTGTCTCTGTTAAAGATTTTAACCATTCCAGGGGACTCCTATCCTCTCCCTTCTTTCCAAAATTTCCTTGGAATAGGCAGAGGGGCCTGTGCCTTGTCCCTTACAGCTAGAGAAGGGCGGGTGGTATAGAGAAAGGAATAATACACATGGAGCCATTTCTGGTTCTAGTGATTCTAGTTCTGTCTCTAATCCTACATTCTTTCCAGCCTTTCTGTGCCTCAGTTTCTCAAACTGAGAAATGGGGACATTTGTTAAACTCAGGAGTAGTTGCTGCACTGAAATGAGATAGGCAGGATGTACATAGGAAGCTACAAACACAAGTTAGTATTAATAACGATTATGAACAATAATGTGATGTCAGGAAGGTAGCATCAGTCAAGCAAAGCAGGACGGAAACGAAGATGAGGGGCATTGCAAATGTTCGCCTGCTTCGTGCCTGTCTGCTGCGCCTTTTCTGTCCCCAAACAGTCAAAAAACTTGTTTACTGCCCCAGCTTCACTTCCCCAGACTGACTACAGCTGCATTTGCATTTGCAGAACAGCACCTACAGCTTAAGTATTTACAGTGTAGATTAATGAACTGGGGGTGTAGCCTGGTGGTAGAGCACTTGCCTAGCATGCACGAGGCCCTGAAAAGATTAAATGTAGAAAGGAGATTAAAGAGACTGAGGAAGGTGCTCAGGGAGGCCAAGGATGCCCATATAAGTAGATAAAGAGACCGGAAATGTGGGAAGGGGTGGGTCATTTTGTAGACAACTGGAGCGACAGACCCTTTTTCCTGTCCTTCACGCTTCGGAAATTCTTAGTGGTGTAGAGTTGCCAATAAAGCAAACAGCTGCCAGGGCAGGAGAAACTCCTTAGAGACCGAAGATAGCTACATTAAATGGCCCCTGAGTTTTACTGTCCCCTTGGGATTCTCTGGCCTCAGTTACTGCTTCTATCCAGGGAAAAGATGTACAGTGTTCTGGGCTCAGGGGAGCCCCAAGAAATTGGCCTTAGATCCTTTTCTCAGACGCCATCAGAGGTATAGAAGCAGCCCAGCCTGCTCAGTGAGTCTCATTCTGTTCCTGGTCTGAGATTCCAAAGAGGCCAGCAGCCTAGAGCATGGAGATGGTGAAGGGCCCCATCCCAGCCTTTCCCACACAGAAGCCCTGAGGGAGGCCCTTTTGGTCAAGACCAAGGCATTTGGGGAAGGTGCCACATCGGGGTTCAGAGCACAGGCTTTGGGCTGGCCATCCTCTCCGTACTGTCAATGCGACTGGGCAGTCAGTCAGCCTAGAAATGGAGATGACAGTGGGGCCTACGCTGCAGGTTTGTTTGAGGAGGAGCTAGAACACTGTAAGTAAAAGACTTAGCACCTTGTGCATAATAAACACTCTCTTCTTTGCATCTTCTTAGCTGTGTGTTTCAGTTCCATTTTCTCTGTTCCAAGTGGCTTCCGTGCAGTGACCACAGTGTCACACTGCAAGCAGTATACAGGCAGTGTGTGCACACATCACGCTAGTGAAGGGCACTGGGAGGGCAGTGAGGATCAGAGTGTGAGTTCAGTTGCCCTGGTTGTGAGAAGCAGAACCAGGCCCGGAACCCAGCATATTCAGGAGTTCTTCCTGAAGGAGGCAGCCCCTGCGGGGTGATGTGAGCATGGGTTGCAGGAAGGAGAAGGGTTTCTCAGGCAGGGAGTGCTCAGCTCTGCAGCCCACGTAGTGCTTATCCTGACCCACTCTGCGTAAGGTGCACGGGGGAGGTTTTGGAATATGAGATTCACCCTGGTGCCTTGGTTGCTCCTCGGGGTTATAGTTTAGTTGGAAAGTCTCTTCCCTCTCCTTTTCCTTCAGACATGAGGCTGGAGGCTTTTTCCTTCTTGGGTGAAAAGCAAGGGCTCAGGACCAGCTCCTTCTGCCCTGGGCTGTGGGGTCAGCTGATTCTCTCTTCCACTCCAGCAGGCAGGGATCAGCTAACTCTCAAAATAGGCCCGGCAGTCGTGCTCTGTCACCTCCAGACAAGCCCCAGCCTGGTATGTCCACTGGCTGCTGGAGGGGCCCTAATTATAGCTGGGGGCCCCCCAAGATAGAAGCAGTTGGGACGGAGTTGGGCTGTGCCAGTCTGTGACAGGTAGGCAGGAGTGCCTCTCTTGGGTGGCAGTTTCCTGGAGGAGTGAGGGGCATTGTGGAGGGAGGCTGCTTTACCTGAAACTGCTGACACACCCCCCACCCCCACCCTGGGGCTCAGAGACTACCGGGCCCTAGGCAGGCCAGAGGGTGTGGCAGTGTGGACTTTGGCCCAGGGACAGCTTCCTGGAAAGGTAATGTGGGTCCTCCCTCTTTTCTAGGGTTCCATGCTCTCTCCACCCCACCCCCACCCGCAGCTCCTCATCCTGAACTTGGAGAGAGTGGCTGGGTGTCACCTGGCAGAGCAGCCCAGGGACCACATCTGGCCTGGGGCAGTGGTGGGCTTGGTTGTTTCAGTTCTCTTGCTCCTGTCCCTTGGCTTTCTCACCGCTCAGGGACTTTGAGAAGCCTCTTCCTTTTTCCCCTTTGTCTCTGAACTAGTTTGGGAATAAGAACAAACTATCATGTGCCCTTTGAGCTAAGAGAAGGGACACGGACAGATGGGAGGGTGAACTGAGGGCAGAACACTGCGACTCTTCCTAGTGGCTCTCAGCAGGGGGACATGGAGGGATGAGGAAGTCAAGTGGGAAAAAAGGACCAAAGGAGCTGCTTTGCTAACCCTTTGTAGAAACCCTACAATGAGGAAAGGCGGCCAGCTCACAGTATGGGACAGACGTGTCACCACCTGGACTGAGGTGGCCCTGGCTGAGAACTCCCTGGGCACCAGGAGTGACACCTTGCAATCAAGGGGTGTTTGCTTCACTCTGGTGTGGGGCCCCAGGACACTACTGTGCTTCGTGGAGCATCCAGCAGAGGTGTTGCCTGGTTTGTGACCTGTCCCGGCCCTACGAGGAACTTTCCCCAAGGAATAGCTGATACTGAGAAGGTGGCCAGATTCTCTGCCTCTAGACTTCCAGGGCCACCTGTGCCTCACAGCCTCCTGACTTCACTTCCTGTCCTTTCCAGGATCTGCTTCCCTGTACAAGTGAACAGGCTGCCCCGGGAGACCCTGCTGTGTGCCACCCTCTATGCTCTACCCATCCCCCCACCTGGGAGCACCTCAGAGGCCAACAAGCAGCGGCGGGTGCCCGAAGCCTTAGGCTGGGTCACCACTCCGCTTTTCAACTTCAGACAGTATGTGAGCCCCAGGGGAGCCTCCTCTTGGCTTTGGGAAGGGAGGAGGTGGGTGGAGAAAGAGGTCTAGTTGCTGTTATGGCTAATGCCCCTCGGGAGGTTTGACCACATTGGGCTCATGGGTGAGGTCCAGAGGGTCCCATCCCCAATAGAGGGGTCAGAGTGCAGAACTTATAGTGACCAGGACTGTTGATGGAACCAGGAGCCATGGGCCGGACAGCAGAGAGGAAGGCATGGGAAAGCAATGCTTGGTTAATATGTCATCTGGTCTTGTCACTGGGAGGTCATCTAGCCCAGCCTCTCATCCCTGCCACCAGATCATTCAGGCCAGGGAGTGGTTAGCTCAGAGAAGGGAGTGAGTTAGTGGCTTCAAGCAGAAATGGCAGAGTTTTGGATTGGGGGAGCAGGAGGGAAACCATGCACTTTGCCACTTGTGTTGGCTCATCTCACCCTCCTTCCGTCTCAGAGTCCTGACCTGTGGCCGGAAGCTTCTGGGCCTGTGGCCAGCAACACAGGAAAACCCCAGTGCCCGCTGGAGTGCACCAAATTTCCACCAGCCAGACAGTGTCATCCTGCAGGTGAGAGCCTGGTGCACACTTTCCCACCCACCTAGGAATCCCAGAGTAAGCTCCAAGCTTCTCCCCTGAAGGTCCAGGCTGGAACAGTAGGAGAAAGTGCTGGAACTGTGGGCACGGGGTGATAATGTGACCAAAGTGACTGGGTGAATGTGATGAGAACTAGAGTGGCAGGGTGAGTTCTGGTATCCATCTGCTATTGGCTGGAGGTGAACTCTGATTTCAAAGAGACTGAAGGTCTCCTCCGTCCAGGGCTCAGATTCTCAGAGTCCCTTGTGTTGAACCTTCATACCTCTAAGTCTGACCATATCTGAACTGTCTTCTCTTGGGGTTGAGGGGCAGGGATCTGGCAAGGTCCTAGGTCCAGTCACCAGTGCCCAGCTCTCCTTTCTTGTGGCCATGAGATGCTTTGGTATGGAATAAGGAATAGCAAAGCTGACAGAGAATGAAACAGAAGGATACAGAACGCATGCTCCAGGAGGCGGGAGTTTTTTTCTCTTCCTCACTGCTCTATGCCCAGGGCCTAGAACAAGGCACATATCTCCTATAGGGAAGGGGTTCACTAAGATGGGTTGTGACGCCATCTTAGGAGGACATCTTTCTGGTGGCATAGAGCAAGGGGACGTAGTGTTCCAGACCCTAAAGTTGGAAGGGCCCTTCCCCAGTGCATGGTCCAACTTTAGCAGGCTGCAGCGCCTCTGAGACCACACTTGAGGGCTTGGCCTGGTGGCACCTGTTCCAAGCCCTTGTCCTCTCAGCTAGGAACATCTCAATCCAACTCTTCCTCCCTTGCCCATTTTCCCCTCTCTCTGTTTCCATTTATTTATTTATTTATTTATTTATTTATTTATTTATTTATCGCTGGAAGAGATTTTGGGGATCACAAAGTCCACCTGGGTTATTTTACAAAGAACCCGAGGGGAAGGAGAAGGGGGCAGCAAGGCAGGAATCCTGGGTCGAGAGAGAGAAGCTGGGGACCCAGGGAGGTGTGGTGTCTTTACTCATGTCGCCTCCACTCTCCTCCCCTGTCTGATCCCTCCCCTAGATTGACTTCCCCACCTCAGCCTCTGACATCAAGTTCATCAGCCCCCCTGGAGACAAGTTCAGTCCCCGGTATGAGTTTGGCAGCCTCCGGGAAGAAGACCAGCGCAAGCTTAGAGACATCATGCAGAAGGAGTCCCTGTACTGGTGAGGCTCAGGCTCCCCACTCAACCTGTTGTGTTCTGTTTGACCTTCTCTTACCTCCCAGCCCCTGGTCCCTGAGCTGTGAGAGTGGAGCTGGGCTGGGGCAGACATTACCACCTAGGCAGGAGGTGTGACCTTTCCCCCTGAGCTCACACTGGGCAAAGCGGAGAAGGAAGGTCAGGAAATTAGATCTGAGAAGGCCCATCCCCACGCTGGGGTGAGGCCTGACCCAGCTGCCTAGGAGGGCGAGCACTTTGTCCCCGGCCCCACGTAGGCTGTCTACTATCTACTGTCTGTTGGGGCAGCTCTCTGCTCTCCTTGCCTCCCTATCCCCCACCTCCATCCCAGCCTCCATCCCCCACCTCCAAAAAGGATCAGGTGTCAAGGCAGGCTGGCAGCTCTCAGGGGTAAATGAGTCCAGGCTGAGCTCATCTTGAGGCTGCTGTGATCGCCAGGATTGGAGAAGGAGGGGTGAGAATGGAGAGCTGGAGGGGCTGATGGGTTGGGCTCCTCCCCGCCTGCTCTCCTGCCTACCTCTCTGGCTCCTGCAGAGCACTTTGCAATGCCAGTTGGGGAAGGGGAAAGATGGACTCATCTCTGACCCTCATATCTACCCACGATGGCCAGAGTAGCTGAGAGACTACAGGCCCCCCCGCCCCAACCCTCTGCAGACCCCACACTTCATTAGCCCCTCAGCTCCTTTTCTCACTGGACTCCTGATCTCAGGCAAGGCCAGTTGGCCACAGGTCCTATAAAACTGACAGCGGGCCCCGGAGGCCCCAGGAGGCCTTTCAGCTGTGCAGCCCCTGGCTCCTGGGGCCACTGCCCCCCAGTGGCTCTATGGGAGTGGTGCCCACAGGGTCCCCAGGAAGGATAGCAGATTTGGTGCCCTTGGCCCATGCCTTCTGCCTCAGTCTGAAATGTGCCTGCGTCAGGTCAGAGATGAGATTTACACCCTGCTTTCCAAACTCTGCTTCCCCTTGGAATCACCTGATGATCTTTTAAAAACACCCAATGCCTGGCTTCCACAGACATCCTTAGTTGGCATGAGGTGTGGCCCGGGAAGGCACCGAGCCCCTCAGGTGACTATAAGGTGCTGCAAAGGTGGGGGCCTCTGAATGGCAGCATGCAGTGGACGGTGGTTCTCCACCCTCCTGCTGACTCAGCCCCCTCCCGTCCTGCAGGCTCACTGATGCTGACAAGAAGCAACTGTGGGAGAAGCGATATTACTGCCACTCAGAGGTGAGCTCGCTCCCCCTAGTGCTTGCCAGCACCCCCAGCTGGGAGTGGGCTTGCCTGCCGGACATCTATGCTCTCCTGAAACAGTGGACCCACATGAACCACCAGGATGCCCTGGGGCTCCTGCATGCCACGTGAGTTGTAGCGCCCTCCGCTGCCCGCTGCAGCCAGCACTGCCCATCCCTCACAGGGGTCCTGGGGGAAATGATGAAGTGGACGTGGCTATTCAGGGCATTTCCGTTTCTCCTTTTTGCTTTTTGTCATTACCCCCTAATGTTGTATATTAAACATATTCCAAACATACAACAAAACTGAGAATTGTACATTGACCCCCCATATACCCACTACCTGCATGCTCTGTATGCTTTATCACGTCTGCCTCTCCTGTCCATCCATCAGTTCATCTTACTTTTTATGCATTTTAAAATAAATTGCAGATATCAGTAAACTCCCTCCTAAAGATGTCAGTACATCATTAACTAAAGCTCAACATTTTTTTTTTTTGAGGCAACACTTATTTATAAGGAAACGCCCAGACTTTGCCTACGCATTGGCAGTTTTGACAAATGCATATAGCTTTTCACCCAAACCCTTATCACCAAGTTCTACTTTAACAGTCCTCTCTTCCTTCTTTCCCCTGAAGGGTTCTCTAGGGACACACGGTTCCCAGGCTCAGAACCCTGAGCTGCCTTTCTCAGTGGTAGCCAGGGTTCCTGGCTCATTTCTTGCCACTCTCAGTAGTGCTTTAACCCATGTGAGGACTCTTTGATGATGGCCATTTCTGGCATAGTGAGAGTCAAGGAAGAGATCTTTGGGCGCATGGCAGAGGACTTTGTGCTGTTTTCTTTAATCATCCAAAGAGTAAGAGGGGCCACCCTCTTGTTCCTGCCATTTCCCAGGAGCAAGGTCTGAGGTAGACTCTGCCATTTCCTAGGATGGCTCTTCAGAGCAAGGGCTAATTCTTGTGGAGGATTTGGCAGATCATGGGGGACATTGCCTTTCCCCTTTCCATGCCTCTGAAGCCCTGGTATGCTGGTACTTGATTCACACCCCTGCCACAGAGCCTGCAGCTGGGTTGTCAGGTTCTGGGCTCCTTTTTGCAGCTTCCCGGACCAGGAGGTACGCCGCATGGCTGTCCAGTGGATTGGCTCGCTGTCGGATGCTGAGCTGCTCGACTACCTGCCCCAGCTGGTACAGGTGGGTGTACTGCCTTCCCTCCCAGTCTGATGTTCCCAACCCCAGGAGCCCGAGTTGGTCTGCATTCTGACCCTTAGGTCCTATTCACTTCCTCCTGAACAGGCCCTAAAGTACGAGTGCTACCTGGACAGCCCATTGGTGCGCTTCCTCCTGAAGCGAGCCATGTCTGACCTGAGAGTGACCCACTACTTCTTCTGGTAAATGCCTGTGCAGAGGGGAGGGAGGCAGACATGTGTCTTTGTGGGAATCTTTTGCCCCCACCCATGCAGGGCTGAGAGACCAAGTGGTCTGGGGGTCTCATTTCACCCCTGTAACTCAGTGAAGATCATCCCTGCCCCTCCTCCGCACCCACCCAGAAATAGGGTGGAGAGATGAGCTGCGGAAGGCTTTGAGCTGTCTAAAGACAGGGTGGGCACAAATGAGCACTTCTGTCCAGAGTGCATTTTCCGGTCCAGGCTGGGGTGAGTTTCTGATGAGTTGGAGCTGGCTCAGACCCTGCTCCTCTCCGCGGCTGCCTGTGGTCCCTGCAGGGGCCTGACCCCCACCTCCTGCCTCACAGGTTGCTAAAGGACGGCCTCAAGGACTCTCAGTTCAGCATCCGATATCAGTACCTGCTGGCGGCCCTGCTGTGCTGCTGTGGCAAGGGGCTGAGGGAGGAGTTCAACCGCCAGTGCTGGCTCATCAACACCCTGGCCAAGCTGGCCCAGCAGGTCCGGGAGGCCGCCCCGTCTGCCCGGCAGGTGAGCAGGCAGGCAGCCAGGCTGCAGACTCTGCCTGCTTCCATTTCTGATCTGGGGCTTCTGTGGCCAGTAGTTTACTTCTTGAGCACTTGATCAGCACTGATTTAGGAGGTAGAAGGCAGTGACTCTGTTACCTGTAGGCCACAAATAGTTCACGAGCTAGATACAGCGCGTGAATGTGTTTTGTTAGGCCTGCAAAATATTGAAACGTGTATTTAGCGCTGTCTGCCTCATGGGCTTAGCACAGTTGTGTAAGCTGTTCATTGCACAGAAGCACCCAGCCAGAAAGAGCAAGTGAGGGCTGAAAAGCCAGTCATATTTTCACTATGCTTTGGGTCGTGGCTGCAGGCTGACAAAAGTACCAGAGGGGCATCTTTATGTGCATGAAGGTACTGTATGAGGCCAGTGGTGTTCTAGTTGCTGACATTTAAAATGGGAGATTTTATATTAAAGTCTAGATTGTTGGCATTTCTTGGCAAAAGCCCAGGCAGCCCTTGCCCCTGAAGACACTACCAACCCCCAGATCTGTGGGCTGCTCCTGCTGCCCACCCTCGGCCTTGCCTGTGTAGGTTGCTGCTCCTGCACTGAGCCAGGCTGGGCCATGGTGGGTGCCTGTCCTAAGTGTCTCCCGAGGCCGACCCCCAACCCCATTCTCAAGTGTGCCTGGCTCTGAGTGGAGCCTATGAGGCCCCCACCTCACCCCTACTTTCCTTCTCCTCCCTGCAGGGCATCCTCCGCACGGGCCTGGAGGAGGTGAAGCAGTTCTTTGCCCTCAATGACTCTTGCCGCCTGCCACTCAGCCCCAGTCTGCTGGTGAAGGGCATCGTACCCAGGGTGAGTAGCTGTGGCTTTGGGGCTTTGCAGGAAGGGAAGGCTAGGGGAGGGGAGGTCCTCACTGCTCTGGCTGTTGAGGGACAGGAGGAAGGAAGGTGTATCCGTGGTCTTTTCCCAACCCTGCTGTGTGTGAAGCTGAGCTGAGCAGGGTGGTGGGGCTGGGTGAGAGCTGGGTGAGTTTCTCTCCTGATGATACCAGGGATGAAGCTGCAGGAGGTGGTGATGATGGGAACTATCAGCTATCATCTATGGAGGTTGTTTGCCTGGCACTGGTCTATGTGCTTCGAGTCGATTATTGTGTCTCCTCTTCATAACTCTTATGAAGCCCGTATTATCGTGAGCCCCATTTCACAGAGGAGTAAGCTGAGTTATAAATGGACGTGGAACTTAGCAGAAGTCACAAAACTAGTATGTTCATGCAGAATAAAAGGAAAGGATGAGAGATCAGGTGCCAGAGCTGAGGGTCCAACAAACTGAAACGAGATGATGGCAGGAAGGAGAGTGAGAAGGAATTTGGGTTTCTGAGAAATCTGGAAGAAACTACAAGCAGGTCTTGGGGGCACTGGCAGCAGGAGGGTGGGTGGCATTGCAGTCCAACGTAGAAAGGTTGTTTTCCTTCCTGGGCATGGACCACCCAGACCCTGGGCACCACCCTCTGTCCCACACAGGACTGTTCCTACTTCAATTCCAATGCAGTCCCCCTCAAGCTCGCCTTCCAGAATGTGGACCCACTGGGTGAGAACATCTGTGTCATCTTCAAGGTGAGAATCCTTTGCTCAGGCATGGTGGGGTGCAGTGGGAAAGAGGAGGGAGCCCAAGGTGGCAGGACAGTTTGCTGCCCGCTGTTTCATTGTTCCATGCTGCATTTTTCTTTTCTTTCTTTCTGTTTTGGGGGGCAATGGGGCTTGACATGTGAGGCAAGGGCTTTATCCTTGAAGTATATCCCCATGCTACCACGCTGCCTTTTTATTATAGGAAGGACTATCAGGTAAAAAAAGATGTAGATGAACTCTGCATGGCCCCAGAGGGCTAAAATAAGAGATTAGGAAGTGTAGAAGCAACCGCTAGTACTTTCTGGGAGGCAGAGGCGGTGATCTGCTTGTCCCTGGCATGTTCGAGCAGAGGCTGAATGACCATGTGGCAGGGATGTTGAAGAGATTAATATAGCAGGTGCAAGTTGGACTAGATGAACCCTATGTTTCTGTCTAATTGATGCCTCCTAGAGTCTGAGAGGTTAACTATAGTCTCGGTGTATAATGTAGTGAGAGAGACGCATGCAGGTGCAGGGGGTGGGGGGCTGGGGATGTAGCTCTGTGGTGTAGCACATGTTCAGCACGTGCAAGGCCTCAAGTTCAAGCCCCAGCACTGCGGGGGTGGAGTGGTGGGGAGCATGTAGGTGGCCTAGTAGCTTGTAGAATCTATGTGCTGTGCATAATTTCCAAATCTAGTATACACTTTTTAAAAGGCCTGGTGGTCAAGTGGGCTGCGTGTAAAGGAGGAACCTGAATTCAGGTCACATGGGTTGCTGCATGGAAGGAAGAGTGGGACATTCCAAAGAGGCAAAGTGTGAAGGTCACTGATCCCTCTCTGGTTCTGTGACCTGGTGTGAGGTTGTGAGTAGGTCAGAGGTGCAAGGTGGAAGAAGGGGACAGTTTCTCCCTGTCACCGTAGCTTGGGCCTCTGCCGGGTCTGGGAGCCAGAGAAAGCAGTGAAAATGGGTTCTGTTACTCTCTCCCTCCATCCAGTGTGGGGACGACCTTCGCCAGGACATGCTCACCCTGCAGATGATTCGCATCATGAGCAAGATCTGGGTCCAGGAGGGGCTGGATATGCGCATGGTCATCTTCCGCTGCTTCTCCACTGGCCGGGGGAGGGGTGAGTTGGGAGTCGTCGGGGTGGGGTAGGCAGATGGTGGTGGGAGCTTTGCTTCCTGCCTTTCTGCCCATTCCCCAACATGAACTGTGTACTCCTCCTTGAAAATGAAAAGGGCAGGATTATTTCATTAGAAGCTATGAAATTCATTTTTAAAAAGGAGGAAGCAGGGGAAAGAGTGTTATAAAATAAAACAGTCTTGGAGCCATAATGACCTAATGGGTTGTGTGGCCACCACCATGCCTGACTTTGGATCCTGATCCAAACAAATCACTGTAAAGAAGTATTTTTTTTGGGGGGGGGATGTTGAGACAGGGTCTTACTATGTAGCCCAGCTGGCCTCAAACTTGCAGGGATTCTCCTGCCTCATCCTCCCAAGTGCTGGGATTACAGGTGTGCACCACCACACCCAGTTTAAAGAAGCATTTTTGAAGTGACTGGAGGAAATTTGAATATGGACTAGGTTAAAGAGTGACTGTTTGTTTTTTGGAGGTGACAATAAGCGATAGATGAAATAAGATTAGCAAAATGGCCATTTTTGAAGCTGGATGATGGTTACAAGTGAATTTATAAAACCATTCTTTTTATTCTTATATATATTTGAAGATTTCTGTAGTAAAAATTTAAACCTAAAAAGGAGCAGCAGCCATGAACTGGGGTGACCAGGGAGTCATGGTCTGGAGTATGTGATGGGGGGACGAACTTCCTGTCTTCCTTGGTGCTCGTCTCCTATTGGCAGTTTGTCTAAGGGCCAGAAGCTTAATTTATGAGGAAGTGTTCAGCACAACTCTCCTGTGCGTGTGCGTGTGTGCGTGTATGTATGTGTGTTACTGGGGTTAAACCGAGGGCTTTCACACTGAGCTACATCCCCAGCCCTTTTTTATTTTTTATATATTGAGACCAGCTCTTGCAAAGTTTCTAAGTTACGTAGGCTGGGCTCAAACTTGCAGTCTTCCTGCTTCTGCCTCCCAGAGTGCTGGGATTACAGGCACGCGCCACCACGCCTGGCTTCAGCACAGCTTCTGTAGGCCTGTCCCTACAGTCTCTCTGCTCCAGAGTGTGACCCATCTCTTCTGTCACAGGGATGGTGGAGATGATCCCCAATGCTGAGACCCTGCGCAAGATCCAGGTGGAGCACGGCGTGACTGGCTCCTTCAAGGACCGGCCCCTGGCTGACTGGCTGCAGAAACACAACCCTGGGGAGGACGAGTATGAGAAGGTAGGATTCGGGCACTCGAGAGCCCATCTGGCCTGGGTGTGCCTGGCTCTGGTGCTTGGCTCTATAGAGACAAGCCAGCTTTGTTGGGGGCTGAGACATACTCTGTCGATGGACTGATGCCTCTGTGTATCTGGGGGTGGGTCAAAATGACTTTTATTACTTCTCTGCTTCCACCCTGCTGGTGTCCTGTGAAACCTTCAATGGGTTCCCCAGTCAGAGAGAGTCCTGGCAAAGGGGGCCAGCTTTGGAGAACCTGCCAGTATCCTTCCTCGTCATGGGTCCTGGGTGGGCCCCCTTTTGCTCTCAGAGGGCTTCAGTGGTACTGTATAGAATGAGAGTTGGTTGGAAAAAACCTTAGAGATCATTTTAATCCAACCCCCTCCTTTCATGGATATGAATTCAGACTTATAGTCTTACTCCTGGTAATGGAGTTGGTTTGTGCAAGGCTGTAACTAGAAGCCAAGATTGTATTAGGTATGAGACTGAAATGATAGAGGAGAGCCCTGATGGGTTCCTGCTTCGACCAAAGAATAAAAGTGGAGCTTTCCTGGTAGGGTCTTGGTCAGCTTCCATGGCCCATGGCCAGTCCACAGCTTCTTGCCTCCTATCCCCAGGTTAATAGGACTAGACATGTGTGTGGTCATCACACATGCAGTGGGGGTGGGGAGAGGAAGGAGGAAGTCACAGTAAGACTGCCAGAATGCTGATTGATATGGATTTCACTTCAAGAGGATCCAAATACTAATTTATATTGATCATAGCATTGTATTCCTGAGGGAAGATGCACACATGGGCAGCCAAATTATAATCAGAATGTTGTTCAGAGAACGTGTATTTAGATTATCTTAAATGGCCCTATGTGCTTGCATTCCCCAGGGTGCAGTCCCTGGCATGCTCTGCTTTCTTTGTACTCTGCCCGTGCTAGCTAATCCTCTTGCTACTTCTCTACTCCCACCCATGTGCTGATGACTTCCAAAGCCCTCCATCTAGGGTTCTCCCTCCCTGCAGCTGTAGATTCCAGAGCCACTGGCTAGCTGGACCTCTCTATGTGTGTCCCATCCATACCTCAAACTGTGCTTTCTGTCTCCATTTGCCTCCCAAAATCTACCTTCTGTGTTTCCTCTCAGTAAATGGGAAGGCTCTCCATGCAGTCACCCAAGCCAGGGCCATGGGCTTTCTCTTGGTTCTTCCTGTCTCACTTCTGCCAAACCAATCCCAGTTGATTCTCTTGCCCAATTCTCTCTCCACTCTAACCTCCTCTTTCTGTTTCTACTATCACTTTTTTCAACTATTTGCTTTCTGTCCCCTGAATTTTTGGAATGCCTTTCCTCTTATCACCATTGTCTGATTTCAGAGGGTTTGTAAAGTGCAGGTTTGTTCATGTCACTCACTTGCTCTAAGTTCTTCAGACCCGTATCCTTAGGATTACACTCAAGCCCTGATGGCCCTGTGGCCTCATCTACCACCCCTGCTCATCTTAAGCTCCAGCACAGAGACTCCTTACACGTCCTCGATGTCTTTAGAAAAGAGTAGTCCCTTCCATGGAAAGCCATTTCTTCCCTCTCCCATCCCCCAAAATCCACCACTCTAGCTGTAAACTTCAAGGCCCTCTGCCCTTGGGAGAGGACTGGTATCGATTCTTTCTACCTTCCTTCACTACCACATGCTATTTATATAACAGGTATTTTTCAGATGTTGGATTCCACCCTAACGGGGCACTGTGTAAGGCACTTGAATTATAATTACTCTCTGCCAACAAAGTAAAGAGTCATAATGAGTGTACCGGAAGTATGTACAACAGGCATACATGCACACAGAAACTAACTTTTTGTGTTAATGTTTAATCTTAGCCTTGCAAAGGTAGCTTCTCAGCTCTTGGAGCTAGAACAGTGCTGGTAGTTTTTTTATGGTAATTTCCAAGAGAAGAACGAGATATCTTTCTTTTGGTCAACTACTCAGCAAAGAGAGCACCCCATAGCCTACAGAAGAAACCCTTAAACTAGGAAGGTGCCCTTCATAGAGTGAAACTTCTTGCCAGTAAGCTGCTAGCACCCTGCCTAATGCAGGGAGTTGATAAGAGTTTAGTCATTAACCCTCGCACACAGCTATTTTGTGAATCGACTTTGGACTCATCTAAGGTAGGAAGGGCACTTGTGATGGAAGGATTGATGGAGATGAAGGTCAGGTCTTGGATCAGACGGGTCTTGCTCCTTATTGAGCAGTTTCTTTTCGTTCACAAATTTTTCTTTCTTACACATGGTCTTTTTCTTTCAGAAGATGCATTCTGTGATATCTTGACACACTTCCTATTCTTAGTTTCCAGTGGATTAGTCATCTGGTTGTAACCGGACTAGTAGCTGGGTGGGAATTTGTAGCTAGTTTTGCAGTGGGTCTTGTGGAACAGCCAAGAAGCTCTTGGGAGATTGGATTCTCTCAACCTGGTGGGCTGCAAAGGGTATGTGGGCACTGAGTGGACAGTGGTGGCCATGGCCATGGAGGGCTCAAAGGAAGAGAAGCCAGTGTGAACTGAGAATGACTGGAAAGATGTGGGACGCAAGGAAGGCCCTTGAAGAATGGGTGGGAATTTGCGGAGGGAGGTAGAGGATGTGGGATGTGGGCATTCTATATCTGGTAAGCTTTCTCTCATTCCTAATTCTATACATTCTTAGTGGGCTATGACAGTTTTTTTCTTGTTCCCAATTTTGTACTTTCCTAGGAAATTTCTTTCCCTCTCATTCTCAACTTTATACATTCCTACTGGGCGGTTGCCCTCTGCTATAAGTCCTTAAGTTCTTGAGAATTCTTCAAACTTCGTAAAGAGGAAGTAGGTGGAAGGGGTCCATCTGCTGATTCCATGTATTTTTACTTCCTCAGCAGATAAGCAGACAGCTGTTGATCAGACAAAATAAGGGGGACCCAACCCCTCATTACTGCCCTTCTTCTTTAAACTCAAAAATATCTCTAACACATTTCACCAACTAGGGATGTCAGGTTTTGCAAGTGTCAAACACTCCCAGAAGTGTGAAGCTGCCTCAGCTCTTCTTTGGAGTGCAGTGATTTAATTAGATAAACATTTAGCTGCTGCCAAGAGTTCTGGGAGTGGAGTTTTATTTGGAGCAGGAAGAATTCCGGGGAGGGTCAGGAAAGCACCCATTTGTCCATTGCTCAGTAGCTGTGCTCGAGTTAGGCTCATCGTGACGCACTGGGAAAGCTGTAAATGTTGGTCTTTCTGTCATTAGGGTCTCCACAGTCCAGGCCACTCAATTCTGGCCTTTTGGGTCAGCCTTTCCAACCAGTGTCCCAGGAGAAGACAAAGTTCAGATTAAGGGTGGGGCTACATATAAACCTTCTACCTCCCTCTACTGCGGGGTACGTGGGATGTCTCTCTCTGTAAGTGTGTATGTTAGTACGCGATAAAAGATGAACAGACAGGTGCTGTTGGGCTTACAAGAGAGGGCAACAAGGGTTGGCTGAATTGAGTCTGGCTGTGTCCTTGGCCAGCTTTATGTCCTCTCCTCTCCCCTCCTCCTCTGACCCAGGCCGTGGAGAACTTCATCTACTCCTGTGCTGGCTGCTGCGTGGCCACATATGTTTTGGGTATCTGTGACCGACATAATGACAACATCATGCTGAAGACCACCGGCCACATGTTCCACATAGATTTTGGCCGCTTCCTGGGCCATGCCCAGATGTTTGGCAATATCAAGCGGTAAGTGATTTCCAGAAGCCAGATGTGTGTGTGGTGTGTGGCAGGCAGGAAAGTCAGGAGGGTTGGTTCAGAACTGGGAAACAAGCCCGTAAAGGGAGGAACAGCCCCAGAGCATTGTCCCTGGGCTGAGCAGCTTCCAAGAAGAGCAGATTGATAAGGAAATTGGGTCCTCGCAGGGTCTTACAGAGGAAGGTGGGGACTGATTGTTCTGTCTCCTTACTGAGCAATGAGCAAAGTGACATGAACCCAAACTCGGCAAATGGGAACACAGGTAACCAGGAGAGAATATTGCTAGTCCACAGATAAGGAGCTTCTCTCTCTGGGGATCTTTTAATGTTTTTTTTTTTTGTGGGTACCAGGAGGACGACCTCAGGACCTCGCGCGCCAACAGGCACCCGTGCCACTGAGCGATATCACCGGCCCCTTTTTCGTATGTGGGTTCCGGGAGTCGAACTCGGGCCCTCGCGCTTGCAAGGCAGGCGCTTACGCCGCTGAGCCATCTCACCGGCCCCATCTTTTAATGTTTTGAGACGGGGTCTCTGTATGTAGTTCAGGCTGGCCTTGAACTTACTATGTAGCCCAGGCTGGCCCCAAACACTGTCTTGTGACGGCACATTGTTGGAAACCCCTCATAGAGTTCACTCTGCGGTTTTGCTTTGCTGATAGGTCTTTTTCTTAGGCCTGTGAGAAGGCCCTACAAGACAGCAAAAAGTGTGAAAGACCTAATAATTTTTCTTTTAACCTTAGATACTCACATATCCAAGAGATCTGTACTGTGCCTCAGTGTGGTAGCTCAGGAAATGGATATGAATTCGTGTATGTTTAGAGACGGTGTCAGAGCAAGGCAGATATGTCTACCCTAAATGCTCCTCAAATAAATTGCTGGAATAGATTTGGATCTAAGATGCCAGGAGTTTTTGAAGCTATCATCATTTGCCCATAATGTAAGTGGAGATAAAAGAATTGTGGCAAGGCAGATAGGATGACGGGATTAAGCATCCATTCTTTTAAAAAGAGCCATCTTGAAGACAAAGAACTTCATGAAGGCGACCTTGATGAGTATTGAAGGAAAAATATGTGAAATTCCTTAAAAATATATATATTTAATTAGTACACTAGGCATGGTGGTGCATGCCTGTAATCACAGCACTTGGGAGGCTGAGGCAGGAGGATTGCTGTGAGTTCAAGGCCAGTCTGAACTGCATAGGGAGACCCTGTCTCAAAAAAAAAAAAAAAAAAAGAAAAAAAAGTTTAATTAAAAAAAAAGATGAAGTTAAGGGGAAAAAAGCAAGTTAGAGAGATCCCCATCTCTCCAGGCTCATACACGTGATGAGTGCTGAGGGGGGCCATCTCCCCCACATTGACCTTCTTCCCTGTTTCCCTCGGCCCAGGGACCGTGCCCCCTTTGTCTTCACCTCAGACATGGCATATGTCATCAACGGGGGTGACAAGCCTTCCAGCCGCTTCCATGATTTTGTTGACCTTTGCTGCCAAGCCTACAACCTCATTCGCAAGCACACCCACCTCTTCCTCAACCTCCTGGGCCTGGTGAGGAGTTCTACCCCTTTCTGACAACCTCCTTCTTATTATCTGGCACCATTATTCTCATTTTTTTTTCTTTCCCCTTCCTTCCTTTCCCCTACCCCTTCCCTAGTTCCCCTTCCCATTTGAATATTTTCTTCCTGTTTCACAATATCTATTATACATTTTGGTCCTTATTTACACTTTCAGTTTCTCACACCAGAGAAACAATGCAGTATTTACACATATGTGTTCAATTTATTTCACTTATGAGTATGGCCTCAAGGTGCATCCATTTAACCTAGAAATGTCTCAAGCTTATCCTTCTTTATGGCAGAATAGTATTCCACTGTATAAAAAAACTATATCTTTATCCATTCACTGGTTGACAGGCATTTGGGCTGTTTCCAAGATTTAGCTATTATAAACTGTGCTGCTATAAACATGGGTGTGCATATATTGCTATGGTGTGATGCTTTTGATCTTTTAATTCTTTTGGGAAGATATCAAGAAGGGGAATAGCTGGGTCAAATGGAACCTCTAGTCCTAGTTTTTTTTTTTTTTTTTTTTTTTGTGGGTACCGGGGGGTCGACCTCAGGACCTCGCGCGCCAACAGGCGCCTGTGCCGCTGAGCGATATCACCGGCCCCTTTTTCGTATGTGGGATCCGGGAGTCAAACTCGGGCCCTCGCGCTTGCAAGGCAGGCGCTTACGCCGCTGAGCCATCTCACCAGCCCTCTAGTCCTAGTTTTTGAGGAATCTCCACACTGATTTCCACAGTGGTTGCACCTATCTGGCACCATTATTAAGACTGCCCTGGTTTGTTTCACAGAATCCCTGGAGATCCACTCCTTTGAGCCCCAGTGAGTAGCTCTCTGCCCCGAATAGAGGCAGGGACCCAGACTGCCTGGGAATGTAGGTATCTGTGTAGGTGTCTGCACCCCTGCTTCAGCCCCTTTATTCCTGTGGCCCTCCGGCCATGGCCCATGTCTGTCCATTGCCCTCTGGAAGGATCAGGGAACCTAGCTGTAGGAAATCTTGCCTTGGGTGGAGAAGTAGGACTTGCTGCTGTGACAGGCACCCTTTCTGCTTCTTTCCTCCTTCCAGATGTTGTCCTGTGGGATCCCTGAGCTCTCCGACCTAGAGGACCTCAAGTATGTGTACGATGCCCTGAGGCCTCAGGACACAGAGGCCAATGCCACTACCTACTTCACTAGGTAACACCTGTGCTAAGAGTCCCCTGAGTAATTCCCAGGCCGCCTGGTTGGCAGGAGCGGGCTGGGGATGTGGGAAAGGATTAGTACAGATGGTGGAGCCTAGAGCTGGATCTGTTGTCCCGACTGCCTCTGACTTGGTGAAATCATTCTGCTTCCCTCAGCCTCAGTTTCCACGTGCATCTTGGTGCTAATCTTTGTATACAGAACTACTGTCATCTCTCTCTCTCTCTCTCAGTTTTTTTGAGATAGGGTCTCTGTATGTAGGCCAGGCTGTCCTCACATGAACAGTGATCTTCCTGCCTCAGCTTCCTGTGAGCTGGGATTACAGGCCTGCACCACTATGCCTGGCTCAGGCTATTGTCATCTCTCTTATCTTACTGCCAAAGACTTTGTTCACAGGACAGTGAATAATATAGATTTTGCAATTGTTTTTAGTCCTCTGGGTGAGACTCTTCCTCCTTCAAGGGCACTCACCTTTGAATTGAAATTTCAGAAGCTGGGCCTGGTGGTGCATACCTGTAGTCCCAGTACTTGGGAGGCTGAGCCAGGAGGATCACCATGAGTTTGAGGCCAGCCTGGGCCAAGGCCACTTTGAACTACATATTGAGACTCTGTCTCTAAATAACTTAAATAGATCAAATCAAATCTCTGGATTGATCAGTGTTTGGGGAGGTCCCATATTCTGAACCGTTTTTTAAATTAAATTTATTGGTACAATTTAGATATACATAATGATAGCATTCATCATAAGGAATTTGTACCTGTACATGATATATCTTGATTCCTCTTTTTTTCCCATTCCCCTCCCCTCCCTTCAACCCCTTTTTATTTACAAAGCTTGATTTTATTTTATCCTTATTTCTCATTTTTTTCTTTTTCCTTCCTTCCTTCTCCCTCCCCAATTCTCCTTTTCTTTTGAACAATTTCTTCCTATTTCACAATATTTATTATAATTTTGGTTCTTATTTATACTTTCAGTTTTTCACACCAGAGAGACAATGCAATATTTACACGTGTGTCTGATTTATTTCACTTAAGGGTATAGTCTCGAGGTCCAGCTATTTAGCTATAAATGTCTCAAGTTTATCATCCTTTATGATTGAGTAGTACTCTATTGTATTAAAAACCCACATCTTTTTTATCCATTCAACAGTTGGTGGGCATTTGGGCTGTTTCCAAGATTTAACTATTACAAACTATGCTGCTATAAACATGGGTGTTCATATGTCACTGTGGTATGATGCTTTTAATTCTTTTGAGAAGACACCAAGAAGGGGAATAGCTGGGTCAAATGGAACCTCTAGTCCTAGTTTTTGAGGAATCTCCACACTGATTTCCGCAGTGGCTGCACCAGTCTATACTCCCACCAATGGTGGAGAAGGGTTCCTTTTTCCCCACAGCCTCGCCAGCATTTGTTATTGGTGGATTTCTTGATAAGAGTCATTCTTTCTGGAGTGATATGGAATCTCAGCATTGTGGTTTTTTTTTTTTTTGTGGGTACCGGGGGGTCGACCTCAGGACCTCGCGCGCCAGCAGGCGCCCGTACCGCTGAGCGATATCACCGGCCCCTTTTTCGTATGTGGGATCCGGGAGTTGAACTCGGGCCCTCGCGCTTGCCGGGCAGGCGCTTAAGCCGCTGAGCCATCTCACCGGCCCCTCAGCATTGTTTTAATTCGCATCTCTCGAATGACCAGTGATGTGAACTTCAGATGAAGAAGTACCAATGCCATATACTGAACCTTGAATTCACTTTGACAGCACTGTTCAGACACCCCTGTGTTAAGCCTCCAGTGTCCTCATTCCTCCCTTCTTTGCTTTGACTGCCTTTGGCTTATACGGACAGAGAAGGGACAGCAGATCCCAGGATTCACAGAATAAACCACTTAAGATAATTATGTGCCTGTTCTGTAGAGTCTCTCACCGAGCTCCTGGTTCATCTCGGGAGTCAAGGGCGATGACCTCGGATAGCTCTGTCACAGCAGGAGATTCGTCCACTGTTACCTCCTTTTATTCCCGTTCTCCTCCTGCACCAACAGGTTGATTGAGTCCAGCCTGGGCAGTGTAGCCACAAAGCTCAACTTCTTCATCCATAACCTGGCCCAGATGAAGTTCACAGGCTCCGACGACCGGCTGACTCTTTCCTTTGCCCCTCGAACGCACACTCTCAAGAGCTCTGGCCGCATCTTTGATATTTTTCTCTGCCGTCACGAGAAAATCTTCCACCCCAACAAGGGCTATGTAAGTATTTTCTCTTCCTTGAGCCTCTCCTGCTCCTTTTTTTTTTTTTTTAATGTGGGTACCAGAAGTCGAACTCAGGACCTCGCGCTTGCCAAGCAGGCGCTTATGCCGCTGAGCCATCTCACCGGTCCTCCTGCTCCTTCTTGACTCAGCTCCCTGGAATTTTGCCTCTTCCTACTCACAGAGTGGGCAGCGGTGCTCACCGAGCCTCCCGTTGCGGAGCAGCTGCGGGCCACTGGCTTCTCCCTCCCCAGACGACCTGGGTAGAATCAGGGAGCGGAACCGGATGATAACTCCCTCCAAGCCAAGGGTCCTACACAGTACGCACTAGAGTTTTGCTCTCAGATTCCTGCATATGCCGGTCCACCATCCATCATTGTCTCTACTGGAGACGCTCCCGCTCTGCCTTCTGGAAAGCGCCCCCACCTTAGTGCACACACGCGCTCCTGCTCCCTACCACCCACTTCACGGGGCGCGCAGGGTCTGGCGGGCACGCTGGAAGATGTGGACCTTTGCAGATATACGTGGTGAAGGTGAAGCGAGAGAACGCTCATGAGGCCACTTACATCCAGCGGACGTTTGAGGAGTTCCAGGAATTACACAACAAGCTTCGGCTGCTCTTCCCTTCCTCCCTCTTGCCCAGGTAGCTCCCCGCTTTACTCTCTGTGGGCGAGGGGAGGGATGGGGCTGGCAGGACTTCAGCGGCACCGGCACCGAGCACCCTTTTAAAGATCTCCCTGCTTTACTTGGCCTGGCCTTGATTTTGGTGACAAGTGCTCCCCCTGCTGGCCAAGCTCTCCTGACGCCCAAGCAGTCTTGATCTAGCCTTGGAAAGAAACTTGGGCCCGTCTGTCAGAAGGAAAGCTGGCTGGGGCTGAAGAAGGGCCGCTGGTTGAATCTGGAAATCTTCCAAAGTGTCCAGCTTATCAAAGAGCTAAACCAGAGCTGGGCATGACGGTGCACATCTGTAATATAGCTACTCAGGAGGCTGAGGCAGAAGGATTGAAAGTTTAAGGCCAGCCTGGGAAATTTAACAAGAGTTTATCTCAAAATAAAAAAATAAATAAAAAGGGATGGTGTGCTAAGTGTGCTAGGTGCACACCTGTAATCCCAGCACTTAGGAAGCTGAGGCAAGACGATGAATTGAGTTCGAGGCCAGCTTGGGCTACACAGTGAGGTCAAGGCCAGCCTGAACTTTGTAACGAGAACTTGTCTCAAAAAATACATAGATGAAAATAGGGTTGGGGTGTAGTTTAGTGGTAAAGCACTTGCCTAGCATGCGTGAGGCCCTGGGTTCGGTCTCCAGTACTGAAAGAAAAAGAGAAAAGGAACCATTTTTCAAACGGATAAACAAAGCGCGGTATATGCAGTACATACAACTGAATATTACTGAACCTTAGAAGGGTATTATGACTTGTAACTACACGAATGACCCTTGAAGACATTATGCTAAATGCAATAAGCCAGTCATATGATTCAGCTTCTCTGAGTTATCTAGTGGAGCCAGATTCACAGAGGCAGAAGGTAGGATGAGGGTCAAGGTATTATTGTTTTAACAGATGTGGAGTTTCAGCTTCAGAAGATGAAAAGAATTCTGGAGATAAGAGCTGGGCATGGTGGCACACACCTGTAATCCCAGAACTCGGTAGACTGAGGCAGGACGATCTCCATGAGTTAGAGGCCAGCCTGGTCTACCTAGCAAAACCCTGTCTCAAAACAAAACGGAGGCCCTGTGAGATAGCTCAGTGGCGTAAGCGCCTGCCTGGCAAGCGTGAGCTCCTGATTTCGACTCCCGGAACCTGCATAAAGGAAAAAAAGGGCCGGTGATATCGCTCAGCGGCACAAACGCTTGCTGGCAAGCGTGAGGTCCTGAGGTGGACTCCCAGTATCCACATAAAAAAAAACAAAAAACAGAAAGTTCTGGAGATGGATGGTAGTGATAGTTGTGTAACATTGTGAACGTTCTTAATGCTATTGAACTGTACACTTAAAAATCATTAAAATGGTCAATTTTATGTCTTGTATATTTTTCCACTTTGTCTTCTCTTCTCTTTTTTTTTTTTTTTTTTTGCAGCACTGGGCATTGAACCCAGGGCCTTTGCACTGAAGTATAATCCCTACCCCTTTTCACTTTTTCTTTTGAGACAGGATCTTGCTAAGTCACTAAGTCGCCCAGCCTGGCTTTGAACTTGTTATCCTTCTGCCTCAGCCTCCCAGAGTGCTAGGATTACAGGCGTGCGCCACTGCTCCCAGTTTTTCTACCATTGAAAAAAAATAACCTATTTTCCAAGTGACTTCTTACACTGATGGGAGGAACAGGAGGCTCCAACGCCTGGTCACAGTTCTAAGCAGTCACAGGACTCTGCCAAACAATTTGGTTTTTCTGGTCTGGGGATCTTGGTCGTGTGTGAGTGGGGGTGTGAGTGTGTGGGTGTGAGCATGCAATGTGTGTGCGCGTCAGACCTGGGCACAGACCCGGGAGCCAGAGAGGAGTCGAGGGGGCCGAAAGGGAAGCTGTTGGGAAATAAGGGCCAGGTGACTGGAGACGCAAAGGAACCGGCAAGGCCGGTGCCTCATTTCCCTCCCCTCCCCCTCCTTTCTGCCCCACCAGCTTCCCAAGTCGCTTCGTGATCAGTCGCTCCCGGGGTGAGGCCGTGGCTGAGCGGCGCAGGGAGGAGCTGAATGGCTACATCTGGCACTTGATCCACGCAGCCCCTGAGGTGGCCGAGGTGGGTGGCTCCTGTTCCCGCTGTCACTGCTGCGGGTGTGGGAGAGCAGGCAGGAGGGTCTGGAGCCGGGGGAGCCGGGCGGCCCTTCTGCGTCTGCCGGGGGAGTGACCCTGTGCAGCGTGGGTCCCCTCGCCAGGCTGCACATGCAAACGCGGTGAACGTACTTGTCAGGGCCGCCGGGAGCACCCACACAGGGCCTTTACAGGAGAAGGGGCCCCAAATGATTGGAGTGGTCAGAACCGAGGAAGGGAGGGCGGAGGGAGCCTCTCGAAGACAGGATTTGTGAGCGGGTTGATTATGTGTCCACCTAGGTTTTTTAAAATAAATGGCATTGTAATGGCCCTAATACAGTCGCCAGGAATCCTGTTACTCCAACTGCCATGTGACTTCCATTTGCCGTGTTTCCTCTTTGTCCATATGCAAGCACACTTTTCATCTTTTTGCAGTGGTCACAGTTTACATGCACTTCTATATTCTGAGACTTTCTCCCTTTAGCGTTTAGAGTAAGCATATGCTAGAACTTTAAATAGCTGTACTAAATCAATGGACTGACTTACAGTACAATAATCTTACCCTCTTGTTTCTGAAAGATTTTTTTTTCCATTTTTTGCCATATTAATGCTCAAGTGAATATTTTCATATACCTAGGTGGGTTTTTGTTTGGTTGGTTTTGGTTTTTGGTCTTTGTTTTATTTTTTTGAGATGGAGTCTTGCTTTGTAGTGGAGTCTGGCCTTGAACTCACAGTGATCCTCCTGCCTCAGCCTCCCAAGTGCTGGGATTACAGGTGTGTGCCACCATGCCTGGCTTTGTTTTGATTTTGTTCCCCATGGTTATTTAGGAAATATCCTCCTGAGCGGGATTCAAGCTCGTTGTCCCCGCTGGCGCAGGCGCCCTCTATGGGTGAGCAGGGTGCATGTGCCGATTAGGGAGGCAGAAGTCAAAAAGAACACACTGCTTTTGACCTGAAATGACCGAGTTTTATTTTTCCTTTTAAAAATATTTTTAGTATGAAAACCTTAAAGCATAAAGAAAAGCAGAAAAACAGTATAATTAGTGTCTATATACCTACTACCTAAACAGTTAATATTTTCCCATATTAGCTTCATTTATTTTTATGAAGTATTTTAAAACAAATTAGAGAGACGATATTGTACCCTTACATATTAGGCCTCTCTGAAAAATAAGAACATATTCTTACATAACTGTAGCATCGTTACATCATTCAACACATAGTCCACATCCAAAATTTCCCAGATTCTTTTTACAGTTGGTTCGATTGCGCCTTCCCCCAAATAGAAGGACACATACTTGGTTTTCTGTGTCCTAAATCTCCTAATCTGGAGCCATCCTCTCTCCTCCTGTTGGGCTGCTGTCCTACTGAAGAAGGGCCTGTTTTCTGATTCCATTCCAGTGCGACTTGGTGTATACCTTCTTCCACCCCCTACCCCGGGACGAGAAGGCCGCAGGCACCGGCCCGGCCCCGAAGTCCTCAGGTACAGTGCCTTCCCTGGGAGCCCTTCCAGCCCCTCTGGGCCTTCCAAGGCTCACTCTCCCGCCCTGCTCTTCCCAGTGCTTTCCTTGACTGTCTCCTGTCCCTTGTTGGCCATGGGCTCTGCTCCACTCAGGCTGTGGGATCACAGTTCCCTGGAGAGTAGATACTGGGTATTACACCTCAGCTTGGGTGAGCCTCTCCCAACCCAACTCTAAATCATGTCCAGACCCTCTTTAGGTAGAGCCCATGAGTACCAGGAACCTGACTGGGAGAGACTGGGACAGGGGCTTCAGAGAGAAAGCAGAAACCCCAGAATCCCACCTGGCACCAGTCAGGGGCACCGCGGGCCTATTGACCTTTCTCAGTTCCTTCATCCCTACAGATGACACGTGGGCCCGGCCCGTGGGGAAGGTGGGAGGGGAGGTGAAGCTGTCTATCTCCTACAAAAACAACAAACTCTTCATCATGGTGATGTACATCCGTGGCCTGGTAAGTGCACGCACAGCCTTTTATCTATTTATCTGGTACATTTTGGAGTAGCCAGAGCTACACTGCCCCGGTGTCAGCCGAGTAACCACTAGGACTGAATGAGCTAGGCCTGTGCTCTGACCACACAATTCAAGACACAGTGCCGGGCCTGTTAGCTGTGGGCTTTGGCAGTGTCCTCACATGAAGAGGGTAATACCAGTACCAACCTCCTAGGGTTGCCTCGGGGATTAAATGAGATAATGCATGGCAAGCACTCACTTCACTACTATTATTATTATGGTGACATAGCAATTATTGTAAAAGAGAGGCCCAAAGGGCTTGTCTCCTGGTTATAGTGATAAGGCAGCCACTTGACATCCTTTCTGCTTAACCATACTATATATACTGACTACATTTTTGGTATAGAATAGAAGAACATTGTGAATAGAAGAGGAAGGGAATTTTATAGAATACAAGAGGTGATCAAAACATATGGTGAGGACCGTGAGATAGCTCAGTGGCATAAGCACCTGCCTGGCAAGCGCGAGGTCCTGAGTTTGACTGCCGGAGCCCACATACGAGAAAAGGGCCGGTGATATCGCTCAGCGGCACGGGTGCCTGCTGGCACGTGAGGTCCTGAGGTCAACCCCCGGTATCCACAAAAAAAAAAAAAAAAAAAAATGGTGAATGTTTAAATTTTAAAAAATTTATTACAGTATGGAATGGGAGGGGCATAAGAGGGGAAGTAAACAGAATTAAGATTCAATATGTACACATACCAACTCTTGATGATAAACGTGCTCATTATGTATTCCAAACATGTACTAATAAAAATGTTTTAAAAATATATTATAACAGTAAAAACCACATTGCCACTAATTCCTCTCAAAACATTCCCCTGAGCTTCAAACATACTCTTCCTACCATTCTTGCCACTTTCTGAAGCCGTTCTGGAAGTCCTCTTTCATGAGGATCACATCCTTATAAGATGCAACCAAAATTCAGTGAATGCTGCTGCTGAGTGCCATCCAAAGGACAGGCAGTCTTGTAAAAACATTACAGTGGGTCCTCATCCACCTTATTCACTGGATCTGGCACCATGTGACTTCTGGCTCTTCCATAAAGCCAAAATGGCCTTGAAAAGTAAACATCTTGGATTCAGGACATTGACACAGGCAGAGTGTTACAACCAAAGACATGAAAGAGGACTTCCAGAACGGCTTCAGAAAATGGCAAGAATGATGGGATGTGTGTGTTCCTTGCGAAGGGGAGGATTTTGAAGGGGATTCGTGGCAATGTGCCTTTTACTGTAACAAATTTTTAAAATTTAAACAATCACTAGAAAGCCAGGAGTGGTGGCACACTTCTGTAATCCCAGCACTCAGGAGGCTGAAGCAGGAGGATTGTTGTGAGTTTAAGGCCAGCCTGAGTTGCACAGTGAAACCCTGTCTCAAAAAATACAAAACAAAAACATAAAACATTCACTAGCGTTTTTGGTCATACTGCATGCTTGCCATGTGCTGCACCTCTGGATGCAGGGAGAAATGAAACCAAATCCTGCCCTCAGGGAGCACACATTCTACCTGGAAAAGGGAGACAAACACACAAATTGGACAGCCTGGAAGGTGGTGGGCAGCACTTGGCAAGAAACAAAGTGGAGAAGGGATCCAGGTGGCAGTTTGCAGAGTGGTGAGGGAAGGCCTCAGGAGGAGGAGGCGGTGTCCTAGCGGAGAACAGAGGAGAGCGAGTGGTGTCTCCAACAGAGAGGAGCGCTCCAGGCAGAGGAGCAGTGTGATACAAAAGCCCTGAGTCACAGCTGCTGGGCGTTGTCAGGAAGTGTAGGGGCCTGGGCTGAAGCGGATGGAGTGGAGGAACAGATGGTGAGGTGGGAGAGGGCCCAGTGGGCCAGAGCCTGGGTGCCACCATGGGACTCTGCCTCTCCCCTGAGTGAGATAGGTGGGAGAAGAGGGGAGATGGGAGGGAAAGAGGAAGTGAGATGAATTAAGATGTGTCATGTCCGTGTACTCACTTCTCACGATGAATGTAATCATTATGTACTGCAGCCGTATTAATAAAACTTTTTTAGCCGGCATGGTGGCACACATCTGTAATCCCAGTGCTTGGGAAACTGAGGCAGGAGGATCACCACATGTTTGAGGCCAACTCTGGTTACATAGTGAGTTCAAGGCCAGCCTGCACTACATAGCAAGACCCTGTCTCCCAAAAAAAAAAAAAAATTGTTTTTAAGAGATAGGTGGGAATTGTTGGAGGGCTTTAGGCAGAAATATGGCATGATCTGCTTAAGTTTTAAAAGCTGGGGCCCTGTGGGTGTAGCTCAGTGGTAGAGCATGTGTATAGTACTGGGTTCAATTCCCAGTACTGGAAAAAGGGATCAAACTGGGTGAATCACTTGTCAGCTGACCTTGAGCAAGTAACTGATGTAACCTGACTCATGTCTCCTCCACAAAAGAGTTCACAGACCAAATGACAAAAGAGCCCCACAAGATGATCCCTGGGGAGGACACGATGGCTCACTCAAAAGAGACCACATTATGCGCTGCCCTCAGCATTTAGATAAAAAGAATATATTTCAAAAAGTTGAACCAAAAAAACTAACAAAAAATATATACTTCATATAATAAGCAACTGACAGATTGAGTGTGTCTGTCTCTCTCTCTCTCTTTTTTTTTTTTGTGGGTACCGGGGGTTGAACTCAGGACCTTGCGTGCCAGCAGGTGCCTGTGCCGCTGAGCGATATCATCGGCCCTTTTATCGTATGTGGGTACAGGGAGTCGAACTCAGGACCTCGCGCTTGCCAGGCGGCGCTTATGCCGCTGAGCTCTCTCATCGGCCCTGTCTGTCTCTTTCTTGTACTGAGGATTAAACCCAGGGTCTTTGCACTGAGCTACATCCCCAGCCCTTTTCTTAGTTTTTATTTTGAGACAAAGTCTAAGTTGCCAGGCTGGTGTGAAGTTGATCCTCCTGCCTTGGCCCTCCCCCACCCCCCACAATGCTGGGATTACAGTGCTTTAATAGGATACCTAACATGATCATAGTAAATATTTTCTTTTATCAGAATGGAGCGAGCTGGGAAGCAGACAGATGGTATGCGCTGCCAGAAACCAGTGGGAGAGGAGTCTAGATCAGGAATGAGGCTGATAGACAGATAGAAATCTTCAGCTTGTTGTGGTGGTGCACGTCTGTAATCTTACCCTGGGAGGCTGAGGCAGGAGAATCACAAGTTCTAGCCCAGCCTAGCCCACACAACTTAATGACTTAATAAGATCCTATTTCCAAATAAAAAATAATAAGGGCTGGGGATTTAAGTCAGTGTAAAGGTCCCGTGTTCAATCCCCAGTACTGAAAAAAAAAAAAAGAAGAATCTTTATCTTTTTGTTGTTGTTTTTGTTGTTACAGCAACTGCTTCAGGATGGGAATGACCCTGACCCCTATGTGAAGATTTACCTCCTTCCTGACCCTCAGAAAACCACTAAAAGGAAAACCAAAGTGGCCCGGAAAACCTGCAACCCTACCTACAATGAGATGGTGTGTGGGGGAATGGTGGCATAGGGCAGTAGGGCAGGGGTTGGCAAACTATGCCTGTTCTGTTAAATAAGGTTGTATTTGTTACTATGGGAGGCTGACGCAGGAGGATCATAAGTTTGAGCCCAGCCTGGGCAACTTAGTGAGACCCTTCCTCAGAATAAAAAAATATAAAAGGGCTGGGGATATAGCTCAGTGTGAAGGTTGTGTGATCAATCTCCAGTATGACATACATAGATGCATACATACAGGTTGTATTGCAGTGTGCCCACCACACTTCCTGATTGGGGTATTGTGTGGCTGCTTTCATATTGCAATGGTAGCTTGAGTAGTTGTGACATAGACTTTACCTATAAAGCTAAAACTATTTATTCTCTGTCCCTTTATATAAAAAGCTTCCTTTTTTTGTTTTTTAAATATAGTTTAGGCTGGCCTTGGACTCACTGCGATCCTCTTGCCTCAGCCTCCTGAGTGCAGGCATGCACTACCACGCCTGCCCTAAAAAGCTTTCTGACCCGTGGCATTAGGATAGCACAATGGGGCGGGGGGGGGGCTTTCCTGTGGGAAGGAGGAACCTGCAGGTCCTGTGCTGCACATGAGCAGCAGCCCTCATGAAAGGCCCTCATTCGCCTGGACGCCGAGACCTCCCGCGGATTCTCTGCGGTGCTGTGTTCTTGGGCTCTGCGGGGTGCGGGGGAGATGCAGTGGCTTTGGCCTCAGCCAGCTCGAACCACTCGGGACCTGAGCATGCCCTTCCCATGCTCACCCTTCCTTCTGTCCCCAATGTCTGGTTTGCAGTTGGTGTATGACGGGATCCCTAAGGGGGACCTGCAGCAGCGGGAGCTGCAGCTGAGTGTGCTGAGCGAGCAAGGATTCTGGGAGAACGTGCTCCTTGGGGAGGTGCACATCCGCCTGCGGGAGCTGGACCTGAGCCAGGAGAAGACTGGCTGGTTCGCCCTCGGGTCTCGAAGCCACGGGACCTTGTGAGCCCAGCAGAGCCACGGCCAGGACCTCGGCTGCTGGCAGGAGCTCGGGGAGACGACTCTCCGCCGCTCAACTCTTTCTCCTGGGGAAGGGGCAGGGTCCTTGCTCAGCGGCCTCCCTGGATCCAGGTGGACCTGGCCTCTGTGACAGGGGGCAGGGCGTCGGGTGCTCTCGGCCGCGCCTTCCTCCACAGGCTGGACTGGGGCTGGTTATGCTGAGCAGCCCCTCGGAAGCTGTGAGGTTGCAGCAAAGTTTTACGTTTACCTTGTGTCAAGGGAGCAATGCCTGGTTTGGGGGGGTGTGGGGTGGGCTGTATGAGATAGCAGCAGAGGGGAGGGTGGGTGGATATCTTTATTTTTATTTTTAAAAATGAAATAGTAATGTTGTCCTAGATGGGACAGGAAGCCTTGCAAGAAGGGACATACATATGCCTCAGAAGGCACGAGAGGAAGACTATTTGGATTTTTTGTATGATTAAAGTTCTTATTGGACTTTCCCCTAGGTGTTCGGTTTGGTTCGGTTTGGTTTTCTAGCTATAGGAATGATTTGGGGAGGGGCCCAGTGGGTCCTCCGGCCAGCCTTCCCTCTCAGAGCAGGGCAGGGAGGCGAGGAGGGAGGGCCACCTGGGCTGCACTGAGGCCTGGGCTGGACTGAGGCCTGTGCTGGGCCTTTCTGATTTTGCCTCCAAAGGAGAGCCACGTGATACCTACGTGTGTAAGGAAGGGCCTTCCATATCGGGGTTCCGCCAAGGACCTGTATTCAGGGACCCACGCTCTTTAGGGGCGAGTTTTTCCTCTCATGTTCCCCTACTTGGTTAGGACTTGGCCTGAGTACTGTCTCCTCGCCCCACCCTCTGTCCTCTTGGCCCTTCTATGACTACGCTGGGGGTGCTTCCCCATAGGTCTCTCTCTTCATTATTTTTTTCCGTGGGACAAAATGCTGCCCAGTCCTCAGATGTAGTTTCAGCCAAGGGCACCGGGCCCTGGGCATCTAAGAGGCAGATGCCAGCGTGGCTGCCTGTGGCGACATTTCTGCAAAGCATTCCCCTCTCCCTCCACTTCTTTCTGTTGTGCTGCTTCTCTCCCAAATGCCTTTTCTGTCACACTTTTTCTAAGAATTTCCCTCATTCTGTGGGGCCATGAACCTGTTTGGAGCCAAAGGGGTGCCCAGTCAGAAGCAGCAAGGGGATGGGGTGGAGGAGCTCACAGCACTGTTGTTTTCCCGGGGGTTTTCCTTGGTGGGGAGGAGGCTGCATTGGAGAGGTGATCCCCACCCCCGGGAGCTGAGCTGAGGGGCTGTGAGACACGGGGGCTCTTATTACCACAGACGCTTTATTCCCTGCCAGGTGGATTTAAAATTTGCTTTTGCATTTTTCTCCAAAGGGCTGTCTTCACAAAAAGAGGGACAGACTTTGAATTTGATAGTAACTTTTTAAACCAGATGTGTCCCACGATTGGGGAAAAACATTCACCAGGACAGAAATAGTCGTAATCTGTCTCTCGCTAGCTTCCTCCGCAGCTCTAAGGGTCAGAAATTCCCTTTTTTGCTGACTCATTCCACTGCTGGGGAAAGAAACTCCATTCATTGATGTCACAGGGCAGCAAACAATTTTAAATTTTTCTTTTACATTAAAAATGCCAAGGATAAAGCTGGCTGCTGAGGGCAGGGGCAGGAGGAACGGGGAGAGGGTAAAACCTTTCCAGATATATGGACCATAGATATGTTACTGGCTTTTTGCCTGTAGCTCATTTTATTTGGACCCTCTATGCCCCTGATTTGATGAGGTCTGTACTGTACCCAAACTCCTTGTATCTTCTACTTTCTCTGGAATTGTATTTTCTAATAAATGATATCTGAGAAAAAACTACCATTTTTAAAAAAGATTGGTTGATGTGCAAATGTTTAGATGAAAGCATCTGATGTACAAGATGAAAAATAAAAGTAACAGTGGTTTTACGAGTGGTAATGTTGATATGCCCTGGAGCCCTGCAGTAGGCATTTTTACATTTGTCAACTGAATGTTGCCCTCCCACAACTTCACCAGGTGGAT